>CM057343.1:482471698-484871698 GCA_030015575.1 Agapanthus africanus | reverse complement strand
TGTTACATGTTGGTAAAGCCCTTATGATGTGTACTTGACTACCTGGACTATGATGCGGATCATACTAGTGGGGATATGGTAGTGCATAAGTACATCCTTCAAGGTCCCTAGTCGTGGGTGTATCGAGACGGGGCATCGATATACCAGAGTAGACTGGCGTATGCCTTCTCGACCCTTACAGATGGGCGATGGATGATCCCATATCCATTGGTGTTTGACATCAGAGATGATATACAGGTGCTCAGTGGAGACTGGGTACACTAGACGAACTCGCCGAGAACTCCCAGATGGTATTATACCTTACGTCAGATGGCAGTTCTCTGGTGACACTGGTACAGGTTAATCTGTAGACCCAAGATCGTCATAGAGTCTTGTGTGATTCCCACTGTGCTTTGATTTCCACCTTACCACGTCCAAGAGGGCGTGCAAAACGGTGGTTTTTGGATACAGTCCCGAGTCACATGGAGGCAATGAGCGATAGGAGAGGTTTCGTCTCTCCCGGTATTGGGGGTTGATGTTGCGCTATGCTCGATTGGCCGTAACAGGGAAGTCCCTAGCCAGGGCTGGTTTAGAGATATACTGGTAAGTGTTACCAGTAGTTTCTCGACCCGTTATGAGCCTCATATCGGCATGACTTATCGATTATTGGGGTCTGACGTTTACCACCCCTAGACTTGATATGCGACATATCAGACGAGGAGACCGGACTATACGGTAGTGTCACTGTCAGGCTTATGCAGGAGTTGGAGCGGGCTTGCTTGCTGATCTTCTGATCGCTCAATACTCGGGTAGCCGTTACATCCAGCTAGTACCGCTGACGGCTTGTGGGTGCTTGATATGATCATCACCTACTGCCGGCGTATTGACGAGTCTTTAGAGTCCTACATAGAGGTTATACTGGCTCAGGCAAAATGAAATAGGAGCGCATATATGATATGTGCGGGACCGAGAATAATGCGTGTATGTGATACCGTATTCTATTCTCGTAATGTTTGTATCGATCGGTTGTATGCGATACAACCTAGTTATCGAATCAAAGGTTGATTCGATAAGTCTATACATTGAATGTTAGTCGGTTGTATGTATTATAACCGGATTATTAAGTCAAGTGTTGATTTAATAATTTAGTGTATAATTGTATATATGATATACTAATTTACATTAACTAACATTGGTTCACTTTAAGCATTTGTTTTTCTCACTTGTGCACAAGTTAATATATATGTGATATATATTTATTTGTGTTCTTTTTTGTATCATGGTTGTTGATACAAATATCATGGGTGTACAACACTTATACCATACTAATTATATTTTTTAGGTTTTTAGGTTTAAAGTAATTCTAAAACAAAGTGATAATTGTTTAAGTGCATGAAGCTTCATGAAGCTTGTGGGTGCATTGACCAATATCAACTAGTTTTGTTTTTACTTTGGATATTCATAAACTTAACCAATATTATTTAACTATGGTTATGTCTCTACAAGAGTTAAGTATATGATACTCACTCACCATGGTTAGCTCATTCTCTCTCTTGATAAGATTCATTCTCATTTGAGCTTATCTTCTTCCTCCTTAAGATTTTCTTTCTAGGGTTTCAAAAAGAGAGAGAACCAAAGTGAGAAATCAAATTCTAAAGTGTACCCATTTCCTATCTCACCATCCTCTACTAGACTAGCACTTTAGTTTAGGGTGTTTGCTTCACTAATTCTTTGGTTAGTGAGGTAGAAGCTTGAGTCTGTATTCCCTCGACGTAGATCATCTTCGGCATCGAAGACTTCAAGCGATCCCGTTGCAATTTCTCAAGGAGCCGTCCGAGAGTCCGAGAGTTGGATGATCACAGTGAAGGGACGTCGTCACGGAGCTTTGGAAGTGGTGGACCAGATCTACAAAGGTTGTGTCCCTTTCACTTAGTGTAAATGTGATTTACTTGCTTTTGATTCGCCTAATATTTAGTTAACGATCTTGCTTAGGGTTGTTCGGCACCTAAAATTTTTAATCCGGCATGGTCGATGCCTTGTAGAGCCTTGTTAGTGTGCCTAGTAACCCTACAGTAATATGTTGCATGGGCTAAAGAAAGCTAGGGAACTGGGAATGGGTGATCATTCCATAAGAGTAGGGAATGGTACAAATGTTGCAGCCAAAGCAGTTGGCGAATATCACCTTGTATTACCAAATGGTAATACATTGATTCTGAACGAATGCTATTACATTCCGACCCTGATATGCAATCTTAAATCAGTTTCTTTATTAAGTAAAGAAGGATAAAATTTTGTAGTAGAGGAAAATGTTATGAACATCTTCCTGAATCAAAAGTTGATTGGATCAGGCTCGTTAAATAATGGCATATGCGTTCTAAATCAAACCACGGTTCTTAATGTACAAAACACATACAAGAGGAAGAGTTCAGAAATGAACGAATCTTTCTTGTGGTATTGTAGACTAGGTCATATCAATGCGACACGACTAGCTAAGTTTCATAAGGATGGATATTTGAATCCGTTCAAATTATCATCTTATGAAACTTGTCATTCATGTCTCAAAGGCAAAATGACCAAAACTCCGTTTAGTGGACACGGAGAAAGAATTACGGAACTCTTGGGACTGATACATAGTGATGTATGCGGTCCCATGTCTACACATGCCAGGAATGGTTCCTCATATTTTATTACATTCACTGACAATCTCTCAAGATACAGACATGTGTTCCTGATGAAACACAAGTCTGAAGCTTTTGAGAAATTCAAAGAATATAAGCACGAAGTCGAGAACTAAACGGGTAAAAGTATCAAGATCCTTCGATCTGATCGAGAAGGAGAATACTTGAGCAATGAATTCTTGGAATATCTAAAAGAGAATAGGATTCTCTCTCAGCTTACTCCTCCCTATACACCACAGCACAACGGTGTATCGAAGTGGAGGAATCGCACCCTATTAAATATATTGCACTCTATGATGAACACCACTGAGTTACCTATTTCCTTTTAGGGTTATGCGCTGGAGACGGCCGCATACCTATTGAATAGATTTCCAACCAAATCGGTGCCTACCACTCCATATGAGATATGGAATGGGAAGAGACCATCTCTTAAACGAGTTAAGATATGGGGTTGTCCGGCCTATGTTAAAAAGCAAAATTTAGATAAGCTCGAAGCAAGATCAGGTTTATGTAAGTTTGTAGGATATCCAAAAGATTCCTATGGATATATCTTCTACCACGGTGAGGAACAAAAAATGTTTGTTTCTCAATATGCCACCTTTTTAGAAAAGGAATTTTTTGTAAAAGAAATTAGTGGCGAAGAGGTAGAGCTAGAAGAAGTTCCAGCAGCACAAACTGCAACAGAAGATTTGGTAGAACCAGAGGATTCAGTAGTTCCCGACGAACCTCGGCCGCTCCGCCGATCTAGTAGGGTTTCTCATCCACCTGAGAGATACTACGGTTTTCTTATTGATGGTGGCAGTGAGGATTGAATCATGGAAGATGATGACCCGATTAGCTTCGAGCAGTCCATCACGAGTGGAGACTCTGTGAAATGGCTGAGACTCTGTGAAATGGCTAGATGCAATGCGATCTGAGATGGAATCCATGTACACCAACAAAGTATGGACTTTGGAAATTGCACCTGAAGGGGTAAAACCCATTAGAAGCAAATGGATCTTTAAGAAGAAACTTGGTGTAGATGGAAAAGTTGAGACTTTCAAAGCTAGACTTATTGTAAAGGGTTTTCGTCAACGACCACGTGTGGATTATGACGAAACCTTTCCTCCAGTAGCTATGCTTAAGTCCATCCGGATTCTACTTGCCATTGCTGCATACCATGACTACGAAATCTGGCAAATGGATGTTAAGACCGTCTTTCTAAATGGTGATTTAGAGGAGTGCCTGTACATGACTCGGCCAGAGGGCTTCGTAGACAGTGGGAGCAGTAGAAAGGTGTGTAAGCTTCTTAAATCCATCTAGGGTTAAAGCAGGCATCGCGGAGTTGGAACATCTGTTTTGATGTGGTAGTCAAAGAGTTTGACATCATCAAGAACGTAGATGAACCTTGTATTTACAAGAAAGTTGCAGAGAGTAAGGTTGTCTTCCCCGTATTGCACGTGGATGACATACTCTTGATAGGAAATGATGTTCCTATGCTGCACTCGGTCAAGCTCTTCTTATCACAAAGATTCTCAATGAAAGATCTAGGTGATTCCTCCTGCATTTTGGGAATTAAGATCTATAGAGATAGATCTAAAAGGATACTGGGATTGTCCCAATCCAGGTACATTGACACCATACTAAAGAGGTTTAGTATGGAAGAATCCAAGCGTGGGAATTTACCCACGATCTCAGGACTCACTCTTTCCAAAGAGATGTCTCCCAAGACTGATTTGGAGAGAGCTCGCATGCAAGGGATACCCTATGCTTCGGCAGTAGGCTCTATCATGTACGCGATGCTATGTACCAGACCTGATATAGCATACTTACTAAGTATAGTAAGTAGGTATCAAGAAGATCCAAGAGAGAATCACTGGACAGCTGTGAAGAACATTCTCAAGTACTTTAGAAGGACTAAAAAGATGTTCTTGGTGTATGGTAACGGAGAACTCCAGGTGGAGTCCTTTACCGATTCGAGCTTCCAGAGTGATAAGGACAACTCTAAGTCGCACTCGGGATTTGTCTTTACCCTAAATGGAAAGGCGGTGTGTTGGAAGAGTTCCAAATAGGAAACCGTTGCAGACTCGACGATGGAGGCTGAATACATCGCTGCCAACGATGCTGCCAAGGAGGCTGTCTGGATAAAGAAGTTCATCACTGAACTTGGTGTGGTTCCATCCATTGAGCTTCCAATACCTTTGTATTGTGATAACAATGGAGCTGTGGTTTTGGCCAAGGAACCCAGGTCCCATCAGAGATCCAGGCATATTCTGAGGCGGTATCACCTGATCCGGGAGATAGTTGATCGCCGGGAGATCGAGGTTAGGAGAGTTGACACGAAGGACAATACTGCAGATCCATTCACGAAGGCCATTCCCCAGATAAAGTTTGAGAGACTCTTCAGGATGTTGGGTATGAGATACTACAACAGCTGGTCTTAGTGCAAGTGGAAGATTGTTAGTTATGCATATGCCCTAGAGGCCATTGTTGTACATATGATGTATATTATAGTGGATGCTTGGATATATATAGAGAAGACTTTCTTGCTCGATATGATAGTATGCTATCTGGTTTCACTTTGGCTTAACATGTTGATTTGTATTGGGTTACCGTCTTGCTCTCACATGTTGATAAAGCCCTTAGAATATGTACTTGACTATTAGGACTATGATGCAGATCATACTAGTGGGGACAGAGTAGTCCACAAGTACATCCTATAACTGTTCCTAGTCGAGGGTGTATCGAAATAGGACATCGATACTCCAGAGTAGACTAGCGTATATGTATCTCCCATATAATGGGCAATGGATGATCCCACATCCATTGGTGTATGACATCAAGGATAGTATACGGGTGCTCAGTGGAAACAGGGTACACTGAACGGACTCGCCGAGAACTCCTTGTTGGTATTATACCTATCGTCAGATAGCAGTTCTCTGGTGACACTGGTACAAGTTAGTCTGTAGACCCGAGATCGTCATAGAGTCTTGTGTGATTCCCACTGTGCTTTGATTTCCACTTTACAGCGTTCAAGAGAACGTGCAAAACGGTGGCTTTTAGGTACAGTCCCGATTCACATGGAGGCAATGAGCGATAGGAGGGGTTTCGTCTCTCCCTGTATTGGGAGTTGATGTTGTGATGTGCTCGATTGGCCATAACTAGAAATCCCTGGCCAGGGTTGCTGAGATTTACTGGTAAGAGTTATCAGTAGTTTCTCGAACTGTTATGGATCTCACATCGGCACGACTTATTGGTTATTGAGGTCTGACGTTTACCAACCCTAAACTCGATATGTGATATATCAGACGAAGAGACCGGACTGTATGGTAGTGTTACCGATTGGATTCGCAGGAGTATGTACATGCTTGCTTGTTGATCTTCTGGTCGCTCAATACCCGGGTGGCTGTTACGTTTAGCTGACTGCTTGCAGCTTGTGGGTGTTTGATATGATCATCACCTACTACCGGTGTATTGACGAGTCTTTAGAGTCCTACATCGGGGTTTCTTGGATCAGGCAAAACGGAGTAGGAGCACATATGTAATATGTGCGGGATCAAGATTGATACGCGTATGTGATACCGTATTCTATTCTCGCGATATGTGATATCGGCCGGTTATATGTGATATAGCCGGGTTATCTGATCGAATGTTTATTCGATAAAATAATATATGATATATATATATATATGTATATATATATATTATATGCTCTCTTAAATATTTATTATTCTCACTTATGATGCATTTAACATATATGTGATATATGTTTATTGTATTGTTTTCTTTTGTTACATAAATATTATATATGTGATATATAATATTGTGACATGCTAGGTTATACATGCAAAAAGGATGTATAAGAATTATACCGTGCTACATATAATGTTTGGATTTAAATTCTTAAGTAATTCAAATTGTGGAAATGAGTCAAGGATGAAGCGTCATGAAGCATGTGGATAACCTTTGATAAAGTCTACTCTTTTTGTTTTGCTTAAGATATTTTCTAACTCAACCATGATACATAGCCATGGTTAACTCTCTACAAGGGTTAGGGTTACACATATACTAACCAAGGGTTGCATTTCTAAGCTCATCTCATTCAATCATCTTCTTCTTCCTCATCTCATTTTTGCTCTCTTCACTTTGAGATCGAGAAAAAAATAAGTGAGAAATTAAATACTAAAGTGAGCAATATTCCTACTTCATCATCCTCTTCTATACTAGCCATATAGAATAGTGTGTTAGCTTCACTAATTCCATATTAGTGAAGTGAGAGCTTGAGTCTGTATTTCCTCGACGTAGATCATCGTAGACTTTGAAGACTTCAAGTAAGGATGCATCATACATTTTGTGGAGCCTCTCAAGAGTTTGAGAGCTTATGGATTGCAGCGAAAGGACCACTACTCGTAGCTTATGAAGCGTAGGAGCAGACTACAAAGGTTGTAATCCCTAAACACTTAGTTGTAAAGTTGTTTACATCATGTATACGCATGATTCTCTAGTTTAAAGATCTTGTTTAAAGTTATTAAGCATGGCAAAATTTTAATATGGCATGGAAGATACCACCCGAAACCTTGTTGTCGTGCATAGTAACCCTATATTTCCTTGCCATCTCTCCAATCCCTTTATTTGTCTTTTCTCATTACCTTTTGTACACCACACTTAGGCTAATTGATTTTCTTCCTTCCCTACCTTTCGGCACCAGCCTAAGGTTTGGAAGAAGACTATCCAATAAGCATAATAGGTGTACCCTCCTAATCCTAGGAGCCCTCTCAACCTGAGAGAAGGTAAAGGGAAAAGACAACTGAATAATCCTTATTCTATTTCTCCTGAACCAGAAACCATTCTCGAACTGGAACAAGTTCCTTCGAGTTCGTATGTAACTATACGATGGCGTATCCAATAAATGTGGATCTCCGTAGTAATACGGAATGTTCCGGAGAAATGCAAAGGTGAAGAAGGAGTGGTGATGATATACGCGGTTTCATCGTGAATGATAGCAGTCGCAATTTACTTTTCCCTCTTTCTAATTCCTTTATTTGTCTTTACATATTACCTTCTGTACACCACACTTAGGCTAATTGGTTTTCTTCCTTCCCTACCCTTCGGAACCAACCTATGGTTTGGAAGAAGACTATCCGATAAGCGTAATAGGTGTACTCTCCTAATACCAGGAGCCCACCCAACCTGAGAGAATGTAAAGGGAAAAGACAACTGAATAGTCCTATTCAATTTCTCCAGAACCAGAAACCATCCTCGAATCTAAAACAAGTTTCTTCGAGTTCGTATGTAACTATACAATGGTCATATCCAATTGTTTGATATATATGCCCTAGAGACCAGTATTGTATATGTATACATATGGATGCTAGGGATATGTATGTACAGGACAATCTTGCTCAGTTTTATAGTATATTATTTGACTTGTCTTTGTCAGGATATGTGTATTTATTTCTATTGTTGTTATATCTAGCTTGCACATATTGATAAAGACTCGATACGGTAGTATACTATTATGGTTTGTCTTTATCTTAACATGGCATATGTCATAATCGTTATTACATATTGCGGTTACTTGTTGATAATGCCTGTAGGATCTTGCTTGACTACCTGCGTTGTGATGGCGATCATACTTGTGGGAGCAGGGTAGTCTATAAGAACATCCTTAAATGGTCCCTAGTCACGTAAGTATCGAGACTGAGCATTGATACTCCAGAGTAGACTAGTGTATAAGTTTCTAGCCCCGTCGGGGGATGGTTGGTCCCGCGGCCATTGGTCTGATGCATCTAAGATCGTATACAGGTGCTCACTGGGTGTGAGTACACTGGACGAACTCGCCGAGAACTTCTAGATGGTACTATACCTATCGTCAGATGGAAGTTCTCAGGTGACTTGTGTACAGGTTAGTCTTCGGACTTAAGATCGGCATTTGTCTCGTATGAGTTCCCACTGAGCTTTGATCACTACCCTACCACGGCTCTACTGAGTCGTGCAAACAGGTTTTGGTTGGGTACAGTCCCGAGTCACATGGAGGCAGTGAGTGATTGTTGGGGATTCTCCTCTCCCGGTATTGGGAGTTGATATCGCACGGTGATCGATTGGTCAGGACCATAAGACCTTGGCTAAGGCAGTTGGGATTTACTGATAGGTTGATCGGTAGTTTCCCGAATTGGTCCTGAGCCACATCAGCACGACTTATCGGGTTATTAGGGTCTGACGTTTACCACCCCCTAGACCTGGTATGCGATACTCTTTGACAAAGAGACCGAACTGTACGGATACTGTCACGGATAGGCTCAGTAGGAGTTCAGACGAGTTTGCTCGTCGGCTTTCCTTTACGACAGGTACCTTGGTAGCCGTTACGTACAGCTAGTGTAGCTGACGTGCTTGTGGTCAAACCCACTGCCAGCGTACTGTTGTGTTTTTAGAGTCCCACACAGATGGTTTCCCTGCTTCGGGCGAAACGATATAGAGGTCGTATGGTTTTACGGTAGGGTTCGATCACATACGTACACTTGTGCACGTATGATGTTCGGGCGGATAATACTAGCGGACTTTGGTTTAAGCCAGATCCTAGTATTAGATTATCGGATTATTTATTCTCTGGGTATTCGTATTTTTCGGAATACGGATACGGGTATGTATATACGGACGATGGGTATTCTTGTAATTTTGGCAAGAGTGCTTCTAGAAGATGACATCTCATTTCTTATTTATTCTTTTTGACTAAATGATGAAATGAGGTGGAGGATGAGTTGTTCATTTACATTAAATGAAGCATGGCCACTAGATGACTCATCTAATGACTCATATGATAACTATTGAAGCATGCTTGATTTTATATTATTCTATGCTTCATAATTATCTAGGGTTGCCATTTTTCATTTTTAATATCTCACACACACTCACTCCTCCAAGCTCTCATCTTCTTCCTCTTACCCTAAAGTGTCTCATGAGTTGAGAATCCAAGGGTCTAAGAGACTAGATAATCCCTAATCACTCTCTACATCTCCTAAACAACCTAGATTAGCACACTAGGTTCTTTAGTTACCTCATATTAGAGGTAAGAGCTCTTAGTTGGTACTCTCGGGTGGATCATCATTGATGCGAGGACGCCAAAGTTCAAGCTTTATCATGGACACTACAAGGAGCATACTAAAGGAGTGGGGTGAAGATCCGAAGGACTTGAGCCTCTTGGTATAAACTATTCTCATAGTAGATAGCTTCTTAGCTTGCTAGTTAAGGTTTATGGTTAAGATCCGGGTTTAGTGTTATTCTAGCGCCAAGTTTCTAATCGTAGTAAAATTTTTGTTCCGCATTTGGCCACGGGAGATGGTCGGGGCGCTAGCGTAACCCTTCACCAATAAATGTGGATCTTCGTAGTGATACGAAATGTTCCGGAGAAATTAAAAGGGTAAAAGTAGGAGTGGCAATGATATATGCAACTATGACAATCCAAAAGCCAATGTGATTTAAGAAGGTTCGGTTAACTTGGTTCATGAGTTTTAGTCTAGGGTCGGGCCATGGTCGCTGCCAAAGAGAGAGCGAAAAGAAACACTCGGCATGCACTCTAACCTAAATCAGAATGGTTAATCATTTTATCTAATCAAGATGGCTCCCACTGTTTCCTCGAATTCTCCTCCAAACCTAAAAGAAAAATTATTCGGGATCATCTAAAATCACCTGAGGGGTAAACCAACTCACCAGTGGGAATCGGGATCCAACTATTATCGTATGATAACTTGATGGAAACCACTCAAGTTATCACACTCTAGAAGGTATGTGCATGTCTGGAAAGTTTCAGCTTCTTTAGAAACTCCCGATGTGGATTTTTGCCCTATGCTCTTATGACCTTGACGAAGGCCAACAATGTTAGTTATATGTATGCCCTAGAGGCCATTACTGTACATGGGATGTATATTGTAGTGGATGCTGGGACATATATAGGAAGGACTTTCTCGCTCGACATGATAGTACGCTATCTGGTTGCACTTTGTCTTAACATGTATACTTTCTGTCTCTCTGATTACATGTTGATAAAGCCCATAGGATGTGTACTCAACTTCCAGGACTATGATGTAGATCATACTAGTGGGGCCTGGGTAGTCCATGAGTACATCCTTGAATTGTTCCTAGTCGAGGGAATATCGAGACGGGGCATCGATATTCCAGAGTAGACTAGCGCATATCTTCTCGACCCATGCGATGGGCGATGGATGATCCCATATCCATTGGTGTTTGACATCGAAGATGGTATGCGGGTGCTCAGTGGAGACTGGGTACACTGAACGGACTCGCCGAGAACTCCCAGATGGTATTATACCTCACGTCAGATGGCAGTTCTCTGGTGACACTGGTACAGCTTAGTCTGTTGACCCGAGATCGTCATAGAGTCTTGTGTGTCTCCCACTGTGCTTTGATTTCCACCCTACCACGGCTCTACTGAGTTGTGCAAACAGGTGGTTTTTGGGTACAGTCCCGATTCACATGGAGGCAATGAGCGATAGGAGGGGATTCGTCTCTCCCGGTATTGGGGGTTGATGTTGTGCTATGCTCGACTGGCCATAACAGAAAATCCCTGGCCAGGGTTGCAGTGATATACTGGTAAGAGTTATCAGTAGTTTCACGAATGTTATGGACCTCAAGTCGGCATGACTTATCGAGCTACTGGGGTCTGACGTTTACCACCCCTAGGCAAGATATGCGACATATCAGACGAACAGACCGGACTATACGATAGTGTTACTGGTCGGATTCACTGGAGTGTGAGCGGGCTTGCTCGTCGATCTTCAGATCGCTCAATACCCGGGTGGCCGTTACGTTTAGCAGACCGCTTGCGGCTTGTGGATGTTTGATATGATCATCATCCGCTGCCGGCGTATTGACGAGTCTTTAGAGTCCTACACAGAGGTTTCCTGGCTCAAGCGAAACGAAATAGGAGCGCATATGAGATATGTGCGGGACCGAGAATAATGCGTGTATGTGATACCGTATTCTATTCTCGCGATAAATGTATCGAATGGTTGTATGCGATATAACCTAGTTATCGATTCAAGCTTTGATTCGATAAGCCGATATATTGTATACTAGTCGGTTGTGTGCGACATAACCGGATCATTGAATCAAGTGTTGATATTAATGATTTAATGCATATTTATATATATGATATATTACTTTGCATCAACTAGTATCGGTTTACTTAAGATGGATTTTCTCGCTAGGGTGTGCGCATTGCATATGCGATATGTTTATGTGCACATGGATGTATCATGTTTGATGATGCATACCACTTTGGTTAAGTGTAAAGTTTGAACCATGGTTGTATTTATGTTTAGGGTTTTATTTTCTTAATTATTCATTTTATTCTTTTTGATAAATGAATAAAAGAAATGAGAAAAGAATGGTTGCTAGTTTTGTTGTTTAGTTGAAACTTCATGAAGCTTTGACCTAAGTCCACCATTCTTATCTCATTCTTAACCCTAACCATTCAACTAACCTTGGTTAACTCTCTACACTTTACCATGGTTCACTTATGATAAGAATTGATAATTCTTTTCTTTTTGAATTAATCTTTTCTTATCATTATTCTTCTTCTTCTTCATTCTTCAAGTGAAGAAGCTTGAGGTCATCAATGGTAGATTGATGTTTTGAGTGAGAAATCCAATTCCAAAGTTTACCCACATCCTATTTCTTCATCCTCTACCTCTTGCCAAGAAGTAGAGTGTGTTTCCTTCACAAGATTTTAGGGTTTGGTGAAGGTCGAGCTTGATTTAGCGATGCCTCGACGTAGATCATCTTCGGCATGGACATCGACGACCTAGCTCGTTTTCTCTCCGACGAAGTCGACTTTAGAGCCCGGATTTCTTATGGACAGCGAGAGGACGTCGTTGCGGAGCTATGGAGGTGGAGCAAACGGATCTACAAAGGTTGTATTTCCGTATTCTCATTTGCTAAGTTGTTAGCTTGTTTTTGTTTCGCCTAGACATCTAGTTATAGATCCGTACACTAGGGTTTGTAGGCACCATATTATTTGAAATTGCCATGGTTGATGGCTTGGGAGACCTCACTAGGGTGCCTAGGAACCCTACAGTGGTATCAGAGCCTAGCTAGAGCCTTAGGCGATCCCCGGACGGAATTAGAAACCCGATCGAACCAAAATCCCATTGCAAAATTGCTCTCTGTACTTTTTTCAAAACTGTTGATTTTTGGCAATTAAAAATATCCAGAAAAATAAGCAGGCTTTTCTAAGAATTACTGTGAAATTTGGTACCGTGATTCCACAAAAGCGCGGCGGAAGCGCCGCACAAAGGGGGTTTGCGCGGCGGAAGGGCCGCCAATAGGAAGCCGACACGTGTCAAATTTCACAGTAACTCGTAAAATTCAATGCTCATTTTCCTGGAATATTTAAACTGAACTCAAGAGTTGAGTTGTTCTGAGTTGTTTTGGGAATCATTGTTTCGATCGGAAAGTCTAATTCTGTCCATGTGTTTTCCGGATAAATTTTAGAATATGTTAAAAAGTTCGACCGGATATAAATACCCGATTTTTCCCCTGTCGGGAAATTTCCAAGTGTTGGATTTTTCCGTAGTTTAACGACGTTCTAAGTAGTGCAAGTAACGCGATGGTCCCTCTAGAAGACACAAACCTTAACTCGATTATGTGACCGTCTTGAACTGCCCTTTGAACCTTCGGGTTTGGGGCAGTACGGCGTGCCACATGTGAGGCGTTGGCTTGACCCTTCTACGGCTGGACCGTTGGTACTGAGGTACGAACTGAATGTTGTTAGACTAGTTTCATGTGTTGATCTTTATCGGGAAAACTTGGGTGTTCAATTGTTCGATCGGAAAGTTTAACATTTTCTGTTTATCTGGAATGGGATACAATAATTGGAATTCACAATAAGTTATATGATAACTGAATGAATGTTATAAACGTAGCAGTTTAGTCTCACTTGATCGGTTGCCACGGATTTTTGAGGTGATCAAAAGTCCGTCGCAATCACGTAGCGTACGCGGATATTCGCCGGTAAACTTAATAGACAGCCTCACTCCATAGCCCCGACCAAGTGACTGTAGGAGAACCCCGTCGCCGAAAGCATCCGTTCGGGTGCTCGCGGTAGCGGTGTTCCGCCTTGGTGCACTTTGTCGACGGCGTCGGGGGTGCGGCCGTCTACTGAAGTTTGCGACGAGTATTCGATCAGGATGTCGGGAATCTTGTTGAATTGCCCGACTTGATATTGAAAAGTGTTTTCGATAATGAGACTAAAATGCGGGGTTTATAATTGTTAGGCATGCGATGTCTAAGTAATTCATTTGGTCAGGCATGCGATGTCTGAGGATATTGCGGATTCCAACTGTTGTAGTTTTACACTTTCTTTTCTGTGACCGTAAGTGTAATATGTGATATCGCCGGTTTCGTTGCTATATGTCAACGACAATTGGGATGCGCATATTTACTTACGTTGATGATATCTGATGTTATGTGTTGCTGGATATGTTATATTGGATCGTCGTGTTTGAATAGCCGGGGGTTTTTATGTGAGATGAGTGTTTTTCATTTTCATTCATGTAATGACTTGTATGTAATATTCTTTTATTGGGGCACTTCCAGGTTGCGGAAGTAGTCACCGTTTGTATATTATTTACTTTTCCGCACTAGGATAGACCCAAGGAGGAGGGCACAAGTAACCGGGTTCTGGAGTCCAGTGGGAGACCAACTCGAGGAGTCGAGTCCGGGTCTCCTAACGCCAGAATTGGCAGGGTTGCTTGCCGCTCTCGTAGGGGTCTAGGGGTGTGGGATTGGCTATTCATCACGACCGTGGAATCCGTGTTTTATACTGGCTCGTATTGAAAACACGGACGTCCTAGTATATCCAATATTTCATATGTTTCTTCTGCTGTGTTCTATCTGTGATCATGCGATGTTCTGATGTTCTGTGACAGATATTATAGTATATATGATATATTATATAGACGTTACTTATGTTTCACACCCGCGCTAGCCCTGCCCCGCTCTGCCGTTAGTTACCTAACCTAACGGTGCACGAGGGGACATCGAGGCGAATGCGGATGGCATAAGCGTACGTTATATCTATCTGCGATGTTTAGGTAATATAAATGATGGGATATTCATTAATGAGATTAATGAAAGAAAATAAACCTAAATGATGTTGTGGAATCGAATTTCAAAATAAAACAGGTAGCTACAGTTCTTGCTTTGCATCGCGGTGTTCATTATAGAACATCCTGCACCTTATTCGATGAGGAAAGGACCGAGATCCCTTCACCGGGAGTGACTCCTTTAGCAATAACTGGCAGATGCTACACACTCGGTTTGTATTTGATCGCTTCTATAGTTTCTGCTCTGCACAGTGATATATATGATATATCCCGCACCTCATTCGACGAGGAAAGGGCCGACGATCCCTTCACCGGGATTGACCCCTTTAGCAAAACTAGAAAAGCTTCAAAAACATTCCATTTAAAAACCATTTGATTCCGCAACGAGATCAAGTTCAAAGCGTTAAAGGTTTTCACAAAAACCAGCCGCAACCCTCCGTCATTTTAGGAAGTAGAGTACTTAGTATTCGTGTTGTGTTTGTTGACCATAGTCAAGGCACAGTGTACGGTAGCTAAGTGATGTCTTCCTACACCGCATATGATGCGATTAGTTAGGACAGTCGCGTGACTTTGTTGACCTTAGTTAAGGGTCATGTGGGTGGGTCTAATTAATCACGAAATGACGGGTAGAACTTGACTAGTACTTATGATTTGTTGACCATAGTTAAGGTCATAGGTGCTAGGGGTAAAAACCATTATCGGGAGTTTCAAGTGTTGGAATTTGCAATGAGATTGCATACCTTCTATGAGATGGTTGGATCCCGATACCCGCTGCGAGTAAGAGTTACTCCTGGGAGAGTTTTATACATTACAATTAGCCGATCAAGTAGGTGTCTAGAAAGGTGTTAACGAGGTTACGCCTCTGGGAAAACGAGGTTTACATTAATTAGGTTCGTGCGAAAGCACGGGGGACCTCCCTCAAAGTACCGACACTGGCCTGGCTGAAAGATTGGCGAACTTGTAGTGTGTAATTAATCCCGGCTAGTCTTTCCTTTTAGGGTTTGAAGGAAGATTTGATAAAAAGCAGTGGGAGCCATCCTGATTAGATAAAATATATAACCAATCTGATCTTGCAAGAGCGCACGCTGAGTGTTTTCTTCTCTCTCTCTCCTGGTAGCGACCATATCACGCCTTAATCAAGATAATAATACGGATTATTGACCGAACCCGCTTGTTATACTGAGCTGGGGAACGTTGGTCCCGCTCCAACTTATAATTGTTATAAGACAGAGCAGGAAATTAGGGATTACCAGAATTCCTGTGCCGCCCAAACGAAGAGAGTGCATGCTGATGCATCATCTTCGGGTGTGTTCATTATACAGAACTGTTTCTCAGTATCCTTTACGTCCTGGGTATGTGATACCAGATCAGGATCCCAGATATGTAATATGTTACATAGGGCTACAGATAGGTAAAGAACTGAGAACGGGTGATAAGTTTCATGAGGCAGAAAACGGGGCAAGTGTTGCAGCCAAGTCTGTTGGTCACTGTCACCCTGTATTACCAATACATTGATTCTGAACGAATGTTGTTAGATACCGAACCTGATATACAAAATTATATCCATCTCTTTATTATTAAAGAAATGATAAAATTTTGTATGGTTGGATAATGTTTTGAACATTTCCTATATCAAAAGTTGATCGGTTCAGGCACGTTATCTAAAAGCATTAATGTTCTAAATCAAACTACAGTTCTTAATATACGGAACACACATGAGAGGAATAGTTCAGAAATGAACGAATTCTTCTTGAGGTATTGTAGACTAGGTCAGATCAATGCGACCCGACTGGCTAGAGTTACATATAGATGTATATTTAAATCGTTTTGAATTTACATCTTGTGCAACTCGCCAATCATGTCACAAAGATAAGATGACCATAGCTCTGTTTATTGGAAACAGAGAAAGAGTTAATGAACTCTTGGGACCGATACATGATGATGTATGTAAGGTCCCCTGTCTACACATGCCAGGACTGGTTCTTTATACTTCATTATATTCTCTGATAATCTCTCAAGATTCAGTCGTATGTTCCTGCTGAAACATAAGTCCGAAGCTTTTGAGGTATTCACAGAATATAAGTTAGAAGTAGAGAACCAATAACCGGGTATAAGTATTATGTCCTATGATGAGATCAGAGAGGAGAATACTTGTGCATAGAATTCCTGCACTATTCTAAAAGAGAATGAGATTCTCTCTCAGCATTACTCTTCCGTATACACCATAGCACGATGGTATATCGGGGTGGGGCTATCACACCCTATATGATAAGGTGTGCTCTATGATGAGTACTACTGAGTTACCTTTTTCCTTTTGGGAGTTATGCACTTGAGAAGCTGCATACCTATTGAATTAGGTTGGAATCAAATCACTGCCTACCACTCCATATAAGATATGGTATGGGAAGAACCTATCTCTTTAGTAAGTTAAGATTTGGGATTGTCCGGCCTATGTCAAAAGCAAAATCCGGACAAGATCGAGGCAAGATCAGTTCTGTAGAACTGGAAAGGTTCCAGCTGTACAAAACTGCTAATGATTTGACAGAACCAAAGGATTCAATAGATTCCAACGAACCTCAGCCTCTCCGCCGATCTAGTAGGGTTCCTCACCCACCTGAGAGATACCTCGGTTTCTCGATGACAGTGGGAGCAAGGATTGCATCATGAGATGATGACCCAACCAGTTTCGAGCAGGCCATCGAGAGTAGGGACTCTGTAAGAATGGCTGGATGCTTAGTGATCTGAGAAGGAATCCTTATACACCAACAAAGTATGGACTTTGGTTGCAATATCTGAAGGGTTAAATCCCCATCAGGAGCAAGTATATCTTGAGAAGATTACTTGGTGTAGATGGAAAAGTTGAGACTTTCAAAGCTAGACTTGTTAAAGGTTTTCGTCATCGACCAGGCATGGATAATGATGAAACCTTTTTCCAGTAGCTATGCTTAAGTGTATCCAGATTCTACTTGCCACGGCTACATACCATGACTGCGATATCTGGTGGTTGGGTGCCCTGACTGCTTTTCTAAATACTGATTTAGAAGAGAACGTCTGTAAGAACACAGCCAGAGGTCTTCGTAAACAGTGGGAGCAGCGGAAACGTGTGCAAGTTGCTTTACATAATGAAGCAGGCATCGCGGAGTTGGAACGTCTGTTTTGATGTGATAATCAAAGTGTTTGACTTCATCAAAATGGTAGACGAACCTTGTATATACAAAAGGGTAGTAGAGAGTAAGGTCGTCATCTTCGTATTGTACGTAGACAACATACTCTTGATAGGAAAAGAGTTTCCTATACTACGATCGGTCAATCTCCTATTATCACTAGGATTCTCCAAATAGGATCAAAGTGATACCTCCTAAAAACCTGAGTTTTCATCTATGAGATAGATGTAAATGGATGCTAGGATTCTCACTAGATGTAGTGAGATGGTATCAATCGATCCTGAAGAGAATCACTGGAAGAGTTCCAGGGTGATAAAGACGACTGAATGTCAGTCACGGGCATTGTCTTTACCCTCAGTGAAGGGACGGTATGTTGGAAGAGTTCCAAGCTCGATACCGTGGCAAACTAGACGATAAAGGCTGGTAACATCGCTATTAAAGATACTACCAAAGAGGCTGTTTGGGTGTATATTGGTTCATAAGATGAACTACGTTCCTGCCATTGTATGAACAATGGAAGCGTGGTTTCGACCCTGGAACCCTGGTCCCATCAGTGACCCATACAAATTCTGAGGAAGCATCACCTGATCATGGAGATAGTTGATCTCCAGGGTGATCGAGGTAAGGAGAGAAGACTCAGAGGACAACACGGCGGATCCACTCACGAAGGCCCTTTTTCCCAAAAAGAGACTTTTTAGGGGATGGTTGAGTATGTGATACTGCAACCACTGCTACAGATGGCCCTAGTGCAAGTGGGAGATTGTTAGTTATATGTATGCCCTAGAGGCCATTACTGTACATGGGATGTATATTGTAGTGGATGCTGGGACATATATAGGAAGGACTTTCTCGCTCGACATGATAGTACGCTATCTGGTTGCACTTTGTCTTAACATGTATACTTTCTGTCTCTCTGATTACATGTTGATAAAGCCCATAGGATGTGTACTCAACTTCCAGGACTATGATGTAGATCATACTAGTGGGGCCTGGGTAGTCCATGAGTACATCCTTGAATTGTTCCTAGTCGAGGGAATATCGAGACGGGGCATCGATATTCCAGAGTAGACTAGCGCATATCTTCTCGACCCATGCGATGGGCGATGGATGATCCCATATCCATTGGTGTTTGACATCGAAGATGGTATGCGGGTGCTCAGTGGAGACTGGGTACACTGAACGGACTCGCCGAGAACTCCCAGATGGTATTATACCTCACGTCAGATGGCAGTTCTCTGGTGACACTGGTACAGCTTAGTCTGTTGACCCGAGATCGTCATAGAGTCTTGTGTGTCTCCCACTGTGCTTTGATTTCCACCCTACCACGGCTCTACTGAGTTGTGCAAACAGGTGGTTTTTGGGTACAGTCCCGATTCACATGGAGGCAATGAGCGATAGGAGGGGATTCGTCTCTCCCGGTATTGGGGGTTGATGTTGTGCTATGCTCGACTGGCCATAACAGAAAATCCCTGGCCAGGGTTGCAGTGATATACTGGTAAGAGTTATCAGTAGTTTCACGAATGTTATGGACCTCAAGTCGGCATGACTTATCGAGCTACTGGGGTCTGACGTTTACCACCCCTAGGCAAGATATGCGACATATCAGACGAACAGACCGGACTATACGATAGTGTTACTGGTCGGATTCACTGGAGTGTGAGCGGGCTTGCTCGTCGATCTTCAGATCGCTCAATACCCGGGTGGCCGTTACGTTTAGCAGACCGCTTGCGGCTTGTGGATGTTTGATATGATCATCATCCGCTGCCGGCGTATTGACGAGTCTTTAGAGTCCTACACAGAGGTTTCCTGGCTCAAGCGAAACGAAATAGGAGCGCATATGAGATATGTGCGGGACCGAGAATAATGCGTGTATGTGATACCGTATTCTATTCTCGCGATAAATGTATCGAATGGTTGTATGCGATATAACCTAGTTATCGATTCAAGCTTTGATTCGATAAGCCGATATATTGTATACTAGTCGGTTGTGTGCGACATAACCGGATCATTGAATCAAGTGTTGATATTAATGATTTAATGCATATTTATATATATGATATATTACTTTGCATCAACTAGTATCGGTTTACTTAAGATGGATTTTCTCGCTAGGGTGTGCGCATTGCATATGCGATATGTTTATGTGCACATGGATGTATCATGTTTGATGATGCATACCACTTTGGTTAAGTGTAAAGTTTGAACCATGGTTGTATTTATGTTTAGGGTTTTATTTTCTTAATTATTCATTTTATTCTTTTTGATAAATGAATAAAAGAAATGAGAAAAGAATGGTTGCTAGTTTTGTTGTTTAGTTGAAACTTCATGAAGCTTTGACCTAAGTCCACCATTCTTATCTCATTCTTAACCCTAACCATTCAACTAACCTTGGTTAACTCTCTACACTTTACCATGGTTCACTTATGATAAGAATTGATAATTCTTTTCTTTTTGAATTAATCTTTTCTTATCATTATTCTTCTTCTTCTTCATTCTTCAAGTGAAGAAGCTTGAGGTCATCAATGGTAGATTGATGTTTTGAGTGAGAAATCCAATTCCAAAGTTTACCCACATCCTATTTCTTCATCCTCTACCTCTTGCCAAGAAGTAGAGTGTGTTTCCTTCACAAGATTTTAGGGTTTGGTGAAGGTCGAGCTTGATTTAGCGATGCCTCGACGTAGATCATCTTCGGCATGGACATCGACGACCTAGCTCGTTTTCTCTCCGACGAAGTCGACTTTAGAGCCCGGATTTCTTATGGACAGCGAGAGGACGTCGTTGCGGAGCTATGGAGGTGGAGCAAACGGATCTACAAAGGTTGTATTTCCGTATTCTCATTTGCTAAGTTGTTAGCTTGTTTTTGTTTCGCCTAGACATCTAGTTATAGATCCGTACACTAGGGTTTGTAGGCACCATATTATTTGAAATTGCCATGGTTGATGGCTTGGGAGACCTCACTAGGGTGCCTAGGAACCCTACAAACAAATCATAAGTCACATATCAAGTTCTGACCGTCATTGTCCAGATTGATCCAAACCCACCCGTACTCACCCTTGACGAAGGCCAACAAAGCTGTACGACTGTCCTAGATTAATGTAAATCCATGCAACAGAAAAGTAATACATAGCTACCATACACTATGTCTTGACGAAGGCCAACAAACATAGCATCAATACTAAGCGCTACCCGTCTGAAATGACGGAGGGCTACGACTGGTTTTTGGCGAAAAACCTTTAACGTAATGAGCTTGATATCGCTAAAGGAATTCAAGTGGTTTTATAAAAGTATAGTGGCGAAAACTTTTGCTAAAGACGTCACTCCTGGTGAAGGGATCCCGGCTCTTTCCTCGTCGAATGAGGTTTAGGATATTCCAAACTGAATACCACGATGCAAAGCAAAAAAATAATCGACTATAGCGAAGTTATTACGCTGACGCAAACTTCTGCCCAAGGGGTCACTCCCGATGAAGGGATCCCAGCCCTTGCCTCGTCGAATGAGGTGCTGGATATTCATAACCGAATACCACTGTGCAAAGCAAAAGTGAACGTCTGTAATGTCAGTTTTTTAAAAACTTGGTTCCAACAACATCATATATAGGCTTGTTTTCCTTGAATTGATTAGAATACCCATCAATTAATCACACCAGAAAAGAACGAAAATATAATGTACGTATATGCCATCCGCATTCGCCACTGGGCCCCGTCATCACCCGTTAGGTTACTTAACTAACGACAGAGTGGGGGGCTGGACTAGCGCGGGTGCAAAACATATACAGCATCTACTAGTATATATAAATATATATATATAACAATCGTCCTAGTCATGATATATGCAACATCACAGAATAGCGATAAGCATCACAGAACAAACGGATAATCTAGGAACCCCGGGTTTCCTTTGAGCCGCATGTGAAACCCGACATTTCCATGGTCGTATGGATAGCCTGTGCAATGAAAACCTAGACCCCTACGAGCGAGGAAATTTACCCGCCAATCCCAAAAGTGAGGCAACCTCAATCAACAAAGTGAGTGGGCCACCCAGCACTTCACGGAATCCGTTAACTTGAGCACCCTTCCGTGGGTCAACCTGTACCCCCTACGGGTGCGGCGAATAGCTCGCCAATTCTAGAATAAGGTCTCCTCCGTCTTAACGCCATGAGATGCGAACCCGTTGCCTTTTAGAACCCGGCTAACCTTGCACTCCGCCTTGGGGTAATCATAGTACAGAAAAGAAAATAATATGTACAACGGTGACATCGACCTCAACCCGGTCGTGTCCCAAACAAATAATATACAAACGGGCAGTGACGGTAGTCCACATTTTAGACGCTCGCCCCGCAATATCAAATGTACAAATAAATCCAAACTGTACTACCATTGCACCTAAGCTATCCATACGACGATCCCGCCACAACCACAGCACAACATATAACATCAACGTGAATGTCACGTTCGCAAACCCGTCTAAAAGTCATATAACAATTAGACGAGTTGTACCGCTCTAATGAAATTCACGATCGCATATAGTAATGTATGTACTGAAAACTACGACATTAGAATTCCGCACGCAATTAGCAAACTAAACTAATTTCCAAAACCATTAAAAAACAGTGAGCTAAAGTTCCAAAAACCGACCGTTTAAAACCAATTCGAAAGTCCGAATCAAAATGAAATGCGCCCGAACCTTCACAGGGAGTTAGAGCATGAAATGAACTTTGAGTTAGGGGGCTTAGAGGAGGTACCCCACCCCTGAGGCCACCACGAGGTAGCTAGGGGGTGAGGCAGACCCGAAACTGCCTAAGGTGGGGCAGTTTCGGGTCCCCACCGCTAAGACCACCTTGTGGTGGTCTTGGAGAGTCTGCCCAGCCATTCAGTCCCCTCGGGGCTTCCCCGGGGTACCCATGCACCACCCCGCAGATTCTCAGTTCAAACCGTGAGCCTACGGGGTGTGCAAACATCTCAAACTTTCAGTTTTCAGAACTGTTTTTGTCGGCAGTTTTTGCACGACAAAAACGGCGGATTTCTAATGTCGCAAAGAGTTAACTATGGCTTATGGAGTGGCTCTGATATCATGTTGGGTTATGCAAGCACCCCGGCCATCAAACCGTGGCCATTTCGGAACAAAAAATTTCAAAAACCGGCGCTAGAACAACCCGATAACCCGTATCGACCCATAAGCCCTAGATAACAAAACATGCATGGGAGCTAAACTTAAGGGTTAAAGTGATTATACCAAATGATCCATCTTCTTCGGTCTTGAACCATCATCCCAAGCTCTTAGAGGCTTCCTTGATCAAGCTTGATCTCCGGTCTCCCTCCATCGAAGATGATCCACCCGAGAGTCTATAAATCGAGCTCCAACCTCATATCCGAGATAACTAGGGTACTTAGATCGCTACACTAGATACCGTAGAAGAAGTAGAGAGTGATGAAGGATTAATTTGTCTCAAGACACCCAAGATTTCTCAACACATGAGAGGGTTTGGGTGGAGGCAGAAGAAGATGCCATGAGGATGAGAGTGAGGCAACTCAAGAAAGAAAAATGGCTATGTCTTTTTCTTTGTAGTGAGATTTCTTTTTGTGTTAATTCTTTTCAATAATTGAAGCTATCCACATAAATATCTCATGGCTCCAAAATATCTAGAGTCAACCAAAAATATCTCAAGTCAACAAAATCCCACGATAAACAAAAACTTAATCATGCTTAGAAAAGTAACCATGAGTCACTAATAATCCATGCTACAATAATGCAATAAACACCTCATCCTCCACCTCAATAACCTTTTAATCCAAAAAAGTCTAAACCATAATGAGGTGTAATCTTCTAAAAGTAATATTGTAAGAAATTACAAGAATACCCCTCATTCGTATATACATACCCGCATCCGTATTCTGAAGAATACGGATACAATGAGACAAAAATAATCCAACAATCTAATATTAGGATCCGTCTTAAACAAAAGCCCACTAGTATTATCCGTCCGAACATCATCCGTGCACAAGTACACATATGTTATCGAACCCTGCCATAAAACCATACGGTATCTGCATCGTTTCGCCCGAAGCAGGGAAACCCTCTGTGTGGGACTCTAAAGACTCGTCAATACGCTGACAGTGGGTTTAACCACAAGTATATCAGCGGCACTAGCTGTACGTAATGGCTATCCAGGTATTAAGCGAAAGGGAGGCCGGTGAGGAAACTCATCCTGAAACCCCTACTGAGCCTGACAGTGATAATATCCGTACAGTCCGGTCCGTTCGTCTATGAGTATCGCATATCGAGTCTATAGGATGGATAAAGTCATACCCCTAATAACGCGACATTTAGTGTCGGTATGAAGCCCATCACCCACTGAGAAACTACTGATCCGAATCAGTAA
Source organism: Agapanthus africanus (assembly GCA_030015575.1). Lineage (NCBI taxonomy): Eukaryota > Viridiplantae > Streptophyta > Magnoliopsida > Asparagales > Amaryllidaceae > Agapanthus > Agapanthus africanus. The sequence continues at coordinate 484,847,397 of CM057343.1, read as the reverse complement.
TTCTCGACTTCCTTAGCCAAGGATTTCTAGTTATGGCCACCCATGCACAACGCGACATCAACCCCCAAAACCAGGAAAGACGAATCCCCTGACGATCCGCTCACTGCCTTTATGTGGCTCGGAACTGTACCCAACTAAAATCTGTTTGCATGACTCCTTTGAGCCGTGGTAGGGTAGTAATCAAACTACAGTGGGAACTCACATGAGATAAATGACGATCTCAGGTCGATAGACTAACCTGTACACATGTCACCAGGGTATTGTTATCTTACAATAGGTATAACACCAACTAACATGTTCCCGGCGAGTCCGTCCGGTGTACTCATAACCCAATGAGCACCTGTATACATCATAAGTGAATAAACTGACACCAATAGCTTGTGAGACCGGCCATCACCTCTCGTCGGGGTCTCGATCAGTATACACTAGTCTACTATGGAGTATCGATGCCCAGTCTCGAAACTCCCACGACCAGGGACATTTAAGGATGTGCTTATAGACCACCTAGCTCCCACGCATATGATCGCCATCATACTGCTGGTAGTCAAGCAAGAATTTTATGGGCTCTATCAACATGTAATAGTGATCTGTAATGCCACCTAATACTGTACATAATAATAAAGACAAACCAGATAGTATACTATCATCTTGAGTAAGACTAATCTACCGGTATAGGTCCTCCCTCAATCATCATAATCACCTGCCTGCGACTATGATAATTTCCTTGAGGGCACTATAGCCAACACATCATAATCCTGGTAGTCAAGTACTTCTTAAGGGCTTTACCAACATGTGAGAGCAAGAAAGTATCACAATACAAGTTTACATGTTAAGATAAAGAGGAACCAGATAGCATTCTATCATGTCAAGCAAGAAATTCCTCTCTATATATGTCCAAGCATCTACTATAATATACAATCATGTACAATAATGGCCTCTAGGGCATACATACAACTAACATATATAACATATATATATATATATATATATATATATCCATTCATCTCACGCAATAATAGGCATTCCAGATCCCAGATGAATATATTGGATATATTAGGAATTCCGCGTTTCGTTTAAGCCTATAACGAAATACGGATTCCACGGTCGTGATGAATAGCCAAACCCCACCCTAGACCCCTACGGGTGCAGCAAACTACCCACCAAATTCCCGAAGTGAAGCAACCTCCCTCAATAAAATGAGTAGGCTACTCCGCACTTCAAGAACCCGGTAGTTTTTGCACCCCATCATGGGTCTATCCTAGGAGCAAAAACAGTAAAAGAAATAACACAACGGTGGCTACAACCTCAACCCGGATGTGCCCTGCAAAATAATATTACACCACTTTTACAAATTACATGAATGAAAGAAAAGAAAACGCTCTTCTCACATCCCCGGCTAATCATCCACGACGATCCAATACTCTATATACACAAACCACAATAGCATCACAGATATGTGCAACCCCCACTAATCGACGTATAGCGATTTGCAGACGTTCAGCATTATATATCAAACACAGAAAACACAATTAGCTAAGTAATCTTATAATTTCAATCGATTAACTAAAAACCGTGTCTACCCCATGCACAATCCAGTACACAAAGAATCTAGGTAGAAACAAAATATTCCCAAAATCACAATTCCAGAAACTAGACCCACAGAAGAAAACCGAGTCAACTCGGCCTCGACTCGGTCACGGAACCACGGCGAAATGCACTATTTCGCCCCGCTTCCGCGGCGGTCTTGGCGAGTTACGATCTTGTTTTTCTTGAGTGTTCTTTAAAAACCCTGCTTGTATTTTTAAGGCCTCGGAAAAAAAATTTAGACCAGTTTTGAAAATCGACAGAAACATGGGTTTTCGAATGTGATTTTGGGATTTTTCTGACGATCGAATTTCTAATTGCTTGCTAACTAGCTAGCTAAGGTTTTGTAGGCTCTGATACCACTATAAGCCGATGTCGCACACTCCGCGGGTTCGCGGGGAGGCGGAATTTTCAAAAAAAATGATTTTAACGAACTATGCAACACCGGCTAACTCCATGATCTATTCGAAAACCTTAACTAACTAAACTAACTAGGAGGTTCTAACTACTCAGTAGAATGATATACCTCCAAGAACCATTCCTTCGGATCTTCTATGCATCCTCTACTTGACTCCTCGGAGAATGGATCAAGGTTGCGACATCGACCTCCTCACGTCAAAGATGATCCACCCAAGAGTTTATGCTTCAAGCTCCAACCTCTAAACCGAGGTAACTAGGGTAAACGGTTCGCTAATCCAAGTAGCCTAGGTGATGTAGAGAATGTCTAATGGATTGTATTGTCTCACTAAACCCTATAGCTCACAACACATGTGAAGGTTAGGGTTTTTGAGAAGGAAGAAAGAGATGAAAATCAAAAGAGAGAATGAGGAGAAGCAAATGAACTAAGGTTGCAAAGTGAGAAGAATGGCTCATATCTCATACACTCATTGAAGCATGGAATAAATTACAGTATTAAATCCTCACCATACTTCAATAGTAATGCCAAACAAATAAAATAATCCTTGAGCCATCCCTCACACCATGCTACAAATATCTCTCTGTTTTCCAATTTTCCACCTCACTAATCTATTTTGCAAAAAATAGATAATACCAAATAGTGAGGTGTCTCCTTCTAGAAGCATTCTTGAGAAAATTACAAGAATACCCCTCACCATATATACATACCCGTATCCATATTCCGAAAAATACGAATACACTGAGACGATAACAATCCAATAATACAATACTAGGATCCGGTTTAAACCAAAGCCCACTAGTTTGTCCGCCCGAAAATCATCCGTATATAAGTACACGTATGTGATCGTAGCCCTGCCGTAAAACCATACGGGCTCTACATCTTTTGTCTGAAGCAGGGAAACTCTCTGTGTGGGACTTTAAAGACTCGACAGTACGCTGGCAGTAAGTTTAACCACAAGCACGTCAGCGGTACTAGCTGCACGTAACGGCTACCCAGGTATCTGTCGATAAGAAGGCCGATGAGCAAACTCATCCGAACTCCTACTGAGCCTATTTGTGACAATCTACGTACAGTCCGGTCTGTTCATCTAAGATACTCGCATATCGGGCCTAGGGGGATGGCAAACGCCAGACCCCTAACAGCCCAATAAGTCGTACCGGAGGAGAGCCCAATACACCCTGAGAAACTACTGAAGTGCCTACCAGTATTTCTCAACTGCCCTGGTTAGGGACTTTGTGTAATGGCTTTCCGAACACTGCACGATATCAACCACCAATACTGGGAGAGACGAATCCTATCTGCTACTGCCTCCAAGTGCTTCGGGACTACACCAAACTACTACCTGTTTGCACGGTTCCTTTGAACCGTGGTAGGGTAGTAGTCAAAATGCAGTGGGAACACACTCGAGATGAAGTAGTGATGGCAAGTCAACAGACTAACCTGTACTCATGTCACCTGGGAACTGCTTCCTGACGATAGGTATAATACCAACCAGCAGTTCCCAATGAGTCATGTCCAGTGTAACTCATAACCCAATGAGCACCTGCATACTATCTCCAGTATGAAGTACTAATGGCTGTGGGACAGACCATCTCCCCTGCTGGGATGAGATACGTATACACTAGTCTACTCTAGAGTATCGAAGCCCCGTCTCGATAATCCTACGACTAGGGATCTGTATAAGGATATGCTTATAGACTACCCAGCCCCCACTAGTGTAACTGTCATCATAACGCTGGTAGTCAAACAAAGATCCTAAGAGCTCTACCAATATGTATAAGCGATATGCTAAAAGAAACACATGCACATATGGAGGTAGAATCAAACCAGGTAGTATACTACCATTTTGAGAAAGACTATTGTTATAACTGTGAATATCCCAAGCTTCCAATATGTAATATACAATCCAGTATGATACAATAATGGCCTATAGGGCATATATCACTAACAACTAAATATCAACTGAATCAACTAGTGATCAAAACTTGCCAGGAATTGATCACTAGAATGTAGTATTGGCTAACCTCTAAATGTTCTCTCTTTATATTTTTTCTTTGTCAATAAACAAAAAATCAAGAAAGAGAGAGAGAGGAAGAAGAAGCTAATGGTGAATGTTAGCGAGCATGGCCAATGAAAAACTATCATTATCCTTTTCTTTTCTCTTTGTCTCTTTTCTTTTGATCTTTGAATGAGTGGGGTTGTGACACGCCATGGTGAGTCACAAGCCTACACCATTCCCAAACACTCAAGAAGAGATGCGCAGAGAAAAGATGCCACCTCATTGTACACATATACACATGTATATGTATATATAAATATATATAAATACACTAATACAAGTATATGCTACAAATATATACACCCGTATTCATATCAAAATATGAATACCCTATTCGTATAAAATACGAATACCCATATTCGTATCAAGGCACAAATACCCGTATTTATACAAATACTCATATTCGTATAAATACCGTATTCTGTCAAAATACGAATACCGAAAAAAGAGAGATATTAAAAGAGATATATAATATCAGTTCACATTTAATCCAAATATGATAATCTAACTATCTTTTAAACCGGCTAGTATGAACAAAATGTCCGATTAAAAGCACGTGTACAAAAACGCGTGTTTTAATCAAACTGAGAACGTATCAAAATACGTATACTACATCGTTTCGCCCAAACAGCGAAACCCTCTGTCTAGGACTCTAAAGACTCGACAATATGCTGGCAGTGGGTTTAACCACAAACACGTCAGTCACACTAGCTGTACATAACGGCTACCCAGGTATTGAACGAAAGAAAGGCCGACAAGCAAAATTGTTTGTATCCCTAATGAGCGTGAAAGTGACAATCTCCGTACAGTCCGGTATGTTCATCTAAAAGTATCGCATTTCGGGTCTAGGGGGTAGATGAAGTCAGACCCCTAATAACACGATAAGTCGTCTCGATGTGAAGCCCGTCACCCACTGAGAAACTACTGATCCAAATCAGTAATTCTCGTCCACTTTGGCCAAGGATTTCTGGCGATGGCCACCCATACACAGCGCTATATCTACCCCCAATACAAGGAGAGACGAATCCCTGACGATCCGCTCACTGCTCTATGTGGCTCGGGACTGTACCCAATTAAAATCTGTTTGCATGATTCAATAGAGCCGTGGTAAGGTAGTAATCAAAGCACAGTGAGAACTCGCACGAGATAAATGACGATCTCAGGTCGACAGACTAACATGTACTCATGTCACCAGAGAACTGCTACATACAATTGTTATAATACCATCCAGCATGTTCCCGCCGAGTCCGTCCAGTGTAACTCATAACCCAATGAGCACCCATATACTGTCTTTGGTGACTAATTGACACCAATGGCTGTGAGACCGGCCATCGCCCCTCGTCAGGTTCAAGAAACATATACACTAGTCTACTCTGGAATATCGATGCCTGGTCTTGATATTCCCACGACTATGGACATTTAAGGATTTGATTATAGACTACCCAGTTCTCATAAGTATGATCGCCACAATAACCCCGGTAGTCAAGAAAGAATCATATGGGCTCTATCAACATGTAATAGTGATCCGTAATACCATATATTACATATACATGATGATAGAGATGAACCAGATAACATACTATAATCTCGAGTAAGACTGTTCTACCCGTATAGGTCCTCTCTCAATTATTATAATCGCCTGTCTGCGATTACAATAATTGCCTTGAAGGCACTATAGCCAACAATCTCCCACTTGCACTTAAGATTAATTATTGCGATGTCGCATACTCACAGCCCGTGTGATACCAAATACCCAACTTCTCTACTAATCAGTTTCGCAAATCATGTTTGCAAAAATTTCGCGTTTGAGAAATAGCTTCGGTGAGTGGATCCGCTCCAATATTTCTATCTTTATCTCTCTATATCTCAATCTCGCGGAGAATGACTATCTCCCGAAATGAGCGATACCTGTCTTAGAACTTGTCTGGATATCTGATGAGACTAAGTCCGAATCCAACAAACTTCTTAGACTGTATCTTCTACTAAATTTAATCAGTATCCTGCGCTATGACTACCTTAGTATATGCTTGGACCCTTTTCCAACATACCGCCCCTCAGAAGAGGGTAAACTTTAACTCTGACGGTCACTCTGTCATTCAGGTCACTTTGGAAGCCCGAAATGATAACCGCCTCCTGAAGGAGGCTGTCGTTACCATATATCAAGAACATTTTCTCATGTTCTTAACTGCTTCCCAATGTTTCTTCAGGATTGGATTAATATATGTTTACTGCATCTAATGTAAAAGCAATATCTGGTGTGGTACTTGATTTCTCATGATTTACTCAATTGCCTAAGCAAGTGATATGTCAATCACTCAAATCGCTCTCTTCATCAGTCCAGAAGACATTTTTTAGAGAGGGTGAGTATCACCCGCGGGTACACCACCACGCTAGGAGTCATCTATTCTAAAACACTTTAGAATAGTATCAAAGTACCCGAATTGGGACACTTCCCAAATCCAGATCTAAAACCATAGATCTAGTTACCATAATGTCTAATATTTTATCTAGATTCTTATATGAAGAAATATCTATGACAACCACAGTTTAACTGATCGTAGTATAGGAAAAATACTTCTTATTAGGAGTATGTCATCCAAAAATAGAACAGTACTCCCTATTCAAACTTCTTACCAGGTCTATCTATCATTCTTGATGAAGTCAAACACTATGGCTGTCACATCACAAATAGATGACCCTTCTCCACTCTCCTTACTTTAATCTATAAATAGACATAAGTATCTTGCCTACCACGCTTCCGCTGCTCCTACTGACTATACCAACCCTCTGGCAGAGTCATATACACGTACACTTCTAAATTGATTTTAGAATGTTGTTATAGTCATCCACCTGCCAGATATCATAGTCTAGAACAGCAGTAGAGATAAGTTTAGGTCATCAAAACCTCCCTGACACTGTCTTTGAGGAAACCGAATGTCCCGACCTGAAGGTACGGAACGTGACTGGCACTTAAATTACGAAACGTCTTAAGGTGTAACGCAATCTAAGTAAGCTAAAGCCCAGAAATCTAAACCAAAAAGAAATAGAGTGAAGGAAAAATTATTTAAAGAAAACGATTTAAACCAAATAAGTCGCATTAATCATTTTTTTTTAAAAACATTAGAATGTCCCAAAAATTTCGGCAGAGTCTCTTTTGTAAATACCGGCCCCCAAACGGGTACAACACATAAAAATACCAATATATCAAGAATAAAGGCATCCCCAAGCGGGAGCTAACTCTTCGCCAAAAGCGGAATCATAACCACATGCAGTGAATATATCATAATAATGCGAAATAAGTATAAAAGTATAAAAGCATCACGTCGGCTCAAGTGAGCATCGACACCAAACCACAATACAAGTCTCAAGTCTCACCGTCTAGTCTAATATATAAGGGTAGATGGAGTATACTAGATACAAATAAAATACACGGTAGGAGCAAAAGAAGATCCTCTAAGACCCACCTATGAGCAAGTTGTAAGTCGAAGCAAACGAAGTAGAAAAGAAGTACGCCCGCCGCTACTGTGCTGACGGGTCAGATCTACAAGATACTGTGGCACAACGGGGGTGAGTTGCCAACTCGTGAATAGTAAGTAACATCTAATAAGGCTATCGTAAGTATGCACGCAAATGCGTCACAACCTACATATACCGATATGATGTGATGCACGAGTATGTGTGCAACATGAATGCAAAATCACATGAAACCTGAATATTTTTGGTACGAGAAAATCTATATTCTTATCTTAGTAAAACTTTTATGAAATAACTGAAGTATCATCAATGAAATCAACTGAAATCCGTGTCAAGCATCGACACTAAATATGTATGTTTTGGTGTCTCAATATCTCAATATATCAATATCTCAGTATCTCAAAATCTCAATATCTCAATATCTATGTATCTCGAATCTCAATATCTCAATATCTCGGGCTCCGGCAGTCCGGATCGGCCCAAAACATCAACTCTCACGGGTACGGTCGGTATCCTCCGGATATCCGCCGCGCTAGACATCATAAATAACCGGTCGATAATGCTTCCCTGCCGGGCTCAACGCCATCTGTGCGATCTTCTTGCCCCAAGGAACCGCATCGGGTTCATCATATACCCGGTGACGGTGCATCCCCCTCCTCGAATCAGGTATGTGATATAGCTCAAGAACCGAGAAAACATATGGTGGACGCCACACACATCATATCACGAGAAAACCGCAACTTGCATTTTTAAAAAGGGTAATAAGTTTATAAATTCTTACGGTTTTCTCCAAAATCCAGAAATCTCATAAATACGGAAATCCTCAAGAAGAATCATAATATTAAAACATGTCGATAATGATGGAAATCTATGATACGGTAGTATATACCATGCGAAGTACAGGCAAAAGCTATGCACGAATCATGATGCAATGAGGTATGTATAAATGTCTAACAATCCTACGTATCCATCTTAATGAAATAAATATGCAAGTATAAATCTACGAATTATATACGATATATATGCACAATTATCGATCATTCTATAGTGTTCATGACATAGCAATTACCAATGGCATATGTGTTCGCATAAATAGTGCACGTGCGGCATGAACCAATGGGAACGGTGCAAGTGTCCCATAAGACGGTATCTCACACACACATACACACACACACACACATATATATATATAATGATGTGATGCAATGAGATAGCTAACTAGTAAACTATGCATATAATGCAAATACTATAAGTAATACTAAACTATCGGGCGCCTCGCGCCATCCAAACGATCCCCCAATAGATGTATACATCTACTCACCGGGACGCCTCGGTTATTCTGATCTGGCCTCAGCCCTGTCTATCCGCGCCACGTCCAATGCCTCTGCACCCGATCCTAGAATCGTACATAAGTACATAAGAGGATATATATATATATATATGAATATTTACGGCACAACGATACAAGTCAACTCACGCGCACTAACTAAGCGCGCACGCACTTGGTGCACAGAACGCGCTCGCGACAACGCCACAAACTATATCTTGAAGGGTTCCTAGGCACCCTATGAAGGTCTCACAAGGCATGAACCATGCCAATTTCAAGGCTTCTAGGTGCCGAGAGACCCGACTACGGATCGTTTGCTAGAAAACTAGGCGAAAAAGCTAACTAGTTAACACTTAACTACAAGATACGGAAATACAACCTTTGTAGATCCGGTGCTCCACCTCCATAGCTCCGCAACGAGGTCCACTCCGCTGTCCAAATCAAATCCGGGCTCAAGCGTCGGCTTCGTCGGAGAATGGGCAAGCTAGGTCGTCGATGTCCATGCCGAAGATGATCTACGTCGAGGCATCGAAAGATCAAGCTCCACCTTCACCAAGTCATGAAAACTTATGAAGGAAACACACTCTACTACTTGGAAAGAGGTAGAGGATGAAGAAATAGGAAGTGGGTTCAATTTAGAATTGGATTTCTCACTCTTTATCATCAATCACCATTGATGACTTCAAGCTTTTCTTCTTGAGTTCAAGGAAGAAGAAGAAGAAATGATATGATAAGCAGAAGAAAAATAGAAAAGAATAATAGAATACTTATCATAATTGAACCATGGTCAAGTGTAGAGAATAAATCATGGTTAGTGGGATGGTTAGGGTTAAGCATGAGACAAAATGGTCACTTGGTCAAAGTCTTCATGAAGCTTCATGAACAAAACAAAAGAAGCCACCATTTTCTCATTTGCTTTTCATTTTCCAAAATAAATGAATGAATAAATAAATAGATATGAAAATGTAAACCCTAACCATTACATAACCATGGTTTAAACTTTACACAAAACACAAGTAAACATGCATCATCAAACATGATACAATCAAGTGCACAAAACTATATCGAATATACAATATGCACACCCGAGTGAGAAAATCCATTTAAAGTGAACCGATACTAGTTAATGTAAAGTAATATATCAAATATATAATTATGCATTAAATCATTAAATCAACACTTGATTCAATGATCCGGTCATGTCGCACAAAACCGACAGGTATCATTAGTAACAACTTATCGAATCAACACTTGATCCGATAACCCGGCTATATCGCATATAACCGATCAATGTCACATCGCGAGAATCGAATACAGTATCACATACCGTATTATTCTCGGTCCCGCACATATCTCATATGCGCTCCTATTTCGTTTCGCTTGAGCCAGGAAACCTCTGTGTAGGACTCTAAAGACTCGTCAATACGCCGGCAGCAGGTGATGATCATATCAATCACCCACAAGCCGCAAGCGGTCTGCTAAACGTAACGGCCACCCGGGTATTGAGCGATCTGAAGATCGACGAGCAAGCCCGCTCACACTCCAGTGAATCCGACCAGTAACACTACCGTACAGTCCGGTCTGATCGTCTGATATGTCGTATATCTCGCCTAGGGGTGGTAAACGTCAGACCCCAATAGCTCGATAAGTCGTGTCGATATGAGGCTCATAACGGGTCGAGAAACTACTGGTAACACTTACCAGCAATTCTCTGAGCAGCCCTGGCCAGGGACTTCCTGTTATAGCCAATCGAACACTGTGCAACATCAACTCCCTATACCGGGAGAGACGAATCCCCTCCTATCGCTCATTGCCTCCATGTGACTCGGGACTGTACCCAAAAACCACCGTTTTGCACGCCCTCTTGGACGTGGTAAGATGGAAATCAAAGCACAGTGGGAACCACACAAGACTCTATGACGATCTCGGGTCAACAGACTACTCTGTACCAGTGTCACCAGAGAACTGCCATCTGACGTGAGGTATAATACCATCTGGGAGTTCTCGGCGAGTCCGTCCAGTGTACCCAGTCTCTACTGAGCACCCGTATATCATCTCTGATGTCAAACACCAATGGATATGGGATCATCCATCGCCCATCTGTATGGGTCGAGAAGGTATACGCTAGTCTACTCTGGTATATCGATGCCCGGTCTCGATACACCCACGACTAGGGACTTTGAAGGATGTACTTATGGACTACCATGTCCCCACTAGTATGATCCGCATCATAGTCCAGGTAGTCAAGTACACATCCTAAGGGCTTTACCAACATGTAACAGAGAGACAAACAGTATACACGTTAAGGTAAAGTTCAACCAGATAGCATACTATCATGTCGAGCAAGAAAGTCCTCCCTATATATGTCCCAGCATCCACTACAATATACATCCTATGTACAGTAATGGCCTCTAGGGCATACATATAACTAACAATCTCCCACTTGCACTAGGGCCATCTGTAGCAGTGGTTGTAGTATCTCATACTCAACCACCCCATAAAAATCTCTCTCTGGGAACAGGCCTTTGTGAGTGGATCCGCTGTGTTGTCCTCTGAATCTACTCTCCTTACCTCGATCACCCTGGAGATCAACTATCTCCATGATCAGGCGATGCTGTCTTAGAATAAGTCTGGATCACTGATGGGACCGGCGTTCCTCGGCATGAGCCACAACTCCATTGTCTCACAATGGTAGGAACGTAGTTCATCTCATGAACTGATATACACCCAAACATCCTCTTTGGTAGCATCTTAAGTAGCGATGTATCCTGCCTTTATCTTCTAGTATGTCACGGTATCTAGCTTGGAACTCTTCCAACATACCGTCCCTTTACTGAGGGTAAAGACAATGCCTGCGACTGACATTCAGTCGTCTTTATCACCCTGGAACCCTTCCAGTGATTCTCCCCAGGGTCGATTGATACCATCTCACTACAACTAGTGAGAATCCTAACATCCATTTAGATCTATCTCATAGATCCAAAATCCAGGAGTTAGTAGATATCTTTATGATCCTATATGGAGAATCATTGTGATAAACGGAGATTGATCGAGCGTAGCATAGGAAACTTCTTCCCTATCAAGAATATGTCATCCACGTACTCTACGAGGATCGCCACCATACTCCCTACTACCTTTTTGTTTATACAAGGTTCATCTACCATTTTGATGATGTCAAACTCTTTGACTAATCCATCAAAACAGATGTTCCAATTCCGCAATGCCTGCTTTAATCCTATAAAGCATCTTGCACACGTTTCCGCTGCTCCCACTGTCTACGAAGCCCTCTGGCTGTGTACTTATAGACGCTCTCTTCTAAATCATCATTTAGAAAAGCAGTCAAGACACCCAACCACCAGATATCGCAGTCATGGTATGTAGCCGTGACAAGTAGGATCTGGATGGACTTAAGCATAGCTACTTGAAAAGGTTTCATCATTATCCACACCTGGTCAATGATGCAAACTTTAACAAGTCTAGCTTTGAAAGTCTCAACTTTTCCATCTACACCAAGTAATCTTCTCAAGATATACTTGCTCCTGATGGGGATTTAACCCTTCAGATATAGCAACCAAAGTCCATACTTTGTTGGTGTATAAGGATTCCATCTCAGATCGCTAAACATCCAGCCATTCTTACAGAGTCCTACTCCTGATGGCCAGTTCGAAACTAGTTGGGTCATCATCTCATGATGCAATCCTCGCTCCCACTGTCATAGAGAAACCGAAGTATCTCTCAGGTGGGTGAGGAACCCTACTAGATCGGCGGAGAGGCTGAGGTTCGTTGGTATCTACTGAATCCTTTGGTTCTACCAAGTCATCAGCTGCAGTTTGTATAGCTGGAACCTTTCCAGTTCTACATTACTGACCTTGCCTCGAGCTTGTCCGGATTTTGCTTTTCAGACATAGGCCGGACAACCCCAAATCTTAACTAGCTTAAGAGATGGGCTCTTCCCTTATCATATCAAATATGAAGTGGTAGGCAACTGATTTGATTCGAACCGTATTCAATAGGTATGCATCTTCTCAAGCGCATAACTCCCAAAAAGGAAATAGGTAACTCAGTAGTGCTCATCATAGAGCACACCTTATCATATAGGGTGTGACTGCTCCGCCCCGATATACCATCGTGCTATGGTGTATTCGGAGGAGTAATGCTGAGAGAGAATCTCATTCTCCTTTAGAATAGTCCAGTATTTCCGTGCTCAAGTATTCTCCTCCCTGATCACATCAAAGGACATAATACTTATACCCGTATTGGTTCTCTACTTCTCGCTTATATTCTGTGAATATCTCAAAAGGTTCAGACTCATGTTTCAACAAGAACATATGACTGAATCTTGAGAGATTATCAGAGAATATAATGAAGTACAAAGAACCGGTCTTGGCATGTGTAGACAGGGGACCTACATACATCAACATATATCATCCCAAGAGTTTACAAACTCTTTCTCTGTTTTCAGTAAGCGGAGCTGTGGTCATCTTATCTTTGTGACATGACTGGCGAGTTTCACAAGATGCAAATTCAAACTAATTTAAATATGCATCTTTATGTAACTCCAGCCAGTCGGGTCGCATTGATATGACCTAGTCTACAATGCCTCAAGAAGGATTCGTTCATTTCTGAACTCTTCCTCTTGTGTGTGTTACATATACTAAGAACTGTAGTTTGATTTAGAACATTAATGCTTTTAGATAACGTGCCTGAACCGATCAACTTTTGATATAGGAAATGTTCAAAACATTATCCAACAATACAAAATTTTATCATTTCTTTACTAATAAAGAGACAGATATGATTTTGTATATCAGGTTCGGTATCTAATAACATTCGTTCAGAATCAATGTATTGGTAATACAGGGTAACAGTGACCAACAGACTTGGCTGCAACACTTGCCCCGTTTTCTGCCTCATGAAACTTATCACCCGTTCTCAGTTCTCTACCTTTCTGTAGCCCTATGTAACAGATTACATATCTGGGATCCTGATCTGGTATCACATACCCAGGACGTAAAGGATACTGAGAAACAGTTCTGTATAATGAACACACCCGAAGATGATGCATCAGCATGCACTCTTTTCGTTTGGGCGGCACGGGAAATCTGGTATTCCCGAATTTCCTGCTCTGTCTTATAACAATTATAAGTTGGAGCGGGACCAACATTCCCCAGCTCAGTATAACAAGAGGGTTCGGTCAATATTCTGTATTATTATCTTGATTAAGGCGTGATAGGGTCGCTACCTGGAGAGAGAGAGAAGAAAACACTCGGCGTGCGCTCTGTCAAGAATAGATTGGTTATTATTTTATCTAATCAGGATGGCTCCCACTGCTTTTTATCAAATCTTCCTTCAAACCCTAAAAGGAAAGACTAGCCGGGATTAATTACACACTACAAGTTCGCCAATCTTTCAGCCAGGCCAGTGTCGGTACTTTGAGGGAGGTCCCCCGTGCTTTCGCACGAACCTAATTAATGTAAACCTCGTTTTCCCAGAGGCGTAACCTCGTTAACACCTTTCTAGACACCTACTTGATCGGCTAATTGTAATGTGTAAAACTCTCCCAGGAGTAACACTTACTCGCAGCGGGTATCGGGATCCAACTATCTCATAGAAGGTATGCAATCTCATTGCAAATTTCAACACTTGAAATTCCCGATAATATTTTGCCCCTAGCTCTCTATGACCTTGACGAATGCCAAACAACCCATAGTCCACTAGTCAAGTTCAACCCGTACATTTCTTGATTGAATTAAACCCACCCGCACGACCCTTGACGAATGCCAAACAACGCCGTACGAATACCCTAATCCAATCGCATCATATGCTCAAGCAGATAAATACTAGTTAGCTACCGTACACTACGCCTTGACGAATGCCAAACTACCGCAGCACGAATACTAACTAGTACATATCTGAAATGACGGAGGGCTACGACAGGTTTTTCTGAAAACCTATTGCGTAATGAACTTGATATCGTTGTAGAATCAAATGAATTTTGAAATGGAGTGTTTTTGAGGCTTTTCTAGTTTTGCTAAAGGAGTCACTCCCGGTGAAGGGATCGTCGGTCCTTTCCTCGTGGAATGAGGTGCGGGATATATCATATATATCACTGTGCAAAGCAAAAACTCTTAAAAGCAATCAAAAGACAAACCGAGTGTGTAGCATCTGCCAGTTATTGCTAAAGGAGTCACTCCCGGTGAAGGGATCTCGGTCCTTTCCTCATCGAATAAGGTGCAGGATATATCTCATATACCGCTGTGCAAAGCAAGAACTGTAGCTACCTGTTTTATTTTGAAATTCGATTCTACAACATCTTTAGGTTTCTTTTATTTCATTAATCACATTAATGAAGTCCCATCATTTAAGTTACCTAAACATCACAGATAAATACGACGTACACTTATGCCATCCGCATTCGCCTCGATGTCCCCTCGTGCACCGTTAGGTTAGGTAACTAACGGCAGAGCGGGGCGGGGCTAGCGCGGGTGTAAAATATAAGTAACGCCCATATAATATATCATATATACTATATACTGTATCTATCACAGAACATCACATGATCACATCACAGATATCGCAGCAGAAGAATCATATGAAATATTGGATATACTAGGACGTCCGTGTTTTCAATACGAGCCAGTATAAAACATGGATTCCACGGTCGTGATGAATAGCCAAACCCACACCCCTAGACCCCTACGAGAGCGGAAAGCAACCCTACCAATTCTAGAGTTAGGAGACCCGGACTCGACTCCTCGAGTTGGTCTCCCACTGGACTCCAGAACCCGGTTACTTGTGCTCCCCTCCTTGGGTCTATCCTAGTGCGGAAAAGTAAATAATATACAAACGGTGACTACTTCCGCAACCTGGAAGCGCCCCAATAAAAGAATATTACATACAAGTTTTTACATGAATGAAAATGAAAAACACTCATCTCACATAAAAAAAACCCGGCTATTCAAACACGACGATCCAATATAACATATCCAGCAACACATAACATCACATGTCATCAACGTAAGTAAATATGTCCATCCCAATTGTCGTTGACATATAGCAACGAAACCGGCGATATCACATATTACACTTACGGTCACAGAAAAGAAAGTGTAAAACTACAACAGTTGGAATCCGCAACCACCTCAGACATCGCATGCCTGACCAAATGAATTACTTAGACATCGCATGCCTAACAATTATAAACCCCGCATTTTAGTTTCAAAATCGAAAACACTTTTCAATATCAAGTCGGGCAATTCAACAAGATTCCCGACATCCTGATCGAATACTCATCGTAAACTTAATAGACGGCCGCACCCCATAGCCCCGACCAAGTGACTGTAAGAGAACCCCGTCGCCGAAAGCATCCGTTCGGGTGCTCGCGGTAGCGGTGCGGCGGATCCGCGGCCGTACGGCCTCAGTGTTTTACCCGGCGAGTATCCGCGTACGCTACGTGATTGCGACGGACTTTTGATCACATCAAAATTCCGTGGCAACCGATCAAGTGAGACTAAACTGCTATATTTATAACATTCATTTAGTTATCTCATAACTATTTGTGAATTCCAATTATTGTATCCCATTCCAGATAAATAGAAAATGTTAAACTTTCCGATCGAACATTCTAACACCCAAGTTTTCCCGATACAGATCAACACATGAAACTAGTCTAACAACATTCAGTTCGTACCTCAGTACCAACGGTCCAGCCGTAGAAGGGTCAAGCCAACGCCTCACATGTGGCACGCCGTACTGCCCCAAACCCGAAGGTTCAAATGGCAGTTCAAGACGGTCACATAATCGAGTTAAGGTTTGTTGTCTTCTAGAGGGACCATCGCGTTACTTGCACTACTTAGAACGTCGTTAAACTACGGAAAAATCCAACACTTGGAAATTTCCCGATAGGGGAAAAATTGGGTATTTATATCCGGTCGAACTTTTTAACATATTCAAAAATTTATCCGGAAAGCCACACAGACAAAATTTGACACTCCGATCGAAACACCGGATCCCCAAATCAACCCAGAAAATTCAGCTCTAGAAAAAATATTAAAAATTCCCAGGAAAGCCAGCACATAAAACTAAGAATTACTGTATAAAACTATTTAAAAACTGAGGCCGTACGGCCGCGGATCCGCTGCCTGAGCCTACTGTGAGGCCGCGGATCCGCGCCTCCTCTAATGAATCAAGCCCTCAAATTTAAACAGTAATTCTTAGATTATTTTACTGGGTTTTCTGAATATTTTTAATCTGGAAAAATCCCAGTTTTTCAAAATCGTCCAGAGAGCAATTTTAAGGTTGGGGTTTCGGGTCGTTCGGACTTCAAAATCCGTCTAGACTTCGCCTAAGGCTCTAGCTAGGCTCTGATACCACTGAAGGGTTCCTAGGCACCCTATGAAGGTCTCACAAGGCATGAACCATGCCAATTTCAAGGCTTCTAGGTGCCGAGAGACCCGACTACGGATCGTTTGCTAGAAAACTAGGCGAAAAAGCTAACTAGTTAACACTTAACTACAAGATACGGAAATACAACCTTTGTAGATCCGGTGCTCCACCTCCATAGCTCCGCAACGAGGTCCACTCCGCTGTCCAAATCAAATCCGGGCTCAAGCGTCGGCTTCGTCGGAGAATAGGCAAGCTAGGTCGTCGATGTCCATGCCGAAGATGATCTACGTCGAGGCATCGAAAGATCAAGCTCCACCTTCACCAAGTCATGAAAACTTGTGAAGGAAACACACTCTACTACTTGGCAAGAGGTAGAGGATGAACAAATAGGAAGTGGGTTCAATTTAGAATTATATTTCTCACTCTTTATCATCAATCACCATTGATGACTTCAAGCTTTTCTTCTTGAGTTCAAGGAAGAAGAAGAAGAAATGATATGATAAGCATTAGAAAAATAGAAAAGAATAATAGAATACTTATCATAATTGAACCATGGTCAAGTGTAGAGAATAAATCATGGTTAGTGGGATGGTTAGGGTTAAGCATGAGACAAAATGGTCACTTGGTCAAATTCTTCATGAAGCTTCATGAACAAAACAAAAGAAGCCACCATTTTCTCATTTGCTTTTCATTTTCCAAAATAAATGAATGAATAAATAAATAGATATGAAAATGTAAACCCTAACCATTACATAACCATGGTTTAAACTTTACACAAAACACAAGTAAACATGCATCATCAAACATAATACAATCAAGTGCACAAAACTATATCGAATATACAATGTGCACACCCGAGTGAGAAAATCCATTTAAAGTGAACCGATACTAGTTAATGCAAAGTAATATATCAAATATATAATTATGCATTAAATCATTAAATCAACACTTGATTCAATGATCCGGTCATGTCGCACAAAACTGACAGGTATCATTAGTAACAACTTATCGAATCAACACTTGATCCGATAACCCGGCTATATCGCATATAACCGATCAATGTCACATCGCGAGAATCGAATACAGTATCACATACCGTATTATTCTCGGTCCCGCACATATCTCATATGCGCTCCTATTTCGTTTCGCTTGAGCCAGGAAACCTCTGTGTAGGACTCTAAAGACTCGTCAATACGCCGGCAGCAGGTGATGATCATATCAATCACCCACAAGCCGCAAGCGGTCTGCTAAACGTAACGGCCACCCGGGTATTGAGCGATCTGAAGATCGACGAGCAAGCCCGCTCACACTCCAGTGAATCCGACCAGTAACACTACCGTACAGTCCGGTCTGATCGTCTGATATGTCGCATATCTCGCCTAGGGGTGGTAAACGTCAGACCCCAATAGCTCGATAAGTCGTGTCGATATGAGGCTCATAACGGGTCGAGAAACTACTGGTAACACTTACCAGCAATTCTCTGAGCAGCCCTGGCCAGGGACTTTGTCACGACCCGCAGGGTACGGAACGTGACTGGCACTTAAGTTTACGAAACGTCTAAAGGCGTTCGTAAAATAAGTAAGCCAAAGCCCAGAAAACAAAACCAGTTAAGCAAAAGAGTGAAGAAAACCCAATCAATTGAAAGCGAGTTATCAAATAAGTCATGTAAAACACTTTTTAAAAACAATACAAATTTTTCCCGAAAATTTCGGCAGAGTCTCCTTTGTAAATACTGACCCCCAAAAATGGGTACAACAAAATATATACATGAATCCACAAAATAAGGCATCCCCAAGCGGGAGCTAGCTCTTCGCCATACGGCGGTCACAAATCCCACGCAATGTAAATGACAATAAGCATAATAAAGCATAAGGAAGCATGAAAAAGTAGCATGTCGGCTCAAGTGAGCTCGACCCCAAATACAGTATAAAATCCACAAACCTCACCGTCTCATCTCTAGGTCAATATACAATAATCTGGTAGAACAGTAGATGGAGTACACTAGATACAAGAATATACAAGGTGGTACAAAAAATAACATAACCCACCTATGAGCAAATCTCGAGCTCAGGCAAAAGAGGCAAAAGACAAGTGCGCCCGCCGCTACTGAACTGACGGAGCGGACCTGCAAAAGACTGTGGCACAACGGGGGTGAGTTGCCAACTCGTGAGTAATAAATAGCATCTACAAAGGCTATCGTATGCATGCACACAAGCATCCTAGCATCTAAAATACAGGTATGACTGGATGCACTAGCAGGTGTGTATATCATATCAGTGTGCTAATATGTATGCAACATGAAAATCTGAGGTCTCAATAGGTATATATAAGAAACATTTTATCTCTTTTTGTTTTTTTGAAACTCTTTTAGAATGCCAGCATAATGTCAATGAATCGACCAAAATCGGTGTCCAGCAACGACACTCAAAAGCTGTCTCAAATCTCATAAATGTATCTCAGGCCTCAGCCGTCCGGCTGACCCATCTCAAATATCAATATCTCATCATCTAGCGGCCACGGTCGGTATCCTCTGGATATCCGCCGTCCCAAACAGTCACCGGTAGGTAATCCGTCCCCTGCCAGGCTCAACGTCATCACCACATTCCTCTTGCCCCGGGGTACCTTACCGGGCCCACCATGTACCCGTGCCGGTTCCTCCACTCCTCGACACGGATTTCCAAAGCCACAGCAAACTCATGGTGGACGACACTTACATTACTAGAAAACCGCAATTTACATGTTTTAAAAATATCATAAGTTTGGAAATTTTGCGGCTTTCCCCCGAAATCCAGCAATATCATAAAATCTCAAGAAATCCTCATAAGTGCATATATCAATGCTAATGAATGCGTATGATATCAAAAATCAAGTTGCGATGTGTGATTAATGTATTAAGCATGAACAATGAATATGATGAAGTACATGCACATGAATAGCAATCCTACGGTTTCATTTTAAGGAAATAGCACAATTTAAGTATCAATTAGTAAAAGGTTTAAATTAAAGGTTATCTAGTGTGGTGGCATGGCAATTACCAGGGTGTGTGTAAACATGAATAGTGCTCGTGCTGCATATAAAACCTGGTAATGGTGCATGTGTCCTACAATTGAGTTTGCATATATGGGTATAACCTATTGATCTAATTGCAGCAATTATCATGCCAGTATTATTATTCTAATGTCACAAGTGATTATCCAATTTACTATTTTCCAGTTTACTAAATCTATCGGGCGACTTGCGCCATCCAGACGATCGTCCCCCGTAGATGTTAAATCTACTCACCGGGATCCCTGGCTAGCTGTGTCCAATCACCGCCTTTCCCTTTCGCGCCGCGTCTGACGTCTCCGCGACCGAACCTGGAATTTACATCAATACCAAACATAAGGTTACGTATCAAGAACGACGCAAAACCCCAACGAAACTACTAAAGTTCGCTAGCTAGGTACAACGTGCACAAAGTGCGCGGACACACGCGAAAATCGCAAAAACTGCCAAAAACGCCGATTTGGGTCACCCGGCAAAACTAAAACCCGACTACCCAAAAAACCGCACTCACGCATCCTAAAAGTCGTAGGACAAGCCATACAATCATCAAGATGCCACAATTAATTCATCACATAACTTTTATAAACATCTAGTAAGCAGAAATTGCAATTTGATGCAAACATCGACAATATAGCGACAAAGTCAACACCACCCAACACCAACATCCAAACTAACCAAATAGTTAGCCAATACACAAATTCTAAACCATTAACTAAGCTTAAAAACCTAATTTACATAACAAAACCTTTTCTTGATTTTTGTATTTAGCAAACATAACCCAAACTATATATGAAAACCTTACTTTAACACTATATTTTAGCCTAATAAGCAAAATTAACCACTTAGATTAAGGTTAGCAAAACACTAGATAGCAAATTAGGTTTAATCAACACAAATTAGGTTTAATCAACTCACTAATCATGTTTCAAATACCATTTCCATACAAAAACCTTTTCTTGAAAATCCTAAAAAGCAAATTTCACACTTCTAATTTAATCAAATTAGCATAATTGAAAACTATATCAACAAGGTAACCAAATAGATTAGTCATTAACAACTAGATTAACATTAAAATACTTAATTAACTATTATGGCTTCAAACCCTAGTCTCAATTTTCAAACAAAGTCTAAGAAATCTAGATTAACTACACTAAATTATCACTAAACCCTATAATATAAGCACTTAAACAAAGGATTTAACAAGATAGGAAATATACCTCTTGATCAATGGATCAAGCAAGAAAGTTTGCTCCAAAAATGCCTCCTTTCCACATGATTTCAACCATATTAGGCTTGAGAAGAGGTAGCACAAGGATTTTGTGTTGAAAAAGAGAAGGATTTGTGGATTTATATGGATTTTTGTAGCAATTTTGATGAAATTTTGGAGGAAATGAAAAGAGGAAGGTGAAGGGGGAGGGCTGCTGGAATTTTCGACCAGAAGAGGGATGGGGGAGGGTGTGGTCAAGTGGGGAAGGTCATGGGTCAAGTCCACAAAGTCAAAGTATCATACTTTATCCATTTTAATTAAAATAAAACCATAAACCATCAAAACAACTCAAGAAAGCAACCAAAGAAAATGAGGCCAGAAATTTCTGGTCTCACACAAGGTGGGGCTGTCCTAGGGCTGAGGAAAAAGAGAGAGGGATTTTACAAAAGAAATTTTATGCAAAAAGGCCCCCTACAACTCAAAAATTGCAAGTTTTAGCCCAAAATATTCAATAATTTCGTTTCAATTCATAAAAATTGGTTAAAAATCAAAATAAATTACTAAAAATTCATGTTATCACTAGATTATAATTATCATAATTTTAGAGATTAAAATTAGCCCGGAAAAATTTGTATTTATCGCTTATTTAATGTATTTTCTTACCGGCTTAAAATAATATTAAAAAATTGAAAAATAGGGAAAAATTTTTAAATGACCAAAATTTTATAAATAACTCATTAGCTACTAAAAACAAGCAATTACCTATCCATTTTAGGTATAATTATCCCTAAACTGCAAAATATCGAGAAAGACGGTTTTCGGAAAAATACCGAATTTTCACCGAATTTCAAGAAAACACCAAAACGACTTTTCAAGACGCTACAATCTTCCCCCCTTAAAGAAATTCGGTCCCCGAATTTAAGAATATAGCTACGCGTACCTTCAAAGAGATGGGGATACTTCTTCCTCATCTCGCCCTCGGTCTCCCAGGTAACCTCCTCGCTGCTCGGGCTACGCCAAAGGACCTTGACGGTTGGTATAACCTTCGACCTCAACTTCTTCACCTGCCGATCCAAGATGGCCACCGGCTGCTCTGCAAAAGAAAGGTCGCGCTCTAGCTGGACTGTCGGGTGCTGAATCGCATGCGAAGGGTCGTGAAGGTACTTGCGGAGCATCGAAACATGGAAGACGGGGTGAACATCGGGAAAGCTGGGTGGAAGAGCCAAACGATATGCAACAGCGCCGACACGCTCGAGGATCTCGAAGGGACCTACGAATCTAGGGCTAAGCTTCCCCTTTCGCCCAAAACGCATCACGCCCTTCATCGGTGAGACCTTCAGAAAAACATGGTCGCCAACTGCGAACTCTAATCTGCGACGGCGCCTGTCTGCATACGATTTCTGCCTGCTCTGAGCCGCTCTCATCCGGTCTCGGATCAACTGTATCTTCGCTGTCGTCTCCTCAACAAGCTGCGGCCCCAAAATACTGCTCTCGCTGAGCTCTGTCCAACAAACGGGCGATCTGCATCTCCTCCCATACAATGCCTCGAAAGGTGCCATCTGAATAGTATCCTGGAAGTTGTTGTTGTAGGAGAACTCCACTAGAGGTAAATGACGATCCCAGCTACCACCAAAGTCTAAAACGCACGCTCTGAGCATGTCCTCGAGAGTCTGAATGGTCCGCTCTGACTGTCCATCTGTCTGCGGATGAAACGCTGTGCTGAAGCTCAAACGAGTGCCCAAAGCCTCCTGAAGTCTCTGCCAAAGTCGGCTGGTGAACTGAGTGCCTCGATCTGACACGATACAAGTCGGTACGCCATGTAGTCGCACGATCTCGTCAATATAGAGCTGAGCATACTGAGCGAAGCTGAAAGTCGTCTTCACTGGAAGGAAGTGAGCCGCTTTCGTCAATCTATCCACGATCACCCAGATGGAGTCGTACCCTCGACTGGTCCTGGGTAGACCCACAACGAAGTCCATCGAAATCTGCTCCCATTTCCACTCCGGAATGGGTAACGGCTGTAGCTCTCCTGCGGGCCTCTGGTGCTCGGCCTTGACTTGCTGACAAGTCAGGCATCTCGAAACGAACTCCGCAATGTCCCTCTTCATCCCGTCCCACCAGTAGGTCTCTCTCATATCATGGTACATTTTGGTGGAACCGGGGTGGACACTATACACTGATCGGTGTGCCTCCTCAAGAATGTCGCGCCGCAATCCATCAGCATCTGGTACGCACAGTCTAGATCCATATCGTAAAATCCCCTGATCGTCAATCACGAACTCGGAAAATCTGCCCTGTCCCATCTGTGCCATGATCTCTGAGCAACGGTCGTCACTGAGCTGTGCCTCATATATACGGTCAAGCAACTGTGGGCGTGCACGAACATGCGCGAGCTGTCCCCCTGTCTGAGTGAACTCGAACTCAACTCGGCTGTCGCATAACGTCTGCCAATCTGCTGACGACTGCCTCTGCACTGCGCGCAAAAAGGATAGACTACCCCCGGGCCTCCTACTCAACGCATCTGCCACCACATTCGCCTTGCCGGGGTGATATAAGATCTCGCAGTCGTAGTCTTTCACCAACTCCATCCAACGACGCTGTCTGAGGTTCAGGTCTCGCTGCTGAAATATGTACTTTAAGCTCTTGTGATCGGTGAATATCTGACATGACTCGCCGTAAAGGTAATGTCGCCAAATCTTCAGTGCAAAGACCACTGCAGCCATCTCCAAATCATGAGTGGGGTAGTTCTGTTCATGCTTCTTCAACTGCCGAGAAGCATAAGCGATCACCCGGCCATGCTGCATCAAAACGCATCCTAATCCCACTCGCGAAGCATCACAGTAGACAACAAATCCGCCTGATCCCGAAGGTAAAGATAATACCGGCGCCGTAGTCAAACATGTCCGCAGCTGCTGAAAACTGCGCTCGCACTCCTCTGTCCAAACGAAAGGAACTCCCTTCCGGGTCAAACTGGTCAACGGTGCAGCTATACGGGAGAAGTCCTGGACAAAACGCCTGTAGTAGCCCGCCAGGCCTAGAAAACTACGGATCTCAGTAACCGATGTAGGTCGGGGCCACTGCTGAACAGCCTCAATCTTCTTCGGGTCCACACAAATGCCGTCTCTCGTAACCACGTGACCCAAGAATCCGACGCTGTCCAGCCAGAAAGCACACTTGGAGAACTTCGCGAACAGCTGGTGCTCCCTCAGAGTCTGTAACGTAATCCGCAAGTGCTGCTCGTGCTCCTCTCTGCTCCGGGAGTACACCAAGATATCATCGATAAACACGATGATGAACAAGTCCAGATACGGCCTGAATGTACGGTTCATCAAATCCATAAATGCTGCTGGGGCGTTGGTGAGTCCGAACGACATCACCAAAAACTCGTAGTGGCCATAGCGTGTACGGAAAGCTGTCCTCGGTATATCCTCCTGTCGAACTCGCAGCTGATGGTATCCTGATCGCAAGTCGACCCTCGAAAAATACCCCGCACCCTGAAGCTGGTCGAACAAATCATCAATGCGCGGCAACGGATATCTGTTCCGAACGGTAACTTTGTTCAGCTGGCGGTAGTCGATACATAAGCGCAAACTTCCATCCTTCTTCTTGACAAACAGGACCGGAGCACCCTACGGAGAAACACTCGGTCGAATAAGCCCCTTATCCAACAAATCCTGCAACTGCTCCTTCAGCTCTCGAAGCTCTGCCGGGGCCATCCGATAAGGCGGTATAGAAATAGGCCCCGAACCAGGAATCAAATCAATGCAGAACTCAACATCGCGCTCAGGCGGTAGCCCAGGTAGCTCATCAGGGAAGACATCAGGGAACTCACAAACTATCGGGACCCGGTCCAACGGAACCTCTGCAGCTCGAGTATCACAAACAAACGCTAAGAATCCCTGACATCCCTTCCGCAAGAGCTGACCAGCGCGAAGAGACGAAATTAAGCTGGGAAGGGCGACACGACGGTCTCCCTGAATAACAAGGACTGGCTCTCCCGGAAAGCTAAAACTGACTGCCTTCTCACGGCAGTCCACCGAAGCATAACAAGTGGCTAGCCAATCCATGCCCAGAAGCACATCAAAGTCCAACATATCGAGGAGTATCAAATCAACTGATGAATCCCTCTCCCCGATACGAACGGAACACAAACGAAATACAAAACGAGCGACAAACGACTCGCCTACCGGAGTAACAACAACAAGCGGCCGATCTAACGACGACGACTCACGGCCCAACATCGGTGCAAAGTGTGTAGAGACGTACGAATGTGTGGAACCTGGGTCGAATAATACCCGTGCATCGAAAGAACAAACTGGCAAGGTACCTATCACAACGGCATTGGATGCCTGCGCATCCTGCGGTGTCAAAGCAAAAACTCGGGCCTGTCCTCCACCGATAGCGGGCTGACCTCGACCTCGGCCTCTGCCTCCTCGTCCTCTCTGAACAGGACCGCCACGTCCTCGGCCTCTCGGTGCACCTAACTGGCGTGGAGCATCGCCTGGGGTAGGAAGTAGGGCTCTCTGAGGAGGGGGTGGTGATGGTGGTAGGGTCACATGCGGAACTGTCGCTACTCCCTGTCGTCTCACCGGACAGTCTCTGACAAGATGGTGCAAACTCCCGCACCCAAAACATCCTGGCGACGGCTGCTGCCCCTGGGAATAAGAACCATATAACTGTCCCCGCCCAAATCCTCTGCCAGGCCTATCTCTCGGAAAGAATCTGGCGTGCTGCCTCTGAGGCGGTACATCGGTGCGCATCCTCTTCGGCCCAGAAACGGCCGGAGTCTGTGATATGCGTGCCTCCATCCGCAATGCTGTATCCATAGCAGCTGAATAAGTGTCGTAGTGCTGGGCGCCAATGGCAAGGTATAGCTGGGCATCAAGTCCCTGTACGAACCTCTTCACCATCTTCTCCTCGGTATCCACCAAATACTGAGCATATCGGGATAACTGTGTAAACTGGATGTCATACTCAGACACCGTCATCCCAGGTGTCTTGACTAAGGCCTCGAAGCTGCGAGCTCTGGCGTCACGAACGCTCTCTGGAAGGAAACGGGCTAGAAAGACCGCTGTAAACTCGGCCCAAGTCATAGGCGGTAGATCTGCAGCTCGACCTCTCAAGACTGACTCCCACCATGTCTGCGCGAGACCCTCTAGTCGGAAACTGGCAAGCTCTACCCATCGATCATCCGAACATCTCAGCGAACGGCAGATCCTGGCTAAACTATCAAGGAACGTCTGTGGGTCCTCCGCTGCCTCGGTGCCGGTGAATACTGGAGGTCTCAGCCTCATGAAGTCCTGTAGTGAAACCGGAATAGCCACGGTGGTGGTAATAGGAGCAGGTATCATGGTCGTCTGTGATGTAGTAGGTACGTCATCCGGCCTCGGTGTACGACTGGCTGCAACTAGGGATCCTACCATCTGACGCAGCTCCTGCATGCCTCCCATCATCTGTCGCAACTCCTCCATACCCGTCTCGAGCCTATCCATACGGCCTGGGGAAGGTGGATCGGTCTGTCCCTGCGGCGTAGGCATACCACCCTGCTCAGTCCTAGTCTCGGACGAGCCAGCTCGAATCTCGTCTCTGGCGGCAGCCCTCTGTGCCCTCGTAGCCTTCGGCGGCATAGTGGCTGGTACAGGAAAAGGATAATAAGGACAGTGCAATAGGATCATAGGATACACGGAGTTGAAGAAGGAATTTTTTTCAAGAAAGTATATCCTAAAGTCACTTAGGCGGAGTACCGTATCGTAAGTATGCCGCGGACATACGCACGCTACGTTACCCTGCTTAAGTCACTTACTCCATCTACCAAGGGTCATCCTACACTCACAAAGGTAAAACCTATCGCTCTGATACCAACTTTGTCACGACCCGCAGGGTACGGAACGTGACTGGCACTTAAGTTTACGAAACGTCTAAAGGCGTTCGTAAAATAAGTAAGCCAAAGCCCAGAAAACAAAACCAGTTAAGCAAAAGAGTGAAGAAAACCCAATCAATTGAAAGCGAGTTATCAAATAAGTCATGTAAAACACTTTTTAAAAACAATACAAATTTTTCCCGAAAATTTCGGCAGAGTCTCCTTTGTAAATACTGACCCCCAAAAATGGGTACAACAAAATATATACATGAATCCACAAAATAAGGCATCCCCAAGCGGGAGCTAGCTCTTCGCCATACGGCGGTCACAAATCCCACGCAATGTAAATGACAATAAGCATAATAAAGCATAAGGAAGCATGAAAAAGTAGCATGTCGGCTCAAGTGAGCTCGACCCCAAATACAGTATAAAATCCACAAACCTCACCGTCTCATCTCTAGGTCAATATACAATAATCTGGTAGAACAGTAGATGGAGTACACTAGATACAAGAATATACAAGGTGGTACAAAAAATAACATAACCCACCTATGAGCAAATCTCGAGCTCAGGCAAAAGAGGCAAAAGACAAGTGCGCCCGCCGCTACTGAACTGACGGAGCGGACCTGCAAAAGACTGTGGCACAACGGGGGTGAGTTGCCAACTCGTGAGTAATAAATAGCATCTACAAAGGCTATCGTATGCATGCACACAAGCATCCTAGCATCTAAAATACAGGTATGACTGGATGCACTAGCAGGTGTGTATATCATATCAGTGTGCTAATATGTATGCAACATGAAAATCTGAGGTCTCAATAGGTATATATAAGAAACATTTTATCTCTTTTTGTTTTTTTGAAACTCTTTTAGAATGCCAGCATAATGTCAATGAATCGACCAAAATCGGTGTCCAGCAACGACACTCAAAAGCTGTCTCAAATCTCATAAATGTATCTCAGGCCTCAGCCGTCCGGCTGACCCATCTCAAATATCAATATCTCATCATCTAGCGGCCACGGTCGGTATCCTCTGGATATCCGCCGTCCCAAACAGTCACCGGTAGGTAATCCGTCCCCTGCCAGGCTCAACGTCATCACCACATTCCTCTTGCCCCGGGGTACCTTACCGGGCCCACCATGTACCCGTGCCGGTTCCTCCACTCCTCGACACGGATTTCCAAAGCCACAGCAAACTCATGGTGGACGACACTTACATCACTAGAAAACCGCAATTTACATGTTTTAAAAATATCATAAGTTTGGAAATTTTGCGGCTTTCCCCCGAAATCCAGCAATATCATAAAATCTCAAGAAATCCTCATAAGTGCATATATCAATGCTAATGAATGCGTATGATATCAAAAATCAAGTTGCGATGTGTGATTAATGTATTAAGCATGAACAATGAATATGATGAAGTACATGCACATGAATAGCAATCCTACGGTTTCATTTTAAGGAAATAGCACAATTTAAGTATCAATTAGTAAAAGGTTTAAATTAAAGGTTATCTAGTGTGGTGGCATGGCAATTACCAGGGTGTGTGTAAACATGAATAGTGCTCGTGCTGCATATAAAACCTGGTAATGGTGCATGTGTCCTACAATTGAGTTTGCATATATGGGTATAACCTATTGATCTAATTGCAGCAATTATCATGCCAGTATTATTATTCTAATGTCACAAGTGATTATCCAATTTACTATTTTCCAGTTTACTAAATCTATCGGGCGACTTGCGCCATCCAGACGATCGTCCCCCGTAGATGTTAAATCTACTCACCGGGATCCCTGGCTAGCTGTGTCCAATCACCGCCTTTCCCTTTCGCGCCGCGTCTGACGTCTCCGCGACCGAACCTGGAATTTACATCAATACCAAACATAAGGTTACGTATCAAGAACGACGCAAAACCCCAACGAAACTACTAAAGTTCGCTAGCTAGGTACAACGTGCACA
Source organism: Agapanthus africanus (assembly GCA_030015575.1). NCBI lineage: Eukaryota > Viridiplantae > Streptophyta > Magnoliopsida > Asparagales > Amaryllidaceae > Agapanthus > Agapanthus africanus. Next base: position 484,818,081 of record CM057343.1, on the reverse strand, counting down.
AAGTGCGCGGACACACGCGAAAATCGCAAAAACTGCCAAAAACGCCGATTTGGGTCACCCGGCAAAACTAAAACCCGACTACCCAAAAAACCGCACTCACGCATCCTAAAAGTCGTAGGACAAGCCATACAATCATCAAGATGCCACAATTAATTCATCACATAACTTTTATAAACATCTAGTAAGCAGAAATTGCAATTTGATGCAAACATCGACAATATAGCGACAAAGTCAACACCACCCAACACCAACATCCAAACTAACCAAATAGTTAGCCAATACACAAATTCTAAACCATTAACTAAGCTTAAAAACCTAATTTACATAACAAAACCTTTTCTTGATTTTTGTATTTAGCAAACATAACCCAAACTATATATGAAAACCTTACTTTAACACTATATTTTAGCCTAATAAGCAAAATTAACCACTTAGATTAAGGTTAGCAAAACACTAGATAGCAAATTAGGTTTAATCAACACAAATTAGGTTTAATCAACTCACTAATCATGTTTCAAATACCATTTCCATACAAAAACCTTTTCTTGAAAATCCTAAAAAGCAAATTTCACACTTCTAATTTAATCAAATTAGCATAATTGAAAACTATATCAACAAGGTAACCAAATAGATTAGTCATTAACAACTAGATTAACATTAAAATACTTAATTAACTATTATGGCTTCAAACCCTAGTCTCAATTTTCAAACAAAGTCTAAGAAATCTAGATTAACTACACTAAATTATCACTAAACCCTATAATATAAGCACTTAAACAAAGGATTTAACAAGATAGGAAATATACCTCTTGATCAATGGATCAAGCAAGAAAGTTTGCTCCAAAAATGCCTCCTTTCCACATGATTTCAACCATATTAGGCTTGAGAAGAGGTAGCACAAGGATTTTGTGTTGAAAAAGAGAAGGATTTGTGGATTTATATGGATTTTTGTAGCAATTTTGATGAAATTTTGGAGGAAATGAAAAGAGGAAGGTGAAGGGGGAGGGCTGCTGGAATTTTCGACCAGAAGAGGGATGGGGGAGGGTGTGGTCAAGTGGGGAAGGTCATGGGTCAAGTCCACAAAGTCAAAGTATCATACTTTATCCATTTTAATTAAAATAAAACCATAAACCATCAAAACAACTCAAGAAAGCAACCAAAGAAAATGAGGCCAGAAATTTCTGGTCTCACACAAGGTGGGGCTGTCCTAGGGCTGAGGAAAAAGAGAGAGGGATTTTACAAAAGAAATTTTATGCAAAAAGGCCCCCTACAACTCAAAAATTGCAAGTTTTAGCCCAAAATATTCAATAATTTCGTTTCAATTCATAAAAATTGGTTAAAAATCAAAATAAATTACTAAAAATTCATGTTATCACTAGATTATAATTATCATAATTTTAGAGATTAAAATTAGCCCGGAAAAATTTGTATTTATCGCTTATTTAATGTATTTTCTTACCGGCTTAAAATAATATTAAAAAATTGAAAAATAGGGAAAAATTTTTAAATGACCAAAATTTTATAAATAACTCATTAGCTACTAAAAACAAGCAATTACCTATCCATTTTAGGTATAATTAGCCCTAAACTGCAAAATATCGAGAAAGACGGTTTTCGGAAAAATACCGAATTTTCACCGAATTTCAAGAAAACACCAAAACGACTTTTCAAGATGCTACAGACTTCCTGTTATAGCCAATCGAACACTGTGCAACATCAACTCCCTATACCGGGAGAGACGAATCCCCTCCTATCGCTCATTGCCTCCATGTGACTCGGAACTGTACCCAAAAACCACCGTTTTGCACGCCCTCTTGGACGTGGTAAGATGGAAATCAAAGCACAGTGGGAACCACACAGACTCTATGACGATCTCGGGTCAACAGACTACTCTGTACCAGTGTCACCAGAGAACTGCCATCTGACGTGAGGTATAATACCATCTGGGAGTTCTCGGCGAGTCCGTCCAGTGTACCCAGTCTCTACTGAGCACCCGTATATCATCTCTGATGTCAAACACCAATGGATATGGGATCATCCATCGCCCATCTATATGGGTCGAGAAGGTATACGCTAGTCTACTCTGGTATATCGATGCCCCGTCTCGATACACCCACGACTAGGGACTTTGAAGGATGTACTTATGGACTACCATGTCCCCACTAGTATGATCCGCATCATAGTCCAGGTAGTCAAGTACACATCCTAAGGGCTTTACCAACATGTAACAGAGAGACAAACAGTATACACGTTAAGGTAAAGTTCAACCAGATAGCATACTATCATGTCGAGCAAGAAAGTCCTCCCTATATATGTCCCAGCATCCACTACAATATACATCCTATGTACAGTAATGGCCTCTAGGGCATACATATAACTAACATATCTAGGGTCGCTATACGTGACAACCGCCAATCTTAGTACCCATTCGTACAAATTGCGTATTCACAACATATGAAATATCTTAGAGATTAAGTTATAACCCATCAAAACCTCAAACTTAATTAAAATCGATTTATTTCAAAAACCTAGTAAGCGTCCATTTTCCATTTTAGTTCAAATCTAGATATTTTAACAATTCTAATGGCCACAATACTCACTAAATATCTTAATTAAGTCACACAAACCATTATTACAATTTTATCTCACCAATTTATATAAATTTTAAAATCCTAGTTTGCAAAATTATCTAGTTTGAAAAATTTTGGAGCAACAATTTACAAATTAACACTTAAACTAAATTTTGCATATTTAAATATGTTAAACCACTCATTATAATTATACTTAAATAATAAAAACCCTAACTTAATCTCAAACCCCTTTCTTGAATTTTCTAAACTTGAAATTGGAACCATTTAATTTCCTAATTAAATTGATTTAAAGTAATTAACCAATAATTAAACACTAGGCTTAGGATTATACCTCAACAACCATGAGATCAAACATGCAACCTAGCCTCCCAAAGATGCTTCCTTGCTCCAAGATCCATACTAGTTTGGCTAAAGAATAATGGGTAAGGGTTTAATTAGGAATGAGTGGTGTTTTATTTTGATTTTTGATGGAATTTTTGAATATTTTTGTGATGGAAATGAGATGGGAAAATGGAGAATGGGGCATCTTGGAGTTCGACCAACTCAATGAGAGGGGGGAGAGAGAAAGAAGTGTGTGAGTGAGTGTGTAGAAACCTCTCAAATTATTACATCTTTTAAGTCTTTTCATTAATTACTTTATTTTATTTATTTTCTTAATTCTATAACCCTAGAAAAGTCTAGAACCATGGAGTAAATTTGAGAAAGAATTTGCGTGTTACACACTTGATTCCAATATGTCATGATTCACATTTGTCCAATTGACCCATTCCAATTTGTAATTACCACTAATTAAATATATAATTAAAAGCTTATATTAATATTTGAAATAATTAATTAAGGAAAAATATTTAATTAAACTAACAATTTATAAGTGACCAAATAAATACCAATTATTAGCAATTACATAGTTACAATAGGTGTATTTAATTCTATGTTGAAAAAATAATTTTAGTTAAGTTTTACGGAAAATATGATTTATTTTACCGATTATCAGAAAATTCTTCTAAAGGATTTATTTATTTATTTATTTTTAAAACGTTACAATCTTCCTCCTTAGAGAAATTCGGTCCCCGAATTTAAAATCTAACTACGCGCACCCTCGAAGAGATGGGAACAGTCCTACCTCATCTCGTCCTCGGCTTCCACGTGATCTCTTCGCCGCTCGGACCGCGCCAAAGAACAACTACGGACGGTATGTCCTCGGACCTCGGTTTCTTCACCTGCCAATCTAGAATAACTATCAGCTGCTCGGTGAAAGAAAGATCGTGCTCCAGCTGGATCGTCTGGAGCTAAATCGCATGAGAAGGGTCATGAAGGTACTTGCGGAGTATCGATACACGGAATATGGGGTGAACATCTGAAAAGCTGGGTGGAAGAGTCAAACGATAATCAACTGTACCGATGCACTCGAGAATCTTGAAATAACCCATATCTCTGGAATTAAGCCTTCCTTCCATTCCTAATCTCAACATGCCCTTCATCAGAGAAACCTTCAAGAAAACATGATCGCCAACGGCGTCTATCAGCATAAAACTTCTGCCAGCCCTAGGCCGCTTTTATCCTATTCCGAATCAACTGAATCTTTTCGGTCGTGTCCCACACAATCTGTGGCCCCAAAATACTGCTCTCACTAAGCTCTATCCCACAAACGGGCGATCGACATCTCTTCCCATAAAATGCTTCAAAGGGTGCTATATAAATCGTCTCCTGGAAGCTGTTATTGTAGAAAAACCTTATCAAGGGCAATAGACGATCCCAACTGCCATAAAAACTAGAACGCAAGCTTGGAGCATGTCCTCAAGAATTTGAATAGTACTCTCTGATTGACCGTCGGTCTGCAGATAGAAAACTGCACTGAAACTCAAATGGTGTCCAAAGCCTCCTAAAGTTTCTACCATAGTCGGTTGGCGAACTGGGTGCCTCTATCAGACACAATACAAGTCGGAACTTCATGTAGTCGCACCATCTTATCAACCTATATCTGAGCATCCTGAACGAACCCGAAAATGGTCTTGACTGGCCGAAATGAGCTGCTTTCCGTCAATCGGTCTACGATCTCCCAAATATAATCATACCCTTGACTGGTCCTAGGCAGACCCATAATAAGATCCATAGAAATATGTTCCCATTTCTACTCTGGAGTGGGCAAAGGTTGTAACTCTCCTGCTGGCCCCTAATGCTCGGCCTTGACTTGCTGACAAGTTAGTATCCCAAAATAAAATCTGTGACATCTTTCTTTATCCCCTCATACTAGTAGACTTCTCTCAATCATAGTACATCTTGGTGAAAATCGGATAAACACTATATGTCAACTGGTGTGCCCCTTCTAAATACCTTGTGTCTCAGTCCCTTGAAATCTGCCACACACAGTCGAGTCCCAAATCGTAATATTCCATGATCATCAATAATGAGCTGTGAATCTTTGCCCTGTCGAACCTACTCCATGATCTCTGACTAACGAACGTCATCGGACTGTACCTCACTGATACGGTCAAATACTGTGGACATGCACGGACGCAGGAAAGTTGTCCCCGGTCGACGTAAACTCGAACTGTACTCGGCTGTCCTAAAGAATCTGCTAGTCTGCCGTCAACTGTCTCTGAACTATGCTCAAACAACAAAAGCTACCTCCGGGCCTCCAACTCAAAGCATCTGCCACAACATTCGCCTTACCCGGACGATAAAGAATCTCATAGTCATAGTCTTCACTAGCTCCACCCATCGACGTTGTCTTAAAATTAGATCTCGCTGCTGAAAGATATACCTTAAGCTTCTTGTGATCCATAAATATCTGGCACAACTCGTCTCCAAATCTTAAGTGTAAAAATCACTGCGGCTATCTCTAAATCATGCATGAGATAGCTCTACTCACGCTTCTTCAACTGCCGGGAAGCATTACAATAACCAACAAAACCGCCTGATCCTGAAGGCAAAATAATATTGGCGCCGTAGTCAAACGAGTCTTCAACCGATGAAAGATCTGCTCGCATACCTTAATCCAACGAAAAGAAACGCTCTTCTGGGCCAACCCGGTCAACGTTGCAGCTACATGCTAAAAATCCTGTACGAAAAATCAATAGTATCCGTCCAAACCCCCAAAATGTTGCGAACTTCCATCACTGATACAGGTTTTGGGCCAGGGCTGAACGGCCTCGATCCTCCTCGGTTCTATACGTACTATCTCTCGTAACTACGTGACCTAAGAATTCAACACTATCCAGCCAGAAAAACACACTTGGATAATTTAACAAATAACTGGCGTTCCTCAAAGTCTGCACGAATTCCTCAATTACTGCCCAGGCTCCACTCGACTCCAAAAGTATACTAAGACGTCCTCCATGAACACAATGATAACTGATCAAGATCGGCCTGGATATTCGGTTCATCCAATCCATAAATGCTGCTGGGGCATTGGTGAGCTCGAACGACATCACCAAAACTCATAACGCCCGTAATTTGTGTGAAAAATAATCTTCGGAATATCACTTCTTGAACCCACAACTAGTAATCTGATCGCAAGTCCATCTTCGAGAAAACACCCCGTACAGTAACCCGATTCAACTGACGATAACCAATACATAGACTCAAACGGCCGTCCTTCTGATGAACAGGATAGGAGTTTCCCAAGGTGACGCACTCGGATGAACAAGCCCTTTATCCAACAATCTTGCAACTGTTCCTTCAGTTCTTTCAGCTCTACCGGATCCATCCGATATGGCAGTAAAGGAAAAGGCTCCCAGCCAGAAATCAAGTCAAAGAAGAACCCAACATCGCGCTCTTGCGACAAACCAACAACTTGTCAGGGAAGACATCTTGAAATTCCCTCACAAACGGGACCTGGTCCAACAGGACCTCTGCGGCTCCAATATGACGAACATACGCTAAGAATCCCTGTCTCCAATGCGAACAAAACATTAACGAAAATATATCAAGCGACCAAAAGATTAGCCTGTCACAACGGCGTCTATCTAACCGCCTCTGAGCTAGCATACCGATAAAAATCCGCTTCGGTTCAGAAACTATTGAAGTCTCAAAAATGTGCTCCTTCAACAATCAGGTTGCATCCATCGCGGCCGCATAAGTGTTAAAATGCTGGGTGCCTATAGCAAGCAATAATTGTGTGTCCAATCTCCACACGAACCTCTTTATCCGTTTCTCTTCAGTATCTTCCGGGTAAGGAGCATATCGAACCACCAAGAAATCTGAATGTCGTGCTAGGACACTGTCATCCCAGGAGTCTTACGCAAAGGCTTGAAACTATGAGCTCGGGCATTTTGAATGCTCTCCGGAAGGAAACGAGCAAGAAATATAGTTATGAACTCATCCCAAATCATAGGAAGTAGATCTGCAGCTCGGCCTTTCTCAACTGACTCACACTACATCTGAGCAACACCTCTAGACGAAAACTTGCAAACTCAACCCATATCTTGTCAGAACATCTCTGTGAACAACAATTCCAGCCATCCTGTCGAGGATTGTCTACGTATCCTCCGCTGCATCTGTGCCAGTAAAAACAAACTGGAGGCCTCGGCCTCAAAACTCCTATAAGAATACGGAAATAAACTTAGTAATAATAGAAACAGCTGCATGTGCAACAGGTACAAACACAGTCCCTGAAATAGGAGAGACATCATCGGCTCTCGGAGCTCGGCTAACCACCACTAACAATCCAGTCATCTGTCGTATGTCCTGTATACTCGACTCCAGCCTAGCCATCCATCCTGAAAAAGCAGATCACTCTGTCCCTGAGGGTTAGGCGTACTGCCCTGATTGGTCCTCGTCTCAAATGAGCCTGCTCTAATCTCATCTCCGGTGGCAGCCCTCTGGCCCTCGTAGTCTCCAGCGGCATAGTGGCTGGAACAAGAAACAGGATCGATAGGAATATTGCAATCGAATCAAAGGATTTCTGGAATCAAGGAAGGAAATACAACTATATATATATATATATATATCCTAAAGTTACTTAGGCGGAGTACCGTATCGTAACTATGCCGCGGAACATACACACGCTACGTCACTCTGCTTAAGTCACCTACTCCATCTACCAAGGGTCATCCTACACTCAAAAAGGTAAAACCTATGCTCTGATACCAACTTTGTCACAATCCACCCCCAAACACAGATGGTATTGTCCGCTCTGGCCGAAACCGCATAGTTTTGTCCTTTTGAATGAACCCGGGGCTACTTCCCAGTAGGTATTGTCCGCTCTGGCCGAAACCGCACGGTTTTGTCCCTTTGAATGAACCTGGGGCTACTTCCCAGTAGGTATTGTCCGCTCCATCCCAGAATTTCTCTGGCTCAAGCACACTTAACTACGAAGTTCTTCAAATTCCGGAGTTCCGATTCATCCAAAAGGCGCCTCTGTGTTATAGGAGTGGTATCATACCATTTATAGTTCTGATCGTGCCCTCTTTCAGAATGGAATTCGATACTCCCCATTGTTCTGGTGGGTCCCCGTGTGCATCCGTATCGGTTACATCCCCACCTCGATACCGGATAACATCTCACTTCTCACAGGGTAGGTGGTATTCAGCCCCAACTCCACCTGGGGTATTACATCCCCCCCCACTTAGAACAATGGTTCATCCTCGAACAACAGACCTACTTTTGAGGGACCGGCTCTGATACCAACTTTGCCACGACCCGAAAGTACGGAACGTGACTGGAACTTAAATTACGAAATGTCTCAAGGCGTAACGTAATCTAAGTAAGCCTAGGGCCAGAAATCTAAACCAAAAAGAAATAGAGTGAAGGAAAACTTATTTAAAGAAAACGATTTAAACCAAATAAGTCGCATTAATCATTTTTTTTAAAAACATCAGAATTTCCCGAAAATTTCGGCATAGTCTCCTTTGTAAATACTGGCCCCCAAACGGGTACAACACATAAAAATACCAATATATCAAGAATAAAAGCATCCCCAATCGGGAGCTAGCTCTTCGCCAAAGGCAGAATCACAACCACATGCAGTGAATATATCATAATAATGCGAAATAAGTATAAAAGCATAAAAGCATCATGTCGGCTCAAGTGAGCATCGACACCAAACCACAATACAAGTCTCAAGTCTCACCATCTAGTCCAATATATAAGGGCATATGGAGTATACTAGATACAAATAAAATACACGGTGGGAGCAAAGAAGATCCTCTAAGACCCACCTATGAGCAAGCTGTAAGTCGAAGCAAACGAAGCGGAAAAGAAATACGCCCGCCGCTACTGTGCTGACGGGTCAGACCTGCAAAATACTGTGGCACAACGGGGGTGAGTTGCCAACTCGTGAGTAGTAAGTAACATCTAATAAGGCTATCATAAGTATGCATGCAAATTCGTCACAACATACATATACCGAAATGATGTGATGCACTAGTATGTGTGCAACATGAATGCAAAACACATGAAACCTGAATATGTTTAGAACGAGAAAATCTATATTCTTATCTTAGTAAAACTTTTGTGAAATAACTGAAGTATCATCAATAAAATCAACTGAAATCCGTGTCAAGCATCGACACTAAATATGTATATTTCAGTGTCTAAATATCTCAATATATCAATATCTCTGTATCTCAAAGTCTCAATATCTCAATATCTATGTATCTCGAATCTCAATATCTCAATATTTTGGGCTCCGGCAGTCCGGATCGGCCCAAAACATCAACTCTCATGGCTACGGTCGGGATCCTTCGGATATCCGCCGCGCTAGACATCACAAATAACCGGTCGGTAGTGCTCCCCTACCGGGATCAACGCCATCTGTGCGATCTTCTTGCCCTGAAGTACCGCACCGGGTCCACCATGTACCTGCCGATGGTGCATCCCCCTCCTCGAATCGGGTATGTGATATAGCTCAAGAACCGAGAAAACACATGGTGGACGCCATACACATCATATCACGAGAAAACCGCAACTTGCATTTTTAAAAAGGATAATAAGTTTATAAATTCTTGCGGTTTTCTCCAAAATCCAGAAATCTCATAAATACTGAAATCCTCGAAAAAAATCATAATATGAAAACATGTCGATAATGATGGAAATCTATGATACGGTAGTATATACCATGCGAAATACGGCCAGAAGCTATGCACGAATCATGATGCAATGAGGTATGTATAAATGTCTAACAATCCTACGTATCCATCTTAATGAAATAAATATGCAAGTATAAATCTACGGATTATATACGATGCATATGCACAATTATCGATCATTCTATAGTGAGCGTGACATACCAATTACCAATGGCATGTGTGTTCACATAAATAGTGCATGTGCGGCATGAACCAATGGTAATGGTGCAAGTGTCCTATGAGACGGTATCACACACACACACACACACACACACACACACACACACATATATATAACGATGCGATGCAAGGAGATGGCTAACTAGGAAACTACGCATATAATGCAAATATTATAAGTAATACTAAACCATCGGGCGCCTCGCGCCATCCAGACGATCCCCCATAGATGTATACATCTACTCACCGGGACGCCTCGGTTATTCTGATCCGGCCTCAGCCTTGTCTATCCGCGCCACGTCCGACGCCTCTGCACCCGATCTTAGAATCGTACATAAGTACATAAGAGGATATATATATATGAATAGTTACAGCACAACGATACAAGTCAACCCACGCGCACTAACAACCGCGCACGCACTTGGTGCACAGAACGCGCTCGCGACAACGCCACAAACTATATCTAGGGTCGCTATACGTGACAACCATCAATCCTAGTATCCATTCGTACCAATTGCACATTCACAACACATTAAATATCTTAGGGATTAAGTTATAACCCATCAAAACCTCAAACTTAATTAGGATCGATTTATTTCAAAAACCTAGTAAGCGTCCATTTTCCATTTTAGTTTAAATCTAGGTGTTTTAACAATTCTAATGGCCACAATGCTCACTAAATATCTTAATTAAGTCATACAAACCATTACTACAATTTTATCTCACCAATTTATATAAATTTTAAAAACCTAGTTTGCAAAATTATCTAATTTGAAAAATTTTGAAGCAACAATTTACAAATTAACAGCTAAACTAAATTTTGCATATCTTAATATGTTAAACCACTCATTATAACCAGACTCAAATAATAAAAATGCTAACTTGATCTCAAACCCTTTTCTTGAATTTTCTAAACTTGAAATTGGAACCATTTAATTTCCTAATTAAATTGATTTAAAGTAATTAACCAATAATTAAACACTAGGATTAGGATTATATCTCAACAACCATGAGATCAAACATGCACTCTATCCTCCCAAAGATGCTTCCTTGCTCCAAGATCCATACTAGTTTGGCTAAAGAATAATGGGTATGGGTTTAATTAGGAATGAGTGGTGTTTTATTTTGATTTTTGATGGACTTTTTGAAGATTTTTGTGATGGAAATGAGATGGGAAAATGGTGAATGGGGCAACTTGGAGTTCGGCCAGCTCAATGAGAGGGGAGAGAAAGAAAGAAGTGTGTGAGTGAGTGTGTAGAAACCTCTCAAATTATTACATCTTTTAAGTCTTTTCATTAATTACTTTTTTTTATTTATTTTCTTAATTCTATAACCCTAGAAAAGTCTAGAACCATGGAGTAAATTTGAGAAAGAATTTGCATGTTACACACTTGATTCCAATATGTCATAGTTCACATTTGTCCAATTGACCCATTCCAATTTGTAATTACCACTAATTAAATGTATAATTAAAAGCTTATATTAATATTTGAAATAATTAATTAAGAAAAAATATTTAATTAAACTAACAATTTATAAGTGACCAAATAAATACCAATTACTAGCAATTATATAGTTAAAATAGGCGTATTTAATTCTATGTTGAAAAAATAATTATAGTTAAGTTTTACGGAAAATACGATTTATTTTACCGATTATCAGAAAATTCTTCTAAAGGATTTATTTATTTATTTATTTTTAAAACGTTACACCGAAGTACCTCTCGGGTGGCTGAGGTTACCCACTAAATCTGTGGAGTAGCTAAAGGATTGTTGAATCCAATTGAATTCTTAGGTTCTACTAAATATTGAGTAACCGTTTGTGGTTCTGGAATCAGTTCCAGTTCTACCATACTCCCACTAATGTTTCTTGAAAATAATTCATTTTACTAAAAAGGTGGCGAGTCAAGAACAATATAACTATTGATCCTGCAAATGGTAGAAAATTGACCCTCGTCAAAGCCCGGGATAACCCACAAACTGCTATTATTGAAATGTGCTTTGAGTTTATCCTAATTCTGATTTTAAGCATAAGCCAGACAACTCCATATACCTTAACACCGTTAAAATATGAATCCATTTTATATTCAATATAGAAACAAAAGCACACATTTAATTGGAACCAGATTCAAAAATTATGCAACTGTTTCCCGTGCACAACCAAATAGGAAAATGCCATACAACATTATTTATCAAGGAGCGCACCCATGAATTAGTAATCTAAGAGAGAATAAATTCTCAAAATTACTATGATAGAATACCTAGCATAAGTATCTAAATCTTCGATCACCTCGAAAAATTCTGATACTTCCAGCGTATGGTTCTACTGTATTCTTATACTTATAACATCTCAAAATTTGGACCTTGTATTTCAACGAAATGCATATCTAAAACCGGAGAAGTCATAAGTAAATGGAATATAGTACGAGTACTAACCACTTATCCATAGAATAATACACAATACTTTGTATAAGTTCTCTGAGTTTAATAACTCAAACTCTGAGTGTCATAGGTTAAAAACTGTATTATGGTTAAGAAAAATTACACCGTTATTGAATGCACCTTACCTAATCATCAACTGATAAAGGTAAATGTTATAAATATAATTTCAAAAAGTTATATCTCACTTTATAAAATAAACATACAGATATATTATTTTAAAATTAGTGCATAATAACGGATATTCAAAACTAAATATTTGCTTTTAGGCAAAACCAAGATGATTTCCTAAAAAAAATTCAATTATAGAGAATTCTAATATTGAGTACCTAATCACCCAATTCCCTATATTCTACTCCCACTCAGTATCTGTAACGCTATACAGATATAAGAATCAAGTCTGGTAAATACATACCCTGAAGTCAGAATCTAATTGGGAAAGCAGTTTTCAATTAACACCATACAGTAAAACTGAAACATGAAAATATTTCGAGGGGTGGCCGGGCATTCCTAGTAATGCCTCTTCCAATATCAAACTAATGACATTAGTTACAATTTATATTTCCCTTACTCTAATCCCTTTATATCTCTTTACTTCTTACCTTCTGTACACCATACTTAGGCTAATTAGGTTTTTTCCTTTCCTACCTTTCAATATCTGCCTAAGGTTTGTAAGAAGACGATCCAATGAGCGCAATAGGTGTACTTTCCTAATACTAGGAGCCTCGCAACCTGAGAGAAGGTAAATAGAAAAGACAACCGAATAATCCTATTCAATTTTCCCAGAACCGGAATCCATCCTCGAAATGAAATAAATTTCTACGTGGTCGTATGTAACTATACGAGATAGTTTTATCCATTTTCTATATGGATCTTCGTAGTAATACAAAATTTTCTAGAGATAGCAAAGGGTAAAGTAGGAGTGACAAGGATATATGAGACTTTGTCATGAATCACGACAAAACAAGCCAGGTTTGTAAAGAAGTTCGGTCAACTTGGTTTACGAGTTTTAGTTTAAGGCGGGTCATGGTTGTTGCCAAAGAGAGAGAGAGAGAAGAAACACTCAGCGTGCATTCTAATCTAGTTAATTACTTTATCTAATCAGGATGGCTCCCGCTATTTTCTCGAATTCTCGTTCAAACCTTAAAAGGAGAACAGGTCGGGATCATTTGCACCTAACAAGTTCGCTAACCATTCAGCCAGGACAGTGTTAATATTCTGAGGGAGGCTCCCCATGCTTTCGTATAGACCTAATTAAATAACCCTGTTTCCACAGAGGTGTAACCACGTTAATACCTTCTAGACACCTAATAAGTTAGCTAATTGTGAAGCAAAAATCTCCCGGGGAGTAATACCTACTCATCAGTGGGAATCGGGACCCAACTATCACCGTGTGATAACTTAATGGAAGCCGCTCAAGTCACCGCTCCAAAAGGTATGCACATACTAGGAAAGTTTCCTGTATATTTGAAACTTTCAATATGGTTTTTGCCCCAAACTCTTATAACCTTGACTTTGCCCAACAAATCATAACACGCAAGTCAAGTTCTACCCGTCAGTATCCAGATTAATTTAAACCCACCCGTATTCACCCTTGACTTTGGCCAACAAGGTAGTACGACCGTCCTAAACCAATGCATTTATCTATGCTACGGATAAACAACATATAACTACTATTCACAATGCCTTGACTCTAACCAACAAATACCGCATGAATACTAAGTGCTACATATCCAAAATGACGGAGGGTTACGGATGGATTTTGGCGAAAACCGTGAACGTAATGAACTTGATAACATTGGAGGAACCAAATAGCTTTGAAAAGAAGTGGTTTAGGCTCCGTTTTTAAGACAAGTGGTTTTGAAGAAAACCGAGTAGTTTTAAAATTTGTTCTGACAACATCAATTAGGTTTGTTTTCCTTGCATTAAACCTATAATGTAGTTCCATCAGTTAAGTTCATATGCATCACAGAAACAACCAAAATAGAATGTACGTATATGCCACACGCATTCGCCATGGGGTCCGGGGACTTCACCGTAAGATTACTTAACTTACGGCAGTGTATGGGCATGGCTAGCGCGGGTGCAAAACATATGCAGCATTTATTTATATCATCATATGCAGGTAATAAACATCACAGGCATGCGATAAATAAGATGGAATAGCGGATAAACTAAGATTCCTGTGTTTCTTTTGAGCCGCAAACGAAAACCAACATTCCCCAGTCGTATGGATAGCTCGAACATCATCTGAACTAAAGACCCCTACGAGTGCGGCAAGCTACCCGTTAATTCTATAAGTGAGGAAACCATCACTCAATGACACGAGTGAGACACCCGCCACTTCAATGAATCCGGTAACTTGTGCACTCCACCGTAGGTCTATCCTAAACCCCTACAAGTGTGGCGAATAACCCGTCAATTCTAGAGCGAGGCGGCTCAAACTCACCACTACGAGATGACCACCTTGTCACACTCTAGAACCTGGCTATTCGAGTACTTCTCCGTGGGTTTTCCTCATACATGAATGAATGAATATACAATTATAACATCAACCTCAACCTAGTCGTGTTCCAATAAAACAATATACATCAAGCGGTAACAATGACCAAAATCCGGCCGCTCGTCCCGAATAATCGAATATACAAACATTCTACAATGAGGGGCTATCCACAACGACTATCCGATAAACTATCGCAAGATATGCATTATCACAGCGGAAGCAGGTATTTGCTACCCCGTCTAATCGACCTATGCCAATTAGACGACGTATACAAACACATATATAAACCACAAAGATATAAACGTTGCAAAATTTTCGATTTAAAAGTCTCTATCAAGTCCGAATGTAAAGATAACAACGAGTGAAATCTTGGCAAAAAAGAAGTTTACTAAAAATCCCAATTCCCAGCAAACAAGACACTATAGGAAGAAGAACTCATTTGGATCTAGACTGGCCACAAATTGTGGGCCAAACGATTTTTAGGCGGTTCAAAAAACACTCCAAGACGTGTGCCTATGCCATGGAAACCGCGACCAAGGCGGAAGCAAAAACAAAAACTTTTGTGAGCACCGAACGCCCGTAAAAACCCAGGATATGGTCCAATAACCTAAACTAGCTAACTAAGAGTGCAAGGGTTGAGAAACTACAAGCTTTGTCGCGTGTCCACCAAATTGTGGAAGACCCCTCCAAGCTCGTAGCCGCCGGGATCGCGCTTGAAAATTAACCACCCTTACCGAAGATGACCCGAGGAAAAGCGGAGGAGACTCTAATCGATGATCCAGACTTGCTAGGTATGGATGGTCGGTGATGTAGGAATATTTCACTAAATTTTTCTCTCTTTTATCTCAAGCACATGAGAGCAAGATGAGGAAGAAGAAGGAGAAGACATGAGGAGATGGTTGCTCATCCTTGCAACCATGAAGCATGAGGCATGAGATCAAGAAAATCATCAAGTCCAAAAATGAAAAAAGAATGGCTATATCTATTTGCAACCATAGTGAAATAGTGCACCAATAAATGAACATAATAAATGCCCAAGCCATACTCATCACCATGCTTCCTTAAACCTCATTTCCCACTTCATTTTCCTATTTGATTTTCCAAATGGAAAATCAAATATGGGGTGTCCATTTTCTAGAAGCATTCCTGTATAAATACGGAATACATCACCTGGTATATGTATCGCTACATATACGCGTATCCGTATAAAAATACGGATAGCACCAGAAAGAGAAAATGAATAGTGACAATAATACTAAAATATATGTATCAAAATACATATATAAATTATTAAATCAAAACCTGATTTAATAACCCGGCTTAATCCTAAGCCGGCTAGTATTATCAACCGCCTGATTAAAGTCCGTGTATCCCGTACACGTATTTAATCGAACCATTGCACGTACCAATGTACGGCTCCTACATCTATCGCCTGAATCAGGAAAACCCTCTGTGTGGGACTCTAAAAACTCGACCATACACCGGAAGTAGGTTTAACCACAAGCACATCAGCGGCACTAGCTGTACGTAACGACTACCCAGGTACTTGTAGAAAGGGGGGTCGACAATCAAGTACGTCCTTACCCTACTGAGCCTGAATGTAACAATCTCTGTACAGTCCGGTCTCTTCATCAAAGTGTATCGCATATCGGGTGTGGGGGGTGGATAACGTCAGACCCCTACTAACCCGATAAGTCGTGTCTGAGTCAAGCTCATCACCAACAGAGATACTACCGATCAACTATCAGTAAATCTCATCCACCATAGCCACGGATTTCTGGTGATAGCTAACTGAACACGGCGCGACATCGACTCCTAATACCAGGAGAGACGAATCCCTGACAGTCGACCACTGCCTCCATATGGCTCGGGACTGTACCCAACTAAAACATGTTTTCATGACTCCTTTGAGCCGTGGTAGGGTAGTAATCAAAGTAAAGTGGAAACTCACACAAGAAAAATGACGACTTCAGGTCAAAGAACTAAGCTGTACTCATGCCACCTAAGAGCTTCCATCTGACGATAGATATAATACAATCTAGAAGTTCTCGGTGAGTCCGTTATTTGTTCCACGATTAGGGACATTTAAGGATGTGCTTATGGATAACCCAGCTCCCACATATATGATCGCCATCATAATACTGGTTGTCAAGAAACAATCCTACGGGCTTCATCAATGATTAAGAAAAACCAGATAGCATACTATCATCTCGAGTAAGACTGTTATACATGTATAGGTCCTCCATCAATTACCATAATCGCCTACTTGCGATCATAATAATTGGCTTGAGGGCACTATATCCAAAATCTCCCACTTGCACTTAAGGCCAATTATTGCGGTATCACATACCCACAGCTCGTGTGCTACCGAATACCCAACTTCTCTACTAATCAGTTTCGAAAACTATGCTTGTGAAACTTAATTTGTACGAGAAATAGCCCCAGCGAGTGGATCCACTATAATGTTTCAATTTCAACTCTCTATATCTCAACTTTGCGGAGATCAACAATCTCCCAAACTGAGATATACCCCGCCTCAAGAATTTGTTTGGATACTTGATGGGACCAAGTTCATAAATGAACAACTCCATCCAACAAATTTCTTGAGTTGTATCCTCTGTTGAGTTATAACCAGCATCCTGCACCATGATTACTTCAGTATCCCTATTGGAACACTATCCACTATATTGATCCTCAGAAGAGGCTAAACTCAAAACTCTGACAGTATCTCTGTCATCCCGGTCACCTTGGAAGTCTTAACAGATAACCGCCTTCCAAAGGAGGCTTTCGTTATCTTATACCAAGAACATCCTCTTATGTTCTTTATAGCTTCCTTTGTTTCTCCAGGATTGGATTAAAACTCGCTTATTGAAACTAGTGAAAAAACAATATCTAGTGTTGTACAAGACATTGCATGATTGACTCAATTACCTAAGCAAATGATATGTCATTCATGCCAATCCCTCTCCTCATCAGTCTAGAAAACATCTCTTTAGAGAGGGTGACTCCTTCACCTGCAGGTACACCACCACCCCAGGAGTCGTCCATTCTAATATACTTTTAGAATGTTGTCCAAATACCCGATTGGGAAACTTCCTAAATCTAGATTTAGTCACCAGAATTCCTGATATATTACCCACATCCAAAGTGGAGAAAACACTATATGATAACCAAAGTTTGACCAATTGTAAAATAGGAAAATCACTTCCTATCTGGAGTATGTCATCCAAATCCTAGACAGTACTCCTTACATACTTCTTACTAGCTTCATCTTTTGTTTTGATGAAGTCAATCACCTTGACTGTCACATCAAAACAAATGATCCGTCTCAGCTATTCATGCTTCAGTCTACGAATATACATAAGCAACTTGCACACCTTCCGCCGCTCCCACTGACTACGATAACCCTCTGGCAGAGTTATATAAACTTACACTTCTAAATTCCTATTTGGAAGGACGTTATAGTCATCCACCTGCCAGATATCATAGCTAAGAACTGAATCGGCACCAAGTCATATCCATATGGACTTCAGCGTAGATACTGAAATAAAAATCACATCAAAATCCACAACGAGTATTTGATGAAAACTCTTTACAACAAGTCTAGCCTTATTAGATTAGTACATTTCTATCTGTATAGATCTCGAAAGTTCTACTTACTCCTAATGGTCTTTACCCCTTTAGGAGCACCCTTCAAAGTCTAAAATCCATGATTTGCTGAAGTGCGTGGACTCTATTTTGGATATGAAATATCCAGTCACCTAGAAGTTACCACTTCCTATGATATACTGATAACAAGTAAGGAGAACAACAGTGTCAAGCCATATCCGTATAGTCTTCAGTATAGATACTGAAGTAAAAGTCTCACCACAATCCACAACGGGTATTTGATGAAAACTCTTTATAACAAGTCTAGCCTTATTAGGTTAGCACATTTCCACCTGCACGGATCTCGAAAGATCTACTTGCTCCTAATAGGTTTTACCCTCTCAGGAGCACCTAGCACAATCTAAAATCCATAATTTGCTGAAGTGTGTGGAGTCCATCTTGGATATGAAGTATCTGGTCACCTGGAAGTTACCACTTTCTATGACCTGCTGACAACTAATAGGACCATCATCACCATGATGCTGACCTTCCTGTCACCGTCTATGAGAAAACCGAAGTATCTCTCGGGTGTCTGAGGGCACCTACTAAAATCTGCGGTGTGACTGATGGTTTGTCAAGTCCAATTGGATAATTGGGTTCTACTAAATTTTCAGTAACCGTTTGTGGTTCTGGAATCACTTCCAATTCTACCATACTCCCACTAGTTTCTTTTGCAAAAAAATCCTTTTATAAAATGGTGGCGAGTCAAGAACAATGTAACTATTGATTTTGAAAATGGTAGAAAAAAAATCTTAGAGAATGCTTGGGATAAACTACAAACCGCCATTACCGAAGCGTGCCTCGAGTTTGTCCGAATTCTGCTTTTAAACAGAAACCAGATAACTTTATACCTTAACAACCTTAAGATATGCAACCATTCTATATCCATATAGAATCAAGATACTAATTTAGAAGGAACCAGATTCAAATGTCATGCAGCTGTTTCCAGTGCATTTTACCTAACGGAAAAGGGTCGACACAGCATTAGTTATCATGGAGTACATCCACGGATGAGTAACCTGTGAGAGAATCAAGTTCTCGATATTACTATGATTGAATACTTAGTATAAGTATCTACATCCTCGATCACCTCGAAAAATCCCGATACTTCCAACGTATGGTTCTCTACTTTATTCTTATACCTACAAACTTCTTAAAATCTTTGGATCTTGAATTACAACGAATGCGTGTCTAAAACCAGAGAACTCATAAGTAATCCTGAATGAAGTAAGAGTACTAACCCCTCATCCTGAAGGACACTGGACAACATACATTTTCATTTATAAGTCCCAAGAGTATACCAACTCAAATTCTGTGTTTTATAAATTGAAAACTGTATCTTGGTTAAGAATGTCTTACACCGTTATTCAATGCACGTTACCTTATCCTCAACTGATAAAGGTAAATGTTTACAATACAATTTTCAAAATGTATATCTCGCTTTATAAAAATAAAGGTATGGATATTTCATTTTAAAATTTGGTGCATAACAATGGTTATTCGAAACCAAATATTTGTCGTCAGGCAAAAGCCAGGCAATTTAATCCAATATCACCAATTACAATGAATTCCGATATTGAGGATCAAATCACCCATTTTCCAATACTCTACTCCTTTTCAACATTTGTAACACCGTATAGATGCGAGATCCAAATCTGGTAAATACATACCCTGGAGTCAGAATTAATTGGGAAAACAATTCTCTTTTACACGTACACAGAAAAACTTAAACATGAAAATGTTTCATAGGCGATGGTCAGGTATTCATAGTAATGCCTTTTCTATTATCCAGATTCATGACAATAGTTGCAATTTCGTTTGCCCTCACTTCAATCCCTTTATATGTCTCTACATCTTACCTTCTTTACACTGTCCTTAGGCTAATTGGTATTCTTCTTTCCCTACTTTTCGGCACCGGCCTAAGGTTTGGAAGAAGACTATACAATAAGTAATATTGGTGTACTCTCCTAATACAAGGAGCTCTCGCAATCTGGGAGAAGGTAAAGGAAAGAGACAACCGAATAATTCTATTCAATTTCTTCAGAACCTGTGGCCTTCCTCGACAGAAGTAATTTCTTCGAGTTCATATGTAACTATACGATGGACATTCCAAGTGATATGGATCATCGTAGTGACACAAAGTGTTCTGAAGAAATACAAAGCGTAAAGTGGGAGTAGTAGGGATATATGCGATTTTGTCGCGAATCAAGACAACCAAAAGGCAAAGTGTGTAAGAAGGTTCGGTTAACTTGGTTCATGAGTATTTAAGGTAAGTCATGGGCCGCTGTACCACACAGAGAGAGAGAGAAAAGAAACACTCAGTGTGTACTCTATCGAGATCAAATTGATTATCACTTTATCTGATCAGTATGGCTCCCATTATATCCTCGAATTCTCTTTCAAACCCTAAAAGGAGAACTAGTCGGGATCATTTACACTTTATAAGTTCGCTAACCGTTCAGCCAGGCCAGTGTTGGTACTCCGAGAGAGGTCCCCCGTTCTTTCGCACAGACCCAATTAATAACCTCGTTTCCGCAGAGGCGTAATCTTTTTAACACTTTCTAGACACCTAATAGGTTAGTTAATTGTGAAGTGAAAAATCTCCCGAGGAGTAATACATACTCATCAGTGGGAATCGGGACCCAACTATCATCATGTGATCACCTGACGGAATCCACTCAAGTCACCACCCTCCAGAAGGTATACACATGCCGCCACGTTTCCCGTATGTTTGAAACACCCGATATGGTTTTTCCCCAAGCAGCTTACGACCATGACGGATGCCAACAAATCATAAGTTGCAAGTCAAGTTCTACCTGTCATTGTCCTGACTAATTTAGACCCACCCGTACTCGCCCTTGACGGATGTCAACAAGGCTGTACGACTGTCCTAGATTAATGCATCTCTATGCTGCAGAAAAGTAACACATAGCCACTGCGCACTATGTCTTGATGGATGCCAACAAACGTAGCATGAATACTATGCGCTACTTTTCTGAAATGACGAAGGCCTATGGCTGGTTTTTGGCGAAAAACCTTTAACGTAATGAACTTGATATCGTTGAAGGAACTCGAGTGTCTTTAAAATGGAGTGGTTTAAGCTCCGCATTTTAAAACTAGTAACATAAACTTTTACTTAAGAGCGAAATCCCAATGAAAGGATCAAGGCTCTTCCCTCATTGAATGACATGCGGGATATTTCTAACCGAATAGCTCTATGCAAAGCAAAAGAATATGACTATAAGTTTTGAAGAAAACCGAGTAGTTTTAAAATTGGTTTCGACAACATCATTTAGGTTTATTTTTTCTCGCATTATTCAAATAATGTGTTCCCATCATTTTAAGTTTCCAAGCCATAAAAGAAACAACCAAAATAACAAGCTATTTATATGTCATCCGCATTCGTCACGGGGCCCCGTCATGCACCGTTAGGTTACTTAACTAACGGCAGAGCGAGGGCAGGACTAGCGCGGATGCAAAATATATAAAAGCATCTACTAAATATAATATATATATATATATATATATCAACATCGCAGGCAGATAATAGTCATTACAGGCAGATAAAAATCATCACAAACATGCGAACAACAATATGGAATAGCAGATAATTTAGGAGCTCCGCGTTTCATTTGAGCCATAAATGAGATGTGACATTCCCCGGTCGTGTGGATAACCAGTGCAATGAAGTGTAATTCGATGTCGCTCACCCCTCGGGTTTGCGAGGAGGTGGAATTTACAAAAAAAAAAAAGATTTTTTAAAGGTTCGCAACACCGACTAAACGTCAGGATCTTAACAGAAACCTTAACTAGTAAACAACCTGGAGGTTCTAAATACTATGTTAGGGTTTTATACCTCCTTGTTTCAAATCCTTTAGTTCTTCTTCTCCTCCTCCTCTTCTTGAGCTCCTCAAGTGTACGGATCGCGGTTGATCGCCGGCCTCCTCGCGTCAAATACGATCCACCCGAGATTATGTACTTCAAGCTCCAACCTCTAAACCGAGATAACTAGGGTACCTAGTTTGCTAAGCTAAGTATCCTAGATGATGTAGAGAATGATTATGGATTAATTTGTCTCAATTACCCTAGGTTTCTCAACACATGAGAGCTATTAGGGTTTGAGGAAGAAGAAGAGAGCCTTGGAGGAGAGAGTGTGTTGAAGAGATCATGATATGAAGAATGGGTAATGTTGATGACTATGAAGAAAATCATTTTCCAAAAAATAATAACATAATGCCAACATGCCTCAATAGTCATCCAAATAATGAGTCACCCAAGTAGCCATGCTTCAATCATATCCAAAATAACACCTCATGCCTCCACCTCATTATCCATTTAACTAAATGGATTAAAGCATAAATGAGGTGTCTTCTTCTAGAAGCATTCTTATGAATTACAAGACTACCCCTCACCGTATATACATACCCGTATTCGTATTCTGAAAAATACGAATACAAAGAGACAAAAATAATCCAATAATATAATACTAGGATCTGGCTTAAACCAAAGCCCACTATTATTATCCGTCCGAAATCCATCCGTGTAGCCAGTACACGTATATGATCGAAACCCTGACGTAAAACCATACGACCTCTACATCGTTTCACCCGAAGCAGGGAAACCCTCTATGTGGGACTCTAAAGACTCGACAGTATGCTGACAGTGGGTTTAACCACAAACACATCAACAGTACTAGCTGCACGTAAAGGCTACCCAGGTATCTATCGATAAGAAGACCGATGAGCAAACTCATCCGAACTCCTACTGAGCCTATTTGTGACAATCTCTATACAGTCTAGTCTGTTTGTCTAAGAGTATCGTATATCGGGCCTAGGGGGTGGTAACTGTCAGACTCCTAATAGCGCAATAAGTCGTGCTGGAGTTGAGCCCAAAACACCTTGAGAAACTACTGGAGTACCTACCAGTAAATCTTGCTTGCCCTGGTCTGGGACTTTGTGTAATGGCTTTCCGAACACAGCGCAATATCAACCCCCAATACCAGGGGAGACGAATCCTATCTAACTACTACTGCCTTCTTCAGGACTGCACCCAACCACTACCTGTTTGCACGACTCATTTGAGCCATGGTAGGGTAGTGATCTAAGTACAGTGGGAACACACTCGAGACGAATAGTGATGTCAAGTCAACGGACTAAGCTGTACTTATGTCACCTGGGAACTACTAATTGACGATAAGTATAATACCAACCAGCAGTTCCCATCTAGTCCGTTCAGTGTAACTCATAACCCAATGAGCACCTGTATACTATCTCCGGTACGACGTACCAATGGCTGTGGAACAGACCATCACCCCTGCTGGGATGAGAAGCGTATATACTAGTCTACTCTAGAGTATCGATGCCCCGTCTCAATAATCCTACGACTAAGGACCTGTATAAGGATGTGCTTATAGACTATCCATCCCTCACTAATGTGACTGTCATCACAATACTGGTAGTCAAGCAAAGATCCTAAGGGCTCTACCAATATGTATAAGCGATATGCTAAAAGAAATATATACAGATATTGAGATAGAATCAAACCAAGTAGCATACTACCATATTGAGCAAGACTGTTATTATATCCGTGTATATCCCAAGTTCCAAAATGTAATATACAAACCAGTACTATACAATAATGGCCTCTAGGGCATATATCACTAACATGAAGAACCTGCACCCCTACGAGTGCGGCAAGTTACCCGTCAATTCTTGATGTGAGGCAACCCCAATCAACAAAGTGAATGGGCCACCCAGCACTTCATAAAATTCGGTAACTTGAGCACCCCTCCGTGGGTCAACCTATACCCCGTATAAGTGCAGCGAATAGCCCACCGATTCTTGAGCAAGGCCCCCGGGTCTCAACGCTATGAGATGCGGGCTCGTTGCCCTCTATAACCCGGCTATTCAAGCACTCCTCCAAGGGGTAATCCTAGTACAAAAAAGAGAATATATATACAACGGTGACATCGACCTCAACCCGATCGTGCCCTAATAAAAGAATATACAAACTGGCAGAAACGGCAGTCCGCATGTCGGACGCTCACCCCACAATAATCAATATACAAATGAATCTGAACTGTACATCTAATATTGCACATAAGGCTATCCATCATGATAATCCATCCATAACATCAGTGCAACACAGAACATCAACGTGAATATCATGTTTGCAAACCAGTCTGATTGTATATATAGCAACCAGTCGGATTGTACCACGCTATGATATTCACGGTTGCAGAAATGAACAAACGCACTGAAAACCACGAATTCAAATTTTCGATCAATTAAAATTTTCCGCATTGGCCCCAAGCATAAACCAATACTCAAACAAATCTGGGCCAAAACCAAATATCCCAAAAATCACATTTCCATATTTTAGAGCACCATAAGAAAGTTGGAGCACAATAGACCCAAGTTGACCGCGGAACCGTGGCCAAATGCCATGTTAGGCGACGATTCCGCGGCCAAAATATTGGATCATGTGCTCCAATTTCTTCGTGGCCTCTAGTATTGCCTGCATATAATTTTAAGGAAATCTGAAAAAAAATTTGAACTTTAAAATTAGAATAGCGAACATGCATTTGGAAATGCGATTCGGAAAAATCCATCGATCGAAAATCTAAATAAGTGCAAACAAGCTAGTTAAGGTTTATGGAGTGGTTCTGATACCATGTTGGGTTTCAGTGCCCGTGCCGCGAAAGCCGCGGCCGAGGCGGAAGCGAAAACAAAAACAAAAACTTTTGCGAGCACCAAACGCCCGTAAAAGCCCAGGATACGGTCCAATAACCTAAATTAGCTAACTAAGAGTGCAAGGGTTAAGAAACTATAACCTTTTTCGCGTGTCCACCAAATTGTGGAAGACCCTTCCAAGCTCGTAGCCGCCGGGATCGCGCTTGAAAATCAACCACCCTAGCCGAAGACGATCCACCCGAAGCAAAGCAAAGGAGGTTCTAACTGATGATCCAGATTTGCCAGGTGTGGATAGTCGGTGATGTAGGAATATTTCATTAAATTTTTTTCTCTTTTATCTCAAGCTCATGAGAGCAAGAAGAGGAGAAAGAAGGAGAAGACATGAGGAGATGGTTGCTCATCCTTGCAACCATGAAGCGTAAGGCATGAGATCAAGAAAATCATCAAGTCCAAAAATGAAAAGAGAATGGTTATATCTATTTGCAACTATGGTGCAATAGTGCACCAATAAATGCACACAATAAATGCTCAAGCCATGCTCATCACCATGCTTCATTAAACCTCATTTCCCACTTCATTTTCATATTTGATTTTCCATATGGAAAATCAAATATGAGGTGTCCATCTTCTAGAAGTATTCCCGTATAAATACGGAATACTTCACCTGGTATATGTATCGCTACATATACGCGTATCCGTATAAAAATACGGATAACACCAAAAAGAGAAAATAAATAGTGAGCAATAATACTAAAATATATGCATCAAAATACATATATAAATTATTAAATAAAAACCTGATTTAATAATTCGGCTTAATCCTAAGCCGGCTAGTATTAGTGTATCCCGTACACGTATTTAATCGGACCCCTGCACGTATGAACATACGGATCCTACATTTATCTCCTGAACCGAGAAAACCCTCTGTGTGGGACTCTAAAAACTCGACAATACACCAGCAGTGGGTTTAACCACAAGCACGTCAGCGGCACTAGATGTACGTAATGGCTACCTAGGTACTTGTCGAAAGGGGGGTCGACAATCAAGTACGTCCTTACCCTACTGAGCCTGAATGTGACAATCTCCGTACAGTTCGTTCTCTTCGTCAAAGAGTATCGCATATCGGGTTTAGGGGGTGGATAATGTCAGACCCTACTAACTTGATAAGTCGTGTCTGAGTCAAGCTCATCACCAACAGAGATATTACTGATCAATTATCAGTAATCTCATCCATCGTAGCCACGGATTTCTGGTGATAGCCAACTGTGTAAGTGTGTCTTAGCACATCTACTTTAGTTTAAACAACAATATGTGATGAATTTTAAAAATTAGAGAGCTAAAATATACTTGCCGACGAATCGAACTAGAGATTAGGGTTACTATAAAAAACAAAGAGTGTAAAAACCTAAGAGAAAGAGAACTACAATCTTTGTAGACCACTCCTTCTCTTCAATGGTTCCGTGTAGAAGTGCCTTAGCTCCTTTTGGCTCCACTTGAAGTTTGGAACAACTCCACTTGAAGTCTTCGATGTCTAAGATGATCCACCACAGAAAATCTTACACTCAAACTCTTGATTCGCTAAACTAAGTAGAAGTGAGGCAAATAACCTATACAAGTTTGCTAAACTAATATAGATTGAAGAAGTGGGATTTTTCTCAATAAAAGACCTTTCTTTTTCTTTCTCCTTTTCTTTCTAGGAAAAGCTAGAGAACTTAGAGGAAGAAGATGAACTAATGGCTTAGCTCAAGAATAAATGATAATAAGAAGGATAATCATAATGAACTATAGAAAATATCTTAGATATTTAAGAAGTGAGTGGAGAATAAAATAATGAGCCATGGTGGAGATATTTTTAGAAGAGTGTAAAAACCATGACTCATTACTTCAATTTCCATTTTCACAAAAACATTTAAATATCTAATATATTTCCATGTGATTCTAGTATAGCCATGTCCAATGTATCATCCACCATGATACATACATACATACATACATACATAGATATATATACATACATACATACATACATACATAGATATATATATATATATGCACACACATAAAGAAAGGAATTATAAATGAGTAATTAGTCATTTTATTAAATCAACACTTGATTTAATAATCTGGTCATATCACATATAATCCGACTAATAAAACCTGCTAGATTAAAGTACGGTATCAAATACTCGTATTTAATCAAGCACCCGCACATATCTCTATATGTGCCCCACTTCGTTTCGCTTGAGCTTAGAAACCCCTATGTGGGAATCTTAAGACCCGTCAATACGCTAGTAGTAGGAAATGATCATATCAGATACCCATAAGCCGTCAGCGGTACTAGCTGGACGTAACGGCTATCCAGGTATTGTACGAACAGAAGAACAACAAGCGAACTTTCTTAAACTCCTGTAGAGCCAACAAGCAACACTTACCATACAGTCCAGTCTCTCCGTATGATATGTTGCATATTGAGTCTAGGGATGGAATCGTCAAGCCCCAATAACTCAATAAGTCATGCCGATGTGTGGCCTATAACAAGTCGAGAAACTACTGATAACACTTATCAATAAATCTCATCAGCTCTGTCCAGGGACTTGCAGTTATAGACAATCGCGCATAGTACAACATCAACTCCCAATACCGAGAGAGACGAAACATCTCCTATCGCTCACTGCCTCTATGTGTCCCAGGACTGTACCCAAAATCCACCTGTTTGCACGACTCAATAGAGCCGTGGTAGGGTGGAAATTAAAGCACGGTGGGAAACACACAAGACTCTATGACGATCTCGGGTCTACAGACTAAACTGTACAAGTGTCACCAGAGAACTGCTATTCGACGATAGGTAAAGGAGTTCTCGGCAAGTTCGTTCAGTTTACTCAGTCTCCAATGAGCACCTGTATACAATCTTTGATGTCAAACACCAATGGATATGGGATCATCCATTACCCCTATACTGAGTCAAGAAACGTATACACTAGTCTACTCTGGAATATTGATGTCATGTTTCAATACTCCCTCGACTAGGAACCAGTTAAGGATATGCTTTTAGATTACACATGCCCCATTAGTATGATCTGCATCATAGTCATGATAGTTAAGCTAATATCCTAAAGGCTTTATCAACATGTATCAAATGAACAGTAAACATAATCAAGTGAACATGTTAAGATAAAGAGCAACCAGATAGCATATTATCATGTCGAGCAAGAAAATCCTCTATATATACATGTCCAAGCATCCACTATAAAAATAATGGCCTCTAAGGCATACATATATCCGACAATCTCCCACTTGCACTAAGACCAATTATTGGCATATCTCATACCCAATATCTCAAAAAATCGCTCATGTTGCGCCTGTGGAAAAGCCTTGGTGAGTAGATCTACGATGTTATTCTTTGTGTCTACTCTTCGAATCTCAATCTCGCGGTGATCATCTATCTCCCGGATCAAATGATATCGCCTCAGGATATGTCTGGAACGTTGATGGGACTTAGGCTCTTTGGCCAATGCCATAGCCCTATTATTATCACAATACAATGGTATTAGATCAATAATGGTGGGAACTACTCCAAGTTCTGAGATGAACTTCTGCATCCAGATGGCTTTCTTGGCAGCATCATTTGCAGCAATGTACTCAGCTTCCATCGTTGAGTCTGCAACGGTGTCCTGTTTGGAACTTGTCCAACAAACCGCCCCTCCATTGAGGGTAAATACAAAACCCGATATAGATTTGTTATCATCCTGATCATTTTGGAAGCTGGAATCGGTAAAGACTTCCATCTGGAGATCCCATTACTATACACCAAGAACATGTCTTTAGTCCTTCGCAAGTACTTAAGAATGTTCTTTACAGCTGTCCAGTGTTTCTCTCCTGGATTGGATTGATACATGCTTACTACACTAAGTGCATAGCAACATCAGGGCGAGTACATAGTATCGCATACATGATAGTTCCTACAGCAGAAGCGTAGGGTATAACACCCATGCGAGCTCTCTCTTCATCAGACTTTAGACAAAAGTCTTTGGAAAGGGTGATTCCGTGACAAGCGGGTAAAGTACATCGCTTGGAACTTTCCAAACTTATAACATTTCAGAAAAATAAAATATTATTTTTGGGAATTTTTATAATTAAATAATAAATATATTGAATATTTTAATATTGCGGTATAATTAAATACCGATAAATTGGGAAAAATTTGGAAAATTATAAAAATTACTAAAAAGAGGGTGTTTTATATGATTTAGGTGAATTATGAATTTTTATGATTAATTATATTCACTTTTAGTGCTAATCACGATTAAATATCGCTAATCGTGCATTAAGCGAGTTTTATGCACATGACATGCACCATGTCACATTTTGGCACTTGTTACATTTTATAATGACTTTCTTTTCATTCTCATTTCATGGTTGTGGTTTTTAAAAGAGAAAAGAAAAAGAAAAGAAACGAAAACATTAAACAATTGGGCATGGTGGGAGGTATGGGCATGAGAGAGAGTGTGTGAGAAGGGTTTCTTTGACCTTAGCCATTTCCATCATCTTCATTATTCTCTCATCTTCAGCCCATGGCAACAACCATCCTCCTCCTCCACTACAACCCTCTAAACACCATGAAAAACAACCCAAAAGTCCATCTCACTTTCATAAAAAAACATGCACAAGACCATTACAAGCACTTTGGACCAAGAAAGCAAGGATTTTGGACACTTGGGGCAACTCAAGAAATTTCTTGAGTTGCCAAATGAGGTATTTTCTTAACCATTAGCATTGTATTTCCATTACCTTAGCAACCATACAAGTTTAAAAGTGTTTTATTTCGGTTTAATGAACTTTGAAATTTCCAAGTAGAGGTTAGGGTTGATTTGAGTTGAGATGGTGAAATTGAACCTTGGTGGTGACCTTAAACCCCCCTATTTGTCTAAAACCCGGACCAATCTAAACTGAAAACCTGAAACCCTAAATTTCTGGAAAACTGAAACAGTTCACGTCAGTTTTGTGTGTTTAGGGTGTGCAGGGAAATCTGGGATGACCTGGGAGTTTTACGAGAAAAGCAAACAACTCTAGAGACCAAATTGGATCAATACGAGACCACCCTATGAAAACGAGACCCCAACTCCCCATGAAAACCGAGCAGGCCAAATTTCTATAGGGTGTGGCCGGCCACTTGGTCATGTTAGGTGCCCACGTTGCTTCCATAGCTCATATACACTATATACATCATCCCAGTACTGTTTGTGCACTTAGTTTTGACCTGAACAAAAATCTGGAGTATGTTTTCTTGGTTTCTGCCGTATGTTTCGTGGTGTTTATGAATTCAAGTTTTGATATTTGGTATTGTATTCGGTCACTTGATGTTTGTACGTCGATATCGGGTGTTTTTGGGCTCTTTGGTGCGAGTAGACCATAGGTTTTGACCTATGGGTGATTCGTGTGACATTTTGGTTTTCGCGCGTGATTTCGTTTACGATGCTATATATGATATGTAGGTACCCCATGTGGACTTCGAGACGACGAGGATGAGCGTGGCATCATCGACTCCAGCAAGCAAGATCGAGGTGAGTAGATATATATCTACGGGGGAAGTCGGGTAGATGGCGTATAGCACCCTCGCATTTTCGTAAGAATATGATGTGATGTGAAATTGATGTACATTTATACGCTATTGTGAGATATGAACCTTAGCAAATGAAAGGCTTAAGGAGATTATGGGTTTAGTGTTAGCGAGAATTGGAGAAAGAACCTTAGTTGGTTTCTTAGTCACGAAACCCTAGAGTAAGGATTTGCATACATGCATTTACACACACTCGCATACTTTTACTTCCTTGTGCGTATCGAGAATGTCATATATATTCGTTTTCATATGCATGGATGATGAGGATATTATATAGTATTTGGAGATGAATCGATGAGATTAGGCATGGTGCCATGAGATCGGTGATGTGATTTGGTTCGTATTATGAGATGCGACATGATATTAGCGGATTGATGGGCGATGTGTATTCACACACACGCATACATATATGTTGATGATATTAGTATTGTACTGGACTTAGATCAGTACCCCCCTATTCACGATATGTGATGATAAGGATATCAGATGAGTAATAAGATAAATATGATATTTGACCGTACCCAGATTTGGGATGCCGTACGATAGATTTACCGTACGAGATATAATTATGATGTTAGATCCGTACTCGTGACTCGAGGATGTTATATATATATTGTATCGTACGTGATACTATTGAGGCGAGATCACCGACTACTAGATATATATATAGATCGACTCAGACTTAGGTGGATTCCCTTACCCTTTTGACTGAGCTCGAGTCATACTCGTTTCCAAAAGTGAAGAATCGTGAGTATTTTAATTACCTAGAACTGTATGACTCGTATATTGGATAGGTATATTCTTCAGTGTTGCTGTTACTACATTACTTTCCATATATTCATGATGTTTCATCGCATTGCATGCTTATACATATGTTGTCTGTAATTATTATGAAACCCTGCTGTCAGGACACCAGCACCATTACCGATGATGCATCTGTTCCACGTACACCTGCTTGCCGGCTCACACACATCATCATCGGTAATTGCCATATCACGTACACTTTAGAACATATTATTTCATTGATATAATCAGCTAAATGCTAGTTACCACATAATATTGCGAGATTGCTTTCATATGTTATCTTAGAGATTGCATTCTTTACATAGATACTTAATGCGTTCATATATTCATTGGTTATGCAGTATTATGGAAATTTATGCCGGTTTTTATTGTTATTGACATGGTGATTTGATGATTTCGGATCCTTCTTGAGATTTCTGGATTTTTGGGGAAAACCGCAAGAATTTATAAACTTATTATCCTTTTAAATATGAAAGTTGCGGTTTTCTCGTGATGTATGTGTCGTCCACCATGAGTTTTCATAACTGCTGTTAGTTTTCGAGACCCGATTTGAGAAGTAGGATGAACCGTCTCGGGTACATGGTGGGCCCGGTAAGGTACCCCGGGGCAATAAGCTCGAGTTGTAGATGATGAGCCTGGCAGGGGAGCACTACCTACCGGTGATTTTACCTGGCCCGGCAGATATCCGGAGGATACCGTCCGTGGTCGTGTGATTTGATAATATGGGCCGATCCGAACTGACAGAGCCCTAGATATTGAGATATTGGGATTTGAGACACTGAGATTTGAGATTTGAGATATTGGGATACTGAGATATTGAGATACTGAGATTTATGTTTTGTGTCGATGCTTGACACTGATTTCTTTGTTGCTTTCATGATGTATTCTGTTTCCATTCGGCATGCATTCATACATCATATATCTGATATGTTGCTATCTGAGGTACTGACACGAGCATGTAGTATTACACTTATACATAGATGGACCAGGATGTTTATTTGAGGATATTACTTGATATGACCTAGGATGCGTCATACATGCGATTTCTGCTCTGTGATGTTTTCTACTCACGAGTTGGCAACTCACCCCCGTTGTGTCACAGTTCCTTACAGGTTTTGCCGTACAGGTTTCGTTGCGGCTTGCTGGCACATTGTTCCTTCCGGGTGATTGCCTTGGTAGGTGGTTTCTTTTGCATCAGGACCACCATTGTGTATTTGTTATTTCAGTTGTATCTAGTAGAACTCCATCAACCAGACTTGTATATTGATAGAGATAGATGACCAGTGTATATTCTTTCGACCTTAGAGTCGCGCGCTGTATTATTATGGTTTTCTGGTGGATATGGGCTTTCTTTTGAGTTTTGATTCTCGCCCTTCGGCGTTATATATTATATTTCTTTGGGTGGTTTTGTCCGCCGGTTGGTGAAGAGCTAGCTCCCGCTTGGGAATGTCTTTATTTATTATATATGCTTTATCAGGTTTGTACCCGTTTGGGGTCAGTTTTTACAAAGAAAACTCTGCCGAAACTTTCAGAAAAGACTTGAGATTTTAAAAATGCATACTTCGGCTTATGTTGTTAAACTTCTTGCTTTCAAATTGGTTTTTTCTTCACTCTACTACTTTACTTGGTTTGGATTTCTGAGTTTTGGCTTACTTAGATTACGTACACCTCGAGACGTTTCGTAGTTTAAGTGCCGGTCATGTTCTGTACTTTTCGGGTCATGACAATACTAAAGCTCTTTAGGATGGTGTTAATGTACTTAGATTGGGACAATCCCAACAATCTTTTAGATCTATCTCTATAGATCTTAATGCCCAAAATGTATGAGGCATCACCTAAGTCGTTCATGGAGAACCTTTATGATAAGAATAGTTTGACCGATTATAATATAGGAACATCATTTCCTATCAAGAGAATATCATCCACCTACAATACGAGGAATATGACAGTACTCCCTACAATCTTCTTATAAATGCAAGATTCATCTACATTTTTGATAAAATCAAACTCTTTGATTATATCCTCGAAGCAGATGTTCCAACTCCATTATGCCTGCTTTAATTCATAAATGGATTTAAGCAACCTGCATGCCTTTTCGCTGCTCCTACTGTTAATGAAGCCTTCCGGATGATTCATAAAAACGCATTCTTCCAAATCACCATTTAGAAATGCAATTTTAACGTCCATCTGCCAGATTTCATAGTCGTAGTGAGCAGTAATAGCAAGTAGGATCTGAATGGATTTACGCATTGCGGCTGGAGAGAAAGTCTCATCATAGTCCAATCTTGGTCTTTGACGAAATCCTTTCACTACAAGTCTTGCTTTATAGGTCTCCACCTGTCCATCCACACCAATCTTTTTCTTAAAAATCCATTTGCACCCTACGGGTTTTACTTCAGAAGGTGCAACTTCTAAAGTCCATATTTTGTTGGTGTGTATGGACTCCATTTCGGATATCATGGCATCCAGCCATTTCACTAAGTCGCTACTCGTGATAGCTTGCTGAAAACTAGTAAGGTCATCATCATCCATGATGCAATCTTCTCTATCACCATCAATGAGGAAACCATAGTATCTCTCTAGTGGACGAGAAGTCTTACTAGATCTACGGAGTGACTGAGGCTCATGGGGTTCTATTGCAACTTCAGGTTCAACCAAATCGTTATTAGTTATTTGTAGTGTAAGTCGATGTGCAACACCCCACGACTTGCGGGGAGGCGGAAATATGAAAAACGATCTTGTTCTTTGCTTAAACATCGACTAACCGCAAGAATCGAAGCTAAACTATAACTAACAAGAAACCATAGAAGTTCTAAACTACTATGTTAAGTGATTATACCTAAAGAACCGAGTCCTTCGTCTTGTCATTCTCCACGTCCTCTCCGGCCTTCTCTATGTAGTAGAAGATCCACCCGAGAGTTATACTTCAAGCTTCACCTCAAACTAGAGGTAACTAGGTTTCTTAAAGTGCTAATCCAAGTAACCTAGGTGATATAGAGTTGGGTTATGGATTAAGTAATCTAATCCTTGATCTCAACACATGAGAGGGGAGGATTAGGGTTTGAAGAGAGAGAGCTTGAGGATAGAGAAGGTGAGCATGAGAAGTGAATGAGATAATGATCTATCATAATATATATCAAGCATTATCATTTATCCAATAAAAGAAAATAAAGGATTTACAACCATGCTTCATAAATATCAAAGGGTGATTCATCTCCATGAGCCATTAAGCATTTATGATGCATTAATGACATAGATGAATCACCCATATAACTCACTAATCTCATTTAATGCATATGCCACCTTAACCCCCAAGTCATCATCTTCTAGAAGCTTCTCGTGAAATTACGAGAACGCCCCTCCTATCCGTGAAAACACGGAAAAACTTTAGACTGTATAAATCCAATATCCCGATACTAGAATCTGGCTTAAACCAAAGCCGACTAGTAAAAACTGTCCGAAAGTCGTACGTGCGTAAACACACGTATGCGTCCGAACCCTTGTCGTAAAACCATACGACCTCTATATCGTTTCGCCTGGAGCAGGGAAACTCTCTGTGTGGGACTCTAATGACTCGACTACTATGCTGGCAGTGGGTTTAACCACAGACCGCAAGCGGCACTAGCTGTACGTAACGGTCCCCAGGTAGATGTCGATAAAAAAGCCGATGAGGAAACCCATCCGAACTTCTACTGAGCCTGATGTGACAATCTCCGTACAGTCCGGTCTGTTCGTCTAAGACTATCGCATATCGGGCCTAGGGGCGGCAAGCGTCAGTCCCCTAATAGCGGTATAAGTCATGTCGGAGCGAAGCCCATTACACCCTGAAAAACTACTGGAACCTACCAGTAAATCTCGCTTGCCCTGGCCAGAGACTTTGCGTAATGGCTCTCTGACACGGCGTGATATCAACTCCCAATACCGGGAGAAATGAATCCTGTCTAACCGCCACTGCCTCCAAGTGCTCGGGACTGCACCCAACTGCTACTTGTTTGCACGACTCCTTTGAGCCGTGGTAGGGTAGCAATCTAAGAACAGTGGGACACACTCAAGGTGAAGTAGCAGTGTCAAGTCTACGGACTATGCTGTACTCATGTCACCTGGGAACTGTTAACTGACGACTGGTATAAAACCCAACCAACAATTCCCTGCGAGTCCTGTCCGGTGTACCCGTAACCCAACGAGCACCTGTATACTATCTCTAGTATGACGTACTGACGGCTGTGGGACAGACCATCTCCCCAACTGGGATGAGAAGCGTACACACTAGTCTACTCCGGAGTATTGATGCCCTGTCTCGATAATCCTACGACTAGGGACCTGAATAAGGATGTGCTTGTAGACTACCCAGCCCCCACTAGTGTGACTGCCATCACAACGCTGGTAGTCAAGCAAGATCCTAAGAGCTCTATCAATACGTATACTCACATATTAAGATAGAAAAACCAAGTAGCATACTACCATGTTTAGCAAGACTGTTATATACATGTGAATATCCCAAGCTTCCATTAAGTAATATACAAACTAGTATGATACAATAATGGCCCCTAGGGCATATACACTAACAATCTCCCACTTGCACTAGGGCCATGTACTGGCGTATCGAAGACCGATGATCTCGAGTAGCCTCTTGAACTGAATCTGAGGTAGGGCCTTCGTGAATGGATCAGCAATGTTCTCTTCAGTAGCAACTCTCCGAACCTCGATCTCCTGACGATCAATGATCTCCCTGATCAGGTGATACCGCCTTAAGATGTGTCTGGACTTCTGATGGGACCTTGGTTCCTTCGCTAAAGCTATAGCTCCGTTGTTGTCGCAATACAGAGGTATTGGATCAACAATGGTAGGAACCACCTGAAGTTCTGTTAGGAACTTCTTCATCCAGACCGCTTCTTTTACGGCATCGCAGGCAGCTATATACTCCGCTTCCATCGTCGAGTCAGCAACGGTGTCCTGCTTGGAGCTCTTCCAGCACACCGCCCCTCCATTGAGGGTAAAGACATAACCTGACATGGACTTGGAATCGTCCTTATCACTCTAGAAGCTGGAATCAGCATAGGCCTCCATCCTGAGGTCTTTTCCGCCGTAGACCAAGAACATCTCCTTAGTCCTCTTCAGGCACTTGAGAATATTCTTTACTGCTATCCAGTGCTTCTCCCCTGGGTCTAATTGATACCGGATTACCACGCTCAGTGCGTAAGCTACATCTGGTCTGGTGCACAACATCGCATACATTATAGAGCCTACCGCAGAAGCGTAGGGTATAATAGACATGCGTTCCCTTTCCAAATCAGTCTTGCGAGACAACTCTTTGGATAGGGTGATTCCGTGACAAGCCGGTAGATTACCGCGCTTAGAATCTTCCATACTGAATCTTTTCAGTACAGTGTCGATATACCTGGACTGCGAAAGTCCCAACATCCTCTTGGATCTATCACGATAGATCCGGATCCCCAGAATGTAAGAGGCATCACCCAGGTCTTTCATGGAGAACCTGTGTGACAAGAATCCTTTGACAGATTGTAGCATAGGAATGTCATTTCCTATCAATAGAATGTCATCCATGTACAAGACGAGGAATACGACACTTCTGGCTGCAACTTTACTATATATACATGGTTCATCTGGATTTTTGATAAAGTCATATTCTTTGACTGTCTCATCAAAACAGATGTTCCAACTCCGCGATGCCTGCTTTAGTCCATAAATGGACTTAAGCAACTTGCATACTTTACCGCTGCTCTCACTCTGATTGAAACCCTCTGGCTGATCCATATAGACGCACTCTTCTAAATTACCATTCAGAAAAGTCATCTTTACGTCCATCTGCCAGATTTCATAATCATGGAAGGCGGCAATAGCAAGAAGGACCCGAATGGATTTGAGCATAGCCACTGGAGAAAAATTTTCGTCATAGTCCAAACCAGGTCTTTGACGAAAACCCTTTGCAACAAGTATAACCTTATAGGTTTCCACCTGTCCATCTACACCAATCTTTTTCTTGAAGATCCATTTGCATCCTATGGGTTTTACCCCATCTGGAGCAAAGTCCAAAGTCCATACTTTGTTGGTGTACATGGACTCCATTTCGGTCCGCATTGCATCTAGCCATCGTACCGAGTCGCCGCTCTGGATGGCTTGCTGGAAGCTAGTAGGTTCATCATCATCAATGATGCAATCCTCTCTATCCCCATCTATGAGAAAACCATAGTATCTCTCAGGCGGATGAGACGGCCTACTACTCCTGCGGAGGGGTGCGGGAATGTCCTGTTCTTCTTGAACTACTGGTTCTACCAAACTTTCAGTAGTAGTTTGTGGTTCTGGAATTTCTTCCAGTTCTATTTCGCTCCCACTTGTATCCTTTTCTAAAACCTGCTGTTCTAGAAAATGGGCATTACGAGAAACAAAAACCTTTTGTTCCTCTGCGTAATAGAATAGATACCCCTTGGAGTTCTTTGGATATCCCACAAACTTACACTGTACTGATCGTGCCTCGAGCTTGTCCACATGCTGCTTTTTAACAAAAGCTGGACATCCCCATATCTTCAGATACTGAAGATAGGATTTCTTCCCACTCCACATCTGATATGGAGTGGTAGGCACAGTCTTGGTAGGAGCCCTGTTCAGAAGATATGCTGCTGTTTCTAGCGCATAACCCCAGAAAGATCGCGGTAACTCAGCATTACTCATCATGGATCGTACCATATCCAATAGGGTTCGATTCCGTCTCTCCGATACACCATTATGCTGTGGAGTGTATGGAAGAGTAAGCTGAGAGAGAATTCCTTTCTCTTTTAGGTAACCTAGGAACTCGGCACTCAAGTATTCACCACCTCGATCAGATCTTAGTGTCTTGATACTTTTGCCGGTTTGGTTTTCTACTTCATTCTTATACTCTTGGAATTTCTCAAAAGCCTCGGATTTATGTTTCATCAGATAAATGAATCCGTATCTTGAGTAATCATCCGTAAAGTAATGAAATAAGAAAAACCACCTCTTGCATGTGTAGACATTGGACCATATACATCGCTGTGTATGAGTCCTAAGAGCTCGCTCGCTCTTACTCCATGTCCAGTGAATGGAGTCTTTGTCATCTTTCCTTTGAGACATGATTCACAAGTGGCATAAGTTTGATATTCGAACGAGTCCAAATATCCTTCTCTATGTAACTTAGTTAACCTTGTCTCATTGATGTGACCTAGTCTACAATACCATAAGAAAGCCTTATTTAAATATGGAGACTTTCTTTTTAGTGTGTTCTGGACATTGAAAATCTGGAGTTGGTTTAAGACATATATACCGTTATTCAGTGTACCGGACCCAATCAAACCATGATTAAGGTAGATATTAACAACATCGCTTACAAACGTGAAATCATAACCTTTATTTGATAACAAGGAAACTGATATGATATTACACGTTAAACTAGGTACACAAAAACAGTTATGTAAAACCAAAATATGTCCACTCGTCAATCCCAGGTGATAATTCCCGACGGACACAGCTCCCACGCTAGCTCCGTTAGCAACCTTTAAGGTCATATCACCTTCTTTCAGCACTCTACGGTTTCTCAGTGCCTGCAATGAATTGCATATATGAGATCCTGATCCGGTATCCAATACCCAGGAAGTAGAGTTGATTGACAGACAATTCTCAATTACAAACACACCTGAAGTCGAAGCCACAGCTTGCTTCGGTCCCTGGTTCTTGGCGTTCCATGCCTTGCAATCCTTCTTCCAGTGCCATTTCCTATGACAATAGAAGCACTCATCCTGCGCCACTACTGGCACTGCAATCTTTTTCTTTCCCTTCCCTCCCACCTTACTAACACCTCCTCTAGGTCTGGTGGCGGCCTTCTTCTTCCTTCCTTTGGCCCTAGCCTTGGACCCGGAAGAAGATGCACCGCTAACAAACATAGCGGGTGTTTCCCTTGCCTTCTGCAAGGTGCCCTCTGCACTCCTCAACATGTTAAGGAGTTCCGGAAGTTCAACTTCTTTTCTTTGAATGTTGAAGTTCAGAATAAACTGGGCGTGGGTGGAAGGAAGGGACTAGAGAATAAGGTCTGTATAGAGCTTATTATCCAAAGTCGTCCCAAGGTCTGCGAGCTCTTCTATATAGCCTATCATCTTTAGGACATGTTCTCCTACCGATGATCCGATGGCCAACCTCGCTCGAAACAAGTTCTTTGAGGTCTCGTATCTTGCTATACGAGATTGCTCTCCATAAAGTTCCTTTGTATGGAGAAATATGGCATCTAGTTCCATATCCTCGTGCCTCCTCTGATGTTCATTGTTCATCGAGGCAAGCACGATACACTTAGCCTTCGCGCAATCTAACTCCCAGGTTTTGTGGATTTCCTTATCCGCATTACTGGATTTGGGACCTGGGACTGCAGGTGCCTTAGCGGTGAGGACGTACCCCAATTTGTCATAGGTCAAAACCATTTTGACATTCCGCAGCCAATCTTTATAGTTTGGCCCTATCAATATATTTTTCTATAAAAGTAACTTAAGTCCAGTCATTTTCAGGGTCGCTGCAATTAGGAGAGAGAAAAGAAAACTCTTTAGCATGATGCTCTTGCAAGTTTAGAGTGGTTTTTAGTTTATCTAAACTGGATGGCTCCCACTGTTTCTCGAATCCTTCCTCAAACCATAAAAGAAGAATTAGCTAGGACTATTCTCATCGTACAATACTTGCTTAACCGTTCAGCCAGGCTAGTGTCGATACTTCGAGGGAGGTTTTACAACGCTTTCGCGAAGTTCCTTAATTAAATAACCTCTTTTCTCTGGGGGCGTAACCTCTCTGACACCTTTCTAGACACCTACTTGGTTTATAGCATTGATCGTTAAGTGACGAATATCCTGATAAGTAGCATATACTCACAGTAGGATCGGGATCCAAATATCATCGTCTGATAATACTGAAGGAATCCTACCAACATTCATCAAACTCCAAATGGTATGCATTTCTTTGCAAATTTCAGTTTCTTTAGAAATTCCCGATATAAATTTTTGCCCCATGCTCTTATGACCTTGGCGTTGGTCAAAATATCATAAGTCGCATGTCAAGTTCTACCCATCATTATCTTGTTAATTTGAACCCATCCGTACATATCCCTGACGTTGGCCAAATGATAATACGACTGTCCCAAACTAACTCATCTATCTATGCAACAAATGAATACCCAGCAGCTACCAAACACTATGCCTTGGCGTTGGTCAAAATGCATAGCTTGAATACTGCTGAATACCCAAATGAAATGACGGAGGGCTACGAATGGTTTTGGCAAAACCGTGAACGTAGTGAACTTGATATAACCGAAGGAACCTGATAGCTTTTAAAAGGAGTAGTTAAAGCTCCGCAATTTTAAAAATATCTTCTGTTTAAAAATAACCGAGTGGTTTCTTTTAAATTGTTCCAACGATTAAACTTTTGGTTTATTTTCTTTGCATTAATAATAATGCGTCCCATCATTAACCTATCATTGCAGAAAACAACAAAAATACAACGTCCTCTTATGCCATCCGCATTCGCCACTGGGTTCCGTCATCACCCGTTAGGTTACTTAACTAACGACAGAGCGGGGGCTGGGCTAGCGCGGGTGTAAAACATAAGTGACGTCTAAATAGCTATCATATATAGATATTGTACATTCGTCAGACGCAATAATAGGCATTCCAGATCTTATATGAACTTTATTGGATTTGCAAGCAATCTGCGTTTGTTTAGAGCCTGCAACAAAAGACGGATTACACAGTTGTGATGAATAGCCATTACCCCACCCTAGACCCCTACGGGTACGACAAACTACCCGCCAAATACCCGAAGTGAAGCGGTCTCCCTCAACAAAGTGAGTAGGCCACTAAACACTTCAAAGTACCCGGTAGTTTGTGCACCCCACCTTGGGTCTATCCTAGGAGCAAAAATAGTAAAATGAAATAATACAACGGTGGCTACAACCGCAACCTGGATGTGCCCCGCAAAAATAATATTACAACATATTACAATTGCATTGAATGAATTAAAATAATAACCCATCACAAAACCCCGGCTAATCATCACAACAGTCCAATACAGTTCACATCCACAAACAGTTAAAACCATTACAGAAATGTGCAACCCCCTGCCAACCGACATACTAGCAGTTAGGGGAGGTTTACGAACACATTATACAAACACAGATATAATCAAATAAGTAAACATCGTACAATTTCGATCGAGCAAACACTTTAGATTCTACTCCAATACTTCTCTATGCACCTGAGACTTGAGCAGAAAAATAAACATTCCAGAAATATCATTATTGACACAGGAGAGTTACTGAAGGAATTTGGGCTGACTCGGCCCCAACTCGGCCGTGGATCCGCGGCGGATCGTATGGATCCGCCGCGGTTCCGCGGTGAGTTGGCCGAGTTAGGAGTCCAAATTTCTTCAGTAGCCCTATTATTCTATGCTTGTTATTCTGAAGCTCCCTGAAAAAATTTTAGAGCCAGTTTTAAATTCGACAGAAACTGTGATAAATCGATGATATTTCCGGTTCTTTTTGTGTTCGAAATTCTTACGACTTTGCTAATGAGTTAATTATTATTTAGCGAGGCTCTGATACCACTGTAAGTCGATGTGCAACACCCCACGACTTGCGAGGAGGCGGAATATGAAAAACGATCTTGTTCTTTGCTTAAACATCGACTAACCGCAAGAATCGAAGCTAAACTATAACTAACAAGAAACCATAGAAGTTCTAAACTACTATGTTAAGTGATTATACCTAAAGAACCAAGTCCTTCGTCTTGTCGTTCTCCACGTCCTCTCCGGCCTTCTCTATGTAGTAGAAGATCCACCCGAGAGCTATACTTCAAGCTTCACCTCAAACTAGAGGTAACTAGGTTTCTTAAAGTGCTAATCCAAGTAACCTAGGTGATATAGAGTTGGGTTATGGATTAAGTAGTCTAATCTAATCCTTGATCTCAACACATGAGAGAGGAGGATTAGGGTTTGAAGAGAGAGAGCTTGAGGATAGAGAAGGTGAGCATGAGAAGTGAATGAGATAATGATCTATCATAATATATATCAAGTATTATCATTTATCCAATAAAAGAAAATAAAGGATTTACAACCATGCTTCATAAATATCAAAAGGTGATTCATCTCCATGAGTCATTAAGCATTTATGATGCATTAATGACATGGATGAATCACCCATATGACTCACTAATCTCATTTAATGCATATGCCACCTTAACCCCCAAGTCATCATCTTCTAGAAGCTTCTCGTGAAATTACGAGAACGCCCCTCCTATCCGTGAAAACACGGAAAAACTTTAGACTGTATAAATCCAATATCCCGATACTAGAATCTGGCTTAAACCAAAGCCGACTAGTAAAAACTGTCCGAAAGTCGTACGTGCGTAAACACACGTATGCGTCCGAACCCTTGTCGTAAAACCATACGACCTCTATATCGTTTCGCCTGGAGCAGGGAAACTCTCTGTGTGGGACTCTAATGACTCGACTACTACGGTGGCAGTGGGTTTAACCACAGACCGCAAGCGGCACTAGCTGTACGTAACGGTCCCCAGGTAGATGTCGATAAGAAGGCCGATGAGGAAACCCATCCGAACTCCTACTGAGCCTGATGTGACAATCTCCGTACAGTCCGGTCTGTTCGTCTAAGACTATCGCATATCGGGCCTAGGGGCGGCAAGCGTCAGTCCCCTAATAGCTGTATAAGTCGTGTCGGAGCGAAGCCCATTACACCCTGAGAAACTACTAGAACCTACCAGTAAATCTCGCTTGCCCTGGCCAGGGACTTTGCGTAATGGCTCTCTGACACAGCGCGATATCAACTCCCAATACCGGGAGAGACGAATCCTGTCTAACCGCCACTGCCTCTAAGTGCTCGGGACTGCACCCAACTGCTACCTGTTTGCACGACTCCTTTGAGCCGTGGTAGGGTAGCAATCTAAGAACAGTGGGACACACTCGAGGCGAAGTAGCAGTGTCAAGTCTGCGGACTATGCTGTACTCATGTCACCTGGGAACTGTTAACTGACGACTGGTATAAAACCCAACCAACAGTACCCTGCGAGTCATGTCCGGTGTACCCGTAACCCAACGAGAACCTGTATACTATCTCTAGTATGACGTACTGATGGCTGTGGGACAGACCATTTCCCCAACTGGGATGAAAAGCGTACACACTAGTCTACTCCGGAGTATCGATGCCCTGTCTCGATAATCCTACGACTAGGGACCTGAATAAGATGTGCTTGTAGACTACCCAGCCCCCACTAGTGTGACTGCCATCACAACGCTGGTAGTCAAGTAAGATCCTAAGAGCTCTATCAATACGTATACTCACATATTAAGATAGAAAAACCAAGTAGCATACTACCGTGTTTAGCAAGACTGTTATATACATGTGAATATCCCAAGCTTCCATTAAGTAATATACAAACTAGTATGATACAATAATGGCCCCTAGGGCATATACACTAACATGTAGTTCTAGAATTTCTTCTAGTTCTACCGCATTGCCATCAATATTATTTGTAAAAAAATCATTTTCTAAAAATATGGCATACTGAGAAACAAACACTCTTTGTTCCTCCTTGTGGTAGAAAAGATATCCATATGAATGTTTTGGATATCCCACAAAAGTACATAGCACCGATCGTTTCTCGAGTTTGTCTGGATTCTGC
Source organism: Agapanthus africanus (assembly GCA_030015575.1). Classification (NCBI taxonomy): domain Eukaryota; kingdom Viridiplantae; phylum Streptophyta; class Magnoliopsida; order Asparagales; family Amaryllidaceae; genus Agapanthus; species Agapanthus africanus. The sequence continues at coordinate 484,773,840 of CM057343.1, read as the reverse complement.
TTTTTAACAAAAGAAGGACAACCTCATATCCTAACTCGTTTAAGAGATGGTCTCTTCCCATACCATATCTCATATGGAGTGGTAGGCATGGTTTTGGTCGGAACTCTGTTCAATAGATACACAGCAGTCTCCAATGCATGTCCCCAAAAGAAAAGTGGTAACTCAACATCACTCATCATTGAACGTACCATATCTAATAGGATATGATTCCTCCGTTCTGACACACCGTTATGTTGTGGTGTTTAAAGGGGAGTGAGCTGAGAGAGAATCCCATTCTCTTTTAGGAAATCTAGAAACTCTGTACTTAAATATTCTCTTCCTCGATCAGATCGAAGTTTCTTGATGCTCTGTTTGTTTTTCTATTTCAATTTTATACTCCTTGAATTTTTCGAAAGCTTCAGACTTATGTTTCAACAAGAATACGTGTCCAAATCTCGAGAAATCATCAGTAAAAGTTATGAAATAAGAATAACCACTTCTAGTATGTGTAGACATTGGTCCACATACTATGTATGAGGCCTAAGAGTTCAGTAGCCCTCTCTCCGTGTCCAATAAATAGAGTTTTGTTTATTTTACCCTTGATGCAAGACTGACAAGTCGCATAAAATTTATATTCAAAAGGATTTAAATATCCATCTTTATGTAACTTGGTTAGTCTTGTTTCGTTAATATGACCAAATCTACAATGCCATACAAAAGCTTCATTTATATCTGAAATTTTGCTTTTGTTTGTGTGTTGTATGTTGAAAACTGTGTGTTTATTTAGGACGTAAATACCGTTATTTAGTGTATCATACCCAATCAACTGTTGATTTAGATTAATATTCATAACATTACTTTGCAACACAAAATGATATCCATCATTGTCTAACAAAGATACAGATATTATATTACATAGCATACTTGGTACAAAATAACATGGGTTCAAAACCAATATACATCCCGAAAGCAACCCTAGGTGATACTCTCCCACTGATACAACATGTACATTAGAACCATTTCCAACACGGAGAGTGTGATCACCTATCTTGAAAACTTTGCTATTTCTCAGTCCCTGCATACAATTGCAAATGTGAGATCCCGAACCGATATCTAATACCCAGAATGCAGAGTTTATAGAAAAACATTTTTCAGTGACGAACATACCTGAAGTGGAAGTATCAACATGTTTCTTCTTCTTGAGATCAGTGAGGTACTCAGTACAATTACGCTTCCAGTGTCCCGACTTGTGGCAGTAAAAACATTCTTCTTTTCCCGATCCCGCAGCCCCGAATTTGTCTTTCCCCTTTGCCTTTTTAGCTCCATCTCTCGGTTTAGTGGGCTTCTTCTTCTTCTTTCCCTTAGCCTTGGCTTAAAAAGAGGAAGTTGGCTCATTAATCAGAGAGGGAGATTTCGTTTTGAGCATGCTCTCTGCACTTCTCAATATATTGAGAAGTTCAGGTAGTGATTTCTCCAAGTTGTGCATATTGAAGTTCACTAGAAACTGAGTATAGGCAGGGGGGAGACTGTAGAACTATATCAATATATTGTTCATTCTCCATAGTCCATCTCAGGTCCTCAAGTTCTTCAATAAGTCCTATCATCTTCAAGACATGATCACTTACTAATGTACCAGCAGTCATTTTCATTTGAAACAACTTTCTAGAGGTCTCGTAACGAAGAGCACGAGATTTCTCCCCATACAACTCCTTTGTATGGAAAAAGATGGATTATACATCCATCTTCTCATGTTGCTTTTGATGTACATTGTCCATCGAAGCTAACGTGAGGCATTTGGCTGTGGCATAATCAATATCCCATATCTTGCGGATCTCCTTATCCACAATAGAGGAATCAGGGCCTGGGATGGGAGGGGCTGGAGCAGTGAGGATATATGCAAGCTTATCCTATGTAAGGGCAATGTTCGCGTTCCTCAGCCAGTCTTTATAATTGGGTCCTTCTCTAATAGAAGCTTAAGTCCAAATATTGGTATCTACCATTAGAAGAGAGAAAAGAATACACTCAGCGAAAGATCTTGCAAGATTAGATTGGTTATTTATCTTATCTAATCGATGTATCCCACTGCTTTTATCAAATTTTCCTTCAAACCTTAAAAAGAAAATTAGCCAAGATTAATTACTTTCTATAAGTTCGCTAACCGGTCTGCCAGGCCAGTGTCGGTACTCCGAGGGAGGTTCCATATGCTGTCGCACGGACCTAATTAAAATAAACATCGTTTCCTTAAAGGCATAAGCACGTTGACACCTTCCTAGACACATACTGGATTAGCTAGTTGTAAAGTGTAAAATTCTCCCGTAAGTAACTTTTACTCACAGTGGGATCGAGATTCAACTATCAATATAGAAGGTATGCAATCTCATTGCAAATTTCAACTCTTGAATTTCCCGATACGGTTTTTACCCCTAGCGTCTTATGACCTTAACTATGGTCAACAAATCATAAGCACTAGTCAAGTTCTACCCGTCATTTCGTGATTAATTAAACCCATTCATATGATCCTTAACTATGGTCAACAAAGTTATATGAATGTCCTAATTAATCTCATCATATGCAGTATAGGAAGACATCACTTAGCTACCGTACACTACGCCTTAACTATAGTCAACAAACGTAGCACGAATACTAAGTACTCTACTTCCTAAAATGACAGAGGGTTACGAATGGTTTTGATGAAAACCTTTAACATTTTGAACTTGATATCGTTGTAGAACCAAATAATTTGAAAAGGAGTGGCTTAAGCTTCGCATATTGAAATTTGCTTCTTCGTAAAAAGGTCGAGTAGGTTTCAAATTTGATTCTTCAACATATTTAGGTTTCTTTTCTTTACATTAATCTCATTAATGTAGTTCCATCATTTAAGTTTCCTAAACATCACAGAAGAAACGAAAATAGTATGCCATCCGCATTCGCCACAGGGTCCCGTCATGCACCGTTGAGTTACTTAACTAACAGCAGAATGGGGGCAGGACTAGCGCGGGTGCAAAACATAAGCAACATTTATTATATATCATATATATAAATAGCATTCGTCTCATACAGTTAATATGATCACATCACAGAGTAACAGCAGCAGAAGCGGATATATGAATGTATAGGATATATTAGGAGGTCCGTATTTTAGATTAAGCCAATGATAAAAAATACGGATTCCACGGTCGTGATGAACAGCTAAGCCCACACCCCTAGACCCCTACGAGAGCGGCAAGCAATCCTGCCAATTCTAGAGTTAGGCGACCGGTCTCGTCTTCTCGAGATGGCCTCCCACTGGACTCTAGAACCCAGTTACTTGTGCTCCCCACCTTGGGTCTATCCTAATGCGGAAAATTAAATAATATACATCAATGGTGACATCAACCTCAACCCGGAAGTGTCCCAATAAAAAAATATTACATACATTGATTTACATGAATGAAAAAGAAAATCTCTCATCTCACATAAAACCCCCGGCTATTCAATCACGACGATCCTATACAATATATTAGTACAGCAACAGCATCACAGATCATCACCGTAATATTCCTAATGTCATCAACGTATAGCAACGAGATTAGGGATATACATATTACACTTACGGTTGCAGAAAAGAAATAAAAAATTACAACAGTTGGAATCCGCACTATCCTTAGACATCGCAAACCCGGATTATCTCATATTCCAGATTTCATGCCTAACCCGATAAATCTTATATTTAAGTCTCGAATTGAAAACAACTTTTCAAAAATGAAGTTGGGTAATTCAACAAGATTCCCGATTACATTAATGAGACTGAAATGTTAGATTTACAAACTAACAATTAATTTTCACAAAACTAATTAGTGTAGATTCCAAGTATTGTATCACATATAGCAACTATCTAGACGATATTAAATATTTCGATCGATTTCATAAATTTCAACAAACCACAGAGACCTTAACACCTTGAGTCTCAACAAAAATATCCAGAAAATCACAAATGTTTCAATGGAGCAGCACAAGAAAAAAGACACCCTAACTCACCAAATACGCGGCAGAACCGCGGCTAAACCCAAGGTTCTGCCGCGGTTCCGCGGCCATTTGACTGAATTGGTTGTTCAAATTTCTTGGGGTTCCATAGATTTACCTGCACGATTTTTTGAACATTTTTAATCTGAAAAACACCAACTTTTGGAAAAATGTACAGAAACTTTGAAAAATCCATGTTTTTTATTTCGATTGAACACTTTTAACATCGTCGAAACCACCCTAATACTCTAGTTTGGCTCTGATGCCATGTAAGTGTGTCTTAGCACCTCTACTTTAGTTTAAACAACAATATGTGATGAATTTTAAAAATTAAAGAGCTAAAACATACTTACCCACGAATCGAACTAGAGATTAGGGTTACTATCAAAAAAAAGAGTGTAAAAACCTAAGAGAAAGAGAACTACAACCTTTGTAGACCACTCCTTCTCTTCAATGGTTCTGTGTAGAATTCCCTTAGCTCCTTTTGGCTCCACTTGAAGTTTGGAACAACTCCGCTTAAATTCTTCGATGTCTACGATGGTCCACTACGGAGAATCTTACACTCAAACTCTTGCTTCACTAAACTAAGTAGAAGTAATGCAAACAACCTATACAAGTTTGCTAAACTAATATACATTGATGATGTGGGATTTTTCTCACTAAAAGACCTTTCTTTTTCTTTCTCTTTTTCTTTCTAGAAAAAGCTAGAGAGCTTAGAGGAAGAAAATGAACTAATGGTTTAGCTCATGAATAAATGATAATGAGAAGGATAATCATAATGAACTATAGAAAATATCTTAGACATTTACGAAGTGGGTGGAGAATAAAATAATGTGCCATAGTGGAGATATTTTTAGAAGAGTGTAGAAACCATGACTCATTACTTAAATTTCCATTTTCACAAAAACATTTAAATATCTAATATATTTCCATGTGATTCTAGCATAGACATGTCCAAAGTATCATCCACCATGATACACACACACACACACAAATATATATATATATATATATATATATATATATACACACACACACACACATAAAGAAAGGAATTATAAATAAGTAATTAGTCATTTTATTAAATCAACACTTGATTTAATAATCTGGTCATATCACATATAATCCGACTAATAAAACCTGCTAGATTAAAATACAGTATCAAATACTCGTATTTAATCAAGCATCCGTACATATCTCCATATGTGCCCCACTTCGTTTCGCTTGAGCTTGGAAACCTTTATGTGGGACTCTTAAGACTCGTCAATACGCTAGCAGTAGGTAATGATCATATCAGATACCCACAAGCCGTCAGCGGTACTAGCTGGACGTAACGGCTATCCAGGTATTGTACGAACAGAAGAACAACAAGCGAACTTGTTCAAACTCTCGTAGAGCCAACAAGCAACACTTACCATACAATCTGGTCTCTTCGTCTGATATGTTGCATATTGAGTTTGGGGATGGAATCGTCAATCCCCAATAACTTAATAAGTCATGCCGATGTGTGGCCTATAACTCGAGAAACTACTGCTAACACTTATCAGTAAATCTCATCAGCCCTGTCCAGGGACTTGCAGTTATAGCCAATCGCGCATAGTACAACATCAACTCCCAATACCGAGAGAGACGAAACCCCTTCTATCGCTCTCTGCCTCCATGTGTCTCAGGGTTGTACCCAAAATCCACCTGTTTGCATGAATCAATAGAGCCGTGATAGGGTGGAAATCAAAGCACAGTGGGAAACACACAAGACTCTATGACGATCTCGGGTCTAGAGACTAACCTGTATAAGTGTCACCAGAGAACTGCTATTCGACGATAGGTATAATACCATATAGGAGTTCTCGGCGAGTCCGTTTAGTGTACTCAGTCTCTAATGAGCACCTGTATACAATCTTTGATGTCAAACACCAATGGATATGGGATCATCCATTTCCTCTATACTGGGTCAAGAAACGTATACACTAGTCTACTCTGGAATATTGATGTCATGTTTCAATATTCCCTCGACTGGGAACCAGTTAAGGATATGCTTGTAGACTACACATGCCCCACTAGTATGATATGCATCATAGTCATGGTCGTTAAGCTAATATCATAAGTGCTTTATCAACATTTATCAAATGAACAGTAAACATAATCAAGTGAACATGTTAAGATAAAGAGCAACCAGATAGCATACTATCATGTCGATCAAGAAAGTCATATATATATATACATGTCCAAGCATCCACTATATAAACAATGGCCTCTAGGGCATACATATATCCAACAAACTGAACACGGCACGACATCGACTTCTAATACTAGGAGAGACGAATCCCTGACAGTCGACCACTGCCTCCATGTGGCTCAGGACCGTACCCAACTAAAACTTATTTACATAACTCTTTTGAGCCGTGGTTGGGTAGTAATTAAAGTATAGTGGAAACTCACACGAGACAAATGATAACTTCAGGTCAAATGACTAACTTGTACTCATGTCACCTGAGAACTTCCATCTGACGATAGATATAATACCATCTAGAAGTTCTCGGTGAGTCAGTCAAATATACTCACCTCCAGTGAGCACCTATATACTATCTTAGGTGATATAACACCAATGGCTTATGAGACCGGCCACCGCCCCTCTTCGGGGTCTAGAAGCATATACACTAGTCTACTCCGGAATATCGATGCCTAGTCTCGATACTCCCACGACTAGGGACATTTAAGAATGTGCTTATGGACAATCTAGCTCCCACATATATGATCGCCATCATAACGCTGATTGTCAAGCAACAATCCTACGGGTTTTATCAATGATGAAGACAAACCGGATAGCATACTATCATCTCGAGTAAGACTGTTATACCTGTATAGTTCATCCCTCAATTATCATAACCGCATACTTGCGATCACAATAATTGCCATGAGGGCACTATATCCAACATCGTCTTCGTATTGTGTCATGTACATTTCATCACCACTCCATTTTTACACTTTAAATTTTTTTTTGGGATGGTTGCAGGAAAAGTACAGAGACTTGGTTTTGGGTTTTAAAATTTCGGAAAATTTTGATTCGAAACTTTAAATATCGTCTAAACTAGTTCTAGTGTTTGGGTGACTCTGATACCATGTAGGTAGATACTCGTGCTCATGTCACAAACTATGGCCAATGCGAAATACAAAACAAAAATTTTTGAAACAAGAGCACAAACTCTACGACCTAGAATCGAATCCAAACACTAAACTAGAAAAACTAAAAGGAGTTTTAACTACTAAGGTAGTAAATACAACCTTTATAGTCGTGTCCTTTATCTTCTTTCCCACTTCTTTAGCTCCTAGATCATCGGGAACGAGCTTGGGAGTCGGTCTTCCTCGTCGAAGTTGATCCACCCTAGGGAACACTTGGTAAGGTTCTAGCTTCACGCTAAATATCAAGTGAAGCAACTAGTGATCAAAACTTGTCAAGAATTGATCACTAGAATGTAGTAGTGGCTAATCTCTAAATGTTCTCTCTTTATCTTTTTCCTTTCTCAATAAACAAAAAATCAAGAATGAGAGAGGAAGAAGAAGCTAAGGGTGAATGGTAGCAAGCATGGCTAATGAAAAACTATCATTATCTTTTTCTTTTCTCTTTCTCTCTTTTCTTTTAATTTTTGAATGAGTGGGGTTGTGACTCACCACAGTAAGTTACAAGCCCACATCATTCCCAAACACTCAAGAAGAGATGAGAAGAGAAAAGATGCCACCTCATTGTACACTTATACATATGTATATGTATATATAAATATATACAAATACACTAACACAAGTATATGCTACAAATACATACACCCGTATTCGTATCAAAATATGAATACCATATTCGTATAAAATACGAATGCCTATATTTGTATAAAGATACAAATACCTATATTTATATCAAGACACAAATATACATATTTATACAAATACTCGTATTCATATAAATACCGTATTCTGTCAAAATACGAATACCGAAAAAGAGAGATACTAAAAGAGATATATAATACCAGCTCACATTTAATCCAAATGTGATAATCTGGCTATCTTTCAAACCGGCTAGTATTAACAAAATGTCCGATTAAAAGTGCCACGCCCCGCTTCCCGGTATACAGGCAGAGGACGCGACGAGGCCGCTACGTATTTACTCTGAAGTAAATACGCTAAGCACATCTAAGCAATGTAAATAAAAATGCACAAGAGACAAAGATAGTAGGTATAACTGAACAGCAACTTTATTTATTAACATTCTTTTGTACAATGCATGGAAAAGTAAATACATCTGAATGAAAGCAATGCCTAAACAGCTGCATAACAGAAATGGAAAGTACTGAAATGAAATGTGTTCAATGAAGCTAGAGCTCTGGGTTATAGGCAAGCTGATCCAAGTCCTCGCTGGTAGGCTCGATCTCCTGAGTGTCCAGATCACCTGACAACATTCCAAAGAAGAAAGAGAAGGAATGTCGTCAGCGAACAATCGCTCGGTAGGTCCCATAGATAAGGGAGAAGTAGAATAAACACAGAGAGAGTGTGTGTAACTTTTAAAGTTGTATTATCTTGTTATAAAGTTGTATTTAATATTAACGCTGTTGTTTGTAGCTTGGTACAGAAAAATGCCAGTGTATACGAGAGGAGTCTCTATATGCCAGAGACTAGAGGCAAATGGAAGTACAAGGCTCTGTTAGAATGCCCGAAATAACGGCGATTATATTCAGGTTAGGTGTCTTAAATCTTGCAGTCTCGTGCCACTTTTAACACCTTCCGTACCAATCTACGCCTTAAACCCCGCGATGTCTTGATTGTATTGTTTATATTGTATTGCAACTTGTATTGTTTTGTAATATAGATTGTATAATTGAATGACTTGCCGAAACCATGATATCAGTAAATGGATGCAACTGGAGAATCATGGATGTAACTGAAGAATCATGTAGATGGAAGTATATCCATGGTTCGGTTCGGTCAATACAGATTGAATAGTTTGAATATATGTATTCATGGATTCATATTGAATTGTAGATTGTACTTGAATCATATTCAAGTCACATTATTTAATGAGATTCAGTCTGATTCAGAACAATTAGAAAGAGAAATTGAAGTCCTGGATTAGGTTTTGATGTAATCAGTAACCACTGCTCATGGGCGGCAAGATTTGTGTCTCTTTTAAAAACGATAACTGTGTTGATAACACCGTTGTTAAGTTGTCTACCTTAAATAGGCAAGCACCCATTTCTCCGACTCCCTGAGGCTCAAGAGATTGGTCCCGCTTAAACCTATATTTACTAGGGTCCTTATTGTAATTTATAAAACTTGAGGGGGTTTTATGTAAAAATAATTTTGTATAATTTACAAAATACACCTCAAATATTTAATTATCATTTTTAGAGTTTTCATGGTTGTGGATTTTATATTTGTGACATTTCTAGTGAATAAACATATTTTTCATAATATAGGGTATTTAATTGTAATATTGAACTTGTATGGAATTTCATGGTATTTTCATGTAAAGTGATCCTTTTGATTTAGAAAAGTTTGAATATTCATATTATATAAAAAAAATAGATATTTTGATGATACATATATATATTTATTTATATACAATAATTTTAATTTATTATTTTTCTAGAAATCTCATTTTCTTAAGATATTTGTATTTTTAAATCTTTCGAGACCGAATGCTCCTTGCGGAGGTCTGAATCTCGCACTACTAAGCCCAGGGATATGCGATAATCCGCACCATCCTAATAGGGTTCCCAAAAATGTGTTGTAGCGGCATTTTGCAAAGATTTGTAAAAATACGTAATCTTGTAGAAAACGGTTTTTATAAGTTAAAAGTAGTTTTGTGTAAAACGGTATTTCCCGAATCTATATTTCCCAAAAGGTATTGTGCTATGTTGTATATGAGTGTTGTGAGGAGTTAGGTCATTACCTCGTGATCTACTTAAAGGTATAGCAAGATTAAGGATGTTCTAAAGTCGAAACTATACTACACGGTATTTTACTGAAAAAGAGCGGTAAAAGTTACAAAATGAAATGTTTTGCTATGAAACTTGTTCAACATGTTTTTTAATGATTAATAGTCAAGATGTAAGAGTTTAGTATGGTTGTGTTAAGAAAAATTGAACTTTATAAAGAAAACCGAATCGGAAGTCGGATTTAACTCCGCTTCCGTCGGGTTTTAGAAAAAGAAGTTTTAAGAATAGATTAGAGAGTAGCGAGGTGGGACTTACTGGTTTAAATTCAAGAGAAGAGGGAGAGGAAGACGTAGGAGGTGCCGGTGCGTCGTTTCGTCTCCGGGAGCTCCTCGGATCATCGTCGGAAAATCACCGGAGTTTCGCCCTTTGCTAACTCCAATTGCACACAAAAATTCTAGAGAGTTTTCTTAAGAGTTTTGGACAGAGTTTGTGAGTGAGGGGGGTATGGAATGGAGTGGTATTTATAGGAAAAATTAGGATTAGGGTAGGTGAAAGGGTGTATTGAAAATTGTATTAAAAATTGTATTTAAAAAGGGTTTAATGGAGTTTTAAAGAGTTCTGTTCATGTGCAGGAAATTTAAAATATACAGGAGTTTCCAGAAGACAAAGAGGCATAAGTTTCATGAAGGGTCAACTCGCATTCGGCCGAGTCGGTCGAGTCGCCGGCCCGAGTCGGCCGAGTCGGGCCGGGGCTCGCCGTCTAAGATCCGTTGTCGTATGGTTAGCACGGTGGGGTAGTTTGTTTTTAGTGTGACCTTTTGTTTTACGGGTTTAGCACGTGTAGACTCTTGGGATTCTAAAAATTTAAAAAGAAATCAATATTAAAAATTATGTAGGGGATGGGAGTTGAACTCTGATGCTTTGGTTCAGCAGTGCAAGGTATTACCAATGAGCTACAAGCTCCTTCTTGTTATTAAAAAGCAAAACAAACTTATAACTTATGCTCAGGCAAAAGTACCCCTTTCTGTATTTTTTGAAAAATTTGTACAAAAAGTTGTACAGGAAGTTTAGGGTTGTTACAAAAAGGATGTGTACAAAAACACGTGTTTTAATCAAACCTGAGTATGTATCAAAATACGTAAACTACATCGTTTCTTCTAAGCTGGGAAACCCTGGGACTCTAAAAACTCGACAATACGCTGGCAGTGGATTTAATCACAAGCACGTCAGCGGCACTAACTGTACGTAATGGCTACCCAGGTATTGAACGAAAGGAAGTTTGGTAAGCAAACTTGTTCGTATCCCTACCGAGCCAGAAAGTGACAGTCTTCATACAGTCTGGTCTGTTCGTCTAAGAGTATCATATATCGGGTTTAGGGGGTGGATAATGTCAGACCCCTAATAACACGATAAGTCGTGTCGGTGTGAAGCTCACACCCACTGAGAAACTACTGATCTAAATCAGTAATTCTCGTCCACCTAGACTAAGGATTTCTAGTGATGGTCACCCGTACACAAAGCGACATGTACCCCTAATACCGGGAGAGATGAATCCCTGACGATCCGCTCACTACCTGCATATGGCTCGAGATTGTACCCAACTAAAATCTATTTGCACGACTCAGTAGAGTCGTGGTAGGGTAGTAATCAAAGTATAATGGGAAATCACACGAGACAAATGACGATCTCAGGTCGACAGACTAATCTGTACTCATGTCACCAGAGAATTGCTACCTGACAATAAATATAATACTATCTAGCATGTTCCCGGCAAGTCCGTCCAGTTTAACTCATAACCCAATGGGCACATGTATACTATGTTTGGTGACTAACAAACACCAATGGCTGTGAGACCGGTCATCGCCCTTCGTCGGGGTCAAGAAACGTATACACTAGTCTACTCTGGAATATCGATGTCCTGTCTCGATATTCCCACGACTAGGGACATTTAAGGATTTGCTTATAGACTACCCAGTTCTCACAAATGTGAACGCTACAATAATCCTGGTAGTCAAGTAAGAATTCTATGGGCTCTATCAACATGAAATAATGATCCGTAATACCTCATAATATATGTACATGATAATAGAGATGAATCAGATAGCATACTATCATCTCGAGTAAGTCCGTTCTACCCGTATAGATCCTTCCTCAATCATTATAATCGCATGTCTGTGATTACAATAATTGTCTTGAGGGCACTATAACCAACAATATCGGTGCTCCATGGTCGGATTATAGAACAAATCTCGACTGAATATGACGCTCTAGACGAAGGGATTATTTATCCGCTAGGACATTAGATGAATGCTTATATATATATATATATTCAGGCCTACCGTTCTTCATTTTGTCATAAGTCGGCTGAAATTACTGTAATCATTTTGTTTCAATTATTATGAAAATTGTAACCTAACGCTCAGTTGTTGTTGTATGAAGTATGTAAGCTCTATCTTATTTCTGTTATTATTATGAATTGGTTTATTATACTTCATTTCATACTTGAATTATTCATTTGTTTTGCTCTATTCATGTATATTCTTATGTTCAAATAAAATTTCAACAACAAAATTTAGTCATACAGACGTCTGCTTAAGAAATTTTTGAAAACCAGACGTTTTGTACAGATGTCTGATGAAGGAAATTTCCATTTTCAAATCTCTGTTTCTATTTCAGAGACGACTAAGCAGATATCTCCTTAAAACAATTTGAACTGAACATGTCTGGTACAGATGTCTGCTAAAGAAAATTTTCAAAATGTCAGTTTCTGTTTTTAACAGGAGACGTCTGGGGTAACTATTTACAAGTTACAGGAAACTGCCTAGAAGTTACAAGCAACTTATCAGAACTTACAGGCAGGTGCCTGGATATTACATTCCACTTCAAATAAAGGGATTCATAAAACAACTTCTAAATTTCATTCAAATGTATACCTAACCAATAGAAAAATTTATAGAAAAATTATTTCGAAAATCGTAATGTTTTAGTACAAAAGGTCCATGAAACCTGATGGTGGAAACATAAATATAAAACAAAATTCTAATATGTAGTTATTTTAATCTTAATCGATCGGAGCAGTGCATATCGCTCTATTGTGACCCTCGTTGCCACAACTACCGCAATTCATCTTTCTCTTTTGAACATCCCTATTATTTACATGCCTCAGGGGGCCTTCCCGACCATTTTCTCGTCAAAGGTGACCGGATCTCAATGTTCTCTTCTGTTACCGTTTGCTTGTCAAATGTAGGTATTGGGTAAATTGTATTCGCGTAACTCGCCGTGAAATATTCGATCGTCAAGAAAGGGTCACGATAGTTATAAATTGATTGTTTTAAGAAATTGATAACGGCGCAAGCATGCCTACAAGGAATCCTAGTAACATCCCATTCTCGGCATGTACATGAGAGAGCCTTTGAAGAGAGCTCTACGATAGATAGGAACATCCCTGAAACTTGCCATTAGTTGCTCTCTTTGACCTTCTCTTAGGAAAGTGTGATTGTAAAGCTGAAACTCTCCACATAGGACTATACTTATTAAAAAAATTTATCCATCCCAATTACTTTCTAAGAAATAAAACTCTCCACATCTAAAAGAATAAAGCCCTTCACTCTTTCATTTTTTACAGTCTGTCTTTTTTTCTGAGTTTACATTGAAAATTTTCCTCAATATTGAACAATGAGAAGGTCATATGTTTATAGGAGTTTCAGTTTTGATGCAAAATAGAGGATATATATTCTTTATCCTGTAGTAATGTGTTTTAGTTTGCAATAATAAAACCTTTTCTGTAGCTAGTCAAGTTGTTTTCTTCAAAAAAAATCAGATTCTTCATTGATTAGTCACATCTCAATTTGTCATGCTTTATAGAGTTTGGATTTACATGTTAGGATATAAGGTGCTCTGTGTGTAGGTGCAACAACAAGTAGTGGAGAATCTTACCTGCAGCAAAGGCTTCATTTCAAATATTTTCGTATATAGTAAGTTATAATTCATTAGTAGATATATACATTAATTATGTATAAATGTTTTCTTTTAACTATAAACAAACTTTCTTATAAAACCACATCAGACGTCTGTTCTAAACGTGTAGAACAAATTTTTTGTGCTGCAGACGTCTCCAGTTCAAAATATGTCTCTAAAAATTGACTTTAGATACGTCTGGTACTTATAACCAGACGTCTCCAGTTCAAAATATGCCTTTAGAAATTGACTTCAGAGACGTCTAGTACTTGAAACCAGACATCTCCAGTTCAAATCTTGCCTCTGGAAACTGGCTTCAGAGACGTCTGGTATTTGAAACCGGATGTCTGCAAGGGCTTAGAACTTATAGGAAACTACTTACAAATTACAGGCAACTGCTTACAAGTTGCTTACAAGTTCTAGGTTTTGTAAGCTTACCGTTTTACATGTATCCTCTATTTAGTTGTTTGTAACTTCTATGCGCTTGCCTTTGATTTCTAATTAGTTGTTTGTAATTTCTAATAAGTTGCTTATAAATTCTAAGCGCTTGCCTGTAAATTCTAACCACTTGCCTGTAAATTCTAATTAGTTGCATGTAATATCTAGGCACTTACTTGCCTGTAATTTCTGATAAGTTGCCTATAACTTCCAGGCAGTTACCTGTAACCTTTAACATCATCAAGAATACATCAATAAATTTTGACATCAACAGAAATACATCATCAACAAAAATACATCAAAATCGGCTATATAAAACCAATAGTATCAACAAAAATATCATTCATAACACATCATTGGCCAACATTGATTATATAAAACTAATAAAATAAAAAAATAGCATTTATAACACAGTATCAACCAATATCGGCTATATAAAACTGATAATATCGATAAAAAATATCATTCATAATATCGGCTAATATCGACGATATTAAAGTAAATACATCAACAATTTTTGACATTCATTACACAATACTCTTCATCGGCCAATCTCGGCGAAGTAAAACCAATCTGATAATATCGATAAAAAATATCATTCATAATATCGGCAAATATCGGCGACATTAAAGTAAATACGTCAACATTTTTTGACATTCATTACACAATACTCTTCATCGGCCAATATCGGAGAAGTAAAACCAATAACATCCAGAACACTCAGAAACCTTATTCACTCCTTTCTAAGGTATTTTCATCCTCCTCTTTCAAACTCATGACCAATAGCTTCAACTGAAACTGCAGAGAAACACATAACAAAGATTAGAAAGAGAAAGTTCTCAATAGGAGTTGGAATGCTTGATAAAATGATGATATTAGTAAAATTCTTTATCCAACACCAGTCTCTTCCACGACAGCAAATCCTTCCACCTCCAAGAAAGACTATACTTAGTAAAATTCTTTATCCGTCCTAATTACTTTCTAAGAAATGAAACTCTGCAGTTCTATAGGAGTTTACATTGAAATTTTTTTTCACTCTTTCATGCCTGTTTCATTTTATGCCTGATAAAATTCAACTGAAGCTGTATCGAAACACATAGCAGAGATTAGAAGGAGAAAGCCCTACACTCTTTCATTTTTTTCACTCTTTTTTCCAAGTTTACATTGAAATTTTTGCTCAATATTCAACAAAGAGAAATTCATGTATTTATAGGAGTTTTAGTCTTGATGCAAAAGTAGGGAAAGAGATTCTTTATTCTGTAGTCAATATACTTTAGTTTGCAATAATAGAATCTTTCCTATAACTAGTCAAGATATTTTCTTTAAAAAGATAAGATTCTTCATCGATTGGTCACATCTTATGCTTTATAGGGTTTGGATTTATATGTTAGGATATAGGGACCTTTCTGTATAGGTCCAGCAATAAGTAGTGGAGAATCATACCTGTAGAAGAGCTTCATTTCAAGTATTTCATTT
Source organism: Agapanthus africanus (assembly GCA_030015575.1). Classification (NCBI taxonomy): domain Eukaryota; kingdom Viridiplantae; phylum Streptophyta; class Magnoliopsida; order Asparagales; family Amaryllidaceae; genus Agapanthus; species Agapanthus africanus. The sequence continues at coordinate 484,758,064 of CM057343.1, read as the reverse complement.
ACAGTAAGTTATAATTAATTAGTAGATATATAGAACTTACAGACAACTTTTTTAGAAGTTACAGGCAAGTGGTTAGAAATTACAGACAACTACTTACAAGTTATAACCAAGTGCTTACAAGTTACAGACAACTGCTTATAAAATACAGGCAAATGGTTAGAAAAACACATCAGACGTCTGGAACAAATTATTTGTACTGCAGACGTCTGTAGTAGACGTCTGCAATTCAGAATATGTTTCTGAAAATTGACTTCAGAGATATTTGGTAATTGTAACCAGATGTCTCCAGTATAAAATATGCCTCTTGAAATTGACGTCAGAGACGTCTGGTACTTAGAACCAGACATCTCCATTTCAAATCTTGTCTCTGAAAATTGACTTCAGAAACGTCTATTATTTAAAACCAGACGTTTGCAAAGGCATAAAAGTTATAAGCAACTACTTACAAGTTACAGGTAAGTTCTTACAAATTACAGGCAACTATTTAGAAATTACCCCATGAAAGATCTAGGCCTTCTTCTGGATGGGAAAGGTTACATTTAAGTGCTTAGATATTATATGCAACTGCTTAGAAATTACAGGCAAGTGCTTAGATATTATAAGCAAGCGTCTTGTTTATTATTCTAAACAAAAATCAAATCAAATCAAGTCATACCTGCTTATAATGACTGGAGTATCAACAGAAGCTTGCATATGGATGACCTTCCCGTTCATCTCCTGATGGATGCAGACCATATTTATGTAGTCATTTTCATTTATCATCATAATCTCATGATCTCCATATTTCTCCATTTTATAAGAAAGTTTTAACTTCTCAACCGGCATATCGAGTTGAAACGAGATTGTTCCTTTCATTTCTATCCATATTGTCGCTTCCGAGATGGTCAAGACCGCACCTTTACCATTCGATCCACTCACAAAACATATTAATTTCCAAGTTTGGATGGACCATCATCAATGAGTCGGATAATAAATGAAGATTTAGTTTGTCGGGATAGTAAGTCAAAGTGGAGTAAATGAGAGAAACTAATGGATAATGGAAAGAATGAATGAGATAATTCTCGTTCTGTTTGCAATATAGTCTTGTTCTGATTGCAATATAGGTTTTTTAGGGGGAGAGTAGTGAATTTGGAGAGAAAATGGCTACGTTGGAACACTTAATACTCAGTTCTTTAAGGAAAAATCAACAAAACACAATTATGCGTAGAAATTACAGATAACTGCTTACAAGTTACATGCAATTCAACTGCAGATTTTTTATAAAAAAAATAGCAATTGTCTTCTTGTACATGCACACATGGGTCATAAGAGACAGTTTTGAGATATACCAAAATACACAAAAGTTAGAGTATTTCAGAGAAAAATTGATTGGCCCGGAGGGTTTTCAACAAGTTCAAAAAGCCTCCCTTTTTCTTGGGCAGGGTTTTTCCAACAATTTTCACTACTTTATACTACATACATTAACCTCTATAAATAAATTCCTTTTTCTTCCAATATAACAATGATAATATTTTTTCCTGATATCTTGGCTATCTTTTTTCAACTCGGAAGCGAGCGTCATGCAGTGGATAGCTTGTTCTCTGATATGCACCAATTCCACATGGCTAAATCGAAAAAGATAGCATTGCCTGTTCATAGAAAATGAATTGAATTAGAAAGATGGTTGATTCCAACAAAATTGTGAAAGCAAGAGAAAAAAGATTAGGAGAACTGCTAAAATAAGTCACACATTAAATATTTCTTTCTTCTTTCGCTTTAGTTAGTTAATGTCATTTTTTCTGGAAAGAATTTTTAGTTCCTAGGGGATTGCAATTTCTACATTCATTTTTTTCCTTGTATTTAAAAAAAAACCTATAAGGGTTCATGAAACCAAATGTAGCTTTTGAATTATGTGTTGGTATTAAAGTTGAAATTGATTGAACCCCCAATTAAGCACTAATCTTAATAGGGTTAAAATATGAAACTTAGGTTGTTTATGAATTTGCATTTAAAGTCCAAAGTCACAAACTCCTCAGTTTGTTCTAGTATCTCGAAAAAAGAATCTCAAATTCCTTATTCGTAAGAAGACCAAGAATAAGACTTCATTTTATTCAAATCCCAATTAATTCTAGGTTCTATTAACTTAACATAACAGATTGTAAATATTAATGAGACATACCTCTGTGAGCATAACAAACATAGCCTCATCTTGTGGAGAGGACTTGTTAGATTTTGATCTTTTGATATCGGTGTGAACTGTATTCAGCTGCTCATATATCGTCCTCAATAACCTGACCTGTTCCTTGCCTTTCGTTGAATCCTCCTGCTTCATAATCCTCACATCATTCGATAGCTGTTGTAGCTGATATTTCAGGTCCTCGACATAATTTTGCAGCGAGAATTTTGGCTGATAATTCATTGAATCCTCTTCCCTTGGTGTATCCAGTTTGAGCGTTTTCTCTGAAAAATGCATGCTTTCTTGTTCATCTTTGAAACAAGATTCCTGGATCACTTTTTTCGACGACTTTTGAATTAGAAACCCGTTATTTCTTTTTGGAATTTCTAATGTTTGTTGAGTGCTGACATATTGGATCGTGCTTCCAATCGGCTCGGATTCGAGACATGAATGCCAAGAACAAGTCGTGGACTCATCAAAACTCGGGAATTGATTATTTGATGAGATAGTATTGCACCCATCTTTCTGTTCAACTTCTTGAACTTGATTCTCATCAGGATTAGATTCTTCATGAAGCTGATTCTGATACTCACCAATTCCTTGCCAGATTGATTCTAGCTGAGGAATTAAAGAACCGTCTTCATCTTTTACGGTTATCCCAGAGCACAATTTACTACTGAATCGAAACGAGGGCATCGAGTACTGCCTTCGAACCTGGACATAAGAGCTTACTGTAGTTAGAAATATTTCTTTTGAGAAAAAAGAAGAATTTATTGGAATATTCCATTATCTTTCGGTTTTTCCTTTTAGCCTTTGAGTACCTATTGGGTTTAATAGAGAAATATTATTCTAAATGGGTTAACAAGGATAGTTATTGGGCATCGGAAGCATCAAATGGCTCTTAATCATTTAGTGCAACTTTGTAAATTAGCCCAATATTTGCAACAACCTCCTGAGAGTTTGTAAACAAATTTAATTAACAGAATTAAATTGACTAACCTGAACACAAGAGCTCGTCCTCTCAATGAAACCACTTCTACTAAACCTTTGATTCTCATGGATACCGCTACTTATCAACATTTGCTTAAAAGCCTTCATTTGATGCTTCAGTGAATAGATCTCAATATCTTTTTGCAAAACGACTTTTTCAAGCATTGCTAAAGATTCTTCGGCATGGAACATCTTTGCTTCGGTCATCTGCTTGTATTGGCACGCTTCCATTTTCTCTTCGGCTTTCTCTTTTTGTAGACGGAGTATCATTGTTAAAGCTTCATCGGCTCCAGAGGCCGAAGCTTCTCTTTCTTCTTCGAGCTCAGTGTACAGCCTTTTCATGAGGAGAAGTTGGTTGCATAGGGCTTCTTTAAGGGCAGCAATCTCGTCTTCAGCCATAGTTGTACTAAAATAGCTTTAGGATCTGTTATAAAATCTGTTTCTTTAAATTGTTTAGGATAAAATGCTAATATAATTTTATAGCTATCAATACTAAATTGTATACACATGACTCTTTTTCAGAAAAATAAAATAAAATAAAATGGAACCGATTCTTTCAACAAATCTAGCAATTATAATAGCTTAGATTGTGTTTCTAAAATTTGTTTCAGACCGCCAAAATCAACTGTCTATAAAATAATGCTGGCGACGGGATTGTATAACGTATATCGATAGAGTATTTACATCTCTTTTTTAAAGTTCTGCATCGTCCTATATCGGATGATGTAGGAAAGATTTTTTTATATAATGTTAAAAACTTATAAACTTCCACATTATGCAAGTATACCATCTAGAGTTGGGTAAGATAACTTTATATTCCGAAGTCAGTCTTCTATCGGTAATATAAACTTGTTCATAAACAACAGTGACAAACCAAAAGATGTTTAACAAACGGTGTTGTCATTGGGAAGACGGTTTTCAAATCAAAAGTACCAAAACTCCTTCTAAACACATTATGTTATGATTTAAGCATAAATGATAGGGAAATTGTGGGAAAATTGAGCAAAACTAAAACCAAAAGACCCATGAATCCCAAGTTGCAGTTAATTACATTGAAAAGAAATAATTTCGATAACAAAAAGGTCAGATTTTTTTGTTTCTGTCGCAAACCTTCAGGAGACGAAGATAAACAATCGCACAAAGCGGCATTCAACATGGGTTGATTAAGACGAAGAATAAAACCCTAGATCACGAGGAAAATGGAAATTGACCCAAAAACAAACCTAAATCTTAGAAATTGATGAGTACCCAGATCCTAAAAACTACTCCTTTACATGAAAAATCGAAAATTTAGAGTAATTAAAGCATACCCAAATGATGATTTGATGCCCTTTACCTCTCTTTCTCTTCTTCCAAGCGGAAAAAAAAGTGAAGATAATGATCGAAATCTGAGACTTAAAATGAGAAGAGGGATGAAGGAATCCAATGCATCTCCCTTGAGCTTCTCTCTGTCTTTGTGCTGTACTCTTGGATAAAATTGTAGATTAAAATGTAGATAAAATCTCGCCCTTTTTTTCCTCCGGTTGAATTTGCTATTTGTAATCATTGAAGACAACTTCCATTTATACCAACCTGATTTTTGATACATACACGCCTCTTTTCTACTTCTGGCATTTTGATCTGTCAATTTTGTCATGTTGAAATAGTTTTTCCTTTTTTTTGTGATTTGGCCCCTTGCAAAATTTTATATTTGGATATTGATTCATGTTTGGTGATTCCCACGTTTGGTTATGGTTTTCAATAATATATTTTAGCAAAACCGCTGTTGTTTAAGCTTTCTGTATGGCTCAATACTGTTCTGGCTTGTGATACATTATTCTTTGGAGATTTATAAACGTTTGCTGATTTTAATAAGCCGGTGTTGAATAATAGCACCAAGGTAGTAGAAAACATATGATAAGCAAGCTATATTACTCCATATATGAAACTAAATCTAAACGGTACAAGTTATGCCTTGTGATCCACAAACTAGATTGACAGTTGCACTTATATAAACTATTAGATTTTCGGATGTCCCTCTTTCGTCTTCTTTGTGATGGTCGGAAAAACGAATATGCTACGACGATCCTTAAGTTTCCACAAGGCTATTGCCCCATTAACAACAAAATAAAAACTAGAGTATGATAGTCTCTCTCTCTCTCTCTCGATCGAAACTAATGTTACTCGAATGAAGAACCCTAGACACATGATTCCATAAATACATATTGCTAGTTGGCTTGGTCAAAAACCTAATATAAAAATCCATCCCTGCAAATATGACAAATCAAAATCCTTACGGTAAGGTATACAAAACCTAATAATTTTTCCAAACAAATCGTCTGTTAGAAAAAATCTACTTAATACTTAATACGTAAATAGCTTTAAACCCTGAAGTTCGGTATCCATGACCATCAACTCCTTGTGGTCGAAATTTCAAAAATGAAGAATACTTTGCTAAATCCTTTTTCCACCGAACTCATTAATAATATCAATGAAGAGGAATGTTCTTGAACTTGGCTGGTTTCAAATTTATAGATTTTTATTAAAAAAAAACTTTTGTTAGAAATGACAATATTTAATTTAATAGAGTGGAGTGTGCATTTACATGGGGAAAAAATGGGAGTGCATTTATAAGCTACCGGTTATGAGCCGTTGTTAATTTTGCCACGGGGACGAAGTTGGATGGCATGATGATGGGCCCACAGCCTCCACCGACCACGCAATTGGGGCCTGACACGTGGCATCATGTTATAGGCCAAACCCATTCCGGGTTTTTTTCATAAAAAAATTTCAACAGATTCTTAAGTCGACGTGAATACCAAAAATTATTTATTTATTGTGTGTGGGGTGCGGGGTGGAATTAATTTGTGAAATATATACTCGGGTGTTATCTGAGTTGAGTTGACAGACGAGCTTGCATCAGCAACAAAGACGATTTTGGAGGCTTTTTTTTCAAATAGCAAAGATTTTCGGGGGCGATACAAAAGTACCTTATTTTTTAAGACCAGGGATATTTTTTATTTGATTTCGAAAACATCCTCCTAAAGCAGCATGCTTGAGTTTAATCTCGTGCATTGAAGTTTCTTAAAATTGAAAAGAAGTTTACTTGATTAAATTTCTCTCAATCTGATGTCAACTTAAATATATCACCAAATTCTTGGTTACCTGTCTGCCATGTTGATTTCATACATAAATTTAGGTTTAAGAGCTAGGCAATATTTTGTCTTAGAGTTATTTAGTCCCACCGATTTTTTTATTTCTAACCGGACGGATAATTTTTTTGCCTTTGGCCCATTCTCCATAAAATCCTGTGCCTATGAGTTTTACTCCTAGATTTTATTGTTTTATATGTTCATAGAAGAAAATAAATAGGGTAAATTGTTGAAAAACCCAGAAAAGGGTTTGTTCCCGCCAAAATTTGACGCTCGAAGTTTAAACTTCATCGAGGCAAAAAACGCTAAGGTGAAAGCGTCAAACCGGGCTGCGCAAGCGAACCACGTGCAAAGCACGCGGCGTAAGCCACCAATTCTATACGCAAGCGCAACACGTGCAATGCACATAGCTCAAGTCGTCAATCCCATGTGCAAGCGTAACACGTGCAAAGCACGTCGTGTAGGCGCATGTTGGGTTCAAGCACATGCTTCAATAAGAGCTTAAGCTCTATTTGGGAAAATATTTCCCATATCTTTCTTAAACAAAATGATATTTTCTTATTAACAAGAATCTCTTTAGATCAATGATCGAACGATATTTAAGCATCACCGGTTGATTTTTAGAGCAATTTGAGATCTTTCAATCAGAAATTCTCTCAACTTAATTGATTTTCTCCCCTCCTATAAATAGAAAAGAAAGAGATTAATCTCAATAGAACGAATCTTCCCATAAGATGATAATAGAGATTTAAGCCCCTGCCAAAATTTTCATCTTCCTCAATCAAACCCTAGGAGGGATAATACTCCCCATAAAGTGAAGATAATAGAGACTCGGTCTCCAAAATCTTCATATTCCTCCCCATATTCAAGATCAACCGAGACTTCAGTCTCCATCTCCACCTAAAACCCTAGGTAAGGGATAAATAAAACCCTCCATTTACCTTCTTTTCCATGCTTGAAGCGATGAGCTTCATAAGAACTTAAGTATTTGCTCTGGATCAAAGATCCTTGAGTCAAATATTTTTATTGTCGAGAACTTAAGTTCTCATGGAGAGCTTTTCGATGTCAAGATCTAAAATTTGAAGGAAAACCTAAGTATTTCTTTCATTAAAATGCCACCAAGAACATAAAATCGAAGTTTAAACTTCATGGGACATAGTTTCCTCAAGATATATTATTTCCTAAGAACTTAAGTTCTGATAATCATACACAAAAATATGATTTTTATGGACTTTGATCAAAAGATCACTTGAAAGGCTAACCTTTCTATGGAAGAAGATGGAGATTAATCTTCAAAACCCTAGCTGTGTACCCACATGCAATAAACGTAGCGACAGTGCCAAAGAACATGGCATTAAGATGCGCCAGAGGTTAACCTCTAAAGGAGGCACTGCTTGCGCTCGCTCCAAGACGAGCCGAGCCGCCGAGCCGGGCTTCGAAAAGCAATAAGCCTTCCAAAGAAGCTCGACAATATCCCACCAGGTGGCACGTTACATGTATGTGACAAAGCTCCAATGTCCTCCCCCCCCCCCCGACGCCATGTGAAATGCACGTGAGCAAGTCGCTAAATGCTAAGAACAGAGTATATACTTAGCCCAAATCGGCTAAGCCCCGAAGGTTAAGCTTCTCTGCTCTTAAGATCAATTGAGAACCACATTCTCGTTCAACCTGGGTGATCTAGTTCTTAAATGAGACTATGTATCTCTAGGCCAAGCCTATATACTCCAATTATCTAAGTTGATCTTAGTTCTCAAATGAGACTAACGATCCTTAGGTAGAGCTTCTGCTATTTTTTGAACCGACGGACCTTACAAATGTGAAAAATGCTATCTAAGTTTACTCCCGTTGGTAAACCAAGACACTAACGTGGACTCTGTCAAGCAAATGTTTGACCCAAATCATGAAAATATAAGTAAAGATTTGGACTAATCTGCATCTTAAGGGCGGCGAAGAAATTAGTCTCCGTATACAATTCAAGGGCAACTCAAAATAAACAAAACCTAAAACACACACACGAAGCAAAAACATGGAGAAGTAGAAAGTTGTTGTCGTACGCGACAACGTAATTAACTACAGGGGCTTACGCCTGTAGAAAAGATTCGTCCTCACAATCAATAAACCTCTCATCCGTGAGAGAGAATCTGAAGTCACTTATATCGGCCGCATCTATCCAAATCTCCGATATACGGTGGTATAAATCAACTTAGTGTCTTCGGAGAGGTGGATGGATCAAACCTATTCATCTGCCCCCAAATTCAAGCAAGACGTTTTATCCCGGTTCGTCTGATCGTTTTTCGGTGGTAAACAAATTCTGGCACGTCCGGTGAGACATTTTTCTCTTTCTACTCCACACTTCTTATGCCGTGTTCTTGCGAACAAAATCGCGATGGTTTATGGTTGCTCTTGGATTTCGGGATATACTAAAACCGGTGCTATTTCTCCTATAAAGTTCTAATAGCATCTTACAACAATTGCAACTCAAGCACCACCCCGTCCTAGCTGATATTCTCTGGGCAGATTATGGCCTGATTGATTGGCATCCCAACATCCCAATTCATGCAAGAATGGAACGGAAACTAATTCGGGCAAATGCCTCCACTCCTCCCAACCATTGGTAATACAACATCAAAAGAAGAGGCCTCAAAGAATTCAGTCTTCGATAGGCTGGAAACAAGCTCCACAGGCCCAACTAAGAATCCTGTGAAACCTCAAAGCTCAGTCTTCTACAGACTGACAACAAGTTCTGCATGCCCTTCCGAGAAGCTTGCAAAATCAGAAAGTTCAGTATCCAAGAGGCTGGAAACAAGCTCCATAGGTCCTTCAAAGAAGCTCGTAAAATCAGAAGGCTCGGTCTTTAAGAGGCTGGTATCAAGCTCCACATGCTCAGCAAAGAAGCTAGTGAATTCCAAAAGCTCAGTCTTCAAAAGACCGATTCATTCTGCTCCCGAAGAACCAAAAGACGCTTCACCTCTAAGAAATTCGGTCTTCTACAGACTGGCACCTCAAACTCCTACTCTGTGTAAGATGCCAGTCTTCAAGCGACTGACATCTCCAGTAAAAGTTTCTAGTGCCTTTGCCGTTACTATCGCGGTCAATATGGAATCGAAAAAAAAAAAATTCAAGAGAGCATTAGAAACTAATCTCTAGCGATCGTTCCAAATACTAAACTAGAAAATAAGCACGCAAGGTTTAGGAATTACAACCTTTGATGCGTGTCCACCCAAGGGTAGAAGACCCCTCCAAACTCTTCATAGGCCGTCGGGAACAAAATTGAGAGACGACCGTCCTTACCGAAGATGATCCACCCGAGGGAACCGATCCAAGCTTCACTTTCACCTAGTGAAGCAACAGACACTTGATCAGTCGAAAATACTGCATTTCTAACACGGCAATTTCCCTATCTTCTGCATTCATCTAGAGGTGTTCGGTATTCATATTGCACATATTAGCAAAACATCTCTGAAATACCAGATTGCATGTGTTAGACTTTAAAACCGGCACTTTAAGGGAAATTGACTGTTTATCATGGTATCGCATCATTCTTGTATAGCGCAACTCTTTTCTCGAGAAATTGTGCAGGAAATTGCAGGAACAAAGCCAAAATTGGGAAAAGAGCTGATAAAAAATACACCAACTCTAAGATTTGAGATCTGGTAGCAATCTAGAGGGAAAAATAAAATTCAACATATCAGAAAAAGGCCGAAATGTCAGCCCAAGGAACACCAGAAGAAACCAAGCCCCAAGGGTTTAATAGAGCCGCGGATCCGCGGCGGGAGCTAGCTTGCGTGTCGGAACCGCGGCGGCTTGATGGCGCCAATTCTCCCAATTTTCCCACATGCCTAGTTGTAACGGTACAAGCTTCCAGAAGACTCCCGATTCTCTACGTGGCTCATCTAGAAGGCTCGGCTTAACAAACTATTTCTAGAAGGCTCTCTTTAACAAACTTTTGGAGGGAAAATTCAAATTTGAAATCCTAGATCTAGGGTTTTGAGATCTATAAAAAGGAGCCTAGATCTAGGGTTGAGGTTGTTCAAGAATTCATCCATCATCTTCTACCCACAAGTTGAGTGACACAACTTGTGCCCCAAAAACCCTAACCCTAATTCCAATTCCAAAATCAAGATCAAGATCCCGAGTACCATTCAAGCAAGAAGCCTTCAACCTTTAGAAAGCGACGCCGGATTTCATCGGAGCAAGAGATCAAAGGAGATCCGCGACTCAAGAAGCCGAGCGAAACCGAAATCGACGATCTAGTTCCTTCCTTTTGTAAATTCAAGAGAGTTGTAATGAAATTTGTCGATAAATAAAGGTGAAATTTCTATATCTTGCTTATCTTTTAATTCAAGCATTATGATTCGATCTCAATTTGTGATTGTGTTTGTTATTATGATGTTTGAGTAAAACTCCGCTCGTGTAGGAGTTGTGACGATCGATAGATGATGATGATATAGACACTTTTACAATTCTTAAATCCTATAATGTTTGTAAATTCTTGTGAATCAAATGATCGATGAACTAGTTTCGAGATGATGCTTTATTGATTGTGTTCACTCGAAACTAGGGAACAACGATTGATCATTTGATTAGCTAGAAGCTAGAATTTGAATGAGATTCATCGAAAGGTCAAAGGATGAGATGAGGAATCCTTAAATTCTTCGCAAGATCCTTAACCCTCGGTAAATTTTCATCGATCTAGTATCAATTCGTTAATGGATAAGAATGAGTAATGATTAGATCTCATCACATCTATAGATCCGATCTACTCCTACGAGCCACACTTCGAATCTTAATTGTTGGTTTGGAAATTATCACACATCTCAATTCTTGATTTTAATGTTTTCTTAGATCTAGTTTTTTCTAATTCTTGATATTCAATTTTACAAATCATGAATTGTTTCTTTTCTTTTCTCTAAATTTTCTACTCATCTAATTCGAAAATTGAACGAATCTCACTTTCCCTGTGGACGATCCGCACTTACTAACGCGCTACATCCGACACCGTTATTGATTGCGGTCAAATAATTTTTGGTTGTGATTTCTACATAATTTTCTAAATACCGACACAATCGGAAATCGTTTCAATCAAATGGCGCCGTTGCCGGGGATAGTGCGCTATTTGTTCGTATTTTGAAATTTGAGTTGAAAAGTTTATTCCATCTATATTTTTAGATCAAAATTCGCGCAAACTCTAAACGTGTTGTTGTGATTTGTTGCGAGAAAATCTGGAATTTGTGGAGCTGTGAAATTTTTTTTCCAGAGCATTCCAGAGAGCTTAGAAGGTGAACAGAGGCACACTGTAAAATTCTGGTGCAGAGATCTTTCAAACCCGCGGCGGATCCGCGGCATTAGGCGCTTATTGCGGCTAAACCGCGGCGCTACAGTACAAAAATTCTCAGGTGACTCCTCTGCTTTCTTATCTTCTCCTTCATCTGCTCCAATTAACAATTTTCTGCAGGTTTCTTTGCAAAAATCGCAGCGCCGCAAAAAAACAATAAAAAATTGTGCATGTTTTTGATTTTTGGTTGTTTGCATATTAATACAGAATTTAAGGGGCAAAGACCAAATCCAGATTAGGTGGGGAGTTCATTACCCTTCCTAAGTCCCCAAAATCACAAACTTGCATTCGCATTACCCTCATTAACTAAAAAAGATCTAGAGATGACTCTAAGGACCGTCGCGCTCACTTAGGACAGAAGAAGGCCGTGGGTAATTCATTGCTTATCCGCGTTTCTTTTGTGGTGTCTAAGGCAAGTGTGTCTAGGCTAGTGGTTATTAATTAGGCCCACTACTTACGTAGTGGAGTACCTTCCCACTTACCTGGCACTTACCTGGCCACAGGGGAGACAAAGAGGCAGTGGAGGATTTATCCTGCGACTTGTCTTTTGGCAGTTAGGAGCAGTCTAGAGCTTTGACCTAGGCGACCAATAGAATTAGGGTTTTGCTTGTTGCATTTGTTATGATCGCATCATTTTTTCAAAAAAAAATCCGTATATTTTTCAAAGCAAACACCGCATTCATCGTTTCCCCTAATTATAAGTCACGCTGCCACTTGTACTAACCCTTTTTAGTGCAAGATAGGCTGGACACGGGATTCTAGTGCCCGTTTAGTCCGCGTCCCCCCTATCGACTCCGAAGTCGGTATTTCTACATTTACCTTTTCTTTACCCACCACCACATCCACATCGATGGATCCTTCTCCATCGAACTTCTTTACCACTAATCTGCCGCCGTCCGTTGGTGCGCAGAATCCACCCCGCATCTCTCTCCAAGAGAGGTGCTATCCTATTCGAGGTCCTCTTTCAACCTGCTTATCCATTCCACCATCCAACGGGGACAATTTTGAAATAAAACCCCAATACATCAACCTTCTACCCAAATATCACGGTCTCGAGTCTGAAGACGCATATACCTTTATCACCAAATTTGAAAATGTATGCGCAATGATGGGTACTTTACAGCTTTCTGTGGATGCTATGCGTCTACGTCTTCTCCCATTTACCTTGTACGATATAGCCGAGAAGTGGCTGTATAACACTACCGCACATTCCATTTCAAATTGGGAAGAATTCGTCAAAGCATTCCTTAAGAAATTCTACCCACATCATAAGACAGCTCGAGTCCGTAGTGAAATAAATTAATTCACCCAGCTTCCAAATGAACCATTTTCAAAATGTCTTGAACGCTTCAAGGATCTGTTAGTCCAATGTCCACATCACGGAATCCCTAGATGGGAACTGTGCAGAATCATATATGAGGGCATTAATCCTAACATAAGACAGACCCTTGAATCCATGTGTCAAGGCAACTTCATGACCAAAGATGATGGGGAAGCTTGGAAATTCCTAGAAGATTTCGCTGAAAAATCTTTACAGTGGGAGGGTGTGAGTCAATTGTATAGGGGTGACAATAACCAATCGGATGTTTCCATAGGAGTTAGAGCTGAAATTTCAGCTATAAATAAGAAACTCGAGACTATGGAAAATAAATTTTTAGCTGCCGCCCTAAATCAAATGTCACTCTCCAAAACTATATGTGGATGCTGTTCCGATCCATCACATCTCACGGAAGAATGTCTATTGAATTCTCCGTTTCAAGGTCATGAGCATACCAATGCCGCTTTTCAAAGACCTAGAAACGATCCATTTTCTTCCACATATAATCAGGGTTGGAGGAATCACCCTAATTTTGCTTGGAACCAATCACAATCTCAAAACATGGTTCCAACCCAAAACAATTTCCAAAAGGTCCCTCCACCACAACAGCAACCACCACAATTGAGTCAGCACCCCTTCCAAGCACAAACTTCCAAAATCCGGTCAACACACCCGCACCGTTTAGTCCTTTACAGTTGACCGGAACTGATGAATCCTCTTCATTTGCACAATACATGAATTTGGTCCTAACAAATATCATGCAAGTTTCGGCTGAGATGAAGACTTCCGTCGATAAAATCGAGAAAAACTCTGCGTCCCAAAGCGAGACTATTAAATCGATGGAAGCAGAAATTGCAAGATTAAAAGCCGAAATGAGTGCAAGAGAGAAAGGGAAACTTCCAGCTCAACTTTTACCCAATCCTGGCTATTCACATCATGTGAATGCAATCACGTTGAGATATGGAAAAGTGCTTGATAATCACGTTGGGGAAGAGTTTGATGATACAGAAAAATCTATCAATGATACCTCGGCTGAGACCTTTCCTTCCACTTCTACTTCTAATTCTGACCCCAGTTCGTCTACCCCACCACTTTCTTCCGAGCCTATTCTCAGTTTTCCCCAAGGCTCGACACCTCAGCCCAACTCTTCTAGTCCACCAAAAACGATCCCCACTCCTATTCTTAGATCGTTCCCACCCACACGATCTTCTCCAATGTTGGACCCTGATCTTATTGCTCAAGCTCCTTATCCGAATCGGTTAAGGGGAAACACACTGAGTCCACAAATGGAGAAGATCACTGAAATGTTTAAACAGGTTAATATCAACATCCCTCTTCTAGATGCTATCCAACAAGTCCCCGCGTATGCGAAAGTTCTCAAAGACTTGTGTACTAGAAAGAGGAAGACTCAAGTGCCCAAGAAGGTATTCATGTCAAAAACTGTAGACACGGCTTTCCCCCAACAATTACCGAGGAAACGTAAGGATCCTGGCTATCCTATAATTTCCATTTCTATTGGGGAAAAATACATTAACCGTGGTCTGCTAGACCTTGGCGCAAGTGTTAACCTACTTCCTTTCTTAGTCTATGAGTAGTTAGGGATCGGAGAGTTGAAACCAGCCCATTGCACTCTCCAGATGGCTGACCGATCAATCACTAAACCTAGGGGTGAACTGGAGGATGTGTTAATAAAAATCAGGGAATTTATATTCTCTGTGGACTTTATTGTAATTGATACACAGCCTGTAGCGAACCCACGGAATCAAATTCCGGTGATTTTAGGTCGCCCCTTTTTGGCCACTTCCAATGCAATAATCAACTGTCGTAATGGTTCTATGACCCTATCTTTCGGGAATAGGTCAATTGAGCTGAACATTTACAAGTTGGGAAGTGTACCCTCCGAACCTACTGCTCAGGTCTGTTCTGTCGACTTAATGGATGTCGACAGCAGCGAATTTGACGATCCTCATGATACCGATCTAGACTCTTTTTCATATGTTGTTGTTTGACCCAACTATGTATCACACACATACGGACTCTTCCACCGAGATGTCCGGGTCAACAACTAACACTGATTATGAACTGCTTTTAGAGTCTGAAGATCACCCCGCACTTTGTGACGATATTATTCTTCGGGGTATTGATGAAACTTTTGAGGAGATCTTCGCTGATGAACTCGCATTTTTGAATAACACGGGTGTTGAGATGAATCATCTCCCAATCAATGAAATTGAACCTCCACCCCTTCTTCTGAATTATAAAAAGAATGCGAGTAATCCATCACTTTCACTGCATCGTCTCTCCAATACGAGACGCACACACATTCTATTCCACCACTTAACCTTTCCCCACTTCTTTTTCCACCAACCAGAATACTGCATTGATAAAATTTTCAAATGGTTGGTGTTAACTTTCGGTCTTTGCAAAGCTTGGCATCGACCAATGATTCTTGACCCCCTCATGTGATTTTCAAAGATTAACATTGCTTAACTCAAGTTTGGGGGGGCATTTTTTCTGGCTCTTGAAAAGAAAATTTTTACAAAATGATGAGCCAAAAATAAATTTGGGGGAGGATCTTCACTTAAATATTTTGCCCTCATTAATACATTGCCTCCTAAGTTTACAGGTTTTTCGAGATTTAGCGGATGACAACAGTGAGGACACTGTTGAAAACAAGTTTGGGGGAGGTTTGTGCTTATTTTCGCATCATTTGCATCATACTTTGCATAAGCACAAAACATTTTTGAAAACTTATAAAAAATTTTAAAAAATTTAAAATATAAAAATCTTTTTGTACATAAATAAGATAATAAAAGATTAGATAGTGAAAAATTACATCCATGAGATTGGAAAAATTTAAGAAAACCAAGAAAATTAGAAGTTTTCTTATACGAACTAGTAATAAGTAGTTATGAGCCGTTGTCCCAAGGGTTAGTAAGATAAAAGAAGTCACTAATCTGAAGATAAAAATAAGTCTGAAAAATAGTTCCTATTCTGGAAGTCAAACATTTTGAATGTTGATACCCTGCTATTCGCACTTACACACGTCTTGAAACTCAGGATAGTAGAGGATACCTTGAAATGCTCTTGCCTTAAAACTGATGTATGAAGGAAATAAAAAAAAATGAATAAAATATAAAATGGTGAGAAAAATGGACACTGGTTTTGTTATCGCCAAGGCAGCAATAAAAAAATATAGCGAGGGTGCCTCTTCACTTAGTGCCCTAAGGCCAACTGGTCTGGGAGTCACTGCTAAGCCTTAGGTGGTGCAAGACGAGGAAAAACACCAAATAAGCAAGCACATGAGCAATCGGTCGGTTAGTACCTAAACAAGTATTAACGGTCGCATGAAAGTGTGTGAGCAAATTCATCTAAATATTCATTAATTAAAAAGTACTGAGGTGGATGAACAAGAGTATGATAGCTTGAATTGAATTCTCCGGGTGTAGGGATGTCTTTACACACACGTAGGGTTATATGATCGATATTTGGAAGAAAGATAGGAATGAAGAATAAGACGATGTTTTATTGAGGGATGACGTGATTTCTAACATCTTTTCATGACTATTAAGATAGGGCTCATGACAACCGAAAAGTTAGCTTAGTTAGAAACCCTAAGTTTCAAAGTCTTTCTTTTACAATTCTTATCTTTATATGTAATATTCACGGCCTTCCTTTTATTATTAGATTTTGTGGGTGCAATCCGTTGAAAACCCTCAGGAGACAACACTCCTCCTACTAGGGACACCTAGAGGTTTAAAGGCTTGTTGCACGTGCTCAGTGCAATCGTGTTGCCTACGAAAGTGTGCTAGTTAGTTTTTCTCTTTCTTTATTTTCTCCCTCTCTTTTTAAATAAATAATTCGATCGAGACGATCGAAAATAAGTTTGGGGGAATTTGATCAGTCGAAAATACTGCATTTCTAACACGGCAATTTCCCTATCTTCTGCAATCATCTAGAGGTGTTCGGTATTCATATTGCACATATTAGCAAAACATCTCTGAAATACCAGATTGCATGTGTTAGACTTTAAAACCGACACTTTAATGGAAATTGACTGTTTATCATGGCATCGCATCATTCTTATATAGTGTAACTCTTGTCTCGAGAAATTGTGCAGGAAATTGCAGGAATAAAGCCAAAATTGGGAAAAGAGATGATAAAAAATACACCAACTCCAAGATTTGAGATCTGGTAGCAATCTAGAGGGAAAAATAAAATTCAACATATCAGAAAAATGCCCAAATGTCAGCCCAAGAAACACCAGAAGAATCCAAGCCCCAAGGCTTTAATAGCGCTGCGGATCTGCGGCGGGAGCTCGCTTGCGCCGCGGAACCGCGGCGGCTTGATGGCGCCAATTCTCCTAATTTTCCCACATGCCTAATTGTAACGGTACAAGCTTCCAGAAGACTCCCGATTCTCCACGTGGCTCATCTAGAAGGCTCGGCTTAACAAACTATTTCTAGAAGGCTCTCTTTAACAAACTTTTGGAGGGAAAATTCAAATTTGAAATCCTAGATCTAGGGTTTTGAGATCTATAAAAAGGAGCCTAGATCTAGGGTTGAGGTTGTTCAAGAATTCATCCATCATCTTCTATCCACAAGTTGAGTGACACAACTTGTGCCCCAAAAACCCTAACCCTAATTCCAATTCCAAAATCAAGATCAAGATCCCGAGTACCATTCAAGCAAGAAGCCTTCAACCTTTAGAAAGCGACCCCGGATTTCATCGGAGCAAGAGATCAAAGGAGATCCGCGACTCAAGAAGCCGAGCGAAGCCGAAATCGACGATCCAGTTCCTTCCTTTTGTAAATTCAAGAGAGTTATAACGAAATTTGTCGATAAATAAAGGTGAAATTTCTATATCTTGCTTATCTTTTAATTCAAGCATTATGATTCGATCTCAATTTGTGATTGTGTTTGTTATTATGATGTTTGAGTAAAACTCCGCTCGTGTAGGAGTTGTGACGATCGATAGATGATGATGATATAGACACTTTTACAATTCTTAAATCCTATAATGTTTGTATATTCTTGTGAATCAAATGATCGATGAACTAGTTTCGAGATGATGCTTTATTGATTGTGTTCACTCGAAACTAGGGAACAACGTTTGATCATTTGATTAACTAGAAACTAGAAACTAGAATTTAAATGAGATTCATCGAAAGGACAAAGGATGAGATGAGGAATCCTTAAATTCTTCGCAAGATCCTTAACCCTCGGTAAATTTTCATCGATCTAGCATCAATTCGTTAATGGATAAGAATGAGTAATGATTAGATCTCATCACATCTATAGATCCGATCTACTCCTACGAGCCACACTTCGAATCTTGATTGTTGGTTTGGAAATTATCACACATCTCAATTCTTGATTTTAATGTTTTCTTAGATCTAGTTTTTTCTAATTCTTGATATTCAATTTTATAAATCATGAATTGTTTCTTTTCTTTTCTCTAAATTTTCTACTCATCTAATTCGAAAATTGAACGAATCTCACTTTCCCTGTGGACGATCCGTACTTACAAACGCGCTACATCCGACACCGTTATTGATTGCGGTCAAATAATTTTTGGTTGTGATTTCTACATAATTTTCTAAATACCGACACAATCGGAAATCGTTTCAATCAACACTCCAAACTTTCTAGAAATGGAGAGTGGGGATGTAGGAATTTTTCTCAATCATTTTCACTCTCAAACTCAAGTTCAAAAGAGCATACAAGGAGGAAGAAGAAGATGAAGAGATTGCCATAATACAAAATGAGTCAAGTGTAGAATGAATGAATGAGAGAATAATAGAATGGCTTCAAGTTATTTTACAACCTTGAAATAAAAAATTACAACAATTTTGCAATAAACAAATGAAGCCCATATCTCTCTACATGTCCACAACCATGCTCAAAGCTACCTCATCCTCCACCTCATTTGTATGAATATTCATAAATGAATATTCACAAATGAGGTTTCCTCCTTCTAGAAAGTATTCCCTATGAATACGGAATACAACCCGGTATACGTATCGAAATACATATACATGTATTCATATAAAAATACGAATAGTCAAGAGAGAGAAAATGAATAGTGATCAATAATACTAGAATATATATATATATATATATATATATATATATCAAAACTTGATTTAATAATCCAGCTTAATCCTAAACCGGCTAGTATTATCAACCGTCCGATTAAAGTCTGTATAGCATGTACACATATTTAATCGGACCCCTATATGTATCAACATACATTATCTATACCATATCACATGAACCGGAAAAACTTTCTGTATGGGACTCTAAAGACTCGACAATACAATGGCAATGTGTTACTGGATAAATCCACAAGCACGTCAGCGGCATTAGCTTTACATAATGGCTACCCAGGTATATGTTGAAAGGGGGGTCAACAATCAAGTCCGTCCATACCCTACTAAGCCTGAATGTGACAATCTCCGTACAGTCCGGTCTCTTCGTTTAAGAGTATCGCATATCGGGTCTAGGGGGTGGATAACATCAGACCTCTAATAACCCCATAAGTCGTGCCGGAGTCAAGCTCATCACCAACCGAGAAGCTACAGAACTCCTATCAGTAAATCTCATCCACCGTGGCCACGGATTTAGAGCAATGGCCAACCGAACACAGCGTGACATCGACCCCTAATACCAGGAGGGACGAATCCCCGACAATTACTCACTTCCTCCATGTGGCTTGGGACTGTACTCAACTAAAACCTGTTTGCATGACTTTTTTGAGCCATGGTAGGGTAGTAATTTAAGTACAGTGGGAACTCACACGAGATAAATAACGATCTCAATTCAAAGGACTAACCTATACCATGCCACTAAAGAACTTCTATCTGACGATAGATACAATACCATTTAGAAGTTATCGGCAAATCCGTTCGGTATACTTACCTCCAGTGAACACATGTATACTATCTTAGGTGACACAACACTAATGGCTTGTGAGACCGGTCACCGCCTATCACGCCGCGTTTCCTAATAGACAGAAACGGTGACGTGTGTTTCCCCCAATCAGAGCAAAGCTCTGTTCAAAATTCAAATTTTGAAATGAAGTGACGCTTCAGAAGCAGCGCCAAGTGCGCTGCGCTCTAAGTAGCGCACCACGTGCAAAGCATGTATGCGCTAGGGCTAGATGCGCTGCGCTCTAAGCAGCGCACCATATGTAAAACACGGATGCGCTAGCGCTGAGTGCGCTGCGCCCTAAGCAGCGCACCACGTGCAAAGCACGCGTGCGCTAGCGCTAGGTGCGCTGCGCCCTAAGCAGCGCACCACGTGCAAAGCACGCGTGCGCTAGCGCTAGGTGCGCTGCGCTTTAAGCAGCGCACCCCGTGCAAAGCACGGGTGCGCTAGCGCTGGAACTAAAAGCTCCCCACCGTCAGATCAAAGATCCAACGATAATGATAAATTATTAATTAATCAGAATTAAATTCTATTAAGGAAAAATTACTTAAAATCTTTCCAAACAACAAAATTGCGCTCTGTAAATCAGAGCATCGTTGGATCAATGATCCAGTGGTGATTAAAAATCACCAAAATATAGAATAAATTCTATATGGGAAAGCTTTCCCAATCTTGTTAATAACAAGAAGATTGCCTTCTGTAAATCAGAAGCCCTTAGATCAAAGAACCAACAATGGGAAATTCCCCAAATCAATTGGAGAAAAGATCTCCCTAACCGATTCAACTGATCAGCTTGCCCTATAAAAAGGCCCCTAGACTTCAAGTCTCAAAAAAGAGAGAAGATATACAAAAGCATAGAGAGGAATCTCTCCAGAAGCGTTGAGAAAATCTCAGAAAGAAGAGTCAAGCTTTCGATAGAAGAACTTCTTTTCTTCAAGGTAAAAGAACAGAGAGATGAAATCATCTCATAATTAAAAAGAAGAATTCACTTCTTTCTTTAAGATCATAGATCTACAAGACCAAGGTCTTTTACAAAGAGATCAAAAGATCTCATCATAAAATAAAAGAAGAATTTACTTCTTTCTCACAGCTCATAGATCTATAAAACTAAAGTCTTTCTCAAAGAGATCATGAACATCTTATTATAAAAAGGGGGGAGAATAATTCAATCCTCTTAAAGATCACAGATCCATAAAGGTAAAGCCTTTCATCAATATAAGAAATTAAAACATCTCCTGTGAAGCTAAGAACTTTATTCTTAGATCTATGAGACAAAGTCTCTTAAAAGAGGATTCAATTCTCAGTGCATGGCGCTGCATAAAAGAGCCTTAGCGCTCTATATTAAAAGAAGCGCTTTAGCGCACTAGAACTAGCGCACAGCGCTGTATAAAAGAGCATTAGCGCTCTATATTAAAAAGAAGTATCTCAGCGCTCCTGATCTGGGTCAAGGCGCCGAGCACACCACGTGCTCCTCATGTGTGCGCCACTGAACAAATAGCGCTTTGCGCTCATAAATCAGCGCAATGCGCTCATAGACTGGCGCTCAGCGCCAAGTGCACCACGTGTCCCTCACGTGTGCACTGCTCGGCAGAAATGCACTACGCTTTTTGATTGGTGTAAAGCACCAAGCGCACCATGTTCTGCGCTGATAGAACATAAATTGTTCTTTAATAAGCCCAGAGCTATGATGAATGCTCAGTATTCAATAAAAGACAAAACATTATCAGAATGCAAGTCAATGCTCAGCATTATTAAAAGGGCCAAGCCCAAACAAATGCTTAAAAGCCCAAAATAAATGTTAAACATTTTAACTTGATTGGACTTAGCCCAAGAATGGCCATAAGTCCTCAATTCAGATTAACTGAGCCCATATGCTCACAAATCTCTTGATCTTAGTTCCAATTGGACTACAGATCTCTCAACCAAAATTGGTTTAAGGGTGCATCTCTTTACTCCTCTGATATTTGTCGTTATAATCCTTCAACGTCTTCAGAGAGGTGACGGGTCCCGGCAACCATACATTTCATGGACTTTGATGTCCTTAATCTCGGACTGTGGGGTCCCTTTAAACCCACGGACTATGATGTCCTTAATCTTGAACTGTGGGGTCCCTTTAAACCCACGGACTATGATGTCCTTAACCTTGGACCGAGATGTCCTTAAACTAACATTGGACTGTAATTTCCTTAAACTAATCGACCGCAGTGTCCCTAAACTAAACAATAGAGCCCAAATGCTCTTTTGTCAGATCTAAATGACCCCGTTAAGTTGATCTTAGTCTAAAATTAGACTAACGTATCCTTAACAAACATTTAAGTTGATCTTAGTCTCAAATGAGACTAACGTATCCTTAAACCCAACCCCAAACCCAAATCTAAGAAGATATGGATTTGGACTAATCTACGCCCTACGGGCGACAACATAAATTAGTCTCCGTATACAATCCACGGGAAACCAAAAAACAAAACAAACACCCACGACACGAAGTGACCATCTGGAGAAGGAGAAAGTGGTTACCGTGATGCGGTAGCGTAATTAACTGCAGGGGATTGCGCTTGCAGGGAAGAGCGTCCCCACAATCAAAAACCCCTCAATGAGGGGGAATCTGACGAAGTCTGCTACATCAGCCGCATCCGTTTACACCTTCGATACGTGATGTCATAAATCAACTTGGCATCTTCGGAGAGGTGGATGGATAGCAACAATTAGCATCTGCCCCGAATTCAGGCAAGACGGACCTACGTAGTCACGTCTCCGTGTTCGGAGGGGAACAGATTCTGGAATGCCCGGTGGGACCTTTTCCTCTTTCCACTCCACACTTCGTGTGTTGTATTTTCGTAAACGAATCGTGGTTTGACATGGTTGCTCCTGAATTCGAGGTACTAAGATTTGGGGTCTTGCTCTGTGCAGAAAAAAACATAAGATTAAATGGCTTTCAACTGCACAAGCTGCAACAATGGCAATAACTCTCACTCCGTCCCCGCAGAAGGAGTGACCTACGGGCCTCAGGCGGCCTCTGTTTTTACAATGCCGGTGGACCAGGTGACTCAGGCCACCACTGGACTATTCTTTGGGACCATACTCCCACCCATGAACTTCAATACCCCACTGTTGTCGCAAGAAGCCCCAAAGAAGTCGGCCTTTGATCGACTTACCACTGCCGCTGCCCCTCTCAATGGGTCGCCCAAATCCACTGCCTCAGTTTTCAACAGATTGGGCTAGAACGCCAACAAGCCCGCGATACCTGAAGCAGCCATCCCTAAGCGGATAGCCATCCCGGCTCAAGCGGGCGAAATTATCAGAGAGGCTTCCTCTGCCAAGAAGTCAGTCTTCACAAGGCTAGCCATTCCGGCTCCCGTTTCAGGTGAAATCGTCAAGGCTGCTTCACCTGCTCGGAAGTCTGCCTTCGACAGACTGGCTATACCCTCTCAACGGACATCAGTTTTCAATAGGCTGGCAACGACAACTTCTGACCGACACAGAGGGCAGGAGGAAGTCACCCCTACGGCTGAGACAATCCCAACGGCTCGATACGCTCGACTTCGTTACTGGCGCCGAGTGAGGAAGGCTGGGGGCAACTCCCCTTCTGGACTGACTCCGCCAGCTCCCATGATGGAAATCGATACTGCTGTTCCAACTGGGAACAGTTTCGAACCGCTTAGGAGGGTCCGCAAGAACTCTCCAACTGCCACGCGGAAAAGATCTCCTCCACCTGTGGAGAATGCTACAGAAAAGAAGCCGGAGCAGCCCCCTCAGCGGTTGTCCTCCAAAATTTACAAAGTCTGGAGACAGGTCCAGGAATCAGTGATTGACTAGGATTACTCTCGCCGGCCAAAGAAGGTTAAAGCTCGGCAAGAAAAGAGTCATCCCATGGTACCATAGAAGATGTCATCCGTCTGGGTGCCCGCTGCAACGGCTCCCTCAACGTCAACCGCTCACAAGAGAAGGAGGCCGGAGAAAGCCCTTGTGACCACGGCGAACCGCTAGGACGTTGAATCTAAACGCCCTAAGTCTGGGGGCATGGTAACACATACCGTTTATATGGCTTCCGGAAAAGAGGAAAGCCGTACTTCAACGGGTCATCGACCGCTTACCCGATTGATAACAAAGGCTCAGGAGCAACAGCAGCAAAAACTTCAGGAGATGCTGACTGCAATGGCCTCACTCACTGGGCCGAAAGAAAATCTAGAGACCTCAGAGCAGCGTCGGGAACAAGAAACTGATACTGAATTCCCCGAAGAATGCTTGAGAGGAAAGAAAAAGAGGCCGCGGAGCAGGCAGCCAACATCAAACGAATGGCTCTTTTGTTCCAAGACATGGCCGGGATGATGTTACAGCCGGAACCTCCAGCTGAAGACCCCCCGATTATCATTGAAGACGACAGAGGGGAGACATCGAACCCTCCTCCGGCTTTTTCAGCAGCCAAGGATGAGACCATCTCCAAGGCCGCTCTGGATGATTACATCGCTCAGCAAATACGAGCTCATCAGGCGAATGAAACGGCTGGGCATATTGTTAAGACTGCACGACCCTATCCAGACTGGTATGACCAAATAAGGTACCCACCGGGATATACAATCCCTAAATTCCATGTATATAAAGGGACGGGCAATCCCCACCAGCATGTCACCCAGTTCAGGGTTCTATGTGGCAACACTGGAGGTGACGATAAACTGCTACTTCGCCAGTTCGTCGGCAGCTTGTCGGAAACGACGTTCGAATGGTACTCTGAACTCCCGAATGACTCCGTTAAGACGTTCGCAGAGATGGAGCTGCTATTCACCAAATGTTTTGCGAGCGCTAGAGAACGTACCCCAATCACGGCGCTGATCAATGCCAGGGTGAAGCCAGGAGAAACTTGGGTTCAATACGCAATACGATGGCGAAATCTGTGGTCGAAATGTGAGCAGCGCATCGAAGAAGCGCCGGCCCTAGGCATGTTTGTGGGTACTCTCGACCCTCAAGCGACCATCTCACAATTTATGATGTTTTTCAAGCTCACCACCTTCTAAACCCTGATTGACAAACTGGCTCAAATAGACCAGATGGGCCACAGGCCTTCCTCTTAGAAGCCGGAGACGCGGAATGAAAAAGGGAAAGGGAAAGCGACCTTCTAGCCGGTGCTCAATAGCAGCCCGGTGGTCCGAAATTAACTGATCGTTTAGACGATAGACGGCGCTTTTATAATGAGAAAATGAAACGCCCTTATTCATTTCCCCAGGACAAAATGAGGAGATTGTTCGAGCTGGCGGTGCGCAACAGGCTCATTAATTTGCCGAATCCAAAACGCTCATTGTAACCCGGCGAGACTAATAATCCCAATTATTGCCCATACCACCAAGCGATAAGTCATCCAATTGAAGATTGCTTCGTCTTTAAAGGGTGGATCGAAGACCAATACCAACAGGGCAAGTTCGCACTGTCCGAGAATTGGAAAGTGAACCCGCCTCAGCCACACGCTCCTAAAAGGACGGAGACACTGGGGGAATCATGCTCTTTTGTCGAAGAAGCTCCATGGGAGGTCGCTCATTCAGCCAAAACAAAAAGAATGCTGAAAGATCTCCAAACATGCCCGGCAATCAGGTAGAAGAATCCACTGGAACCCGAGATCATCGAGGGAATGCTGAAGCCGCGCCCAACTCCAAAAATTGGTGGTGATAGTCAAAGCGCTCACACCAAGCCGTTAAAGTCCTCAAAGAAAAAGAAGAAGACCAAAAAGCCCATGAAGCTTAATGACGAGCGCACGAACCTGCAAAAATATATATCGACGCGCTGGAAGAATATAACCAGAAGGCGCGGACCCCAGTCACACTCCAAGAGTTTCTCGGCCACGTCCTTGAGGATGGAAATGATGACAATGGAGAAGACTCGTCGGATGAGCCTGAAGATTATGTGGCAAGCCGCCATGTGATATCTCATTCGTCGATAGACGATGAAGAAGCTCCTTACGCAGAGAAACTGGGGGCAGATCCTGAGCCGAAACTTCTAGGACCATCAGACGAAATGATTGATGCATTCCTGAATGAAGCTCTTCTTAAAAGCAAAGCTGATCGAGAGCGCAAGATGGCCATATTTGAAAAGGCCAAACGCCGGCGACTGGACGAAAGGGTTGAAACACTCCCACCAGATCAAAGTACATCCGCCGCAAATAAAAGCAGGTTCAAGACGAGGAAAAGGTTCGCTAAAGCCATATCGATGGGAATGAAGCTGCCACCCTCTGATGGAAACACTCCTGATGAAGCGGATATACATCTTAGCTACTGCTTATATCATCGAAAGATTGCGCACCCCACCGAAGAATGCAACACTTTTAAAAGATGGTGGCAGGGATATGTTGCTCACCGACAACATTTCAAGCGGATGAAACGCAAAACTCGTCGGGAGCAAAGAAATACGACCGAAGAGCGCAAAAGAACTACCGGCAACTGTCATATGGTCAACGCTGGGGGATCGCAAGTTCTCACCTTTTGGAGCGATTCTGATGAAGAAATATCCCTTGGCCCTCTCTTCAAAGAACCCACATCCGAAACGGAAGAAATGAAGAGCTGCGAAAACATTCGGCTGCGCAATCGCACACTACCGGAAAAGAATCTCGGACCTGCAAACAAGGGCTCGAACAGAAAGGATAAGGGGAAAGAAAAGGTCCCTGAGGATAACGCCCTCGATGATCGAGTCATCGAAGAGCTGATAGCCAAGGACCCGCCAAAGAAAAGTAAGATGGACTATAATGTTCTGGCACACTTGAGGAAGCTACCTTCGTAACTAAGCATTCTCGATGCACTTATGCTATCCAAAGAAGCGAGAGATTCACTGATCAAGGAGCTACAAGAGCCCGAACAATTCCTAGCCTTCCTCGCTGAAGAAAAGATGAAAGACGAGCTGGAAGAAGTGTGCACAGCCGATATCACCTTTGGCGATGAAGATCTCCTCCTCGGGACTTGCGAGCATAACCGTCCCTTTTATGTCTCCGGATACTGTCATGATATCAAGATAGGCAAAATCCTGGTTGACAATGGGTCCTCCGTTAACCTCCTCAATGTAAGGGTATTGAAAGAGATATGCATGAGCGTTCAACACCTCGTTCGAGATAAGATCACTATCTCCGGGCTCGACTCCCAGTCATCACGGACGCTCGGGTCTGTGATACTGACGCTGCGCTTTGGGCTGCTAGTCATTGACATCAAGTTTCACGTCATTGATGCTAAGACCTGCTATAACGCTTTGCTCGGCCGGCCTTGGTTACACGAGTACAACATCATCCCCTCTACACAACATCAGTGTATGAAATATTTCAAGGATGGTCTCGAGTACACCGTGACGGGGGAACTGAACTCGTTCTCCGTGAACGAAGTCCGCAAATATGAGGATGCCAAGTACTTCCTGCCAGATTTCGAAGACACAAAAAGATGTCACAAATTGGAGGATAAGAACAAAGCTATCACCACTATTCCAGTCTTCGGGAGTGACACCGAGGAGGAAGAACAGATAGTTTATTCAGGGCCGCCCCAATGCAACAAGCCGGGACCGTCCACCCCTATTCTGGTCTTTGGCAGCGACTCGGAAGATGAGGTTAATGCCGTATTTTCTGTTCGGCCATCGATACAAGCCTTCACTGATGATGATCGGAATTTGCAAGTTGCCATGGTTCCACAAGAGCATTACGAAGAACTCGACGCACTTAATACCTACAGTGTGAGAGAACTGCAGACATTCTACGTCCCTCCCAGGCGAAAAGATGAAAATGCAATCGTCTTTTATCGATCCACGGAAACCAAAATGGAGAAAGAAATTTGGCATGGTGCGGATTCTATGCTTGACAGGCTCCAGCCCATCCGTTTGCCCAGATACTACACAGACGGATTAAAAAGACTGTTGAGGCGCCAAGGCGTACTCTTTAAACAGATTGCTCGACAAGCCCGGTTCTATAACAGGATCTGGAACATCCCCGGAACTCAACGGAAGTTTCCCAACGAGAGAATGGAAACGATCGGACTTGGATATGTTCAATCCAAGAAACGGGAGCGATTCCGCGGCTGCTACGTCATACATGACTTCGATGAAGAAGGAGATGCTCTATGGGAAGATGCTAACCCTGAACCAAAACGAGCTCCCGTCGTGAAAATGCCAAGCCCGTCGTTCGAAGAACAAATGGACAAGCTCATAAGGGAAGCGGGTCAAAAGGTTCGAGACGGCCATAATCGCGAAATGGTCGTCTACGAGAAAGCCAGAACGCAGCGCCTCCTTCAGCAGGCTACAGAAAGCGACGATGCCCTTCATAAAAAAGAATCGAGCAACCCGTCATAAAAAAGACCTGATGCAGAGACAAAAATAAACTTAAGAACGGAAAAAGCGTTCGACAGCGACAAAGCAGGACCAAGAAGCCACGCGATCAAGAATCGAGCAACCAGAATTCGTCTCTTATAAAGAAGATGGGTCGAGCGTATTCTTTTCCCCAAGACAAGACACAAAAGATATTCGATCTTGTCATAAAATATCAGATGATGACACTTCCGGAGTCCAAACATCCCGAGCAAGTAGACGAGGTCTCTCACCCAGACTATTGCTCATATCACCGGGCAATAGGACATCCCCTCGAAGACTGCTTTACATTCAAAAACTGGGTATAAGACCAGTATCAGCAAGGAAATTTCGCTTTATCCAGCAGTTGGAGTGTAACCCCGCCACAGAAGCATGAACCCAAAGCCGCGAGAGTAGGGCAGATCAACATCAGTCTTAGAAGCGATCTCGTACCTGTCATGTGATAACACTGTTAGAAGAAAATCCAAGAATATGGATAACCTTCCCTGGTGCTTTGAAAACGATGATGATGAGGTGATCTCAGAGTTTCCACCGGCGCCAAAAGAGCTGGAAGATGGAATACATTCTACTGCAGATAACCTCAAGAAAATTGACTTGGGGACGACAAACGACCCGCGACCGACATTCGTCAGTAAGCTGCTGTCTGAAGAAAGCGTGGCTACGCTAAAAGACGTGCTCATACAGTATAAAGATTGCTTCGCATGGAACTATTCCGAGATGCCGGGATTAGATCCAGAGATTGCTGTGCACAAACTGGCGATATCTCCGGACATTATGCCGATCAAACAAGCACCGAGAAGAATGCGGCTCGAGCTTGAGATGAGCATCAATGCCGAGGTCAAGAAGATAATTGATTCTGGCTTTATCCAAGAAGTTCAGTATCCTGACTGGATCGCTAATATCGTCCCGGTGATGAAGAAAAACGGGACAGTGCGCATATGTGTAGACTTTCGGGATCTCAACAAAGCTTGCCCGAAAGACGACTTTCCAGTACCGGTCACTGAGCTGATGATAGATAATATGTCCACTCAAGAAGTTTTCTCCTTCATGGACGGCTCGTCAGGATATAATCAGATAAAAATGCATCCCGAGGACCAGAAGCATACCGCTTTCCAGACCCCTTTGGGCATATTCTGCTATAAGGTGATGCCCTTTGGTCTAAAGAATGCTGGTGCCACCTATCAGAGAGCCATGACAAAGACCTTCGATGACCTCATACATAAAATCGTCGAATGCTATATTGACGATCTTGTGGTGAAAAGTAAATCGTTCGAGGAACATTGGGAGCATCTAAAAATAGTGTTCCAATGCCTTCGGAAATACAACTTGAACATGAACCCTCTAAAATGCGCGTTTGGAATTTCCTCGGGCAAGTTCCTAGGATTCGTCATCCGACACCGAGGCATCGAGATAAACCTGTCGAAGATCAAGACGATTATGGAAATGCCCCCGCCAAGGACTCTCAAACAACTGCGGTCTCTCCAAGGAAAACTTGCATATATCCGGCGATTTATAGTCAATCTCTCAGGCAAATGCCGCCTTACAGTCACCTGATGAAGAAGGGAACCCCGTTCGTCTGGGATAGCAAATGCCAAAAGCGCACTAGACGAAATCAAACAATACTTGCAGAATCCTCCGGTGTTGATCGCTCCAGTCAAGGGAAAGCCCCCTATTCTCTATACGACTGCCCTTGAAGGTTCTTTAGGCGCGCTGTGGGCACAAGAGAACGACTAAGGGAAGGAGAGAGCCCTCTACTATTTGAGTCGAGTCCTCCTGGGGGTAGAAAACAATTACTCCCCTATTGAAAATCACTGCCTAGCGTTAATCTTTGCGATAACGAAGCTCCGGCACTATGCGTTGGCACATGAGTCCATCTCATATCAAAGGTGGATCCTCTCAAATATTTGATGTCAAAAGCCATACTAACAGGACGACTCGCTAAATAGGCCATGCTTTTGATGGAATTCTCGATAACTTATCGTTCTCTCATGGCGGTGAAAAGCCAGGCCATCGCCGACTTCCTCGCTGAGCATCCAATACCTGCCGATTCTCCCTTGAACTGCGACTTACCAGACGAACACGCGTTTGACACGATCCATGGGGAGAGAAAAGAGAATGATACCCGGTGGGAACTCTATTTCGATGGAGCATCTTTCATGAAGAAGCGCAAACAAAGCACCCTCGTAATCAAATCAGGGTAGGCCCCATCTTCGTGACTCCAAAAAGAGGGATAATGTGCTTTTCCTTCTGCTTAACAGAGCCGAGGATGAACAATGAAGCCGAATATGAAGCTTTGATAGCAGGTCTTGAGATCGCTGTCGACATGGGAATCGAGAAGCTCCTCATATACGGAGACTCCCAGCTGGTCGTTAGTCAAGTAAATGACGACTATCAAACGTACAAACCAGAGTTGGTAAAGTACGGCGAAAGGGTACGACAATTGCTGGCTCAAGTCCCTGCCTACGCCCTGGAAAGTATACCGCGTGCGGAAAATAGCAAGGCGGATGCATTAGCCAAGCTCGCTAAAGAACTGGCCGACGAGAACCTCGATGACGTGAGGATCGTTGTGCAAAGTCGTCGGGTTCTTGCACCGGCAGAAATATCTCCAGAGTCGTCCGAAGAAAAGAAAGCTACCGAGGAAACAACCCTACAAATAAAAGACCAGGAAATGGCTAAGGATTGGAGAGAAGTCTTTATATACTACTTCAAATCCCGTTGAATACCTGAAGATGCGTCCTCAAGACATCAGCTCATGAAACGAGCTCTGTCTTTCGCCTTCGTCAATGATACTTTGTATAAGAGATCGTTCGACTCTCTGTGGCTAAGATCCTGGGACCTGAAGAGGCAAAGAGAGTCGTCCAAGAAACTCACGACGGACTCTGCGGTTCTCACCAAGCCGGCCCGAAAATGAAGCTGAAGATCAAAAGGATGGGCTATTATTGGCCCACAATGTTCCAAGACTGCCTCGAATAGCGAAGCAATGCCACTCGTGCCAGATTCACGGGGACTTTATCCACCAGCATCCAAATCCGTTACATCCAACGGTGGCTGGCTAGCCATTTTAAATGTGGGGAACCGATATAATCGGACCCATCGAACCAGCATCGTCCAGAGGACATCGGTACATACTGGCAACAACCAATTACTTCTCTAAGTGGGCAGAAGCAGTACCACCAAAAGAAGTGAAGACGGAGAATATCCTCCATTTCTTCAAGACACACGTCATTTATCAGTTCGGCATTTCGCGACGGATTATCTCCGATAACGGGCCAGCCTACAGAAGCCACAAGATCAGCCGCTTCGCACAACAGCATAACATAGACCGGAGATACTCCTCGGTCTATAATCCCCGAGTTAACAGTCTAGCTGAGTCTTTCAACAAGACCTTGACGAAGATTGTAAAAAAGACGGTGTATCAAAATAAGAGGGACTGGCACGAGAGACTGCATGAAGCTCTCTGGGCGTATCGAACTACGTTCAAAACGGCCACAAACACAACGCCGCATGCATTAGTATTCAACACAGAAGCGGTGCTCTCCCTCAAGATAGAGTTACCCTCTCTACGAGTGGCAGTTCATTACAAGCTAACGTATGAAGAGAATGCTCACCTTCGACTTGAGGAGCTCGACGCCCTTGACGAAACCCGGCTCATGGCGCAACAAAATCTGGAGGCTTATAAAGCAAAGATGATGCGCTCATATGAGAGATTGGCTAGGCCGAGAACATTCTGCCAAGGCGAACTCGTGCTAGTGGTCAAAAGACCTATGATCCCCAATCGTGCCAAGCGGGGAAAATTCAAGCCGAACTATGAAGGCCCGTATATCATGGACAAAGTTTACCAGGGTGGAGCCTATCTACTCATGGACATGCATGGTGAAAGACCTTTCAGGCCAATAAACGGTCGATTCCTGAAAAAATACTACGTGTGATGAGTCATGGCCTAGGTTAACGATAGATGACGACGCCTATGCCCGCTCGCTATCTTCCTAAGTCCAAACTCTATAAGTAGTAACCGGCCACGGACCGAAATGTCATAAAACTAACAACGGACCGAAACGTCCTTAAACTAACGATGGACCGCTATGTCCTAAAACTGGCTACGGACCGAAACTTCCCTAAACTAATAATGGATCGCAATGTCCTAAAACTTGCAACTGACCGAGACGTCTATAAACTACTACGGACCGCGGCATCCCAAGGCTGACAAAAAAAACGGTACGTCCATAAGTGAGATGGGCACAGATGAAAACCCGAAAGGGCTCCGTGAGTAAAAACAGTAGGACTACCGGCGAGTTTGTAAAAACCCGAGAGGGCACAATCTCATTAAAAGACACTTTCAAGGTCCTCTCGACCCTGTAAGGAGAAAATACCTGCGTGGGATCCTTATGATTCATAAGGGAGCAGCACACTCAGGAATCCCCACGATTCCTAAGGAGAAAACACACTTACGAGATCCTCACGACTCGTAAGGAGAATTCCCCTTTGAGACCCTCACGGCTCATGGGATTCAAAAGCCTTAAGCTACAGGGATCTGAACCTGTTCTTAAGCCATCATCACACTCCCCATATTTCCCTACAAGCGGTTCAATATCAACCCTTGTATACAATCCTCGGGCGCGAATAAACATTTCCCTAACAAAGTCCCACCCGTGACTGGGGATATGCTCATGGTGAACAACCCTTATAAGTCTCTCGGCTTATAAGGAGAAAACACTCTTGTGAGATCCTTACGACTTACGAGAAGCCATACACTTGGGAATCCTCCCGATTCCTAAGGAGAAAATGCACCTACGAGATCCTCACGACTCGTCATGAAGTTAAAAGCCTCAGTCGACAGGATCCTAACCCTGTTCGCTAAGCCACCTTTGTGCGATATCGACAAAGGCAGATGATGATTCGCTCTTGGTAATATCCCAGTTGTAGCGATGTTGATGCTGAAATCGGTGTCAAATTCCAAAACTCACAGCAAAAAGCCAGCGAGCCACAAAAGCATATGAAATAGCCGAAATGATTGGGCAACTTGCAAATCAGCAAGTAAAAGTGTATGCATGCAAAATAGACGAAATGATTGGGCAACTCGCAATAAAAAGCAGCGAGTAAACAAAAACAAATAGTCGAAATGATTGGGCACCGTGAGAAATAGCCGAAATGATTGGGCGATCGTGACTTTCGTGATATAAAAGCTGAAATGATAGAGCATCGTGGAAAGAAAAATATAAAATGAAACTTTTGTCCTACAGATGAGATCACATCGATCCCTGTATACAATCCAGGGGCACAAATTAAGAGGGAACCATACCTTCCCACTAGGCTACACCAGAAAAAGAAACCACATCTCGATGGTTCACAGACAGCCTAGAGAACATCTCACATTCATCTCATTACAACAGACGCAACATCAGCAAATCGGAGCCGCGGCAAAGCTCCCAATTTCATGACGCGAAGATGCACAGACAACCGAGAGTCAACCCCTCCCGGTCCTTGCGGAACACGGCTAATGTCAATCCTGACCCCGTGGGAAGCGTCCAGAGCGGAACCTGGTCCTTGCGGAACATGGCCTATATCAATCATGACCCCGTGGGAAGCGTCCAGAGCGGAACCTGGTCTTTACGGAACATAGCTATGTCAATCATGACCCCGTGGGAAGCATCCAGAGCAAATCCTGGTCTAGTGGAACACGACCTATGTCAATCCTGACCCCGTAGGAAGCGTCCAGAGCAGATCCTGGTCCTTATGGAACACAGCTTATGTCAATCCTGACCCCGTGTGAAACGTCCAGAGCGGAACCTGGTCCTTACGGAACACGGCCTATGTCAATCCTAACCCCGTAGGAAGCGTCCAGAGCAGATCCTTGTCCTTGTGGAACATGGCTATATCAATCCTGACCCCGTGGGAAGCATCCAGAGCAAATCCTGGTTTTGTGGAACATGGCTTATGTAAATCCTGACCCCGTGGGAAGCGTCCAGAGCGAAACCTGGTCCTTGCGGAACACGACCTACGTCAATCCTGACCCCATGGGAAGCATCCAGAGCAAATCCTGGTCTAGTGGAACACGGCTTATCTCAATCCTGACCCCGTGGGAAGCGTCTAGAGCGGATCCTGGTCCTTGTGGAACATGGCTATGTCAATCCTGACCCCGTGGGAAGCATCCAGAGCAAATCCTGGTGCAGTGGAACATGGCCTATGTCAATCCTGACCCCGTGGGAAGCGTCCAGAGCGGAACCTGGTCCTTGCAGAACACGGCCAAATGTCAATCCTGACCCCGTGGGAAGCATCCAGAGCAAATCCTGGTTTCGTGGAACACGGCTTATGTCAAACCTGACCCTGTGGGAAGCGTCCAGAGCGGAACCTGGTCCTTGCGGAACACGGCCTACGTCAATCCTGACCCCGTGGGAAGCATTCAGAGCAAATCCTGGTCTAGTGGAACATGGCTTATGTCAATACTGACCCCGTGGGAAACGTCCAGAGCGGAACCTGGTCCTTGCGGAACACGGTTTATGTCAATCATGACCCCGTAGGAAACGTCCAGAGCGGAACCTGGTCCTTGCGGAACACGGCCAATGTCAATTCTGACCCCGTGGGAAACGTCCAGAGCAAATCCGGGTCTAGTGGAACATGGCTAATATCAATCTTAACCCCGTGGGAAGCATCCAGAGCAAATTCTGGTTTCGTGGAACACGGCTTATGTCAATCCTGACCCCGTGGGAAGCGTCCAGAGCGGATCCTGGTCCTTTCGGAACACGGCTTATGTCAATCCTAACCCCGTGGGAAGCATCCAGAGAAAAATCTAGTCTAGTGGAACACGGCTAATGTCAATCATGACCCCGTGGGAAGCGTCCAGAGCGGAACCTGGTCCTTGTGGAACATGGCCTATGTCAATCCTGACCCTGTGGGAAGCATCCAAAGCAAATCCTGGTTTCGTGGAACATGGCTTATGTCAATCCTGACCCTGTGGGAAGCGTCCAGAGCGAATACTGGTCCCGTTGACCGCGGTTTAAGTCAATCCTGACCCTGTGGGAAATGCCCAGAGCAACCCCTGACTCCGTGAAATGCGGATTATGTCAACCCCATCAATCACTTACGGGTTCTCTCGACTCGTAAGGAAGAAAACCCTCTTGTAAGATCCTTACGACTTATAAGAGAAAACACACTTAGGAATTCTCACGATTCCTAAGGAGAAAATACACATGCGAGATCCTCTCGACTCGTCGGGAGAAAAGTCTTTATGAGACCCTCACGGCTCATAAAGTTGAAAAGCCTTAGGCAGCAGATCTGAACCTGCTACCTAAGCCATCGCTACCTCTCAAAGAGTTCAAAATGGAAGGATCTCTATTATCTACAGGCTACGCTTACTAAAGTAACATGCCAGCAATAAAGAAAAGAGAAGAAAGCAAGAGATAACACGAGATCATACGAAAGAAATGTATCTTTTATTTATAAATTTAATTGAGTACAAGTTACATCATATGAAAGGATAAAAAATGGATACATTTTATTCAAAAATTACAAATGTTGGTTGATACAAAAACGACTATTGGGAGGGAGGCGTTTTCAATAAACCAGCCAGTTGCTCGCGCACTCCCTTTAGTCCCTTTACATGGTCAGCTGCAGCAACCAACTCCGCTTCAACCTGAGCCCGTTGCTGCAAATAAGATGAAAGTTGATCATCAATGACCCACTGAGCTGCCCCACGACTTTGCGCATTTCGCTTGATAAGGTCGAGCTTCTGCCTCAGCGTTAGCCCGTCAGAGATGCATTGTAGAAGGCCCTCAAAAATAGCTTTCAACTGTACAGCATTTGCATCAACCTGAGCATGCAGTCGAGCAGATTCGCTTGAAGTCTCTTCATATTCCTTGCGCTTCAAGGTCGCTTCTTGTTCAAGATGGCGGAAGTAGGGAGTGCTCTACTCGACCCACGCAACCCGCTGGGAGTTCGCAGCCAGGACTTCAGGAGCAGGACGTCCGAACTCGAGCTTATGCAGACAGGCCTCAATTTTCCTGCAGTGATTAACCCAAGACTTAACGACGCCCTCACTATGAAAGTTCACGAGCGTCGCCAGCATAGGATTAACCTCGGTAGCAAAATCCACAGCAAATGTAGGGGCCTCTACGTCAAGCTCCTCAATGTAATCACTCAGCATGCGCAGACTAGTCACAATACCTTTTGAAGATGGACGTCGGGAAAAGGGGCCTACTGGCATTATGATTCAAGATTCGAACAGAGCTGAAGTCGGTGTCACCGCTGCAAAACAAATCACATTCAAATGACGGTTAAAGAAATAAAGAAGGTTCATGAACAATGGAGTTTACTATACCAGCTACGGCAGGTGGCAAGGCCGGGAGGGCCAGTGGGGCAACTGTTCTTTCGTCTCCTCCTTCAAGCTGTAGTGCTGCAGTCAAAACAAAGAAGAATTAGAATCGATTTGACTGCCCGTA
Source organism: Agapanthus africanus (assembly GCA_030015575.1). Classification (NCBI taxonomy): domain Eukaryota; kingdom Viridiplantae; phylum Streptophyta; class Magnoliopsida; order Asparagales; family Amaryllidaceae; genus Agapanthus; species Agapanthus africanus. The sequence continues at coordinate 484,721,452 of CM057343.1, read as the reverse complement.
AAAGAAAAGAGAAGACATTAGCTAGAGGCTGTACTCACCAACGCCACTAGATGAAGCAATCTCCGACTGGAAGGAGAAATATGGGTGCAGCACCTGATATAGATGATCAAATAGAACTCCTGCAAGGGTGTAATAATGCAGCATCAGTACATAAAGTATATCGCTTACAATAAAACCGATAAATCGCAAACCCGTACCATCCAGCATTTGAGAGGATATGGGAGAAGGCAAAGGGGCGGCCACCGTCAAAGTAGTAACCGGCGATGCTTCCTTGGGCGGCACAACCTCAACGCTCTCTACACCTGCATTAGAAACGAGGGAAATACCGTCAGGAGAGATTGAAAAGAATTGCAGACTGAAAAGGAAAGCAATGACCCAAAATCTATCTAGTAAGTCGCCGGTCAGAACCGTGACAAGGGCATCACTGGGTGCAGCGACTGCTTCATCCTCCTCTATCGGAATGGTTTCACCGCCCGTAGGTTCATCCCCCGACTCCATGAGAATCGTCGTGACACTCACAGCGCCCGGTAACAGCAAGGAACCGCAAGGGGAAAGAGTGGCGATTGGGGCAGTGCCAGACTCTTGAGAAAGAGTGGCTACCTCAGGCTCAGCGGTTGCCTCCATCTCACCTACCACTTCCTCATCAAGACTCGGCCCTGCAGAATAGGATATATGAGATTCTGAAGATTAAAACTATGACAAAAGAACTCAATGTTACGTTACCTTGGGTCGGTCTTTCGATTGCTTCCCGAGCCACACGTGCTGCCTGTCTGTGAGCGGTAGACAGCGCGACCGAAGCACCCTCTGAAAGAGCAAGGGCAGAGGTAGCAACGCTCGAGCCTGCACCCGCGGCCAAGGCAGCGTTACGCTCCCTTGCTGCACGCATTCTGTGCTTCCTTTCAGCCCGGACCGTGAGAGCTGACCTTCTCAAGACCTCCATCAACGGGACGTCATCATCCACGCCAGGCGCTACCTCTGGAGCCGTTACGGCGTCCGTCATCGGTTGCTTAAGTAAAACCTCTTTTGGCAATACTGAGGAACCCGGGACTTCGATAGTTGGCCCTGGAAGCACCTCCGCATCACCCTGCGAGATTGGCACTGTACTGGGCATGACCTGAGTCGAGGTAATCCCTGCGATAAGGTAAAATGGGGGTCAGATTACCCATAAGGAAGGGGAATGAAGGCACAATGAGCTGAAGTATACCAATACCCAGCGAAGCGTGAATCCTCTCCTCCTCCTCAAAAGTCTTGAGGGAAGTCGCTAGAGTATCTTTAGTGAAAATGCCTGTTAAAGAAGGAAAAGTGTCAGTCAAAACATGATAATAAAAATATAATGCAATGATAAAAGGTACGATTGAAGGTTACTTGATTGTGCGAGAATGACCAGTCCCGCTTTGTGGCTTGCTGGTCGCACAGAAGCTGCAATAGCAGCCTCCAGATCAGTATCATCCGGCGCTATGAATAGACCCTCGTTGGTCCCATATTCGCCCAAGCCCTCACTATAAGGAGCATGAGGCTCCTGACTAAATACAACGTCGGCAGCAAGAATCAACTTCTTCTTCTTCTTCTTCTTCTTCTTCTTCTTCTGCGAGCGAGTACCGGTCGCCGCCAGCACAAGCTTACGCTTGGTGGGCACCTTGGGACGACGAGTCCTAATATCTGAACCCACGCCAGACTCGGGGGATGCCATAGTCACCGCTTCCATGGGAGCACGAGGTATCGGAAGTTCGGGCCTATCATGCGGGACCTCGACTGCAGCAACTTCTCTTAAAGGAGGACGGACAATAGTCCTTCGCTTCAGAGGGACGTTTGGATTACCAGCCGGAGCGGTGCCCTTGCGATCAAGCAGCAATCATTTCTCCTCTCTAATGACGGTGCCTATCGAATGTTGATACTAGGCCACATACACATTCAGGGCCTTAGGAATACAGCTCGGTTCGCTGATAAAGAAGTTGGACCCCGTGTTCAGGCGCATAAAATGATGCAGCGCGCTTCGTATCCCCTCTTTAGTAGCAGCAGGTTCTGCCAAGAAAGCCTCAAGCGGGACGCCCTGATTATAACTCAACTGCTGGGCAAAACGATGCGGGTTGTATCTCATGAATAACGCCGCATCATTTTGCTTAAATACGAGAAAGCCCGGCTTGATGGAGTACAGATGAAGAATCTCCCGAGCTTTCAGTACAGAGGCCCCGTCTTTAAAAATGTCTTGCAATGGCAGCACCGCTTTTGCAGATTCCTGGTCGACGGTCAAAACCTTATCAGTGAAAAACATGCCATCTCCAACCGTGCGTGGACGAAAGAGCAAACCCTAGCTTCCCGCGGTGTCGGACTTACGATGGATGCGTCGACTAGCCGCATTATCCGGGGGAATTTACATCTGTCGTAAAAAGAATGTCTTTTGTGGATACCGAAGACCCCAAGCACGTGCAACTCTAGCCATGAGGTGAAATAATGCATTGAGAAGTTAGCGGGCTGCACCCCTGGCTCAGTGGTATCCGCTGCCAAGCTGAGACCGTGATATAGGTGGGCTAAGCCAGCAATCCCGATGGCCATTTGTATTCCGCCAACCATTCGATGCGCGGGGTAGAAAACAGATGGTCTCATGTAGCGAGGGTGCATGGGAAGCGGGAACCAGCTTAACCATAAACCAAGAACCCTAAAAAGAACGCTTCCTCATCGACGCCCGGAGCGGCAATTTCCGAAAAGGGGACGATCGCGACGTCGGGAAGAAAGAAATCCTTTTGATCGGCTTCCAATATTGGCCGGTGATCCAAACCAAAGCCGAAAGGATCGTCAAGTTTAGCAAACTTTTCACTTTGTCACGACAAGACTTCCGCACGGAGAAAACGAGCGATAAAATCCGTAAAGGTAACCCCGCGGCCTCCAGATTCGAGAAAAAGGCTCTCATACATATTCAACACCTTTATCAGACTTGGGAACTGGGGTTGAGTGGCGTTCTCTGGCGTAAGACCCATTACCATTGATTGGTGGCAAAAATATACTTATCCGGGGGAAGCAGCTCCTCATAATGCTCTCCCCTAACGGGTAAACCATAAATCTCGGCAAACTCCTCTAGAGAAATGGAGACTTCTCTATCCAATAAGAGGAAGGTGTGGGTCGGGATGTTCCATTGTTCGAGAAACGCCTTGATCCACCATGTCGGAGGTGCAGAATACCGGAACAAGGAAGCGTAGATCGCAGGGTACAATCCAAGTTTCAGCACCTGTGATTTCTTTGCCGATAAGATATATCGGGCCCATTGCAGGTATCCGACCGGGTGACGGGGAGTTAGTCCTATGTTGTAGGGTTGTTCCCAAGGGCGTGACTCGCCCTGACATATGCGCGGCCCTAGGGTGTCCAAAGCCACCGGCGGCTGCATGGGTACTGCGGCAATAGAAGGCTGAAGGAGACCTTCGGAAGTCCAATTTACCTCCTCCACAGAATAATTGATCGGGGGTGCATCTGCATAAGGGACCGCAGAGATAGGCTCCAAAGGTGTTGCATAAGAAAAGCTCCGGCGGCCTCTGATAATTTGATCATACCATTTACCCCATAGGTGATGATTCTTATGCTCCGGGTCATGGTCTTTGATCAGCGCAAGAACTTCTCGGTCTACGGGTGCTTCGGGAAATCTGCCTTCTGAGCGGATGAACGGGAACGAAGCGTCGTAAGACATACTACCTGCGCGGAAAAAAACAAATTTTTAGCCGCCAATGCTACAACTTAAGTACTGTCACTAGGTATTTTAAATCGGTACCACACTGCAATGCAGTGAAAAGGGACCAAAGGGACCCACATAATCCAGATGACATTGCATCATTAACAAAACAGTCACATCATTTGATGAGACTATCATTAAATGAGGAAATCCTCAATTGATTCTCATTTAATGAGGATTCCTCGGGCCAAGGAGTAAATCTCCCCTTGAGAGCAGTGCTCTGTGAAAGAATGACACCTGTCAAATTCTAATGATGAAAGAATAAAAATTCCTTAAGAGCCTTACTCTGTAAAAACGATGGAATAACCATCAGAAAATTTAAAATAAGAGTTTTAATGAATAAAAAAATTCTGAAATTTATGAACAAACTCTAAGGGTTCTTCATGAGCAAAGCTCTATTCATTCGTGGGCTAAGAAACCCCAAGAAAGATCTTTTTAGATCTATGGGTTCAAGAGAGCAAAATTCTGTTAATGAAACCCTAAAAGGGTTTTCTTTATATCAAAGATCTATGGAGAACAAAACTCTGTTGATGAAACCCTAAAAGGGTTTTTTTAGATCAAAGATCTATGAAGAGCAAAGCTCTGTTAATGGGTAAAACCCTAGATTATTAAAAGGTCTTTTAAAAAAAGATTTAATCTTTACCTAAGTTTGGCAGAGTTCTGTCCTTAAGAAAGTTCTTAAAATGAAGAGCTATGCTCTGTGGAAGAATAAAAATTCTCAGAAAACAAGAAGGAAGATGAACATGAATCATCCTAAGGGCCAAGGGTCCTATTTATAGGCACTGAGATGCCGTTTCAACTTCCGAGTTGATCCAAGGACGCAGATGCTGCCACCACTGCACTCATGTGTAGGCCACGTGAGCGCAACGGTGGGGGGCATTTGTTTCCCCCAATCAGAGCAAAGCTTTGTTCAAAATTCAAATTTTGAAATGAAGTGACGCTTTAGAAGTAGCGCACCACGTGCAAAGCACGTGTGCGCTGCGCTCTAAGCAGCGTACCACGTGTAAAACATGGATGCGCTAGCGCTGAGTGCGCTGCGCCCTAAGTAGCGCACAACGTGCAAAGCACGTGTGCGCTAGCGCTAAGTGCGTTGCGCTCTAAACAGCGCACCACGTGCAAAGCACGGGTGCGCTGCGCTCTAAGCAGCGTACCACGTGCAAAGCACGGGTGTGTTAGCGCTGGAACTAAAAGCTCCCCACCGTCAGATCAAAGATCCAATGATAATGATAAATCATTAATTAATCAGAATTAAATTCTGTTAAGGAAAGATTCCTCAAAATCTTTCCAAACAACAAAATTGCGCTATGTAAATCAGAGCATCGTTGGATCAATGATCAAGTGGTGATTAAAAATCAACAAAATACAGAATAAATTCTGTATGGAAAATATTTCCCAATCTTGTTAATAACAAGAAGATTACCTTCTGTAAATCAGAAGCCCTTGGATCAAAGATCCAACGGTGGAAAATTCCCCAAATCAATTGGAGAAAAGATCTCCCTATCTGATTCAACTGATCAGCTTGCCCTATAAAAAGGCCCCTAGACTTCAAGTCTCAAAAAAGAGAGAAGGTATACAGAAGCATAGAGAGGAATCCCCCCTGAATCTTTGAGAAAATCTCAGAAAGAAGAGCCAAGCTCTCGATAGAAGAACTTCTTTTCTTCAAGGTAAAAGAACAGAGAGATGAAATCATCTCATAATTAAAAAGAAGAATTCACTTCTTTCTTTAAGATCATAGATCTACAAGACCAAGGTCTTTTACAAAGAGATCAAAAGATATCATCATAAAATAAAAGAAGAATTTACTTCTTTCTCACAGATCATAGATCTATAAAACTAAAGTCTTTCTGAAAGAGATCATGAACATCTCATTATAAAAAGGGGGGAGAATAATTCAATTCTCTTAAGGATCACAGATCCATAAAGGCAAAGCCTTTCATCAATATAAGAGATTAAAACATCTCCTGTGAAGCTAAGAACTTTATTCTTAGATCTATGAGACAAAATCTCTTAAAAGAGGATTCAATTCTCAGTGCATAGTGCTACATAAAAGAGCCTTAGCGCTCCATATTAAAAGAAGCGCTTTAGCGCACCAGAACTAGCGCAAAGCGTTGTATAAAAGAGCCTTAGCGCTCTATATTAAAAGAAGCATCTCAACGCTCCTGATCTGGCGTAAGGCGCCGAGCGCACCACGTGCTCCTCACGTGTGCGCCACTGAACAAATAGCGCTTTGCGCTCATAAATCAGGGCAATGTGCTCATAGACTGGCGCTCAGCGCTAAGCGCACCACGTGTCCCTCACATGTGCGCTGCTCGGCAGAAACGCACTGTGCTTTTTGATTGGCGCAAAGCACCAAGCGCACCATGTTCTGCGCTGATAGAACATAAATTGTTCTTTAATAAGCCCAGAGCTATGATGAATGCTCAGCATTCAATAAAAGACAAAATATTGTCAGAACGTAAGTCAATACTCAGCATTATTAAAAGGGCCAAGCCCAAACAAATGCTTAAAAGCCCAAAATAAATGTTAAACATTTTAACTTGATTGGATTTAGCCCAAGATTGGCCATAAGTCCTCAATTCAGATTAACTGAGCCCATATGTTCACAAATCTCTTGATCTTAGTTCCAATTGGACTACAGATCTCTCAACCAAAATTGGTTCAAGGGTACATCTCTTTACTCCTCTGATATTTGTCGTTGTAATCCTTCAACATCTTCAGAGAGGTGACGGGTCCCGACAACCATACATTTCATGGACTATGATGTCCTTAACCTCAGACTGTGGGGTCCCTTTAAACCCACGGACTATGATGTCCTTAACCTCGGACTGTGAGGTCCCTTTAAACCCACGGACTATGATGTCCTTAACCTTGGACCGAGATGTCCTTAAACTAACATTGGACCGTAATGTCCTTAAACTAATCGACCGCAATATCCCTAAACTAAACAATAGAGCACAAATGCTCTTTTGTCGGATCTAAACGGTCCCGTTAAATTGATCTTAGTCTAAAATTTGACTAACATATCCTTAACAAACGTTTAAGTTGATCTTAGTCTCAAATGAGACTAACGTATCCTTAAACCCAACCCCAAACCCAAATCTAAGAAGATACGGATTTGGACTAATCCACGCCCTACGGGCGACAACATAAATTAGTCTCCGTTTACAATCTAAGGGCAACCAAAAAACAAAACAAACACCCACGACACGAAGTGACCATCTGGAGAAGGAGAAAGTGGTTACTGAGATGCGGTAGTGTAATTAACTGCAGGGACTTGCGCCTGCAGGGAAGAGCATCACCACAATCAAAAACCCCTCAACGATGGGGAATCTGATGAAGTCTGCTATATCGGCCGCATCCGTTTAAACCTTCGATACGTGATGTCATAAATCAACTTAGTATCTTCGGAGAGGTGGACGGATAGCACCAATTAGTATCTGCCCCGAATTCAGGCAAGACGGACCTACGCCGTCGCGTCTCCGTGTTCGGAGGGGAACAACGTGGAAAGCCAGCGGTATATTTATCCAGAAAATGTCATTTCCTAAATAAATATACTAAGCGTATTGAAACAATAATGCACAGTGCAAGAATAAATTGAGACTGGAAAAATTTTCAACAAATATTTTTATTTACATTCAACCTCCAATATTTACAATTACAAGAATTTATGCTGGAAAGTAAATACAATATGGAAAATGCCTAAACAGGTGGTGTTTCCCCCAATCAGAGCAAAGCTCTGTTCAAATTTTAAAATTTGAAATGAAGCAGCGCTCACGTGCAAAGCACGAGTGCGCTCGTGCCAAGAGCGCCAGCGCTCTGAAGCAGCGCTCAGGTGCAAAGCACGAGTGCGCTCGCGCCAAGAGCGCCAGCGCTCTGTAGCAGCGCTCAGGTGCAAAGCACGAGTGCGCTCGCGCCAAGTGCGCCAGCGCTGAGAGTTAAAGACTCTAAGGCAGTGCTCACTTGCAAGGCACAAGAGCGCCAAGCGCTAGAAATAAATATTCTCCACCGTTGGATCAAAGATCCAATGAAGATGATAAATCATGAAATTACGAGAATAAAATTCTGTTAAGAAAATACTCATCAGAATCTTTCCAAACAAGGAAAATTGTGCTCTGTAAATCAGAGCACCATTGGATCAATGATCCAATAGTGATTAAAAATCACCAAGGAACAGAACACGTTCTGTATGGGAAAAGATTTTCCTAATCTCGTTAAAAACAAGAAGATTGCCTTCTGTAAAACAGAAGCCCTAGGATCAAAGATCCAACGGTGGAAAGTATCCTCAAATCAATTAGAGAAAAGATCTCTTCAACTGATTCAACAAATCAACCTACCCTATATAAAGGCCCCAAGACTTTAAGTCTCGTAAAGAGGAACCCCCCCCCCCCCCGCCACACACACACACAAGGTTTGAGAAATTTCAAAGAAAAGAGCAAGCTCTGAGAAGAAGAACTTTTCTTCAAGGTAAAAATAGAGAGATAGAAACATCTCATCAAGGAAGAAGAACCTAATTCTTCTTCAAGATCATAGATCTATAAGACAGAGCTCTTTCACAAAAAAGAGATCATAGCATCTCATCATAAAAAAGGGGAGAAGAATTTCATTCTCTTCAGATCATAGATCTACAAAAACAAAGTCTTTCACAAAAGAAAATAGAAGAGATTGTAATATCTCCTATAAAAATAAGATCTTTGTTCTTAGAACCATGAGACAAAGTCTCTTGTAAGCGAGAACTTATTTCTCAGATCACGAAATTGATCAGAAGCGCTTTGCGCTCATTGACTGACGCTCAGCGCCAAGCACTCCATATGCTCCTCATGTGTGTGCTACTTAACAGATGCGCTCTGCGCTCATTGACTGGTGCTCAGCGCCAAGCGCGCCACGTGCTCCTAACGTGTGTGCTACTTAACAAAAGCGCTCTGAGCTCATTGACTGGATCTCCACGCCAATCACGCCACGTGCTCCTCACGTGTGCGCTACTTAACGGAAACGCTCTGCACTCATTGACTGGCGCTCAGCGCCAAGTGCGCCATGTGCTCCTCATGTGTGCGCTGAAGGAATATAAACTGTTCTTTAAATAAAGCCCCAGAGCTATAATGAGTGCTCAGCACTCAATAAAAGACAAAAACGGTTGTCAGAACCCAAACCAATACTCAGCATTGTTAAATGAAAAATGACTGAGCTTAATTAAATGTCCAACATTTTAACTGAATGGGCCGAGCCCAAGTTGGCCACAGATCCCTAATTCAGATTAATTGAGCCCATATGCTCATAAATCTTTGATTTTAGTCCCAAATTGGACTACAGATCTCCCAACCAATATTGGTTCAAAGGTACATCTCTTCACTCCTCTGATATTTGTCGTTGTAATCCTTCAACGTCTTCAGAGAGATGACGGGTCCCAACAACCAGACATTCCGCGGACTATGAGGTCCTTAAACTCATAGACTATGATGTCTTTAAACTTTACAAACTATGACCTCTTTATACTATAGACTATGATGTCCTTAAACTCCATGGACTATGATGTCCTTAAACTTATGGACCGCAATGTCCCTAAACTAAAACAATAGAGCCCAAATGCTCTTTTGTTGGATCTAAATGATCCTGTTAAGTAGATCTTAGTCTAAAATTAGACTAACGTGTCATTAACAAACGTTTAAGTTGATCTTAATCTAAAACAAAATTAACGATCCTTAAACCCAACCCAAACCCAAATCTAAGAAAATACGGATTTAGACTAATCCACGCCCTACGGGCGACAACATAAATTAGTCTCCGTATACAATCCACGGGCAACCAAAAATAAAACAAACACACACGACACGAAGTGACCATCTGGAGAAGGAGAAAGTGGTTACCGCGATGCGGTAGCGTAATTAACTGCAGAGACTTGTGCCTGTAGGGAAGAGCGTCCCCATAATTAAAAATCCCTCAAACGGGGGGGAATCTAACGAAGTCTGCTACATCGGCCGCATCCATTTAAACCTCCAATATACGGTGCCATAAATCAACTTGGCATCTTCGGAGAGGTGGACGGATAAATCCAAATAGCATATTCCCCCAAATTCAGGCAAGACGACCTACTTGGTTCCGTCTCTGTATTCGGCGGAGAACAGATTCTGGCACGCCTGGTGGGACCTTTTCCTCTTTCCACTCCACACTTCGTGTGTCGTGTTTCGCGAATGAATCGCGGTTTGCTATAGTTGCCCCTGGATTCAAGATACTAAGATTTGGTGTCTTGCTCCCGTGCAGATCAATGGCTTCCAACTGCACCAACTGCAACAATTCCCACTCTGTCCTTGGGCCTCAAGCGGCCTCCGTTTTCAAGATACCAGTAGAACAGGTGACGCAAGCCATCATTGGGCTGTTCTTCGGGACCATGCTCCAATCAATGAGCTTCAACGCCCCATTACCGTCGCAAGAAGCTCCGAAGAAGTCGGTCTTTGATCGGTTTACAACTACCGCGGCCCCTCTCAACGGGTCACCCAAATCCAACGCCTCAGTCTTTAACAGACTGGGCCAAAGCTCCAATGGGCCCTGAAGAAGCCCATAATACCTGAAGGGGTTATCCCAAAGCGGTTAGCCATTCCTGCTCCTGAAGTCGTCAAAGCGGCTTCTCCTGCTAAGGCGTTGGTCTTCACAAGATTGGCCGTTCCAACTCCCGCTTCAGGCGAGATCACCAAAGTTGCTTCCCCTGCCCAAGGGTCAATCTTCGACAGGTTGGGCGCTTCTTCTCAGCGGACGTCAGTTTTCAAGAGGCTGGCACCGGCGGCAACCCTTCACCAGAGCAGGTGGCATGATGAAGCCACCCCTATAGCTAAGCCAATACCGTCTGCAAGGCATGCTCGATATCGCCACTGGCGCCGAGTGAGGAAAGCTGGGGGCAGTTCCCTCTCTGGATTGACTCCACCAGCTCCGATGGTGGAAATTGATGTTGCTGTTCCAACTGGGAACAACTTTGAACCACTTAACAGGGTGCACAGGAATTCGCCAATTGCTGTGCTGAAAAGGTCCCCTCCGCCTACTGAAAAGATCACAAAGGAGAAGCCGAAACAGCCCCCTCAGCGGCTATCCTCGAAAATCCATAGGGTCTGGCGAAGGGTCTAAGACTCTATGATTAACTAAGACTACTCTCGCCAACCGAAGAAAATGAAGGTTCGGCAAGAGAATGACCACCCTGTCGTACTACAGAAGGTGTCGTCTACTTGGGTGCCCACTGCAATAGCCTCCTCAACTTCGACCGCCCACAAAAGGAGGAGGCCGGAGAAAATTCCTGTGTCTGCGATGAATCTCAATGGCACTGAATCTAAATGCCCCAAATCTGGGGGCATGGTGGTGCAGACTGTCTATATGGCATCCGGGAAAGAGGATAGTCGTATCTTTACGGGTCATCGACCACTCACCAGATCCGTAACAAAGGCCCAGGAGCAACAACAGAAGCTCCAGGAAATGTTAACACAGATGGCCGCACTCACTGGGCCAAAAGAAAGCCCGGAGACATCGTCAGAGCAGCGTTATGAACAAGAAACCGATGTTGAGTTCCTCCACAGAATCCTCAAAAAGAAAGACAGAGAGGCCGCAGAACAAGCGGCCAATATAAAACGAATAGCGCTTTTATTCCAAGATATGGTCGGGATGATGATACAGCCGGATCCTCCAGCTAAAGACCCTACGATTGTCCTTGAAGACGACAGAGGGGAGACATCGAACCCTCTTCCGGCTCTATCAACGGCCAAAGAGGAGACGATCTCCAAAGCCGCCCTGGATGACTATATAGCTCAACAGATATGAGCTCATCAGGAGAGCGAAGTGGCTAACCAAATTGTTAAAACTGGACGACCCTATCCGGGTTGGTACGATCAAATAAAGTACCCACCAGGATATATGATCCTTAAATTCCACGTATAAAAGGGGACGGGAAATCCACACCAACACGTGGCTCAATTCAGGGCTCTGTGCGGCAACACCGGAGGTGACGATAAGCTACTGCTTCACCAGTTTGTTGGCAGCTTGTCGGAGACAGCGTTTAAATGGTACTCTGAGCATCTGAACGACTCCGTTAAGACATTTGCAGAAATGGAATTACTGTTTACACAAAGGTTCGCAAGCGCTAGCGAACGCACCCCAATCACGGCATTGATCAACGCCAGGATAAAGCCGGGCGAAACATGGGTTCAGTACGCGATACAGTGACGGAATCTATGGTCGAAATGTGAACAACGCATAGAAGAGGCTCCTGCAGTAGGCATGTTCGTGGGTAACCTCGATCAGCAGGCGACCATATCCCAGTTCATGATGTTTTTCAAGCCGACTACCTTCCAGGCCTTGATTGACAAACTGACCCAAATGGATCAGATGAGCCATAGACCGTCTTCTTCGAAAATGGAGCCTCGAAACGAAAAGGGGAAGGGGAAAGCGACCTTCGTCGCCAATGCTCAACAGCAGCCTAATGGTCCGAAACGAGTTGATCGCCAAAGTGATAGACAGTGACTCTTCAACGAGAGGTAAAACGCCCTTATTTGTTTCCTCAGGATAAGATGAGAAGACTGTTCGAGTTGGCGGTGCGCAACAGGCTCATCACCCTACCGGATCTGAAACGTCCGCTGCAGCCCGGTGACATCAACAGTCCCAACTACTGCCCCAACCATCGAATAATGGGCCATCCAATCGAAGATTACTTTGTCTTCAAAACTGGATTGAGGAATAGTACCAGCAAGGCGAATTCGCGTTGTCTGAAAACTGGAGGGTAAACCCACCACAACCACACGCTCTGAAAAAGATGGACACGCCGAGGGCATCATGCTCATTTATAGAGAAAGCTCTATGGGAAGTTGTTCTTTCGACAAAAACTAAAAGAATGCTGAAATATCTCCAAGCATGTCTGGCGATTAGGTGGAAGAGCCCTTTGGAACCCGAGATTATTGAGGGGATGCTAAAGCCTCGCCCAACGCTGAAAGTTGGTGAAGGTGAACAAACATTCAGGCCAAACCTCTAAAGTCTTTAAAGAAAAAGAAGAAGGCCAAGAAGCTCGTCCAACCCGAAGATAGTTGTACAGGTCTGCAGAAATACATCGATGCACTAGAAGAATATAACCAGAAGGCTCGGACCCCAATCATGTTGGATGAATTCTTTAAGCATGTTCTTAAGAACGAAGCCGATGACGCTGATGAAGGAGACGATTCTTCAGAAGAGCCCGAGGACTACGTGGAAAGCTGCCACATGATCTCCCACTCATCAATAAATGACAAAGAAGCTCCTGATGCAGAGAAACCGGGGGCAGATCCAGAACCGGAATCAAAATCTCTGGAGCCATCGGACAAATTGATTGACAGACTGCTGAGCGAAGCTCTTCAGAAAAGTAAATCTGACCGAGAGTGTGAAACGTCCATATATGAAAGGGCCAAACGTTGGCGTCGTGTTGAAGGAGCTCCAGTATTGAGAAGTCATAGAGTATCCCAACCGGATAGAAATACTTCTGCCGCCAGCAAAAGCAAGTTTAAGATAAGAAAGCAGTTCGCCAAAGCCCTGTCGGTAGGAATGAAATTGCCGCCTTTCAAAGAAGACACTTCAGAAAATATGTTCCCTGGCGAGCTAGATACACATCCAAACTACTGTTTATACCATCGGAAGATCACACACCCTACCGAGGAATGCATGGTCTTTAAAAATTGGTGGCAGGGATATGTTGCTCATCGACGGTATTTCAAGCGGATGAAGCGCAAAACACGTCGAGAGCAGAGAAGCACGACAAATGAGCGCAAAAGAACTGCCAGCAACTGTCACATGGTACATTCCGGGGGATCGCAAATTCTCACCTTCGGGAGCGATTCTGATGAAGAAATAGCCCTCGGCCCTCTCTTCAAGGAATCCATCTCCGAAATAGAAGAGATAAAGACCTACGAGAACATTCAGCTGCGTAATCGCATGTTGCCCAAAAAGAATCTCAGACCCACAAACAAGGGATCCAACAAAAAAGATAAGGGGAAAGAAAAAGTCCCTGAAGATATCGCCCTCAATGACCGAGTCGTCGAAGAGATGGTAGCCAAGGACCCGCCCAAGAAAAACAAGGTGGATTACAACGTTCTAGCACACCTGAGGAAGATACCCTCGCAGCTAAGCATTCTCGATGCCCTTCTGCTATCTAAAGAGGCGAGAGATTCTTTGATCAAGGCACTACAAGAGCCCGACCAGTTCTAAGCTTTCCTTGCCGAAGAAAAGATGAAGGACGAGCTCGAAGAATTGCACACTGCTGACGTCACTTTCGGCGACGAAGATCTCCTCCTTGGAACATGCGAGCACAACCGTCCCTTGTACGTCACCGGATACTGCCATGACATCAAGATAGGGAAGATCCTAGTTGATAGCGGGTCCTCTGTCAACCTCCTAAATGTGAGGGTGTTAAAAGAAATCTACATTGTTCCCCTCCGAATAGCGGCGACGACTGAACGTCTTGCCTGAGATTCGGGACAGATGCTATATGGTTTTATCCGTCTACCTCTCCGAAGATGCCAAGTTGATTTATGTCACCGTGTATCGGAGGTTTAGACGGATGCGGCCGATGTAGCAGAATTCGTCAGATTCCCCCTCGTTTGAGGGGTCTTTGATTGTGGGGACTGTTCCCCTCCGAATGGCGGCCTAGACTTTGCGTCTTGCCTGAGATTCGGGGCAGATGCTATATGGTTTTATCCGTCCACCTCTCCGAAGATGCCAAATTGATTTATGGCACCATGTATCGGAGGTTTAGACGGACGCGGCCGATGTAGCAGACTTTGTCAGATTCCCCCTCGCTTGAGGGGTTTTTGATTGTGGGGACGCTCTTCCCTGCAGGCGCAAGCCCCTGCAGTTAATTACGCTACCGCATCGCGGTAACAACTTTCTCCTTCTCCGGAATTTCACTTCGTGTCGTGTGTGTTTGTTTTGTTTGTCGTTGCCCGTGGATTGTATACGGAGACTGAATAATGCCGTCGCCCGTAGGACTTGGACTAGTCCAAATCCGTATTTACTTAGATTTGGGTTTGGTGTTTTTAGTTTAAGGATGCATTAGTCGCGTTGCGTCTAAGATCAACTTAAACGTTCGTTAAGGATACAATAGTCCTGTTTGAGACTAAGATCAACTTAACGTGATAATCCATTTAATATCTGGCCATCGGGACTCGTCACCTCTCTAACGTCGTTGAAGGATTACAACGACAGATGTCAGAGGAGTTCAGAGATGTACCCCTGAACCAAAGTCGATTTAAAGTTTTATAGTCCATTTAAATGTTTAAGGATACGTTAGCCGTATTTGGGGCTAAGATCAACTTAAACGGGACCGTTTAGATCCGGCAAAAGAGCATTTGGGAGCTCTATTGTTCCAGTTTAGAGACGTAGTGGTCCATGTTCCAGTTTAGGGACGTGGTGGTCCACCATTAGTTTAGGGACGTTTCAGTCCAACATTAGTTTAGGGACGTTTCGGTCCAACATTAGTTTAGGGACGTTTCGGTCCACGAGTTTAAGGACCCCGCAGTCAGTATTGATGTGTGGTCGTTGGGACCCGTCACCTCTTTGACGTCGTTGAGGAATTACAACGATGAATGTCAAAGGAGTTCGGAGATGTACCCTCGAACCGGATATAAATTGATTTGAGAGAGTATTTATGGTCAGTTCAATTTAATTTAAGGACTTACGGCCAGAATTGGGCTAAGTCCAGTTGAAAATGTTCAACATCTTATTTATTTTTAGTCCATTAGACCTGTGCTAGGGCTTTGCCCACACTTAAATAATGCATTGCATTACTTCTACTTTCTTGTTTGGGCTCTGCCCATAAAAGATGCAGAGCATCAATTTATTTTGGGCTCTGCAAGGCGTCTGCATAGCATTTTATTATTTTTGTTTGGGCTTTGCCCATTTATAAATGATGCAGAGCATCAATTTAATTAGGCATGTTTGGTCTTTTAATTGGGCTTGGCCCTGCATTGCATTTGTTAGGCGCTTTGCGCCACTCACTGAGCGCAAGCGCTTGTGGTGAAGACACGTGTCATGCTCTGGTGAGCGCAAGCGCAACAGTGCAGTGCGCTGCGCTGTTGCGCTGCTGACACGTGGCGCGCTCTGGTGAGCGCAAGCGCAACAGTGCAGTGCGCTGCGCTAGTGCGCTGCGCTGTTGCGCTGCTGACACGTGGCGCGCTCTGGTGAGTTGCGCCTACTCCAGAGAGCAATGCTCTTATTTCAAGAGCGCATAGCGCAAGTGGTTTAGATGCTGACACGTGGCGCTCTCTCAAGAGCGCAACAGCGCAGTTTGCAAGTGCAAAGCACCAAGAATCTTTTAGATTCAAGAACAGAAGTGCAAAGCACTATTTGATTTCTTGATCTAATTTAGATCAAAGAAAAATAAGTTTTTTCTTGTTTTTCTTATCTCAGAGAACCAAAGGTTCATGAAAAGTGCAAAGCACTATTTTTGTTTTATTTTATTTTTATTAAAGATCATTGATCTTATTTTTTTAGATCTATGATCTGTTCATAAGAGAACTTTCTCTTTTTTCTAAAGGTTTTTACCTTTTTTATTCTTGAGGAGTTTCTCAGAGTTCCCTTCTCTCCTCTTTTTTTTTAGAAAGATGTTCATGCCTTTTAATTGAGGCCTAGGGTCCTTTTTATAGTGCCTATAAATTAGTTAAATTTGTTAAAGAGATCTTTCTCTGAGTGATTTGGGGAATTTTCCCCACCGTTGGATCTTTGATCCAAGGGCTTCTGCTTTGCAGAAGAAAATTTTCTTGTTTTAACAAGAACAGAAAAGATTTCTTAAAATTTTTAATTCTGTTTGGCGCAGATGCCCCAGCGCGTGACACGTGTCGCGCAGCGCACAGCGCAGCGCAACTGCGCTAGCGCATCTGCGCTGACACGTGTCGCGCAGCGCAGCGCCTGCGCAACTGAAGCGTTGCTAACTTTAATAGAGCTTTGCTCTGATTGGGTGCGCCTTCTTGGGCGCTGCACTGACGTATCAGCGCCTGACATGTGGCGCGTTGCGCCCGAGACTTGAAGCGTTGCTTCAGATTTTTTGAATTTTGAATTTTCTGCAGAGCTTTGCTCTGATTGGGGGAAACAAATGCCCCCCCACCGTTGCGCTCACGTGGCGCGCATGTGAATGCAGCGGTGGCAAGCCCCTGACCGTTGGATCAAGGGGTGAGCTGAAGGGGCGCAAGCGCCTTATAAATAGGACCTATGGCCCTTAGAAACTCTTCGCCATCTTTTCAAGATTTTGATTTTCCAGAGCTTTGCTCTTGCTTAAGAACTTCAGAGCTTTGCTCATTTCCAAAGTTAAAAACTTTAGGTAAAATTAAATCAAATCAGATTAACTTAAATTAACCTTAACCAAAGAGCTTTGCTCTTATAGATCTTTTGATCTAAATAGATCCCCATTGGGGTTTCATAAACAGAGCTTTGCTCTCAATAACTTGTAGATCTACAGGGATCTTGTTCATAGGTTTTAACCCATGAACAGAGCTTTGCTCATAGATCATCTGTGGATCTTTTAGATCTGATAAATGAAAAAATTTCACAAGTTTTTCGTGGATTTTCCAAGAATTCAAAAATTTTAATTCTTTTTGGTATAGACATTTTCTGATGGACCTTTCCATTATTACCATAGAGCTGTGCTCTTTTTAAGGAATCTTATTTCCCTGGGACCAGAGTTTGACAAGTGTCACTCTGTGGCAGAGTTTTGCTCTGAAAGAGGAGATTTTCTCCTTGTCTCTAGGGATTCTTCCCACCCCCCTTTTTTTATAAATGGGAATGTTTTCCTGGGGACCAACTGACAATCTCATCCAATGATGAGGTTGTCTTATTAACTGACATATTGTCATCCAGATTTTGTGGGTCCCTCTTTAGTTTCCTGCTCACTGCACTGCTGTGTGGTGTAATTAATTAATTTAAATTTAATTTAATTAATGCATTTTCTTTTTTTATACGCCAAACGTTGGAATTACAACACTAACGGTTAAATTGTTCTTTTGCAGCGATCATGTCTCTAGACACTTCATTCCCGTTCGTCCGCTCGGAGGAGGGATTTCCCGAGGCACCCTCGGACCGTGAAGTCCTGACCATGATTAGAGAATACGACCCGGAGTACAAGAAACTCCACCTTTGGGGGTCTTGGTATAACCAGATCATTATGGGCCGACGGAGCTTCACATGCGCGGTGCCGTCAGAACCCATAACGGCGATTCATTACGCCAGCCCACCCCCGGTGCAGTACGCCGTAGAGATGGTGGATTGGACCGCGAACAGTTTTCTTCATCCCGCTATGGATGCGGTTCCGGTCCAACGTCCTATGGTCTTGGATATCCTAGGACGTCGTATCTGTCAGGGCGAGGCGAGACCCTGGGGGCAATCATATAACATTGGTCTGATCCCCCGTCATCCGATTGGCTACTTTCCGTAGGCCCGGTACATCCTGTCGACGAAGAAGTCGCAGTTGATAAGATTAGGATTGTACACCGCGGTCTACGTCTCTCTCTTTCAGTATCCCACGCTCCCCACCTGGTGGTTTAAGGCTTTATTGGAGCAGTGGAACATTCCCACCCACACTTTCCTTGCCATGGATCGGGAAGTGTCCATCTCTTTGGAGGAGTTCACGGAGGTATCCGGTCTACCAGTCATGGGAGAACATTATGAGGAGCTACTCCCGACAGATGTATACGTCTTTGGTGCTAGGCCAGTGGTAAGGGGGGTCACGCCGGAGAATGCCGTTCAACATCAATTCCCAAGTTTGATTAAGGTGTTGAACATCTATGAATCTCTCTTTATCGAAAATGGGAGTCGGGGGGTTAACTTTGAAGATTTCACCGCTCGGTTCCTTCGCCCAAGCGTCCTCTCATCAGAGGCTGCCAAGTTTGCCACTCTGGATGACCCTTTTGGTTTAGGTGTGAACAACCTACCGGAGAGGGAAATAGATCAAAAGGGTTTTTTTCTTCCGGACTTCCCTACTATGTCATTTGCAGAAATCGCGGCCCCTGGAATGGATGAGGAGGCCTTTTTCTTAGGATTTCTTGGATTGTGGCTGAGCTG
Source organism: Agapanthus africanus (assembly GCA_030015575.1). Lineage (NCBI taxonomy): Eukaryota > Viridiplantae > Streptophyta > Magnoliopsida > Asparagales > Amaryllidaceae > Agapanthus > Agapanthus africanus. Next base: position 484,702,692 of record CM057343.1, on the reverse strand, counting down.
GTTTGCGGTCCCCATGCACTCTCATCGTATGCGGCCCTCTGTCTTTTACCCAGCCCACCGGATGGCCATCGGGGTAAAGGTGGCTATTGGGATCGCTGGCCTGGCGCACTTATATCATGGTCTCAACCGAGCAGCGGATGCTACCGAGCCCGGGGTATTGCACGTGGTCTTCCCGATGCACTACTTTATGTCGTGGTTCAAGCTACATACGGCGGGTGTCTTCGGCATGCATAAAAGGCCCTCGTTTTTTGACAAGTGTGGTTTCCCTCGTATTATTCAATTGATTGGCGCATCAATCGTGACCCCTTCACCACGAAACGCCAGAGGTTTACTGCTTCGCCCTCGCACCGTTGGAGTCGGGATGTCCTTCATTGACAAGGTATTAACCATTGGAAAAGCGTCCACCACTGCGGTGCGACCATTATAGGACTCCTTTAAGGATGGAGCTTCAGTGTTGACGGCCCGGGAGACCCTCCACTTATATTCTATTAGACCGGGCTTCCTAGTCTTCAGACAGGGCGGTGCGGCAATCTTCATGAGATATAACCCGCATCGTTTTGCCCAACAACTGGGCTACGATCAAGGGGTACCCTTGGAAGCTTTCTTATTGGAACCTGCTGCCAATGAAGAAGGGATGGAGAACGCGTTACATCACTTCATGCGCCTGAACACGGGTTCTCGTTTTTTTATCAGCACGCCGGCCTGCGCTCCACGACTCCTTAATGTATATAAAGAGTGGTACAATCATGCGACGGGGGCCGTTATAAAGGAAGAGAGGCGAGTGTTGATCGACCGTAAAGAAGCACCTCCCGGCACCAACCGTAACGCTCCCTTAGTGCCAAGGACCCCGGTGGCTCCTCCTTTAAAAGATGCCGGGGGCAGACCATCGCGTGCGCAAAGTCCTCCACGTGAGCTGCCGCTCCCTGATATCACAGATGCACCTCCCGCACCCTGTGCTCCAGTGGAGACAGTGGTTGTACCCTCGCCGGAGTCTGGCGTGGGTGCGGACATCGGGACCCGTCGTCCCAAAGTGGCTGCTAAACGGAAGTCGATCCCCCGTGAGCCTAGGGTCGGAGGGCAAAAGAAAAAGAAGTCGCTCTTCGCTGCGGACGTCGTGTTCGGTCAGGAACCCCATGCTCCCTACGCCGAGGGCCTGATCGAATACGGGACGAACGAAGGACTAGTGATGCCGCCGCCGGACGATACAGACTTGGAAGCCGCTCTCGAAACTTCGACGTGGTTGGCGAAGCGTGACGCGTGGCTGGCTAAGCTTGCGCAATCAGGTAACTACTAGTCACATTTTCTTTATTGTAACATATCTTCCTTATTGCTTTTGAGTAACACTTTTCTTTCTTTCCTTCCAACAGGCATCACTGATGAAGAAGTCATCGCCGCTTCTTTGAAGACTTTCCAGGAGGAGGAACGTCTTAGAGCGTCTATGGGCCTTAGTAAGTTTTAATCCATCAAGTCTCCATCTCCCTCGTGTTATGGTCGATCTAACCTCTCTCTTTTATTGCAGAAACCTCAATGCCGTTCCCACCAAGCGACGCAGATGTTTTACCAGCTGCCGATGTTCCCGCTTCCTCTGGGCTACCGCAGGAGGTTCGTCTTGAAGAGCCGATGAAGGATGCCTTAAAGGCTCTGGAGGCATCCCTGAACGAGGATAACGACGCCTTGAAGGAGGCGTCACTAAGGTCCATCGGGACAGCCCGGGAGGAAAGGAAGCGGCTGAGGCGTGAGGCGAAGGCGCGCATGGCTGCCTTGGCTATGGGAGCGGGTCCCAGCACCGCCCCTCATGTTGATACTCCATCTGAAGAGGCCCATGTCGCCCTATCCACTGCCCGCAGAGAGGTGGCGCGCGCAATTCGGAGCGCAAATGGTAGATCCGCTTCAGGTAATATTTCTCTCAGAGTTTTTTGTTATAAGGATTTTTAATGTCATTGGTCCTTATATCTCTTATCTTGCAGGGCCGAGTCCGATCGAGGGGGAGGCGGAAACCGTTGATCCCAAAGAAACAGAGGAGGCGGTACCTGCTGAACTCGAGCTGACGGTGGGCAACGTCGTTGTGGCTTTGGAGCCTGAGGTGGAGGTCGAGGGGCCTGCAGTCGAGAAGGTCATTGATGCCGAACCTGAGGCGGTGGCAGATGATATGATCATTATAACTGAACCGAGGGTGGTGGTGGATGAGGCGCTTGAGGCCGGCGACCTCGTGGTGACAGTGGATGAGCCGATGGAGACGGCGGGGCTCGAAATAGTTGCAGGTGAGATGGATACGACTCTCGGGGAAGAGTCAGCCGCTTCCTTCCAAGAATCCGGCAACGCTCCAATCATTGTCCTCCCTGCTTACGATCTCCTGCCGTCTCCTGGTCGCGGTAGCACGACGACGGTCCCCATCGAGTCGGGTGATGAGGCTACGGGCGGTGGCCTCATGTCGATAGAGGAGGGAGTCGCTTCTGTTTCGGCCGGGAGCTCCTCAGGTAAACCTTAGGTTACTGTCTTTCTTATTTTACAATCCTTTCTGACAAGTTCACCTTTCTTGTAACGCAGGTGCAGCCAGCGCCGATGCCCCACTACTTGAAGGAGCGCCTTCAACGACTGCCTTGGCGGTAGTCACCTCTCAACCCTCTCTTATACCATCTACGATGTTGGAAGGTATGGGTCCGCAACTTATTAGTCTTATCTTTCAGATGTATAGTTTTTATGTACTGAAGTCGTGCTGTTGTGTCTTTTCAGGAGTACTTTTTGACCATCTTTACCAGATGTTGCTCCCACACTTCTCCTTCCCATCCGAGCTTGCCTCTTCCTCTGGTGGCGTTGATGAGTATGATTTCCAATGACATCCTTCTTTCTTTATTGATGGGATTATTTCTAAACCCTTTTTTTTATCTCGACTGCAGTGTTACAAATCGAAGGAGGGGATGAAAGACGGGCTGCGTTGCCGACTCTTCCGGCTCTGCCACCTGCCTCAGCTGGTACAGCGACTATCACATTGATAAAGTCTTCCTTCTTTATTTTCAGAACTGTTATCTGATCACATCTTGTTTCTTTTCAGCTGTCGTTCCGGTCTCGGTGCCCTTCGAATCTCGCATCATAATGCCGGCGGGTCCTTATCTGAGGAGTCTGTCTTCAAAAGGCGCCGCGAATAGTCTGCGCATGTTGAGTGACTACGTCGAGGAACTCGACATTGAAACTCCTACATCTGCCGCAGACTTTGCTATGATGGTTAACCCGATGCTAGCAATACTCGTGAACTTTCATGATGAGGGCATCGTCGCATCCTGGGTTAACCATTGCAGGGAGATTGAGGCCTGCCTGCATCGGTTGGAGTCGCTGCGTCCCGCTCCCGAGGCCTTGGCTGCCAGTAATCAAAGAACAGCGTGGATTGAGCAGAGCGCTCCCTACTTCCACCACCTCGAACAAGAAGTCATTTCAAGGCGTAAGGAGCGAGGTGAGACTTCGAGCAAGTCTGCCCAACTGCATGCTCGGGTGGAGGCCAACGCCGCACGGCTGAAGGTTGTCTTTGAGGGCCTTCTGCAATGTCTTTCTGAAGGGTTATCATTGAGGCAACACCTTGATGTTGTCGAGCGAGATGCACCCAGCCAGGAAGCAGCCCAGAAGGCGGCGAAGGAGCAACTTTCATCTTTCTTGCAGCAGCGAGCCCAGGTGGAAGCGGAGGTGGCCGCGGCAGCCGCTCAGGAGGAGGCGCTGAAGGAAGTGCGAGAGCAGCTTGTGGATTTACTAAAGACACTTCCTCCTCAGTAGCTATCCATCTTTGTATCATTTGTACTTGTAGATAAAAGAATGTTATATATATATATATTTTTTCTTTGACATAATGTATCCTGTACCCGATCAAGTTTATGAATAAAAGATACACCTTTTTTTGTCATGTGTCATTTTCTCCGTCTTCTCTTTCTTTTACTATCAGCATATCACTTTAGCAAACATGGTTAACGGACGATTAGAACGAGTATCCCGATTTCCTTAAGAAATAGCGATGGCTTAGGCCGCAGTTTCGGATCTGCTGCCTAAGACTTTTCAACTCCATGAGCCGTGAGGGTCTCATAGAGATTCTTCTCCCTACGGATCGAGAGGATCTCGTAGGTGGGCTTTCTCCATAGGAATCGTGAGGATTCCTAAGTGTTGTTTTCTCTTACAAGTCGTAAGGATCCTATAAGAGAATTTTTCCCTCTTACGAGTCGAGAGGACCCACAAGCGGTTGTTTCCCTCCTCGTCGAAATTCGACTTTAGAGAGTGAGACCCGTGAATAGTATGCAAGAGACCATTTTGGATTGACTTGCAGGGTCCCATTGTTCAGGAAGCAAGTTTTTTTTTTAGTCCCTGCTGCCTGAGGCTTCATTTGCATGTTGAGACGAATCGGGAATTTCCCGCGGAGACACAGTTTCTCTGCGAGCCAGCGCGAATCAGGAGGCTCTTATCAAGGAGTGTTTGTATCCGTGAGTCGAGGAATTTGCTAGGGATTATTTGTTTCCCAAGCGCCAAGGATTATTTGTTTCCTTAGGGTTTGAAACGAGTCGAGGATTTTCCACGGAGACGCTGGTGGCTCTACGAGTCGACGCGGATCAGGAGGCTCTCGTCAAGGAGTGTTTGTATCCGTGAGTCGAGGAGTTTGCTAGGGATTATTTGTTTCCCCAGCGCCAAGGATTATTTGTTTCCTTGGGGTTTGAAACGAGTTGAGGATTTGCCACGGAGGCACTAATGGCTCTGCGAGTCGACGCGGATCAGGAGGCTCTCGTCAAGGAGTGTTTGTATCCGTGAGTCGAGGAGTTTGCTAGGGATTATTTGTTTCCCCAGTGCCAAGGATTATTTGTTTCCTTGGGGTTTGAAACGAGTCGAGGATTTCCCACGGAGGCACTGGTGGCTCTGCGAGTCGACGCGGATCAGGAGGCTCTCGTCAAGGAGTGTTTGTATCCGTGAGTCGAGGAGTTTGCTAGGGATTATTTGTTTCCCCAGCGCCAAGGATTATTTGTTTCCTTGGGGTTTGAAACGAGTCGAGGATTTCCCACGGAGGCACTGGTGGCTCTGCGAGTCGACGCGGATCAGGAGGCTCTCGTCAAGGAGTGTTTGTATCCGTGAGTCGAGGAGTTTGCTAGGGATTATTTGTTTCCCCAACGCCAAGGATTATTTGTTTCCTTGGGGTTTGAAACGAGTCGAGGATTTCCCACGGAGGCACTGGTGGCTCTGCGAGTCGACGCGGATCAGGAGGCTCTCGCCAAGGAGTGTTTGTATCCGTGAGTCGAGGAGTTGGCTGAAGACACTGGCTTCTTCGGATTTGGACTGAACCGTCAAGATTTGGCTTCGTCTTCTGGTGGAGCCTGTTGGGAAAGTATGGTTCCCTCTTTGTTTACGCCCTTGAATTGTATACAGAGATCGATGTGATCTTAACTGTAGGGCCAAAGTTTTATCATCATTTTTTTGTTTTATCTCCGCGATGCTCTATCATTTCAGCTTTTTATATCGCGAAAGTCGCGATCGCCTAATCATTTCAGCTATTTTTCACGGTGCCCAATCATTTCGGCTATTTATTTTATTTTTACTCGCTGCATTTTATTGCGAGTTGCCCAATCATTTCGGCTATTTTGCATGCATACCTTTTTACTTGCTACTTTTTATTGCAAGTTGCCCAACCATTTCGGCTATTTTGCAGGCATACATTTTTACTTGCTGCTTTTTATTGCAAGTTGCCCAACCATTTCGACTATTTTACATGCATGCATTTTTACTTGCTGCTTTTTATTGCAAGTTGCCCAATCATCTCGGCTATTTTGTATACATGTGCGGCCTACTGGCTTTCCGCCGTAAACCTGAAATTAGACACCGATTTCGGTATCAGCACCGCTACAACTGGGATATTGCCAGGAGCGAATCATCATCTGCCTCTGTCGATGTTGAACAAAAGTGGCTTAGCGACCAGGGTTAGGGTCCTGTCGTATAAGGCTTTTAACTTCATGAACCGTAAGGGTCTCACAAAGGTATTTCTCCCTACAAGTCGTGAGGGTCTTGTGGGTGTATTTTCTCCTTAGGGATCATGAGGATTCCTAAGTGTTTTGTTCCTCTGTAAGTCGTAAGGATCATACAAGAGGATTTTCTCCTCATAAATCGAGAGAATTTACAAGGGTTGTTCACCATGTGAACATATCCCCAGTCACGGATGGGACTTGGTCAGGGAAATGGTTATTCGCGCCCGTGGATTGTATACAAGAGCCCGTGTTGGACCACTTGTAGGAAAATATCGAAAGTTGTGGGGGTTGCTTAAGCACAGGTTTAGGTTTCTGTAACTTAAGACTTCCAACTCTTATGAGCCGTGAGGGTCCCATAAGAGAGTTCTCCTTACGACTCGTGAGGATCTCGCAAGTGTATTTTCTTATTAGGAATCGTGGGGATCCCTAAGTGTGTTGCTCCCTTATGAGTCGTAAGGATCTCACGCGGGTGGTTGTTCCTTTACAAGGTCGAGAGGACCCTATAAGTGGTCTCTAACGAGGTTGCGCCCTTTCAGGTTTTCACAAACACTCGCCGGTAGTCTTGCTGTTTTTACCCACGGAGCCCTTTCGGGTTTTTTTTTTATCCGCGCCCCTTTTGCTTATGGACATACCGTTTTTTTTATTCTTTTTATTTATATATATATATATATATATATATATATATTTCTTTTCTTTTTTATATATACGAGGTCGCGCCCTTTCGGGTTTTCACGAATACTCGCCGGTAGCCCTGCTGTTTTTACTCACGGGGCCCTTTCAGGTTTTCATCCGTGCCCTTTTTGTTTATGGACATACCGTCTTTATTTATTATATATATTTTTTTTTTCATCTCGTCAGCCTAAGGATGCTGCGGTATTAGTTTAAAGACGTTTCGGTCCGCTATTAGTTTAAGGACATTTCGGTCCGCTATTAGTTTAAGGATGTTTCGGTCCGCTGGCCAGCTACTACTTATAGAGTTTTGGGCTTGGGAAGACAGAGAGCGGACATAGTCGTCGTCATCTATCATTGACCTAGGCTGTGGCTTATTAAGCGTAGTATCTCTTTAGGAAGCGACCGTTTATTGGCCTGAAAGGCCTTTCACCGTGCATATCTATGAGTAGATAGGCCCCGCCCTGGTAGACCTTATCTATGATGTACGGGCCTTCATAGTTTGGCTCGCATTTTCCCCGCTTGGCGCGATTGGGGATCATAGGCCTTTTGACCACTAGCACAAGCTCGCCTTGGCGGAATGTCCTCGGTCGGGTCAGCCTTTCATATGAGCGCGTCATCTTTGCTTTATAGGCCTCCAGATTTTGTTGCGCCATGAGTCGTGTTTCTTCAAGGGCGTCAATCTCCTCAAGCCGAAGGTGAGCATTTTCTTCGTCCGTCAGCTCGTAATGGACTGCCACTCGTAGAGAGGGTAACTCTATCTCGAGGGGGAGTACTGCTTCTGTCCCGAATACTAACGCATATGGTGTTGCGTTCGTGGCCATTTTAAACGTAGTTCGATATGCCCAGAGAGCCTCTTGCAGTCTTTCGTGCCAGTCTTTCTTATTTCGCGACACTGTTTTCTTCATGATCTTCGTCAAGGTCTTGTTGAAGGCCTCAGCTAGACCGTTAGCTCACGGATTATAAACCGAGGAATATCTCCAATCTATATTGTGTTGTTGCGCGAAGCGACTGATCTTGTGGCTTCTGTAGGCTGGCCCGTTATCGGAGATGATCCGTCTTGCGTTCCAAACTGGTATATGATGTGCATCTTGAAGAAGTGGAGGATATTTTCCGTCTTCACTTCTCTTAACGGTACTGCTTCTGCCCATTTGGAGAAGTAGTCAGTCGTCGCTAGGATGAAACGATGTCCTCTAGACGATGCTGGTTCGATGGGGCCGACTATGTCAGTTCCACACATTTCGAACAGCCAGCTAGTCACCGTTGGATGTAATGGGTTTGGGTGCTGATGGATGAAGTCCCCATGAATTTGGCATGAGTGGCACTGCTTCGCATATTCGAGGCAATCCTGAATCATCATGGGCCAGTAGTAGCCCATCCGTTTTATCTTCATCTTCATCTTCGGGCCTGCTTGGTGAGAACCGCAGAGTCCGTCGTGAATTTCCTGGACGACCCTTTTCTCTTCGTCAGGTCCTAAGCATCTCAGCCATAGAGAATCAAATGACCTCTTGTACAGAGTATCATTGACGAAGGCGAAAGACAGAGCTCGTTTCATGAGCTGATGTCTTGTGGACGCTTCTTCGGGCATTCGGTGGGACTTAAAGTAGTCTATGAAGACTTCCCTCCAATCCTCGGCCTTTTCCCGGTCTTTTATTTGTAGAGCCGTCTGCTCGCTCGCTCCTTTTTATTCGGATGATTCCGAAGATATTTCTATTGGGGCAAGCACCCGACGGCTTTGCACCACGATTCTAACGTCATCGAGGTTCTCGTCAGCCGGTTCTTTAGCAAGTTTGGCCAATGCGTCTGCTTTGCTGTTTTCCGCGCACGGTATGTTTTCCAAAGTATAGGAGGGAATTTGAGTCAACAGTTGTTGCACTTTTTCGCCGTACTTTACCAATTCTGGTTTGCATGTTTGGTAGTCGCCGTTTATTTGATTAACGACCAGTTGAGAATCCCCGTATATGAGGAGGTTTTCAATTCCCATGTCAATGGCGATCTCGAGGCCTGTTATCAGAGCTTCGTATTCGGCTTCATTATTTGTTCTCGGTTCTGTTAGGGAGAAAGCAAAGCGCATTATCCCTCCTTGTGGAGTCACAAAGATGAGTCCTACCCCCGATTTGATTATAGGGGTACTTTGTTTGCGCTTCTTTACGGAAGATGCTCCATCGAAATAGAGCTCCCATCGGGTATCACCACCGTCGATCGCATCAAACGCATGTTCGTCTGGAAGATCGCAATTTAGAGGAGAATCGGCGGGTATGGGATGCTCAGCGAGGAAGTCGGCGATGGCCTGGCCTTTCACTGCCTTGAGAGGTTGGTACGTGATCGAGAACTCCATCAAGAGTAGGGCCCATTTAGCGAGTCGTCCCGTCAATATGGCCTTTGACATCAAGTATTTAAGAGGGTCCACCTTTGAAATGAGACGGACCTCATGTGCCAACGCGTAGTGCCTGATCTTTGTTATCGCGAAGATCAACGCCAGGCAGTGTTTTTCGATGGGGGGGTAGTTGCTTTCTGCCCTCAGTAGAACTCGACTTAAGTAGTAGAGTGCTCTTTCTTTCCCTTGATCGTTCTCTTGTGCCCATAATGCGCCTAAAGAACCTTCGAGGGCGGCTGTATAAAGAATGAGAGGCTTTCCCTTAACCGGAGTAGCCAACACTGGAGGGTTTTGCAGGTACTGTTTGATCTCATCCAGTGCGCTTTGGCACTTTTGATCCCAGACGAACGGGGTTCCCTTCTTCATCAGGTGGCTGTAAGGACGGCACTTGCTTGAAAGATTGGCTATAAATCGCCGTATGTATACGAGTTTCCCTTGGAGAGACCGCAACTGTTTAAGAGTCCTCGGCGGAGGCATTTCCATGATCGCCTTGATCTTGGACGGATCTATTTCGATACCCCGGTGTCGGACGATGAATCCTAAAAATTTACCCGAGGAAACTCCGAATGCACACTTAAGAGGGTTCATCTTCAAGTTGTATTGCCGAAGGCGTTGAAATACGGTCTTCAAATGCTCGAGATGTTCTTCGTATGATTTACTTTTAACCATGAGATCGTCGATATAGCATTCAACGATTTCGTGTATAAGGTCATCGAAGATCTTCGTCATGGCCCTCTGATAGGTGGCACCGGCGTTCTTTAGACCGAAGGGCATCACCTTGTAGCAGAATATACCCAAAGGAGTCCTGAAGGCGGTGTGCTTCTGGTCTTCGGGATGCATCTTTATTTGATTATATCCTGACGAGCCGTCCATGAAGGAGAAAACCTCATGAGTGGACGTATTGTCTATCATCAATTCGGTGACTGGTACTGGAAAATCATCCTTCGGGCAAGCTTTATTAAGATCGCGGAAGTCTACGCATATACGCACTGTCCCGTTTTTCTTCATCACCGGGACGATGTTGGCGATCCATTCAGGGTATTGAACCTCCTGGATGAAGCCAGAGTCGATCAGCTTCTTGACCTCGGCATTGATGCTCATCTCAAGCTCGAGTCGCATTCTTCTCGGCGCCTGTTTGACTGGCTTGATGTTCGGGGATATCGCCAATTTGTGTACAGCAATTTCTGGATCTAGTCCCGGCATTTCAGAATAGTTCCATGCGAAGCAATCTCTATGCTGCAGAAGCACATCCTTTAACGCGGCTACCCTTTCTTCAGATAGTAGCTCGCTGATGAATGTCGGTCGCGGATCGTCTGCTGATCCCAACTCAATTTTCTTAAGGTTGTCTGCAGTGGTATGGATTCCATCTTCTAGTTCTTTCGGCGCTGGTGGGAAATCTGAGATTACCACATCGTTGTTGTTTTTGAAGCACCAGGAAAGGTCATCCATGTTCTCGGGCTCTTCTTTTGATATCGTTATCATGTGACAGGTGCGAATTCGCTTCCAATCCCAATGTGGAACCGGTTCTTCTTTCGTAGCCTTGGGCTCGTGCTTCTGTAGCGGCGTTACCTTCCAGTTGTCAGACAGAGCGAACTTGCCGAGCTGGTACTGATCTTCGAGCCAATTCTTAAAGGTGAAGCAGTCTTCGAGCGGGTGCCCTATTACTCGATGGTAAGAGCAATAGTTTGGGCCAGAGACTTCGCTTGCTTGTTCGGGGCGCTTGGACTCCGGCAATGTGAGCATTTGATGTTTTAGAGCAAGCTCAAATATCCTCCTCGTCTTATCCCGAGGAAAAGAGTATGCTCGACTCATTTTCTTCATGAGGGATAGATCAATAACGCTCGCCTCCCGTTTGCGTGACTTCTTAGCCCTGCTTTATCGCTGTTGAGCGCATTTTTGGCCTTTCGACTTATTTCTGCTTTTGCGTTGAGCCTTCTTTATAACAGGTTGATAAGGAGCGGCATTTTCATCCTTTACGGCCTGTTGGAGAAGGCGTTGCGTCTTGGCTTTCTCGTAGATGGCCGTCTCGCGGTTGTGATCATCTCGGACTTTTTGACCAGCTTTCTTTATAAGTTTGTCCATTTGTTCCTCGAACGACGTACTGGGCACTTTTATATCAGGAACTTTTACTGGTTCAGGATTAGCATCCTCCCGTTGAGCATCTGCTTCTTCATTGAAGTCATGCACGACGTAACAGTCACGGAGCAGCTCTCGTTTCTTGGAACGAATGTATCCGAGCCCAATTGTCTCCATTCTCCCATTAGGCAGCTTATGCTGAGTTCCCGGGACGTTCCAGACCCTGTCATAGAATTTGGCCTCTCTAACGGTCTGTTTGAAGGATATCCCCTGACGTTTCAGCAGCTTCTTCAAACCCTCTGTATAATATCTGGGAAGACGGATAGGCTGAAGCATGTCGAGCGCAGGATCCGCGCCATGCCAGATTTCTTTTTTCACCTTGGTTTCTTCAGAGCGGTAAAATAGAATTGCTTTTTCGCTTTCTCGTTTGGGAGGGATATAGAATGTCCGCAGCTCTTCTACACTGTAGATATTAAGTGCATCCAGTTCTTTATGATGCTCAGGCGGCACCATGGCGACTTGTAGACTTTGCTCCTCATCAGCGGACATTTGTATTAAAGGTCGAGTAGAGAATACGGCATGGACTTCATCTTCCGAGTCGCTGCCAAAGATTAATGTAGGAGCCGATGGTCCCGGCTTGTTGTGTTGGGGCGGATCCGAATAAACCATCTCCTCTTCTTCCTCAGTATCACTGCCGAAGACAGGGATGGTAGCGTTAGTTTTATTCTCCGGCTTGTGACACTTCTCTGTGTCTTCGAAACTCGGTAAGAAGTATTTGGCATCTTCATATTTGCGGACCTCGTTCACAGAGAACGGATTCAGTTCTCCCGTCACGGTATACTCGAAACCATCCTTAACATACTTCATACACTGATGTTGTGTAGAAGGGATGATGTTGTACTCGTGTAACCATGGTCGGCCGAGCAAAGCGTTGTAGCATGTCTTGGCGTCTATGACGTGGTACTTAATGTCCGTGACGAGTAGCCCGAAGCGTAGTGTCAGTATCACAGATCCAAGAGTCTTTGACGATTGGGAGTCGAACCCGGAGATGGTGATCTTGTCCCGAGCAAGGTGCTGGACGCTCATGCAGATTTCCTTCAACACCCGTACGTTGAGTAGGTTAACAGATGACCCGTTATCGATCAGGATTTTACCTATCTTTATATGATGGCAGTATCCCGAGACATAGAGAGGGCGATTGTGGTCGCACGTCCCAAGTAGAAGGTCTTCATCGCCAAAAGTAACATCGGCCGTGTGCACTTCCTCCAATTCATCCTTCATCTTTTCCTCGGCCAGGCATGCTTGGAATTGTTCTGGGTCTTGGAGCGCTTTAATCAACGAATCTCTCGCCTCTTTTGATAGCAAAAGGGCGTCAAGAATGCTGAGCTGTGAGGGCAGCTTCCTCAAATGTGCTAAGACGTTGTAATCCATCTTATTCTTCTTTGGTGGGTCTTTGGCAGCTAGCTCTTCCACCACTTGGTCATCTAAGACGATATCTTCAGAGGCCTTTTCTTTCCCTTTATCTTTCCTGTTCGAGGGTCCGAAGTTCTTTTCGGGTAGCGTGCGATTACATAGCCGGATATTTTCGCAAACCTTCGGTTCTTCTTCTTTTCTCGAATCAGACTCTTTAAAGAGGGGGGCAAGTTCTAGCTCTTCATCAGAATCACTCCCAAATGTAGGCACTTGTGGTTTACCGGAGTTAATCATGCAACAATCGCCAGCAGTTCTTTTAAGCCCTTCGGTTGTATTTCTTTGCTCCCGGCGAGTTTTACACTTTTCCCGCTTAAAGCGTTGTCGATGAGCAACATATCCTTGCCACCATCTATCGAAAGCTTCGCACTCTTGAGTGGGATGCGAAATCTTTTGATGATATAAGAAATAGGAGGGGTGCGTTTCCCTTTCACCTGTGACGTTTCCTTCAGAGGATGATAGCTTCATGCCCATTGATATGGCCTTAGCAAACTTTTTCCTCATCTTGAATTGGTTTTTGTCGGTAGCGGAGGTGTTTTGCTCCAGCGGGATCGTCTCAGCTCTTTCATCAAGTCGCTGGCGCTTGGCCTTTTCAAATATAGCCGTCTCGCGTTCTCGATCAGCTTTACTTTTCAACCGAGCTTCATTAAGGAATGCGTCAATTACCTCATCTGATAGCCCCAGAATTTTTGATTCAGGATCTGCCCCCAGCTTTTCGGTGCAAGGAGTCTCCTCATCATTCGTGATCGAATGGGAAATCATATGACAGTTCGCCACGCATTCTTCGGATTCATCAGATGAACTTCTTCCCTCGTCTTCTTCTTGAAAGACGTGATTGAGGAACTCCTGGAGCGTAATGGGAGTCCGTGCCTTCTGATTGTATTCCTCCAGCGTGTCAATTTGTTTTTGTAAGTCCGTGCGCTTGTCGCCAGGCTTCACGGGCTTCTTAGATTTCTTCTTCTTCTTTTTCGAAGATTTTGACGGCTGGCTGCAAGTGTTTGAACCACCACTATCGGTCTTTGGAGTTGGACGTGGGTTCAACATCCCTTCAATGACCTGCGGTTCCAACGGGTTCTTCCACTCAATCGCTGGACATGTCTGGAGATCGTTTAGCATCCTCTTTATCTTGGCTGATAATACAACCTCCCAAGGAGCTTCTTCAATGACAGAGCATGTTGCCCCCGGCGTATTCGTCCCCTTAGAGGTGTGTGGCTGCGGGGGATTCACCTTCCATTTGTCGGATAATGCGAACTTGCCTTGTCGGTACTGGTTTTCAAGCCAACTTTTGAAAACGTAGCAGTCTTCGATCGGATGGCCTAGTACTCGATGGTAAGGACAGTAGTTGGGTTCGCTGACGTCACTTGGTTGTAACCGACGTTTTGGATCCGGCAAATTTATGAGTCTGTTGCGCAACGCCAGCTCGAATAACCTCCTCGTTTTATCGCGGGGAAAGGAATAAGGACGTCCCGTCCTATCCTCAAGGGGTACGTACGAGCGCATATTATTTTGACGAGCAACCGGCTTCGAGTCGCTCAGTTGTTGTTGAGCATTAGCGACGACGATCGCTTTTCCCTTCCCTTTGTCATTTCGGGTGTCTGGCCTTGGAAGAGGGGGTTTATGGCCCATTTGATCCATTTGCGCTAGTTTGTCAATCAAGGCCTGGAAGGTAGTCGGCTTGAAAAATATCATAAACTGCGAGATGGTTGCTTGTGGATCGAGGGTTCCCACAAACATACCCACCGCGGGAGCTTCTTCAATGCGCTGCTCACACTTTGACCATAAGTTCCGCCATCGTATAGCGTACTGAACCCACATCTCGCCTGGCTTTACCCTGGCGTTAATCAGTGCTGTCATTAGGGTACGTTCACTGGCGCTTGCAAAACGCTGAGTAAACAACAGCTCCATCTCCGCGAAGGTTTTAATAGAATCGTTCAGGAGCTCAGAGTACCATTCGAACGCCGTATCTGACAAACTTCCAACAAACTGGCGAAGTAAAAGCTTGTCATCTCCACCGGTATTGCCGCAGAGTGCCCTGAACTGGGCGACATGCTGGTGAGGATTGCCCGTCCCCTTGTAGACATGGAACTTGGGAATCGTATAACCTGGCCGGTATTTGATTTGATCGTACCAACTCGGATATGGTCTCCCCGTTTTCACGACCTGGCCGGCTGTTTCGGTTGCATAATGAACCCGTATTTGCTGGGCGATGTATTCATCCAAATCAGCTTTGGAGATTGTATTCTCTTTAGCTGTGGACAGAACTGGTGGAGGATTCGACGTCTCTCCCCTATCGTCTTCAAGAATGATTGGGGGATCTTCAGCAAGCGGATCTTGTTGAATCATCATACCCACCATATCCTGGAATAGGAGGGCCATTTTCTTTATGTTGGCTGCCTGCTCCGCAGCTTCTTTATCTTTTTTCTCCAGTACGCGACGAAGGAATTCAGCGTCCGTTTCTTGTTCTTGACGCTCGTCCGAGGATGTTTCAGGGGTTTCTTTTGGCCCTGTAAGTGCGGCCATAGCGTTCATCATTTCTTGGAGCTTCTGCTGCTGCTCCTGAGCCTTGGTCACTGACCTCGTGTGCGGTCTATGACCTGTTGATATGCGGCTATCTTCTTTTCCCGATGCCATGTAAACCGTATGAACTGTTATGCCCCCTGACTTGGGGTATTTAGGTTCACTATTTTTAACTTTTGCCGCTAACGCGGGAGTTTTCTCTGGCCTCCTTCTTTTGTGGGCCGTTGAGGTTAAAGGAACGGTTGAAAGGGGCATCCTAGCAGCTGCTGTCCCCCGCTGTTTAATGGGACGGTCCTCATCTTTTTCCACCTTCGCCATTTTTCGTTGACGGGAGTGATCCGTGTCAATTACGGAGTCTTGAACCCTCCGCCAAACTTTATAAATTCTTGAGGACAGTCGTTGAGGGGGCTGTTCTTGCTTTGTTTCTGGGACTTTCTTCGCAGGCGGAGGAGATCTTTTCAGTGTAGCGGTTGGAGAATTCTTCCGTACCTTCCTCAGCAGTTCAAAGCTGTTCCCAGTAGGAACAACAGCATTGACTTCCACCACTGGAGCCGGTGGAGTTAGCCCTGAGGGAGAGTTGCCCCCTGCCTTCCTCACTCGTTGCCAATGGCGACGTCGAGCACGGCGAGCCATTGGGATTGGCTCAGAGATTGAGATAGTTTCTTTTTTCCCCCTGTCTGAATGAAGCGCCGCCGGTGTTAACCTCTTAAAGACTGAGGTTGTCTTTCGAGGGGTGATATTCAACCTGCCGA
The DNA here is from genome assembly GCA_030015575.1 of Agapanthus africanus. Classification (NCBI taxonomy): domain Eukaryota; kingdom Viridiplantae; phylum Streptophyta; class Magnoliopsida; order Asparagales; family Amaryllidaceae; genus Agapanthus; species Agapanthus africanus. The sequence goes on along the minus strand of CM057343.1, from coordinate 484,686,850 downwards.
AGACGGATCCTTGAGCAGGGGCAGGAGCAGGAATTGTCAGTCTTGAGAAGACTAATTCTTTGACAGGGGAAGCCGCCTTGACGACTTTTGGAGCAGCAGTTATTGCTTTCCTTGGGACAGCCAATTTAGAGTTCTGATTTAGCCTGGTAAAAACAAAGGCTGTCGGTTTGGTAATGGGCGACCCGTTGACAGGGGTCGTCGTAGCAGTGAGCCGGTCGAAGACCGACTTCTTGTTCACTTCCGGTGCAGGCATGGGCGCAGAGAAGCTTGTAGGTGGGATCATGGTCCCGAAGAACAGACCAATGGTGGCTTGGGTCACCTGGTTTACCGGCAAAGCGAGGAAGGAAGCCACTTGGGGTCCATATACTACACCTCCTGGTGAGGTGGAGCGTCCGTTGCAGTGGCATTTCGAGCAGTTGGTGCAATTAGAGGCCATTGAATCTTGAGTTCTGCGCCAGGCAAAAGACCAAATCTTCGTAACTTGAAATCCAAAGGCAACCGTTAACAAACCGCGATTGGTTCGCGAAGACGACACACGAAGTGTAGAGTGGAAAGAGGAAAAGGTCCCACCGGGCGTGCCAGAATCTGTTCCCCTCCGAATGGCAGCCTAGACTTTGCGTCTTGCCTGAGATTCGGGGCAGATGCTATATGGTTTTATCCGTCCACCTCTCCGAAGATGCCAAGTTGATTTATGGCACCATGTATCGGAGGTTTAGACGGATACGGCCGATGTAGCAGACTTTGTCAGATTCCCCCTCGCTTGAGGGGTTTTTGATTATGGGGACGCTCTTCCCTACAGGCGTAAGCCCCTGCAGTTAATTACGCTACCGCATCGCGGTAACAACTTTCTCCTTCTCCGGAATTTCACTTCGTGTCGTGTGTGTTTGTTTTGTTTGTGGTTGCCCGTGGATTGTATACGGAGACTGAATAATGCCGTCGCCCGTAGGACGTGGACTAGTCCAAATCCGTATTTACTTAGATTTGGGTTTGGTGTTTTTAGTTTAAGGATGCATTAGTCGCGTTGCGGCTAAGATCAACTTAAACGTTCGTTAAGGATACAATAGTCCTGTTTGAGACTAAGATCAACTTAACGTGATAATCCATTTAATATCTGGCCATCGGGACTCGTCACCTCTCTAACGTCGTTGAAGGATTACAACGACAGATGTCAGAGGAGTTCAGAGATGTACCCCTAAACCAAAGTCGATTTGGAGTTTTATAGTCCATTTAAATGTTTAAGGATACATTAGCCGTATTTGGGGCTAAGATCAACTTAAACGGGACCGTTTAGATCCGGCAAAAGAGCATTTGGGAGCTCTATTGTTCCAGTTTAGAGACGTAGTGGTCCATGTTCCAGTTTAGGGACGTGGTGGTCAACCATTAGTTTAGGGACATTTCGGTCCAACATTAGTTTAAGGACATTTCGGTCCAACATTAGTTTAGGGACGTTTCGGTCCACGAGTTTAAGGACCCCGCAGTCAGTATTGATGTGTGGTCGTTGGGACCCGTCACCTCTTTGACGTCGTTGAGGAATTACAACGATGGATGTCAAAGGAGTTCGGAGATGTACCCTCGAACCGGATATAATTTGATTTGAGAGAGCATTTGTGCTCAGTTCAATTTAATTTAAGGACTTACGGCCAGAATTGGGCTAAGTCCAGTTGAAAATGTTCAACATTTTATTTATTTTTAGTCCATTAGACCTGTGCTAGGGCTTTGCCCACACTTAAATAATGCATTGCATTACTTCTACTTTCTTGTTTGGGCTCTGCCCATAAAAGATGCAGAGCATCAATTTATTTTGGGCTCTGCAAGGCATCTGCATAGCATTTTATTATTTTTGTTTGGGCTTTGCCCATTTATAAATGATGCAGAGCATCAATTTAATTAGGTCTGTTTGGTCTTTTAAGTGGGCTTGGCCCTGCATTGCATTTATTAGGCGCTTTGCGCCACTCACTGAGCGCAAGCGCTTGTGGTGAAGACACGTGTCATGCTCTGGTGAGCGCAAGCGCAACAGTGCAGTGCGCTGCGCTAGTGCGCTGCGCTAGTGCGCTGCGCTGTTGCGCTGCTGACACGTGGCGCGCTCTGGTGAGCGCAAGCGCAACAGTCCAGTGCGCTGCGCTAGTGCGCTGCGCTGTTGCGCTGCTGACACGTGGCGCGCTCTGGTGAGTTGCGCCTACTCCAGAGAGCAAAGCTCTTATTTTAAGAGCGCATAGCGCAAGTGGTTTAGATGCTGACACGTGGCGCTCTCCCAAGAGCACAACAGCGCAGTTTGTAAGTGTAAAGCACCAAGAATCTTTTAGATTCAAGAACAGAAGTGCAAAGCACTATTTGATTTCTTGATCTAATTTAGATCAAAGAAAAATAAGTTTTTTCTTGTTTTTCTTATCTTAGAGAACCAAAGGTTCATGAAAAGTGCAAAGCGTTATTTTTGTTTTATTTTATTTTTATTAAAGATCATTGATCTTATTTTTTTAGATCTATGATCTGTTCATAAGAGAACTTTCTCTTTTTTCTAAAGGTTTTTACCTTTTTTATTCTTGAGGAGTTTCTCAGAGTTCCCTTCTCTCCTTTTTTTTTTTAGAAAGATATTCATGCCTTTTAATTGAGGCCTAGGGTCCTTTTTATAGTGCCCATAAATTAGTTAAATTTGTTAAAGAGATCTTTCTCTGAGTGATTTGGGGAATTTTCCCCACCGTTGGATCTTTGATCCAAGGGCTTCTGCTTTGCAGAAGAAAATTTTCTTATTTTAACAAGAACAGAAAAGATTTCTTAAAATTTTTAATTCTGTTTGGCGCAGATGCCCCTACGCGTGACACGTGTCGCGCAGCGCACAGCGCAGCGTAACTGCGCTAGCGCATCTGTGCTGACACGTGTCGCGCAGCGCACAGCGCAGCGCAACTGCGCTAGCGCATCTGCGCTGACACGTGTCGCGCAGCGCAGCGCCAGCGTAACTGAAGCGTTGCTTCCTTTAATAGAGTTTTGCTCTGATTGGGTGCGCCTTCTTGGGCGCTGCGCTGACGTATCAGCGCCTGACATGTGGCGCGTTGCGCCCGAGACTTGAAGCGTTGCTTCAGATTTTTTGAATTTTGAATTTTCAGCAGAGCTTTGCTCTGATTGGGGGAAACAGGGACGCTCTTCCCTGCAGGCGCAAGCCCCTGCAGTTAATTACGCTACCGCGTCGCGATAACAACTTTCTCCTTCTTCAGAATTGCACTTCGTGTCGTGTATGTTTGTTTTGTTTGTGGATGCCCGTGGATTGTATACGGAGACTAAGTAATGCCGTCACCCGTAGGACGTGGATTAGTCCAAATCCGTATTTACTTAGATTTGGGTTTGGTGTTTTAGTTTAAGGATACATTAGCCATATTGAGGCTAAGATCGACTTAAACTTTTGTTAAGGATACATTAGCCTAATCTCCAGACTAAGATCAACTTAACGGGATCGTTTAGACCCAAAAAGAGCAATTGGCTCTATGGTTTAGTTTAATGACGTTGCGGTCAATTTCCAATTTAAGGACGTAGTGGTCCATGTTCCAGTTTAGGGACGTGGTGGTCCACCATTAGTTTAAGGACGTCTCGGTCCACGAGTTTAAGGACCCCGCAGTCCGTGTTGATGTGTGGTTGTCGGGACCCGTCACCTCTCTGACGTCGTTGAAGGATTACAACGATAGGAGTCAGAGAAGTTCGGAGATGTACCCTCGAACCGGATGTAAATTGATTTAAGAGAGCAGCTGTGCTCAGTCAATTTAATTTGAGGACTTACGGCCATGATTGGGGTAAGTCCAGTTTAGAAATGTTTAACATCTTATTTGTCTTTGGCCTATTAGGCCTGTGCTAGGGCTTTGCCCCTGTTTAATAATGCACTGCATTTCTTATTTTGTTTGGGTTCTGCCCTTTTATAAATGATGCAGAGCATCAATTTTGTTTGGGCTCTGCCATTTTATTGCGTTTTATTTTGTTTGGGCTCTGCCCTTTTATAAATGATGCAGAGCATCAATTTTATTTGGGCTCTGCCCTTTTTATTGCATTGCAATTTATTTTGGCCTACTAGCCTTTTTGACTTGGGCCTGGCCCCTTCAGTAAATAATGCAGTGCATTTGTCTGGCGCTTTGCGCTAATTAATGAGCGCAAGTGCATGTGGAGGTGACATGTGTCATGCTCTGGTGAGCGCAAGCGCAGTTAACGCAGTGCGCTGCGCTGCTGCGCTGCTGACACGTGGCGCGCTCTGGTGAGTTGCACCAATTTCAGAGAGCAATGCTCTATTTTAAAAGCGCATAGCGCAAGTTGTTCTGGAGCTGACACGTGGCGCTTTCTGGTGGCTTGCGCCAACCCAAGAGCGCAACAGTACAGATTTACAAGTGCAAGGCACTGTTTTAATATCGTGATCCAATTTTGGATTTAAGAAAAGAATCTTTTTAAGATTCCAGAACCAGTGGTTCATCAAAAGGCAATGCCTTTGTGTAGATCAAATGATCTAATAAAGAAGTATATTACTTCTATTTTATTCTTATTATTTGATCTTTTCTTTTTATTTTAAGATCTTGATCTTGTTCAGAAGAAATTCTTCTTTTAAAAGGTTTACCTTCTTTTCTTTCTGATTTCTTCTCAAACTTTCTTTTTAGGAGTCCTCTGAATTCTTTCTCTGTTTCTCTGTCAATGTTCTCTCTTCTTCTCTTTTTTTTTATTTTAGAAAGAAGGATCATTGGTCGTTGGGACCCGCCACCTCTCCGACGACACTGAGAGATTACAGTGCCATATATCGAAGGTGTGGAGGAATGTACCCTTTGAACCATGTCTCACTCATTAGGGGGGAAGAACAGGCTGGAGCTTAAGCTTCTCGCTGCTGAAAAAGGCTTCTTTGCGTTCGCGCACGTGCGTCGCACGTGTTGGGCGCACGTGCGTCGCACGTGTTGGGCGCTCAAATTTTGCACGTAGCGCACATGGATCTTGCGCATATGCGCATTATGGGGGGAGCAAGCTCCTATGGAGAACGAGTCTCCTTTTAATTGAATATTTTCATGTGGTGCGCGCGTGGCGGGCACATGTGCGTTGCACGTGGCGCACATGCGATTAAGAGGAGAAGCAGAGCTTCTATATATGGAGAACGGGTTCCTTTTAATATTATTAAATGTTCTTATGTGGTGCGCACGTGCATTGCACGTGGTGCGCGTGGCGAGAACACGTGCGTTGCACGTGGTGCTCGCCACGCGCGCACACGTGCGTTGCACGTAGCGCACATGCGCATTATGAGGAGAAGCAGGGCTTCTATATATGGAGAACATGCTCCTTTTAATATTATTAAATGTTCTCATGTGGTGCGCACGTGCGTTGCACGTAGTGCCGCATGGCGGGCACACGTGCGTTGCACGTAGCGCACATGCGCATTATGAGGAGAAGCAGGCTTCTTTATATGGAGAACAGGCTCCTTTTAATATTATTAAATGTTCTCATGTGGTGCGCACGTGCGTTGCACGTAGTGCCGCATGGCGGGCACACGTGCGTTGCACGTAGCGCACATGGCGCTTGCGCATATGCGCATTATGGGGAGGAGCATGCTCCTATCTTGGAGAACTAAGCTCCTTTGAGTATTGAATCCTTTGAGAATTTAACTCTCCCTTTCTAAGAGGTATCCCCTCTTATTTATATGGGAGTGATAGAGAAGCCATCTCTCCTTTTCCCGATATGGGACTAAAAAATGAATTCCCCATGTAGTAGAGCATTACTTTAGATTACACGTGCATAACACATTTACTCATAACTTTTGATCTCGGAAGAATTATGAGGCCCATAATATATCAAATCGAAGGTCTTTTCGAGATGCTTTCAATATCATCAGAATTTAGCCATTTCTCGTTCCGGAGTTTGTCAAAATACAGCTCGGAAAATACCGGTTCGCATCTTTTTCCTTAGATCACATGTGCATAGACATTTGCCCATAACTTTTGATCCCGGATGAATTATGAGGCCCATAATATATCAAATCGAAGGTCTTTTCAAGATGCTTTCAATACCATCAGAATTTAGCCGTTTCTCATTCCGGAGTTTGTCAAAATACAGCTCGGAAAATACTGGTTCGCATCTTCTTTCTTAGATCACATGTGCATAACACATTTGCTCATAACTTTTGATCCCGGATGAATTATGAGGCCCATAATATATCAAATCGAAGGTCTTTTTGAGATGCTTTCAATACCATCATAATTTAACAGTTTCTCATTGGGTAGTTTATCAAAATACTGGACGGAAGATACTGGTTCGCATTTTCTTAAGCGTATCGCTGCCATTTGATACCTTGGACTCTTTTGCGCAGAAATTTTTGGCGGGAACATGCATGAGCGTTCAAAACCTCGCTCGAGATAAAATCACTATCTTCGGATTCGACTCTCGGTCATCACGGACGCTCGGGTCTGCGATACTAACATTACGCTTTGGGCTGCTCGTCACTGACATCAAATTTCATGTTATTGACGCCAAGACTTGCTACAATGCTTTGCTCGGCAGGCCTTGGTTACATGAATACAATATCATCCTTTCTACACAATATCAGTGTATGAAGTATTTCAAGGATGGTCTTGAGTATACCGTAACGGGAGAGCTAAACCCATTCTCCGTGAATGAAGTCCGCAAATACGAGAACGCAAAGTACTTTCTGCTAGACTTTGAAGGCATGGAAAGATGCCATAAGCCGGAGAATAAGCAAAAATCTATCACCACTATTCCGGTCTTTGGGAGCGATACCGAAGAGGAGGAAGAGATAGTCTATTCAGGACCACCTCAATGCAACAAGCTGGGTCCGTCCACCCCTATTCTGGTCTTCGACAGGGACTCTGAGGATGAGGTCAATGCAGTATTTTCTGTTCGACCATCAATACAAGCCTTCACTGGAGAAGATCAAAACTTACAAATCGCTATGGTTCCGCGGCAGCACTACAAAGAGCTTGACGCACTTGATACCTATAGTGTGCAAGAACTGCAGACGTTCTATATCCCCCCAGGCGAAAAGATGAAAAGGCGATTCTCTTTTATCGATCCGCGGAAACCAAAGTGGAGAAAGAAATCTGTCATGGTGCCAATTCTACGCTTGACAGGATATAGCCCATCCATCTGCCCAGATACTACACGGAAGGATTGAAAAGGTTGTTGAGGCACCAAGGCGTACCCTTCAAACAGACGGCTCGACAAGCTCGGTTCTACAACATGATCTGGAACGTCCGTTGGATTTAGCGAAAATTGCCTAACGGGAGAATGGAACGATCGGGCTTGGATATGTTCAATCCAAGAAACGGGAACGATTCCATGGCTGCTACGTTATACATGACTTTGATGAAGAAGGAGATGCTCTGTTAGAAGACGCTAACCCTGAACCAAAACGAGGTCCCGCCATGAAAGTGCCAAGTCCGTCGTTCGAAGAACAGATGGACAAGCTAATAAGAGAAGCGGGTCAAAAGGTCCGGGATGACCATAGCCTCGAAATGGCCATTTACGTGAAATCCAGGACGCAACGCTTCCTTTAGCAGGCTGCAAGGAATGACGATGCTCCTCGTCGCCAGCCCGTCATACAGAAGACCCGACGCAGAGGTAGAAACAAGCTAAAGAACGGAAAAAACGTTCGACAGCGGCAAAGTGGGTCCAAGAAGCCACGCGATCGAGAATTGAGCAGCCGGGATCCGTCTCTTATAAAGAAGATGGGTCGAGCATATTTTTTTCCCCAAGACAAGACAAGGAAGATATTCGATCTCGTCATGAAACATCAGATGATGACACTCCCGGAGTCCAAACACCCCGAACAATCAGACGAGGCTTCTCATCCGGATTATTGCTCTTATCGCCGAGCGATAGGACATCCTCTTGAAGACTGCTTCACCTTCAAAAACTGGGTTGAAGACCAATATCAACTCGGCAGGTTCGCTCTATCCAACAGTTAGAGGGTAGCCCCACCGCAAAAGCATATACCAAAAGCAACGTATATGGTGAGAGTAGAACCAAATCAACACCGGTCTTGGAAGCGATCTCATACCTGTCACGCGATAACGCTGTCAGGAGAAGGAGTACGCGAGGATATGGCTGACCTCCCCTGGTGCTTCAAAAATGGTGATGACAAGATGATCTCAGAGTTTCCACCAGCACCAAAAGAATTGGAAGATGGGATACATACTACTGCAGATAACCTCAGGAAAATTGACTTGGGGACGGCAAACGACCCGAGGCCTACGTTCATCAGTGCTGTTGTCCGAAGAACAGGTAGCTACGCTAAGAGATGTGCTTATGCAGTATAAAGACTGCTTCGCACGGAACTACTCCGAGATGACGGGGCTAGATCCAGAGATAGCTGTGCATAAATTGACAATATCTCCGGACGTCAAGCCGATCAAACAAGCGCTGAGAAGAATGTTGCTCGAACTTGAAATGAGCATCAACCCCAAGGTCAAGAAGCTAATCGACTCCGGCTTCATCCAAGAGGTTCAGTACCATGACTGGATTGCCAACATCGTCCCAGTGATGAAGAAAAATGGGACAGTGCGCATCTGCGTAGACTTTCGAGACCTTAACAAAGCTTGCCCAATGGATGATTTTCCTGTGCCGGTTACCGAGCTGATGATAGATAACACGTCCACTCACAAAGTCTTCTCTTTCATGGACGGCTTATCAGGGTACAATCAAATAAAGATGCATCCCGAAGACCAGAAGCATACCGCTTTCCGGGCTCCGCTGGACATATTTTGCTACAAAGTAATGTCTTTCGGTCTGAAGAACGCCGGCACCACCTGTCAAAGGACCATGACGAAGATTTTCGATGACCTCATACATGAAATCGTCGAATGCTATATCTACGACCTCGTGGTTAAAAGCAAATCGTACGAGGAACACTGGGAGCATTTGAAAATAGTGTTCCAGTGTCTTCGGAAATACAATCTGAAGATGAACCCTCTGAAATGCACGTTCGGAGTTTCCTCTGGTAAATTCCTAGGATTCATCGTACGACACCGAGGTATCGAAATAGACCCTTCGAAAATCAAGGCAATCATGGAAATGCCTCCGCCAAGAACTCTCAAGCAATTGCGGTCTCTCCAAGGAAAGCTCACATATATCCGACGGTTTATAGCCAATCCCTCCGGCAAGTGCCGCCCCTACAGTCATCTAATGAGAAAGGAGAACCCGTTTGTCTGGGATCGTAAATGCCAAAGTGCACTCGACGAAATTAAGCAATACCTGCAGAATCAGCCGGTACTGACCGCTCCGGTCAAGGGAAAGCCTCTCATACTATACACAACAACCTTTGAAGGTTCTTTAGGCGCGCTATGGGCACAGGAGAACGACCAAGGGAAGGAGAGAGCCCTCTACTATTTGAGTCGAGTCCTCCTGGGGGTAGAAAACAACTACTCCCCCATTGAAAAATGCTGCCTGGCGTTAATCTTTGCAATAATGAAGCTCCGGCATTATGCTTTGGCGCATGAGGTTCACCTAATATCAAAAGTGGATCCTCTCAAATATTTGATGTCAAGAGCCACACTAGCGGGACGGCTCGCTAAATGGGCCCTCCTCTTAATGGAGTTCTCGATAATCTATCAACCCCTCAAAGCGGTGAAGGGCCAGACCATTGCCGACTTCCTCGCTGAGCATCCGATACCTGCCGATTCATCCCTAAATTGCGAATTGCCAGACGAGTATGCGTTTGACATGATCGACAGGGAGAAAGGAGAGAGTGACACCCGATGGGAACTTTACTTCGATAGGGCATCTTCCATGAAGAAGCGACAACAAAGCACCCCTATAATCAAATCTGGGGTAGGCCTTATCTTCGTGACTCCACAAGGAGGAATAATGCGCTTTGCCTTTTCCTTAACAGAGCCGAGGACAAATAATGAAGCCGAATATAAAGCTTTGATAGCAGGTCTAGAGATCGCCGACGACATGGGAATCGAAAACCTCCTCATATACGGAGACTCCTAGTTGGTCGTTAGTCAAGTAAACGGTGACTATCAAACGTGCAAATAAGAGTTGGTAAGGTACGGTGAGAGAGTGCAACAATTGCTGACTCAAATTCCTGCCTACGCCCTGAAAAGCATACCGTGAGCGGAAAATAGCAAGGCGGATGCATTAGCCAAACTCGCTGAAGAACTGGCTGACAAAAACCTCGATAACGTGAGGATCGTTGTGCAAAGCCGTCGGGTTCTTGCACCGGCAGAAATATCTCCGGAGCCGTCCGAAGAAAAGAGAGCGACCAAGCAAACGACCCTACAAATAAAAGACCAGGAAAAGGTTAAGGATTGGAGAGAAGTCTTTATAGACTACTTCAAATCCTGTCAAACACCTGAGGATGCATCCTCGAGACATCAGCTCATGAAACGAGCTCTGTCTTTTGCCTTCATCAATGATACGCTGTATAAGAGATCGTTCGAATCTCTGTGGCTAAGATGCCTAGGACCGGAAGAACCAAAGAAAGTCTTCCAAGAAACTCACGACGGACTCTGCGGTTCTCATCAAGCCGGGCCAAAGATGAAGCTGAAGATCAAAAGGATGGGCTACTATTGGCCCATGATGATCCAAAACTGTCTCGAATACGCGAAGCAGTACCATTCGTGCCAAATTCACGGGGACTTCATCCACCAGCATCCGAGTCCGCTACACCCAACGGTGGCTAGCTGGCCGTTCGAAATGTGGGGAACCGATATAGTCGGGACCATCGAACCAGCGTCATCCAGAGGACATCGGTTCATATTGGCGACAACCGATTATTTCTCCAAGTGGGCAGAAGCAGTACCGCTAAGAGAAGTGAAGATGGAGAATATTCTCCATTTCTTCAAGACACACGTCATCTATCGATTCGGCACTCCGCGACGGATTATCTCCGATAACAGGACATCTTACAGAAGTCACAGAATCAGCCGCTTCGCGCAGCAACATAATATAAACTGGAGATATTCTTCGGTCTATAATCCCCGAGCTAACGGTCTAGCCGAGACCTTCAACAATACCTTGATGAAGATCATAAAGAAGACGGTGTCCAAAAACAAAAAGGACTGGCACGAGAAATTGCATGAAGCTCTCTGGGCGTATCGGACCACGTTTAAAATGGCTACGAATACAACGCCGTATGCATTGGTATTTGGCGCTGAAGCAGTACTTCCCTTGGAGTTAGAACAACCCTCTCTACGAATGGCGGTCCATTACGAGCTAACAGACGAAGAGAATGCTCATCTTTGGCTTGAGGAGCTCGATGCCCTCGATAAAACTCGTCTTATGGCGCAGCAAAACTTGAAGGCTTACAAAGCAAAGATGACGCGCTCATACGAAAGACTGATTAGGCCGAGAACATTCTGCCAAGGCGAACTCGTGCTAGTGGTCAAGAGACCTATGATCCCCAATCGTGCCAAACGGGGGAAATTCGAGCCAAATTATAAGGGCCCGTACATCATAGACAAGGTCTACCAAGGTGGGGCTTACTTGCTCATGAATGGCGAAAGACCCCTCAGGCCAATAAACGGTCAGTTCTTGAAAAAATACTATGCCTGACGAGTCATGGCCTAGGTCAACGATAGATGACGACGCCTATGTCCGCTCGCTATCTTCCCAAGCCCAAACTCTATAAGTAGTATCTGACGAAACCTCGCCTCGAAAACGTGCGACGGACCATAATGTCCTTAAACTAACAACGGACCGAAACGTTCTTAAACTAGCAATGGACCGAAATGTCCTAAAACCAACTGCTGACCAAAACGTCTTTAAACTGCTGCAAACCCGCAGCATCCTTGGGCTGACTCGTTAAAAAAAACGGTACGTCCACAAGCAAAATGGGCACGGATGAAAACCCGAAAGGGCTCCGTGAGTAAAAACAGCAGGGCTACCGGTGAGTTTGTGAAAACCCGAGAGGGCGCAAGCTCGTAAAAAAATTCGTGCACACTTGCGAGGTCCTCTCGACCTTGTAAGGAGAAAACACCTGCTTGAGATCCTTACGACTCACAAAGGAGCAACACACTTAGGGATCCCCACGATTCCTAAGGAGAAATTACACTTACGAGATCCTCACGACTCGTAAGGAGAACCCTCTTATGAGACCCTCACGGCTCATAAGATTCAAAAGCCTTAAGCTACAGGGATCTAAACCTGTTCTTAAGCCATCACAATCCCCAGATTGCCCTACAGGTGGTCCAATACTGGTCCTTGTATACAATCCACGAGCACAAATAAACGTTTCTCCAATAGAGTCCCACCATTGACGATGGATATCTTCATATGGCTAACGACACTTGTAAGTCCTCTCGACTTATAAGGAGAAAGCACTCTTGTGAGATCCTTACGACTTATAACAGACTATACACTTAAGAATCCTCACAATTCTTAAGGAGAAAATGCACCTACGAAATCCTCACGACTCGTAGGAAGAAATATCTTTATGAGACCCTTACGGCTCATGAAGTCAAAAGCCTTAATTGGCAGGATCTTAATCCTATTTGCTAAGCCACCTTTGTTCGACATCGACAAACATAAATGATGATTCGCTCCTGGCAATATTCTAGTTGTAGCGATACTGATGCCTAAATCGGTATCAGATCCCAAGTCCCATACTCACGATAAAAAAAAAGCGAGCCAAAAATGCATACAAAATAGCCGAAATGATGGGGCAACTTGCAACGAAATCAGCAAGTAAAATATATGCATACGAAATAGCCGAAATGATTGGGCCACTCGCAATAAAAAAACAACAAGTATAAAGAAAAAATAGCCGAAATGATTGGGCACCATGAAAGATAGCCGAAATGATTGGGCAATCGCGACTTTCGCGATACAAAAAAGCTGAAATGATAGAGCATCGCGGAAAGAAAACAAACTACGTATAAAATGAAACTTTTGCCCTTAAGGCGAGTCCATACTGTCCCCTGTATACAATCCATGGGCATAAACGAAAAGAGAACCACATTTCCGTAGATTTAGTCGAAGGAAAGCCAGGTCTCGACAGCGACATCTAAAGCCTAGAGATCGGAAACGACGTCCCCCCTCATTCCAGCAGGACACGGAAGCAAGATCACCAATCGAAGCCACAGCAAAATCCCTAGTTCTAAGACTCCATGGTTCACAGACAATCGAAAGTCAGCCCTGACACCGAAATGGCGAAAGTCAGCCCTGATACCGAAATGGCGAAAGTCAACCCTTACACCGTAACGGGGAAAGTCGATCCTGACACCGAAACGGCGAAAGTCAACCCTGACACCGTAACGGCGAAAGTCAACCATCGACCTCCCCGTCGAAGCAACGCTTCGACTCGAGAACAAGTCAACTCGTCAGCCACTTACGAGTCCTCTCGACTTGTATAGAAGAAAATTCTCCTGCGAGATCCTTACGACTCTCAAGAGAAAGCACACTTAGGAATCCTCACGAATCCTAAGGAGAAAATGCAGCAACGAGATCCTCTCGACTCGTAAGGAGAAAAGTCTTTATGAGACCCTCACGGCTCATAAAGTTGAAAAGTCTTAGGCAGCAGACCTGAACCTGTCTCCTAAGCCATCACTACCCTACAAAGAGTTTAAGATGAACTGTTATCTATCGCCCACAAGTTACATTTGCTAAAATCACATGCCAACAACACAGCAAAGGAAGGCGATAATAAAAAATAAAAAAATAAAAAAATGTATCTTTTACTCATGAATTCAATTGAGTACAAGATGAGTCATATAAAAGAATAAAAATGAATGAATACATGTTATTCAAAGATTACAAATATTTAATTGATACAAAGACAGCTAGTGAGAAGGAGGCATTTTCAATAAATCAGCCAGTTGCTCGCGCACTCCCTTCAACTCCTTCTCATGGTCGGCCGCTGCGGCCAGTTCCGCTTCGACTCAAGCCTGTTGCTGCAAGCAGGATGAAACCTTCTTATCGATTTCCTGTTGGGCAGCTTCGCGACTCTGCATAACCCGCTCAATGAAGTCGAGCTTCTGCCTCAATGCCTGTCCGTCCGAAATGCATCGCTGCAGATTGTCAAAGATGGCTCTCAGTTTCACGGCATTCATTTCAACTTGGGCGCGCAGTCGGGCGAATTCACATGAAGTCTCCTCGCGTTCCTTCCGCCTCAAGGTCGCTTCTTGTTCAAAATGGCAAAGAAAAAGAACGCTCTGCTCAACCCACGCAGCCCGTTGGGAGTTCAAAGCCAACACTTCCGGAGTAGGATGCCTGAGCTCAATCTCATGCAGGCAAGCCTCAATCTTCCTGCAGTGATTAACCCAAGACTCAACGACGCTTTCGTTATGGAAGTTCACAAGCGTCGCCAGCATTGGATTAACCTCGGTAGCAAAATCTGCAGCGAATGTAGGGGCCTCCGTGTCAAGCTCCTCGATATATTCGCTCAACATACGCAGGCTGGTCGCAGCGCCTTTAGAAGATGGACGTCTGGAAAAGGGTCCTACAGGCTTTAAGATTCGAGACTCGAAGGGAGCCAAAGTCGGTGTGATCATTGCAAAATGAATCATAATCAGATGTTGGCTCAAGAGATAAAGAAAAATGTACGAGTAATAGGGTCTAATATACCGGCTGTGACAGGTGGTAAAGCTGGGACTGCCAGAGGCGCGACTGTTCTCTCGTCCCCTCCTTCAATTTGTAGTGCTGCAATCAATTTAAAATTAACAACGGCAGGGTCGCCCACCAAAGAAAGAAAAAGACGTCGGCTAAAAAAAACTATACTCACCGGCACCAGCAGGTAAAGTGACTTCCGACTGGAAGGAGAAATACGGGGTCAGCACCTGATAAAGATGGTCAAAAAGGACTCCTGCAGGATTGTACTAATACGATGTCAGTACCAAGAGTATATTACCTGCAATGAACCCGATAAGTCGCAAACATATACCTTCAAGCACTTCAGATGACATGAGAGAAGGCAACGGAACAACAGCTGTCACGGCGGTAACCCGAGACGCTTCAGATGGCGCAATCTACGCATTTACTGCACCTACACTCAAAACGAACAAAATGCCATCAGATAGGGATGAACGGGATCGAAAGATAAAAAGAAAACAGTGACCCTGGATCTACCTGATAAGTCGCCAACCGAAACCGCGATGAGAGTGTCATTAGGCACAGCAGCTCCTTCGCTCTCCGCCATTGGAATAACTTCTACGCCCGTGGCTTCGTCCCCCGATTCGACAAGGGCCGTCGTGACACTCGCGATACCCGCTGATGGCAACGAACCATAAGAAGAAAGAGCGGTGATTGGGGCAGTCCCAGACTCCCAAGAGAGAGTAGCCATTTTGGGCTCTGTGGTCTCCATCATCTTGCCTGCTGCCTCAACGTCAGGACTTGGCCCTGCAAGATATGATATATAAGAATTTGAAGATCAAATTCCAAGAAAAGACTTAGCGTTATGTTACCTTGGGATGGCTTTTCGGCTTCTTCCCGAACCGCGCGCACCATTTGTCTATGGATGGTAGACAGTGCAGCTGGGACGTCTTCGGAAGAAATAGTGATGGATGGAATGGAGCTTGAGCCTACACCTATAGCCAAAGCGGCATCACGTTGCTTAGCTGCACGCTTTCTACGCTTCCTGTCGGCCTTGGCAGTGAGAAGTGGTCTCCTCAAGACCTCCGTCAAGGAGACGTCATTGTCCGAACCAAGTTCTGCCTCTGGAGCCTCTACGGCGTCCGTCATCGGCTGTTTGAGTGAAGTTTCTTTCGGCAATACTGGGGGAGCTGGGACTTCGACAGCTGGCCTTGGGAGCATCGCTGCATCACCATGCGGGATTGGCACCGCACTCGGGATAACCTGAGTCGAAGTAGTCCCTGTAATAAAAAAGGAATGAAGACACAATGAGCCGAAAGATACCGAGGCCCAAAGAAGCACGAAGCCTCTCTTCCTCCTCAAAAGTTCGAAGGGAAGCCGCCAGAGCCTCTTCAGCGGAGATGCTTGACAAAGAAGGATGTATTAATAAATGAATAATAAGAGAGAAGGAAAAAGCTCAAAACGACATGACTAGAGCATACCCGTTTCCGCAAGTGATAGCAACGCCGCTTCTATTAGAGCCTGTCGCTCGGAAGCTACAAAGGCGGCTTGAAGATCGGTATCATCCACAGGCTCGATAAATAGACCCTCATTGGTCCCGTACTCATTCAAACCCTCACTATAGGGAGCATGGGACTCCTGGCCAAGTACGACGTCGAAAGAAAACATCGACTTCTTTTTCTTCTGCGAGCGAGTGCCGGGAGCCGATAACACAAGCTTGCGCTTGGCAGGCAATTTGGGGCAACGAATCCCTATCTCCGCACCCACGCCGGACTCGGGAGATGCCACGGCTACCGCTTCTACAGGCGCGTAGGGTAGGGGTAGCTCAGGCATAACGCATGGTACCACAGCCGCAACAGCTTCTCTTAAGGGAGGATGAACGATGGTCTGTTGCTTCAAAGGAACGGCTGGATTACCAGTGGGGGAGGTACCGTTACGATCAAGCAACAATCGTTTTTCTTCCCTAATGACGGCGCCCATCGAATGTTGATACCACGCCACATATACGTTCAAGATTCACGAAATGCAACTCGGCTCATTGATAAAGAAATTGGACCCGGTGTTCAATCGCATAAAATGGTGTAATGTGTTGCGAATGCCTTCTTCTGTAGCAACTGGCTCAGCTAGGAAGGCCTCGAGCGGGACGCCTTGATTATATCCTGATTGATGGTCGAAATGGTGTGAGTTGTACCTCATGAACAACGCCGAATCATTCCGCCTAAACACGAGAAAGCCCGTCCTGATGGAATATAGATGAAGAATCTCCCGAGCTTTCAAGGTAGAGGGCCCATCTTTAAAAGTATCGCGCAGAGGCTACAACGTTTTTGCGGATTCTTTGCCGACAATAAAAACCTTATCGACAAAAGTCATACCGTCTCCAACCGTACGCGGACGAAGGAGCAAACCCCTAGCCTCCCGCTGTGACGGATTTAAAACAGACGCGTCAACTAGGCGCATGATCCGAAGGAAGTTTTAACTGTCGTAGAAAAGAGCTCGCTTATGGGCACCAAAAGCGCCAAGATCCCTAATTCAGATTAATTGAGCCCATATGCTCATAAATCTTTAATCTTAGTCCCAAATTGGACTACAGATCTCCCAACCAATATTGGTTCAAGAGTATATCTCTTCACTCCTCTGATATTTATCGTTGTAATACTTCAACGTCTTCAGAGAGGTGACGGGTCCCAACAACCAGACATTCCGCGGACTGTGAGGTCCTTAAACTCATAGACTATGATGTCTTTAAACTTTACAGACTATGACATCTTTAAACTATGGACTATGATGTCCTTAAACTCCATGGACTATGATATCCTTAAACTTATGGACCGCAATGTCCCTAAACTAAAACAATAGAGCCCAAATGCTCTTTTTTGGATCTAAATGATCCTGTTAAGTAGATCTTAGTCTAAAATTAGACTAACGTATTCTTAACAAACGTTTAAGTTGATCTTAATCTAAAACAAGATTAACGATCCTTAAACCCATCCTAAACCCAAATATAAGAAAAAACGGATTTGGACTAATCCACACCCTATGGGCGACAACATAAATTAGTCTCCGTATACAATCCACGAGCAACCAAAAATAAAACAAACACACACGACACAAAGTGACCATCTGGAGAAGGAGAAAGTGGTTACCGTGATGCGGTAGCGTAATTAACTGCAGGGGGTTGCGCCTGCAGGGAAGAGCGTCCCCACAATCAAAAACCCCTCAAACGAGGGGGAATCTGACGAAGTCTGCTACATCGGCCGCATCCATCTAAACCTCCGATATACGGTGCCATAAATCAACTTATCATCTTCGAAGAGGTGGACGGATAAATCCAAATAGCATCTGCCTCTAAATTCAGGCAAGACGACCTACTCAGTTCCGTCTCTGTATTCGGCGGAGAACGGGTGGCATATATAAACTGAAGAAAAAGTAAAGCTGAGCTAGCCCTGAGTAGCGATCTGGTTGTAGTCCTCCTCTGTGGCTTCAACCTCCTCCGTCTTGACCATATCCGACGAACATTCCAAGAGAAAAAAGTGGGTGGAATGCCCGGCAGCGAACTAGCGCTTGGTAAGTCTCAAAGATAGGTAAAAGTAACGAAAATGACAAGTGTAGAATATATATAACGAGTAAGAGTATATGTTCATGGGTAAATATATATTATAGGTCTGTATATGGTCACTATGTTAATGTTAAGTTCCAAGTGTGAATGTCAGCGTTGTTTCCCCCAATCAGAGCAAAGTTCTATTTTGAATTTCAAAATTCAAAAATTGAAGCAACGCTTCAGATCCAACGCTCTGCGCTGTGCGCCACATGTCAAACACAGATGGGCTAGCGCCAGGAGCGCTGCGTCCTGGGCAACGCACCCCCAATCAGAGCAAAGCTCTGTCTTAAATTTTAAAATTCAAAAGTTGAAGCAACGCTTCAGATCCAGCGCTCTGCGCTGCACGCCACGTGTCAAACACGAATGCGCTAGCGCAGTTGCGCTGCGCTCTGCGCCACGTATCAAATACGGGTGCGTTAGCACAGTTGCGCTGCGCGCCACGTGTCAAACGTAGGTGCGCTAGCAAGGCGCGCCAGCGCTGGAATTAAAAATTCCCACCGCTAGATCAAAAGATCTAAGAATAATGATAAATCATTAATTAACCAGAATTGAATTCTGTTAAGGAAAGATTCCTCAAAATCTTTCCAAACAACAAGATTGTGCTTTAAGCACCACTGGATCAACGATCTAATGGTAAATAAAAATTACCAAAGACAGAACAAATTCTGCATGAAAAGATTTCTCAATCTTATTAAAATAAGAAGATTATCTTCTGTAAAACAGAAGCCCCAGGATCAAAGATCCAACGATGGGAAATATTCCCAAATCAATCAGAGAAATATCTCTTAAAATTGATTTAACAAATCAATTGGCCCTATATAAAGGCCCCTAGACTCCAAGTCTCAAATATATAGAAAGAGAGAGAAAAACGTTCTGCAAATTTTGAGAAAAAGAAGAGCAAGTTCTTAGAAAAAAGAAGATTTTTTCTTCATCTTCAAGGTAAAGAACTATATTCTTGAATAACAGAGATGAAAACATCTCGTAAAAAGAAGAACCATCTTCTAAAAGGATCATAGATCTGAAAAAGACCTAGGTCTTTGATAAAAAAAAGATCAAAAGATCTAATCATAAAAGAAATAAAAGAAGTATTTTTACTTCATTCACAGATCTTTGATCTATAAAGGCAGAGCCTTTTTACAAAACAAGAACTTTCGTTCTTAAATCTTGAGGCAAAGCCTCCCTTAAGAGGAACATAAATCTGTTCCTTGATCTTAAATTTGATTAAATGCGCTTTGCGCTTCTGAAACAGTGCCTTGAACTCATGAATTGCGCCTTTGCGCTTCTTGGACCGGCGCTCAGCGCCAAAACATGCCACGTGTCAACCAAAGACACAATCTGCGCTTTGCGCTTCTGAAACAGAGCACTGCGCTCATGGACTGGCGCTCAGCGCCAAGCGTGCCACGTGGCACTCACCGGCGCGCCCCTAAATCAGCGCAAAGCGCTCATAAATTAAAAGCGCAATGCGCTAATGAATTAGCACTTAGCGCTAAGCGTGACACATGTCATCTTCGTGTGCGCTACCTGACAGAAGCGCAATGCGCTCTTTCCTTAGCGCAAAGCGCCTGACGCGCCACATGGCGCACTGTCAGAACATACATTGTTCTAATCAATGATGTGCATTCAATATAAGACAAAAAATGTCAGAGCCCAATGCCTAGCATTATTAAAAAGGCTGAGCCCAAATAAAGGCTTAATAGCCAGAGCAACTAAAATGTTAAACATTTTAATTGGACTTAGCTCAATTCTGGCCATAAGTCTTCAACTTATATTGAACTGAGCACATCTGCTCACAAATATTTAACTGATCTCAGTCCCAAACCGGGTTATAGATCTCTTAAACAACTCACATCGGTTTGAGGGTACATCTCGTTATTCCTCTGATATTTGTCGTTGTAATCCTTCAACGTCTTCAGAGAAGTGACGGGTCCTGATGACCGTACATTTGTACGAACTGTGGGGTCCTTAAACTCATGGACTATGATGTCCTCAACCTCGACCGTGATGTCTTAAAACTAACATTGGACTGTAAGGTCCTTAAACACATGGACTATGATGTCCTTAACCTCGACCGTGATGTCTTAAAACTAACATTGGACTGTGAAGTCTTTAAACTCATGGACTATGATGTCCTTAACCTCAACCGTGATGTCTTAAAACTAACATCGGACTGTGGTGTCCCTAAACCCATAGACTATGATGTCCCTAACCTCGACCGTGATGTCTTAAAACTAACATTGGACTGTGGAGTCCTTAAACCCACGGACTATGATGTCCTTAACCTCGACCGTAATGTCTTTAAACTAATATCGGACTATAAGGTCCTTAAACTCACGGACTATGATGTCCTTAATCTCGACCGCGATGTCTTTAAACTAACATTGGACCGAGATGTCCCTAAACTAACAATGGACCGTAATTTCCTTAAACTAATTATCGACCGCAATGTCACTAAACTAAACAATTGAGCCCAATTGCTCTCCTGATGGATCTAAACGATCCCGTTAAGTTGATCTTAGTCTAAAAATAAAACTGACGTATCCTTAACAAACGTTTAAGTTAATCTTAATCTCAAATAAGGCTAACATATCATTAAACCCAAACCCCCAAACCCAAATCTAAGAAAGATACGGATTTGGACTAGTCCACGCCCTACGGGCGACAACATAATTTAGTCTCTGTATACAATCCATGGGCAACCACACACAAAACAAATACCTACGACACGAAGTGACCATCTGGAGAAGGAGAAAGTTGTTACCGCGATGCGGTAGCGTAATTAACTGCAGGGGCTTGCGCCTGTAGGGAAGAGCGTCCCCACAATCAAAAACCCCTCAAACGAGGGGGAATCTGACGAAGTCTGCTACATCGGCCGCATCCGTTTAAAGCTTCGATACATGGTGCCACAAATCAACTTGGAATCTTCGGAGAAGTGGACGGATAGCACCAATTAGCATCTGGCCCGAATTTCAGGCGAGACATCCGCCACGTCTCCGCCGCGTCTTTCGGAGGGGAACAAGCGCAGCCGTAGAAGTATTCATGAGCTCAAGAGTGGGACTCCAGGAGCAAGGAAACATGTCCATTTCATATGTTCGCGTCGGGGCTCTAGGTTGTGGATGAGTCAATCCGACTGATATTCGAGTAAAATAAAAAAAAAGGTTAATACGAGACTCTTGAAGCTCCGTTGGATTCACATAAGAAACTATCCCAAGCACCCCGAGTATAATATATTATAACCGGTTGTTCTCCGCCGAAAATCAGGAAGACAAACGTCATGCCTGAATTTGGGGGCAGATGCTATTTAGTTTTATCCGTCCACCTCTCCGAAGATGCCAAGTTGATTTATGGCACCGTATATCAGAGGTTTGGACAGATGCGGACGTTGTAGTAGACTTCGTCAGATTCCACCTCGTTTACGAGGGGCTTTTGATTGTGGGGACGCTCTTCCCTGCAGGCGCAAGCCCCTGCAGTTAATTATGCGATCGCATCGCGGTAACCACTTTCTCCTTCTCCAGATGGTCACTTCGTGTCGTGTGTTTTGTTTTGTTTTTGGTTTCCCGTGGATTGTATATGGAGACTAATTTATGTTGTCACCCGTAGGGCGTGGATTAGTCCAAATCCGTATTTTCTTAGATTTGGGTTTGGGTTGGTTGAAGGATCGTCAACCTTGTTTTTAGATTAAGATCAGTTTTTAGATTAAAATCAGTTTAAATGCTTGTTAATGATACGTTAGTCTACTTTTTGACTAAGATCTACTCAATACGATTTTGGAATCATTTAGATTCAACGAAAGAGTATTTGGACTTTATCGTTTTAGTTTAGGGACATTACGGTCCATAAGTTTAAGGACATCATGGTCCATGGAGTTTAAGGACATCATAGTCTGTGGGGATTAGTTTAGAGACGTTGAGGTCCATAAGTTTAAGGATATCATAGTCCATAGAGTTTAGTTTAGGGACGTTGCGGTCCATAAGTTTAAGGACATCATAGTCCACGGAGTGTCAAGTTGTCGGGACCCGTCACCTCTCTTAAGACGTTGAAGAATTACAACGACACATATCAGAGGAATGAAGAGATGTACCCTTGAATGAAGGTTGGTTGGGAGATCTGTAATTAGGCTTGGAACCAAGACCAATTATGAGCATATAGGCTCAGCTGGTCTGAGCTAGGGACTTATGGCCAACTTGGGCTCAGCCCATTCAGTTCTGATTAAACTGTTGAACATTTGTTTGGGTGTCAAACATTTGTTTGGGCTTAACCTCTTTTGTTCAATAATTCAAAGCATTAATTTTGGATTCTGACACCCCCTCTTCTTGTGTCTTTTTATTGACTGTTAGACACTCTTTATTATGGCGTTGGGCTTTATTTAAAGAACACTTTGTGTTCCCTCAGCACATACGTGAGGAGCATGTGGTGCGCTTGGCGCTGAGCGTCGGACCTGGAGCGCTAAGGTGCTTCTTATCAAATAGCGCACACGTGAGGAGCACGTGGCGCGCTTGGCACTGAGTGCCAGACCTGAAGCGCTAAGGCGCTTCTTATGAAATAGCACGCACGTGATGAACACATAGCGCGCTTGGCGCTGAGCGCCAGACCTGGAGCGCTAAGGTGCTTCTTATGAAATAGTGCACACGTGAGGAGCACGTGTCGCGCTTGGCGCTGGGCGCCAGACCTGGAGCGCTATGGCACTTCTTATGAAATAGCGCACATGTGAGGAGTACGTGGCGTGCTTGGCGCTGGGCGCCAGACCTGGAGCACTAAGGCGCTTCTTATGAAATAGCGCACACGTGAGGAGCGTGGCCAATGAGTGTAGAGCGCTCTTGATCAATTCTGTGCTCGGAGAATTAAGAGACTTTGTCACGTGGATCTAAGAACTAAGTTCTTATTTTAATAGGAGATGTTATGATCTCTTCTGTTTTTGTGAAAGACTTTGTCTTTGTCTTATAGATCTGTGATCTAAAGAGAACTAAGTTCTTCTCCCTCCCCCTTCTTTTATGATGAGATGCTCCAATCTCTTCTACTCTTATAAAAGACTTCTGTCTTTATAGATCTATGATCTAGAAAATGAACTAAGTTCTTCTTTTTTTATGAGATGTTTTGATCTCTCTGTTTTATTTACCTTGAAGAAATTCTTCTTTTCAGAGCTTGCTCTTCTCTTTTTTCTTTTCTAAGAATTTGAAGTTTATGGGGGGGTTTCTCCCTCTAAGACTTGAAGTCTTGGGTCCTTTATATAGGGGAGTCCGATTTGTTGAATCAATTAAGGAAATTTTTCCTCTAATTGATTTGGGGATGTTTCCCACCGTTGGATTTTTGATCCTAGGGCTTTTGTTTTACAGAAGACATCTTTCTTGTTACTTAACAAGATTGGGAAATTTTTTCCCATACAGAGATTGTTCTGTATCTTGGTGGTTTTTTAATCACCATTGGATTTTTAATCCAACGGTGCTCTGCTTTTCAGAGCACAATTTTTCCTGTTCGGAAAGATTTGAGGAGTATTCCCTCAACAGAATTTTATTTTGGTAATTTGATGATTTATCATCTTCGTTGGATCTTTGATCCAACGGTGGAGAACATTTAGCTCTAGCGCTTGGCGCTCTCGTGCCTTGCACGTGAGCGCTGCATCAGAGTCTTTGACTCTTGGTGTTAGCGCACTTAGCACTCTCGTGCTTTGCACGTGAGCGCTGCATCAGAGTCTTTGACTCCTAACGCTAGCGCACTCGTGCTTTGCACATGAGCGCTGCATCAGAGTCTTTGAGTCCTAACGCTGGCGCTCTTGGCGCGAGCGCTCATGTGCTTTGCACGTAAGCGCTGCATCAGAGTCTTTAACTCCTAACGGTGGCCCTCTTAGCGCTAGCGCTCTCGTGCTTTGCACGTGGGCGCTGCCTCAGAATCTTTGACTCTTAGCGCTGGCGCTTCTCGCTTTCGTGCTTTGCACGTAAGCGCTGCCTCAGAGTTTTTGACTCCTAGCGCTGGCGCTTTTTGCGCGAGCGCTCTTATAAGGCGCTGCCTCATTTTAAATTTCAAAATTTGAAATTTCAAATAGAGCTTTGCTCTCTGATTAGGAAAAACAAATGCCCACCCACCGTTGCGCTCACGTGGCTCATACGTGAGTGCAGCGGTGGCAGCATCTCTACCATTGGATCAACTTGGAAGTTGAACCGACTTCCAGCGCCTATAAATAGGGCCTTTGGCCCTTAAGATGACTACTTGTTCATCTTCTTGTTTTCACTTGAGAATTAATTCTCCTTCAGAGCCAAGCTCTCTGCCTTAAGAAACATCTTAAGAGTCAAAACTCTGCCCAACTTTGGTAAGAATTAAACTTATTAACAGAGCTTTGCTCTTCTCAGATCACAGATCTTAAATTTTTTTTAGGGTTTTACCCATTAATAGAGCCGTGCTCTTTTCAGATCATAGATCTAAAAGATGTTTTAGGGTTTTACCCATTAACAGAGCTTTGCACTTCTCAGATCATAGATCTGTTCATCTTCCATGAAGAACTCCTAGAGTTTGCTCATAGATCTTGAAGATCTTGGAAATTTTAATTCATTAAAAGCTTTGCTTTTTTAGGGTTTTTTATGGATGACTCCATCGTCTTTGCAGAGCATGGCTCTTCAGAATTTTTGGGGGAATTTTTATCCCCTCATAATTAGAGTTGACAGATGTCACTCCTATCTGCAGAGCTTTGCTCTCGAAGAGTCTCTCATTAAATGTGACTTTTTTTAGGATTCCCTCCTTAATTGAACAAATTTGAATTTTTTGGGTGTCTTAATTAGCACTTGTTTTCTTCATGCGGATAACAAGAGTTGTTTAAATCCCCATGTCTGTTTCAATAAGCATTTTCTTGATCGGTTCGTCCACTAAACTCTCACTGATTTTCATTTTCAGACTCTATGGCCGCTTGTTCATGTCATAATTTTGCATTATTATATTCCCCATTCTTATTCATTTTACAAATAAACAGGTGCTTTTGATCCATGTCTGCTACATAGTTGCAGGTTACAGGTTCTCGGAACAAAAACAGTGAAAATGATGAAAATACGATACAAAAGTGAGACTACGACCAACAAATGGAAGAATCTTGATCATGCCTACAGTTTGGAGAATAAACGAAGATCAATGAACAAGTTCACAAAGCACAAAGGCAGCGCAAGGTTCAATGACCTCGACACAAAGAAAAGGGTAAAAGTCCACGACATTATGCACTGTGGAATTCTAGAAGAAACTAGAAGACAATCTGAGAAACCAAGTGAAGAAAATAGAAGAAACAAAGCAACAGAAGAAGACCTGAAGAAATGATGCATCAAGCTCTCAATATGGTCGCGGAACCGCGGCCAAACCAAGATTATGGCCGTGGATCCGCGGCCGTGCGTCGCACGTGTCAGCGCGTGTCGGTGCGTCGGTGCATTAACTCGGTTTTTCTTAAGGGTATTTTTGTAAATGTAGATAGGGATCAGATGTAACCCTAGAGTTTCTATAAATCTATAAATAGAAACCCTAATGCTCTTTTTGGAGCATGCCTCTTCTTGTGCCTCATTTTATTTATCAAAATTTAGAATTCAATTCCTGTAATGTTGGAAGAGAGCATCAAATAAAAATTAGAGTAAGTTTTCTTTTTATTGCCCTAGTTAATTTTCTTTCTGCCCTAATATAACTTTTATTAACTGCCCTAGTTAATTAGTTTAGAACATGTTTATCAATTCCCTAATGAGTGAGTAATTCCTCACTTGTTAGGGTTAGGAAAAGGGAAGGTTTGAGAGATGAAAATCTCTTACCCCTTTCTTGCCCATCACATATTTTTATAGAACTCCATGCATACATACACACACCGCTCCCTACGGCACCCTATCCCATGAGGTAGCGGTGATACTGTAGTTTAAAAAACCGGTTGTATATGTTTTCCATGGAGCTTAAGGTAAGAATTAAGAAAGGAATGATAAGAACCTAGAGGGAGAAACCTAGTTTCTTCCCGATGGTACTAATCCACTTTATTAATTATTACCATAACACCTAATAGATCTTAATTAGGGTATAGAAAGTGGTGAAGAATATTGACTTTCCAAACTTAACCTAAACCTAACCCTAGCAAGGTTTTAATCCTAGTCTAAATCAACCTTAGTTTTAGTGATAAATCAATCCACAACAATTGGAATTAACTCGTTAGAACAAATAAAAAATACACAAAATCCCTGTGGACCGACCCGTACTCACCGGCTAGCTACCAAGCAACGCCATTCTTGATTGCGGTTAAAAATTCTTTGATCACAAAATCTCTTCAATCAAATGGCGCCGTTGCCGGGGATGGCGTAATTATTTTCTTTTTGTAATTTCGGGTTAATATAAATTGAAAAATCATAAAAACTGAAAAAAATAAAAATAAAAACATAAAAAAAATAAAAATAAATTTATCATCTTGTTATTCTTTGAAGGGTTCTCTTTTGAATTGTGCAGGATCGAAGAACAGATTCAGATCTGGAAAAATCCAAAGGGCAAAACAGCAAACAACAGATCTGAACAAACAGAGGATAATCAGAACAGAGAAACAGAAGAGATTTTGGGATCTGAACCGCCAAGTCAACCGCGGAACCGCCGCGTTGACCCACTTTTGACCGCAGAACCGCCGCGGGGTGGTGACGTCATCATTTGAAATTTTCTCTGTAAGTATCTTTTCTTCTTCTGAACCCCTGATATCTTCTGAAAAATTTTCCTGCAGGGTTCTTTGCGCAAAAATTTCTCTCCCTTCTCCAATAACTTGATCTTGTGCAGGATTTTTTGCACCGCGCTAAAAAAATTATTGTTTGCAAGTGATTGTGTTTACTGCTTTGCATATCTAAATTGACTTTAAAGGGCTTGAACACCAATCCAGATTGGGTGGGGATTTCATTATCCTTCCCAGGACCCAAAAAATCACATAAAGCATATTGCATTGACCATCAAGTTAATTAAAAAAGATTAGACTCAGCCCTAAAGACTTCGCGTCCAATAGGACAAAGGAATAGTTGTAGGCATCAACCGTTGATCCTAACCAGACTTTGTGGTGCCTAGGCTAGACATTTAGGGAAAGGTAACTTTAAAAGACCCGTCTCACGGTGATTCGTGAGCGGATCCCTCCTTTCTCTACTTGTGCTTACCTGGCCACAATTGGCGGTGAAGAGGCGGTTTGAGGTCCTTACATCTTGACCTTTGGAACAGTTAGGAGCTGTCTAGCTGACCTAAGTGACCCTAGATCTAGACTTGATTGTGCATTTTATGATTTCTTGAACGTGTGTCTAAGCCTTTTATTGAAAATCTTTTTACAAAAAGCTCCTTATAAAAAAAACACAAAACGGAAATTTTTTTATAAAAACTTGCCACTCGTCGCTAAGAAATCCATTGCACCCCACTTGCACCCACATTCTTTTTCTTCTCCTTTCTTACATCATGGGTACCCCACCTCACAAAACTCTTGCAGAACTTTGGTACCCTCATCCAAATATTGCTTCCTACGCGAACTGTTTTGATCGAATTACGGACGACCCCTCCATACCCAAAAGTTCTTTGAAAGATCGAATAGAAGCGTCTAGGAGAAACAATTCGACTCCGCAATCCACTTTGTATCAACCATTTCAACCTTCACCAATTTCTTACGTTGATACTCCTTTTTCGAGTCCTATTGTAACTCCGAAACCCATGTCTATTGCTGAACATATGAACAATCTCGTAACTGATCTTTCACTCCTCTCAACACTTCCAGTTCTTGGGATCAGCAAGTACATTCACCTTTTTATCCAAATGTTGATCCTACTCCTGTCCAACCATTCAATTCCTACCAGTCTTACCCGACTGTCGCACCTTCCCAAGACATTGCTTCTACACAACCGATTGGGAGTTTCACGTATCCAAACAATTTTGAATCTTTTACTGAAATCCCTTCACAACCCATGTCTAGTCTGGAACAGTCGTTGGAAGCTTATATTGTAGCGACTAACAAACAAATGAGGAATTTAGATGCGTTCATAGCCGCCCTTATGCAACCTAGTGACCCGGTAGCTAGTTTCCAACTAGCTCCTAATTTTCCAATGTATGATGAGGCGGTTGGACAGATTGAGAATTTAAATGGAGAGAGTGAGTTGTGCACCCTTCCAAATCAAACCTACCTTTTACCAATTGAATCCCACAACTCCGGTTTTGAATGTCTATCAAGTGTCCCAAACGATTCACCAGTTGAAAATAAAACGTTTAATGAGTTGTGCGACTTTGTAGTGCTTGATTGTGAAGGGTCCATTTCGAGTGAAACCATCACCAATCCTTTTGACCTCTACACCTCCAATATAGAACCTGAATTGATTAATGTCCATGCTTTTGATGAGGTGTCTGAGAAAATTGATTTTCACTTGATCGAGGATATTGACGCTGGGAATATTTTGGATAATGAACCTGTAGATTTGACTGAATTTTTCTCTCTAATTCATCATCTCGAGTCATTAAATGTTTCTCCCGAACTTCATATGCATCTTGATTTTGATGATAATTGCATGGATGAGGTAACTTTTGAGGAGAATTATGAGGATAGTATTGAGGAGAGAATTGAGGATAGTATTGAGGATTAACCAGTTTTGTTTGATGAGTCGGATTTTCCAATTCATCCTCCTGAACCTTTAACTGTTATACTTCCTAAATCACCCCCCTTCATCCTTTCCATCGTTCCGACCACGCAAGAAATCACGCAGGAGGACTGTGAACTTGAAAAATTTCTGTTCGATCACAGCAGTTTTGACGCCACTAGTGCGTTCCTCCTTGAATCTGACACATTTCTCACAACCGATAACGATTACGAGTGTTTCACTTTTTCGGACGATTTTGAAAACTCACCACCCGAGTTTGAGTCCTTTGAATTCTCGGATGAGTTAGTTGAACCAACCGACTCGGTTGCTTAAAGTGATTTCAATCCATTGATGGAATCCTTCGAGTTCGAGACAGTTTCACCAATTTCACCTTCAATTGTTTCACCTCTGAAACTCGAACTCAAATTGTTGTCGTCTCACCTTACATACACTTACTTAGGTGAGAATGAGACCCCTCCTAAATAACTCCCCTTCGTCCTTTCCATCGTTTCGACCGCGCAAGAATCTGTCACGCTGCCATTTTCAATGTCTGGTTTACCAAGTTCAAAGTACCCATGTTTTCTCGCGAATCTTGAGAGATTTGACCCCATTTCTCGACGGGTTGATAGATTAGCACAATCGCTTTTAACACATCGGTCATCACAATTTGCGCTAATTTATTCACTTAATTTACACCCCCTCAAGTTCGTACTACACTTCTTTCTCTCTTCCGCCATTCTTCTCCTAATATACCGAGACCATATTCCACCTTTCTTCTCATACGGTCTCGTGTGTTTTTCATTCCTTTTCTCTACACTCCATTCTTCCACCAACCATACCATTATAACGATAAAATTTTTGAATAGTTGCTGCTAACCTTTGGTATGTGTAAGGCCTTGTATAGCTTGATACTGACCTTTTTGTATATATATTTTGTTTTTTTTCTGTTAATAATTTAAAAAAATTAAATTATAATAAATAAATAAATAAACATGGGAGCACCGAAACTTTTTACCTTCTTGGTGTAGCCTGACAGTGAGGTGTTCATATCATAATATTGCATTATAATATTCCCCATTCTTATGCTTTTTACAAATAAACAGGTGCTTTTGACCCATGTCTGCTACATGTTTTCAGGTTACAGGTTCTTGGAAGAGAAACGGTGAAACTGACGAAAAAGATGATACAAAGTGAGACTACGAATGATAAATGGTGAATTCTTAATCGTGCCGGTATTTTAAAGGACAATAAAGATCAATAAACAGAAGGTCACAAAGCACAAAGGCAGCGACAGGAAGAAGCGGTAAAAAATCCACTACAATGTTCACTGGAAAGATCTGGAAGAAAACCAGAAGACATTTTGAAGAAAGAACCAAAGAAATAGGAAGACAAAAGTACCCAGAAGCATCACAGAAAGTTTGAAGATCCAAGCCCTTTATATGGCCGTGGAACCACGGCCAAACATGGGTTTTGGCCGCGGATCCGCGGCCGTGCAGTGCCCATGTCGGTGGGAAATTTTTCCATAATTCTGGCGGCGCGTTGACTAGTCTTCCTAGGGGTATTTTTGTAATAGCAGATGTGCGAGTCATTATAAACCTAGGGTTTCCTATCCTCTATAAATAGGAACTCTAAACCTTGTATTAGGTCATGCCTCTTTTTATGAATAAAATTCAGAATTCTTTCAAGATTTAGAGAGCATCATTTTGTAAGTTTTTTTTAATTTCTGCCTTAGTTCTAGTTTTAATTCTTGCCCTAGATAAATTATTCTTTTGCCTTAGTTTAATCTAGTTTAGAAATTCTTAAACTGCAGTAGGTAATTAATCTCTTAGATCTAAAAACAAAATAAAAATCATGTTTTTAATAGATCCCTTAATGAGCGAGTAGTTTTCTCGCTTGTTAGGGTTAGGAAAAGGGAAGAGTTTGAGAGATGAAGATCTCTCATCTCCTTCGTGCCCAATCATTCGTAATAATTAGGACTTTATGCATGCATGCATATTCCGCTCCCTACGGCACCCTACCCACGAGGTAACGGTGATACCGTAGTATAAAAGACCGGATATGCATGTCTTCCATGAAGGTTATGATAATTATTAAGAAAGGACGGATAAGGATCTAGAGGAAGAAACATCGTTTCTTCCCAATCATCCTAATCCCCTTTATTAATAATTGCCATAACTCCTAAAAAGATTTAATTGAGGGCATTGAAAGAGGTGTGAAATTTAATCTTACCAAACTTAACCTAAACCTAACCCTAGCAAGTTTCCCAATCCTAGTCTAAATCTAATTAGTTTTTTGTGATAAAGATCCAAACTCCCTTTGGAATTAGCTCGTAAGAACAACTAGGAAGTTTACACCATCCCTGTGGACCGACCCGTATTCACCGGCTAGCTACCAAGCGACGCCGTTCTTGATTGCGGTAAGTATATTTTTTATCGTAGAATCCAGCTCAAATCAAATGGCGCCGTTGCCGGGGATGGCGTAAACAATTTCCCTTTTGTAATTTTGGGTTAATATAAAATATAAAAATCTGAAAAATCTGAAAAATCAAAAAAAAAATTCTATCATCTTTTATTGTTTGAAGGGTTTCTTGTGTGAATCTTTGCAGGATCGACGGATCTGGAAAATTCTAGAGTGCGAAACAGAAATAGGTAGATCAGAACAGAAGGGAATTTCAACAACAGAACCACAGACAAAATCAAAAGACCTGAACCCTCCAAGAAGCCGCTAATCCGCCGCCGCAGACACCCTCCCACTGCGGATCCGCGGCCCCCTTCTGACGTCAGCGCGCGAAATTTCCTCTGTTTGTTTCCTCTTTCCTTCTTCTGTAAATCCCCATATATCTTTTGCCAAATCTTCTGCAGGATTCTTTGCGCTTAAAAATCTTCCCCCTTCCAATAATTGATTTTCTGCAGGATTCTTTGCGCTGCGCTTAAAAGAAAATTGATTGCAAGTGATTTACTGTTTTGCATATCTTTAATCGGACTTTAAGGGGCTTGAGACCAATTCAGATTGGGTGGGGATTTCATCACCCTTCCCAGGACCCCAGAAATCACTTAAGGCATTTGCATTGACCATTCTTAATTAAAAACTACTAGACTCAGCCCTAAGGACGTCGCGCTCAATAGGACAGAGGACTAATTATAGGCATCGGCCGTTTATCCTAACCTAACTTTGCAGTGTCTAGGCAAGTGTGTCTAAGGTGAGTGGTTACTTAATTAGGACCACCACTTGTAGTGGGGAGCCTCCCACTCACCTGGCACTTACCTGGCCGCAATTGGCGGTGAAGAGGCGGTTTGAGATCCTATTTCTAGCCCTTTGGAACAGTTACGAGCTGTCTAGCTGACCTAGGTGACCCTAGATCTAGGCCTGATTACGCATTTGTGGTTGATTGCATTTGTGTCAAAGTCACTTATCAAAAATCTTTTTGCAAAAAGCTCCACATAAAAAAAAATCTTTTCAAAAACTTGCAACTTGACGCTAAAGAAATCTTTGCACTCCACTTACACAACTTTCTTCTCATTGACGTTTTCTTTCCTCCACATTCTGTCTTTCACCTTTTTGACTACACTACCTTTTTAGTGTATGTCCGGTTGGACTAGGGACACTAGCGCCCGATTAGTCCGTGTTTCGTTGGTACCGACCGACGAACCTTTCGACTCGGAAGTCGAAATCCTTTCTACTTCTTCACTTTCACCTTCAAATTCTTCTTCCGAAGGTATGTCGGGATACAATCCTAACAACACCTTACCGACGGGACTGATTCCACCTCCGTTAGGTGCAAATAACCCGAATCACCCGCCTGTTTAAGCGCCCCAACGAGTTGCGCTCCAGGATCTTTTCTACCCAATCCGCACTGCCCTACCTACTTGTCTTTCACTCCCACCGGCAAATGGGGACAATTTTGAGATCAAACCCCACTTCATCAATATGCTGCCTAAGTTTCATGGATTGGAATCCGAAGATGCATATATTTTTATCAATAAATTCCAAAACGTTTGCGCAATAATGAAAACAACCCAATTAAGTGATGACGCTATAAGGCAAAGGGTCATTCCTTTCACCTTATGTGACTTAGCCGAGAAGTGGCTATACAGCACCGCATCACATTCAATAAAGAATTGGGAAGAGTTTGTTAAAGCTTTTCTTAAAAAGTTTTATCCTCACCACAAGACTACGAGAATTAGAAATGAGATTATACAATTTTCCCAGCTTCCTTCCGAACCATTTTGGAAGTGTTTTGAAAGATTCAAAGACCTTCTCATTCAATGCCCTCATCATGGGATCGAAAATTGGCAACTTTGCCAAACATTATACGAGGGATTGAACCCGGCAATGAGCAGTTGCTAGAAACCATTTGTCAAGGTCACTTTTTAACCAAATTTAGTGAGGAAGCGTGGCAGTTTCTCGAGGATCTTAGTGAACAAACAATTCAGTTGGAGAGCACCAAGACCACATCATCTTCTTCTATTGGTCAGTCTAGGGCAGGCATACATCACTTAGATATGTCGATTGCTATGAAGGCCGAGATGGCCGCACTTACGAAAAAGCTAGAAGCGATTGAGACCAAAATCTCGTCGCCTTCTCCTGCCCCTGTTGTGCCCCCATGAACTGTTTGTGCTTATTGTTCAGATCCATCACATCTCACCGAAGAGTGTCCTTATAATCCATCTACTCAAGGACATGATCAAGTCAATGCTGCCTTTCAGCAACGACAAAGAAACGATCTATACTCTTCGACATACAATCCGGGATGGAGGAGTCACCCAAATTTCGCTTGGAACCAAAATCAACCATTCCAAGGAAACATCAATTTTCAAAGGCCTCCTCCTCCACAACAACAAGCACCT
Source organism: Agapanthus africanus (assembly GCA_030015575.1). Classification (NCBI taxonomy): domain Eukaryota; kingdom Viridiplantae; phylum Streptophyta; class Magnoliopsida; order Asparagales; family Amaryllidaceae; genus Agapanthus; species Agapanthus africanus. The sequence continues at coordinate 484,653,341 of CM057343.1, read as the reverse complement.
CCACAAACTCAATTTCAGCAACCTTTCCAACAGCAACCTTACCCTAATCAAGTGAACAATTTTGTGCCCAACAATTCTTACCCGCAAAACAATTTTGTTCCACCTCATAATGACAAGGTTAACTCGCTCGAAAGAAGTCTAGATGCGTTCCTAAAGCAATCTACACAATCCGCAGCAAGGTTAGAAACTTCTATTCAATCTTTGGTGCAAAACAGTGCCTCACACGATCAAAGCATCAAATCTATTGAGGCACAAATTGCACAACTCAATGCTGCGTTGAGCGAGCGAGAAAAAGGAAAGCTTCCATCTCAACCACTGCCAAATCCCGGTCACGCACATGCTGCATACGAACAGCAAAATCATAACGTAAACGCTGTGACCACGTTGAGATCCGGAAAAGTGTTGCAAAATAACGTGGGTATTAATAATGACACCCATGCCGGTGGTCCTTCTTCATCTTCTTCATCTTCTTCTTCGTTAGAACATATTCTTCATCCTTCACAAGGCTCTATTTCTTCTAGCTCGAACGGACCCACTTCTCACAACACGAACACATCTACACGGGGATCCGTTCCAACTCCACAATCTGATCCGCAAAAATTGGACTTAACAAATTTTCAAAACATTCCTTTTCCAAACCGGTTGAGATCCAATAAACCAACTCCACAGATGGAGAAGATTGTAGAGTTGTTCAAACAGGTTAGCATAAATATCCCTCTTTTGGATGCAATCCAACAAGTTCCTTCATATGCAAAAATCTTAAAGGACTTATGCACCAAAAAGAGGAAGTCACAAGTACCAAAGAAAGTTTTCGTGGCTAATACTGTTAGCGATGCTCTTGTCCAATCTTTACCCCAAAAGCACAAGGACCCCGGTTGTCCCACTATTTCGATAACAATTGGGGACAAGAACATCAATAGAGCACTATTAGATCTTGGTGCAAGTGTCAATTTGCTACCTTATTTTGTGTACGAGCAATTAGGCGTTGCAGAGCTTAAACCCACTCATTGTACTCTCCAAATGGCCGACCGATCCATCACCCACCCTAGGGGAGAGTTGGAGGATGTGTTAATTAGAGTAGGTGATTTCATTTTCCCCGTTGACTTTATTGTTATGGATACACAACCTGTAGCTAACCCCCGGAGTCAAATCCCGGTGATACTTGGTCGACCATTCCTTGCGACTTCTAATGCAGTGATCAATTGTCGTAATGGTTCAATGAATCTATCTTTTGGCAATATGACAATTGAACTCAACATTTTTAAGTTGGGAAATCAGCCTTCCGAGCCTAATTCTAGCGTACTTGATGTTTGCTCGATCAATGAGATCGCGGAGGAGGACTGTGAGTTCGAAAATTTTATGTTTGATCACAGCAGTGTTGACGCCACTAGTGCGTTCCTCCTAGAATCCGACACAGCTTTCATGCCGGACAACGATTATGAGTGTTTCACCTTTGTAGACGATTTTGAAGACTCACCACCCGAGTTTGAGTCTTTTGCTTTTTCGGATGAGTTAGTTGAACCATCCGACTCGGTTGCATACACTCGATTTGAACCTTTGATGGAATCCTTCGAGTTTGAAACAGTTACACCATTGTTACCATCAATTGTTTCACCTCCTAAACTCGAATTAAAGCTTTTGCCGTCGCACCTTAAATATGCTTATCTAGGTGATAATGAGACCCTTCCCGTTATCATATCGGCTTCTCTAGCTCTCGAGCAAGAGAATGCCCTTTTAATGGTCTTACAAAATAATTGGCAAGCTTTTGGCTGGTCTATGGCGGACATCAAGGGGATTAGTCCTCTCATAGTTGAACATCATATACACTTGATGGATGATGCCAAGCCGGTAAGGGATCCTCAAAGACGCCTCAACCCCATAATGAAAGAGGCTGTCAAGAAAGAGATTGTTAAATGTCTTGATAGTGGTATCATTTACCCTATCTCGGATAGCCAATGGGTTAGCTCCATTCATGTTGTGCCAAAGAAATCGGGCATCACGGTCATTACCCATGAGGCAAATGAGTTAATACCCACTCGCACCCAAACTGGGTGGCGAGTTTGCATCGACTATAGAAAACTCAATGCCGCGACAAGGAAAGACCACTTTCCTTTACCTTTCATTGACCAAATGCTAGAACGATTGGCTGGGCACGAGTTTTACTGCTTTTTAGATGGCTATTCCGGCTATAACCAAGTCCCCATCGCCAAAGAGGATCAAGACAAGACCACATTTACTTGTCATTTTGGTACTTTCGCTTATCGGCGCATGCCCTTTGGGTTATGCAATGCACTCGCTACATTTCAGCGGTGTATGATGGAGATCTTTTCAGACATGGTTGAAAAGTTTTTGGAGATCTTTATGGATGATTTCTCCATTTTTGGTGACTCCTTCGACGAGTGTTTACTACATCTTGACGCGGTTCTTACCCGCTGTAAGGATAAGAACCTAACTTTAAATTGGGAGAAGTACCACTTTATGGTACGAAAAGGTATTGTCTTAGGACATGTCATCTCGCAAAACGGCATAGAGGTTGATAAAGCCAAAATTGAGGTCATTTCTAATCTTCCTCCTCCTAAATGCGTCAAAGACATCCGAGCTTTCCTTGGCCATGCCGGTTTTTATAGACGGTTCATCAAGGATTTTAGCAAGATTGCTAGACCCTTAACTCTCTTATTGGCCAAGGACACAACATTTTATTTTGACTCAACTTGCATGGAAGCGTTCGAGTCATTGAAACACTCTCTCATTTCTGCGCCCATTCTTTCATCTCCAGACTGGACGCATCCTTTCGAAATTATGTGCGACGCATCAGATTTTGCCATTGGTGCTGTTCTTGGACAGCACATTAATAATATGCCGCACGTGATTTATTACGCTAGCCGTACACTAAATGAGGCCCAACTGAACTACACAACAACGGAAAAAGAGTTTTTAGCAGTTGTGTTTGCACTTGAAAATTTTCGGCCTTATTTAATCGGCTCTCCAGTTATTGTGTATACGGACCATTTAGCTCTTCGCCACCTTTTTGCGAAGAAGGATGCTAAATCGAGGCTAATACGTTGGATCCTTTTACTACAAGAGTTTAACCTTGTCATAAGAGACAAAAGAGGGTGTGAAAACGTAGTGGCCGATCACCTTTCACGACTTCCTTCTTCGCCTACACTTGAAATTCCAATCAAAGATGTTTTTCCCGATGAGCAACTCTTAACCGTTTCTTGCGAACCATGGTTCGCTGATATAGTAAACTACTTGGCCACCGGCTTGATACCTAAAGATTGGTCGAAACAGGATAAACTACGATTCTTGTCCCAAGTAAAGCATTTTTACTGGGATGAACCTTATCTTTTTAAATACTGTTCCGACCAAATCATTTGTCGGTGTGTACCGGAAAACGAGTTTAAGAGTGTGCTGTCTTTTTGCCATGATCAAGCATGTGGCGGGCACTTTGGCCCAAAGAAGACAGCCAAGAAAATCTTGCAGTGTGGTTTCTATTGGCCACGTCTCTTTAAGGATGCATATGAATACTGCAAGACATGCTCCCGGTGCCAACACTTGGGCCGGATATCGCGGATAAACGAAATGCCGCTCCAACCAATTTTGGTTGTGGATATTTTTGATGTTTGGGGAATTGACTTCATGGGACCATTTCCCAATTCCTTTACGAATGTATTGTAGGGTTCCTAGGCACGCTCAAGAGGTCTCACAAGGCATCAACCATGCCAAATTCAAAAAATTTCGGTGCCGAGAAACCCTAATGCGATCGTTGACTAGAGTTTTAAGCGAAACAAGCAACTAGTTAACAACTTAACTAATAAGTGAACGGAAATACAACCTTTGTAGAACCGGTCCTCCACCTCCATAGCTCCGTGATGAAGTCCCCTCGCTGCGATCATCGGATCCCGGGCTCTAGCGTCGGCTTCATCGGAGAAATGGGCGGGCTAGGTCGTCGACTTCGATGCCGAAGATGATCTACGTCGAGGCAACACAAGATCAATCTCCAACTTCACCAAGTCAAGAAACTTGTGAAGAAAATACCCTATACTACTTGGCAAGTGGTAGAGGATGAAGAAATAGGAAGTGGGTTCACTTTAGAATTGGATTTCTCACTCTTTTTCTCAAGTTGCCATTAATGGTAGCAAGCTTTCTTCTTTGTTCAAGAAGAAGAAGAAGAAGAAAAGAAGACGATAATATGATAAGAATATTGAATAATAGAAAATGAGTGATTCTTATCATATTAGCAACCATAGTTAGGTATAGAGAATTAACTAAGGTTAGGTTGAATGGTTAGGGTTAAGTAAGAAACAAAAATGGTGGACTTATTCAAAGCTTCATGAAGCTTCAACTAGAAAACAAATCAAGCCACCATTTCTCTTTATCTTTCAAAAATGAATAAATAAATAAATGAAGAGATAAGTAAATCAAAACCCTAACCATTAACATAACCATGGTTTAATTCTTTACACAAACCCAAGTTTGCATGTATCATCAAACATGATACAAACAAGTGCACAAAAGTATATCACATATACAACTTGTGTACATCAAGTGAGAAAATCCATTTAAAGTGAACCAATACTGGTTAATGTAAAGTAATATATCAAATATATAATTATACATTAAATCATTAAATCAACACTTGATTTAACGATCCGGTCATATCGTATATGACAGACTAATATCCAATGTATCGACTTATCGAATCAATCCTCGATTAGATAACTAGGTTATATCGCATACAACCATTCGATACATTCATCACGAGAATAGAATACGTTATTACATACACGCATTATTCTCGGTCCCGCACATATCTCATATGCGCTCCTATTTCGTTTCGCTTGAGCTAGGAAACTTCTGTGTAGGACTCTAAAGACTCGTCAATACGCCGGCAGCAGGTGATGATCATATCAAACACCCACAAGCCGCAAGCGGTCTGCTAAACGTAACGGCCACCCGGGTATTGAGCTATCAGAAGATCGACGAGCAAGCGCGATCACACTCCTGTGAATCCAACCAGTAACACTTACCGCACAGTCCGGTCTGATCGTCTGATATGTCGCATATCTCGCCTAGGGGTGGTAAACGTCAGACCCCAATAGCTCGATAAGTCGTGTCGATATGAGGTCTATAATAGTTCGAGAAACTACCGGTAACACTTCCCAGTAAATCTTAGCAACCCTGGCCAGGGATTTCCGGTTATAGGCAATCGAACACAGTGCAACATCAACTCCCTATACCGGGAGAGACGAATCCCCTCCTATCGCTCATTGTCTCCATGTGATTCGGGACTATACCCAAAAACCACCGTTTTGCACGCCCTCTTGGACGTGGTAAGGTGGAAATCAAAGCACAGTGGGAACCATACAAGACTCTATGACGATCTCGGGTCAACATACTACTCTGTACCAGTGTCACCAGAGAACTGCCATCTGACGTAAGGTATAATACCATCTGGGAGTTCTCGGTGAGTCCGTCCAGTGTACCCAGTCTCCACTGAGCACCCGCATACCATCTCTGATGTCAAACACCAATGGATATGGGATCATCCATCGCCCATCACATGGGTCGAGAAGATATGCGCTAGTCTACTCTGGAATATCGATGCCCCGTCTCGATATTCCCACGACTAGGGACCTTGAAAGATGTACTTATGGACTACCATGTCCCCACTAGTATGATCCGCATCATAGTCCAGGTAGTCAAGTACACACCCTAAGGGCTTTACCAACATGTAACAGAGAGACAATCGGTGTACACGTTAAGGTAAAGAGCAACCAGATAGCATACTATCATGTCGAGCAAGAAAGTCCTCCCTATATATGTCCAAGCATCCACTACAATATACATCCTATGTATAGTAATGGCCTCTAGGGCATACATATAACTAACAATCTCCCACTTGCACTAGGGCCATCCGATAGCAGTGGTTGTAGTATCTCATACTCAACCATCCCATAAAAGTCTCTCTCTGGGAAAAGGCCTTTGTGAGTGGATCCGCCGTGTTATCCTCTGAGTCTTCTCTCCTAACCTCGATCACCTTAGAGATCAGCCATCTCCATGATCAGGTGATACTGCCTTAGAATTATATCTGGATCACTGATGGGACAGGTGTTTCTTGGCATAAGCCACAACTCCATTGTCACACAATGGCAGGAACGAAGTTCATCTCATGAACTAATATACATCCAGACTTCCTCTTTGGTAGTATCATAAGTAGCGATATATCCAGCCTTTATCGTCTAGTATGCCACGGTATCTAGCTTGGAACTCTTCCAACATACCGTCCCTTTACTGAGGGTAAAGACAATGCCTGTGACTGACATCCAGTCGTCTTTATCACCCTGGAACCTTTCCAGTGATTCTCCCCAGGATCGATTGATACCATCTCACTACAACTAGTGAGTATCCTAACATCCAATTAGATCTATCTCATAGATCCAAAGCTTAGGATTTAGTAGGTATCACTTTGATCCTATATGGAGAATCCTTGTGATAAACGGAGATTGACCGAGCGTAGCATAGGAAACTCCTTCCCTATCAAGAGTATGTCATCCACGTACTCTACGAGGATCGTCACCGTACTCCCTACTACCTTTTTGTTTGTACAAGGTTCATCTACCATTTTGATGATGTCAAACTCTTTGACTACTTCATCAAAACAGACATTCCAACTCCGCGATGCCTGCTTTATCCTATAAAGCATCTTGTACACGTTTCCGCTGCTCCCACTGTCTACGAAGCCCTCTGACTGTGTACTTATAGACTCTCTCTTCTAAAACATCATTTTAGAAAAGCAGTCATGACACCCAACCGCCAGATATCGCAGTCATGGTATGTAGCCGTGGCAAGTAGGATCCGGATGGACTTAAGCATAGCCATTGGAAAAGGTTTCATCATTATCCACGCCTGGTCGATGACGAAAACCTTTAACAAGTCTAGCTTTGAAAGTATCAACTTTTCCATCTACACCAAATAATCTTCTCAAGATATACTTGCTCCTGATGGGGATTTAACCCTTCAGATATAGCAACCAAAGTCCATACTTTGTTAGTGTAGATGGATTCCATCTCAGATCACTAAGCATCCAGCCATTCTTACAGAGTCTTACTCCTGATGGCCAGCTCGAAACTAGTTGGGTCATCATCTCATGATGCAATCCTCGCTCCCACTGTCATAGAGAAACCGAAGTATCTCTCAGGTGAGTGAGGAACCCTACTAGATCGGCGGAAAGGCTGAGGTTCGTTGGTTACTATTGAATCCTTTGGTTCTACCAAATCATCAGCTGCAGTTTGTATAGCTGGAACATTTCCAGTCCTACATAACAGACCTTGCCTCGAGCTTGTCCGGATTTTGCTTTTAGGCATAGGCCGGACAACCCCAAATCTTAACAAACTTAAGATATGGGCTCTTCCCTTTCCATATCTCATATGAAGTGGTAGGCAACTGATTTGATTAGAACTCTATTCAATAGGTATGCAACTTCTCAAGTGCATAACACCCAATAGGAAAAAAAGGTAACTCAGTAGTACTCATCATAGAGCACACCATATCATATAGGGTGTGATTGCTCTGCCCCGATATACCATCGTTCTATGGTGTATTCGGAGGAGTAATGCTAAGAGAGAATCTCATTCTCCTTTAGAATAGTCCAGGAATTCCATGCACAAGTATTCTCCTCCATGATCACATCAAAGGACATAATACTTATACCCGTATTGGTTCTCTACTTCTAACTTATATTCTGTGAATATCTCAAAAGGTTCGGACTTGTGTTTCAACAGGAACATATGACTGAATCTTGAGAGATCATCAGAGAATGTAATGAAGTACAAAGAACCGGTCTTGGCAAGTGTAGACAGGGGACCTACATACATCAACATGTATCATCCCAAGAGTTCACTAACTCTTTCTCTGTTTCCAGTAAACGGAGCTATGGTCATCTTATCTCTGTGACAAGACTGGCAAGTTTCACAAGATGTAAATTCAAACTGATTTAAATATGCATCTACATGTAACTTCAGCTAGTCGGGTCGCATTGATATGACCTAGTCTACAATGCCTCAAGAAGGATTCATTCATTTCTAAACTCTTCCTCTTGTGTGTGTTCCGTATACTAAGAACTGTAGTTTGATTTAGAACATCAATGCTTTTAGATAACGTGCCTGAACCGATCAACTTTTGATATAGGAAATGTTCAAAACATTATCCAACAATACAAAATTTTATCATTTCTTTACTAATAAAGAAACTGATATGATTTTGTATATCAGGTTCGGTATCTAATAACATTCGTTCAGAATCAATGTATTTGTAATACAGGGTGACAGTGACCAACAGACTTGGCTGCAACACTTGCCCCGTTTTCTGCCTCATGAAACTTATCATCCGTTCTCAGTTCTCTACCTATCTGTAGCCCTATGTAACAAATTACATATATGGAATCCTGATCCGGTATCAAATACCCAGGACGCAGAGGATATTGAGAAACAGTTCTTTGTAATGAACACACCCAAAGAAGATGCATCATATGCACTTTCTTCGTTTGGGCGGCACGGGAAATCTGATATTTCCCAATTTCCTGCTCTGTCTTATAACAATTATAAGTTGGAGCGGGACCGACGTTCCCCAGCTCAGTATAATAAGCGGGTTCAGTCAATATTCCGTATTATTATCTTGATTAAGGCGTGATATGGTCGCTACCTGGAGAGAGAGAGAAGAAAACACTCAGCGTATGCTCTTGCAAGATCAGATTGGTTATTATTTTATCTAATCAGGATGGCTCCCACTGTTTTTATCAAATCTTCCTTCAAACCCTAAAAGGAAAGACTAGCCGGGATTAATTACACACTACAAGTTCGCCAATCTTTCAGCCAGGCCAGTGTCGGTACTTTGAGGGAGGTCCCCCGTGCTTTTGCACAAACCTAATTAATGTAAACCTCATTTTCCCAGAGGCGTAACCTCGTTAACACCTTTCTAGACATCTACTTGATCGGCTAATTGTAATGTGTAAAACTCTCCCAGGAGTAACAGTTACTCGTAGTGGGTATCGGGATCCAACTATCTCATAGAAGGTATGCAATCTCATTGCAAATTTCAACACTTGAAATTCCCGATAATTTTGCCCCTAACCTCCTATGACCTTGACAAAGGCCAACAAACCATAGGATGCTAGTCAAGTTCAACCCGTCATTTCTTGATTGAAATAAACCCATCCGCACGGCCCTTGACAAAGGCCAACAAGGTCGCACGACTACCCTAATCCAATCTGCATCATATGCATAAGCAGATAAGCACCAGTTAGCTACCGCACACTACGCCTTGACAAAGGCCAATAAACGCAGCACGAATACTAACTACTACTTATCAGAAATGACGGAGGGCTACGACAGATTTTTCTGAAAACCTTTTGCGTAATGAACTTGATATCGTTGTAGAATCAAATGATTTTGAAATGGAGTGTTTTTGAGGATTTTCTAGTTTTGCTAAAGGAGTCACTCCCGGTGAAGGGATCGTCGGTCCTTTCCTCGTCGAATGAGGTGCGGGATATATCATATACATCACTGTGCAAAGCAGAAACTATAGAAGCAATCAAAAGACAAACCGAGTGTGTAGCATCTGCCAGTTATTGCTAAAGGAGTCACTCCCGGTGAAGGGATCTCGGTCCTTTCCTTATCGAATAAGGTGCAGGATATATCATATATACCGCTGTGCAAAACAAGAACTGTAGCTACCTGTTTTATTTTTGAAATTCGATTCTACAACATCTTTAGGTTTCTTTTCTTTCATTAATCATATTAATGAAGTCCCATCATTTAAGTTACCTAAACATCACAGATAAATACGACGTACACTTATGCCATCCGCATTCGTCTCGATGTCCCCTCGTGCACCGTTAGGTTAGGTAACTAACGGCAGAGCGGGGCAGGGCTAGCGCGAGTGTAAAACATAAGTAACGTCTATATAATATATCATATATACTATATACAGTACTTATCACAGAACATCACATGATCACATCACAGATAACGCAGCAGAAGAAACATATGAAACATTGGATATACTAGGACGTCCGTGTTTTCAATACGAGCCAGTATAAAACACAGATTCCACGGTCGTGATGAATAGCCAAACCCATACCCGTAGACCTCTACGAGAGCGGCAAGCAACCCTACCAATTCTAGAGTTAGGAGATCCGGACTCGACTCCTCGAGTTGGTCTCCCACTGGACTCCAGAACCCGGTTACTTGTGCTCCCCTCCTTGGATCTATCCTAGTGCGGAAAAGTAAATAATATGCAAAAGTTGACATCTTCCGCAACCTGGAAGTTCCCCAATAAAAGAATATTACATACAAATTTTTACATGAATGAAAATGAAAAACACTCATCTCATATAAAAAAAACCCGGCTATTCAAACACGACGATCAAATATAACATATCCAGCAACACATAACATCACATGTCATCAACGTAAGTAAATATGCCCATCCCAATTGTCGTTGACATATAGCAACGAAATCGGCGATATCACATATTACACTTACGGTCACAGAAAAGAAAGTGTAAAACCACAACAGTTGGAATCCGCAACCTGCTTAGACATCGCATGCCTAACCATCTGAATACCTTAGACATCACATGCCTAACAATTATAAACCCCGCATTTTAGTCTCATTATCGAAAACACTATTCAATATCAAGTCGAGCAATTCAACAAGATTCCCGACATCCTGATCGAATGCTCATCGCAAACTTTAATAGGCGGCAGCACCCCCGACGCCGTCGACGAAGTGCACCAAGGCGGAACACCGCTGCCGCGAGCACCCGAACGGATGCTTTCGGCGACGGGGTTCTCCTACAGTCACTTGGTCGGGGCTATAGGGTGTGGCTGTCTATTAAGTTTACCGGTGAGTATCCGCGTACGCTACGTGATTGCGACGGACTTTTGATCACATCAAAATTCCGTGGCAACCGATCAAGTGAGACTAAACTGCTATGTTTATAACATTCATATTAGTTATCTCATAACTACTTGTGAATTCCAATTATTGTATCACATTCCGGATAAGATAGAAAATGTTAAACTTTCCGATCGAACAATCGAACACCCAAGTTTTCCCGAAACAGCTCAACACATGAAATAAGTTCAAAGACATTCACTTCATGCCTCAGTACCAACGGTCCAGCCGTAGAAGGGTCAAGCCAACGCCTCACATGTGGCACGCCGTACTGCCCCAAACCCTAAGGTTCAAAGTGCAGTTCAAGACGGTCACATAATCGAGTTAAGGTTTGTTGTCTTCTAGAGGGACCATCGCGTTACTTGCACTACTTAGAACGTTTTCAAACTACGGAAAAATCCAACACTTGGAAAATTTCCGGCAGGGGAAAAATTGGGTATTTATATCCGGTCGAACTTTTTAACATATTCTTAAATTACCCGGAAAACACATAGACGAAGTTAAATAAACCGATCGAATCATCGAATCCCCAATACAACCCAGAAAACTCAACTCTTGAGTAGAAGTTAAAATATCTCAGAAAAAACAGCACTAAAAAATAGGAATTATTGTGCAAATTTTATGAAGTAATCTGACTATATAGCCGCGGTTCCGCCGCGCTTTAGACGACTCACTTGGTAATTTTTGCACCGTAATTCTTAGAATTTCCTGCTGAATTTTTTAAGCATTTTTAATCTGGAAAAAACCTAGTTTTGTAAAAATGTACAGAGAGGGGTCATTTTTAGGGTTTCGGGGTTCGATCGGAATTCTAACATCGTCTACACATCGCCTAAGGCTCTAGCTAGGCTCTGATACCACTGTAGGGTTCCTAGGCACGCTCAAGAGGTCTCACAAGGCATCAACCATGCCAAATTCAAAAATTTCCGATGCCGAGAAACCCTAATGCGATCGTTGACTAGAGTTTTAAGCGAAACAAGCAACTAGTTAACAACTTAACTAATAAGTGAATGGAATTACAACCTTTGTAGATCCGGTCCTCCACCTCCATAGCTCCGTGATGAAGTCCCCTCGCTGCGATCATCAGATCCCGGGCTCTAGCATCGGCTTCATCGGAGAAATGGGCGGGCTAGGTCGTCGACTTCGATGCCGAAGATGATCTACGTCGAGGCAACACAAGATCAAGCTCCAACTTCACCAAGTCAAGAAACTTGTGAAGAAAACACCCTATACTACTTGGCAAGTGGTAGAGGATGAAGAAATAGGAAGTGGGTTCACTTTAGAATTGGATTTCTCACTCTTTTTCTCAAGTTGCCATTAATGGTAGCAAGCTTTCTTCTTTGTTCAAGAAGAAGAAGAAGAAGAAAAGAAGATGATAATATGATAAGAATATTGAATAATAGAAAATGAGTGATTCATATCATATTAGCAACCATAGTTAGGTGTAGAAGATTAACTAAGGTTAGGTTGAATGGTTAGGGTTAAGTAAGAAACAAAAATGGTGGACTTATTCAAAACTTCATGAAGCTTCAACTAGAAAACAAATCAAGCCACCATTTCTCTTTATCTTTCAAAAATGAATAAATAAATAAATGAAGAGATAAGTAAATCAAAACCCTAACCATTAACATAACCATGGTTTAATTCTTTACACAAACCCAAGTTTGCATGTATCATCAAACATGATACAAACAAGTGCACAAAAGTATATCACATATACAACTTGTGTACATCAAGTGAGAAAATCCATTTAAAGTGAACCAATACTAGTTAATGTAAAGTAATATATCAAATATATAATTATACATTAAATCATTAAATCAACACTTGATTTAACGATCCGGTCATATCGTATATGACCGACTAATATCCAATGTATCGACTTATCGAATCAATCCTCGATTCGATAACTAGGTTATATCGCATACAACCATTCGATACATTCATCACGAGAATAGAATACGGTATCACATACACGCATTATTCTCGGTCCCGCACATATCTCATATGCGCTCCTATTTCGTTTCGCTTGAGCCAGGAAACCTCTGTGTAGGACTCTAAAGACTCGTCAATACGCCGGCAGCAGGTGATGATCATATCAAACACCCACAAGCCGCAACCGGTCTGCTAAACGTAACGGCCACCCGGGTATTGAGCGATCAGAAGATCGACAAGCAAGCTCGATCACACTCCTGTGAATCCAACCAGTAACACTTACCGCACAGTCCGGTCTGATCGTCTGATATGTCGCATATCTCGCCTAGGGGTGGTAAACGTCAGACCCCAATAGCTCGATAAGTCGTGTCGATATGAGGTCTATAACAGTTCGAGAAACTACCGGTAACACTTACCAGTAAATCTCAGCAAACCTGGCCAGGGATTTCCGGTTATAGGCAATCGAACACAGTGCAACATCAACTCCCTATACCGGGAGAGACGAATCCCCTCCTATCGCTCATTGCCTCCATGTGATTCGGGACTGTACCCAAAAACCACTGTTTTGCACGCCCTCTTGGACATGGTAAGGTGGAAATCAAAGCACAGTGGGAACCATACAAGACTCTATGACGATCTCGGGTCAACAGACTACTCTGTACCAGTGTCACCAGAGAACTGCCATCTGACGTAAGGTATAATACCATCTGGGAGTTCTCGGCGAGTCCGTCCAGTGTACCCAGTCTCCACTGAGCACCCGCATACCATCTCTGATGTCAAACACCAATGGATATGGGATCATCCATCGCCCATCACATGGGTCGAGAAGATATGCGCTAGTCTACTCTGGAATATCGATGCCCCGTCTCGATATTCCCACGACTAGGGACCTTTAAGGATGTACTTGTGGACTACCATGTCCCCACTAGTATGATCCGCATCATAGTCCGGGTAGTCAAGTACACATCCTAAGGGCTTTACCAACATGTAACAGAGAGACAATCAGTGTACACGTTAAGGTAAAAAGCAACCAGATAGCATACTATCATGTCGAGCAAGAAAGTCTTCCCTATATATGTCCAAGCATCCACTACAATATACATCCTATGTATAGTAATGGCCTCTAGGGCATACATATAACTAACATGTATATATTATTTTGGCTGTTGACTATGTTTCAAAGTGGGTTGAGGCTGTGCCTAGCCGAACAAATGATAACAAGGTTGTCGTTCAATTTCTTAAAGAACATATCTTTTCTCGGTTTGGACACCCTCGAGCGATTATAAGTGATAATGGTTCTCACTTTTGCAATAGGACTTTTGAGTCCTTAATGCGCAAATATTCTATTACCCACAAGCTGTCAACGCCATACCATCCCCAAACATATGGGCAAGCCGAGATTTCGAATCGGCAAATTAAGCAAATCTTGGAGAAAACGGTTTCTAAAAACCGTAAAGATTGGTCACTCAAACTGATCGATACACTATGGGCTTTCCGTACTGCATACAAGACCGATCTTGGTATGTCTCCATACCGGCTTGTTTATGGGAAGGCTTGCTACCTCCCAGTAGAGATTGAGCATAAGGCATTTTGGGCTATCAAAGAGTTGAATTTATCATTAGGAGATGCGGGCAGCAATCGAAAGCTGCAATTAAATGAACTAGAAGAGCTGCGGGATGAGACTTATGAGAATGCCGTAATTGTTAAAAACCGAACTAAAGTGTTCCATGATAAACACCTTCTGCGAAAAACATTTCAACCTGGTCAACAGGTTTTACTCTATGACACTCGGTTACATTATCATCCCGGCAAGCTCCTTTCTAGATGGAAAGGGCCATTTGTAGTCCGCACCGTTTATCCGCACGGTGCGATCGATCTTGAAAATCCGGAGGACGGTACTTTATTCAAAGTAAACGGACATAAATTGAAACCGTTTCTCACAGCGGACCCATCGGAAGAGCTCCTGTTTTTACAGGAGCCGATTTACACCGATTGATTCTCCTCCATTTTCACCCCCGAATTTCCTATCTTCTTGCCAAAACTTTGTTTCAAATAAGTTTGGGGGTGTGTATCATTTGTAAATACATAAATCCAAAATACCATAAAAAATAAAAAATAAATTGAAAAATAAAAAAAAAAATCTTTTGCAGAATAAATAAATAAATTTTTTAATTTGCAAATAAATTCCTCTTTATAGAGGGGTTTAGTTGCAAATTACCATCTTGTCACCCTTTATAAAAAGCCCGAGCCCTCTCCTCTGTTATAACCCTAATTTTCATCTCCTTTCAAACCCTAGCAGCCACTACCTTTTTCTGCGGCAGAGATTCCTCTTCGCCGCCGCGCATCCGCCGCCGTAGCTTGCTCCCGCCGCCGATCCGCCGCTCTTCCAACGCTTCAGCCCCTGAAATTTTCAGGAGAGGTAAAATCTCTCAATCCCTCTCTGTTCTTTCATTCTAAATCTGCATTATAAGTCTGTAGAAACACCATGGCACATAATATGCAAGTAGAGAGGGTTTTTCACAGATTTTCTCACATGAGATCTATGGTAGCTAATTCGCGGATGAGATTGCGCGGAGGGGATGGAATTTTCTGATCTATAACCACCCCTCTGCATTTGCATTACCAGAATTAATGAACCGAATTTATGAATCAATGGAGGATGGGAGTCTTGCTTTATTAGGTGATATAAAATTAAATTGGGGCGATCACGAAATAATAATTGATAGGGATATGATTCACGAGGTCACACTGATACCTCGCATACCAGTTCACTATCAACCCCTACAATTTGAGGACTACATGCCCCTAATGGGCAATGATTGCTCGCGGGAACCGCGAAAGGGTATTCAAGCTCGATCCCTTTTCGCAAATGTCTTGACCGTGTGCCGATGGGCACAAAATAACATTTTTGGAAGTTCCCATAACTCAACTTTTTTCACCCTCGCCTTACATATTGTGCACACACTTATGACGAAGAACACACGTTTCGATATGTGCACAGTATTGCTTCATTCTATAGGTGCGGGAAAACGGGTCTCCAATTACCCATGTCCTATGCTGGTCACACAGCTTTGCCGTTATTCCCCCCCCCCCCCCCCGTTAAGGAATTTGAGTTTTATATGATGGGAGGGATACCGGTCCAACCACTTATTGAGGGCGTTTCTACGTCCTACTCTAGATTGACTGATGTATGGTCGAGGACCGAACCGGCGAAGGATGTACCCGCCCGAACACCTAGCTCGAGCTCAACAGCGAGTAAGGGCGAAATGACACCTCAAGAGCATGCACGCTTAATGAGAAGAGCTGTGAGGGGCATTGATTCTTTGAGGGAGGAGTTTAGAGCGACGGCACGAGATCACGACCGTCGGCTGACGGAAATTGAGAGGGGTATTCAAACCCTGTTGGCAAGGGAAGAGCGATCACGTTCGCGCTCTAGAGCGCGACGTAGGGGTGAGCAGTGAGGGCACTGCTTTCAATAAGTTTGGGGGAGATGGTGGTGTAAATAGTTATCCTTTGCATTGCATACTTTTTTGTATATATTTTTTCTTTTTTCTTTTGCATATTTAATTTCTGCATTGCATCCCTATATGAAAAATCATAAAAAATTGAAAAAATTGAAAAATAAAAAAAATATAGAAAAAGAAAAACCCATAAAAATTGAAAATCTCAAAAATTATAAAAATTAATATATTCAATTTTGGCCTTAATTGACTTGAGTTTGACAAATAGGTTAACTAGCTAGGAATAACTAGATCTTAAACTTAGTAAATTAGAAACCCTAAAAATAATCTTTCTTAAAATTTAACGGTAGAAAGTATATGTCTTTGTAGTTTATTTAGAAATATGTCTTTGTAGTTTATTTAGAAAAAGGCAGATTTTAAGTTCACTTCTTGGGCTAAGTCAAAACAAAGGAAGAGTATTGACACTTTTATTAAAATATAAGTTTGAAAAATAATTCCCAGCTTAAGTCTAAATTCTGAAAACATATACCCTACAAATTGCACAAACACAAACCTTGAAACTTGGATTAGTAGAAGAGACCTTGAGATGCTCTTGTCTAAAGTCCTTAGTATAAAAAATATATATATAAAAAAATAATAAGTGTGAATAAAAAAATGAACACTGATTTTTGTAACTACTTAAGGCTGCATAAAAAAAAATTTAGTGAGGGTGCTTCATCACCTATTGCCTTAGACCAACTGGTTTGGGAGTCACTGTTATAAGTCTTAGGTATTACAAGACTAGGACTTACGCTTCAAGTGTGCACGCATATCTTGTAATCGGTCGTTGGTACCTCAAGAAGTATTAACGATCGCATGAAGGATGTGTGAGCAAAAATTCACCAATTAATAAATACTTTGGACGATGGACAAGAGTACATAGCTTGATTTGAATTTCCAAGTGTATGGGTTATATATACACACATGTAGAGGTATGTGATTGGGATTTAGATAAGAGATAGGAATGAAGAATAAAACTTATATCTTTAATAAAAATGATAAAAATTCCTAAGTTGAGATGGAACCCTAGAAGGAAACTTGAGAGATGCCGAAAGCTAACTAAATTCACAAGAATATATATGATCTTAAGTTAAGTGATAAGGAAGTGTGAAGAATGCGGGTGGATAATTTACAAGTCGACGATAATAGAGTTTCTTGTTAGAAAACCTAGTTGGAAAATAAAAGTTGATAAGCCAAATTGATAGGATTTTGTGGATAGTATCCGCTGAAAACCCTCAGGAGACAACACTCCTCCTACTAGGGACACCTAGAGGTTTAACGGCTTGTTGCACAAGATCAGTGCAATCGCGTTTCCCTGCGAAAGTGAGGTTAGGATTTTGTCGAGAATAAAACTGTAAGTGCACGGCAGCTCCCTGGCCGTCAATCCGACGCTGGAATGCGGAAACAAAACTTTTACAAAACTTGTAAACCGGCACTACCGCGCACTATAAAACCCGGATCGGGCCATTAACCTAATGCTAGCTAACTAGAGAATGGGTAGAAAGCTATACCGAGCGATCCGTGTCCTTCGGTCTTCGACCTCCACTCCGATCTCCTCGCGGAATCTCCGGTCTTCATCTCCTCGTCGGAACGGGCACCACATCGCCGGCTTCTTTTACGGGCTCCCACCTCTGGACCGAGGCAACTCGGGCACAAAGTTGGCGAGCCGACATGTCTAGGAAATGCTGTAGACTAGTGTAGAATAGTTTGTCTCATGGGGTTTTACGAAGTTGCCATTTGGATTGAGGGGATGAAATGAGCAATGAAAATGGAGCTAGTCTTTTTGCATGAATGGAAAAATGAGATACAAAATTTCTCCCGCTCACAAAAATGAATCCTCTCTCTCCTTCTCTGTGTGTGGCCGGCCTCTAAAATAGGAGGAAGGAGGTGAGCATATCAAGAGGGGGTGAGCACAAGGAAAAGGTTTAATGATCAAGAGAAGAAAATGTCACACCACAAATCCTATCCAAATCCTTTCACATTTAATGCAAAACCAAGTGATGCAAAAATAATCTAATGATGCTATAACCATCATGATGCCTCCATTTCACAAATGACACCCTCCACAATTGCTAATTTGCATATTTGCAAATTAGCCCCTCCATCAGAAAAATCCGGCCGTGAAAGAACAAAGGAAAACTGGCCGAAACGGAATGCAAACTGGCAACTTCAGAAAACTGATCCCGTAATAAATTACAGGAAAACCCCGCGACCGTATATACTGTTAGTTATGTATATGCCCTAGAGGCCATTGTTGTACATATAATGTATATTATAATGGATGCTTGGATATATATAGAGAGGACTTTCTTGCTCGTCATGATAGTATGCTATTTAGTTTTCCTTTATCTTAACATGTTGACTTGTATTGGTTTACTGTCTTTCTCTCACATGTTGATAAAGCCCTTAGGATCTGTACTCGACTACTGGGAATATAATGAGATCATACTAGTGGGTCCACGGTAGTCGATGAGTACATCCTATAACTGTTCCTAGTCGAGGGTATATCGAGACAGGGCATCGATACACCAGAGTAGATTAGCGTATACGCATCTTGACCCATATGATGGGCGATGGATGATCCCATATCCATCGGTGTTTGACATCAGAGATGGTGTACGGTTGCTCAGTGGAGACTGGGTATACTGGACGGACTCGCCGAGAACTCCCAGATGGTGATATACCACACGTCAGATGGCAGTTCTCCGGTGACACTGGTACAGGGTAGTCTGTAGACCCGAGATCGTCATAGAGTCTTGTGTGATTCCCACTGTGATTTGATTTCCACCTTACCACGTCCAAGAGGGCGTGCAAAACGGTGGCTTTGGGTACAGTCCCGAATCACATGGAGGCAATGAGCGATAGGAGGGGATTCGTCTCTCCCAGTATAGGGAGTTGATATTGTGCTGTGTTCGATTGGCTATAACTAGAAGTCCCTGGCCAGGGCTGATATAGAGATTTACTGGTAAGTGTTACCAGTAGTTTCTCGACCTGTTATGAGCCACACATCGACACAACTTATCGGTTACTGGGGTCTGACGTTTACCACCCCTAGACTTGATATGCGACATATCATACGAAGAGACCGGACTGTACGGGAGTGTTACTGATTGGATTCACAGGAGAACGCACAGGCTAGCTTGTTGATCTTCTGATCGCTCAATACCTGGGTGGATATTACGTTTAGCTGACCGCTTGCAGCTTGTGGTTGTTTGATATGATCATCACCTGCTACCGGCGTATTGACGATTCTTTAGAGTCCTACACAGAGGTTTCTTGACTCGGGCAAAATGGAGTAGAGGCACATATGTGATATGCGCAGGACCGAGGATAATGCGATATGAGATACCGTATTATATTCTCGCGATATTTAGATATGAACCGGGACATCGGATCAAGTGTTGATTCGATGAATCGGTACATGATGTATTAGTCGGTTATATTCGATATAGCCGGATTGTCGGATCAAGTGTTGATTCGATGATTTAATGTATAATAATATATATGATATATTGTATTACATTATCTAATATTGGCTCGCTTTATTATTTCATTTTCTCACTGGATAATACATTGATATATATGCGATAAATGTTAATTGTATTATTTTCTTTTGTTGCAAATATATAATATATATGTGATATATATTATTGTGACATGATATGATTAATAATGAAACATGTTTAGTGATGATTAAACAAGATTAGGGTATGATTAGGGTTAGCTTCTTCTTGCCCCTTCTAGAAGCTTTCTCTTTTGTCTTGGTTAAGATATTATGGTTGATATTTATCCATGACTCATCTCTAACCTAACCAAACCCTAACTCTAGTTTATTCTCTACAAGGGTTATCCTTGTCATAACTAAACTATGGTTACATTATTGATTCATATATACATTTCATTATTCATGACAAAAGGAATTTATCTCATTATTCATCTTCTTCTTCTCTCTTTAGCTTTGAGAAAGCTTACTAGAAATTCCTTTTGTGATGATTTCATGTGAGATTATGATATAAAAAGATAGCATAAATACTACTCCATCATCCTCATCTAATCTAGCCCATTAGATTAGGGTGTTCACCTCATTAGAGTGAGAGAGCTTGAGTTATAGCAACTTCGACGTAGATCATCGGAGAAACGGAACACTACAAGCTAGCATGGATCGTTCGAGTCGTGGAGCCTCTCTTGAGTCCGGGAGATCATGGATCGCGGCGAAGAGACTTCTACTCGGAGCTTATGAAGCGAAGGAGCGGTCTACAAAGGTTGTAATCCCTCACTTTTAGTTGTAAAGATATTTACTTGCATGTTTAAACCTAATAATCTAGCAAAGATCTCGGCTTTGGGTTGTTCGGCACGTCTAAATTTTTATTCGGGCATGTTTGATGCCTTATGAACCTTCACAAGAGTGCCTAGGAACCCTACATATACATACCCGCATTTGTATTCCAACCAAATACAAATGCAAAGAGACAAAATCTACACTGTACATTACTAGGATCCGGCTTAAACCAAAGCCCGCCAGTATTATCTGTCCGATAATGATCCGTGCAATACCGCACATATCTGATCGAACCCTGCCATATCTCCATACGGCCTCTACAGCTTTTCGCCCGAAACTTGAGCAACTGTCTGTGGGGGACTCTAAAGACTCGTCAACACCTTGATTGTGGATTTAACCACTAGCACGTCAGAGGTATTAGCCATACGTAACGGGCTACCAGGTATTGACCAAAAGGGACGTCGATGAGCGAACTCATCCTGACACCCTACTGAGCCTGTCAGTGATAATATCCGTACAGTCCGGTCCGTTCGTCTATGAGTATCGCATGGCGGGCCTAGGGGGTTGGTAAAAGTCAGACCCCCAAAAGTGGTACAAGTCGTGTCGGAGTGTAGCCCAGAACACCCTGAGATACTACTGGAGTACCTACCAGTAAATCTCCTGCCTTTGCCAAGGACTTCATGTAATGGCTCTCCTAGACACAACGCGACCTCACCCCCAATACCGGGAGAGACGAACCCCTGCAGATCCGCTCACTGCCTCCATGTGGCTCGGGACTGTACCCAACTAAAACCTGTTTGCACGACTCCTTTGAGCGTGGTAGGGTAGTAATCAAAGCACAGTGCGAACTCACACGAGACAAATGATGATCTCAGGTCGATGAACTAACCTGTACATATGTCACCAGGGAACTGCCATCTGACGTCAGGTATAAGACCAACTAGCATGTTCCCGGCGAGTCCTGTTCGATGTACTCATAATCCAATGAGCACCTGTATACATCTTAGGTGAACCAACTGACACCAGTGGCTTGTGAGATGGGCCACCGCCCCTTGTCAGGGTCTCGACTGTATACACTAGTCTACTCTGGAGTATCGATGCCCTATCTCGAAACTCCCACGACTAGGGACCTTTTAAGGATGTGCTTATGGACCCCAGCTCCCACGTATATGATCGCCCTCATTCTGCTGGTAGTCAAGCAAGAATCCTAGGGGCTCTATCAACGCGCAATAGTGATTTGTAAGGTCGCCTAAGGCAGTACACGATGATAAAGATAAACCAGATAGCATACTATCATTTTGAGTAAGACTGTTCTAACTGTATAGGTCCTCTCTCAATCATTGCAATCACGTGCCTGTGATCCAATAATTGACTCTGAGGGCACTATCTCCAACAATCTCCCACTTGCACTCAAGGCTAATTATTGCGATGTCGCATACTCACAGCCCGTATGATACCGAACACCCAACTCCTCTACTAATCGGTCACACAAAACCCATTTGCGAAACTAATGCGTTCGAGGAATAGCCTCAGTGGGTGGATCCACTCTAATGTTTCTTTCTATGTCTCTCTTTATCTCAAGTTCGAGGAGAAAACCATCTCCCGAAATGAGCAATACCTGTCTTAGAGTATGTCTGGATGTCAGATGGGACCTAGTTCAGAAATGAACTCCAAATCAAAACTTCTTAGACTGTATCGTCAACTGAACTTAATCAGTATCCTGCGCAATGCCTCCCTCAGTATCCGCCTGGACCACCTGTCCAAAATACTGCCCCTCGTCAGAGGGAAAACTATAACTCTGACAGTCACTCTGTCATCCAAGTCACCTTGGAAGCCTGAAATGATAACTGTCTCCCAAATGAGGCTGTCGTTATCATATCCCTAGAACATCCACTTATGTTCTAAAACTGCTTCCTAATGTTTCTCCAGGATTGGATCAATATCAACTTATTGCATCTACTGCAAAAACAACATCTGGTGTGGTACTTGACATCTCATGATTGACTCAATTGCCCAAGCAAGTGATCTGCCAATCATGCACATCCCTCTCCCCTTTAGTCTGTAAGACTCCTTTAGAGAGGGTGACTCCATCACCTGTAGGTATACTACCGTGCCAGGAGTCGTCCATTCTAAAGCACCTTTAGAATGCTGTCTAAATACCCAGATTGGGACACTTCCCAAATCTGGATCTAAAACCATAGATCTAGTAACCAGAATGTCTTGATATTATATCTAATTTCTATATGGAGAAACTACTGTGTGACAACCAAAATATAACCGATCGTAGTATAGGAATTTCACTTCCTACTCTATGCATGTCATCCAAATACCAGGACATCACACCCTACTACCTTCTTAATAGGTCCATCCCCTATTCCGATGAAGTCAAACCTATGACTTTCACATCAGAAATAGATGATCTATCTCCGCTATATCCGCTTTAGTCTATAAATAGACATAAGCCATTAGTCCACTATGCTTCCGCTGCTCCCACTGACTATGACAACCCTCTGGCAGAGTCATATAGACGTACACTTCTAAAGCTAGTTTAGAACGACGCTATATTCATCCTCCCGCTGGGTCTCACAGTCTGGAACAACAGCAATGGCAAGTCTGGGTAAACATGAACCTCCCTGTCAACGTTTTTGAGCATACCGAAGTACCTCTCGAGTGCCTGAGGTTACCCACCATATCTGCGGAGTGGCTAATGGAATGTCAAACCAGATTGAATCTTTAGGTTCTTATCAAATTTTCAGTAAGCGTTTGCGGTTCTGGAATCACTTCCAGTTCTACCATACTCCTACTATTGTTTTCTGAAAAAGTCCAATTTTATTAAAACTATGGCGAGTCAAGAACAATATCACTATTGATCTTCCAGATGGTAGAAAGTCAACCCTCGTCATAGCCTGGGTCAACCCACAAACAGCCACTACAGAAACGTGCCTTAAGTCATCCAGAATCTGGTTTTAAGCATAAGCTGGACAACTCCCCGTATCTTAACAATGTCAAGATATGAACTGTTCTATATCCAATACAGAAACAGAGGCACTGATTTAATTGAACCAGATTCAAATCATGCAGCTGTCTCTAGTGCATGTCAAGTAAATGAAAAAAGGCCGATCAGCATTACTCAACTTAGGAGTACTTCCAATTATGAGTAACCTGAAAGAAAAGCAAGTTCTCTTAATCATTACTATCAACTGAATACCATACACAAGTATCTACATCTTCGATCACCTTGAAGAATCCTGATACTTGCAACACCTGGTTCTCTACTTTATTCTTATACCTATAACTTCTCAAAATTCGGACCTTGCGTTTCTACGAAACACTTGTCTAAAAACTAGAGAGGTCAGAAGTAAACCGAATATAATACGAGGACCAACCCCTCTGTCCTAATGGACACTGGACAACATACAATACTCTATATAAGTCCCCTGAGTCCAATTTCTCATTCCTTGTGTGCCGTAGGTTGAAAACTGTACTATGGTTATGAAGAATTACACCGCTGTTTAATACTCCTTACCTAACCATCCACTGATATAGGTAAACGTCATAGACATAATTTCAAAAAGGTATATCTCACTCTATAAAAATAGACGTACAGATATATCAATTTGAAATTGGTGCATAACAACGGATATTCAAAACCAAATATTTGCCGTCCGGCAAACAGCCCAGGCGATTTCCTCAAATATCACCAGTTACACCGAATTCCGATATAATGAGGATGATCACCTAATTCCCAATAACTTACTCCCACTCATCATTTGTAAAACCATACAGATGTGAGAATCATACCTGGTAAATACATACCCTGGAGCAAGGACTAATTGGGAAATCAGTTTTCTTTTAACAGTACACAGTGAAACTGTAGGGTTCCTAGGCACTCTCAAGAGGTCTCACAAGGTATCAACCATGCCAATTTCAAATTTTACGAGTGCCGAGAAACCCTAATACGGATCGTTAACTAGAAATTTAGGCGAAAAACGAATCTAGTTAACAACTTAACTAAAGATAAGAAGCTACAACCTTTGTAGATCCGGATATCCACTTCCTTGGCTCCACGTAGGCGTCCTCTCGCTGTCCATCTCGAATCCCGGACTCAATCTTCGGCTTGATCGGAGAAATGGGCGGACTAGGTCGTCGGCTTCGTGCCGAAGATGATCTACGTCGAGGCATCACAAGTTCAAGCTCCGACTTCACAAATTTGTGAAACTTGTGAAGAAAACACCCAAAACAACTTGGCAAGAGGTAGAGTGTGAAGAAATAGGAGGTGGGTTCACTTTAGAATTGGATTTCTCACTTTAGATCTCAAGTTGCCATTGATGGCATCAAGCTTTCTATCTTGAAGAAGAAGATCAAGAAGAAGAAAGAATATGATAAGTGTTTTATTAAAATGAAAATAAATCAATACTTATCATAAGCTAACTAAGGTTAAGTGTAGAGAATAGACCATGGTAAATGGGAATGGTTAGGGTTAAGCATGAAGACAAATGGTCTCTTTAGTCAAAGCTTCATGAAGCTTCAACAAGCTTCATGATAAAAAGAAACCATTTTCTTTTCTTTTATCTATTTAAATAAATAAAGAATGGATAAATAAATAGATGAATAATACAAAACCCTAACCATTATCATAACCATGGTTTAATTCTTTGCACAAACCCAAGTAAATATGTATCATCAAACATGATACAATCAAGTGCACACAAAAGCATATCATATATACAATGTGCACTTCAAGTGAGAAAATCCTTTTAAAATGAACCAATACTAGTTAATGCAAATTAATATATCAAATATACAATTATACATTAAATCATTAAATCAACACTTGATTCAATGATCCGGTCATGTCGCACATAACCGACTAGTATACAATGTATCGATTTATCGAATCAATGATTCGATAACTAGGTTATATCGCATACAACCAATCGAAACATTCATCGCGAGAATGAAATACGGTATCACATACACGTATTATTCTCGGTCCTGCACATATCTCATATGCGCTCCTATTTCGTTTCGCTTGAGCCAGGAAACCTCTGTGTAGGACTCTAAAGACTCGTCAATACGCCGGTAGCAGATGATGATCATATCAAGCACCCACAAGCCGCAAGCGGTCTGCTAAACGTAACGGCCATCCGGGTATTGAGCGATCAGAAGATCGACGAGCTAGCCCGCTCACACTCCTGTGAATCCAACCAGTAACACTTACCGTACAGTCCGGTCTGTTCGTCTGATATGTCGCATATCAAGTCTAGGGGTGGTAAACGTCAGACCCCAATAACCGATAAGTCGTGCCGATGTGAGGCTCATAACGGGTCGAGAAACTACTGGTAACACTTACCAGCAAATCTCTGATCAGCCCTGGCCAGGGACTTCCCTGTTACGGCCAATCGAGCACAGCGCAACATCAACCTCCAATACCGGGAGAGACGAAACCCCTCCTATCGCTCATTGCCTCCATGTGACTCGGGACTGTACCCAAAGACCACCATTTTGCATGCCCTCATGGACGTGGTAAGGTGGAGATCAAAGCACAGTGGGAATCACACAAGACTCTATGAAGATCTCGGGTCTACAGACTAACCTGTACAAGTGTCACCTGAGAACTGCCATCTGACGTGAGGTATAATACCATCTGAGAGTTCTCGGCGAGTCCGTCCAGTGTAACCAGTCTCCACTGAGCACCCGTATACCATCTCTGATGTCAAACACCAATGGATATGGGATCATCCATCGCCCATCTCATGGGTCGAGAAGCGTATACGCTAGTCTACACTGGTATATCGATGCCCCGTCTCAATACACCTATGACTAGGGACCTTGAAGGATGTACCTATGGACTACCATGTCCCCACTAGTATGATCTGTATCATAGTCCAGGTAGTCAAGTACACATCCTAAGGGCTTCACTAACATGTAACTATAAGACAGTATAAAGAGACAAGTGTACATGTTAAGATAAAGAGTAACCAGATAGCATACTATCATATCGAGCAAGAAAGTCATCTCTATATATGTCCAAGCATCCAATATAATATACATCATCTGTACAATACTGGCCTCTAGGGCATACATACAACTAACAATCTCCCACTTGCACTAGGGCCAGCTGCTGTAGTATCGCATACCGAGCATCCCGAAGAGTCTCTCAAACTGTATCTGGGGAATGGCCTTCGTGAGTGGATCCACCGTGTTGTTCTTCGTGTCAACTCTCCTGACCTCGATCTCCCGGCGATCAACTATCTCCCGGATCAGGTGATACCGCCTCAGAATATGCCTGGATCGCTGATGGGACCTGGGTTCCTTGGCCAAAGCCACCGCTCCATTGTTATCGCAATACAAAGGTATTGGATGCTCAATGGATGGAACCACTCCAAGTTCAGTAATGAACTTCTTGATCCAGATAGCCTCTTTGGCAGCATCGTTGGCAGCGATGTATTCAGCCTCCATCGTCGAGTCTGCCACGGTTTCCTTCTTGGAACTCTTCCAGCTAACCGCCTCTCCGTAAAGGGTAAAGACAAAGCCCGACTGCGACTTAGAGTCGTCCTTATCACTCTGGAAGCTCGAATCGGTAAAGAACTCCACTTGGAGTTCTCCGTTACCATACACTAAGAGCATCTCTTTAGTCCTTCGTAAGTACTTGAGAATGCTCTTCACAACTGTCCAGTGATTCTCTCCAGGATCGGCTTGATACCTGCTCACTACACTTAGTGAGTATGCTACATCGGGTCTGGTACATAGCATCACGTACATGATAGAGCCTACTGCCGAAGCATAGGGTATCCCTTGCATGCGAGCTCTCTCTAAATCAGTCTTGGGAGACATCTCTTTGGAGAGAGTGACTCCAGAGATCGTGGGCAAGTTCCCACGCTTGGATTCTTCCATACTAAACCTCTTTAGTACGGTGTCAATGTACCTGGATTGGGACAATCCCAGTATCCGTTTGGATCTATCTCTATAGATCCTGATCCCCAATATGCAGGAGGCATCACCAAGATCTTTCATTGAGAATCTTTGTGATAAGAAGAGCTTGACCGATTGCAGCATAGGAATATCATTTCCTATCAAGAGTATGTCGTCCACGTACAATACGAGGAAGACAGCCTTACTCCCTGCCACCTTCTTGTAAATACAAGGTTCATCTGGGTTTTTGACGAAATCAAACTCTTTGATAACGACGTCAAAGCAGATGTTCCAACTCCGCGATGCTTGCTTTAATCCATAAATGGATTTAAGCAGCTTGCACACCTTCCCGCTGCTCCCACTGTCTACGAAGCCCTCTGGCTGAGTCATGTACACGCACTCTTCTAAATCACCATTTAGAAAGGCGGTCTTAACATCCATTTGCCAGATTTCGTAATCATGATATGCAGCGATGGCAAGCATGATCCGGATGGATTTAAGCATAGCCACTGGAGAAAAGGTTTCGTCATAGTCCACACTTGGTCTTTGGAGAAAACCTTTTGCAACAAGTCTAGCTTTGAAAGTCTCCACTTTCCCATCTACACCAAGTTTCTTCTTGAAGATCCACTTGCTCCCAATGGGTTTTACCCCTTCAGGAGCAACTTCCAAAGTCCATACTTTGTTGGTGTACATGGATTCCATCTCGGACCGCATAGCATCCAGCCATTTCACTGAGTCCCTACTCGTGATGGCCTGCTCGAAGCTAGTTGGGTCATCATCCTCCATGATGCAATCCTCGCTCCCTCCATCCATGAGAAAACCGTAGTATCTCTCAGGTTGTCGAGGAACCCTACTAGATCGGCGGAGTGGCTGGGGTTCATCGGGAACTACGGAATCCTCTGGTTCCACCAGATCTTCTGTTGTAGCTTCTGCAGCTGGAACCTCTTCCAGTTCTACCTCATGACCACTAATCTCTTTTTCAAGAAATTCCTTTTCTAAAAAGGTGGCATGCCGAGAAACAAACACTCTTTGTTCCTCAGGGTGGTAGAAGATATACCCTTGAGAATTCTTGGGATATCCTACAAATTTGCATAGAACAGACCGTGCCTCGAGTTTGTCCGGATTTTGTCGTTTGACATAGGCTGGACAACCCCATATCTTAACATAGTTAAGACTTGGTCTCTTTCCTTTCCATATCTCATATGGAGTGGTAGGCACAGATTTGGTTGGGACCATATTCAATAGATGTATGGCTGTCTCAAGCGCATACCCCCAGAAGGAAATAGGTAACTCAGCTGTGCTCATCATAGAGCGCACCATATCTAATAGGGTGCGGTTCCTCCGTTCTGATACACCGTTGTGCTGTGGTGTATATGGAGGAGTCAGCTGAGAGAGAATCCCATTCTCTTTTAGGAAGTCCAGGAATTCATTGCTCAAGTATTCACCTCCTCGATCAGATCGAAGGATTTTAATACTTTTTCCGGTTTGGTTCTCGACTTCTTGTTTATATTCTCTAAATTTCTCAAAAGCTTCAGACTTGTGTCTTATTAAGTACACATGTCCGTATCTTGAGAGATCGTCGGTGAATGTAATGAAGTACGAAGAACCATCCCTGGCATGTGTAGACATTGGACCGCATACATCACTATGTACTAGTCCTAAGAGTTCAGTAACTCTTTCTCCGTGTCCCGTAAACGGAGTTTTGGTCATCTTGCCTTTGAGACATGACTGGCAAGTGTCATAAGATGAAAATTCGAATGGTTTCAAATATCCATCCTTATGCAACTTAGCCAGTCGTGTCGCATTGATGTGACCCAGTCTACAATGCCACAAGAAGGATTCGTTCAGTTCTGAACTCTTCCTCTTGTGTGTGTTTGTTATGCTCAGAACTGTTGATTGATTTAGAACATAAATGCCATTGCACAACGTGCCTGATCCAACCAACTTTTGGTTACGGAAAATGTTCATAACATTGTCCTGTAATACAAAATTATATCCCTCTTTACTTAATAAAGAAACTGATATAATGTTGCATATCAGGTTCGGCATGTAATAGCATTCGTTCAGAACCAATGTATTACCAGTTGGTAACACAAGGTGATATTCCCCGACAGTCTTAGCTGCAACAATTGCACCATTTCCAACTCTAATGTCTTTATCACCTTCTCCAAGTTCTTTACCTTTTCTAAGCCCATGTAACTGATTACATATATGGGATCCTGACCCGGTATCTAATACCCAGGACGTAGAGCAAATGGAGAAACAGTTCTCTGTAACGAACACACCCGAAGAAAATGCATCATCATGTACTTTCTTCATTCGGGTGGCATGGGAATCCTGGTATTCCCCTATATCCTGTTCATTCCTATAACTCTTATAGGAAAGAACGGAACCAACGTTCCCCAGCACAGTATAACATGCGGGTTTGGTCAATACATCCATATTATTATCTTTGTTAGGGCATGAAATGGTCGCTACCTGGAGAGAGAGAGAAGAAAACACTTTAGCGTATGCTCTTGCAAGATTAGATTGGTTATTATCTTATCTAATCAGGATGGCTCCCACTGGTTTTTATCAAATCTTCCTTCAAACCCTAAAAGAAAAGACTAGCCGGGATTAATTACACCCTACAACTTCGTCGATCTTTCAGCCAGGCCAGTGTCGGTACTTTGAGGGAGGTTCCCCGTGCTTTCGCACGGACCTAATTAATGTAAACCTCGTTTTCCCAGAGGCGTAACCCCGTTGACACCTTTCTAGACACCTACTTGATCGGCTAATTGTAGTGTGTAAAACTCTCCCAGGAGTAACTCTTACTCGCAGTGGGTATCGGGATCCAACTATCTCATAGAAGGTATGCAATCTCATTGTAAATTTCAACACTTGAAATTCCCGATAATGCTTTTGCCCCTAGCGTGCTATGACCTTGACGAAAGCCAACAAACCACAGCCCGCTAGTCAAGTTCAACCCGTACATTTCTTGACTGAATTAAACCCACCCGCACGACTCTTGACGAAAGCCAACAAAGCCGTACGACTACCCTAATCCAGTCACATCATATGCAGCAGATAAACAGCACATAGCTACTGCACACTACACCTTGACGAAAGCCAACAAATGTAGCACGAATACTATATGTAACTTATCTGAAATGACGGAGGGTTACGACAGGTTTTTCTGAAAACCTATTGCGTAATGAACTTGATATCGTTGTAGAATCAAATGAAGTTTTGAAATGGAGTGATTTCGAGGCTTTTCTAGTTTTGCTAAAGGGGTCACTCCCGGTGAAGGGATCGTCAGCCCTTTCCTCGTCGAATGAGATGCGGGATATATCATATATATCACTGTGCAAAGCAGAAACTATAGAAGCAATCAAAAACAAACTGAGTGTGTAGCATCTGCCAGTTATTGCTAAAGGAGTCACTCCCGGTGAAGGGATCTCGGTCCTTTCCTCATCGAATAAGGTGCAGGGCATATCATATATACCGCTATGCAAAGCAAGAACTGTAGCTACCTGTTTTATTTAAATTTTGATTCCACAACATCATTTGGTTTCTTTTCTTTCATTAATCACATTAATGAAGTCCCATCATTTAAATACCTAAACATCACAGATAAATACGACGTACACTTATGCCATCCGCATTCGCCTCGATGTCCCCTCGTGCACCGTTAGGTTAGGTAACTAACGACAGGGCAGGGCAGGGCTAGTGCGGGTGCAAAACATAAGTAACGTCCATATAATATATCATATATACTATATACTATATCTATCACAGAACATCACATGATCACATCACAGATATCGCAGCAGAAAATATCATATGAAATATTGGATATATTAGGACGTCCGTATTTTTAATACGAGCCAGTATAAAACACGGATTCCACGGTCATGATGAATAGCCAATCCCACACCCCTAGACCCCTACGAGAGCGGCAAGCAACCCTACCAATTCTAGGGTTAGGAGACCCGGACTCGACTCCTCGAGATGGTCTCCCACTGGACCCTAGAACCCGGTTACTTGTGCTCCCCTCCTTGGGTCTATCCTAGTGCAGAAAAGTAAATAATATACAAAGGGTGACAGCTTCCGCAACCTGGAAGTGCCCCAATAAAAGAATATTACATACAAGTTTTTACATGAATGAAAATGAAAAACGCTCATCTTACATAAAAAAACCCCGGCTATTCAAACACGACAATCCAATATAACATATCCAGCAACACATAACATCACATGTCATCAACGTAAGTAAACATGCGTATCCCAATTGTCGTTGACATATAGCAACGAAACCGGCGATATCACATATTACACTTACGGTCACAGAAAAGAAAGTGTAAAACTACAACAGTTGGAATCCGCAACCTCTTTAGACATCACATGCCTAATCAAATGAAATACTTAGATATCACATGCCTAACAGTTATAAACCCCGCATTTTAGTCCCATTATCGAAAACTCTTTTCAATATCAAGTGAGACTAAACCGCTAGATTTATAACATTCATTCGGTTATCTCATAACTGTTTGTGAATTCCAATTATTGTATCCCATTCCAGATAAATAGAAAATATTAAACTTTCCGATCGAACATTCGAACACCCAAGTTTTCCCGAAACCGTCCAACACATGAAATAGGTTCAGGGACATTCACTTCATGCCTCAGTACCAACGGTCCAGCCGTAGAAGGGTCAAGCCAACGCCTCACATGTGGCACGCCGTACTGCCCCAAAACCGAAGGTTCAAAGGGCAGTTCAAGACGGTCACATAATCGAGTTAAGGTTTGTTGTCTTCTAGAGGGACCATCGCGTTACTTGCACTACTCAAAACGTCTTTAAACCACGGAAAGATCCAACACTTGGAAATTTCCCGACAGGGGAAAAAGTGGGTATTTATATCCGGTCGGACTTTTTAACATATTCAAAAATATCCGGAAAACACATAGACAAAGTTTGATAATCCGATCGAAATACCGAGTCCCTAATACAACCCAGAAAACTCAACTCTTGAGTGATATTTAAAAATTCCCAGAAAATCCAGCACCAGAAAAGAGGAATTACTGTGCAAAAATTATAGGGCATTGTGACCATACGGCCGCGGAACCGCCGCAGAAGGCATGCTTCTGCCGCGGTTCCGCGGTGGGTTGATGGAATTGGGTTGTCGAATTTCACAGTAACTCTTAGAAATTCCTGCTGATTTTTCTGCATATTTTTAATTCACAAAATTCCCAGATTTTCAAAAATGTACAGAGAGCATGTTTTGTTTTAGGGTTTCAGTTCGATCTGACTTCTAACTCCGTCTACACATCGCCTAAGGCTCTAGCTAGGCTCTGATACCACTGTAGGGTTCCTAGGCACTCTTAAGAGGTCTCACAAGGTATCAACCATGCCAATTTCAAATTTTACGGATGCCGAGAAACCCTAATACGGATCGTTAACTAGAAATTTAGGCGAAAAACGAATCTAGTTAACAACTTAACTAAAGATAAGAAGCTACAACCTTTATAGATCCGGATATCCACTTCCTTGGCTCCACGTAGGCGTCCTCTCGCTGTCCATCTCGAATCCCGGACTCAATCGTCGGCTTGATCGGAGAAATGGGCGGACTAGGTCGTCGGCTTCGTGCCGAAGATGATCTACGTCGAGGCATCACAAGTTCAAGCTCCGACTTCACAAATTTGTGAAACTTGTGAAGAAAACACCCAAAACAACTTGGCAAGAGGTAGAGGGTGAAGAAATAGGAGGTGGGTTCACTTTAGAATTGGATTTCTCACTTTAGATCTCCAGTTGCCATTGATGGCATCAAGCTTTCTATCTTGAAGAAGAAGATCAAGAAGAAGAAAGAATATGATAAGTGTTTTATTAAAATGAAAATAAATCAATACTTATCATAAGCTAACTAAGGTTAAGTGTAGAGAATATACCATGGTAAATAGGAATGGTTAGGGTTAAGCATGAAGACAAATGGTCTCTTTAGTCAAAGCTTCATGAAGCTTCAACAAGCTTCATGATAAAAAGAAACCATTTTCTTTTCTTTTATCTATTTAAATAAATAAAGAATGGATAAATAAATAGATGAATAATACAAAACCCTAACCATTATCATAACCATGGTTTAATTCTTTGCACAAACCCAAGTAAATATGTATCATCAAACATGATACAATCAAGTGCACACAAAAGCATATCATATATACAATGTGCACTTCAAGTGAGAAAATCCTTTTAAAATGAACCAATACTAGTTAATGCAAATTAATATATCAAATATACAATTATACATTAAATCATTAAATCAACACTTGATTCAATGATCCGGTCATGTCGCACATAACCGACTAGTATACAATGTATCGATTTATCGAATCAATGATTCGATAACTAGGTTATATCGCATACAACCAATCGAAACATTCATCGCGAGAATGAAATACGGTATCACATACACGTATTATTCTCGGTCCCGCACATATCTCATATGCGCTCCTATTTCGTTTCGCTTGAGCCAGGAAACCTCTGTGTAGGACTCTAAAGACTCGTCAATACGCCGGTAGCAGATGATGATCATATCAAGCACCCACAAGCCGCAAGCGGTCTGCTAAACGTAACGGCCATCCGGGTATTGAGCGATCAGAAGATCGACGAGCTAGCCCGCTCACACTCCTGTGAATCCAACCAGTAACACTTACCGTACAGTCTGGTCTGTTCGTCTGATATGTCGCATATCAAGTCTAGGGGTGGTAAACGTCAGACCCCAATAACCGATAAGTCGTGCCGATGTGAGGCTCATAACGGGTCGAGAAACTACTGGTAACACTTACCAGCAAATCTCTGATCAGCCCTGCCCAGGGACTTCCCTGTTTCGGCCAATCGAGCACAGCGCAACATCAACCCCCAATACCGGGAGAGACGAAACCCCTCCTATCGCTCATTGCCTCCATGTGACTCGGGACTGTACCCAAAGACCACCGTTTTACACGCCCTCATGGACGTGGTAAGGTGGAGATCAAAGCACAGTGGGAATCACACAAGACTCTATGACGATCTCGGGTCTACAGACTAACCTGTACAAGTGTCACCTGAGAACTGCCATCTGACGTGAGGTATAATACCATCTGGGAGTTCTCGGCGAGTCCGTCCAGTGTACCCAGTCTCCACTGAGCACCCGTATACCATCTCTGATGTCAAACACCAATGGATATGGGATCATCCATCGCCCATCTCATGGGTCGAGAAGCGTATACGCTAGTCTACACTGGTATATCGATGCCCCGTCTCGATACACCTACGACTAGGGACCTTGAAGGATGTACCTATGGACTACCATGTCCCCACTAGTATGATCTGTATCATAGTCCAAGTAGTCAAGTACACATCCTAAGGGCTTTACTAACATGTAACTATAAGACAGTATAAAGAGACAAGTGTACATGTTAAGATAAAGAGTAACCAGATAGCATACTATCATATCAAGCAAGAAAGTCATCTCTATATATGTCCAAGCATCCAATATAATATACATCATCTGTACAATACTGGCCTCTAGGGCATACATACAACTAACAGAAACTGTAACATTGAAATGTTTCGATGGGGTATCCGGGTATTCCTAGTAATGCCACTTCCATTATCCAGATTCACAACTGTAACCGTATATTTCTTTGCCATCTCTCCAAATCTCTTTATATGTCTTTAGTCATTACCTTCTGTACACCCTCTTAGGCTAAATGGTTTTCTTCCTTTCCTACCTTTCGGCACCAGCCTATGGTTTGGAAGAAGACTATCCAATAAGCATAATGGGTGTACTGTCCTAATCCTAGGAGCACTCACAATGCGAGAGAAGGTAAAGATAAAAGACACTTGAATAAACCTTATTCCTATTTCTCCTGAACCAGAATCCATCCCTGAACTGGAACAAGTTCCTTTCGAGTTCGTATATAACCATACGATGGAGTATCCAAATAACTGTGGATCTTCGTAGTGATACGGAGTGTCCTGGAGAAATACAAAGGTGAAGTGGGAGTGGTAATGAAATACTTGGTTTGGTCGTGAATAGCAGTCGCAATTTACTTTGCCCTCGTTCTAATCCCTTTATTTGTCTTAACTTAATACCTTCTGTACACCGTTTAAGCTAATTGGTTTTCTTCATTCCCTACCGGTCGGCACCTGCCTATGGTTTGGAAGAAGACTATCCAATTTGCGTAATAGGTGTACTATCTCCTAAATCAAGGAGTACTCGCAACCTGAGAGAAAGTAAAAGGAAAAGACAACTGAATAGTCCTATTCGTTTTCTCCAAAACCGGAAACCATGCTCGAATAAATTCCTTCGAGTTCGTATATAACCATACGATGGTTTTATCCAATGGAAGTAGATGTTCATAGTAATACGGGGTGTCCTGGAGAAAAGGGTAAAAGTAGGAGTGGCAATGCGGTATGAAACTCTGACAATCCAAAAGCCAGTGTTTAAGAAGGTTCGGTCAACTTGGTTACTGAGTCATAGTCAAGGGTCGGGTCATGGGCGCTGCCAAAGAGAGAGAGAGAGAAAAGAAACACTCAGCGTGCACTCTAACCTAGATCAGAATGGTTATCACTTTATCTAATCAGGAAACCTCCCACTGTAATGTCAAATTCTTCCCCAAACCTGAAAGAAGAATTAGTCGGGATCACCCGAGGAGTAAACCAACTCATCAGTGGGAATCGGGATCCAACTATCATCGCATGATAACGTGACGGAATCCGCTCACGTTATCACACTCCAGAAGGTATGCGCATATCTGGCAAGTTTCAGTTTCTTTAGAAACTCCCGATGTGATTTTTTGCCCCATGCTCTTATGACCTTGACGAAGGCCAACATATCATAAGTCACATGTCAAGTTCTACCCGTCATTATCCAGGTTAATTTGAACCCACCTGTACATACCCTTGACGAAGGCCAAAATAGTAGTACGACTGTCCCAAACCAACACATCTATCTATGCTGCAGAAAAGTAACAAATAGCTACCATACACTATGCCTTGACGAAGGCCAACATACATAGCATGAATACTAAGTGCTACCTTTCTGAAATGACGGAGGGCTACGAATGGTTTTTGGCGAAAAACCTTTAACGTAATAAACTTGATATCGTTGAAGGAACTGGATAGCTTTATAAAAATATAGTGGCGAAAACCTTTGCTAAAGAGGTCACTCCCGGTGAAGGGATCTCGGCTCTTTCCCCGTAGAATGAGGTGCAGGATATTCCAACTGAATACCACGATGCAAAGCAAAAATAAACGACTATAGTGAAGTTATTGCCCTGACGCAAACTTCTGTCCAAGGGGTCACTCCCGGTGAAGGGATCTCGGCCCGTGCCTCGTCGACTGAGGTGCTGGATATTCATAACCGAATACCACTGTGCAAAACAAAAGAGAACGCCCTTGCAATAACAGCTTTTTGAAAAATTGTTCCAACAACATCAGAATAGGTTTGTTTAGCTTGCATTGATCCGAATCAACGCAGTCCCATCAATTGATCACACCACAAAAGAACGAAAATAATGATGTACGTATATGCCATCCGCATTCGCCACTGGGTCCCGTCATCACCCGTTAGGTTACTTAACTAACGACAGAGCGGGGAATGGACTAGCGTGGATGCAAAACATATACAACATCTACTAGTATATATATCAATATATAATATTCGCTCGAGGCATGATAAAATGCAATATCACAGAAATGTAATAAGCATCACAGAACAATACAGATATCTGGAATCCCCGGGTTTCATAGAGCCGCTACTGAAACCCGACGTTCCCCTGGTCGTGTGGATAGCCTGTGCAATGAAATCCTAGACCCCTAAGGGCGCGGCAAGTTACCCGCCAAAACCTGAAGCGAGGCAACCCCCTTCAGCAACGTGAATGGACCACCCAGCACTTCATGGAATCCGGTAACTTGGGCACCCCTCCTGGGTCAACCTATACCCCCTACGAGTGCGGCGAATAGCCCGTCAATTCTAGAGTGAAGCCCCCTCCATCTCAACGCCATGAGATGCGGGCCCGTTGCCCTCTAGAACCCGGCTATCCGTACACCCCTCCTTGGGGTAATCCTATTACAGAAAGTAAAAATATACATACAACGGGTACATCGACCTCAGCCCGATCGTGCCCCAAAAGAATAATATACAAACAGGCAGTAACGGCAGTCCACATGTCGGACACTCGCCCCGCAATATCAAATGTACATAATAAACCAAACTGTACTAACATTGCATCCAGGCTATCCACCATGACAAATCCGCAACATCACAGCACAACACAGAACATCAACGTGAATGTCACGTTCGCAAATCCGTCTAAAAGGGCTATAGAAGTTAGACAGGATTTACCGATCAAATGACATTCACGGTCGCAGATATAATGTAAATACTGTGAACTAACATATTTAAAATTTTCGATCGACTAAATTTACCGAAGTGGGCCCCAAGCACAACTGTAGCACTCAAAGAAATTCTGGGCCCAAACAGAACATACCAAAAACCCTATTTCCAAGTCAGAAGCCCACTGGAAAAATTTGGTGCTGTGAAGAGTTAAAGTGGCGGCGGAACCGCGGCCAATGCGTGGGTTTGGCCGCGGTTCCGCGGTGGAACAGTGACGTCACGCGACCAAATTTTCACAGAATGCTTAAAAAACCCTGCTCGTATTTTTACAATGTACCAAATAATTTTTAGAGCACTAGAAAAATTCGACAGAAACTAGACCAGAAAATGCGGGTTTTCGGAATTTTCGTTCGATCGAAGTTCTAAACACGTTAGAGCAAGCTAGTAAAGGTTAATGGCGTGGCTCTGATACCAGTGTAAGTACACGGCAGCGTCCCGGCCGTCAATCCGACGCCGGAATGCGGAAACGAAACTTTTACAAAACTTGTAAACCGGCACTACCGCGCACTATAAAACCCGGATCGGGCCATTAACCTAATACTAGCTAACTAGAGAATGGGTAGAAAACTATACTGAGCGATCCATGTCCTTCGGTCTTCGGCCTCCACTCCGATCTCCTCGCGGAATCTCCGGTCTTCATCTCCTCGTCGGAACGGGCACCACATCGCCGGCTTCTTTTACGAGCTCCCACCTCTCGACCGAGACAACTCGGGCACAAAGTTGGCGAGCCGACGTGTCCAGGAAATGCTGTAGACTAGTGTAGAATAGTTTGTCTCATGGGGTTTTACGAAGTTGCCATTTGGATTGAGGGGATGAAATGAGCAATGAAAATGGAGCTAGTCTTTTTACATGAATGGAAAAATGAGATACAAAATTTCTCCCGCTCACAAAAATGAATCCTCTCTCTCCTTCTCTGTGTGTAGCCGGCCTCTAAAATGGGAGGAGGGAGGTGAGCATATCAAGAGGGGGTGAGCACAAGGAAAAGGTTTAATGATCAAGAGAAGAAAATGTCACACCACAAATCCTATCCAAATCCTTTCACATTTAATGCAAAACCAAGTGATGCAAAAAGAATCTAATGATGCTATAACCATCATGATGCCTCCATTTCACAAATGACACCCTTCACAATTGCTAATTTGCATATTTGCAAATTAGCCCCTCCATCAGAAAAATCCGGCCGTGAAGGAACAAAGGAAAACTGGCCGAAACGGAATGCAAACTGGCAACTTCAGAAAACTGATCCTGTAATAAATTACAGGAAAACCCCGTGACCGTATATACATACCCGCATTTGTATTCCAACCAAATACAAATGCAAAGAGATAAAATCTACACTGTACAATACTAGGATCCGGCTTAAACCAAAGCCCGCCAGTATTATCTGTTCGATCATGATCCGTGCAATACCGCACGTATCTGATCGAACCCTGCCATATCTCCATACGGCCTCTACAGCTTTTCGCCGGAAACTTGAGCAACTGTCTGTGGGGGACTCTAAAGACTCGTCAACACCTTGGTTGTGGATTTAACCACTAGCACGTCAGAGGTATTAGCCATACGTAACGGGCTACCAGGTATTGACCAAAAGGGACGTCGATGAGCGAACGCATCCTGACACCCTACTGAGCCTGTCAGTGACAATATCCGTACAGTCCGGTCCGTTCGTCTATGAGCATCGCATGGCGGGCCTAGGCGGTTAGTCAAAGTCAGACCCCCAAAAGCGGTACAAGTCGTGTCGGATTGTAGCCCAGAACACCCTGAGATACTACTGGAATACCTACCAGTAAATCTCCTGCCTTGGCCAAGGACTTCGTGTAATGTCTCTCCTAGACACAGCGCGACCTCACCCCCAATACCGGGAGAGACGAACCCCTGCAGATCCGCTCACTGCCTCCATGTAGCTCGGGACTGTACCCAACTAAAACCTGTTTGCACGACTCCTTTGAGCGTGGTAGGGTAGTAATCAAAGCACAGTGGGAACTCACACGAGACAAATGAAGATCTCAGGTCGATGAACTAACCTGTACACATATCACCAGGGAACTGCCATCTGACGTCAGGTATAAGACCAACTAGCATGTTCCCGGCGAGTCCTGTCCGATGTACTCATAACCCAATGAGCACCTGTATACATCTTAGGTGAACCAACTGACACCAGTGGCTTATGAGACCGGCCACCGCCCCTCGTCGGGGTCTCGACTGTATACACTAGTCTACTCTGGAGTATCGATGCCCTGTCTCGAAACTCCCACGACTAGGGACCTTTTAAGGATGTGCTTATGGACCCCAGCTCCCACGTATATGATCGCCCTCATACTGCTGGTAGTCAAGCAAGAATCCTAGGGGCTCTATCAACGTGCAATAGTGACTTGTAAGGTCACCTAAGGCAGTACACGATGATAAAGATAAACCAGATAGCATACTATCATCTTGAGTAAGACTGTTCTAACGGTATAGGTTCTCTCTCAATCATTGCAATCACGTGCCTGTGATCCAATAATTGACTCTGAAGGCACTATCTCCAACAAAAACTAGGTTTGCTCGAGGACGAGCAAAGAATAAGTTTGGGGATATTTGTTCATATCATAATATTGCATTATTATATTCCCCATTCTTATGCTTTTTACAAATAAACAGGTGCTTTTGACCCATGTCTGCTACATGTTTTCAGGTTATAGGTTCTTGGAAGAGAAACGGTGAAACTGACGAAAAAGATGATACAAAGTGGGACTACGAATGATAAATGGTGAATTCTTAATCGTGCCGGCATTTTAAAGGACAATAAAGATCAATAAACAGAAGGTCACAAAGCACAAAGGCAGCGACACGAAGAAGCGGTAAAAAATCCACTACAATGTTCACTGGAAAGATCTGGAAGAAAACCAGAAGACATTTTGAAGAAAGAACCAAAGAAATAGGAAGACAAAACTACCCAGAAGCATCACAGAAAGTTTGAAGATCCAAGCCCTCTATATGGCCGCGGAACCGTGGCCAAACATGGGTTTTGGCCGCGGATCCGCGGCCGTGCAGTGCCCATGTCGGTGGGAAATTTTTCCATAATTCTGGCGGCGCGTTGACTAGTCTTCCTAGGGGTATTTTTGTAATAGCAGATGTACGAGTCATTGTAAACCTAGGGTTTCCTATCCTCTATAAATAGAAACTCTAAATCTTGTATTAGGTCATGCCTCTTTTTATGAATAAAATTTAGAATTCTTTGAAGATTTAGAGAGCATCATTTTGTAAGTTTTTTTTAATTTCTGCCTTAGTTCTAGTTTTAATTCTTACCCTAGATAAATTATTCTTTTACCTTAGTTTAATCTAGTTTAGAAATTCTTAAACTGCAGTAGGTAATTAATCTCTTAGATCTAAAAACAAAATAAAAATCATGTTTTTAATAGATCCCTTAATGAGCGAGTAGTTTCCTCGCTTGTTAGGGTTAGGAAAAGGGAAGAGTTTGAGAGATGAAGATCTCTCATCTCCTTCGTGCCTAATCATTCGTAATAATTAGGACTTTATGCATGCATGCATATTCCGCTCCCTACGGCACCTTACCCACGAGGTAACGGTGATACCGTAGTATAAAAGACCGGATATGCATATCTTCCATGAAGGTTATGATAATTATTAAGAAAGGACGGACAAGGATCTAGAGGAAGAAACATCGTTTCTTCCTAATCATCCTAATCCCCTTTATTAATAATTGCCATAACTCCTAAAAAGATTTAATTGAGGGCATTGAAAGAGGTGTGAAATTTAATCTTACCAAACTTAACCTAAACCTAACCCTAGCAAGTTTCCTAATCCTAGTCTAAATCTAATTAGTTTTTTGTGATAAAGATCCAAACTCCCTTTGGAATTAGCTCGTAAGAACAACTAGGAAGTTTACACCATCCCTGTGGACCGACCCGTATTCACCGGCTAGCTACCAAGCGACGCCGTTCTTGATTGCGGTAAGTATATTTTTGATCGTAGAATCCAGCTCAAATCATGAGGACACTGTCAAGTTTAAGTTTGGGGGTGTTCTCGGTAAGCTTTCTTCCTTCGCATTCATGTGTATATTTTTGCATTTGCATACTTATTTTAAAACCCATAAAAATTAAAAAATTTGAAAAATTATAAAAAATTAAAACATTCAATTTTGGCCATAATTGACGTGAGTTTGACAAACAGGTTAACTAGTTAGGAACAACTAGATCTTAGACGTAGTAAATTAAAAACCATAAAAATAACTATTCTTAAAATTTAACGGTAGAAAGTATATGTCTTTGTAGTTTATTTAGAAATAGGCAAATTTCGAGTTCACTTCTTGGGCTAAGTTAAAATAAAGGAAAAGTATTTATATTTTTATTAAAGTATAAGTTTGAAAAATAATTCCTAAGCTTAAGTCTAAATTCTGAAAATATATACCCTACAAATTGCACAAACACGAATATTGAAACTTGGAATAGCAGAAGAGATCTTGAAATGCTCTTGTCTAAAGTCCTTAGTATGAAGGAAAATAATAATAAAAAATACAGGTGTGAATAAAGAGATAAAAAAATGAACACTGGTTTTTATAATTACTTAAGGCTGCATAAATAGAAAAACATTTAGCAAGGGTGCTTTATCACCTAGTGCCTTAGACCAACTGGTTTGGGGGTCACTGATATAAGCCTTAGGTATTACAAGACTAGGAATTACACCTTAATGTGCAAACACATTTTGTAATCGGTCGTTGGTACCTCAAGAAGTATTAACGGTCGCATGAAAAATGTGTAAGCAAATTTCATCTAAAAATTCACCAATTGAAAAGTACTTTGGACGATGGACAAGAGTATAATAGCTTGATTTGAATTTCCAAGTGTAGCGGTGATATATACACACGCGTAGGGGTATGTGATTGGGGTTTAGATAAGAGATGGGAATGAAAAATAGGACTTATATTTTTAGTAGAGATGATAAAAATTCCTAAGTTGAGATGAAACCTTAGAAGGAAAACTCAAAAGATGCTAAAAGCTAAGTAAATTTACAAGAACATATACAATCTTAAGTTAAATGATATGGAAGTGTGAAAAATACGGGTTGATAATTTCTGAGTTAAAGATAATAGAGTTTCTTGTTAGAAAACTTAATTGGAGAATAAAAGTCAATAGGCCGAATTAATAGGATTTTATGGGTAGTATCCGCTGAAAACCCTCAGGAGACAACACTCCTCCTACTAGGGACACCTAGAGGTTTAACGGCTTGTTACACGAACTCAGTGCAATTGCGTTTCCCTGCGAATGTGAGGCTAGGTCTTTTTCGAGAATAAAACCAGTTTTGCTCGAGGACGAGCAAAAGATAAGTTTGGGGATATTTGTTCATGTCATAATTTTGCATTATTATATTCCCCATTCTTATTCATTTTACAAATAAACAGGTGCTTTTGATCCATGTCTGCTACATAGTTGCAAATTACAGGTTTTCGAAATAAAAACAGTGAAAATGATGAAAATACAATACAAAAGTGAGACTACGACCAACAAATAAAAGAATCTTGATCATGCCTACAGTTTGGAGAATAAACGAAGATCAATGAACAAGTTCACAAAGCACAAAGGCAGCGCAAGGTTCAATGACCTCGACAGGGAGAAAAAAGTAAAAGTCTACGACATTATGCACTGTAGAATTCTGGAAGAAACTAGAAGACAATCTGAGAAACCAAGTGAAGAAAATAGAAAAAACAAAGCAACAGAAGAAGACCTGAACAAATGATGCATCAAGCTCTCAATATGGCCGCGGAACCGCGGCCAAACCAAGCTTATG
This sequence comes from Agapanthus africanus, assembly GCA_030015575.1. Classification (NCBI taxonomy): domain Eukaryota; kingdom Viridiplantae; phylum Streptophyta; class Magnoliopsida; order Asparagales; family Amaryllidaceae; genus Agapanthus; species Agapanthus africanus. The sequence goes on along the minus strand of CM057343.1, from coordinate 484,609,551 downwards.
GCCACGGATCCGCGGCCGTGCGTTGCAGGTGTCGGCGCGTGTCGCGCGTGTCGGTGCGTCGGTGCATTAACTCGGTTTTTCTTAAGGGTATTTTTGTAAATGTAGATAGGGATCAGATGTAACCCTAGGGTTTCTATAAATCAATAAATAGAAACCCTAATGCTCTTTTTGGAGCATGCCTCTTCTTGTGCCTCATTTTATTTATCAAAATTCAGAATTCAATTCCTGTAATGTTGGAAGAGAGCATCAAATAAAAATTAGAGCAAGTTTTCTTTTTATTGCCCTAGTTAATTTTCTTTGTGCCTTAATATAACTTTTATTATCTGCCCTAGTATAACTTTTATTATCTTCCCTAGTTAATTAGTTTAGAACATGTTTATCAATTCCCTAATGAGTGAGTAACTCCTCACTTGTTAGGGTTAGGAAAAGGGAAGGTTTGAGAAATGAAAATCTCTCACCCCTTTCTTGCCCATCCATATTTTTATAGGACTCCATGCATACATACACACACTGCTCCCTACGGCACCCTATCCTACAAGATAGCGGTGATACCGTAGTTTAAAAGACCGGCTGTATATGTTTTCCATGGAGTTTAGGGTAAGAATTAAGAAAGGAAGGACAAGAACCTAGAGGAAGAAACCTAGTTTCTTCCCGATGGTATTAATCCACTTTATTAATTATTACCATAACACCTAATAGATCTTAATTAGGGTATAGAAAGCGGTGAAGAATATTGACTTTCCAAACTTAATCTAAACCTAACCCTAGCAAGATTTTAATCCTAGTCTAAATCAACCTTAGTTTTAGTGATAAATCAATCCACGACAATTGGAATTAACTCGTTAGAACAAATAGAAAATACACAAAATCCCTGTGGACCGACCCGTACTCACCGGCTAGCTACCAAGCGACGCCGTTCTTGATTGTGGGTCCGAGCCTTCTGGTTATATTCTTCCAGTGCATCGATATATTTCTGCAGACCTGTACGGCTGTCTTCGGGTTGGACGGGCTTCTTGGCCTTCTTCTTTTTCTTTAAAGACTTTGGAGGTTTGGCCTGAATGTTTTTTCCACCTTCACCAACATTCATCGTTGGGCACGGCTTCAGAATCCCTCAATAATCATAGGTTCCAACGGGCTCTTCCACCTAATCGCAGGACATGCTTAGAGATCTTTCAGCATTCTTTTCGTTTTGGCTGAAATAGCGACCTCCCATGGAGCTTCTTCTATAAAAGAGTACGATACCCCCGACGTGTCCACCTTTTTAGGAGCGTGTGGCTGGGGCGGGCCTACCTTCCAATTCTCAGACAGCACAAATTTGCCCTGTTGGTATTGGTCCTCAATCCAGCCTTTGAAGACGAAGAAATTTTTGATTGGATGGCCTACTGCTCGATGGTAGGGGCAGTAATTAAGATTGTTGGCGTCGCCGAGCTGTAGTGGACGTGTTGGATCTGGCAGATTAATGAGCCTGTTGCGCACCGCCAGCTCGAACAGTCTCATCATTTTATCCCGGGAAAACGAATAAGGGCGTTTTAGTTTCTCGTTGAAGAATTGTTGTCTATAGTTTTGGCGATCAGCTGGTTTTGGGCCGCTGGGCTGCTGCTGAGCATTGACGACGAAGGTCGCTTTCCCTTTCCCCTTTTCGTTTCGAGGCTCCATTTTTTAGGAAGATGGTCTATGGCCCATTTGATCCATTTGGGCCAGCTTGTCAATCAAGGCCTGGAAGGTAGTCGGCTTGAAAAACATCATGAACTGGGATATGGTCGCCTGCGGATCAAGGGTACCCACGAACATGCCTACTGCAGGAGCTTCTTCGATGCGTTGTTCGCATTTCGACCATAGGTTCCGCCACCGGATTGCATACTGAACCCATGTTTCTCCCGGTTTCACCCTGGCATTATCAACGCCGTGATTGGGGTGCGTTCGCTGGAACTTGCGAACCTTTGTGTAAACAGTAGCTCCATTTATGCAAATGTCTTAACGGAGTCATTCGGGAGCTCAGAGTACCATTCAAACGCTGTCTCCGACAAGCTGCCAACAAACTGACGAAGCAGCAGTTTGTCGTCACCCCCAGTATTACCGCACAGAGCTCTGAATTGAGCAATGTGCTGGTGTGGATTACCCGTCCCTTTATACACGTGGAACTTAGGGATCGTGTATCCCGGCGGGTATTTTATTTGGTCGTACCAACCCAGATAGGGTCGTCCAGTCTTGACGATTTGGCCAGCCGCTTGGCTCGCCTGATGAACTCGTATCTGTTGAGCTATATAGTCATCAAGGGCGGCTTTGGAGATGGTCTCCTTCTTGGCTGCTGAACAAGCAGGAAGAGGGTTTGATGTCTCCCCTCTGTCGTCTTCAAGGACAATCGGAGGGTCTTCAGCTGGAGGATCCGGCTGTATCATCATTCCGGCCATATCTTGGAATAAAAGTGCTATTTTTTTTATATTGGACGCTTATTCCGCGGCCTCTTTGTCTTTCCTCTCGAGCATTTTTCGGAGGAATTCGGCATCGGTTTCTTGTTCCTGACGCTGCTCCGACGATGTTTCCGGGCTTTCTTTTGGCCCAGTGAGTGCGGCTATGGCTGTCAGCATCTCTTGAAGCTTTTGTTGTTGTTTCTCCTGAGCCTTAGTTATTGATCGCGTGAGTGGTCGATGGCCCATGGAGATTCGGCCATCCTCTTTCCCGGAAGCCATGTAAATAGTGTGCACCACCATGCCTCCCAACTTGGGGCGTTTGGATTCAGTGCCCTTGAGATTCGTCGCAGGCATAAGGATCTTCCCCGCCCTCCTCTTTTTATGGACGATTGAAGTTGAGGGGGTTGTTGCAGTAAGCACCTGAGCAGACGATACTTTGTGTGGCATGGCAGAGGGATGATCTTCTTCCTGTTGAGTCTTTATCTTCTTCTGTCGGCGGGAATAGTCCTTGTCGATCACAGAATCCTGGACTCTCTGCCAGACCTTGTGGATTTTGGAAGACAGCCGCTGAGAGGACTGCTTTAACTTCGACTTTGTAATATTCTCCACAGGTGGAGGAGATCTTTTCAATACAGTGGTCGGAGAATTCTTGCGGACCCTCCTAAGTGGTTCAAAGCTGTTCCCAGTTGGAACAGCAGCATCGACTTCAACCATCTTGGTGGAGTCAATCCAGAAGGGGAACTGCCCCCAGCTTTCCTCACTCAGTACCAGTGGTGACGTCGAGCATGTCTTGCAAACGGTACTGGCTCAGTTATGGGGGTGGCTTCATCATGCCCCCTGTTCTGGTGAAGGGTTGTTGTTGGTGCCAGCCTATCAAAGACTGACGTCTGCTGAGAAGAAACGTCCAACCTATCAAAGACTGACCTTTGGGCAGGGGAAGTAGTTTGGACGACCTCATCCGAAGCAGGAAATTGGATGGCCAGTCTCGCAAAGACCGATCCCTTAGCAGGAGAAACCCCTTTGACGACTTCGTCCGTCGGAGTTGGAATGGCTATCTGCTTCGGGATGACTCGTTCAGGTATTGCAGGCTTCTTCATGGACCCACTTGAGCTTTGGTCTAGTGTGTTAAAGACCGAGGCGTTGGACTTGGAATTGATCAGCCCGTTGAGAGGGGTCATGGTAGTGGTAAGCCGATCAAAGACCGTCTTCTTCGGAGCTTCATGTGACGGTATTGGGACGCCGAAGCTTGCCGGTCGGATCATGGTCCCAAAGAACAGTCCAGTGGTAGCCTGAGTCACCTGTTCCACTGGCATGGTGAAAATGGAGGCCGCTTAAGGCCCGTAGGTTACACCTCCAGACGGGGCGGAGCGGGAGTTGTTGTTGCAATTGGTGCAGTTGGAAGCCATTTTCTCTGCACGGGAGCAAGACACCAATTATTAGTACCTCAAATCCAAGGGCAACCATATTAAACCGCGATTCGTTCGCGAACACGACACACGAAGTGTGGAGTGGAAAGAGGAAAAGGTCCCACAGGGCGTGCCAGAATCTGTTCTTCGTCGAAAATCGGGAAGACAAACGTCTTGCCTGAATTTGGGGGCAGATACTATTTGGTTTTATCCGTCCACCTCTCCGAAAATTCCAAGTTGATTTATGGCACCGTATATCAGAGGTTTGGACAAATGCGGCCGTTGTAGCAGACTTCGTCAAATTCCACCTCGTTTATGAGGGGGTTTTGACTGTAGGGACGCTCTTCTCTGCAGGCGCAAGCCCATGTTGTTAATTACGCTACCACATCGCGGTAACCACTTTCTCCTTCTCCAAATGGTCACTTCGTGTCGTGTGTTTTGTTTTATTTTTGGTTGTCCATGGATTGTATACGGAGACTAATTTATGTTGTCGCCCGTAGGGCGTGGATTAGTCCAAATCCATATTTTCTTAGATTTGGGTTTGGGTTGGTTTAAGGATCGTCAATCTTGTTTTTAGATTAAGATCAACTTAAATGCTTGTTAAGAATACGTTAGTATAATTTTAGACTAAGATCTACTCAACAGGATTTTGGGATCATTTAGATTCAACGAAAAAGTATTTGGACTCTATCGTTTTAGTTTAAGGACATTGCGGTCCATAAGTTTAAGACATCATAGTCCATGGAGTTTAAGGACATCATAGTCCATGGAGTTTAAAGACGTCATAGTCTGTGGGGATTAGTTTAGAGACGTTGCGGTCCATAAGTTTAAGGACATCATAGTCCATAGAGTTTAGTTTAGGGACGTTGCGGTCTATAAGTTTAAGGACATCATAGTCCATGTAGTGTCTGGTTGTCGGGACCTGTCACCTCTCTGAAGACGTTGAAGAATTACAACGACACATATCAGAGGAATGAAGAGATGTACCCTTGAACCAAGATTGGTTGGGAGATCTGTAGTCAGGCTTGGAACTAAGACTAATTGTGAGCATAGGGGCTCAGCTGGTCTGAGCTAGGGACTTGTAGCCAACTTGGGCTCAGCCCATTCAGCTCTGATTAAACTGTTGAACATTTGTTTGGGTGTCAAACATTTGTTTGGGCTTAACCTCTTTTGTTCAATAATGCAGAGCATTGATTTTGGATTCTGACACCCCCTCTTCTTATGTCTTTTTATTGAGAGTTGGGCACTCTTTATTATGGCGCTGGGTTTTATTTAAAGAACACTTTGTATTCCCTCAGCGCACACGTGAGGAGCACATAGTGCGCTTGGCGCTGAGCGCCAGACCTGGAGCGCTAAGGCGCTTCTTATAAAATAGCGCACACGTGAGGAGCACGTGGCGCGCTTGGCACTGAGCGCCAGACCTGGAGCGCTAAGGCGCTTCTTATGAAATAGCACACACGTGAGGAGCACGTGGCGCGCTTGGCACTAAGTGCCATACCTGGAGCGCTAAGGCGCTTCTTATGAAATAGCGCACACGTGAGGAGCACATGGCGCGCTTGGCGCTGAGCGTCAGACCTGGAGCGCTAAAGCGCTTCTTATAAAATAGCGCACACATGAGGAGCACGTGGCACGCTTGGCACTGAGCGCCAGACCTGGAGCGCTAAGGCGCTTCTTATGAAATAGCGCACACGTGAGGAGCACATGGCGTGCTTAACGCTGAGCGCTAGCCAATGAGTAAAGAGCGCTCTTGATCAATTCTGTGCTCGGAGAATTAAGAGACTTTGTCTCGTGGATCCAAGAACTAAGTTCTTATTTTAATAGGAGATGCTATGATCTCTTCTGTTTTTGTGAAAGACTTTGTCTTTGTCTTATAAATCTGTGATCTAAAGAGAACTAAGTTCTTCTCCATCCCTCTTCTTTTTATGATGAGATGCTCCAATCTCTTCTACTCTTATGAAAGACTTCTGTCTTTGTAGATCTATGATCTAGAAAAAGAACTAAATTCTTCTTTTTTGATGAGATGCTTTGATCTCTCCGTTTTATTTACCTTGAAGAAATTCTTCTTTTCAGAGCTTGCGCTTCTCTTTTTTCTTTTCTGAGAATTTGAAGTTTATGGGGGGTTCCTCCCTCTAAGACTTGAAGTCTTGGGTCCTTTATATAAAGGAGACTGATTTGTTGAATCAGTTAAGGAAATCTTTCCTCTAATTGATTTGGGGATGTTTCCCACCGTTGGATCTTTGATCCTAGAGCTTCTGTTTTACAGAAGACATCTTTCTTGTTATTTAAAAAGATTGGGAAATTATTTTCCCATACAGAGATTGTTCTGTATCTTGGTGGTTTTTTAATCACCATTGGATCTTTGATCCAACGGTGCTCTGCTTTATAGAGCACAATCTTTCCTGTTTAGAAAGATTTGAGGAGTATTCTCTCAACAGAATTTAATTCTGGTAATTTGTTGATTTATCATCATCGTTGGATCTTTGATCCAATGGTGGAGAACATTTAGTTCTAGCGCTTGGCGCTCTCGTTCCTTGCACGTGAGCGCTGCATCAGAGTCTTTGACTCTTGGTGTTAGCGCTCTCTTGCTTTGTACGTGAGCGCTGCATCAGAGTCTTTGACTCCTAGCGCTAGCGCACTTAGCGCTTGCGCTCTCGTGCTTTGCATGTGAGCGCTGCATCAGAGATTTTGACTCCTAGCACTGGCGCTAGCGCTCTCTTGCTTTGCACGTGAGCGCTGTCTCAAAGTCTTTAACTCTTAGCGCTGGCGCTGCTCGCTCTCGTGCTTTGCACGTGAGCACTGCCTCAGAGTTTTTGACTCCTAGCGCTGGCGCTTTTGGCGCGAGCGCTCTTATAAGGCGCTGCCTCATTTTAAATTTCAAATTTTGAAATTTCAAATAGAGCTTTGCTTTCTGATTGGGGGAAACACTAGTCAATATACTTAATTGATTTGATTGATTGATTAATATGTCTTGATCGAAACCATAAATTGCAAAAGGTGTAGAATGTAGTCGAGTAATATGCGAGTCATGATAATTGCAATCTTGGTTCTAGTCAAGTTGGTTCGAGTAGGTTGAGTTCGAGTTCATATTCAAGTTTTGATTCGAGTTCAAGTTCAACTTTAGATTCGAGTTTTGAGTTTGGGATTTGAGTTCGAGTTTAGCTAGTTTCCGAACTTCCTCTTCTATAGCCATGACCTTCACTGTGGAGTAGCGCCTCTTCTTTTGCTTGACAAAAGGGACTCCCTCCATGGTGTTCAACATGTGTACTATTAGTTGTATGTATGCCCTAAAGCCCATTATTGTACATATGATGTATATTATATTGGATGCTTGGACATATATAGAGAGGACTTTCTTGCTCGACATGATAGTATGCTATCTGGTTGCTCTTTATCTTAACATGTATACTTGTCTCTTGATACTGTCTTATAGTTACATGTTGGTAAAGCCCTTAGGATGTATACTTGACTACCAGGATTATGATGCAGATCATACTAGTGGGGCCATGGTAGTCCATAAGTTCATCCTTTAATATTCCTAGTCGTGGGTGTATCGAGACAGGGCATCAATATACCAGAGTAGACTAGCGTATACGCTTGTCGACCCATGAGATGGGCGATGGATGATCCCATATCCATTGGTGTTTGACATCAGAGATGGTATACGGGTGCTCAGTGGAGACTGGATACACTGGACGGACTCGCCGAGAACTCCTAGATGGTATTATACCTGACGTCAGATAGCAGTTCTCTAGTGACACTAGTACATGTTAGTCTGTAGACCCGAGATCGTCATAGAGTCTTGTGTGATTCCCACTGTGCTTTGATTTCCACCTTACCACATTCAAGAGGACATGCAAAACGGTGGTTTTTTAGTACAGTCTCGAGTCACATGGAGGCAATGAACGATAGGAGGGGATTTCGTCTCTCCCGGTTTGGGGGTAGATGTCGTGCTGTGCTCGATTGGCTATAACTGGAAGTCTTTAGCCAGGGCTGATTTAGAGATTTACTGGTAAGTGTTATCAGTAGTTTCTCGACCCGTTATGAGCCTCGTATCGGCATGACTTATCGAGTTATTGGGGTCTGACGTTTACTACCCCTAAACTTGATATGCGACATCTCAGACGAAGAAACCGGACTGTACGGTAGTGTTACTGACAGGCTTTACAGGAGCTAGAGTGGGCTTGCTTGTTGATCTTCTGATCGCTCAATACCCGGGTAGCCGTTAAGTCCAGCTAGTACCGCTGACGGCTTGTGGGCGCTTGATATGATCATCACCCACTGTCGGCGTATTGACGAGTCTTTAGAGTCCTACACAGAGGTTTTACTGGCTCAGGCAAAACGAAGTAGGAGCACATATGTAATATGTGTGGGACCGAGATTATTACGAGTATGTGATACCGTATTCTATTCTCGCGATATTTGTATCGATCTGTTATATGTGATATAGCCAGGTTATCGAATCAAGTGTTGATTCGATAAGTTGGTACATATAATATTAGTCGGTTATATGTGATATAGCCGGATTATTAAATCAAGTGTTGATTTGATAATTTAGTGTATAATTGTATACTTGATATACTAGTTTACATTAACTAATATTGGCTCACTTAAGCATTTATTTTTCTCACATGTGCACACTTAATATATATGTGATATATATTAATTGTGTTTTATTATGTGTCATGGTTGATGATACATGCAACATGGGTGTATGAGACTTACACCATGATAAAAATAATGTAGGGTTTATTTATTTATGGTAATTTAATTATTAGTTGGAAATTTGTCACATGGCATGAAGCTTCATGAAGCTTTGAGATCCATTGACTTAGTCCACTAATTTTGTCTTACACTAGATATTTGTTAACCCAACCATTATCTAAACTCATGGTTAAGTCTCTACATGAGTAGTATTAGATATTTTCTCACCCATGGTTGCCATTCACTCTCACAACATTATCTCTCTTCATCTTCTTCTTCAACCTCAAGAGCTCTCTAGCTTTTGAGCAAGTGAGAAAATCAATTCTAAAGTGAGCAAAAATCATACTTCATCATCCTCTACTAGATTAGCACTTTAGTATAGGGTGTTGGCTTCACTAATATCTCATTAGTGAAGTAGTAGCTTGGGTTAGTGTCTCCTCGACGTAGATCATTTTCGGCCTCGAAGACTTCAAGTAAGTTCGTTCCTTTCTTCTTGTGAAGCCATGCTAGAGTCTGGAAGATCACTACTTGGAGCGAAGGGACTTCTACACGGAGCTATTGAAGTGAAGGACCGGTCTACAAAGGTTGTATTCCTAGTTCACTTAGTTGTAAAGTAGTTTACAATATATTTCGTATGATTCTCTAGTTAAATATCCTAGGTTAGAGTTTTTTAGCACGACAAAAATTTTTAAATGGCATGGAAGATGCCTCCCGAAACCTTGCTGTTGTGCACAAGAACCCTACATGTACAGCCATAGCGAGGTCGATTCTAAGCATTTTGGCGGGTACCCAAGCAAAGGTGTGCGTTATTCCTCAAGAATTGTACCAAACGAGACCACTGATCCGAAGTGAAGGTCATCAAAATGACCCAATGATCAGGGTTTTCTTCGTTCAAGAGCACTTTCTCTAATTCTTCTGCCGAAGTTGCCCACTCTTCTCGGAAGTCGTTTCTGGCATCTAGATCGTCCACCTGGAGGTTCTTACGCCCTCCCTATTTTCAGGCCTCAGTTGTAAGACATAACGGTTCCAGGCCGCCACTTGATCTACTTTTACCTCCCCTATCCCTATGCGAGTTAGGAACTTCATCTTCAAATGATGGGTGGAGACAACCGCACGGTTCAGAATCAGAGATCTCCTCCTTAGGATCACGTTGTACGCGGAGGGCACCTCTACCACCGTGAATTCGACGATGACGGTTACTCGCCGCGGGGTCATTCCTAAGGCGACTTGGAGGGCGACTATGCCTAATGCTATAGTGGAGTGTCCAGTGAGATCGACCAAAGGTCCCGAGAAAGCTCTCATCTGGTTATCTTTTAGTCCCGGCTTACTAAAACACTACTTGGTCACAATATCAGCTGAACTTCTTGTGTCCACAAATATCGTCCTGATGTCAAAACCATATATCCTAGTTGTGATCACAAGCGGGTCGTCATAAAGGTATCTCATATCTTGCTCATCAAGTCCGTCGAAAATCACGGTTCCTCCTTCTGCAACTTGATCGGGGGGCTTCTGCCACGTGGTGAACACTGGCGGCATAACCTTTTCTATTTATGGATAGGGGTCCCCTACAAAGCCATGCCTCCTACTATAGTAGTGATCACACCTCTAACTGGTCGTTCCTTTCGTTGGGCTCATCTTGGTTTCTTCTCCTGGGCCCAATCTGTTTATCCTCCATCTATCCTCTCATACGGGCGGATGACGATTTTCACGATTTTCATGACCTCGGGTGCATCGACGAAACGTGCCAAATGTCCTCTTTGTATGAGGCTTTCGTTTTCTCTCTTCAAATGAGTAAAATTTTCCATGGTGTGGCCATGTTGGTTATGGAAGCGACAGTAGGAGTTTGTAGTTCTCGGGTTCCTTGGCCCCTTCTGCTTCTTAGGGGGTCGATAGTAGTCTTGCCACTTGAGAAAAGTAAAGACCTCGTTGCGAGAGGTGTAAACCATGTGTGCAGCTATTTAAATTTGGTTAACATCGGGCCCTCTCCATGGTCCCTCATCTCTCTGAGCTCTTCTAGGTTCCTCTTTCGTATGGTGATCGTCAGCGTCCCCTCGTCTCTTATCTCACTCCCGCAAGACCCCCATAACTTCCTCCTCGCTTATGTATTTCTCCGTGCACTTCTTCAGCTCGTCCAGGGTGGTAGCCGGCTTTTTAGCTAGTGACGAGAGAAAGGAGCTATTCACCAATGTCATTTAGAAGGCTGTTAGCACTATAGGGATGTTCTGATTGAGATCCTTCACATCATTGATTTCCCTGAAGAAGCGTGGGACAAAAGTTTTCTACGGCTCCCTCACCCCCTATCAGAGTGTGTTGGGCCTTCTTCTTACGGCACTCGTTCCCTGAGAACTAACTTTGGAACGCTTTGGACAGCTCTTAGAAACTTGAGATTGAATGATGATGACGTTTTTGGAGCCATTAAGCGGCTCCCTTACGCAAGGTAGTGGAGAAAACCTTGTAGAGGGTGGGATCGAAGGATTGCATTAGGGCCATCGCTATCCTTAATGTCCGAAGATGATCAGTCGGGTCTCCCGTCCCGCCAAACTTGTCGAGGGATGGCACTTTGAGCTTAAGTAGGATCGGCTCATCGATTATGTGTTGAGCAAATGGTTCTCCTCCCAACTCTTAGTTGTCATAATCATTATCTTTTCTTTCCAACGCTTGGATCTTCTTGAGCAGGTCGTCCAGATAGATATCGGCCCCAGAAGTTTGGGAGGTCGAGTTGCCCTTCCATCCTTTGACTAAACGGCGGGCGCTGGGGCAATAGTCACTGTTCGACTCATCTTCGCTCGGGAGGTCGGACTCCTTTCGTTTCTTCTTACCTTTGTCGGGTCGTTCTTGGGGGTTATCCTTTAGCTGGGTTCTAGGTCGGGGAGCCCGGAGGGAGGAGGAGGGCTGTCCTCGTGCATTGTTGCCCCTTGGCTACAATTGATCCTCTTTGCCCCGGCACAGTAAGTTGAGGCCAGTTGGCTTCGTCCTGCTCCGCCTCCCTGGTGGTGATGGGGCTTTCTTGAAGAGTGGTGGAGGGCCTGCCATTGTTTACCCCGTGAAAGTGTAACATTTCAAAAAAAATAAAATATTATTTTGGGGATTTTTATAATTAAATAATAAAATATTGAATATTTTATTAAAGCGGTATAATTAAATACCGATAAACGGGGGAAAATTTTTGAAAATTATGGAAATTACTAAAAGAGGGTGTTTCATGTGAATTATGCAAATTTTAAGTTTTTATAATTAATTATACGCTATTTTAGTGCTAATCGCGATTAAAAATCGCTAATCGCGGATTAAGCGTATTTTGTGCAAAACATGCACCTTATCTTTTCATACTTGTGTTATATTTTCCTACATGGTTTTATCATCATTTTTCATTCTTGCTTTGGGTTCACTATTGAAGAGAGAAGGAAAATAGAAAAGAAAAGAATAGAATAATGGAAAACATTATTAATTTAGGCATGGGCATGAGAGAGAAAGGTAAGGGGGGTTATTTGACCTTGACCACTCTCTTTTCCCTTCATCTCTCTTCACCTTTATCCTCTCCTCTCTTTGTTGCTGCTGCTGCCCCATTCCCTCCCACTCTCTACCTCCTCAAATCATCACAATAAACACCTCAAAACTCCATCTCCTTTTCATCAAAAATGTTCACAAGCTCAAGAGAAGCACATTGGACCAAGAAAAAATCAAATTTTGAGGACTTTGGGCAACTCAAGAAAATTCTTAAGTTGCCAAATGAGGTATTTTCTGAACCTTTAGCTTAGTATTTCTATTGCTTTTACCCCCATGTTAGATTAGAACCGATATTGTGTGGTTTGGGTGAACTTTGAAAATTCTAGTTAGGGTTAATGGAAATTGAGAGTTGTGATATGAAATTGAGCTCGGTAGAGGCCACACAAACTCTCTAGTGCTAGAATTCAGACCTAAACCAGAGACTAGAACCCCGGAATACGGATTTAGAAAAGCCGATATAGGAAAATTGTGGATTCTGTGAGTGTTAAATGAAATCTGCTAACACCCGGAACCTCTGAAAATTATTTTGTAAGGACAGAGACACCAGCAGGCGACCTAGAACCCCCCACTGAAACCCTAGCCCCTATCTCCCATTGCAGGCCGCAAATAAAAGCTTTCTGGCCGCAAATTGCGGCCAGACCTGGGCCACTTGGTCTCGTTCTTGTTCTGTAGTTCCTACATCTGTATACTAGACCCTTGGCATATGCAGAATTGACCAATTTGACCTAGGGTAAAATCTGGGACCATTTTCAAGAGTTGCTATTTTGATTCGGGGTTTCGTTTTAGGTATTTTATATTCTGGATTTTTGTATCTGTGTTGTACCTCGATCATTCGACGTTTGTACGACGATGTCGAGGGTTGTTGATGATTTTGAAAGCGTAGTCCATAGGTTCTAACCTATAGGCCTTAGCGTGTCGTTTTGGTTTTCCGATGTGATTTTAATGTGCATTTGCGATTGTGTTATCTTTGTAGGCACCTTCACGAGGGTTTCATATGATGAAGAAGATGAAGGCGACATCGACACCGACACGCAAGATGCAAGGTGAGTAGATTATATCTACGGGGGAAGTCGGATGGATGGCGTATAGCACCCCCGCAATTCGATATTTAGTATACTATATATATATATATATGATAGCGTTATGTGTGACATGGATATTCAAGATGTGATTAGGGTACTATGGTTAGATTAGGGTTTAGAAGTAAACTGGTATAGTTTCCTAGTTGCGAACCCTAGAATAGGTTTACACCCACACGCATACACACATGCTTACTTGTTATACTTATACCTGGATGATGAGGATAGTGAATGATATTTGGAGATGAGTCGATGAGATTGGCCATAATATCACGAGATCAGTGATATTATGCGGTTCGTATTCGGGATACGACATGAGATTTTAGCGGGCCTTTGGACGTGTGTTTTACGCACGCATTTACATAGATGGTATCGGTTTGTACTAGATTTAGATCAGTACCCCAGATCATGAGATATGATGATAAGGATACTAGATAATTGATGAGATGAATGTGATATTGACCCGTACCCAGATTTAGGATGCCGTACGATGGATTTACCGTACGAGCTTTATTTGATGATAAGATCCGCACTCATGACTCGAGAATGTCATATGATATTGTATCGTGCGCGGTACCATTGAGGTGGGAGCACTGACTCTTATATTTATATATATATATATATATATATATATATATATATATATCGACTCAGATTTAGGTGGTTTCCATACCCCTCCCGTTTAGCTTGTTAGTTAGATCTGTAGTTTGCTTAGTAGATGTTAGGCTAGACCCGAGTCATACCTATTTCAAAACTAACGAATCGGGAGTATTTTAAAGACAGGTAAATGGATTCTACGGATATTCCCAAAAGACGCACCTTTTCTTAAAAAAACCGTAGCCCTTATTTTACTAAAAACCCCGATTCATCTTATTTCAAATGGCAAAACTGTATGACATCTTTTACATTGATGCAGATTCTTCACTGTTGTGGTTATTAGTAGATTTCTGCATATTCTTGCTATTCGCATCGCATTGCATGTGTAAATGTGTTTATTGTTATATTAAAACCATGTTGTCAGGACACCAGCACCATTATCGATGATGCATATGTTCCACGTACACCTGCTTGCCGGCTCACACACTTCATCATCGATAATTGCCATGTCACTACACAGTAGAATTATTGTATCAGGATATGACCCCTTGCATGGCATACTTGTGTACATATATATTGTACACTCATACTTGTGCACATACCTATTGTACACTCATACTTGTGCACATACCTATCGTACACTCATACTTACGTACATACATATTGTACACTCATACTTGTGCACATACCTATTGTACACCCATGCTTGCATACATACGTATTTGCACATACATAGATGATTCTGGCTTGATTTGGAGGTTTGGGAACCGCAAGATACTTTTTAAAACAGATTCATTTTAAAGGAGCGGTCTTCCCTCGATATGTGCATATTACTGTTTTATGTTGCATGATATACTGGTATGCTTACATTCTTTTATATGTCGCATACATCATGCTTTATGATTATACGCATTGAGATATGTTGTTTCCATGATATTTCTGGATTTGGGAACCGTGGTTATTTAAAAAGAGAGTATGTATTGTTTTAAAAACCCGGTTACCCTTGATATGATATTTCAGTGCGTCCACCATGTGTTTTCTCGGTTCTGAGAGTGGCATGTGAAACCCGATTCGAGAAAAGATAGGCACCGTCTGCGGGTACATGGTGGACCCGGTGAGGTACCCCGGGGCAAGAAGACTCATATATGTTGGACGGTGAGCCTGGCAGGGGAGTACTACCTACCGGTGATTGTATTTGAGCTCGGCGGATATCCGGAGGATGCCGACCGGAGTTGAGAGATGATATGGGCTGATCCGGACTGACGGAGCCCATGGGTCGATCCGGACTGACAGAGCCTTATATATATATATATATATATGAGGATTTACGTGCCGATGCTGGGTACAGATTTCATGATGTTTTCGAGTGTCGATGCTAGACACTCAGGTTCCATGATTTTGATGTGTCGCGAGGGACACACGCTGATTTATATCATCATACTTCCATGTATATGCATTTATGATATTTACATGCATGATGTTTTATGTCATCGGGTGACACGTGGACGAGATCCACATATATACAGACACTGATTACATAGTTGGATGATATCCATATACTTATAGACTTCATGATATAGTTAACATCGATTCATGTTGATTACAGTGATCATACCTCATATTTATGATATGTTGTTATCTGAGATACTGACACGAGCATATGGGATTACACTTATGTATAGATGTTTACCCTGGCTACCTTTTCATGCTTCAGACTTATTCATATTGAGGATATATTATTACTGATCGTATTGACCTAGGATTGTGTCATACATACGATTTCTGCTCTGTGATGTTTTCTACTCACGAGTTGGCAACTCAACCCTGTTGTGCCACAGTTTCTTACAGGTTTTGCCATACAGGTTTCATTGCGGCTTTCTGGCACACTGCTTCCTTTCTGGGTGATTGCATTGGTAGGTGGGTTCACTCGCATCGTGACTACCCTTGTATTTATTTTATTCAGTTGTATCAAGTAATTCCATCAACCAAACTTGTATATTTATTCAGACTTAGAAAACCAGTTGTGTATTATTTCGACCTTAGAGTCGCGCGTTGTAGTATTATGGTTTTCTTGTTGATTTTGAGTTTCCTTTTTAGTTTTGATCCTCACCTTTCGGCGTTGTATATTATATTGATTGCTTGGTTGTGACCGTCGATTGACGAAGAGCTAGCTCCCGCTTGGGGATGCCTTTTATCATTGTGCATATATTATTGTTGTTGTACCCCGTTTGGGGGCAGTATTTACAAAGGAAACTGTGCCGAAATTTTCAGAAAAGACTCGGGGTTTTAAAAATGCATATTCGGCTTACTTATTTAAAAACCTTGTTTTTAAAACATGTTTTCTTCACTTCTTTAAAACTAGTTTTCCTTCATTTATTATTTAAAATGGTTTTAGATTTCTGGGCTTTTGGCTTACTTAAATTAGATGAGGTCTTATAGACTTCATATGATTCAAGGGCCAGTCACATGCTATTTCGGGTCGTGACAAAGTTGGTATCAAAGCGATAGGTTAACCTTGGTTCGAGTCTAAATTTGACTATGCGGAGCCTAGAGTGTTTATATATATACGGAACTTAGACTTAGTTGAGGGGGTATTAGACCCGAACTTTCGTCGCATAGGTTGACCTTGGTTGATGGAGTAGTGAATTGAGGAGAGTGACGTACCGTGTGTATGTTCCGCGGCATACTTACGATACGCCACTCCGCTTAAGGAGCCTTAGGATGTACATTTCCTTGCACAGTATCATATTCATTCCTATGATCTATCCTCATCGATATTGGTTATAATTTTGCTGCCACGATTACACGGGCAGAGAGAGCTATAGCTAGAATTGCGATCAGCACGAGCTCGTCACGAACGAGGACTAACCAGGGCGTGATTCCAGAGACATACGATTGCATAGAGGCGTCATCTTATTGTGTATTCACGCCATGAGCGTTTGACGGATCGCTTTTACGAGATTTCTCGGACGTGCAGATCAGCACCAGAGGATCAAGCTACTGCTAGAAGCCAGCCAGGATGTGATGACCATTGATGTATCGCTTATTCAGGATGATTGAGGTACTGTCCAACGTGCAGACGAATGAGCCAATTGTTGCTGCGAACGACGAGATATCGCCCCAGATGTTCGAGCTACTGAAGTACGAGTTGTACTTAGAGATATGACAGAAGGTCGCTAGTCACCCGAGGATGAAAGACTAGGTCATGTAATTCGTTCGCTTACCCCAATACGAGGTCATCAGATAGATTGATTCCAGCTAGAGACGACTTCACGCAGGTACGTTGAGAGTCGATGGAGACGATCGAATGTCAGGAGCCCATTTTCCAAGTTTAAAGTATTCAGAGACAAATGCAAGTAATACTATGGACCCTCTAGAAGAATGAAACCCTAACTCAACGTAATGATCATGGAACACCCTTGAACCTTAGGGTTTGCGGCAGTTTAGCGGTGCCATTTGTGAGGCTTGGGTTTGCCTTTCTACGGTTGGTCCACAGGTGCTGTGGCATGTACCGGAATACTATTAAACTGTATCCAAAATGTTTAGCTCTTGGGGGAAATTATGGAACCTTGACGAATCGATCGAAAGGTCGACATCTTTCGGATATCATGTGATGGGATGCATTGCTTGGGAGACTCCAGATACGAGTATAGCCGTTGGAGCGCAGTCCATGCAGCCATGATGAGACGAGTCTGAAGCAGTCGACAGCACAGAAAAGTGGAGTAAGAGATTCGTACGAGATCTTGATGAGATGACGTTCCACTCCGCCGACATCAGAGATGCGATAAGCATGTAGAGGCGTTGTATATGGATATACCTTCCAGAAGGAGTCGCGATGAGCATACAGCCGTTCCGGAACAAGAAACAGATATAGTAAAGATGATAACTTCCGGGCAGTTCGGCAGAAACGAGATTTAGGGAGAGACCCTAACAAGACCTTTCTGGAATACTATATGAGAAAACTTAGACCCAGGATCAGTCATATTGCGCACACCTAGGAGACCAGTAAGCTGACCAGGTTCAGATAGAGGACCTCACCCAGATGCGTTGTGAGTTGATGAAGAACGGACGAGTATGGAGTATACCTCCGCAGATTGGGACGAGTTCCGGAGGACGTGTTTGTCTAGATATCTTCCACAGAGTGATGAAGATACCGACTTCGTGATTTCGAGTCCGTGTAAGAGACTTCGGATTGACCGTAGCCGAAAACATTTGCTGTGCGCAGATAGAAACATGACGTCGAAGTGGACGATGATACAGACAAGTGGGACAAGTGGTTCGTGCGAGATGCTGATGAGCTGTTGTTACTCCCCGTTAAGATTAAGGGTCGGATATGTCTACAGAGGCGTTGGGATGCGACCAGTTTCCGAGAAAATGCTGTGCTGAGGACACAGATGTACAGAGAGCGAGAAGAGATTATGCAAGAGTACCAGTCTCCGTACAGTTCAGCATAGGCGAGATCGGAAGAGACCTTGAGCAGGATTCCTTCCAGGACACTGCTGCGATAAGATTTGCACCCAGGATCAGATGTGTGATGTGTATTCAGAGGACCAAAGGTCGGCGCCAGTGACGTGCTGCTTTACGAGTGGTCATGAGGATTGACCGAGAGATGACCAGAGAAGTGCCAGGACAGAATCGTCCCCGTTAGCACACCTGACAGGGCCGATGAGCCGATGGATTATGAGACTGGTAATCCACAGAGAAGATAAGGGCCCAGAGACAGAGGACGCCAGACCGTGAGCAGGAGGCAAGTAGATATCTTGCGCTGCTAGTATTGGATGCACCGACACCTTCTCGACCTTGAAGGAGGATATATCGATGACGGTATTTATAATTTGTGATTTGGTGATTCGATTATCACGTATCCGTCACCTTGGATTTTGGTATTTTGGGCGATCTATTCTCATGATTTAGTCTTGATGACTGAGTTTCATGATATTTGTTTTCGTGCACCATGGTTACACCTACTGGGTATTCATATTTTGTGTATAGTTATTACCCTTGAGATATGCTTTATACACCGCTGTGTTGATTTATGATTTATGCACAGTTATTGCGCTTAATATCATTTTGTGCCTTGGCTGCACATGTTTATGACTTCATGGATTTCATACAATTGAGTTGATTTTGTGCATATGATACGCACACGATTTGACTTATGCTTTCGGCATAGTTTTCATGCACTTTTAGTGTTTTGATTTGATTTGTGCACGCTGATGCACATGGTTATGAGATTATATACCGCGGTATACCTGATTTGGATTGAACCGTATTTTGTACCATCGATTTTGATTCTGATATTGATGTTGATTTCTTACACTCCGTGCATTTGATTTATATTTTATTCGTGCATGATGGATGCACCTGATTTGGATTTTCGCGCGTGTTGAGCGCATGTTTTGAGATGCGATTTTGGTGCACACCAGATGCACTAAATCGGGATTCTTCGTGCATACCAGATGCACCTGATCTTGCTGTCAGGCACATACGTTTCCTCTGACAGGTGTTTCGTGCACACCCGTTGCACTTAGATATTGTTTCTATGCACATGTATGGCACATATATGGATTTTGATTTCCGTGCGCACCAGACGCACATAGCATTCTTATACACATTTTGGGATTGATTTCTTATGGAGCAGTACGTTTTGATGATATTTGATATTTGTTTCATACTGAGCAGGACTAGTCAGAGGACAGTACCTGGACATATTTTGCATGCATTAATAGTTATCGAAGGGATTTCCAAAAAGGGAGCTATAGTCTCAGTATTTACCTATGTGTCTGATATGACACAAAACGTTTAAAGTAAGGAAACCTTTCTAAATTGTTTTCAAAACGGCGGAACGTACATATTAAACAAAAGATATATACATATATGGTTATTTTCTTACAATAGATGTCCGCCACTGTGCAGTGTTATGCGCATCGCGCAGCAACTTAAAAAGGTTTAGCATGCATTTACTTCAGCTATTTACATGTATAGATTTGATGTCTACATGTATAATTTTGATGTATATCATATTGGTTCTGTTTTGGATTTGACAATTATGTCTTTACCATGACTCCGATGATTGTGGGATACTTGACGGAGTTTTGTTTTCGAATTATCTGCTCATTGTTCATGCGCATGTATTGCGCTATGATGCGTTTTATGTATTGATGATTTCGGAGCCCCGACGACTTGGACTTTTACTGAAATGTTTTAGAATTTGAGGGTTTAAAATTTAAATTCGGGGACCGAATTTCTTTAAGGGGGAAGATTGTAACATTTCAAAAAAAATAATATATTATTTTGGGAATTTTTATAATTAAATAATAAAATATTGAATATTTTATTAAGGCGGTATAATTAAATACCGATAAACGGGAAGAAAATTTTGAAAATTATGGAAATTACTAAAAGAGGGTGTTTCATGTGAATTATGCAAATTTTAAGTTTTTATAATTAATTATACGCTATTTTAGTGCTAATCGCGATTAAAAATCGTTAATCGCGGATTAAGCGTATTTTGTGCAAAACATGCACCATATCTTTTCACACTTGTGTTACATTTTCCTACATGGTTTTATCATCATTTTTCATTCTTGCTTTGGGTTCACTATTGAGGAGAGAAGGAAAATAGAAAAGAAAAGAATAGAATAAGGGAAAACATTATTAATTTAGGCATGGGCATGAGAGAGAAAGGTGAGGGAGGTTATTTGACCTTGACCATTCTCTTTTCCCTTCATCTCTCTTCACCTTTATCCTCTTCTCTCTTTATTGCTGCTGCTGTCCCATTCCCTCCCCCTCTCTACCTCCTCAAATCATCACAATAAACACCTCAAAACCCCATCTCCTTTTCATCAAAAATGTTCACAAGCTCAAGGGAAGCGCATTGGACCAAGAAAAAATCAAATTTTGAGGACTTTAAGCAACTCAAGAAAATTCTTGAGTTGCCAAATGAGGTATTTTATGAACCTTTAGCTTAGTATTTCCATTACTTTTACCCCCATGTTAGATTAGAACCGATATTGTGTGGTTTGGATGAACTTTGAAAATTCTAGTTAGGGTTAATGGAAATTGAGAGTTGTGATGTGAAATTGAGCACAGTAGAGGCCACACAAACCCCCTAGTGCTAGAATTCAGACCTAAAGTAGAGACTAGAACCCCAAAATACGGATTTATAAAAGCCGATATCGGAAAATTGTGGATTCTGTGAGTGTTAAATGAAATCGGCTAACACCCGGAGCTTCTGAAAATTATTCTACATGGACAGAGACACCAGCAGGCGACCTAAAACCCCCCAATGAAACCCTAGCCCCTATCTCCCATTGCGGGCCATAAATAAAAGCCTTCTGGCCGCAAATTGTGGCCAGTCCTGGGCCACTTGGTCTCGTTCTTGTTCTGTAGTTCCTACATCTGTAAACTAGAGCCTTGGCATATGCAGAATTGACCAATTTGACCTAGGGGTAAAATCTGGGACCATTTTCAAGAGTTGTTATTTTGATTCGGGGTTTCGTTTTGCGTATTTTATATTCTGGATTTTTGTATCTGTGTTGTACTTCGATCATTCAACGTTTATACGACGATGTCGAGGGTTGTTGGTGATTTTGAAAGCGTAGTCCATAGGTTCTAACCTATATGCCTTAGCGTGTCGTTTTGGTTTTCCGATGTGATTTTAATGTGCATTTGCGATTGTATTATCTTTGTAGGCACATTCACGAGGGTTTCATATGATGAAGAAGATGAAGGCGACATCGACACCGACACGCAAGATACAAGGTGAGTAGATTATATCTACGGGGGAAGTCGGATGGATGGCGTATAGCACCCCCGAAATTCGATATTTAGTATACTATATATATATATATGATAGCGTTATGTGTGACATGTATATTCAAGATGTGATTAGGGTACTATGATTAGATTAGGGTTTAGAAGTAAACTAGTATAGTTTCCTAGTTGCGAACCCTAGAATAGGTTTACACCCACACGCATACACACATGCTTACTTGTTATACTTATACCTGGATGATGAGGATAGTGAATGATATTTGGAGATGAGTCGATGAGATTGGCCATAGTGCCATGAGATCGGTGATATTATGTGGTTCGTATTCTGGATACGACATGAGATTTTAGCGGGCCTTTGGACGTGTGTTTTACACACACATTTACATAGATGGTATCGGTTTGTACTAGATTTAGATCAGTACCCCAGATCATGAGATATGATGATAAGGATACCAGATAATTGATGAGATGAATATGATATTGACCCGTACCCAGATTTGGGATGCCGTACGATGGATTTACCGTACGAGCTTTATTTGATGATAAGATCCGCACTCATGACTCAAGAATGTCATATGATATTGTATCGTACGCAGTACTATTGAGGCGAGATCACCGACTATTATATTTATATATATATATATATATATCGACTCAGATTTAGGTGGTTTCCATACCCCTCCCGTTTAGCTTGTTGGTTAGATCTGTAGTTTGCTTAGTAGATGTTAGGCTAGACCCGAGTCATACCTATTTCAAAACTAACGAATCGGGAGTATTTTAAAGACAGGTAAATGGATTCTACGGATATTCCCTAAAGACGCACCTTTTCTTAAAAAACCGTAGCCCTTATTTTACTAAAAACCCCGATTCGTCTTATTTCAAATGGCAAAACTGTATGACATTTTTTACATTGGTGCAGATTCTTCACTGTTGTGGTTATTAGTAGATTTCTGCATATTCTTGCTATTCGCATCGCATTGCATGTGTAAATGTGTTTATTGTTATATTAAAACCATGTTGTCAGGACACCAGCACCATTATCGATGATGCATATGTTCCACGTACACCTGCTTGCCGGCTCACACACTTCATCATCGATAATTGCCATGTCACTACACAGTAGGATTATTGCATCAGGATATGACCCCTTGCATGGCATACTTGTGTACACACATATTGTACACTCATACTTATGCACATACCTTGTACACTCATACTTGTGTACATACATATTGTACACTCATACTTGTGCGCATACCTATTGCACACTCATACTTGCGTATATACATATTGTACATTCATACTTGTGCACATATCTATTGTACACCCATGTTTGCATACATACGTATTTGCACATACATAGATGATTCTGGCTTGATTTGGAGGTTTGCGAACCGCAAGATACTTTTTAAAACTGATTCATTTTAAAGGAGCGGTCTTCCTTCGATATGAGCATATTACTATTTTATGTTGCATGATATACTGATATGCTTACATTCTTTTATATATCGCATACATCATGCTTTATGATTATACGCATTAAGATATGTTGTTTTCATGATATTTCTGGATTTGGGAACCGTGGTTATTTAAAAAGAGAGTATGTATTGTTTTAAAAACCCGGTTACCCTTGATATGATATTTCAGTGCGTCCACCATATGTTTTCTTGGTTCTGAGAGTGGCATGTGAATCCCGATTCGAGGAGAGGTAGGCACCGTCTGCGGGTACATGGTAGACCCTGTGAGGTACCCCGGGGCAAGAAGACTCGTATATGTTGGACGGTGAGCCTGGCAGGGGAGTACTACCTAACGGTGATTGTATTTGAGCTTGGCGGATATCCGGAGGATACCGACCGGAGTCGAGAGATGATATGGGCCGATCCAGACCAACGGAGCCCGTGGGTCGATCCGGACTGACGGAGCCCTATATATATATATATATATATATATATATATGAGGATTTACGTGCCGATACTGGGCACAGGTTTCATGATGTTTTCGAGTGTCGATGCTAGACACTCAGGTTCCATGATTTTAATGTGTCGCGGGGGACACACGCTGATTTATATCATCATACTTCCATGCATATGCATTTATGATATTTACATGCATGATATTTTATGTCATCGGGTGACTCGTGGACGAGATCCACATACATACAGACATTGATTCCATAGTTGGATGATATCCACATACTTATAGACTTCATGATATAGTTGACATCGATTCATGTTGATTACAGTGATCATACCTCATATTTATGATATGTTGTTACCTGAGGCACTGACACGAGCACATGGGATTACACTTATGTATAGATGTTTACCCTGGCTACCTTTTCATGCATCAGACTTATTCATATTGAGGATATATTATTACTGGTCGTATTGACCTAGGATTGTTTCATACATACGATTTCTGCTCTGTGATATTTTCTACTCACGAGTTGGCAACTCACCCCCGTTGTGCCATAATTTCTTGCAGGTTTTGCCATACAAGTTTCATTGCGGCTTTCTGGCACACTACTTCCTTTCTGGATGATTGCATTGGTAGGTGGGTTCACTCGCATCATGACTACCCATTTATTTATTTTATTCAGTTGTATCTAGTAATTCTATCAACCAAATATTTATTCAGACTTAGAAAATGTTAGTTATATGTATGCCCTAGAGGCCATTACTGTACATACGATATATATTGTAATGGATGCTTGGACATATATAGGGAGGACTTTCTTGCTCGACATGATAGTATGCTATCTGGTTGTACTTTATCTTAACATGTACTCTGATTGTCTCTATATTACATGTTGATAAAGCCCTTAGGATATGTACTCGACTACTAGAACTATGATGAGATTATACTAGTGAGGCCACGGTAGTCGACGGGTACATCCTATAACTGTTCCCAGTCGAGAGTGTATCGAGACAGGGCATCGATACACCAGAGTAGACTAGCGTATACGCATCTTGACCCATATGATGGGCGATGGATGATCCCATATCCATCGGTGTTTGACATCAAGGATGGTGTACAGGTGCTCAGTGGAGACTGGGTACACTGGACGAACTCGCCGAGAACTCCCAGATGGTATTATACCTCACGTCAGATGGCAGTTCTCCGGTGACACTGGTACAAAGTAGTCTATTGACCCGAGATCGTCATAGAGTCTTGTGTGATTCCCACTGTGCTTTGATTTCCCTTATACCACGTCCAAGAGGGCGTGCAAAAAGGTGGCTTTTGGGTACAGTCCCGAATCACATGGAGGCAATGAGCGATAGGAGGGGATTCGTCTCTCCCGGTATAGGGAGTTGATGTTGTGCTGTGTTCGATTGGCTATAACTGGAAATCCCTGGCCAGGGTTGCTGAGATTTACTGGTAAGTGTTATCAGTAGTTTCTCGAACTGTTATAGACCTCATATCAACACGACTTATCAAGCTACCGGGGTCTAACTTATACCACCCCTAGGCGAGATATGCGACATATCAGACGACGAGACCGGACTGTACAGGAGTGTTACTGTTTGGATTCACAGGAGAATGTACAGGCTTGCTTGTTGATCTTTTGAGCACTCAATACCTGGGTGTCTGTTACGTTTAGCTGACCGCTTGCAGCTTGTGGGTGTTTGATATGATCATCACCTACTGCCGGCGTATTGACGATTCTTCAGAGTCCTACACAGAGGTTTCTTGGCTCAGGCAAAACGAAGTAGGAGCACATATGTGATATGTGCAGGACCGAGGATAATGCGATATGTGATACCGTATTCTATTCTTACGATATTTGATATCAGCCGGGTCATCGGATCAAGTGTTGATTCGATGAATCGGTAAACGAGATATTAGTCGGTTATATGCGATATAGCCGGATTGTCGGATCAAGTGTTGATTCAATAATTTAATGTATAATAATATATATGATATATTAAATTACATTAACTAATATTAGCTCACTAAAAGATTCTTTTTCTCACTCGGCTAATACATTGATATATATGCGATATATGTTAATTGTATTATTTTATTTTGTTACAATAAATATTATATATGTGATATATAATATTGTAATATGATATGGTTATTAATGCAACATGTTTAGTGGAGATTAAACATGGTTAGGATTAGATTTGGGTTAATCATTTCTAGAAGTTTCTAGAAGGTTTTCTTTTTTGTTTTGGAAAAGATATTTTGCAAGATATTGCTTTAACTTAACCCTAACCCTTAACCCTAGTAAAATCTCTACAATGGTTACTTGAACCATAGTTGCATTTCTAACCTTATCAAGTCTATCATTATTCATCACAAATGGATTAATCATTCATTTTCTTCTTCTTCCTTGAGTTCCTTCTTAAAAAGCTTTCTAGTTTTGATTTTGTGGTGAATTATGTGTGAGAAAAGGATTATAAATGAGAGCAAAAATCCTACTTCATCATCCTCATCTATCCTTGCCCTTTAGATGAGAGTGTTCACTTCATTTAGTGAGTGTTAGCTTGTGTTAATGAAACTTCAAGGTAGATCGTCTTTGTTATCGAAGATCGGAAGCAAGACTGCATCTTTCTCTTCGTGGAACCTCTCGAGAGTCCGGAACACGATGATCGCAGCGAAGGGACCTCGACACGGAGCTTTAGAAGTGAAGGACCGGATCTACAAAGGTTGTAATCCCTCTCACTTAGTGTTAAAGTGTTTAACATGCTTGTTTTCGCCTAATCTCTAGTTTAAAGATCCGGCTTTGGGTTGTTCGGCACGGCTAAATTTTAAATCGGGCATGGTTGATGTCTCGTAGACCCTTGTGCGTGTGCCTAGCAACCCTACAGTGGTATCAGAGCCAAGTTAGAGATTTAGGTGAAGTCTGAGCGAAGTTTAAAGTCCGATCGAACCCGGATACCCCGATACGAACCCTTCTCTGGACAATTTTCAAAAATGTGATTTTTTATGAATTAAAAATGCTCAGAAAAACAAGCAGGAAAAACTAAGAATTACTGTGAAGTACGGCCCACTAATTCACTCATTTGGCCGCGGAACCGCCGCCAAACCCTTGGTTTGGCCGAGGTTCCGCGGCCAAAATTTTGAATTAGTCCCTGTAACTTCATATATTTATTCTTAGGTCCTTTATTGTCATTTCTTTCTGGGAATTTTTTAATTCCACTCAAGTGTTGAGTTTTCTGGGTTGTATTGGGGACTCGTTGATTCGATCGGATAATTTAACTTCGTTTATTTTTTCCGGATAATTTTAGAAACTGTTAAAAAGTTCGAACGGATATCAATAACTCACTTTTTCCCCTGTCGGAAAATTTTTCAAAAGTTGGATTTTTTCTCGAATTTAAGAACGTTCTAAGTCGTGCAAGTAACGCGGTGGACCCTCTAGAAGACAACAAACCTTAACTCGATTATGTGACCGTCGGCCTATAAACCTTAGGGTTTGGGGCAGTACGGCGTGCCACATGTGAGGCGTTGGCTTGACCCTTCTACGGATGGACCATTAGTACTGTGGTATGTGATGGATGTTTTTAAACTGATTTCAAGTGTTGAGATATATTGGGGAAATCTTGGGTGTTTGATTATTCGAACGGAAAATTTAACATTGTCTATTTATCTAGAATGTGATACAATATTTGGAATCCACAGGTAGTTATAAGATAACTAATTTGAATGTTATAAATCTAGCAGTTCAGTCTCAGATGATCGGTTGCCACGGAATTTTGATGTGATCAAAAATCCGTCGCAATCACGTAGCGTACGTGGATACTCGCCGGGTAAACTTAACAGACAGTCATGCCCCATAGCCCTGACCAAGTGACTGTAGGAGAACCCCGTCGCCAAAAGCATCCGTTCAGGTGCTCGCGGCAGCGGTGTTCCGCCTTAGTGCACTTCGTCGACGGCATCTGGGGGTGCGGCCGTCTACTAAAGCTTGCGACGAGCATTTGATCAGGATATCGGGAATCTTGTTGAATTACCCGACTTGATATTGAAAAGAGTTTTCGATAATGAGACTAAAACGCGGGGTTTATAATTGTTAGGCGTGTGATGTCTAAGGAATTCATTTGGTTAGGCATGCGATGTCTAAGGTGGTTGCGGATTCCAACTGTTGTAGTTTTACACTTTCTTTTCTGTGACCGTAAGCGTAGTATGTGGTGTATCGCCGGCTTCGTTGCTATACATCAACGACAATCGGGATACGCATACTTGCTTACGTTGATGATATGAGATATTATGTGTTGTTGTGATATGTTATATTGGATCATCGCGTTTTGAAAAGCCGGGGGTTTTATGTGAGATGGGAGTTTTTTTTTCATTCATGTAAAATTCATTTGTATATAATATTCTTTTATTGGGGCACTTCCGGGCTGAGGATGATGTCACCATTGTATATTATTTACTTTTCCGTATTAGGTAGACCCAAGGCGGGGAGCACAAGTAACCGGGTTTTGGGGTCCAGTGGGAGACCATCTCGAGGAGTCGAGACCGGGTCTCCTAACCCCAGAATTGGCAGTGTTGCTTGCCGCTCTCGTAGGGGTCTAGGGATATGGGTTTGGTTATTCATCGCGACCGTGGAATCCGTGTTCTATACAGGCTCGTATTAAAAACACGGACGTCCTATTATATCCAATATTTCATATATGTTCTTTTGCTGCAATGTTCTGTGATGAGATCATATTACTGCCTGAGACGAATGTTTATATTATATATATGAGATATATGTTATATTGCAGATTTCGTTTCAAATGTGATGCTTGTGAAGCATAATAAAATGGGACTTCATTAATGAGATTAATGAAACTAAAAAGAAACCTAAAGATGTTGTAGAAACTTGTTTAAAAACTGGTAGCTCTAGTTCTTGCTTTGCATAGCGGTGTTCCTTGTAGAACATCCAGCACCTTATTTGATAAGGAAAGAGCCGAGATCCCTTCACCGGGAGTGACCTCTTTAGTGAAACTAGCAGATGCTACAAACTCGGCTTGTCTTTTGATTGCTTATATAGTTCTTACTTTGCATAGTGGTATATATGATATACCCTGTACCTTATTCGATGAGAAAAGGGCCGACGATCCCTTCACCGGGAGTGACCCCTTTAGCAAAACTAGAAAAGCCTTAAAAACACTCCATTTAAAATCACTCGATTTTACAACGATATCAAGTTCATTACGCAAAAGGTTTTCTTAAAAACCTGTCGTAGCCCTCCGTCATTTCAGATAAGTCCTTCTTAGTATTCGTGCTACGTTTGTTGACCTCCGTCAAGGTGTAGTGTGCGGTAGCTGACTAGTATTTATCTGCTTATGCATATGATGCAGATTGGATTAGGGTAGTCGTGCGGCCTTGTTGACCTCCGTCAAGGGTCGTGCGGGTGGGTTTTATTCAATCAGGAAATGACGGGTAGAGCTTGACTAGCAGCCTATGGTTTGTTGACCTCCATCAAGGTCATAGGACGCTAGGGGTAAAATATTATTGGGAATTTCAAGTGTTAAAATTTGCAATGAAATTGCATACCTTCTATGAGATAGTTGGATCTCGATACCCGCTGCGAGTAAGAGTTACTCCTGGGAGAGTTTTATACATTACAATTAGCCGATCAAGTAGGTGTCTAGAAAGGTGTCAACGGGATTACGCCCCTGGGAAAATGAGGTTTACTTTAATTAGGTCCGTCCGAAAGCACGGGGAACCTCCCTCAAACTACCGGCACTGGCCTGGCTGAAAGATTGGCGAACTTGTAGCGTGTAATTAATCCCGGCTAGTCTTTCCTTTTAGGGTTTGAAGGAAGATTTGACTAAAACAGTGGGAGACATCCTGATTAGATAAATTGATATCCAATCTAATCTTGTAAAAGCGCACGCTGAGTGTTTTCTTCTCTCTCTCTCTCCTGGTTACGACTATGTCACGCCTTAATCAAGATAATAATACGGATGTATTGACCGAACCCGCTTATTATACTGAGCTGGGGAACGTTGGTCCCGCTCCAACTTATAATTGTTATAACACAGAGCAGGAAATAGGGGATTACCAGAATTCCCGTGCCGCCCAAACGAAGAAAGTGCATGTTGATGCATCTTCTTCGGGTGTGTTCATTACCGAGAACTGTTTCTCAGTGTCCTTTACGTCCTGGGTATTTGATACCGGATCAGGATCCCACATATGTAATTTGTTACATGGGCTACAGATAGGTAGAGAACTGAGAACGGGTGATAAGTTTCATGAGATAGAAACGGTGCAAGTGTTGCAGCCAAGTCTGTTGGTCACTATCACCCTGTATTACCAGAATACATTGATTCTGAACGAATGTTATTAGATACCGAACCTGATGTACAACATCATATCAGTCTCTTTATTAGTAAAGAAAGGATATAATTTTGTATTATTGGATAATGTTTTGAACATTTCCTATATCAAGAATTGATCGGTTCAGGCACGTTATCTAAAAGTATTGACGTTCTAAATCAAACTACAGTTCTTAGTATACAGAACACACACAAGAGGAATAGTTCAGAAATGAACGAATCCTTCTTGAGGTATTGTAGACTAGGTCATATCAATGCGACCCGACTAGCCAAGTTACATTTAGATGCGTATTTAAATTAGTTTGAATTTACATCTTATGAAACTTGCCGGTCATGTCACAAAGATAAGATGACCATAGCTCTGTTTATTGGAAACAGAAAAAGAGTTAGTGAACTCTTAGGATTGCTACATGCTGATGTATGAAGGTCCCCTGTCTACACATGCCAAGATCGGTTCTTTGTACTTCATTACATTCTCTGATGATCTCTCAAGATTCAGACATATGTTCCTATTGAAACACAAGTCCGAAACTTTTGAGATAATCACAGAATATAAGTTAGAAGTAGAGAACCAAAATGGGTATAAATATTATGTCCTTTGATGAGATCAAGGAGGAGAATACTTGAGCACGGAGATCCTGGACTATTCTAAAGGAGAATGAGATTCTCTCTCAGCATTACTCCTCCGTATACACCACAGCATATCGATGTATCGGGGCGGAACAATCACACCCTATATGATATGGTGCGCTCTATGATGAGTAATACTGAGTTTCCTATTTCCTTTTGGGAGTTATGCACTTGAGAAGCTGCATACCTATTGAATAGGGTTCAAATCAAATCAGTTGCCTACCACTTCATATGTGATATGGAAAGGGAAGAGCCCATATCTTAAGTTTGTTAAGATTTGGGGTTGTCCGGCCTATGTCTAAAAAGCAAAATCCGGACAAGCTCGAGGCAAGGTCTGTTCTATAGAACTGGAAGGAGTTCCAGCTATACAAACTGCAGCAGTTGATTTGATAGAACCAAAGGATTCAATAGTAACCAACGAACCTCAGCCTCTCCGCCGATCTAGTTGGGTTCCTCACCCACCTGAGAGATACTTCGGTTTCTCTATGATAGTGGGAGCGAGGATTGCATCATGAGATGATGA
Organism: Agapanthus africanus; assembly: GCA_030015575.1. Classification (NCBI taxonomy): domain Eukaryota; kingdom Viridiplantae; phylum Streptophyta; class Magnoliopsida; order Asparagales; family Amaryllidaceae; genus Agapanthus; species Agapanthus africanus. Next base: position 484,578,650 of record CM057343.1, on the reverse strand, counting down.
CCCAACTAGTTTCAACTGGCCATCAGGAGTGGGACTCTGTAAGAATGGCTGGATGCTTAGCGATCTGAGATGGAATCCTTATACACCAACAAAGTATGGACTTTGGTTGCTTTATCTGAAGGGTTAAATCCCCATCAGGAGCAAGTATATCTTGAGAAGATTACTTGGTGTACATGGAAAAGTTGAGACTTTCAAAGCTATGCTTAAGTCCATCCAGATCCTACTTGCCACGGCTACATACCATGACTACGATATCTGGTGGTTGGGTGTCATGACAGCTTTTCTAAATGATGTTTTAGAAGAGAGCGTCTATAAGTACACAGCCAGAGGGCTTCTTAGACAGTGGGAGCAGCGGAAACGTGTGCAAGATGCTTTATAGGATAAAGCAGGCATCGCGGAGTTGGAACATCTGTTTTGATGTGGTAGTCAAAGAGTTTGACTTTATCAAAATAGTAGATGAACCTTGTATATACAAAAAAGGTAGTAGGGAGTATGGTGGTGATCCTCGTAGAGTACGTGGATGACATACTCTTGATAGGAAAGGAGTTTCCTATGCTACGCTTGGTCAATCTCCGCTTATCACAAGGATTCTCCATATAGGATCAAAATGATAGCTCTTAAATCCTGGGTTTTGGATCTATGAGATAGATCTAATTGGATATTAGGATTCTCACTAGTTGTAGTGAGATGGTATCAATCGATCCTGAGGAGAATCACTGGAAAGGTTCTAGGGTGATAAGGACGACTGAATGTCAATCGCAGGCATTGTCTTTACCCTCAGTGGAGGGACGGTATGTTGGAAGAGTTCTAAGCTAGATACCGTGACTTACTAGACGATTAAAGGCAAGATACATCGTTACCAAGGATGCTACCAAAGAGGCAGTCTGGATATATATAAGTTCATGAGATGAACTTCGTTCCTACCATTGTGTGACAATAGAGTTGTGGCTTTAGCCAAGGAACTACCGTCCCATCAGAAATCCAGATATAATTCTTAGGCAGTATCACCTGATCATGGAGATGGTTGATCTCCAGAGAGATCGAGGTTAGGAGAGTAGACACAGAGGACAACAGCGCGGATCCACTCACAAAGGCCTTTTTCCCAGTAGAGACTTTTTATGGGATGGTTGAGTATGAGATACTTCAACCGCAGCTAATTGTTGGGTATGCGATACCACAACAGATGGCCCTAGTGCAAGTGGGAAATTGTTAGTTATATGTATGCTCTAGAGGCCATTACTGTACATACGATGTATATTGTAATGGATGCTTGGACATATATAGGGAGGACTTTCTTGCTCGACATGATAGTATGCTATCTGGTTGTACTTTATCTTAACATGTACTCTGATTGTCTTTATGTTACATATTGATAAAGCCCTTAGGATATGTACTCGACTATTAGGACTATGATGAGATCATACTAGTGAGGCCATGGTAGTCGACGAGTGCATCCTATAACTGTTCCTAGTCGAGGGTGTATCGAGACAGGGCATCGATACACCAGAGTAGACTAGCGTATACGCATCTTGACCCATATGATGGGCGATGGATGATCCCATATCCATCGGTGTTTGACATCAAGGATGGTGTACGGGTGCTCAGTGGAGACTGGATACACTGGACGGACTCGCCGAGAACTTCCAGATGGTATTATACCTCACGTCAGATGGCAGTTCTCCGGTGACAATGGTACAGAGTAGTCTGTTGACCCGAGATCGTCATAGAGTCTTGTGTGATTCCCACTGTGCTTTGATTTCCATCATACCACGTCCAAAAGGGCATGCAAAAAGGTGGCTTTTGGGTACAGTCCCGAATCACATGGAGGCAATGAGCGATAGAAGGGGATTCGTCTCTCCCGGTATAGGGAGTTGATGTTGTGCTGTGTTCGATTGGCTATAACTGGAAATCCCTGGCCAGGGTTGCTGAGATTTACTGGTAAGTATTATCAGTAGTTTCTCGAACTGTTATAGACCTCATATCGACACGACTTATCAAGCTACCGGGGTCTGACTTATACCACCCCTAGGCAAGATATGCGACATATCAGACGACGAGACCGGACTGTACAGGAGTGTTACTGTTTGGATTCATAGGAGAATGTACAGGCTTGCTTGTTGATCTTCTGAGCGCTCAATACCTGGGCGGCTGTTACGTTTAGCTGACCGCTTGCAGCTTGTGGGTGTTTGATATGATCATCACCTACTGCCGGCATATTGACGATTCTTTAGAGTCCTACACAGAGGTTTCTTGGCTCAGGCAAAACGAAGTAGGAGCACATATGTGATATGTGCAGGACCGATGATAATGCGATATGTGATACCGTATTCTATTCTTACGATATTTGATATCAGCCGGGTCATCGGATCAAGTGTTGATTCGATGAATCGGTAAACGAGATATTAGTCGGTTATATGCGATATAGCCGGATTGTCGGATCAAGTGTTGATTCGATAATTTAATGTATAATAATATCTATGATATATTAAATTACATTAACTAATATTAGCTCACTAAAAAATTCTTTTTCTCACTCGGCTAATACATTGATATATATGCGATATATGTTAATTGTATTATTTTATTTTATTACAATAAATATTATATATGTGATATATAATATTGTAACATGATATGGTTATTAATGCAACATGTTTAGTGGAGATTAAACATGGTTAGGATTTGATTTTGGTTAATCATTTCTAGAAGTTTCTAGAAGGTTTTCTTTTTTGTTTTGGAAAAGATATTTTGCAAGATATTGCTTTAACTTAACCCTAACCCTTAACCCTAGTAAAATCTCTACAATGGTTACTTGAACCATGGTTGCATTTCTAACCTTATCAAGTCTATCATTATTCATCACAAATGGATTAATCATTCATTTTCTTCTTCTTCCTTGAGTTCCTTCTTAAAAAGCTTTCTAGTTTTGATTTTGTGGTGAATTATGTGTGAGAAAAAGATTATAAATGAGAGCAAAAATCCTACTTCATCATTCTCATCTATCCTTGCCGTTTAGATGAGAGTGTTTACTTCATTTAGTGAGTGTTAGCTTGTGTTAATGAAACTTCAAGGTAGATCGTCTTTGTTATCGAAGATCGGAAGCAAGACTGCATCTTTCTCTTCGTGGAACCTCTCGAGAGTCCGGAACACGATGATCGCAGCGAAGGGACCTCAACACGGAGCTTTAGAAGTGAAGGACCGGATCTACAAAGGTTGTAATCCCTCTCACTTAGTGTTAAAATATTTAACATGCTTGTTTTCGCCTAATCTCTAGTTTAAAAATCCGGCTTTGGGTTGTTCGGCACGGCTAAATTTTAAATCGGGCATGGTTGATGCCTCATAGACCCTTGTGCGTGTGCCTAGCAACCCTACAGAAAACTAGTTGTGTATTATTTCGACCTTAGAGTCGCGTGTTGTAGTATTATGGTTTTCTTGTTGATTTTGAGTTTCCTTTTTAGTTTTGATACTCGCCCTTCAGCGTTGTATATTATATTGCTTGCGTGGTTGTGACCGTCGATTGACGAAGAGCTAGCTCCCGGTTGAGGATGCTTTTTATCATTATGCATATATTATTCTTGTTGTACCATGTTTGGGGGCAGTATTTACAAAGGAAACTCTGCCGAAATTTTCAGAAAAGACTCAGGGTTTTAAAAATGCATATTCGGCTTACTTATTTAAAAACCTTGTTTTTAAAACATATTTTCTTCACTTCTTTAAAACTAGTTTTCCTTCATTTATTATTTAAAATGGTTTTAAATTTCTGGGCTTTTGGCTTACTTGAATTAGATGAGGTCCTATAGACTTCATATGATTCAAGGGCCAGTCACGTGCTATTTCAGATCGTGACAGAAAGCATCGTTGAGGAAACAACTTAGCTCCATCAGCTGGGCTATAGTGACCTCCGGCATCATCGGGCTGCTTCCCTACCCTAGCAAGAGCGGAGGAGGTCGAGCTTCATGAGACGTCTCCACAGTGAGGGCCCTAGGGTTGTTATCTGCGGACGCCTTGAGCAATGAGGAGGGCGTCACCTGATCATCCATAAAGGTAGCAACTTTATCCGTCGGGGTTGTAGATCTAAAAGTGTCAGAGCGGAACCTGTTTTCCCACAGACGGCGCCAATTGATAGGACCAAATCTCAGGGTCAATGAATTTGTGAGCGTGGATCACTTTGGTAAAGGCTCATTCGTCAGACCCGCTACCTATGAAGGAATTGACTCCGGAAGTTCGTTCCGGGATCATCCTCCGATGATAAAGTCAGTTGCTTTTTAAAACAATTAAGGTCTGTAGCAATGAAGAAGAGATTGCATACCTTCTCTCTTTGGTTATAAGGGTTTATATAGGTGCTTTGTACGGTTGTAATGTAATCAGAGAAGAATAAGTTAGTTATCCAGGGTTTCATAACAGTGTGAGTCATAATTTATGGGCAGGGATTTAACGTTGGGCCTAAATAACAGAATCGATATGGGCTTGGGCCCTTGTCTAGGTATTCTATGCTATATCAATCTCTATATTTCTCCATTTTATATGAAGGTTTTAACTTATCAATCAATATATCAAGTCGAAACAAGATGATTCCTTTCAATTCAAACCATGTTGTGGCCTCTGAGATGGTCAAGACTGCACCTTTACCATTGGATCCACTCACAAAACATATTAATGTCCAAGTTTGGCCCATCATCAATGAGCAAGATAGTAAATGAAGATTTAGTCTGTTGGGATAGTAGATGAAAATGGAGTAAATGAGAGAAGATAATGGATAATAGAGAAAATGAAAGGAATAATCCTTGTTCTGGTGACAAATTGGGTTTTTGATGGGAAAAGTAATGAATTTGGAGGGAAAATAGATTGGTTGGAACATTTAATACTTAGTCGTTTATGCAAAAATCAACACAGGATAGAAGTTACAGGTAACCACTCAGATGTACAAGCAAGTCATCTATGTAACATTTGATGTTTTATTGCTAAAAATTGGTGCAGCTGTCATTGTACTTGCACACATGGGTCAGCAAGGATAATTTTAGGATATATTAAAATGCAAATGGTCTTGAGTATTTGAGGGAATTCTTCATGGGTTAATGGGTTTTCTACTAGTTGAAAAAGCCCAGGAATTTTCTCACAAACTTTTAAAGGGCTGGGTTTTTTCAACAATTTACCCAAATAAATATTCTTACTATCTTTCTTTGCCAACAATGTTATTGAAGGGAAAAAAAGACAACATTATTTTAATTTTCCATCTCTATACTGTGAAGAAATGGGTTTAAGGCCCAATGATATCGACCCATTCTTTATTATTGGTCATAGTAGCTTATTATCACCGCGCATGAGCGTATTCTTGTGAGAATCTTCTTCTTTCTTATAAATCTCACATCAGAATAAAAAATCCCACAAATTTCCCTCAATCAACTGCTAAGGTTTTGTTTTCCGATAAAAACATCAGGTACGAATTCTCTCCAATTCTAATAAATTTTCATTAACTGTTACATTAGTTGGAATATATTTGCGATTTCTGTAGGATATGAGAATTGATTGGGTTTATAATCAACTTACATTTACATTTAATTGAGATTCGCGATGAATTAGGGTTAGAGTTACTTAAAGATGATATCTTTTCCTGTTTGTTTAGGATAGTTAATCGCAATTCCTACGCAATCAAAAAAAAATCGTGTTTGTAAACAATTAATCACTTGCTGTTATAATATTTGCTGGTTGTTGAAAGGTTTGCAAATTATAATTATGAATAATGGACATTAATCCGATTGCTTTCTTTTAGGTTAGATCGGCTTCAATGTATGATAGTTCATAACTCATGTATCGAGAAATCTGTGAAGGAAATGTCGGGAATTTTAGCAGGTTGCACTAAATAAGAAATGCATTTCGAGTACAACTGTATGCAAATTCTATGGTGGAAATTGAAACTATGTTTCTTTGCATGGTCAAATTGTCAAAATTAAGTTCAAACTACCATCGGTATCATTTAGAATACGCTTGTTTCTCCCGTGGTTGTTGCGGTTATATGTAACTACTTATATCTTTATGTCATGTGTTCCAGATAGTCATAGTTGTAGCTGCACTAGATTTGAACCAATGTTGAAAATAATGATAATGTAAAGCATATCGTTCCGTCTCCAAATAGCAAAAAGTGCAAATAGCGAAGCATATAGCGTAAGCTATATTCTTTATTAATATTTCAATTAAAAAAATATAAATAAAGCTATACTAAATATAAAAAATAGCAAAAATGGTCTAAATAATTTTTTAATAGATAAGAAAAATTACTAGCATACAAACAATTTTTCGAAAGTTTAATCCAAGAGCTCACAATTCTCAGCTATCATCAATAGTCCACAAGAATGTCATATACCCGTCCTTAATACATAGATTATAAATAGACATCCAACTTAAATATTTAGGAAACAAATAACATAAGCAAATATCTACTAAGACACCACAAGCAAGACAGCCGTAAATCTTAAAGAGATTTTTTCTCAAACACTAGAAAGACAACCTATCTCTTAATCAATTCAGACCAAAAAGGTCAAAACAAATGAAAAAGGTAAGAATAAAAATAATTGCATTCAACACTATCCAAATGATCGTAGACGATGAAAACTAGCTTCAGATTGGATTTGATTGGCTCAGATGCCTCAAGATTGGTTGCAACGTCGAGGGGGGATGGCCGACGACGCGGAGATGGGCGTGAATGGCCGACGAGGGGATCAATTGAGGAGATCGGGGAGAGAAGATGCTGGGGGAGAGAAAGAAGCGCTGATACTGCTGTCTTAGCTTTTGGAAATATGTTTTTTTTTGTTTATGGATCTGGGTCTTGTTTTCTAGTTAAATACCCACTAAAACCATTTTGCTATGTAGCTTAAATAGCTTAATCTAGCGAGCATGCAATGGAGCGTACGCTGTTTATGAAAATAGCGTATGCTATTTTGTAAATACGCTATGTTGACTCGCTACGTAACAGAATGACCACACTATGCTACGTAACACGCTATTTCTGCTACGTAGCGCTCAATTTTCAACATTGATTTGAACATATACTTTCAACTATAAATATTGTTATCTCTTGTTGTTCCAACTATACATTAGCGCAACAACTTAAAATCAAACACATACAGTGTTGGAAAATACGGTCTATCCAAATGATTAACTGGCCGTTTAATCGTAACCGGTGCTTAACTGTATGAAAATTGCATCAATCGCTCTATTATACGGTCAAAAACGATTAACGGACGAATAATGGGTTTAAAACGGTTACTAGAGTGTTTAGTTTCCGAGCGGTTGCAAATAAATATAAATCCGCTAAGAAAGAACCCTACCCGCTCGGTATCCTATTCCAGAAGCCAAAAGCGTGGGGCTTCTCAGTTTTCCTTTCATATCCCAGAACTCAACCCGAGAGTTCCCATCTCAAACTCGAGACCTCGACTTCCACCTCCAGCCTCGACTTCTACCCCTCCATCCTCGACTTCAGCGGTCAATCTCTCTCTTAAGGTATGTTTTGGATTTTCCCCCAAATTTTTTCCATGATGATTTTTTTGTGTGGCTCTTTCAATGATATCTTTTGTTGTTTTATTATGGATGTATTGTTGTTTTTGAATCTTTTATTGTTATATGTTTCAATTTCCTATATACATACCAAGTGTTTGAGGAAATGCCCCATAGAACTTGTATTCGTTTCTTTTCTTTTCTTTTCTTTTCTTAATACATTTTCATAGTATTTAACTATCTGTATTTGCTTTTATTGTTTATTTAGGGTTTAAATGTTTTTTAAACCAAGTTTCTTGTTTAATAAATACTTCTCATATTTTTCTTATATATATGGCCGCATAATCCTCGTTAAACCATTAATTGTCTTATAATCCGATTATACCCTACTGCTAGCCGGATGAATAGAAAACGAATACGCGTTTTACAACATTGAACACATGTATTATGTTTTGATGTAGTTGGAACTACATGGAGCTCCAATTACAACTAACGAACCAAACCCTTGGTTCCTTCTATTTGTCCATGATGCCGGCACACAAGGATGGTTGGCTGTGTAATTAGTTTTATAAGGTCTCTCTTCAACTTCATGAATCATTGTATTATACAATCATATTTTATGATGTAGTGATTTTAATTATAATGACTCTGGATGTTTCTTCAATTAGCTGAAATGCGATACCCGATTACTCAAGCATGAGTTTCATTCGAATTTAGTAGTTCATAACCAATTACTGAAGTTGCATTTTGTTTAGTGGTAATAGAAGTTCTAAAAATGTCTTTCCTTGTATGTAGTGCAGATTGTATCCTGTTTGACAACATCCAGGCGGTGGGTTGGCAAGGTGTTTCTGCTTTGCCTTCTGGGCGCTAGTTTATCCGAAACTTCAGATATAGTTTTCATCTTATTCAACCGTAAATTCAGCATGGTATTTACAAGGCTGCGTGCTCTTACCTTCTGTAATGCAACAAAAAAAGGAATTATTGTGTCTTAACTTACTTTCTTTTTGGCATATGTTCTCATGACCATGTACTAAAGAGAAAATGGAAATAATTTGAAATGAATGCAAGGTCACCAGCACGTCAATATGTCTACAAGACTTCAAATATCCTGATTTTGTATTTATTTTAATTTAATCATTGTTCAATTTACGTAATGATTAGTATGCTAGGCAAAAATTCAGTATCCCAGTTATCCCCTTTCTTCTTTATATATTAAACACTCTTATGACGGTGGCTTAAACTGAGCTCATCAATTAATGTTGAGGATCCAGAAATTATTATATATTTGCATTATGCAATTAACCATGACAATATCAAGCATAAAACCAATGTTACCTGGAACGCGGAACATTTCGGTACGCAAAACGAAAGCGGGAACTGAATGCAGAACGCCACTTGTTGTGGAACGCGGTACGATAACGGTAGTCTTCTTCCATATGCTTATATGGGATGGAAAACATAGCATAAAACAGCAACTTTTACTTAAAATTTGTTTCCAACAAGTGCTTCTGATGTTTAAGCGTCGTTAGAGGTATGGAAACAAGAAGCATGCAATAACAGAAGGGAAGAAGCATGAAATTAATAAAACCTTGCATGCTGGTAAGCCACATATGCTATGCACAAGTAAAATGGAAAGGAAATTTTATGCTTGCACAGTTTTTCTCAAATCTATTTGCAGTATATTACTTAATAGATGTTATGTCTAAGCGGCAACAAATTACTGAATTAGTTGATCGAAACATGTTAATGGCATATATACCTATATCTATTGGACAGCTATCATTACATAGTTTACTCTACCTAAATTACATCACAATATTTCATGAAATTTTGGCTTTCTCTATCTAATGCAACAAGAAATTTGTTTGGAAATCCTCCTCCTTGGGAAGCCACCTTTATTATTATAGTTCTCTATGTTGATTATTGCAGTTGTTTAGTTGGTAGTTCAGACCTTGGCAAATGAAGTGGACTATGTCCGGTTACTATTACTTCTCCATATTTATCTCCAGTTTTCCACTTTTAGTAATGTGTTTCATGTTTTGCCCCTTGAGACGGACATTTACTTGTAGATGCTAACAAATTTAGTTTCCTTGCTGCCAAGAACATTGCCTAAAGTGTCCTTAGATTTTCTTTGAAATACTTTCCTTTTGCTGCATTATAATGTTTCTTCGAATACAATGCAGGCTATGTATATTCGTGTAAAGCGTGACAAGGCAACCTACTTTGTGCAGTGCGACCCAACTGAGACAACTTTAGAAATTAAGCAGAAACTGCGAGGATTAGTTGATCAACCTAGCAATAACCAACGGTTAACCTTGGTGTCAAGTAATGAAATTTTGGATGATTCAAAGACATTAGCTGATCAGAAGGTATTAATATGAAAATGCTACTTTCTTTGTGCTACTTTCGTGGAGATAAAGAGTTGGGCAACAAAAAAGTGCTGATTTTACTAAATAAATCTGATATTTCCTCTTTGCAGGTTGAAAATGACGCTGTTGTGGCTTTGAGCCTAAGAAAAGGTTTGATTTTCTGACTTGTTGCTTGTGCTTGTGTTTTGTTATTATGTCATACATTATAGCCATCCTTATTTGGACTTGTATAAACGGGTATTGTATATTTATCCAGAACTCATTCTTCTGCTTCATTGTAAGCAATATCAGATATACATATCTTAAACAAAACAGTTGAGTTTTATGCATGCCTCTACGTTTGCTGAACAGAACTGTAAACCACATGAAAAGCAATGACTAAAACCCTTCTTATTTGTGTGTATTCCATGCATCTAATCACGATGGTCAGTGTCATTTCTTATACACGGCCCATTTTTGTCAAAATATTCCTGCAATAAGTCTGTGAGGAATGGATATGGATATTTGGGAGAGTAAGAGGTTTGGATGAAACTTTTCTTTTTTGATAGGTCATCTAACTTGAGAAGTTTACTGATAACTTTTCTTTTGTCACTGAAACCTGCTTAGCGAGAGGTTGAAATTTATGAAAGAGCAAATCACAAGACAAATTTCGACTGGACACACTTAAATTTGAATTTTTGATCTCATTATTGAAACATAAGACATAAGATGCTTAGGTGTATACCAAGCTATGAAGCACGGACATGGATACGGACTCAGACTCGGACACAAGTTTATAAAAAGGAGGACACAAGAACACGGCTATAGTATTTATCTATATATTTAATTATATATCTTAAACAAAATATAGAAACTATAAGAAATACATATTAATGCAACCTTAAAAGCATAAAATATAGTAAACTATAAGAAATATATATTAATACAGCCTAAGATGTATACCAAGCTATGAAGGAGGGACACGGACTCGGACTCGGACACAAGAAGTTTGTAAAAAGGAGGACACAGGGACACGGCTATATATTTAATTATATATATTAAACAAAAAATAGTAAACTATAAGAAGAAATATGTATTAATACAACTTTAAGAGCATAATAAAATAAAATAAAATTTATAACTTAATCTAAAACCGTAAGTTTTTTTTAGCACAAACAAATACATATAAACTAAAAGTAAATCACATAAGAATACATTCCATAAGAATGTGTAAACAAACAAAATATTAACTTTTAATTGGAGTCGACTTTCATATACCTAAGTATCGATATGGCCATTTACTTTTTCTAGTTGTAGTCCAATATGAAAAAGATTTAACCTCCTCCACTATTTAGAAATGGCACTTGCTCTTTCTAATAATCTGCCATGAAAGAGATTCAACGCCCCCACACTATTTAGAAGTGTCGGGCACGTCAAGTTTGTCTCAAGTGTGTCCGGCGAAGTGTCAAAGTGTCCAATACGTGTCGGACGTCGGACACAGACACGGCAAGTACATAAAAGTGTTCGTGCTTCCTAGGTACCAAGATTTTGTTGTAAGCAATGGATTAGAGTCATTGGACAACACGTTCCTCGAATTTATTTAGAAAGTTTGTGTTAATTGTTTTTGATTTTTTTTAAAAAGACTTCATATGTTGCATCTCTTCAGCATTTAATTGTTTTTTCCCCCTTTGAGCTGGTACAAGGGTTTATAGTTCTAACCATTATATCCTCTTGGTTGCATCTGTGTATGTGTGTTGGATTGACAATGGAGTTAGCTAGGGCTCATGGTCTTACTTAATGATGTTTAAAATGGTGTTTGAACATGATAGATCTGGGCATGACTTGTCAAAACAATCATTCTTTCATTTTCTTATGCTTTCCTTGAATCGAAATACCCAAAACTCCCAACGTATACTGGCTTTCTTATACTTTGGTTCTATAATTAGGCTAGCTATCAAATTGTCAAACGAAGATTTGCAAATTTACATATCTCGATTTAGCAATAGAGATCGATTCATCATTGCCTGATACTATGCTAACATACTCTGATGTTTTTGTACATTGGCTCTATAAACTATGCATGTTTATCAAAAGGTTGCATAGTGCTCAATAATCCCTAAATAAGCTGTTTGATTACCGAGATTTGTAACATATATGCATAGTGCTCAATAATCCCTAAATAAGTTGTTTGATTACCGAGATTTGTACTATATATATATATATATATATATATATATATATATATATATATTGGGTATATCACCACCCAACGTTCACTGAAAAGTTTAGAACACTTGCCGATAGGCTAATATGCAAGTGTGTGATATGCATATGCATTATTCTATTGCTAAAGTGCAGCCAACTCAAATGCTTTTATTTGTAACTCCTCACTGTTTTCTTATTCAATTCTTAGATGACCTAATTTTTCTGTGGTGTTCCATTCTCAGATGACAATGAGTTTGAGGAAGTCTTCATTGCTCGGTTGGAGGACTACACATCATTCACATGAGAGACCCCAAATTATTGTTTCCGTAGTTCGCTCAAGGCAAATGAAAACACGATTTTGCTATGGCTCTGGAAACATATTCACTTACGTATGTGCGCATTATGATGACACATTCTAAACCATATTAAAATCATCTTGCAGACGTTGGGTTTTCTTTGCTTGGTAGTTAACATGAGTTGCTTATGTTGTTTTCTTGGATGATAATTGTTGGAATGCTGTACAGAAATCACGAGCGCCTGTCAAAGTGCAGTTTAGGTTATAATCTATAATCTTTTCCGTTCATAAGATGCAAGTTTAGTTTAGTTTAGCTATCAAGTACTCTGATGTTTTTGCAAGTCATGCATATTCATAGTTCATCTGCCAATGACGATCGATATTCAGAGTTCATTGATATCTAGTCGGCATGACTTCATTTTGTTCAAAATTTCTTTGAGCGATGCTTATCTTTTGTAAATGTTAAATGTTAAAATGTTTATAAACAATCAATCTTGACTCTACAGCTTGTACATATTTCAATGTGGATTTTTCATTGGTCAATTTTTTCTTAATTCAAAACATACCAGGGGAAAAAACCATTCCACTACAAATGACATGGTAATATTATATAAAAAAAACTAGGAAGTTGTTTTCTTTTCATTCGAAAATGGGAACAAGCCCTGTAGGTTCGTAGCCAGTTATCATGTGCATTTTTCTCTTATTTTGAAATGATGGGTTTGCATCCAAATGGGAAATCTTAGTATACTCGATAAGAAATCAGTAATTCAAGTCAGCAGTACCGGTCCAACTCAATAAAAGAAAAGGCCTAATTTCTAACTTTTTAAAGGATGCTTTTTAATGCTGGCCTACACATTCTTTTCTATTTGTAGAAACACCCCCGGTCCCCACATCATTATGCTTTGAAATCTCTTCCTTACTATAAAGCCCCTCCGTCGAGTTAACTCAATTAAACACTTTAGTTAACGTGATCAAGGATCATTAATCCCCTAAACCAACCCCAATCTATGTTTGAACTCTCCAAACTCCGGTTTAATGCATCTCCCTTTATGTTCTAAGCTTCAACCGAGCAAGCCATCAATAACTCAAATCCCCAAGATAGATGTAAAAGGAGAGATTCTCGATTTTCACCTTCAAAGAAGGCACCGATGCTTGAGTACTGACCCCTTCGGGGTCCCGGGTTGTTTTGGCACAGCCCACTCTACCGTTAGAGTATTGCCTTTTCTGCCTACTGCTTATCGTTGTGTTAAAAAATGACACGAGGATATGAGTAGATGTTGTTGGTCGAAAGCAAAAACGTCTCTCATTCACAATGGAACAGAACGGTCTCGTCTGTTTTTCATTTGTGTATTTTCATGTTCAAAGTCTAGGCAAAGCTCTTGAAACCTTGAAAGCCACAATCCGCTATATATAGCACCGTGCTTGAATCCAAATCTTCAATACAGAGGGTAAAAAGAGTATTTTAAGGCCCCTCTAACTACCATATTTAACATCGTTAGCATGTCAACTAAGCAGATGGGTTTTTCAGTTTAGGATTTAGGAGCAATTTTCCAAAATAAGGAAGATTTGGGTCTGCTTTCAGTAGTAAAGATTTTAAACCCACCGTTGCCGGTCCCAAGTCCGGATGAGAAAGGGTGAGGGTTGTGGTAGGCTTGTGACAGCCAACGTAAAACTTTGTCACATTCTATCACATGAACCATAATAAGAATATCGTTGGGGCGTCCCCTACTCAGCGACGCGCTACATCGGATCCCGGGTGTAGTGTTAAATATGCAAGGGCTTGGTCGTCGTCCAGATACGGCGCGCTACATCGGACCCCGGGTGTAGTGACAAATAAGCAAGGGTCGTCGTCCAGAGACGGCGCGCTACATCGGACCCCGGGTGTAGTGACAAATAAGCAAGGGTCGTCGTCTACAGACGGCGCGCTACATCGGACCCCGGGTGTAGTGACAAATAAGCAAGGGTCGTCGTCCAGAGACGGTGCGCTACATCGGACCCCGGGTGTAGTGACAAATAAGCAAGGGTTTCATAGGATCCGTCTAGCTTCCTGGAACATAGGTTCCCTTACGGGTAGACTAATAGAATTAGTGGAGGTGATGATTAGGAGGAGAGTTGGTATTATGTGTTTGCAAGAAACTAAGTGGGTAGGTGAAAAGAGTAGAGTCATAGAGCCTTGGAGTTATAAGCTTTGGTATACGGGTAGAGATAAAAATCGTAATGGGGTAGGTATAATCATAGATAGACGGTTGCTTGAGGATGTAGTTGAGATTAGGAGAAAAAGTGATAGAATTTTACTGGTTAAGCTTATTCTAGGTGGAGAGATCTTTAATGTTATTAGTGCTTATGCACCACAGATAGGTCTTGATGACGCTAGTAAGCGTCTATTCTGGGAGGATTTAGACGAGGTGGTGCAAAGTATACCTAGTGGAGAGAAGTTATTTATTGGTGGTGATCTTAATGGACATGTAGGTACTAGTCGTAGTGGGTTTGATACTATCCATGGAGGTTTTGGTTTCGGACAAAGGAATGAAGTAGGTGATTCGATTCTAGATTTTGCTTTATCTTATGACTTGATCTTAGCAAACACCTGGTTTAGGAAAAGAGAGTCCCACCTTATCACTTTTAGGAGCGGATCAAATGCTAGTCAAATAGACTTTTTTCTGACGAGAAGAATAGATAGAGGTTGTTGTATCGACTGTAAGGTAGTGCCAGGTGAGAGTGTAACTACTCAACATAGACTTTTAGTTCTAAATTTTCGATTTAGAAGAGAACCTAGGAAGATTAGACGTAAGGTAGAGCCTAAAATTAAATGGTGGCGATTGAAAGAAGGTAATCAAAAGGCTTTTATAGATCGTGTAGTACAAGAAGCGGATTGGCAGTCGGAAGATGATCCAGACAAAACATGGAACAAAATGGCTAGTTGTATCAAGAAAGTAGCTAGAGATCTACTTGGTGAGTCGAGAGGTGGTGCTCCACCATCTAAGGACATATCATGGTAGAATGAAGATGTAAAGGCTGCTATTAAAATTAAAAGAGATTCTTATAAAGATTTGAAGAAAAGTAGAGATATGGAGAGATTTGAGAAGTACAAAATGGCTAAAAAGGAAGTTAAGAAAGCTGTTCGGGAAGCTAAATCTAAGGTCTACAAGGAGGTGTACGAGAAATTAGACACTAAAGAGGCTGCAAATGATATATACCGGATTGCTCGAATGCGGGAAAGGAAGACTAGAGACTTATGTGCGGTGAAGTGTGTCAAAAATGAAAATCAGAAGGTTTTAGTTCGAGATGAGGATATCAAGGAAAGATGGAGAGATTATTTTGACAAATTGTTCAATGAGAGCTTTACTAAGAATTTGGATGGACTTGTCATTCAATCTCAAGATATAAATCGTGATTTCATGCGTAAAATAAGACTTACTGAGGTTAAAGAAGCTTTGAACAGAATGGGTTTAAGAAAAGCGGTTGGTCCTGACGGGATTCCTATCGAGATTTGGAGATGCTTAGGAGAAATAGGCGTTAAATGGCTGACAGATCTGTTTAATAAGATTTGGCAGACAAAAAAGATGCCAAATGAATGGAGGAAAAGTATCCTTGTACCTATCTACAAGAATAAGGGTGACATTCAAAGTTGCTCAAACTACCGTGGAATAAAACTAATGTGTCACACCATGAAACTTTGGGAGAGAGTGATTGAACACAGGCTAAGGAAGGATATTAAGATAACAGAGAACCAATTTGGGTTCATGCCTGGACGATCGACGACAGAGGCGATTCATTTGCTTCGTCAACTTGTCGAGCGCTTTCGAGAGAGGAGAAGAGATTTGCATATGATATTTATTGATTTAGAAAAAGCGTACGACAAGGTACCTAGAGAGGTATTATGGGGGACAATGATGAAAAAGGGGGTCCCGTCAAGTATATTGACATAATCAAGGATATGTACGACGGAGTAGTGACAAATGTCAGAACTTGCGGTGGCTTAACAAGTGATTTTCCGATTACTATTGGTTTACATCAAGGATCTGCATTAAGTCCTTTCCTGTTTACCATCGTGATGGATGAGCTTACTAGAACTATCCAAGATGAGGTCCCTTGGTGTATGCTATTCGCTGATGATATTGTTCTAGTAAATGAGACGAAAGCAGGGGTTAATGCCAAATTGGAATTATGGAGACAAACATTGGAATCTCGGGGATTCAGATTGAGCAGGTCCAAGACAGCATATATGCACTGCAAATTTAGTAGCCAGAGAAGTCAAAACCATATTGGTATAACATTGGAAGGGCAAGAGATATCACCGAGCGACCAGTTTAGATATCTAGGTTCCATCATCCAAAGGAATGGGGAGATCGATAATGATGTTAATCAAAGGATCCAAGCTGGTTGGTTGAAATGGAGGAGTGCAACAGGGATTTTGTGTGATCGTAACTTTCCGTTAAAATTGAAAGGGAAGTTTTATCGGAGCGCTATTCGGCCTGTCTTATTATATGGTACAGAATGCTGGGCTCCTAAGAAGCATCATACACAGAAGATGCACGTAGCAGAGATGCGCATGCTTCGTTGGATGTGCGGTAACACTAGAAAAGACAAGGTGCGAAATGAGGATATTCGTGCAAAAGTTGGTGTAACACCCGTGGAGGAGGAGATGCGGGAAAACCGGCTTAGATGGTTTGGTCATGTGCGACGCAGACCTATGGAAGCACCGGTTCGACGAATAGATACTCTCGATATGGGTAATGGCAAAAGGGCAAAAGGGAGACCGAAGAAAACATGGATGCAGGTGATACGAAACGATATGGTTGCCAAAGGACTCAATGAAAGTATATTGTTCGATAGAAGTGAGTGGAGACAGAGGATTCATGTGCTGGACCCGGCGTGATTCTCATGTTGGTTCATGTAGCCTACCCCATATGCTTGGGATAAAAGGCTCAGTTGTTGTTGTTGTTGTTCAGTAGTAAAGATTTTAGGGGTAAAGAAAAAGAAGAAAAATACTTGGGAATTAAATAAAGCCAAAAAAGCAAAGTAAAGTCTAAAGGCGTGCTCTGTCCCACGCGCCTTTTCTAACAGAAAACCCCCCTTTATTTTTCCTGACACTTCAAAAATAAGAAAAGAGAAAAAAGGGGAAAATAAAATGCAAAATAAAAATCACAGCTTTATTGCGATTTTAATTTGATTTCTCGTCTAATTTCGTCGAAATCGAGTTCGATCCGATGGTTTCGTCGAAAATCGCTTCCTTTAACCTCTCTATGGCCAATTTCTCAGTGGCGAATTTCATGGTGAGCTGCTTTCTCTGAATTCAATCGATCAATTTTTCAAATGCAGTTGTAGCATTATTCAATTTTTTTTTCTTTTTTTTTTCATTTCTTAATGTCTGTTATACCTTATGTTTGCTGAAAACTTGAATAAAGTTTGATTTTTTCTCTCTTTTTTAGTTTTTCCATTAAATGGTAGATTTTCAACACTTTGCATCTGAATTGCTCTGTAGATTTTAATAATTTAGCATAAAAATGGTTGTTTTGAATTCTTTGATGAAAAATTTTGTTTTGTCATCGAGTAAGTTATAGTTTCTCCTTAAAACCCTAACCTTAGGCGAAAAATAACTGTGTTTATGTTTTATGTCTTAAAATTGGTTGTTTTGCTGCTTTGTTAATTTAAGCGTTTATCATTATTTTTTAACTTAGGAAAAATATAAAATCCAAGGAAGAAAATTTGTACAACGTCAAAACTTCGAAGTTATGGTGTGTGTTGAAGGATATAGTTTTATATCCGAACATACCTTTGCAGGTTGAGTGTCTTTTCTTGACCCAAATCTTTTGCACAATGCTAACAATGTTTTTTTGAATCCACTTCTTAAAATTCTTAACTTGTGATTTAATATGGTTTACTCTTGTATCATTATAAATTCTCTATCGATGCTGCACCAGAGCACTGAAGTATGGTGAAGTTGAATTATCAAATTTTACATTCTAACCCTTACCGGTTGGACTATGTTTCATTTCGCTCTTGGCTATATTTGTGTCTTGGAGTTGAACATAATTCCATATGGTAAATACATTGTCTTTTCCCTTTCTTTTTGACTTCTCCATGGTCATGAAAATTTGGAGGATGCCAACTAGTCATTTAGGATTATGACAAGCCTCTCTCTTATCATAGTTTTTTTAACCATGAATTTTGACACTTATTTGGATAGGTAGACGTCAGGTCGACAGCCTGTCGGAAAACTTTGCTTGATCTTTACTAGAACTTTGCTTCATACCCGACCCTGTTTGGATGGGAAAACTTTTAGATGAAGACGATGATGATGCATTCTAACACTTATCATCAATTGCTTAGCATTCTGCCCTTCTGAGTAGAGAGAAGAAGCAGAAGACACCAACCTTTTAAACTTGTCCATTTAACTAATTCCCTACTGATTTGGTTAACCATGGTACTTCAATAGAAGCCAAAACACAGGCAATAAATAAACTTAAGTGACTGACTTGTATTTATTTATAATTATGCCAAGATTTAAAATACAATTTATCTTACCTTTGATGCATCCTTTTATATTTTAGTAGTACTATTTTTGTAGTGGTTGAGACACAGTTGACCTCTATATCTTTGCTTGATTTGTTTAGCTTAGATTGAGTGTATTCTGATTAATTTAGAAAGCATTGCCCAAGTTCTTTCTCTTAGAGCATGCAAATCCCCATATATACATCCCATTATAGGTTTGTGATATGCTGCTCGTAATCCATGTATCCATTCAATTTTGCTAAGATTTGATTACGACGCCGTTTTCCTTGCAGAGCTATGTACATCCAAAAATCTCCCATGGTTTCATATATGCATTCTGAACCTTCAAGGGTCTAACTTTTCATCGAACACTTTGTCGTCACATGCTTACTGATTTTTATATCTCTGAATAGAGTGAAGTTGCAGATGACACCAACCTTACAGTGTTTCTATATTTTAATATTTTTCATAGAAGTCAGAAGACAGGAATAAATAAAATTAAGTGATAGAGCCTGCGATTACTTATTAATTTTGTCAAGAATAAATACACTACATCTTACCTAGTTTGACGCATCTGTTTGTATCTAATTGTACTTTTTTTTGTGGTGGCTGACACAGTTGACCTCTATATCTGGCTTGGTTTGCTTAGATTGAGTGCATTATGGGTTTACAATTATTTTAGGAAAACACATTTACCCTAGAGTGATGCATTTACCAAGTTCTTCCTCTTCAAGCTTGCAAATATTTCTATACTCATCCCTTGATAGGTTTGTAATATATTTTTCTCTTAATCCATGAATCTGTTCCGTTTTGCTTATTGTTTTGATAGAATTAATCTTGCAAAAGGTTCCATAGTTTGCTTTTAGCCTTATATCTAAACATCTCTCCTTATCTTTTTATATCATTATCTTGACAGGTTTAGTGTCGAAGGTGTTTACTTATACAAAGAACGCTTCAATATGGTTTAATTCAGAAACGTGTTGCAGATGAATATGTGTAATATGAGTGAAGAGAAACCTAGGCCAGTGCTGGTTACCTCGGCGAAAAGCATTGCAGTGTCGGCCAATGGCAAGCCGCGTACTAAAGAAATCACCTCAAGGTACAAATCCCCATATCCAAATTGTAGCCAGAAATCGCCCATGTTAAAAACACCAGCGCACCAATGTGCACAATCAACAGAAAGGAGAAATCCTTCGACTCCATTATCATCGAGGCCTTCGACTCCATTATCATCTAAATCCTCGAAGTCTGCTACTCCAGTTTGCAACTCAATGGCTGAGAAGCTAAACTCGTCTCGGAGATCAGTCATTGGCCAAGCCCCCCATGGGTTGTGGCCTTCGATTCGTAATCTTTCAGCTTCTTTCCGATCAGAATCTTCATCTGTTCTTCCTAGTAAGAACAATAGTAGACCGGTTAGGAAATCTTCCCCAATTTTAGCTAATGAGAGAAAGAGGAATGCCTTGGAGCGATTAGAAAACTCTAGCCCCGTGGAGAATGCTCATGTGAGAGCAATTAACCAACTTAGGTGGCATGGGCTGAATTCCACTGCATTGCTAACGAGAAGCGTGGATCTAACTGATAAAACCAGTAGATCTTCTCCTTTACCGATTTCAGCACGTGAGTTTTCGCCAGCAAGGAGTAAAAGTATAAAAAAATCAACAACTGAGCTTCAACGGCCAGGTTCTTCCAAGGGAAGTGAAAAGGGCAGAAATGTAACTTCACTTCCGTCAAGCGCAAGGCCAAGTAGAAGCCCTTCTCCTGTTCCAAGTTTGGGTCGTCCATCTTCGCCAATTAAGGCTTCTATTTCTAGGGGAATGGCGAGTCCACTGAAGACAAGACCATCAACTCAGTGTTATTCATCTAGCATTGCATCGGCACGAGTTGGCATTTCTTCCTTTGTTTTCAATTACATAGCGGATGTGAGAAAAGGAAAGAGGAGCAAGAATCAAATAGAAGAGGCTCATCAACTGCGGTTGCTATATAATAGGGACCTGCAGTGGCGCTATATGAATGCCAGAGCTGATGCGGCGGTGTCAGCCCAGAAATTAATCACAGAGGTTAGGAACAATTTATTTCTTTACTTGATTTTGAATCTGGATGTTATATTTCAACTTTCATAATTCTTATTAATCTTTTAGAATTATTGATTACATGTTCAACTAATAAGATTATGCAAAACAGAGTATGCTTTACAATGCGTTGAATATTACATCAATATTGCGAGATTCAGTCATCATGAAAAGGATTGATGCGCAAAATCTGAGGCACGAGATGAAGCTGAAATTCACATTAAAAGACCAAGTAAGATCTCTGTTACATTAGGTGCTATTTTGTCATTAAGATTGATATATGAGCTCCTAATTCTCTGCTTACCAAGTTTTAGCATCCTTTTTGATAGTTGAGTAGGTATCCATCTTTTGAAGAGACTGTTGGTGTTGGGTGCATGAAAATGTTCGATGTTATAGGCTTGCAACATCAAATTGACCCATTTTTTTACAATGAGCTGAAAACAGCATTATTGTGTTTATAGTTGTGCCTTTCAATCTTCAGAAGTAGTTTAGAAAAAAAACTTTTGTTTCAGCAAGCAAGTTTTTTTTTTTTTGCCATAGGCGCAAAAAGCCCAAAATTTTATATATTAAAATAAAATATAGTTTCAAAAGGAAAATTGAGTACAAGAATCCAAGATCAAAGCTATCACAAACCAATAGCTCAAGATCGAACTATTAAAAAGGGAGGTAAAGGGAGATAATGCACTCCAATTCGAGCAATTGGTTCACTACCAAAATCCTCAGCATAAAAAAACTTAGCTATCCATATTGAAGTATCGGAGATCACATCCCGAAGAACAATCTGTTTAGGCCTACAATGGGACCTAAAAATTCTATAGTTCCGTTCTTTCCAAACATGCCAAACAATATTTGCAACCACCATACGGAGGAGTGTTCCGATTGGTTTCTTACTCGAGAACTTCAATTGGATGAAATCTATGATGAGCATGCTCTTGAACTTCTGCAAGGAGATTAACAAAGAAATTAAAATGTATGGGCATGCTCTTGAAATAATGCAGTTTTAAAATGTTTTCATATCCAGGAATTGAAGGGGAAAAATCTAATAGGCAACTTGATAAATCGATTATGAGAAATTCTGCACGTTACTCTTTGAGCATTTAAAGATTTTGAATACATCAAAAAAATTGTGACACTTGCCAAACAAAGTAGAGTAAACAAGAAAAGAAGATGGTGGACAAATTGAAAACCTTTTTATTGCAATAATTTTATATTTTTATTTGTTCTTTTCATTTATCTGTATCGTTGTATGCTTTTCTTATGGTAGCATTATATGACCGGTTGCATATTATCCAAATGTATTTAACTGTTATATAATTCAGATAGCGTACCTTGAAGATTGGAGTAAATTAGAAGCAGAACATTCAAGTTCTCTCTCAGGGTCAATCGAGGCTCTTAAAGCAAGCACATTGCGTCTACCATTAACAGGAGGGGCAACGGTATGTAAATTTATTTTTAAAAAAAGTAGCTCCTTTTTCTCATTCTTTCTTTCTTTTTTCAGGCACTCATGAATTCCTGAAGGTACAACTGATTGATGCCTAAAATTTATATGGTGTTTGTGTTCTTTGTTATGCAGGCAGACGTAACTGCTGTAAAGGAAGCTGTTAATTCAGCAGTTGATGTCGTTGAAGCAATTTCCTCCGTTTGTTATTTGCTGTCTAGGGTAAATTTTAAATTTGCTTATCCAATATCCATTTGCTTTCATTATTCATAGATGTTGCATGATATTGAAGTTTTACCTATAAATGTCTGATTCTACTTCCTTCGAACTGGTATAAATTCGGTTTGTTGATAAAATATATAAAATATAATTAAAAAATTAGCACTGTAATTGCATTACCTTAAAAGAAAAACTATATCCAACGTTTTATTTCATGTTTAAAGCACCTTCATGCCCTTTCCTGGGTTTCGAACTTCTCTCTCCTTTGCCAATCCTTCGTTTAACAATTAGGATTGAAGCAATCATTGCTTTCTCTATGTCAATAATCGTTAAAGAGAGACCTTACCTTTATGCAATCAGTTAGCAATGTTCATATAAACAGTTTCAAAGAAAATTATTTTTGAGGAAGCAGATTTAAAGCATCGCATCATTGAAAAGCCTCAAATATCTTATGATCCGTAGAAACCCAAAGTTAATTGTTTCCACTTGTGTCGTAGACCCCATATATAACTTCTGGACGAGCTAAACGAAGTTTTCATTCTGTTATGCTATCATTATGCTTCGTCCCAATTTTAATCTTTCTTCATTTAGCAATTAGGTTTGAAAATTGAGTCATGACTCGAAAAAGTTAATATCTGACAGGTGGAGGGTACAGACTCTCTGGTTTCTGAGCTTTGTGTTGTAGCAGCAATAGAAAGCATCATGCTTGATGACTGTAGAGAATTACTAGCTTCAACAGCAGCAATGCAGGTAATAATGTGTTCATGGTCATGCATCCACCTTAATAAGAGTCATATAGAATCAATTGTAACAAGAAACGGATGCTGCCTTTATATGAAGCATTGGCTGTAAGTTAACGGCAACAGTAACACTTGAGTATCAGCGGTTTGGTTTTGCTGCAATCTGAATGAAGCAAATGCTGCTAGCATCAATTTTGAATAGGAAATGAGCTCCGAGTTATTTATTTGGTTTAATTCATGCAGAAAATTAGTTGCTTGATTTATTTCATTTACTGTTGTTGCACCGACTTTATTTTTTTTAAAATTTCGAAATTAATTATGCTGACATTGTACAACATTTAGTTTAGAAATAAAAATTAATGATGCCAAGGTTATAATTACTTTTCTGCCTCGTAGAATATTTGTTGTAGTAAACTTTGAGTCTGCCTTAATTTACCAAGTTGCTTACCAAACACATAAAATGAGAAATCCAACTGTAGCAAATGAAGTGTTTTTACCTAGTTATGATCTCTGTTAATACCTATGTAAGTCATCTGTGCTATTGCATTGGCATGAGGCTTTAATGTTATAACAAAGTCGGTGTCTGATGGTTTTTGATCTGCATCAGGTACAAGAATGCAGCCTCAGAACACATCTCGTACAATCGGTTCATGTATAGTGATGAATCCTGATGGAAAATTAGTTAGCTCAAAACTTACCACACACGGGGGTTGGAATGAAGAGCCGTGCATCCTTGTGGCCAACAAATTACTGTTGACATAGTTACATCTGTTGTTACTTGTTCACTTTTGCCTCTTTCCCCGCTTCCATCTTTCTTTTTGTTGTTCAGAGGATCAAGGTGTATTCTTTTTCCTTGGATTTTCTTTTTCTGTTTTCTAATTTCACATGTAAAAGAATGCTGCGAAGTGAATGCCAAATCGGTTTAGGAAAAACCGTTTGAAATGTATTTGGTGCACATAGTGATCATTATTTGGTGACCGAAGTTTGGTTTATATTATAAAAGAAAAGCGTGTAAACCAATCTTTATGAAATGCCAACCATATTAATCGTTCAGTAAGGAGCACTTGGTTTGTGTCCATATGTTATTTGAAAACTTTTTTGCTACCCCTTTTGAGAATTTTTTTTGCATCCTCTTACTCTATAGAAGAAAGCTTTACCACAACAGCTATGCTCCATTAGTTTTTAGTTGGAATTTCTTTTACCACACAGGAGATTGAAATGGAAAACTTCCCAAAGAGAACGTATGGATGCGTTGTAATTGCTAGAGTTGCTATATGCATGGACCTGCCCACACTTAGCACGCACACACACAAAGATCAGAAAAAGCACACACACAAAGATCAGAAAAAGCGGAAAATAGACATAACCGCAACATTAATTGCATTCAAAATGTGAATAGCAAAGTGAACAATGGCATGAGCCATGATTTCGCTCGGTCGGTCACAACATGATATACATATACTTGGAAAGATGAACTCAAAAGAGAAGAGAAGCAAGAACAAATGTGCTAACTAGCCATGATAGAGCAGTGGATGATTACCTCGAAGGATGCATCAACACAAAGGGCGGAGCGTTGCTCTTATGTGGAGAAGGGGGTTTGACGGATAACTCGTGCATTTCCTCCTCCCATTCTTCTTCCACTTTTACCTCCTTTAATCTTGTGACTCGTTCTTTCCACTACTTTCACCTTGTGGCTCTCTCTTCTAATCATGCTCTCATTTTTGCACATCCAGGCCTGCAAATATCTCATTGATTACATTTGCTCGTAAAGAAGAAAATCGTCTCAACTTTGAATATAAGCACTTCGACATGCGCTAGTGTTTGAAAAATCTCTCTACATGAAAGCGATTGAAGCCCCCTTTTCTAACCAATTGTAATTGTAGCAAGGAGAGAAAAAAAGAATGCCAGAAAATGCAAAGCAACGTAATCTAAACTAGAGAATTAATTACCACAGAATACTGAAATTAGAACTTAGAAGTAAAATGCAAAATTATAAAAATTTGAGTAATTTTCTGTTATACCGGGCAAAATAAGAGGGTTTTTCTATCAAAATAGGCAATGGAAAAAAAGAATACTTGCTATCAACAAGCCAACACGGATGAAAATAAAAATAAAAATTTTGACCCTTGCCTTCACCTTGTAAGTACACCTTGTCCTCGTGTGAGATTTCATTGGCCAAAAACTGATAAGACATCACATTTAGAATAAGGAAAAGATATGGGAAGAGAGCAACCCTCATCTACTATCAACTTCGATGACGGCCTGAGCAAGTTGAAAAAGACAATTAGAATGTGGTCTGGGATTTGGGAATACAGGGTCTGTGGTTAAATAGAAAGCATTATTTGTTGAACACCCACCCTTCTGTTTAGAGCTCAGGAAATGCAAGAAAGAAAAAGTTTGCAGTCAAGTGAATGTGCTTCTTTAGATAGCTTGTTTTGATGGATGTTGATTTTCAAGGAAAAAGCAGGAATGGTCTCTAGCATCCCACATATGAGGATAGAATGAATAGTAGGTCATGAAGAAAGGTAATAGCCTCATATAAAGGTCTTCTATCACATGGGCTACGTAAAACAAAATGCAAAAAATTTTTCTCCGAAATATGTGAAGAAATTAAATGTGGGATCTATGATCATGACAAAAGATACCACAACAACACAAATTGACAGGGCCAACACTTTACACACTTTTTCAGAGAATCTCAAGCTTGGAATTGAGCACTTGAAAGAAAAAATCTTTTAACATCTTGGCAGTAGCATATTTCCCTCACCCAGCATAACATATATCATCCACATGTTCTAAATTCTATATTTTATTCGTTATAAATTAATTGTAACAGAATGTAATAGTTGCTCATTTATATCGACAAAGTGGTCGTATCACAGCAGGACCAAAGAAACGATCCAAACGAATATATATTGTCTCGTGCAGTTCAAGATAAAAACTAGTTGATTTAATAGGTGTTGTAATGACAACAAACCAAAACCTTTCTGTTGTTAGGCGAGTATACTTCACGAATTGTTCGTTGTCAAGAATGTGTGCATATTCAGTTCGGCGACGTAGTCAACCACCGAAATTCTGTCAATAAAACATTGTGGTTGTTTTCCAGAGAATATTACCGTGACAATGAACCTAAAGAGTTTGCTAGATCACGAAATACCGACCATGTCAAAATAGAATGTAGGGTAGAGACGATGCTCCATACTACAGATTAGCTCAAAGGAAGAGTTTACCTAAGTGAAATATGAAAATGAAAAAAATGGCAGGAACAACTGTGGGGATAGAGCATCAGTAGAACAGCCATCACATATCGATAGATGAAACCCAGATCATCCCTCAGTGTACAAAATGAAAACGAATGTCATAGAAAGTGTTACCTAAGTGTTACCCATTGTGCACAATGAGAATGGTATTCGATAAGCAAGGTAATTTCTGATGGTTGTAAGAAAAAACAGGGGCTATATTCTTAAAACCATTTTTTTTCTTAAAATGATTAGATTTAGAGATTATCATGTATTTCAATAGAATTAGCAGGTGAGACTAACCAATCATTTATCAGCAGAGAAGATTTGAGAGAATGTCTGCGTCAAGCTTCCCTTGGTTCGCTAGTGGACTCGCTTGTTTCACCAATTCTCCAATTACTCGTTCCATGTATATCATGTATAGACTATTCCTGCACTCCAGGAGTTCCAAACCTTTGCGCGCTTGCAGAATCGATCTAACCCATTCTTCGAAAATCCCTGGAACAGAAGTCCTAAATTTCAAACTTCCCAATAATAATCGATCACTTAAGAGGTTTGAGCTGCCTATCCTTGAAAGGCTGAAAGAAGCAAACTAAAAATAATAATCATAAAAATTATATTCTTTCAGAATTGTTACCTGCAATTAAGTGGTATTGCTCTACATTAATGCTTGGAAACAAAAAGGAAAAAAACCCAAAAAAGATGGACAAGAAAAATCAACACTGCGATTCTGCTGCCACTTGAAGGCATCTTTATCTCAAGGAAGTTGCAGTACTAGACCATGGTGGCATATGTAAAATTTCATTTTTAATATTGTAATATCAATGAAACATAGTTATGGATTATGTTTGTTAAGTACATAAATACAGAAATGCAAAACTATATTATCCTTAGGAGTGGAGATAAAAAAAAAAAAGAAATCTGAAAGTGCTGTCCAGAAGAAAAGGTTTATTGAAAATTTAAAGATCATTATGCCAAGTATATTTAAATTAAAGTGTAAAAAGAGATAGAAGCATGATATTTTTCTCATGAAGAGATATAAAGTAGAGCATACATTTGAGGGGGGAAAAAGGAAAAAGATAGGAGCATGGATTTAAACCCACCGTTGCCGGTCCCAAGTTCGGATGAGAAAGGGTGAGAGTTATGATAGGCTTATGACAGCCAACGTAAAACTGTCACATTCTATGATATGAACCATAATAAGAATATCGTTAGGGCGTCCCCTACTCAGCGATGCGCTACATCGGATCCCGAGTGTAGTGTTAAGTATGCAAGAGTTTCTAGGTCATCGTCCGGAAACGGCACGCTACATCGGACCCCGGGTGTAGTGACAAATAAGAAAAAGTTTCATAGGATCCATTTAGCTTCTTGGAACATAGGTTCCCTTACAGGTAAAAAAAAAGAATTAGTGGAGGTGATGATTAAGAGGAGAGTTGGTATTATGTGTTTGCAAGAAACTAAATAGGTAGGTGAAAAGGGTAGAGTCATAGAGTCTTGGGGTTATAAGTTTTGGTATACCGGTAGAGATAAAAATCGTAATAGGATAGCTGTAGTCATAAATAGACGGTTTCTTGAGGATGTAGTTAAGATTAGGAGAAAAGGTGATACAGTTTTACTGGTTAAGTTTATTCTAGGTGAGAAGATCCTTAATATTATTAGTGCTTATGCACCACAAATAGGTCTTAATGACGTTAGTAAGCATCTATTCTGGGAGAATTTAAACGAGATGGTGCAAAAGATATCTAGTGGAGAGAAGTTATTTATTGGTGGTG
The DNA here is from genome assembly GCA_030015575.1 of Agapanthus africanus. Classification (NCBI taxonomy): domain Eukaryota; kingdom Viridiplantae; phylum Streptophyta; class Magnoliopsida; order Asparagales; family Amaryllidaceae; genus Agapanthus; species Agapanthus africanus. Next base: position 484,550,339 of record CM057343.1, on the reverse strand, counting down.
AACTCAATAGACATGTAGGTACTAGTCGTAGTGGGTTTGATACCATCCATGGAGATTTTGGTTTTGGACAAAGGAATGAAGCAGGTAGCTCGATTCTAGATTTTGCGTTGTCTTATGACTTGATCTTAGCAAACACTTGGTTTAGGAAAAGAGAGTCTCACCTTATCACATTTAGGTGCGGATCAAATGCAAGTCAAATATATTTTTTTCTGATGAGAAGGATGGATAGAGGTTGTTGTATCGACTGTAATGTAGTGCCAAATAAGAGTGTAACATTTCAACATAAACTTTTAGTTCTAAATTTTCGATTTAGAAGAGAACATAGGAAAATTAGACGTAAGATAGAGTCTAGAATTAAATGATGAGGATTGAAGGAAGGTAACCAAAAGGTTTTTATATATCGTGTAGTTCAAGAGGCGGATTGGCGGTCCGAAAATGATTCAAACAGAATATGAAACAAAATGGCTAGTTGTATCAAGAGGATAGCTAGAGATCTAGCTGGTGAGTCGAGAGATGGTGCTCCACCATCTAAGGACACATCATGGTGGAATGAAGAACCAAATGCTGCTATTAAAATTAAAAGGGACTCTTATAAAGATTTGAAGAAAAGCAGAGATGCGGAGAGATTTGAGAAGTATAAAATGACTAAAAAGGAGATTAAGAAAGTTGTACACCAAAGAGGCTGAAAATAATATATACTGGATTGCTCGGATGCGGGAAAGGAAGACCAGAGACTTATGTGCGGTGAAATGTTCAAAAATGAAGATCAGAAGGTTCTAGTTCGAGATGAGGATATCAAAGAAAGATGGAGAAATTATTTTGACAAATTTTTCAATAAGAGCTTTACTAAGAATTTGGATGGACTTGTCATTCAATCTCAAGATATAAACCGTGATTTCATACGTAAAATAAGACCATCTGAGATTAAAGAATTTTTGAAGAGAATGAGATTAAGAAAAGCGGTTGGTTCAGACGGGATTCCTATCGAGATTTGGAAATGCTTAGGAGAAATACGTTAAATGGCTGCCAGATCTGTTTAATAAGATGTGGCAGACCAAAAAGATACCAAATGAATAGAGGAAAAATACCCTTGTACCTATCTACAAGAACAAGAGTGGCATTCAAAGTTGCTCAAACTACCGTAAAATAAAACTTATGTGTGACACCATGAAACTTTGGGAAAGAGTGATTGAACACAAACTAAGAAAGGATGCTAAGATAACAGAGAACCAGTTTGGGTTCATGCCTGGACGATCGACGACAGAGACTATCATTTGCTTCGTTAACTTGTCGAGAGTTTTCAAGAAAGGAGAAGAGATTTGCATATGATATTTATTGATTTAGAGAAAGCATACGACAAGATATCTAAAGAGATATTATGAGGGGCAATGATGAAGAAGGATGTCCCCGTCAAGTACATTGACACAATTAAGAACATGTACGATGGAGTAGTGGCAAATGTCAGAACTTGCAGCGGCCTAACAAGTGATTTTCCGATTATAATTGGTTTACATCAACGATCTGCATTAAGTCCATTCCTGTTTACCATCATGATGGATGAGTTTACTAGAACTATTCAAGATGAGATACCTTAGTGTATGCTATTCCCTGATGATATTGTTTTAGTAAATGAGACGAAAGCAGGGGTTAATGCCAAATTGAAGTTATGGAGGCAAACGTTGGAATCTCGGAGGTTCAGATTGAGCAGGTCCAAGACAGCATATATGCATTGCAAATTTAGCAAACAGAGATGTCAAAACCATATTGGTATAACATTGGAAGGGCAAGAAATATCACCGCGCGATCAGTTTAGATATCTAGGTTCCATCAACCAAAAGGATGGGGAGATCGATAGCGAACTTAATCAAAGGATCTAAGCTGGTTGGTTGAAATGGAGGAGTGCAACAGAGATTTTGTGTGATCGTAACTTTCCGTTAAAGTTGAAAGGGAAGTTTTATCGGAACGCTATTCAGCCTGCCTTATTATATGGTACAGAATGCTAGGCTCCTAAAAGCATCATACACAGAAGATGCACATAACGAAGATGTGCATGCTTCGTTGGATGTGTGGTAACACTAAAAAAAGGTGCGAAATGAGGATATTCGTGCAAAAGTTGGTGTAGCATCTGTGGAGGAAAAGATGCGAGAAAACCGGCTATAAGATGGTTTGGTCATGTGCGACATAAACCTATAGAAGCACCGGTTCGACGAATGGATACTCTCGATATAGGCAATGTCAAAAGGGCGACCGAAAAAACATGGATGGAGGTGATACGAAAAGATATGGTTGCCAAAGGCCTCAATGAAAGTATATTGTTCGATAGGAGTGAGTGGAGGCGGAGGATTCATGTGCTGGACCCGAGGTAATTCTCATATTGGTTCATGTAGCCTACCCCATATGCTTGGGATAAAAAGCTCAGTTGTTGTTGTATAGAAGCATGGATTTGAAAATCACTTCTCATTTCAAATATTAAGTGGAGATAAATGAAATTCTCTTTTCCTAATAATAATGGAGTTATGACAGCTCAAATAAAAATACTTATGTCCATTATGGTTTAGATAGTTTGACTGTCATATGAGGCATATGGTAGCAAAATTTCCAGAGATGGCATGTCTCATGATATTTTAAGAACCAGTGCTCAGACTATGTTGATTGTTAACAAACAATGTCCAAGAATAATATTTTATGGAGAAGAAGATAAATTTTATATTGATTATTGATATTTGTTGTTTGGCACGTGTTTCTTTTCACATCTAACCCACTTATTAGGTTTTACAATGACTCTTCACATAAGCAAGACTTTGACTTCGTACATTGAATTTGATATAATTAATTATAGACTTAAATTAGATTTATGCATGACAACAAGTTCATGCACATTGTCTCTACTCTTAAACTTCGCAATGACTCATTTAATAATATTTCCAACATACTCCCTCAAACTTGATTCACCATGCCGAGCTTGCTTTATAGTAACAAGAATACTTTGAACTTCAATAGCTTTGTAATTTTGTCGGCGACTTGATTTTCTAACTTCACGAAGTTGAGCTCGACCTCCCTATTCACATGCTGTCAGATGAAATGATGGCAAGTGTCAATGTGCTTACTCCCCTCATGGAAGACTGGACTTTTTCGCTAGTGCAATGACGGACTTGTTATCATTTCATTCGAGAGTATGTGAAGAAGGAGGTCAAGCTCAACTTTGTGAAGTGACAAGATTAAGTCGCCGACATATTCACAAAGCCATTGAAGTTCGAAGCATTTTTGTTATTGCGAAGCGAGCTCGGCATAGTGTATCAAATTTAAGGAAGCATGTTGGAAATGTCATTAAACTTGAAATGAGTCATTGGAAAGTCTAAAAGTAAGAGATAATGTGCATGAACTTGTTGTTATGCATGAATCTAATTTAAGTCTATAATTAATTATATCAAATTCAATATATGAAGTCAAAGAGTCTTGGTTATATGAAGAATCGTTGTAAAACCTATATAAGTGGGTCACATGTAAAGAGAATGTGTGCCAAACAACAAATATCAATATTGTTAGTTTATGTAAGGCTTAAATGCAACAAACTTTTTTGTGGTTTCAGCCCGTGGCAGATAACTACCATATACTTTAAAAATGGCAGAAAATTACCCAAACTAACGGATCCGGGTTAACACCGTTAACTTAAGGGTAAAAAGACAATTCTACCCCTTTTAAATATAATTAATTATATTAAATATTTAATAAGTGTTTTAATAATTAATTACCAATTAAACAATTAATTTCATACTACGGCGGCGGCTGTCGACAATGAGAGGAGGTGGATGAGGGGATGATGATGACGACGATAAGAGGAGGCTGAGGAGGTGGAGAAAGTGGCGGCTTGGATGGAGAAGGTGTAGGAGGAAAGAAGTCATGATGAGGATGAGGATGAGGATGAGGCCGGGAAGGAGGAAGGGGTCACAACGACGATGATGTGAGGCCAAGGAGGGGACGATGACGACAGGGATGATGATGAGGGGATGCCAAGGAGGAGGCGGTGGGCAAAGGAGGCAAAGAATTGCAAATTTTTAGAAAATCGAGGAGGATGGATGAAAATGAAAAAAGGGTGATAGTGAGAGGATGAAACAGAGGAGGAATGGATGAAGGCGTCGACAACGACGGCGGCGGCGTAGCACTGGTGGGGTGAAGTCTAGGGTTAGGGTTAGAGGTAGAAGAAGAAGGTATTTTGGGTATTTTTGTAAGAAAAATTATGCTGATGTGGCACGTTAAAATTGACCTGTCACCGTTAGTTTGGGAAGTTTTCTATCATTTTTAAAATATAGAGTGGTTATCTGCCACGGGCTAAAACCATAAGAGAGTTTGTTGCATTTAAGCCTTTATGTAATACGGGTATAACCTGTATTGGGCTTAAATGAATGTATGGGGGTATTGATGTAAATATCCATGTATTGAGTTATGGTATAAATAGAAGGAAAGAGAGTAAATCTCTCGTATCCATTTTCATTTTCCCCCAAAACACTCTCATCTTTTTTCTTCCTCTTTTCTTCTCTTCTCTTTCACACCCAAACTCAAACCTAAATAACTCTATATACTTTAAACAAATATGAAATTTATCTTCATCCTCATCCGGCTTCTCTTTGAACACCCATTTGACTCCAATAGCCTTCTTGTCTTTTGAAAGTGATGCGCGTTCACACGTTCCATTCTTCTCAGTAGTCTTGATTTCTTCATCCATTGCTTATTTCCATCTTTCATCTCGAACAGCCTTCTCGAAATGTAGCTCACAATCAGCAAATAGGCAAAATGGTGTGAGGTCATTCTGATTCTCTCTTATCTCATATAACTATCCCAAAATCTCATTTTCTTCGTCAACAGATTTGACGACAATGATGAGGCTGACAAATGACGATGATGATGCTAAAGTGGGAGTTGTGAACGATGATGTTGGAGTGCAAGATATAGAAGGTGGTGATGGGGTTTGAGATCACTTTGTTAAGATATGATATATCCATGTTATAAGTTATAACTAGAAATCACTTTGTTAAGATATGCATCTAACAGTAGTAAATAAAATTTAAAAATAAAAGTAAAAGTAGTTTAAAGAAAAGAAAAGGGCATGCAATCATATAATTTGTACTTAGAATTTCTCTTTCCTTTGCTCATATGCATTAATATAAGTATTTTCTTTTTGCCAAAGATAAGGGCATGCAATTACATATATATTATCAGTGATTTGCAAATAGGATTTTTGTTCATAAAGATTTTGAATGTATTTATTCTTTTTTTTATAGTTCTATTAATTACAATTAGATATGATATTGATATAGTATGAAGATAAGTATTAAATTTGTAGATAAATTTAGTATCATAAAAATAATTATTAGATCTCAATAATAAATAGAATATAGAATTATGGATAATCAAAGTAGAGACTCGTCAAAAACCAAAAAATAAAAGAAGAGTTGGGTAGTTATTTAGTTAGGATTTGTTTTTCTAAGATTTTTAAAGTGATCGTAGCAATTATAGGAGGTGGTTATAAATCAATTCAATATTTACTCAGGTCTAGAGATTATAGGAGATTTTTAAGGTGGGGACGCATATATTCTGAGGGGTGACCATCCATGCACACCTCATTCCTTCGTTCTTGCATGTAACCCACTTATATAGGTTTTACAATAAAATTTGATATAATTTATTATAAACTTAAATTAGATTCATGCATGACAATAAGTTCATGCACATTATCTCTAACTCTTACACTTCCTAATGACTCATTACTATAAAGTTTAATGATATTTCAAACACCAGTATACCGTGTCACGGAGAAAAATATTTCTCAAAACAGACTTGAAGAGATGAATCAAGCAACCTCTCCATTTGCCCTCCTTAAAAGTTTTGGTTTTAAGCGCTCAAAGATCATACTGATTCCTCCATACTAAACTTTTCATTTATGTGATGAAAACTAGCCTTTGGGAAAAATTTATTATGTGTAGCTTCTGCCTGTTTTTTAGGCTCCATGATCAATATAAATTTTATTAGAAATTCTATTATCTTTATGAAAGTTCCTAGTACCCTCGCCGCTAACCCATGGCCAATGCGGAATTCAAAAACAAAAATTTCCGTGGCACTAGAAATCTAAAATCAAGAATCTACTCCAAACACCTAAACTAGCAACCACAAAAGGATAGAAATCACAACCTTTGTAGCGTTTTTATTTGCTCCAATTGGGTTGGACTCTAGCATACTCTCAAGAGCTCCGTATCGCGCTTGCAATCCGGTCTTCTTTCGCCAAAGATAATCCATCCGAGAGAACTAAGTTCAAATTTCAACTTCAGCAATGAAGTAACTAAAGATCCTACCTTGCTAATCTAGGATGCTTAGTGATGTATGTGAGTGTTCTAACATTTTTCTTTCTTCTTATCTTCATGATTCTTAACTCATTAAAGGGTTGAAGATAAAGATGAAGGAGCCATGGAAGAGAGTGAAACTAAATGGTAGAATGAATCAAACTCTTAACCAATTCAATCTTACTTCATATCTTTTCTTTTCTTAAAAGAATTTTCTCCATTTAAAATAACAACCATGCTTGAATAGTAAATGCAAATGAATTTATAATTCATTTACCCATACCCTCCACCATTTCTCTTTTCCACCTCTTTTCATAATTTCTTTAAAAGAAAATCCTAGAAATGAGTTGTCCTTCTTCTAGAAATATTCTTGAATAAATACAAGAATACGTCCCCGCAAATACATGCTCGTATTCGTATCAAAATACGAATAACCAAGAGATAGAAAAATGCAATGAACATAATACTACAATATGCATATCGAAATACATATATATATATATATTATTAAATTAAAACTTGATTTAATAATCCGACTTAATTCTAAGCAGGCTAGTATTATCATCCGTCCGATTAAAATTCGTATGGCTAGCACACATACCTAATCGAAACCCTACACGTATCAATATACGCCACTACATCATTTTGCCTGAATTGGGAAAACTCTCTGTGTGGGACTCTAAAAACTCGTCGATACACTGGCAGTGGGTTTAACCACAAGCACGCCAGCGGCACTAGTTGTACGTAACGGCTACCCAGGTATTGAGCGAAAGGAAGACCGACGAGCAAACTCATCCGTACCCCTACTGAGCCTATCTGTGACAATCTCCGTACAGTCCAGTCTTTTCGTCTGAAATAATCGCATACCGGATCTAGTGGGTGGATAACGTCAGACCCCCACTAACCCGATAAGTCGTGCCGGTTTGAAATTCATCACCCATTGAGAAACTACCGATATCACATCAGTAAATCTCATTCACCTTGGCCAAGAATTTCTGGTGATGGCTGACCCAATACAGCGCGACATCGACTCCCAACACCGGGAGAGACGAATCCCTGACGATTGTTCACTGTCTCCATATGGCTCGGGACTGTACCCAACTAAAACATATTTGCACGACTCCTTTGAGCTGTGGTAGGGTAGTAATCTAAGTATAGTGAGAACTCACACGAGACAAATGAAAATCTCAGGTCAAAGAACTAACATGTACTCATGCCACAAGAGAACTTCCATCTGACAATAGGTATACCATCTAGAAGTTCTCGATGAGTTCGTCCGGTGTACACACCTCCAATGAGCACATGTATACTATCTTAGGTGACTCAACACCAATGGCTTGTGAGACCTTGCCACCGCCTCTCATCGAGGTCTCGAAGCGTATACACTAGCCTACTCCGGAGTATCGATGCCCAGTTTCGATACTCTCGACTAGGGACATTTAAGGATGTGCTTATAGACCACCCAGCTCCCATATATATGATCGCCATCATAATACTGGTAGTCAAGCAATAATCCTACGGACTTTATCAAAACATACACATAATGATAAAAACAAACCAGATAGTATACCATCATCTCGAGTAAGACTGTTCTACATATATAGATCCTCGTTCAATTATCATAATCGTCTACTTGCAAGTACAATAATTACCTTGAGGGCACTATATCCAATAATCTTCCACTTGCACTTAAGGCCAATTATTACGGTATCGCATACTCACAGCTCGTGTGCTACCGAATACCCAACTTCTCTGCTAGTCATTTTCTCAAAAGTCGTTTTGAGAAAGTTACATGTTCGAGAAATAGCATCAGTGAGTGGATCCGCTCCAATGTTTTTATCGTTATCTCTCTATATCTCAATTTCGCGGAGAACGACCATCTCCCGAAATGAGCAATACATGTCTTAGAACTTGTCTTGATATCTGATGGGACATTATTCATAACATGAACACCAAATTCAACAAGCTTCTTATACTGTATCCATTGCCGATATAATCAGCACCCAGTGCCATGACCACCTCAGTATCTTGCTTGGAAACCTATCCAACATACCGCACCTCAAAAGAGGAAAAACTATTAACTCTGACAGTCACTCTATCATCCAGGTTATCTTGGAAGCATGAAATGATAACCGCCTCTTTAAGAAGGCTGTCGTTACCATATACCAAGAACATCCTATTATGTTCATAACTGCTTCCCAATGTTTCTCCAGGATTAGATTAATATATGCTTATTGCAGCTAATGCAAAAGCAATATCCGGTGTAGTACTTGACATTTCATGATTGACTAAATTACCTAAGCAGGTGATATGTCATTTATGCAAGTCCCTCTCCTCATCAGTCTAGAAGACATCACTTTTGAAGAGGGAGACTCCATCACATGCGGGTAGACTACCACGTCATGAGTCGTCCATTCTAAACTACTTTAGAATGGTGTCCAAGTACCCCGATTGGGACACTTCATAAATGTAGATCTAAAACCATAGATCTAGTTACCAAATTTTTTGATATATTGTCCATATTCTATATGGAGAAACACCTTGTGACAACAAAAGTTTGACCGATCGTAGTATAGAAACATCACTTTGTATCGCCTTCTTATCAGGTCCATCTGTTGTTTTGATGAAATCAAAATCTTTGAGTTTTACATCAAACTAAATGACCAATTCCGCTCTCCTTATTTTAGTCTATAAATAGGCATAAGTAATTTTTCCACCACGCTTCCGCTGCTCCCACTGACTACAACAAACCTCTGGCAGAGTCATATACACGTGCACTTCTAAATTTAATTTAGAATGACGTTATAGTCGTCCACCTGCCAGATCCCATAGTCAAGAACAGCAGTAGTGACAACCTTAGGTTATCAAAACCTCCATGTCACCGTTTTTGAGAAAACCGAAGTACCTCTCGAATGGCTGGGGTTACCCACTAAAACTGCGGAATGGCTAATAGATTGTCGACTCCAATTGAATCCTTAGTATCTACTAAATTTTCAATAACTGTTTATGATTCTGGAATCACTTCCAGTGCTACCATATTCCCACTTGCTTCATTTGAAAAAAAAATCTTTTATAAAAAGGTGACGAGTCAAGAACAAAACTACTTTTGATCTTAAAATGGTATAAGTTAAACCCTTGCTAAAAGCCTGGAATAACTCACAAACTGCCGTTACAGAAACGTGCCTTGAGTTTGTCCGGATTCAGCTTTTAAACAAAAACCAGATAACTCCATATCTTAATATTCTCAAGATATACAACCATTCTATGTCCACATAAAAACAAAGGCTCTAATTTAGATGGAATTATATTCAACTGTTATGCAACTGTGTCCAGTGCATATCCCATATGGAAAAAGGCCATGCAACATTACTTATCAAAGAGCGCACCTACGGATGAGTAACCTGTGAGAAAAGCAAGTTCTCAAATATTACTATGATGGAATACCTAACATAAGTATCTATATTTTCGATCACTTCGAAGAATCCTGATACTTCCAACGTATAGTTCTCTACTTTATTCTTATACCTATAACTTCTCGAAATTTGGACCTTATATTTCAACGAAATGCGTGTCTAAAACCAGAGAAGTAACAAGTAAACGGAATATAGTACGGGTACTAACCCCTTGTCCTAATGGATATCGGGCAACATACAATACTTTGTATAAGTCCTCTGAGTTTAATAACTCGAATGCCGTTTTGTTGTAAGTTGAAAACTGTATTTTGGTTAAAAATGTCTATACCGTTATTCAATACACCTTACCTTATTCTCAACTGACAAAGATAAATGTTTAGAATCCAATTTTCAAAATTTACATCTCACTTTATAAAATAAAGATACAAATATTCAATTTTAAAAATTGGTGCATAACGGTTGTTCAAAACCAAATATTTGCCGTTAGACAAAATTCAGGTGATTTAATCCAATATCACCAATTGCTACGAATTCTGACATTGAAAATCAAATTACCCATTTTCCAATATTCTACTCCTTCTCAGCATCTGTAATGCCCTACAAATTTGAGACCCAAACCTGGTACATACATATCCTGGAGTGAATTAATTGGGAAAACAGTTTTCAATAACAACTACACAGAAAAACAAAAACATGAAAATGTTTTGAGAGGATAGCCGGGTATTCTTAGTAATGTCTCTTCCACTATCCAGATTCATGACAGTACATGCAAATTTCCTTGCCCTCACTACAATCTCTTTTTATGACTTTACTTCTTATCTTCTGTACGTCATAGTTAGGCTAATTGGTTTTCTTCTTTCCCTATCATTCGACAACCTAAGATGAAGAAAACTATCCAATAAACGTAATATGTATACTCTCCTAATACTAGGAACCCTCACAACCTGAAAGAAGGTAAAAATAAAAGACAACCAAATAATCCTATTCAATTTCTCCAAAACCCGTGGCCATTCTCGAACTGAAACAAGTTTCTTCGAGTTCGTATATAACCATACGAGATGGTCATTCCAAGCAATATGGATCTCCGTAGTGACACGGAGTGTTTTGGAGAAAAGCAAAGGGAAAGTAGGAGTAGCAGGGATATATACGACTTTATCGTGAATCATAATAATCCAAAACCGGATGGTAAAAAAATCGGTCAACTAGGTGTTGAGTTATAGTTTAAGGCGGGTCATGGTCGCAAACCAGAGAAAAAAACACTCAGCGTGCACTCTATCAAAGTTAGATTAATTAATCACTTTATCTAATCAGGATGGCTCCCACTGTTTTCTCGAATTCTCCTTCAAACCCTAAAACGAGAATTAGTCGGGATAACCCGAGGAATAAACTATCCTTCAGTAGGAATCGGGACCCACTATCATCGCATGATAATCTTGACGGAAGCTGGGCAAAATCACCACACTTCAGAAGGTATGCGAACTTGGCAAGTTTCCTTTATATTTGAAACTCCTGATATGGTTTTTACCCCTAACGGCTTATGACCTTAACGAAATCAATAAATCATAGTCCGCTAGTCAAGTTTAACCCGTCATTATCCTAGATTAGATTAGATCCATCCGCATAAAGCCCTTAACGAAGTCAATAAATCTATGTGGTTGTCCTAACTAATCACATATCCATGCGGCAGAAAAACATCACCTAGCTACTGTAAACTACGTCTTAACGAAATCAACAAACGCAGCACAAATACTGGGTGGCATTTTTCTGAAATGACGGAATGACGGAAGGCTGGGGCTGGTTTTGTAGGGTTGCTAGGCACGCGCACAATGGTCTACGAGGCATCAACCATGCCCGATTAAAATTTTAGCCGTGCCGAACAACCCGAAGCCGGATCTTTAAACTAGGGTTTAGGCGAAAACTAGCATGTTAAACACTTTAACACTAAGTGAGAGGGATTACAACCTTTGTAGATCCGGTCCTTTACTTCATTAGCTCCATGTAGATGTCCCCATCGCTGCGATCGTGAACTCCGGTCTCTAGAGAAGCTCCAAAAGAAGAACGAACGTGCTTGCTTCGATGACTTCGAGGCCGAAAATGATCTACGTCGGGGAGACACTAACTCAAGCTATTCCTTCACTAGGTCATGAACTTTGTGAAGAGAACACACTCTACTACATGGCAAGTGGTAGAGAATGAAGAAGTAGAAAGTGAGCTCACTTTAGAATTGATTTTCTCACTTGATTTCATCACTTGAAATTTTCTAGCAAAGGTTTTCTTCTTCATGAAGAAGAAGAAGAAGAAAGAAAAAGAATGAATAATCAATAATAGAAAATCAAGTGAAGCTTATCATATTGCAACCATGGGTGAGTTAACACATGTACAGAATAAACTAGGGTTTAGGTTGATGGTTAGGTTAAAGCATAAAACAAAATGGTTAGACTTTTCAAAGATGCTTAAAAAGCTTCATAAAGCTTCAAGCATAAAACAAAGAAAAACCACCATTTTATTTTTGCTAAAAATAAATAAATAAAATAAATAAATAAGTTAAAACCCTAACCATTAACCTAAACATGCTTTAAAGCATACACACACCCAAGTTTGCATGTATCATCAAACATGATACAAACTGGTGCACAAACATATATCATATATACAATGTGCACAATCTAGTGAGAAAAAATAATCTTAAGTAAACCAATACTAGTTAATGTAAAGTAATATATCAAATATATAATTATACATTAAATCATTAAATCAACACTTGATTCAATGATCCGGTCATACTGCATATAACCGACTAATATCAAGTGTATCAATTTATCGAATCAACATTTGATTCGGTAACCCGGCTATATCTTATATAACCATCCGATGATACAAATCGCGAGAATAGAATTCAGTATCACATACTGGTATTATTCTCGGTCCCGCACATATCTCATATGCGCTCGTATTTCGTTTCGCTTGAGCCAGAAAACCTCTGTGTAGGACTCTAAAGACTTGTCAATACGCCGGCAGTAGGTGATGATCATATCAAACACCCACAAGCCGCAAGCGGTCTGCCAAACGTAACGGCCACCCGGGTATTGAGCGATCAGAAGATCAACGAGCAAGCCCGCTCATACTCCTATGAATCCAACCAGTAATACTTACCGTACAGTCCGGTCTGATCGTCTGATATGTCGCATATCTTGCCTGGGGTGGTAAACGTCAGACCCTAATGGCTCGATAAGTCGTGTCGATATGTGGTCTATAATAGTTCGAGATACTACTGATAACACTTACCAGTAAATCTCAGCAACCCTGGCCAGGGATTTCCGGTTATAGCCAATCGAACACAGCGCAACATCAACTCCCTATACCGGGAGAGACGAATCCCCTCCTATCGCTCATTGTCTCCATGTGATTCGGGACTGTACCCAAAAACCACCGTTTTGCACGCCCTCTTAGACGTGGTAAGGTGGAAATCAAAGCATAGTGGGAATCACACAAGACTATGACGATCTCGGGTCTACAAACTAACCTGTACCAGTGTCACCAGAGAACTGCCATCTGACGTAAGGTATAATACCATCTGGGAGTTCTCGGCGAGTCCGTCCAGTGTACCCAGTCTCCACTGAGCACCCGTATATCATCTCTGATGTCAAACACCAATGGATATGGGATCATCCATCGCCCATCTGTATGGGTCGAGAAGGTATACGCTAGTCTACTCTGGTATATCGATGCCTCGTCTCGATACACCCACGACTAGGGACCTTGAAGAATGTACTTATGGACTACCATGTCCCCACTAGTATGATCCGCATCATAGTCCAGGTAGTCAAGTACACATCCTAAGGGCTTTACCAACATGTAACAGAGAGACAATCAGTGTACACGTTAAGGTAAAGAGCAACCAGATAGCATACTATCATGTCGAGCAAGAAAGTCCTCCCTATATATGTCCAAGCATCCACTACAATATACATCCTATGTATAGTAATGGCCTCTAGGGCATACATATAACTAACAATCTCCCACTTGCACTAGGGCCATCTGATAGCAGTGGTTGTAGTATCTCATACTCAACCATCCCATAAAAGTCTCTCTCTGGGAAAAGGCTTTTGTGAGTGGATCCGCTGTGTTGTCCTCTGAGTCTACTCTCCTAACCTCGATCTCCTTGGAGATCAACCATCTCCATGATCAGGTGATACTGCCTTAGAATATGTCTGGATCACTGATGGGACAGACGTTCCTTGGCATAAGCCATAACTCCATTGTCACACAATGGGAGGAACTAAGTTCATCTCATGAACTAATATACACCCAGACAGCCTCTTTGATAGCATCTTAAGTAGCGATGTATCCAGCCTTTATCGTCTAGTAAGCCACGGTATCTAGCTTGGAATTCTTCCAACATACCGTCCCTTTACTAAGGGTAAAGACAATACTTGTGACTGACAATCAGTCGTCCTTATCACCCTGGAATTTTTCCAGTGATTCTCCCCAGGATCGATTGATACCATCTCACTACAACTAGTGAGTATCCTAATATCCAATTAGATTTATCTCATACATCCAAAACCCAGGATTTAGCAGGTATCACTTTGATCCTATATGGAGAATCCTTGTGATAAGCGGAGATTGACCGAGCGTAGCATAGGAAACTCCTTCCCCATCTAGAGTATGTCATCCACGTACTCTACGAGGATCACCACCATACTCTCTACTACCTTCTTGTATATACAAGGTTCATCTACCATTTTGATGATGTCAAACTCTTTGACTAACTCATCAAAACAGATGTTCCAACTCCGCGATGCCTGCTTTAATCTATAAAGCAACTTGCACACGTTTCCGCTGCTCCCACTGTCTACAGCTCTCTGGCTGTGTTCTTATAGACGTTCTCTTCTAAATCATTATTTAGAAAAACAGTCATGGCACCCAACCACCAGATATCGTAGTCATGGTATGTAGCAATAGCAAGTAGGATCAGGATGGGCTTAAGCATAGCCACTGGAAAAGGTTTCATCATTATCCATGCCTGGTCGATGACAAAAACTTTTAACAAGTCTAGCTTTGAAAGTCTCAACTTTTCCATCTACACCAAGTAATCTTCTCAAGATATACTTGCCGCTGATAGGGATTTAACCCTTCAGATATAGCAACCAAAATCCATACTTTGTTGGTGTATATGGATTCCATCTCAGATCGCTAAGCATCCAGCCATTCTTACAGAGTCCTTACTCTCGATGGCCTGCTCGAAACTAGTTGGGTCATCATCTCATGATGCATTCCTCGCTCCCACTATCATCGAGAAACCGAAGTATCTCTCAGACGGATGAGGAACCCTACCAGATCGGCGGAGAGGCTGAGGTTCGTCGGGAACTATTGAATCCTTTGGTTCTGTCAAATCATCAGCTGCAGTTTTGTATAGCTGGAACCTTTCCAGTTCTACAGAATTGACCTTGCCTCGATCTTGTCCAGATTTTTGCTTTTGACATAGGCCGGACAATCCCAAATCTTAACTTACTTAAGAGATAGGCTCTTCACATACCATATCTTATATGGAATGGTAGGCACTGATTTGATTCGAACCCAATTCAATAGGTATGCAGCTTCTCAAGTGCATAACCCCAAAAGGAAAAAGGTAACTCAGTAGTACTCATCATAGAGCGCACCATATCTCATAGGGTGCTATTGCTCCGCCCCGATATACCATCGTGCTATGGTGTATACGGAGGAGTAATACTGAGAGAGAATCTCATTCTCCTTTAGGATAGTCCAGGAATTCCGTGCTCAAGTATTCTCCTTCTTGTCTCAACAAAGGACATAATACTTATACCCGTAATTTGGTTCTCTACTTCTAATTTATATTCTGTAAATATCTCAAAAGTTTCGGACTTGTGTTTCAACAGGAACATATATCTGAATCTTGAGAGATCATCAGAGAATGTAATGAAGTATAAAGAACCGGTCTTGGCATATGTAGACAGGGGACCTACATCATCATGTATCAATCCCAAGAGTTTACTAACTCTTTTTCTGTTTCCAATAAACAGAGCTGTGGTCATCTTATCTTTGTAACATGACCGGCAAGTTTCGCAAGATATAAATTCAAACTAATTTAAATATGCATCTAAATGTAACTTCAGCCAGTCGGGTCGCATTGATATGACCTAGTCTACAATGCCTCAAGAAGGATTCGTTCATTTCTGAACTCTTCCTCTTGTGTGTGTTCTGTATACTAAGAACTGTAGTTTGATTTAGAACGTCAATGCTTTTTGATAACGTGCCTGAACTGATCAACTTTTGATATAGGAAATGTTCAAAACATTATCCAACAATACAAAATTTTATCATTTCTTTACTAAGAAAGAAACTGATATGATTTTGTATATCAGGTTCGGTATCTAATGACATTAGTTCTGAATCAATGTATTCTGGTAATATAAGGTGACAGTGACCAACAGACTTAGCTGCTACACTTGCACCGTTTTGTCTCATGAAACTTATCACCCGTTCTTAGTTCTCTACCTTTTTGTAGCCCATGTAACAAATTACATATGCGGGATCCTGATCCGGTATCAAATACCCAGGACGTAAAGGATATTGAGAAACAGTTATGTGTAATGAACACACCCGAAGATGATACATCAACATGCACTTTCTTCGTTTGGGCGGCACGGGAATTCTGGTAATCCTCTATTTCCTGCTCTGTCTTATAACAATTATAAGTTGGAGCGGGACCAACGTTCCCCAGCTCAGTATAACAAGCGGGTTCAGTCAATATATCCGTATTATTATCTTGATTAAGGCGTGATATGGTCGCTACCTGGAGAGAAAGAAGAAAACGCTCAGCGTATGCTCTTGCAAGATTAGATTGGTTATATATTTTATTTAATCAGGATGGCCCCCACTGTTTTTATCAAATCTTCCTTCAAACCCTAAAAGGAAAGACTAGCCGGGATTAATTACACACTACAAGTTCGCCAATATTTCAGCCAGGCCAGTGCCGGTACTTTGAGGGAGGTCCCCGTGCTTTCGCACGAACCTAATTAAAGTAAACCTCGTTTTCCCAGAGGTGTAACCTCGTTGATACCTTTCTAGACACCTACTTGATCGGCTAATTGTAATGTGTAAAACTCTCCCAGGAGTAACAATTACTCGCAGTAGGTATCGGGATCCAACTATCTCATAAAAGGTATGCAATCTAATTGCAAATTTCAACACTTGAAATTCCCGATAATTTTGCCCCTAGCACCCTATGACCTAGACGGAGGTCAACAAACCATAGGCTACTAGTCAAGTTCAACCCGTCATTTCTTGATTGAATCAAACCCACCCGCACGACCCTTGACGGAGGTCAACAAGGTCGCACGACTACCCTAATCCAATCTGCATCATATGCATAAACAGATAAATACTAGTTAGCTACCGCACACTACGCCTTGACGGAGGTCAACAAACGTAGCACGAATACTAAGCAGGACTTATCTGAAATGACGGAGGGCTACGACAGGTTTTTCTGAAAACCTATTGCGTAATGAACTTGATATCGTTGTAGAATCAAATGATTTTAAAATGGAGTGTTTTTTAGGCTTTTCTAGTTTTGCTAAAGGGGTCACTCCCGGTGAAGGGATCGTCAGCCCTTTCCTCGTCGAATGAGGTGCAAGATATATCATATATATCACTGTGCAAAGCAAAAACTCCAAAAGCAATCAAAAGACAAACCGAGGGTTGTAGCATCTGCCAGTTATTGCTAAAGGGGTTACTCCCGGTGAAGGGATCTCGGCCCTTTCCTCATCGAATAAGGTGCAGGATGTTCTACAAGGAACACCACGATGCAAAGCAAGAACTGTAGCTACCTGTTTTTGAAAATTCGATTCCACAACATCTTTTAGGTTTCTTTTCTTTCATTAATCACATTAATGAAGTCCCATCATTTAAGTACCTAAACATCACAGATAAATACGACGTACACTTATGCCATCCGCATTCGCCTCGATGTCCCCTCGTGCACCGTTAGGTTAGGTAACTAACGGCAGAGCGGGACAGGGCTAGCGCGGGTGTAAAACATAAGTAACTTCTATATAATATATCATATATACTATATACAGTATCTATCACAACATATCAAATGATCACATCACAGATATCGCAGCAGAAGAAACATATGAAATAATGGATATATTAGGACGTCCGTGTTTTATTTTGAGCCTCTATAAAACAAGGATTCCACGGTCGCGATGAATAGCCAATCCCACACCCTTAGACCCCTACAAGAGCGGCAAGCAACCCTACCAATTCTAGGGTTAGGAGACCCGGACTCGACTCCTCGAGATGGTCTCCCACTGGACCCTAGAACCCGATTACTTGTGCTCCCCTCCTTGGGTCTATCCTAATGCGGAAAAGTAAATAATATACATCAACGGTGACATCTTCCGCAACCTGAAAGTGCCCCAATAAAAGAATATTACATACAAGTTTTTACATGAATGAAAAAGAAACACTCATCTCACATAAAAAAAACCCGGCCATTCAAACACGACGATCCAATATAACATATCCAGCAACACATAACATCACATGTCATCAACGTAAGTAAATATGCCCATCTCAATTGTCGTTGACATATAGCAACGAAACCGGCGATATCACATATTACACTTACGATCACAGAAAAGAAAGTGTAAAACTACAACAGTTGGAATCCGCAAACTCTTTAGACATCGCATGCCTAATCAAATGAATTCCTTAGACATCACATGCCTAACAATTATAAACCCCGCATTTTAGTCTCATTATTAAAAACTCTTTTCAATATCAAGTCGGGCAATTCAACAAGATTCCCGACAACCTGATCGAATGCTCGTCGCAAACTTTAGTAGACGGCCGCACCCCTGGATGCCGTCGACGAAGTGCACTAAGACGGAACACCGCTGCCGCGAGCACCCGAACGGATACTTTTGGCGACGGGGTTCTCACTTGGTCGGGGCTATGGGGCATGGCTGTCTATTAAGTTTACCCGGCGAGTATCCGCGTACACTACGTGATTGCAACGGACTTTTGATCACATCAAAATCCCGTGGCAACCGATCAATTGAGACTAAATTGCTATGTTTATAACGTTCATTCAGTTACTCATAACTTGTGAATTCCAAATATTGTATCACATTCTAGATAAATAGAAAAAGTTAAACTTTCCGATCGAATCAAACACCTAAGTTTTCCCGAAAAGCTCAACACATGAAATAAGTTTAAAAACATCCACTTCATGCCACAGTACCAACGGTCCAGCCGTAGAAGGGTCAAGCCAACGCCTCATATGTGGCACGCCGTACTGCCCCAAACCCTAAGGTTTAAAGGGCAGTTCAAGACGGTCACATAATCGAGTTAAGGTTTGTTGTCTTCTAGAGGGTCCCTCGCGTTACTTGCACTACTTAGAACGTTCTTAAACTACAGAAAAATCCAACACTTGGAAATTTCCCGGCAGGGGAAAAAATGGGTATTTTTATCCGGTCGAACTTTTTAACATGTTCTAAAATATCCGGAAAAACACATAGACGAAGTTAAATTTTCCGATCGAAACATCGAGTCCCCAATACAACCCAGAAAACTCAACTCTTGAGTAAACATTAAAAATTTCCAGAAAACATAGCAATTAAAGAAAGAAATTACTGTGCAAAATTCAAAGAATATTGTGACTGTACGGCCGCGGAAGCGCCGCATGAGCCATGCTCATGCCGCGGTCCCTTGGTCGAGTTATGCTTACGTGCTGCACAGTAATCCCTAGAAAACCTTGCTGAATTTTCTAGATATTTTTAATTCACAATAATCCACAGTTTCAGAAAATGTACAAAGAGGGGTATTCGATTAGGGTTTCGGGTTCGATCGGACTTCTAATTTCGTCTACACATCGCCTAAAACTCTAGCTAGGCTCTAATACCACTGTAGGGTTGCTAGGCACACCCATGAGGTTTCACAAGACATCATCCATGCCAAAATCAAATTTTTCTATGTGCCTAACAACTCTATGCAAGATCGTTAACTAGAGGTAAAGACGAAAAACAAGCAAGTTAAACACTTTAACACTAAGTGAGAGAGATTACAACCTTTGTAGATCCGGTCCTTCACTTCATTAGCTCCGTGTAGATGTCCCCATCGCTGCGATCGTGAACTCCGGACTCTAGAGAAGCTCCAAAAGAAGAACGAACGTGCTTGCTTCGATGACTTCGAGGCCGAAAATGATCTACATCGGGGAGACACTAACTCAAGCTATTCCTTCACTAGGTCATGAACTTTGTGAAGAGAACACACTCTACTACATGGCAAGTGGTAGAAGATGAAGAAGTAGGAAGTGGGCTCATTTTAGAATTGATTTTCTCACTTGATTTCATCACTTGAAATTTTCTAGCAAAGGTTTTCTTCTTCATGAAGAAGAAGAAGAAAAAGAATGAATAATCAATAATAGAAAATCAAGTGAAGCTTATCATATTGCAACCATGGGTGAGTTAACACATGTAGAGAATAAACTAGGGTTTAGGTTGATGGTTAGGTTAAAGCATAAAACAAAATGGTTAGACTTTTCAAAGATGCTTAAAAAGCTTCATGAAGCTTCAAGCATAAAACAAAGAAAAACCACCATTTTATTTTTGCTAAAAATAAATAAATAAGTTAAAACCCTAACCATTAACCTAAACATGCTTTAAAGCATACACACACCCAAGTTTGCATGTATCATCAAACATGATACAAACTAGTGCACAAACATATATCATATATACAATGTGCACAATCTAGTGAGAAAAAATAATCTTAAGTGAACCAATACTAGTTAATGTAAAGTAATATATCAAATATATAATTATACATTAAATCATTAAATCAACACTTGATTTAATGATCCGGTCATACTGCATATAACCGACTAATATCAAGTATATCAATTTATCGAATCAACATTTGATTCGGTAACCCGGCTATATGTTATATAACTGTCCGATGATACAAATCGCGAGAATAGAATTCAGTATCACATACTGGTATTATTCTCGGTCCCGCACATATCTCATATGCGCTCGTATTTCGTTTCGCTTGAGCCAGGAAACCTCTGTGTAGGACTCTAAAGACTTGTCAATACGCCGGCAGTAGGTGATGATCATATCAAACACCCACAAGCCGCAAGCGGTCTGCCAAACGTAACGGCCACCCGGGTATTGAGCGATCAGAAGATCAACGAGCAAGCCCGCTCATACTCCTATGAATCCAACCAGTAATACTTACCGTACAGTCCGGTCTGATCGTCTGATATGTCGCATATCTTGCCTGGGGTGGTAAACGTCAGACCCTAATGGCTCGATAAGTCGTGTCGATATGTGGTCTATAATAGTTCGAGATACTACTGATAACACTTACCAGTAAATCTCAGCAACCCTGGCCAGGGATTTCCGGTTATAGCCAATCGAACACAGCGCAACATCAACTCCCTATACCGGGAGAGATGAATCCCCTCCTATCGCTCATTGTCTCCATGTGATTCGGGACTGTACCAAAAAACCACCGTTTTGCACGCTCTCTTAGACGTGGTAAGGTGGAAATCAAAGCATAGTGGGAATCACACAAGACTATGACGATCTCGGGTCTACAAAATAACCTGTACCAGTGTCACCAGAGAACTGCCATCTGACGTAAGGTATAATACCATCTGGGAGTTCTCGGCGAGTCCGTCCAGTGTACCCAGTCTCCACTGAGCACCCGTATATCATCTCTGATGTCAAACACCAATGGATATGGGATCATCCATCGCCCATCTGTATGGGTCGAGAAGGTATACGCTAGTCTACTCTGGTATATCGATGCCTCGTCTCGATACACCCACGACTAGGGACCTTGAAGAATGTACTTATGGACTATCATGTCCCCACTAGTATGATCCGCATCATAGTCCAGGTAGTCAAGTACACATCCTAAGGGCTTTACCAACATATAACAGAGAGACAATCAGTGTACACGTTAAGGTAAAGAGCAACCAGATAGCATACTATCATGTCGAGCAAGAAAGTCCTCCCTATATATGTCCAAGCATCCACTACAATATACATCCTATGTATAGTAATGGCCTCTAGGGTATACATATAACTAACAGGTTTTTGGCAAAAAACATTTAACGTAATAAACTTGATATCGTGAAGGAACTTGAATGGTTTTGAAATAGAGTGGTTTAGGCTCCGCTTTTAAATCCAGTAACATATACTTTTGCTTAAAAGCGAACTTCCCGTGAAGGGATCAAGGCTCTTTCCTCATAAAATGGGGTGCAGGATATTCCTAACCGAATACCTTATGTAAAGTAAAAGAATACGACTATGAATAGTTTTAAAATCGGTTCCGACAACATCATTTAGGTTTATTTTCCTTGTATTAATCAGAATTAATGCAGTCCTATCAATTAATCATATCATACTAGAAAAGAAACAAAAATAGGCACGCACATATATACTATCCGCATTCGCCACAAGGTCCCGGATCTCCACCGTAAGATTACTTAAATTACGGCAGGACGGGGACAGAACTAGCGTAGATGCAAAATATATATAGCGTCTACTAAATATATATAATATATTTAAACATCCGTTTCACACATAATATCAAGTAACATCACAGAAGTATCACAACAGAAGCACCGAAGCAAACACGGTATAGAAATGTAGATAATCAAAGAAAAGTACATTTCAATGGAGCCAAATGTGAAATGCAATTTTTCCGGTCATGTGGATAGCCCATAGTATCATACCCTAGATCTGTACGAGTATGGCAAGCCACCCGCCAATCTCAGAAGCAAGGCAACCCCAATCAACGAAGTGAGTGGACCACCCAACACTTCTAAGATCCGATGACTTGGGCACCTCTCCGCAGGTCAACCTATACCCCTACGAGTGCGGCGAATAGCCCGCCAATTTTAGAGTAAGCCACCCCGATCTCAACGCCATGAGATGGAGGCTCGTTGCCCTCTAGAACTCAGCTACTCGAGCACTCCGCCGCGGGGTAATTCTAATGCATATAATGAAAACCTGAATATACAACGATGACTATGTCCGCAATCTGGACGTGCACCAAAGAATAATACAAGCCGCGATTGTAGGGTGTTTTTCGTCACCTCATTGAGATGGTGATACGCGTCGCTCGTCAGGCATACTACAGATTCCTCCTGCGTAGGGTAGGCGGGGATTTATTGATTATGAGGATCCGAATCTCCTGCAGCCGCGGACTAAGCTGCCGTTAATTACGCGTCGCCTTTAGAGCGGGGGAACCTCCGATTGACGGGTCAAACTGGTCATGCGAACTCAATGTGCAGTGTGCGTGTGTTGTGTTTTGAAGGGTCTCGGGGTATATCAGGGGCCTCGCAGAGTCTACGGGGGTCCCGCTATCCGGATAGCGGGCAGGGGTCAAGGGGGCTAACCCTTGCAGGGTGCGGAGCAGCGCCCCGTTAGAAAAAATTTTCCAACGGGGGAGATATTTTTGGTGTGGAGTGCATGGGAAAAGAGGGGTGAATACCGTCCAAAGAACGCTGTGGGCGCCAGCGCCTCACGTGCTTGGCACGCGGGCGCTAAATGCTGATGCTGGGCGCTAGCGCGGGCGCTGGGCGCCTGAGGAAAGAAAGGGCTTTTAGCCCCAAAATTAGAAGTTAAACTCCGAAAGATGATTTTTTATTTATGGAGTTAAACTTCGAAAGATATTGAATGGAGTTAAACTCCTAAAAAAGGGTTTGATTTATGGAGCTAAACTCCAACAGATCTTGAATGGAGTTGAATTCCTAGAAATCTTTGGAGATGATCGAAGGGGACCCCCTTCTTCTCCCCTTTAGCCTTGGATCTTCTTTTGAGTCTCGGATTCCCCCAGAATGGGATTTTTGGATATGGATCTTCTTCTTCCTCTCTGTTAGCTCGATCTTGGGAAAAAAGAGTTGAGCCTTAAAAATCTCCCCTTTTAGGTATCTGATGGCAGATCCGAGCTCCCCTTCAAGGGTTTTATGGAAAAAGAAGAGTTAAACTCTTGATTTAATTCAAAAAAAGATAAGAAGGTTTAGAACCTTGGAAAATGAGAAGGAAGCACATAACCCCTAATTTTTGAGAGGGAATGAATTAGGCCTTTCATTTCATTATCACGTTGCTTTATATAGTACAAATTTACACATAACCCTTTGGACTTTACAAAATGGCATTTTGTCCATCACATGCCTCATGTGCTCATTTCTTTTGCACATGAGCCATGGGCTTTACAAAATTTGGTTTTTGCCCATTTATTTTACATTCATGCATGAAAATTACATCAAACTTATTTATTACATAATTTTCTTCTTGGCATGGGGGGTCAGCCGCTTCATGTTCGGGCTTGACTTGGGCATGGGCCCACTTGGCCTGGGCTTGGGCCGGTTTGGCTTGGGTTGACTTTGACTTGGTCAACAAGGGTGTAACTTTTTACCCCAACAGCAATAACGACAGTCCACATGTCGGACGCTCATCACGTAATATTAATATACATTACATCACAGAGAATTACATTTAATACTAAATACACCGAGCTATCCATCGTGACAAATCCAACACAACCATAAACAACAAGCAATATCCATCACAAAACATGCAAACTTACGAGTATCAATTCCGTAACCCCGTCTAATTGGTACATACAATAATTAATTAGACGACGTTTTACCAAACGTTATGATCCACGCAACCATAACTAAGCCTATGACAATCGAATACCGCACAAAATAGCTAACACTTCAATTTTCCAAAACACCGAAAATCAAGTGTGCTAAAAACTGACAAAAAATCCATGCTAAAACCCATTCCAAAAGTCCGAAATAAGCTTGGATTGAGCCGAAACTTCGCGGAGGACCCCGACACGAAATTAACGTCGACCTGGAGGCACCTAGGCTACCCAAAGGTGGCCATAAGTTCTTGGCAAACCCGAGCCTCCCCAAGTGGGCAGGGCTCGGGTCGCTACCCCCAGGCCACCTTTGGGTGGTCTCGAGGGTGTGGGCCAATCCTTAGGTCCCTCGGGACGTCCGGGGGTCTCCACGCACCTCCCCGCGGCTTCTCAGTCCAAACCGAGAGCCCGCGGGGAGTCAAAACATCAATTTAGCATGAATTTCTCACTGGTTTTAGAAGCCGCTTTTGCGGAGCAAAAAAGGCGGGATTCGAAAGTCGTAACAATCTAGTTTAGGGTGTTTGGATGGCTCTGATACCATTGAAAATTCATAGTGCCCTCACCGCTAATCCGCGCCAATGCGGAATTCAAAAACAAAAATTTTCGTGGCACTAGAAACCTAAAACCAAGAATCTACTCCAAACACCTAAACTAGCAACCACAAAAGGGTACAAATTACAGCCTTTATAACGTCTTCATTTGCTCCGATTGGGTTGGACTCTAACATCCTCTTAAGAGTTTTGGATCGCGCTTGCAAGTTGGTCTTCCTTCGCCAAAAATGATCCACCCGAGATAACCAAGTTCAAGTTTCAACTTCATCAATGAAGTAACTAAAGATTCTTAGTTGCTAATTTAAAATGAATAGTAATGTGTATGAGTGTTCTAGTATTTTTCTTTCTTTCTCCTTATCTTCATAAATCTCAACTCATGAGGGGGTTGAAGATGAAGATGAAGAAAGAGCAACAGAAGATAGAGAAGCTAAATGGTAGAAGGAATCAAACTCTTAACAAATTCAAGCATGTTTCATATCTTTTCTTTTGTTAAAAGAATTTTCTCCATTTAAAATTACAACCATGCTTGAATAGTAAATGCAAATGAATATATAATTCATTTGCCCATACCCTCCACCATTCTTTTTTCCGCTTCATTTTCATAATTTCTTTAAAAGAAAATTCTAAAAATGAGTTGTCCTTCTTCTAGAAGTATTTTTATATAAATACAAGAATGCGTCCCCGCAAATACATACCCGAATTCGTATCAAAATACGAATACCCAAGAGATGGAAAAATACAGTGAACATAATACTAGAATATACATATCGAAATATTATATATATATGTAAATTATTAAATTAAAACTTGATTTAATAATCCGGTTTAATCCTAAACCGGCTAGTATTATCATCCGCCCGATTAAAGTTTGTGTGGCTAGCACACATACCTAATTGGAACCCTGCACGTATCAATTTACGGCCACTACATCATTTTTTTTGAACTAGGAAAACCCTCTGTGTGGGCCTCTAAAGACTCGTCAATACGCTAGCGGTGGATTTAACCACAAGCACGTCAGTACGTAACGGCTACCCAAGTATTGAACGAAAAGAAGACCAACGAGCAAACTCATCTGTACCCCTACTGAGCCTGTCTGTGACAATCTCCGTACAATCCGATCTCTTCGTCTGAAATAATCGCATACTGGGCCTAGGGGATGAATAACGTCAGACCTCTACTAACCCGATAAGTCATGCCGGTCTGAAGCTCATCACCCACTGAGAAACTACTGATATCACATCAGTAAATCCCATCCACCTTGGCCAAGGATTTCTGGTGATGGCTGACCCAAAACAGCGCGACGTCGACTCTCAATACCGGGAGAGACGAACCCCTGACGATTGTTCACCGTCTCCATGTGGCTCGAGACTGTACCCAACTAAAACCTATTTGCACGACTCTTTTGAGCCGTTGTGGGGTAGTAATATAAGTACAGTGGAAACTCACACGAGACAAATGAAAATCTCAGGTCAAAAGACTAATTTGTACCCATACTACAAGAGAACTTACACCTGACAATAAATATAATACCATCTAGAAGTTCTCGGCGAGTCTGTCCGTTGTACTCACCTCCAGTGAGCACATGTATATTATTTTAGGTGACTTAAGACCAATGGCTTGTGAGACCTTGCCACCGTCCTTCATTGGGATCTCGAAGCATATACACTAGCCTACTTTGAAGTATCGATGTCTAGTCTTGATACTCCCTCGACTATGGACATTTAAGAATGTGCTTGTGGACGACCCAATTCCCACATATATGATCACCATCATAATGCTCATAATGCTGGTAGTCAAGCAAAAATCATACAGGCTTTATCAAAACGTATACACATATCAAAACGTATACATATAATGATAAAGACAAACCAGATAACATACTATCATCTCGAGACTGTTCTACATGTATAGGTCCTCGTTCAATTATCATAATCACCTACTTGCAATTATAATAATTGCCTTGAGGGCACTATATCCAACACTTTTCTCTTCTAGATTTTTTCCCTTTCCTATTTTGAAGACACCTACAGGTCTTTTATAATTACAGCCAGCCCTCTCTTATCTATAGTTTGTTTTGACAAGAAATTTGTCACTTATTATGAATCGGTTAACATCAAGTTGACAGTAGGTTGTTAAACTTTTCCAAATATTCCATGGCTCCATAGTCAACCCAATTTTGGCGGGAAATGGCTTAGATTATGGTGATGATGATGTAAACTAAACTGGCTGGTCTTTTTCCTATTTATACAATTAGTGATAATATGGAGATTCTAGTTAAAAAAGCACTGATAGATCCCAAAAAAAATAAGTACATGAAACCTATGTTTTGTGTTTGATTCCTAATAAAACCATTGCTTCCTGTAATCGGAAAAATTCTGATTATACACTGATCATATAAAGTCACATGCTGCATTGCATTCTACTATTGGCATTGCTGAAAGTTGCAGCCAATAGCCGTCATATCTCAACTATAACTAGTTCCATGTTTATAGTTGGAATCAAGGTTCGAGAACTTGGTTTCGGTTTCGGTTACGGTTTCGGTCTCGGTCTATCATAATTTTATTAGTTTCGCTGGGTTTCGGCTAGTTTCGCTAATCTTGGTTCGGGTTTCGGTTTCGACGGTAATACAACATACACAACTGTAGATATATTAAATATTTAAATTTATGCTTCTATATTACAAGACAATGATCCTAGTATTTAAAAATCCAGTCATGATACAAAATATATTGAAAAGTGTATTTAGATAAGTATTAATATAGGATTTGGGTTCACTTTTTTGCGGTTTTCTAACGAAGGCCTACAATGATCACAATGACAGTAAAAATTGTATAAAAAATAAGTTTTTAAAGGTTTTAGCTGAAACGATATTTATGGTTGGTTTCGTATCGGTCTCGGTTGGTTTCGTATCAATCTCCACCGAAACCGATACGAAACCACCACATATCAATGGTTTCAGCCGAAACCTCGAACCTTAGTTGGAATAGCATGCTGACATACCGTTGCTAACAGCGACATGTGTAATATAGTTAAATACCAATGCTAATAGCGAAACAGTGTAATATGGTTACATATTAGACTAAAAAAGACTTCGTTGCCAATCTTAAAAGTAGTAATGGTTGGCTTTATAGATATACATGCAGAGAAAAATCTTTAAAATGAGCTTCCCAAGAACAAAAGATAGTGCATGAATTGCAAATTTGCAATCTTTGGAAATGTACGAGAAGTCTGGTCTAAAGAAAAACTAAATGGCGGTATGTATGATTTCGTAAAGCTGACAAATAAATAACGCATGATAAATTAAGTATTCCTGTCTTATATGAATTAACTGACACAGAAAAATAGCATCCATCAATACATAAAAATACAACCATGGAAAAGAAAATATATGACACCGTACATATATATCAAGGTGTAAGGATGGGGGAGAAGGTTCTAACTTGTATCAAAATCTTCGTTAGTTGTCCAGTCTTGCATAGTTTCCGATATCAGGAACTCTATCAGTTGAATCCTGCTTTTTATCAAAAGGAAACATGTTTTAAGAAAAATCATGCTTGAAACAACTTCCATAGTAACAATATGAAGAAAGAGACGGATCATTCCAACTAAAAAGAGTAAAAAGTTTCTGTAACAATCTTAGCACATGCAATCTAGCATGCTTTAACAAACTTTTAAACATTTGATGAGTACAGTAACTACCTATGTATCATGGTAGTGGAAAGCAGGGAGAATGACAAAGCTTAAACATTGGATGTCTAGTATAATAAGATAGGATCAAAGAATTAACTGTGGACTTACATCATAAACATATTGCCATGCATTCCTGGAAAAGAATTGTCAAAAGGATCCATCACAAGTAAGCTGTCTGCTGCTATTGAAATCTTTTGAGAAATTAAAAGCATTACGCGCTGACCAATGAAAGGTTCCCTCCCCAGTTTTCGGATTAGGTGTTGGACATAGAATTGGGAATCTGAATCAGAATTCGACGGTGCTGAAGAAAAAAGGGGGGAAAGGTATAACCAATGTGCAAACGTAACTATCAAATCAGGAAAACTAGCCAGCTTGGACCAAAAGATGCCAGTCCAAAATTACATGAAATTTGCAATACATCTGCAAACTGTAAGAAGTCATTAATTTCATGTAAATATGTTGTGTACTCATAAGATATCAATTGAAAATGACCCTAGAAAGGAAAAGGCCAAGAAAAAACAGCAAGGGAAAGAAGAAGAAAAAACTTGGTACAGAAAAGTAAATAAGAGATCCAATTTGAAGTAGGTTACAAATCAAAACCATATTAAGGCAGAATAGTAATACCATTGTTTTCTCGGACACCACACATTCTTCTCATCAAGCGCATAATTAATCCATTGACAGTATCTTCAATGAGCTCACTATCCTTTTGTGATGATAGCAAATTCTTCACTGAGGCTTCAAGTGATGGTACAATTTCGAAAATCCATTGCATGATTAGCCAACAGCAATGTGAGGAAGAGATGAATAGTAATACCATGAATTGACAGGTCTAACATGCAATGATAGCATGAGAAAGGTATTCCTCGAGAAGTGGTCATTGTAACAAATTCGTTTGTTATTAAACAATCATATTATCTCATAATAATACACTTCATAGCTCCATATAAAGTTAAAAATACAAAATAGATTACAACATGAACCTTTAATTTCTGAATTTATTAAATCTACCACATAATACACTCACCTGTTGTTGTTGTACCACATAATACATGGCTATCATTATACTTTAATCAACAACAAAAAATGAGTAAAAATGGTGATATTTTATACATTTCTGTCCTGCCTATGTCCTGCCTGAACTAATAGTTCGACTCGTTCTTCCACGAAGAAAAGAACAGAGTGTTGTCATATGATGATTTTCTCATGAAAATAATATAAAGCTTATTAATAGCTTGTTCGTCCAAGCTTCAACTCTGAAGGGAAATATGCTTTCCCCCGCATAAGAACTTTGAGAATGCAAAAACATTCCATATCTATACGACTTCAGTAAAATGTTTGTCTTAGCTGTAGAAATAAAAGGACAAGAGTATCAAACTATAATTCTGGGAGTTTAGCATAGATTTTACATTTTGTCCTCTTCTTCTTCTTCTACTGCTTCTTCTTTTTGGGTGAATAAAAGGAGTAAAAAATTTCACCCAGTTGCATCAAAAAATTAATAATGAAACAAGCATCCAATTGTTTTTCCAGCAATAACTAGAACAATAAAACATTTTGCATTACAGTTATTTCCATATCAGCCATATTAAATTTGTTGGAAGAAAATACTAACATTCTAAAAATATGGAGCATCAATATGGAACAGGCATTGACAGAGAAGGTGCTTATATGCACAGAAAAAGCTGAAGGAAAATAACTTTAGTAATTTAAAAGCAATACCCTACCTAAAATAAAATCAGTAGCTTGATGTGACAATGGAGAGTAAGAAGCATCGGTCTCCCCCTATGATTAGAAACACAATGAATGTTAGTATGAATGTCACACAGATTACACTCTATGTGACCAAGTGAGAGGTATGCAATTACTTCGACAGAGATGGTGCTCGATAGCTCCACCAAGAAATCAATTGATGTAACAAGCTGTTCAATCTCACTTTCATTGTTGAACTCTGTGATTGGTCAAAAAGATAAATTATTTTAATTTTTTTTGAGATAATAGGTGGAATAGAGACCCCGGGTTCGATCCCGGGTCTCTCCCATGGACTACTCCAAGCCTCGCCAATGGGCCACTCTAAGCCTCAATAAATTATTTAAATTTATATAACCTTCATATAAATAATCTAACAAATTAAAAAAAAAATAAAGCAATGACATAGATAAACAATTGAAATAATATAGCAATTTTGACTTTTTATATAAATGAATAAGTACAAAAAAATAATCTATTAAGCCAATCAAATTTATCTGAACCGGAAAAATAAACAACTAATATGCATGGCTTAGTCCCATGACCACCAATCAGCCGACCATTGCTTTTTTTATTTTTCTTCTTTTTTGCTGCTGCTGAGTGATGGTATGGCGAAGGAGTCAAATACTGGGCTTAGTTCGATAACATAAGTAGGGATCCAAACTCCATTAGGAACTTCCTCTTTTGGTTAATATGAGTTCCAATCCACAAGTTCATCTCTGGCCTAATCCATTCTATAAAATCAGTACCAAACTTCATGATCAAACAGGTTTTTGTAAAAAGGAAGCTTGTCTGCTGCTTCAAGATATTGTTGGCATGTGAATTTGGGTTTAAGATGGAACCCTGCAGGGCAGTGGCATGCCGTGTGTGCATTTGGTGCCCTAGTGCAGCCTGGTATGTCGCATTAACTGGTATGAGTTTCCTAAAGTGAACTTTAATTGACATGTCATCTCCGTCTGCTTTTGGTTAACAGCTTCAGCTTGGTTGGATACGAACCTAGCTGGAGGTATATTACGGACTTACAGTTGTTCCCTTGACTAAAGTGATGGTAAGGAGAAAGAATTTGCGAGAAGGTCTAGTTCCATATTGCACAATCATAACACATTTATTAGTGGCTAAACAAATTTTGGCCCAAGTTTACAATAGGAATCTTCGCTTTCGGGTAGGATGGGTCCAATCCATTGAACCGGTCAATCATGGGCTTAGATCCTTCTGTTGGATCTACTTTTATTTTATTTTTTTGGGATGTGACTCTCTTGAGGAATCAAACCGGTGACCTCTCAATTTGGAGAGGAAATTCTTACCTGGAGAGCTATGCCCAATTTGTATGTACAAAAGAGTAAAATTGGGAAAGAAGGCATTAGGAACTACCTGTAGCCTGGAAAAGGATCCTGTATGCAAACATTTATACATAAAGAGTGGGCATTGATATAAACTATAGCAATCAAATAAGGGACAAAATTTTGTCGAGCAACAGTTAACATTAGTAGCAGCTAAACATGATTCTGTGCATTAAATAAATAATGTTGTTGCACTTAACCAATTAAATGCCTCCTCTGTAGAGGAGCTTCAACCCTCTTCCTCCTTTCCTTCCATCGAACTGAAAGCAACACACACCGTTCAACAATTCAATCAGCCAAAAAACAGATAAATGAACAAATATAGAAGAAATACATAAGAAACTAAACTTCAAAATACCTAGCCTTAAGAATCTCCTTCTCAACACTTCATTGATCCAATGTCCATCGCCTCCATTTTCCCCATCCTTTCTTAACCCACCGCAATCGTCGAAGAAATGACACTTGCAAGCAGCGATCTGCGGCAAATTCTCCATCTGCCTTCCATCTGACAAATCCAAACCAAAAATCATATCAAATCACAAAAAATCTAACAAATAAAATTAAAAAGGGGTCAGGGTTTCGAAATCGGTGGAGAGAATGCAGGACCTTCGAGTTGCTTGAGCTCTTCTCTGAGCCTCAGGATCTCTCTCTTCCGCTCCTTCGCCTGTAGAAAATTAGGTCTAGGGTTAGGGTAACGGAATTCTTTGAAGAGATCGGGGGAGGGGGAGGGGGAGAGAGAGAGAGTTAGGGTTAGGTACCTTTGTCTTCCAGCGTTGAGCGTCGGAGGAGGAAGAAGAAAAAGGTGAGAGAGGGCGTTGCTGGAGTTTCTTGAAGCGGAGGAGAGCGATGGTGAGGGCGAGCTTGATGGCGTTGGGGTCAGAGCTCGACGCCGATGACGGTGGCGGTGGCGCCATAGTGAGAGAGGGAGAGAGAGAGAGAGTCGTGACTTGGAGAGGGGAGGAAGTTTAAAGAGGCGCGCACAAGGGGGATCAAATGACAGCTCGGCCCCCACAATTTCGTAGCAGATGACTATCATGCCCGTAATTTTCTATGATCGCATATCGAGCATCTCATGTTACGTGTCCGGGCATCTAATTTATCTTATCTAATCTGATCTAAGTTTCCTGTACAGGAATTCTCGTATTTCTGAAAATAGGATGCGATGATCCGGCATTTAATTCTGAGGAATCTTGCATTAACTTACTTGATATGTTTTAATTATTCCCGGTAATATTTGTATGTGCAACCGTCGATCAGCGACTGACTACGACCGGCCGGCGGTGAACATCCGATCGGCGTGGGCCGGCCTGCCGGTGAATGATTGGTGAACGACCGGTGGGCCGGCAGGTGGCGAAGGACGCCGCAGCGGATGGTCATGACTCATTCATGTTAGGCCGGGATATTTCGTAGTAATCTAAAATAAACACGTGTTTTGGGATAATAGAATTACCATGAAATAAGGTCATTTGATTATCATGATAATTCTATATTTCCAGAAATATCTTTTATACCTAAACAAATATGGTAATACTTTATGGTAATCTAGGATTACCTAGATTACCAGCTACCAAGAGCACTTTATGAAATAATACAAAGTTGGGTTTTCTTAAAGAATAATCTCTCACAATCCATGATTTCTTTTTCATCTTTCTTCAATTTTTTCCTGTGATTCTGAGTTTTTGCGGTATCATTTTGTTGGGGGGGCTTTGATTATCTTGTTATTTTAAAGAGAACAGGGAAGAAAATTAACATTGAAATACGGTACATTTACATGACCAAAATGTAAATGTTTATGCGATAACTGCGAATATGCATTAGGCAAACATAGATTAGATTTGAGCGGATCAAATATTCGTAAGTTAAGATCAGGTAAAGTCATATCAAGATTGATACTGAGATTATTGTGCGCTGATAGATAAATTAGTAGATGAAAAATGAAACCATGGATGGATGAACATGCCTTATGAGATGAAGTGACCCTACATGTATGATAGTCAAACTTAGATGACGTCTGATCGTCATTTATAATAAGGTCATCACTTATAATAAGACAACTTAGATAACGTACGGTCATCACTTACCATCAAAGCAAAGTGCCTTACAGGGTCCACGCATACAGCGACATCATCTAGAAAGTTGGCATCTACTATCCAAACATGTTACTATTTGAATAATATGAAAAATCAGGTTCCGGACCTCTTGATGCTCACCATAGTTATGAGGTCTTCAAATTCCTAATGGCATTGAACAGCAACAGACCCACACACACACACACACACACCAGCACGCTGGGTAAATCACAGCGTTTAACATAGCGCACACAACATAACTCGAAGTTAGAAATCGTCAGCGCCAAATCTCCCACTCACAAGAAAGTCACTGAAGCTGCACTTGACCTACCAAACATTCATAAATTGTGGAATATGCAAGTAACATTAGGAGTCTAGCAAATTTTTGGCCAGATGACAGGACCTTGTTTGTAGATATATATTGACCCTCCCTTCAAGAATGGCAATCTTCAAAACAAGTTTAGCACATCACTCTCATATTCTAAAACAAAATTTATCATATCAAACATCAATTCAAGAATAATTTGCCGTGGCTCAAGGCCAAAATCCATGGCGTTTTTTTTCATCCTCGTAAAATAAATAAATATTCATGTGACCGCACATAGATATACAACTCATAAGATTATAAACCGTTCCTTGGAGATCTCTTCTAATTGTCTCTAACACAAAAATAGAGGAATAACAAAACCACAGCATGAAAAGCAGCATCAAAACCATGAATAGTAATCTATCAAGTCCCTTATCAAAGATAATACATAAGCATACGATGTAGGCTGAATCAAGAGAGCAGGCTCTCACAAGCCTTGACCTCAGCCACTTGCGCTTCCAAAACCACGGCACCATTCACACTAGCTTCAACATTCTTCATAACAGCATCAAACAATTGAGACTGAAACATAGAATCCTCGATCTTCTTCAGAATCTCCTCAACGACCTTAAAACTTAGCCCCCCAGACAAAATAAGGTCCCCAATAACTTCACCAAAATAAGTCGGAGCTTTAGGTAAATCAATAGCAATATCATCCAACATGGAACCATAAAGCAAACAACCAGTTCCCAAGTCCTTCGGCATAAACACCTTTTTTGCAAGCAAAAACTCCAAAAGCTTAATAACCGAATCCACGTAAGCTAAACCCTTATCAAGAGCGAGATTAATTGCTTCCTTAACAACCTCAGGGTAGTATTCGGGATTTTTAAGCTCCTCAATGCACTGCTTAGCTTCATCTAAGATCCGAACATGGAAATATTCTTCTAGAAGCGAAACAGTTTTCTTGTGTAAGTCGTTCGGGTTTGCTCTCGGAACTGTTTTATGAGGTACGGGAACTGGAGTTGGGGGCAATACGGTAACTGGATTTGGGGGCAATACGTTAACTGGATTTGGGGGCTTCGAAGGGCCATAACTTTGAAACAGAGCGCTTGTTTTACCTGCTACAACACCACCACTGCCTAGAGGTAAGAGCTTAGAATTGATTGGCGAGGGCTTCGAGGCTAAAGGAAAGGCATTGCCTTTCAGGTTTGATTTAGATTTGGGGACTTCCCAGTCATCATCCTCAAGCCCGGGCATTCCAGGCATTTTACGTGCTCCAGGCATTCCAGGCATTCCAGGCATCATGCCACCCGTGCCTGGTCGGTTGATGGTGAACCCGCTTGGGCTGAGTGGGCCCCCACTGCCACGGCCGGTGTTTCTCATTGTTCCTGGACGGAGGCCGAGATTCTTTTCGGCTTCGCTGTGGATTTCAGAGATGGTCTTGGCTTTAATCTACACAAGGAAACCACAGTGGAAAAATAATCAGAAAACATTGCAAAAGACAGGGGGGTCCCAACTTGTATAAGATAAGAAGATCCAAATCACAAAAAGAATATTCAGGAAATACTCAAAAGGGGGGAAATCATGATTACTACATAGATCACATTATCATGAGGTCCTTCATTGATAACATGTACATAAATATATTACTAGGTATGATCAAGATTCCAAGGATCCATGCACAGCTATTATTGGAATCCAAAAAGAATTATTATAAATAGAAAACAATAGAACTGTTTGTCCAAATATAATAATTGGCGTAAATAATACACATGATGTCTCAAAACCTCGTGCCTCGGCAGATCAATGAGATCCATACCATAACCATATGAAATCTGCTTTAAGAATTTGCCAGCACCAAATATGCCTATTAAGGAAAAATGTCCCTAGGGAACCGCATAGCTCTCTGAAGACCTTTACACATGATGAACTCTACATCTTCTGGCCCCCCCTCTCTTTTCAACATTATTTTAAATGTTGATGAATTGTTTTTTATGTCCCCCGCATCAACAATATGGACAGAATATCTTATGATCTATCTTGGGATGTATCGCCTAATTCTTGGATATCACCCGATTTATTGTGTGATATATTGTACAGTAGTATAGCATTTCATATTTACAATCATGAACTAACTAATTACATCATAATTGTATCATTTGTTTACCATAAATGTACTTTCTAGTTAATTAAATTTCATTTACTTTCATTCACATTCTAATAAGATAGATGTATTGCATATAGAGTTCATTCATCGCAGTTTACACGGTGACATTGAGATCAAATAATGAATCATTTCACGACAATCGATGATGATAGAAATGACAATTTGCTAATCAATTCTACTCAGCAGTTAGTACAAATAATATTCCTTAAATATATGAATTGAACATTTGAACGACATGTGAAGCTAACTATATTATTTGCTTGCATTGCATGGATACTTAAAAACCAATTATAACTAACTAGTATAGCATGTTATGCTATACCACCACTCAATTAATTTTCTACAAGGAAACACCCAATTGCTTGCATGCTTGCATGGTATGAACATATGTTTGTCTTTGAATCCCTTGCATGTATGTTATAAACTATGATAATTATATATGATGCATGACATCTGGACGTTACAATTGCTCTGAAGTAAGATTTTAGTATGCATGAAAATTATATATAATGCCAGTACAAACATCGAATAGTAACTCATATTCCCAACAGTTCAATATCTTGTCTGAAGGACTCTATCCGATGTAAGAAAACACTAACCGATATGAATCTTATATCCGATATATAATACCTTACTTCTCAAAAAAGTAAAGGATCCATCCATAAAAAAGCTCCTGTTCTGAGTTTTCTACATACCACATCAAATTCTGCCACATTTCTTCGAACCGCTTCAATACCAAAACTAATAAATCATGCCTTTTTTAGTCTTATTGCTGTCTATAAAGGCTTGTCTTCACATTTTAAAACCAGTCTTATACATCGAAGACGTAATATGGCACAACGTCAACTAACCGAGCTGGTGAACTTGGATCCTATTAGAACCATTCACACCTCTTTCCATTCTTTTGTTACGAGTAAAGCTAATTAGCTAATATCTAATTCAAGCAAAATTTTCAAGGAATATAATTCTAAAAATAGATAAACTTGGCTCACCTCTTCACGCCGAGGGACCCAATTGTTCGCACGGAGATCAAGGACATCACGGACCATGAATCTCAAACGCGGTTCAAGTTGGGGATGCTTTGTTAGCTCCTTCAACCGATTGAAATAGGCATTGTTGAAACGGCGAGATTTGGGACTTGCATCTAATTGCTTCCCTATTGTGTTAAAGAACTGACAAATTGCCTCGACATTTTCCTCAGCTGGGCAAGTTTTTGCATCATGACCTAGTAATTCCTGCATGCAATATAACCATCATTTGCCACATTCTTTTCCAAAATAGAAGGAAATATGACACCCCAAAATACCCTTATGTTTAAAAAGAGCATCCTAATAACTTGCAGGTTAAAAATAGTCTCAAATGCAGACTACATACAAATTGCTGATAACATAACTGAAAAATCTCATATTAAAGTTAGCTGGAAGGTAAGATTTGACAAACGCTTCTGCGTATTACAAACAAGGGATGAGATAATATAAGGACACCCCGCCCCGCCCTGCCGGAAAAAAAGGAAGAGAGAGGGGGAGGGCGGGAAGACATTTTAGATTTGAAGAGGAATATCGTATTTACAGACCTGAACAATATGATGAACGATTTTTTCCGGCACCATCCTTTGCTTTAGAAGCTCACCGATGAGGCGAATGTTACCGAGAGTTCGGAGCTTCACCAATCTTTCTTTATCCCTTCGCTCCATTTCCTGATCTGGGCCATTTAATTTCCTGATCTCGACCCTTAGATTATCAGAACCTTCGAAGGCCTCCTGACAATTATTTAATAGTATACGTTTGAATGTGATTTCTTTGCCTCCTTGCTCTTCAGAGGGAAATGGAGGGAGTTTTTCACTCAAATCAAAGCACAATTGAGCATACATAGGGCAAAAAGTTGGCTCCAAGACTGCTTTGTCAAATATGAGCGTAATTACATCCTGCAATATTAGGGGATGTTATACAAGTAGATTCACTATCATAGGAAGTAAGATAATGATGCCATTAGAAATCACACAAACCTGTAGGATATCAGGCGTCGTTATTCCTGCATCAATCAGTTGGCCCTTGAGAATATCAAATTTCTCAGGTGTTAGCTTGTTCAGAATTCTGCACATCAAAAGGTAAGAGATAATTTTTAGTAAATCCTGGCTTCTTTATTAGCTCTCAAATTAAGGCCATGAATATGTAGCAAAGTAACATTCAATTCAAAGAGTAAGAAAATATGTATATAACTCATGTTTGTGACAGAGCATCAAAAAATTAAAACATGTGAAGAATGCAAACATGTTTACGAAAAGGTGTTTACTTATTCTTTTCATAAATTGTAACATTCTCTTTTGATCAAAAAAAATGTTTATGAAAAGATGGATGACATTTCCGAGCATGACAAAACTAGTACCCTTTAATTGTTTTCAAAACTCGGTCTTTTTCAGAGAGGTTGCCTCTTCGAGCAGACCATGGCACTTCAGCTTTAATTAATGCAGGAGCTGGTCCACCCTGATTCATTACAGCAATAAGTCATCATTATAATGATAGGCAATCATGACGAATACACAAAGTATCAGTAACATGAATGCATAAAGAAATAAACTTTAATTTGTATGCACGCCATGCAAATAAAAAATAAAATCCACATAATCAATTGGAAACCACTTCATAGCTGATTTAAAAAGGTTATATTGAAATTATACGACTGGCCTGCATTAAGCAATTGACCCCATGAATAAACTACATTAGTCTCCTTTGAAAATCATGTGCACTTGAACTAAATGCCAAAAAATTACTCCGACTAAAAGTATTATATATTATGCTGACATACAACATTTAAAAATAGTATTACAGTTACAAACTTCATCCCTATGGTTGTTAGCTTTACCTAAGCCTAATAATCTAATTAAAGAACTGAGCATTAAGACTTAGTTGCAAGCTTATGAGCTCTAATACACGTGACTACAAATTACAGTAAAACATCAATATTGTTCAGAGCCTTATCCTCTATAGACTGCTTATTGATGTTGACATGAATAATAGGGCTGATGTAATATCACATTGATGCCAAACTGATGTAGAACAGAGGTGTATGCTCAAAAAACACAAGTAGTGATACCAATTTATGCAGCACAAGTACAATAAACAACACAAGATAGAATAGGAGGGCTAATAATATGGCGTCAATTTCTTATTTTCAGGTTTTTCCTTGGATCCAAATATCAAATGAACAAGAGCTGCCAAAAATGGTGTTGGGCAAATTTGATGAAGATGGTGAATATCTTGATCTAGGTGGCAATGGTGGATGAACACACAGACGATCATGGCTCCAAAATCAACCGAAGCTTCAACCCCAGCCAAAGAAAGGGTCTTGCACGCATCCAAAGAAGGGGATGAACTTTCTGTCTAGATTCTCAGATTTTAAGAGAAATAAACAACACAATCTTTCATAAGAAAACATCAATGAATCAATCTGCTTAAAATTCTACTCTCTCCTACATAACTGAGAAGAACTAATCCATTACCAATAGAGTACAAATAAAACCAAAATCTTCTGAGTAACGCTGACTAAAATAGAATACTAGCAAAAAATCCCCGGTCAACCATCAGTAATTTTTCAACTGTGAATGGGCATTTTTCATCTGGGTTCACTCCTCCCACTACTTGCAACATAAAAGGTTAAAGGGAAAAAGAAGGATATGTATGGTGCATCTGGAAGGTACTGTGTAACAGTGAAACATCACATTGCGTTTGTAGCATGCATCACAACAAAACTACACAACATATTGTCATAGGCGTGGATGATGATAAATTTGTTTTTCGCCTAAATTCCAAATAAGTTTGCATGAAGAGATGGCGAACAAGACTGCTAAAAAGCAATAATTATTTGGGAAGGCAGCCATAAAGATGACGGTCAAATGGATAGATACATGGAAAGTTCACAAACAACTAAGCCAGAACC
This sequence comes from Agapanthus africanus, assembly GCA_030015575.1. NCBI lineage: Eukaryota > Viridiplantae > Streptophyta > Magnoliopsida > Asparagales > Amaryllidaceae > Agapanthus > Agapanthus africanus. The sequence goes on along the minus strand of CM057343.1, from coordinate 484,510,091 downwards.
GTCATGATACTAGAGCTGGAGGACTGTTAGGCCTAAAGCAGTGATTCTGGGGACAAGAAAGTGGTGAGAAATGTCAAACAAATGAACTGGTAAGATTTGATAACTCTAATAGCATCTAATAAGCCTAAATAAGAAGCTATGAGGATTAGCTCTGTGGCATAACTGCTCAGCATTCAATGCAAAAAGAAAGCAACTGTTCCATATGCTAATTTTTTAGTTGTCCATATCATTTTAGCCATTTTAAACTAAGAATACCAATAAATTCACCAGTCTAATATGGAAACTAAGTAACCAACAATCAACTGATAGTGTCTAAGTTATTGATGTAAGTTTGACTCATCCAGTCTAATACCAATAAGTTCATCCTTTAATGTTTAGGATGTAAATTCTAGGTGAATCTTAATGAATCCGATATGAATACGAATCCGTACAATGGATATGTCAGCTCGACGAAGAATCAATGCAACACATGCCAGGGGCAACATCTAAAATATTGGAGGCGCAAAAAGGGAAGAACAATAGATTGGGATTACTATGGAAATGGAGATTAGCCTGTTGACCATCACAGGGACCTCATGACAATAAAACCATGTTTGATAAAGAAAGACCGCTCCTTAGATCAAACTATTAAAAAATCCCCTTAAATTATTAATTTGTAAATTTCTTTAGTCATCAATACCCCTCATAGATAAAATAGAAGGATCAGCATCTAATTCAGTTATTCCCTTTACTAGGCTGTACTTGATTTATTACCTTTACTAGATAATATAGAAGGATCAGCATCAAATTCAGTTATTCCCTTTACTAGGCTGTACTTGATTATTGTCCATACATATTTGACTTGTTCTATCCCATTAAGTTCATGCTATGAAGTGTTGGTTGACGTAGGAAAATCCAAGAGGGAGGAAGTATAAATGGATGCTTTTCCAAAAACAAAACAACTACGGCAAGGTAGTTGGGAAAAAAAGACAGAATAATCCACCTATTTTTCACTTCACAGGCATATATCTTTGTTTCCCTTTTCTAGGATTGAACTGAGAAAAGTACTAATTTTATAGAAATGTACAAAAAAAAAAAAAGAAGAAACCAACTCCAAAAAAACATATGAAAATCATCTTGCTGCCAGACCATTTCAGTTTCCATAGCAAAAATTTATTCCATACTCCAGGTAATCTTACAGTTCAAAATTGTTGTTTTAAACTTTGATTTTTCCAGCACTTGTATGTAAAGGATTTTGTAAATGTGATAAGGACCATTTAGTTTTGTTAGGAATATGCATATAAACTTTCATTCTTCATAATATTCAGTATGCACGTCCATTCCTGTACAACAGGCACATCTATCCAGCCATGTCCCGCACTTCTTGCCCGCTGATTAACAAGTGTGCTTTATTTAGTAAAGAGTGCATAAATTAAGTATTGTATTTTTCTGTTCATAAAATTATAATAGATTAATTGCTTTTTCATGCTGCTCATGCTTTATGGTTCTTTAACATTCAAGTAGAACTGTAGAGCTCAAACATATATATCTAATTGTATAAACGTCAGATGCAAGCGTGCTTACAAATAATCATGTACTTAAACAGCAAATTACATGCACAATACCCATTCAGATCGGTATTGCTGATGAGTATAAAATATTTGTATTTTACAAAAGGAAAAACAAAATTTGTTACAGAACATGTCTTGTCAAAGAACATTTCATAGTTTACAAAAGGGATAAAACAAATGAATGAAACATTTTGTTAACCAACATAATAACAAGAATGGTGGGACGAAATGTGCATAACAGCTAAGAACTGTACAGAGATAACAGAATTTAAAAATGCCATAGTATATTGCTAGGATACCACCTAGTAGTATTCAAGTTTGAACTTGAGCTAGAAACTTAGAAATATTATCCAAACCATATTCCAAGTAAAAAGAATCAACTTGCCACTGGGAATCTAGATGCAGAAAGGGAAATGATTCATGGAAACTGCATATATGACAAGAATCATTCTAACCTAAAAATGCACTAGAAGGTGGTGGTTAAACCCATCTATACAGAAATAATGAAAGTAGAAATTTGTCTGCTGATCATTAGATAATGTAGCACTCCCTGAAATAATGATAGACATTAAATTACACACACGCACACACAGACACACTCATATAATTTAACATATAGATTACAAAAAAGAACTGGAAACCCTTTTGAGGTAAACTAAAAATAATAAAAGTTAAATCAATCATATAACAAAAAAGAAAGAAGCCAACATAACCTAGCAATATTAAGACAGTTACCGATTGGGCTTGAACTCTGGATGGAAATTGATCCTGGTTGGCTTCATAAGTCCCCTTATTATCACGGTCGGTAACCCAAGACCTCTCATCTCCACCTGATTGTCTGGGACGATCACGCCAATCACGATTATCAGGTTCATAATAACGAGCTTGCAATGGAGCTTGCACCTAGGTGAGTAAATTAGATGTCAGATATAATAGTGTAAATACTGAAAGATCTATCAACATATGTTTTGGGAGTATTCCTAGAGATGAGATGCAAATTTGATTAGGAAAAAAACATATCATACAGAAACAAAGCAAAAGACCGACTTTATGCAATTCCAGAAGGAGAACCTACATTGGCTTCGTTGCGATTCCAAGTTTGGTCTTCACCAAAAAGATCAACCTCTATCTCTTGTTTGATTTTCAGAATAGTTTCTGGTACTTCAACAGCCTGTCGCATAAAACATAAGATGGTATGATGTGAATATTTCTTTATGCATCACACATGCTAAATAACTATTGATGGGTAATCAAGAAAACATAACGCATCAACAATAAAATCTAACATACCTCGCTGAGTTGCAAGAGTTGGTCCCTTGTATAGCGGATGCGTTCTCGTCCTTCAAATCTTGAGTCTCCAGCCTAATAGATAGACAACAGTTTAGTAATGAAACCCTGAAAGACTGATGGTTGCCAAACTTATAATTATCACATCAAATTCGACAAAACAGGAAGTACAGACAATAAACCTGAACCCTAGCCTGCATATCTGAACAATCACAAAGATTTGATATAAACCACAGATAGTAGTTGCTGACCATAATATAAAACAGCAAGATTTATACTTCATACAGCCCAAATAAAGAAGTTCAATTAAAATCAATCATTTGATCCATCACAAACATGCCAATTATCCAAGGACTGAGCAATCAATTAGAGCTTGAACACATAGATTCCATAATTCTAATAATAACGTCTTTAAAGAACAATAGATTTGTAGTCGAAATATAACAAAATTCGATCAAATACTAAACTTTGACCTTCCGATCAAATCAACATCGTCTACTTCAATACACAATCAAACTAAGACCAAGAACCCAACTTTTCCACAAGAAACCAGCAAACACAACACCAAGATCAAATCTTTTCAAAGCCTAGATCGAAGCGAAACCCTAGATCCACAGCTCAATACCTTAAACGACGCCCCGGCCCCGGCACCACCATGCGGCCTGAGCACGGGCAGATCCGACTGACTTGAAGACGAAAAGCTGTTCAAGGCGTTGAAAGCCGGCGAATCGAAGCGAGGAACGAGGAATCTGCTGCCTCTGTTTCCGCCTCCGCCGCCGCCTGGCCTTAAGCTGATCACCGTCTGATCCGCCTGCATAACTCGTCGGCGACTCTCTCGTGAGCGGTGTCGGTATCGCGCCGATCGATTCAGTGATCAAAGAAAAAATTCGCCGATATTCGGCGATTTTTTTCGGAGAACAGAAAGAAAAGGGAGAAAGAAAAAGGGGGGCGTTTTATTGCTCAAGGCGATAGGATTGTGGGTGCGTTTTCGTAAATAAGTCGCTGTTCTAGGGATAGGAATGGAATGTTATCCCAGAAGGTAACGCCTTTCACTGGGGATGAGCGTGGCGTTGCCCTAGGATTTCGGGCGAAGGAAATTGCGAATTGACTTAAATGCCTCCGTACGGTGAGAGCTATTACGGATGAATGCCATGGATATATATACGTCGGCTCTGACGATGGATTCTAACCGGTTGTGAAAGGATCGCTTTGGGCACGTGACGCGCACGTGCCATATCTTTTGCCGTTGAATTCTATGAGGTTTTGATCGTGGCGGTTGATTTGGTGGGGTGCGGTGTTAATAAGGGCTGCTAAAAAATAATTGGAGCCGGTTGATGGGTCAGGTTTGAGTGTGATCCATCCCGTTAATAGAACTGGATCCATTGGACTGTTTTTGAGAACGCAATAAGTTCTTAATAAATTGAATTCAAATTAGGCTTTTTTGAAAACTCACAACAAGTTTTGGTCATAATAAAAAGCCTATCAAACTTAACGGTGACATGTCAGCTTTGTCTGTGCCACGTCAACCAATTTATCACGTCGGCAAAAAATATAAATTCCCAAAATTACCCCTTCTTGATTAATCTAACTCTAACCTACATCATAACCTTAATTCTAACCCTAACCATGCCCTCTCGGCCCGCACCCCCTGACGGCAGCGGCGGCGGCATCATCACCATCTTCTTCTTCTTCTCCCCCTACCGCCAAACCTCTTCCATCCCGCCCCTTTTCCCCTCACCGCCCCCATCATCGTCGTCGTCATCATCATCATCATCTTCTTCCATCCCGTCGCCCAACCTCTTCCACCCCACCCCTTTCTCCCTCACTGCCCTCCATCATCGCTGTCATCATCATCTTCTTCAATTTCTTCTCCCCCATCACATCCTCCAATGCTGGCTCCTCTTCCTTTGATGCCCGACCTCTCCAAACCCCACTCCCATCCCCCTCCTCCTCTGAACCCCATCATTCCCATAATCTCACGAGTAACATTTCAGAAAATAGAAAATATTATTTTGGAATTTAAATAATAAAACAATAAAATTTACGGATGTTATACGCGTATGGATTTATGTTTCATAGAATTGGTATAATTATATTCCTCTATTTTGGAATATAATTGGAAATTTAAAATGAATTATTATTTATGAAAGCATTTATTTAATTTGGGCTTTATATAAATTAGTATATAATTATTTCCATACAAATTTAGTGCTAAAATAAATTAATGTTTTCCTAATTGTGTATTAAACCAAGCTTATTTTGTTAACCATATTTTAAAGTGTCATGACATGTTAACATTTTATTTATGATTTATATTATGCTTTTATGTTTCTTCAGAAAAGAGAAAAGATGAGAAAGGAAAAGAAAAGGATAAGAGAGTGAGGACAAGGAGATATGTGTGCGAGAGAGAGAGAGAGAAAGAAGGGGTATGGTTGCAACCATGGCTTTTGTTCCTTCCTCGTTTTCTTCATCTCATTCGCATTCTTCATCTCCTTCTTCTTCCTCCTCCACTGTAACATCTTAGGATGTGATTAGTAGCTGATTATACTTTAAAATATGGCTTTTAATAAAAAGTTTACCCAAATCGATTTACAAATATTTTATCAAATTAATGAATATTTTATTAGAATTTTTCTAAGCTTGTACACACATGTGCATGCAAACTATGGTTAAAATGGGGTTAGACCATGATTAGCAACCATGGTGGGTTAAACCATTTTCCTTAAGTGTTTTGGGTTTTAATTATGTGTGTGTGTTTCTTTTTAAAAAAAAATGGAAAATGATTTGAATTTTGTTGACTTGGTGAGAGGGAGAGGGAATGGGCTTCATGGCTTGTGCCATGCTTTCATTAAATGAAGAGAGAGAGGGGGTTGACTCTTATACTCTCATTTCTTTTGTTCTCACATCTCTCTCACTCTCACTCACACACACATGCACTCATAGCAGTAGCAGCAGGAGCTCCAGCAGCAGCAATAAGCAACAACAACCACAACAAGAAGCAGCAGCAACACAAGCAGCAGCAGCATCAACAGCAGCAGCATCAGGCAGCAGCAGCAGCAGCATTTCTTATTCTTCTTCCCCTCCTTCTCCTGCTTCCTAGGGTCTTTTGGGGTATATTTCTTAAACCCAACTCTTTTTTTTGCTAAGCTTATGTGTTGTTTTAGCTTCGATTGGTGTTTTATGTGGTTATTAGTGCTAGATTGTGTTTGATGCAAGACTTAAGTTAAGGTAGGTTTTTTATAGCTTATTAAACCTAATTAGGTGTTAATAATGCCGTTTTAACCAAGTAGTGCCACTAGATTTAGCTAGATCGCCTTAAAGTCGCAAACTTGAAAATTTAAATGTGGTTTTGATGCAAACTGTAGGGCTTTGAGATCTGCTACAACTGTGATACTTTTTTAGCTTAGCAAACAACTTCAGAATAGTGTGCAGGCAGTATAGGCTAGTGTGTTGAAATACGAGACCACCCTCTTCCCAAAAATCCAGCGGCATTCCCCCTAATTCCGGCGTCGCCGGCCCTCCTGTTACTCTGGGTGTTGGTGCTTTGTGTAGGGGGTGTCTGTGGGTAATTGTCTGGGTTTAGTGTTATTTATTTTCTCTAATTATTTGCAGGTTGAAATCTGGGTTTGTTTAGCTAAATTTAGTGTTTGTATTGAGTTTTATTGCTTAGCTTATGGTTTGGTTGGAAAATAGGGTGATTCAGGGTGTTTATAACTAGATTAGCTCAAATTGTGCTGTTGGTATCACTAGATTCCTGTTAACTCACCTAGTTCCACAAAATACCCTATTGTTGTAAACTTAGTGTTTTGAAACGTTCTAAACTAAACTTTAGGATACGTAAAATCTGCTGTATCTAGGGTAATAATTTTAGTAAGCAAACATATACAGTAAGCTATAAAATGTGCTAGGATCATAGTGTAGAGACCTGGACCCCTCCCACCGGTTTTGGGCTGGTATGACACCCATAGCCGCTGGCCAAATTTTGAGGAAATGTGTTGGATTTTTGGCAGGTAGCTGTCTGTAGGTATTGTGAAGGGTTTGGCTTTGTTTGATTTTCTTGTTTTAGCTCCAGATAAAATCTGGGACCGTTTACCTATTTTTAGCGTAGCGGGACTTGCGTGACACGTACGATACGTGTTGAGTTGGTTTGCTGTGTGTCACAACGTGTCGCATTGGGTTTTGGCGTATGCACACACGTTACGTATACACGCACGCGTTTTAGCATCGCGTTTTTTGCAGGATTTTGCTTATGTATATTCCTTGTGTGAATTCTAGGTTCGCAAGCGGGTACGTCGGACGCCGCAAAGAAGGGAAAGCAGATAGTCGGCTACACTTAGCACGAGACCAGGTGAGTAGATTTGACATCTACGGGGAAATCGCCCGTATGGCGTTAAGCGTCAGGGCGTAATAGGATATTTTAGTTGTATGTGTTCATATATATATACTATAGTAGCATACCATTTTCTGTTGCATATAGAATGGTAATTATAGAACATTGCACTGTCACTAACGGTTTAAGCTGCACGAGCACTATCTGTATATTATACTTACACCGTTAGTGATTGCCATGGCACTCGCACTATAGGATTGCTACAAAACTTATATTGATATCTTCATACTCGCGCACATGCACACTGTACATTCATATTAGTGCATCCCTTCTGATATATCACTATTTGTGCACATGCACACTGTATATTCATACCAGTGCACACATATATTGATATCTTCATACTTGCGCACATGTACACTGTATTTTCATAGTAGTGCTACACTCATATTCGCGTATATATCCATTTGCACATCCATACCTACATACATATATATGTTACATACATGGATGATATTGACTTGATTTCAAGAAAATAGGGACCGCATGAGATATTTTCAAAACTGGATTCTTTTTAAAAGAGCGGTTTTCCCTTTTTACTCTTAGTGTCATACGACACATTGCATGGATTTACGCAATGAGTTTGGATTTATGGGATTTCTGGATTTGAGAACCGTGGTATTATTTTAAGAAAATACGCACTGTTTTAAAAACCCGGTTTCTCTTGATATGATATTTCAGTGCGTCCACCATGAGTTTTCTCGGTTCCAGAGAGCTTGTGTGAGTATACCCGATTCGAGAAGTGGTAAGCACCGATTGCGGGTACATGGTAGACCCGGTACGGTACCCCGGGGCAAGAAGACACGTATTGTTAGACGGTGAGTCCGGTGGAGGGACTACTACCCACCGGTGATTGGTTGGACCTGGCGGTTATCCGGAGGATACTGACCAGAGTTGATAGATGGATACAGGACGACACGTACTGCCTGGGCCGATTCCGCAGACGGAGCCCGTGGGCCGATCCGGACTGACGGAGCCTGATACTTGAGGATTTGCATGTAGATACTGAACACGATTATTCTATGATATTTCGAGTGCCGATGTTGGGCACTCACGATTCTATGAGATTTCCAGGATTTGAGGGCCGATTTGAGTGACGGCGCCTGAGTTTTACTGGGATTTGGGTGTATTGATGGACACCGGTTATTTTCCACGTGGACATTCCGTGTAGATGTTATTCTATCCCATGCTCAGCATTCAGTATTCTGCATCTCATCCTGTAGCTGTAGTACCTGATAGAGTACTTTTACATGATTATTACATATCCTGCTCATCGTATATTGATGTTACTAAATTGCACTTGTTAGGCATGATTATTGCGCATCCAGTTCATCATATAGATATTATCTGCTGGCATATGTTAGAGTATCGCAGTACGTGCATACTCGCAATTACCTTTAAATGTTATCTACTATTCACGAGTTGGCAACTCACCCCCGTTGTGCTACAGTATTTGCAGGTTACCCCTCAGAGTAGTCACGGCAGGCTACTTTCTTGTATCTTTTGATACAGATACCACTGCAGTTGGCGCGTGAGCCCTTTTGCTGATAGGTGGGTTTTTGTGCGGTATCTGTTTATTTTTCCAGTTGCATACACCATTGTATCTAGTACTCTCCATCTACTACTTATGTATTGACTTAGAGATCAGTTGTCAGGACGATGTATATTATTTTGTACTCTGGTGTCGAGCTCGTTGTGAGCCGACTTTATTTATGCAGTTTTATATTTCATGTTGTCTTCACTTATTTTTTATCATTCTTCGCTACGGCGTCGTATATTATTATTGTGGTGATTATTTCCGCCGTTGGGCGTGATTGCTCCCGTTTAGGATGCTTTATTTCTATTGTATATCATTTTACTCATATCCTGCCTTGTACTCGATTTCGGGGCTAGTTTTTACAAAGGAAATGCTGCCAAATTTTTTAAGACAATAGCTTGAACTTTAAAGAATTTTACTAGATTACTTAAGGTTTTCTAAATGTTTTAACAAATGTCTCCCTTAAACGTTTTAACACTCATTCCTTTAATGGTTTTGATTTCTGGGTTTCGGCTTACTTAGTCGCGTTACGCCTGTAGACGTTACGTGGTTAAGTGCCGGTCACGGGCCGAACTTTGGGTCGTGACAAAATTGGTATCAGAGCGTAGGTTTTACCTTTCGGAGTGTAGGATGACCCTGGTATGATGGAGTAAGTAGCTGAAGCAGAGTGGCGTAGCGTATGTATGTTCCGCGGCATACTCACGACACGGTACTCCGCCTAAGCGACCTTAGGACTTATTGATTGAAATTCCTTCATGATTATCTACATTCTTGCGATTCGATTTCCGTATCCTTATCGAATCCTACTTTCTTTTCAGCTATTATGCCGCCAAAGACTACGAGGGCGTAGAGAGCGGCCGCGAGAGCCGAGATTCGAGTTGACTCGTCCGAGACGAGGACTGATCCGGGTAGTACACCAATTGTACCAGAGCAGACCGTTCCTCCTACGACAGATCAGATCGCTATGCTAGGGGCCGGTATGCAGGAGATACGCCAGATGATAGGGTCGTTAGTTGAGACGCTTCGAGCGCAGTGACCAGAGGTAGTTCCACCCGTTACGGGGACCGCGATGGTACCTACAGTACAGGCAGTTGCCCCTGCAGCTACGGAGGTTATTACTGTATCGCTATCAGAGTTTATGAGGCTGAAGCCTCCGGTATTCACAGGCACTGATGCAGCCGAGGACCCACTGTCTTTCATTGATAGCATGGCCCGGATATGTCGTTCACTCAGATGCCTAGATGCGAGATGGGTAGAGTTCGCGAACTTTCGCCTGGAAGGTCTTGCGCAGAAATGGTGTGAATCGATCGAGAAGGGCAGAGCAGCAGATCTTCCTCCTATGACCTGGACCGAGTTTGTGACGGTATTTCTAGCCCGCTTCCTTCCCCAGAATGTCAGGGATGCCCGAGCGCGCAGGTTCGAGTCCTTACGCCAGACGCCAGAGATGACAGTGGCAGAGTACGATGTACTGTTTACCGAGCTATCCGTTTATGCCCCATACCTAGTGGCGACTGAGGAGATGCGAGTCAAGAGATTTGTTCGAGGCTTACTTACCCCACTGTTCCTCGCGATCAGCGCACAGCATTGCGAGACTTATGCAGCAGTTGTAGTCGCAGCCCTATTAGTCGAGGAGTGCCTTGCAGAGACTTCGGTAGTTCCCAGGGCCGAAGAGGGTTCGTACGGATACAGCAGCACGGGGACTTCAATTCAGACGCCGTGATAGACATCGTACAGGTGGCAGAGACTCGGGACGAGGTCAGATGTTTAGCTCTTATCCTCAGGAGGATCAGCAGTCATCGCGTGGATGCTTTGGGTGTGGTAGTCCCCATCACCGCGTCAGAGATTGTACCGAGATACGCCGGAGGGAGCCAGCTGTACCACACGTCACACTTCCACCTTCTCCACCCCAGAGGGCGTTGCCTATTGTACCTACTGTTGCTTCGCGTCAGGCTCATGCACAGAGAGGCCGTGGTCGCGGAGGGTTTACTCATAGAGGACGAGATGGCCGAGGCAGAGGACAGCCAACTGCCGGCAGAGTACAGCCAGTTTCTAGTAAGGGGCCGCCAGTCGCAGGTGGAGAATAGGCACGGGTTTTCGCGTTGACGTATCAGGACGCGCAGGCGTCCAATGCAGTGGTCTCAGGTACCCTATCAGTATGTTCTGTTGACGCACACGTGTTGTTCGATCCTGGATCCACGCATTCGTACGTTTCCACACACTTTGTGCCGAGTTTGGATAGAGAATCTGGGTTGCTTGATCAGCCGCTTGTCGTGACCACTCCCGTGGGAGAGTCGTTTGTTGCTAGACACGTGTTCCAATCCTGTGTTGTCCGTATTGGCGAGAGAGAGAGTTGTCTGTCGACTTGATCCTTCTCGAGATGTTGGACTTCGACGTTCTTTTGGGCATGGATTGGTTAGCCACATGCTATGCGTCTGTGGACTGCCGCGAGAAGACAGTTAGATTTTGTTTTCCCGACGAGTCGGCTTTTGTTGTGCAGGGGGACTGTTGTGCCGCCCCTCACAGTTTGATTTCTTCTCTTCGCGCTGGACAGCTGTTGAGGAAGGGATGTCAGAGATTTCTAGCCTATGTTTGCTATACTAGAGCTACGGATGTTCCGTTGGACCAGGTTCCGATTGTTTGTGAGTTCCCTGATGTCTTCCCTGACGAGCTTCCTGGGCTACCGCCTGAGCGCGATATTGCCTTTTGTATTGATTTGATTCCCGGCACGGGGCCTATTTCTATACCGCCTTATCGGATGGCCCCGGCGGAGCTTAGAAAGTTGAAGGGTCAATTGCAAGAATTGCTGGATAAGAGACTTATTTGACCCAGTGTTTCTCCTTTGGGTGCTCCGGTCCTGTTTGTCAAGAAGAAGAATGGCAGTTTGCGTTTGTGTATCGACTACCGCTAGCTGAACAGGGTTACCGTGCGGAACAGATATCCTTTGCCACGCATCGATGATTTGTTCGACCAGCTTCAGGGCGCAGAGTATTTTTTGAGGATCGACTTGCGATCAGGATACTATCAGCTGCGGGTTCGACAGGAGGATATACCGATGACAGCTTTCCGCACGCGCTACGGCCATTATGAGTTTTTGGTGATGTCGTTCGGACTCACCAACGTCCCAGCAGCGTTCATGGACTTGATGAACCGTATTTTCAGGCCGTATCTTGATTTGTTCATCATCGTATTCATTGACGATATTTTGGTGTATTCCCGGAGCAGAGAGGAGCACGAGCAGTATCTGCGGATCACACTACAGACTTTGAGGGAGCACCAGCTATTTGCAAAATTCTCCAAGTGCACATTCTAGCTTAACAGCGTAGACTTCTTGGGTCACGTGATTACACGAGATGGTATATGTGTGGACCCGAGGAAGATCGAGGCCATTCAGAGTTGGCCCAGACCCGCATCAGTTACGGAGATCCGCAGCTTTCTAGGATTGGCTGGCTACTACAGGCGATTTGTACAGGATTTCTCCCACATTGCCGCACCTTTGACCGGGTTGATCCGGAAGGGAGTTCCTTTCGATTGGACGGAAGAGTGCGAGCTTAGCTTTCAGCAGCTACGGACTTGTTTGACTACGGCACCGGTGTTATCATTGCCTTCAGGATCGGGCGGATTTGTCGTCTATTGTGATGCTTCTCGAGTGGGGCTAGGGTGCATATGATGCAGCATGACAGGGTGATCGCGTATGCTTCACGGCAGTTGAAGAAACATGAACAGAACTACCCCACTCACGATTTGGAGATGGCTGCAGTGGTCTTTGCACTCAAGACCTGGCGACATTACTTATACGGCGAGTCATGCCAGATATTCACCGATCACAAGAGCTTGAAGTATATATTTCAGCAGTGAGACCTGAATCTTAGACAGCGCCGTTGGATGGAGCTAGTAAAGGACTACGATTGTGAGATCTTGTATCACCCGGGCAAGGCGAATGTAGTGGCGGATGCTTTGAGCAGGAGGCCCGGGGGTAGTCTATCTTGTTTGAGCGCAGTGCAGAGACAGTCGTCGGCAGATTGGCAGATTTTATGCGATAGCCGAGTGCAGTTCGAGTTCACGCCGATCGGGGGACAGCTTGTGCATGTTCATGCACGCCCACAGTTGCTTGACTGTATATATGAAGCACAGTACAGTGATGACCGTTGTTCAGAGATCATGGCACAGATTGGACAGGGCAGATTTTCCGAGTTCGTGATCGATGATCAGGGGATACTGCGATTTGGGACTAGACTGTGCATACCAGATGCTGAGGGACTGCGGCGTGAGATTCTTGAGGAGGCACATCGATCGGTGTATAGTGCTCATCCGGGTTCCACCAAGATGTACCATGATATGAGAGATGTTTACTGGTGGGACGGAATGAAGAGGGACATCACAGACTTCGTGTCGAGATGCCTGACTTGTCAGCAAGTCAAGGCCGAGCACCAGAGGCCAGCGGGAGAGCTACAGCCGTTACCCATTCCGGAGTGGAAATGGAAGCAGATTTCTATGGACTTCATTGTAGGTCTACCCAGGACTAGGCGAGGGTATGACTCCATTTGGATGATCGTGGATCGATTGACGAAAGCGGCTCACTTCCTGCCGGTGAAGATGACTTTTGGATTTGCTCAGTATGCCCAGATTTATATCGACGAGATTGTACGACTGCATGGAGTCCCAACGTGTTTCGTGTCCGACCGAGGCACCCAGTTTACCAGCCGACTATGGCAGAGGCTTCAGGAGGCGTTGGGTACCCGCTTGAGTTTCAGCACGGCAGTTCATCCGCAGACTGACGGCCAGTCAGAGCGGACTATTCAGACTCTCGAGGACATGCTCCGAGCGTGCGTTTTAGACTTTGGTGGTAGCTGGGATCATCATTTACCCCTGGTGGAGTTCTACTACAACAATAGTTTCCAGAATACTATTCAGATGGCACCTTTCGAGGTCTTGTATAGGAGAAGATGTAGATCGCCCGTCTGTTGGACAGAGCTCAGTGAGAGCAGTATTTTGGGGCCACAGATCGTACAGGAGATGACCGAGAAGATACAGCTGATTCGAAATAGGATGAGGACAGCTCAGAGCAGGAAGAAATCGTATGCTGACAGACGCCGCCGCAGATTAGAGTTCACAGTTGGCGATCACGTTTTTCTGAGGGTCTCTCTGATGAAAGGAGTGATGAGGTTTGGACGGAAGGGGAAGCTTAGCCCCAAATTTATAGGTCCTTTCGAGATCCTCGAGCGTGTGGGCGCAGTAGCATATCGTTTGGCTCTTCCACCCGACTTCCCAGATGTTCACCCCGTATTCCACGTGTCGATGCTTCGCAGATACCTACATGACCCTTCGCACATGATTCAGCATCAGACCGTTTAGTTCGAGCGCGATCTTTCGTTCACCGAGTGGCCAGTCGTGATATTGGACCGGCAGGTGAAGAAACTTCGATCGAAGGTCTTGCCGTCTGTGAAGGTGCTTTGGCGCAGCCCGAATGGTGAAGAGATCACTTGGGAGGCCGAGGGCGAGATGCGGAAGAAGTTCCCTCATCTCTTTGAAGGTATGCGTAGCCTTATATATTTAAATTCAGGGACGAATTTCTTTAAGGGGGGAAGATCTCCTCCACCATTTCTACCACCGCAAACTACCGTCTAAATCGCCTCAAAACACTTTAAAACATTCACTAAAAATGTTCCTAATCTCATCCTGAGTGTCATGGTGGGATCAAGTTTTCGTTTTGAGCTCTTTTGGCCATCTTGGAATTTTCTTGAATTGTTTTCTTGAGGTAAAATCTCACTTTTGATCAAGATTTAAGTATTCTTTCCTTCACAACTAGTTTAGAGTTTAAAAGTGTATGTTTTCTTAACTTAAGAATTCTTAAGTGAGTTGTAATGAGTAGAACTTGTAGTAGTAGTGTAGTAGAGGGTTTAGAGAGTGATTACTAGCATAGTAGTGATAGTATCCCTAGTCTAGATGAGTTTAGAAGTTTCAAATATGAGTTTAGAATTTTTCGATGTCGATTTTGTTGAACTTTTGATAATCAAATGAAATCTAGGATAAATTGGGAACTATGAAAATTAAATAGAGAATACTGTGAGATGTGTAGACCAGTAGAAGACTACCGTAGAAGCCCGAGCCTTCAATTCCCTTTCTTAGCTACAGAATAATCCAATTTGGCCGCAATTATCGGGTCAACTTTGGAGTTAGGGTTTGAATTTTGTTCTGTATCCCACTCACTTGATAACTAAGACTACCCTATATGCTAAAAAGTCTCAGATCATCTTAAGAAAAATCTGGAGTTGTTTTACTTGATTTCTGGCAATATTTTGCGATATTTAGAACTTGGTTTTTGATATTGTGTTTTGACTTGGTCGTTTGATATTCGTATGTCAATGTCGGGAAGTATTTTTGTTGTTTTAGTGTGCGTTGATCATAAGCTCTAACCTATGTGCGCTTCGCTCGTGATTTCAAATTTGATTCGGATTTTTATGCGACTTTGGTTATGGATTCGATTGTAGGTACAATCGAGTGGACTTCCGGGATGACGAAGAAGGGCAAGGCATCCGTCGGAATCGACTAGGGTGAAACGTGTTGAAGTGAGTAAATGTATATCTACGGGGGAAGTCGGGTGGATGGCGTATAACACCCCTGCAACCCTAGAATTAGGATACGATATAGATATTAGAATAATATACTTAGTCTATAGATTATGTTAGACAACCATATTCGTATAAGTCTATACTTAGTAAAATGATATACCCCTAGTACTATTTCTTAGTCTGTGAGCTATATCTACTTACGTAAGTATGTATGTGTGTGCGTATACATACACATACATACACACATATATATATACATATATAGATATGTATACCTTATATGATACAAGTTACTAATGATATAAGAATATTTACGGTATGATAATATGAGTCGATATGATACGATATGATGATATGAGGCGATGCGATATGATACGATACGAAATGACATGAGATGATATGTTATGATATGAGATGAGATGATGTACGTGATTATAGATCCGTACTATTGATTTGATGATATTATACGATAGATATTCCGTACGTGATATGATGATGATGGATCGCCGATATTTATTTCGACTCGAGAAATCTTGTTTAAAATCATTAAAGTAGATGTTATGATATGTTTTGAGCTATACCTACTTTCAAAACTAACGAATCCTTACATACTTTTAAATGATAATTTCAAAGGGACGTTACGACTTTTCAAATGGTATCTTCTTCAAAAAATATCGTAGCCCCCTATTTTCTAAAACAACGTTTCGTACTTTTTAAAACTATAACTGTATGGCTCATGCATAGTTGCATATTTTTTTATACTTGTTCGCGTTACGATTTCTTTATTCCATCCACGCTTGCATTTCAATTTCTTATTTTTGCATACGCTCGTGCTTTGATCATTTATAATATATATTGCGTTTATACCTTTAGTTTTACTTGACTTCGTACTAGGACACGCGCACCATTACCGATGATTTACATGTTGCATATGCACATACTCGCATGCTCACACACACACCATCGGGAATTGCCATGCCACGCACACAGATAGAACTCGCTATACTACTGCATCAAACTATAACATGTTAGCATGTTAGATTCAATTAGTACTTTCTTTACATTGCTATACGACACGCTTATATGAACACACTTGCTATGCATTACAGTATTGTTCTGTGCTTGTATATATTTTTAAATTATTTCCATATTCTTATGAGATTCTGTTTTCATGAGATTTCTGGATTTGAGAAACCGCATATATTTTAAAAAACTTATGAATGTTTTAAAAATGTGGTTTTCTCTTGATATGGTATTTTGACGTCCACTTTGAGATTTCTCGGTTCTGAGCTATGATTATTATCCGAATCGAGAGGGGGAGAAACCGATTGCAGATACATGGTAGACCCGGTACGGTACTCAGGGGCAAGAAGATCGTATAGAAAGGCGTTGAATCTGGCTAGGAACACTACTTACTAGTGACAGTATTGGACTCGGCGGATATCCGGAGGATACCGACCGGAGTGATATGAGACAGATGGGTATGAGGACCGATTTGATGAGATGGTGTCTGAGATATGTGGGACGATTCGATGAGACAGCGCCTAAGATATGATGATTTACGTGTCGATACTAGACACGGGATTTATGATGATTTCGAGTGTTGATGCTGGACACTCAGGATTTTATGATGATTTCGAGTGTCGTTGATGGACACTCAGTGGATGACACACACACACACACATGATATGGATGACATGATACCACATATTGATACATGCACGATATTATACTTATATATACATATATACACGTTCACCTTCGATACCACACAATATGATATTATTATATTACAGTATGACTATAACAACTCTGAAATCTTTGTATAGAAAATTTTACAGTTAATATACAAGAAAAGAGTATTGCAGCCTGAGTTTGAGTTATAAGTTACTTTTGTTAAATATAAGCAAGAAATAACTTGTAGCTCACTGGTAAAGCCTTTGTACTACTGTGACGTAGCCTATGTGTTCGATTCCTACCAGACACAATTATTTTTTCTGTTTTTTCTTTTTAACTTTTTGGAAGCCCAAAAGATTTCACGTGCAATACACAGGAAATAAAAAGTTTAGAAAAATCAAACACGTGGAAAATAGTGTAAATATTGAATTTATCAGATGGCACAAATCTCGAGGGAAATGCCTCAAGATCGATCGGTGGAATTGAGGATTGGGCCGGCGGGGACGGGTCAGATGTGGCCAAATTGTCCCGTGCTTTGCATACTCGTCTATTCAGCTACCCTTAACTCCTCTGCACTGTTTGATTTCCCTGTAATTAAACAGAGACCTTTCATTTCACAATTTAACACCATTTTAATGCTTTTTAATCCATAATTTTAATTCCCAAACCCTAATTCTCCACTATAAATACTACCCCACAATTTGGCTCAGCACCATTCTGAAAATTCTAGCCAAAACTCTCTAAAAAGTTCCTAAGCGCAAGTGGAGTAAAGTGGAGTTAGCGAGCAAGTTGGTTCCGGCGAAAATTGAAGCCAATTCCGAAGTTTCCGCGATGCCCCGAGGCATCCCTCTTCTTCCTTACTCTTTCCTTGAAATTTCTAAACCGTAAGTCCCACCTAAACCCTCTTTCTCTTCATTGAAATTCAATTTTAAAACTTATATCGGTAAGTGGAGTTATTACCGATATCCTTTTTCTAAACCCTAGAAACTCCTTCTCCTTTATACTTTGTCCAGCCTAATTTTTACACAATACTTATAACCCTAATATCAATATTTAGAATCAAGTTTAACCAAGAATCTCATGTGAAACATTCATAATTGTACTTTTTCATTAAAATACCATGAACTTTGATATCACTTTTTTTAGTTTTGTTAAAACTATACCTTTAGGAAAAACTTCACGGGGTAACGACCTACCCCTCACGTACACTTTGGTTTCATAGCATGATACTAATTTGTATGAATATTTGTTTCGAAGTATAAGCTTTACAATAAAATACCACTAACTTTAAAACCGGGCTTTTTTAAACAGTATTTCGTATTCCTTTGCAATTATATATCTACAACCCTTGCTAGTGGACGCGCTAATGGATGGTATGGATTATCGCACATCCTGAGGATCATAATAGAGCGAGATGCAGACCTCCTCACGGAGTATTCGATCTTGAAAGGATATAAATACGGTTTTGTTAGAAAAAACAATTTTTCTAAATAAAACTAATTTTCTAAAAATTTAAAATTATACAAAATTATAAATCCATATTTTCATTATATTATGAAACTACTTTTTTTTATATAAAATAGACAGATTAAAAAATGTCAATAAAATGCCGTCAAGTTACTAAAAAGACTAGTTTTCAATAAAATACCATAAACTTTCAAAAGCTAGGTCTTCATCATTAAAATACCTCAATACTTGAAACACATACTCATAAAAACCCTGAGTAATATAAAACCCCATCGAGGTTTATTTTTAATCTATATTAATACATTTTTTCATAAAAACCCCTCGAGATATATAAAACACTATTTTAAGGACTTCAGTAAATATGGGTTTAAGAGGGATCAATTCTCTTGAGCCCCAGGAAGCCGGAGAAAGTGAGTGCTTGCCTATTCAGGTTAGAAAACTTAACAGGAGTTATCAATGGCAATTTTCTTAGAAAAAGACACAAATCCTGCCGTCCATGTGCAGTAGTTGCCGATAATTCCTGAACCTAAGAATTCAAGAGTTTAAATCAGTATAAGTGTCTGACTTAGTCTGAGTCTAATCTCAAACCTGAATCCAAAATCAAACACGACTACTTGATCATGAATGTGAATACTCGAATTCAAACATCAATATCAAACATGTATACTTGACTTGACTTGACCGAACCATGGTTATAACTTGACATGCCTACTTGAATACATGACTATATTCTGAACATGAATATTTGAACATTTTGTATCCATAGTTTCGGTAAGACCTGTAAACATAATCTATAGAATACATTACGCGGGGATAAAGGGGTAGATTGGTACGGAATGTATATCGTAGCATGAGAGGTCACTTAAAAGACACCTACATGAATTCTCGTGCCGTTGTCTTGTGGATTATGACGGGGCCTTATACTACATGTTACCATAGTTCACGGGGTAAGATGGGCTCCTCTCGTATACATGAATATCTTTCTTATCAAACTACAAATAACCACGTTAGAATAACTATCTTATACCTATGAAATGTCATATATAATTTTACCTGTTCATTTCACTTTATCTACTATTTTCTCTTTCTTCTTTTGGGGCTTATCGAGAGTTATTTCGCTGATGACATTTCTTTCTGTTTCTTTCTTTGGAATGTTCGTCAGGAGGACCAGACTCTGAGGAGATGAGCCGAGCCAGGAGAACTTGGACCAGCTTACCGTTCAGCCTGACTTCTAGTTCCCCTGCCCTTATATTTTTGTATGCCATTGTTTAGGCACTTCCTTACTCATTGTATCTTTTATTTCCAAAACAGTTGTAAGTAAAAGTTGAATGTAAATAAAGTTGTTGTTCATTTTATTACTCTTGTCATTCTTGTTCATTTTTATATATTGCTTAATTACGCTTAACGTATTTATTTCTTAGTAAATACGTTGCGGTCTGCCACGTCACCGTTTCCATCTACTGGGAAGCGGGGCATGACAATGACCTAGGTAGATCGTTAAGCATTCGATTTCTACCTAATGATATCTTTTACTCACGAGTTGGCAACTCACCCCCGTTGTGCCATAGTTTTCTTGCAGGACCGACCGCGCGGATCAGTAGCGGCTTGCTGGCACATTCTTCTTTTGGGTGAGGTAGATCGTTAAGCATTCGATTTCTACCTGATGATGTCTTCTACTCATGAGTTGGCAACTCACTCCCGTTGAGCCATAGTTTTCTTGCAGGACCGACCGCTCGGATCAGTAGCGGCTTGCTGGCACATTCTTCTTTTGGGTGATTTGCTTGGTTGGTGGGTTACACTACAAATCATAACCACCATTGTATATTTTATTCAGTTGTATTTAGTTAAAAGCTCTATCAATCAGACTATGTATATTTATGGACTTAGAGACCTGTTGTATATTCTTTCGGACTTAGAGTCGTGACTTGTATATGATTCCCTATATTTGAATTGATGATATTTTGGTTTTTCTTTTACTTTCTTTTCTGAGATGATCTTCGTCTTGGGCGTCGTATATACTTAATGCATGGTTGTGTTTCCGCCGATTGGCGATGAGCTAGCTCCCACTTGGGGATACTAATATTATTATTGCTTATGTATTGGTTTTGATCAAATTTACAAAGGACGTGTTGCCCAAATTTCAAATGACGAATATGTTTTTTAAACTTTAGAATACTATTTACTTGTATTTTCAATGAACTTTACCTACACTTGAAAAGCGGATCTTGATTTCATTTATACATCTTTTTCAAAACTTCACCTCCACTATTTTCTTAAAATGGTTTAGATTCCTGGTTTTTTGGCTTACTTGGGTTACGGTGGGGTCCTTTAGACTTCACGTGATTCAAGTGCCGGACACGTGCCATTTCCGGGTCGTGACAAAGTTGGTATCAGAGCGTTAGGTTTAACTTTCGTTCGAGTCTAGGTTTGACTATGCGGAGTCTAGGGCATATATTTCGGAATCTAGGCTTGACCTTACGGAACTTAGACTTGATTGAAAGGGTATTAGACCCGAACTTTCGTTATGTAAGTTGATCTTGGTTGATGGAGTAGGTAACTCAAGTAGAGTAACGTACCGTGCGTATGTTTCGCAGCATACTTACGATACAATACTCCGCTTAAGTAATCTTAAAATGTATATATCTTGAGATCCATTATTCTATTCGTTCTTATGATCTATCCTCATCGATATTTGTTTACGGTTCCTGTCACTATGGCCATGCGAGCCGAGAGGGGTGCGTGTAACATTTTGGAAAATTATAAATATTAATTTATAATTTCAAATATGAATATAATGAGTTTACAAAAATGATATCACATATGAATTTTGATATCGGATTGATATTCGCAAAAATGTAATTATTTTGGTAAAAATGAAGAAAAATGTGTGATGTCAGAAAAATGATATTTGAATTATTTTAATATGATATGAAATTTTATTAAAAAGTTATGGTATTTAAGTATTATGATAAGTGTTTTATTTCTTTTTTTTAAAAAACATGAATTTTGATTTAGTGTAACATGAAGGCACTTATTTAAAAAGGTTTGTTTTTATTATTTTGTATGAGGGTTGGGTAAATGTTAAGGTTAGATTAAACCCTCACAACCTCCACACCACACACACACACTCATCTCCCTCCACCCCATGCTTCAACCCTTACACCACCACCTTACAACCCTTCACCTCATTCTTTTTCTATCTACCTCCTTCATCTAATTACACATAATCATTCTTTTTTTCTCCAAATTGAACCAATACTTCTTTCAAGCTCCAACACTAAAGTTTCAAGTGTTCATCAAACCAAAAGAAGAAAACCATGAATCCTTCATCAAATTTCAGCAAATCATCAAGCTAGAGCTTCTACAACTTCAAGAAACCTCAAGCCACCAATTCTTGAGCTGGAATTACTTGTGCACTATCTCTATAGGTACATTTTCTTTCTTCTTGCAAGTCTTGTTTTGTTAAATATCAGTTTAGTGTGCAAATATCAGAAAAATAGAATTTTTGTGATATTTTTGATGCTAAACTTGAATCTGGAACTACTAGGTTAACCCATTAGAAAAACTAACAATACTAGGATATGGTGAGACCAATTGTCACGACCCGAAGGTACGGAACGTGACCGGCACTTAAATTACGAAACGTCTAGAGGCGTAACGTAATCTAAGCAAGCCGAAGCCCAGAAATCTAAACCAATTAAAAGAAGAAGTGTAGGAAAACAAGTTTAAAAGCAATATCAAATTTTCTCGAAAATTTCGGCAGAGTCTCCTTTGTAAAAACTGGCCCCAAACGGGTACAAACAAGAATAATATACATAAGCAATAATAAAGGCATCCCCAAGCGGGAGCTAGCTCTTTGCCAATTGACGGTCACAACCACGCAAGCAATATAATATACAACGCCGAAGGGCGAGGATCAAAACTCAAAGAAAACCATCAAAACCACCAGAAAACCATAATAATACAAGCGCGACTCTAAGATCGAAAGAATAAACAACTGGTCTTCTAAATCTATCAAGTAATACAAGTCTGGTTGATGGAGCTTACTATATACAAATGAAATAATAAAGTACAACGGCGGTCCCGATACAAGTGAACCAACCTACCAAGCAATCACCCTGATTGAAATGGTGTGCCAGCAAGCCGCCAAGAAAACCTGTACATCTAAACCTGTAAAAAAATTTTGGTACAACGGGGATGAGTTGCCAACTCGTGAGTAGAAGACATCTGTGATTAGAAATCGCATGCACGATACTCTCCTAGGTCATATAATATACTTAACATAACACTAGACAACTAGTAGTGATAGGGTGATGGGCTATGCATAAGTGTAATACTCAGTGCTCGTGTCAGTGTCACCAAGTGGCAACATATCATGTATGTATTTGATGTATGAATGCATCATGAATGAAACAATCAACCATGAAATCTGGACATATCTGATAAAGAAAATCTTTAACTTTTATCATAGTAAAATTTGTATGGTAATCATCAATGAAATCCATGGAAATCCATGTCAAGTATCGACACAAACATATATATCTCAAAATCTCAATATCTCAAAGTCTCAATATCTTGAAATCTCAATATCTCGGGCTCCGTCAGTCCGGATCGGCCCATATCATCAAATCTCACGACAACGGTCGGTATCCTCCGGATATCCGCCGCGCCAGACATCACTGGTAAGTAGTCTTCCCCTGTTAGGCTCATCATTTACAACTCGAGTTTCTTGCCCCGGGGTACCATACCGGGCCCACCATGTACCCGAGACGGTTCATCCACTCCTCGAATCGGGTCTCGAAATCCAACAGAAAACATGAAATCTCATGGTGGACGATACATACATCATGAGAAAACCGCAACTTGCATTTTTAAAAATGATGATACTAAGCTTTTATTAAATTCTTGCGGTTTTCCCCCAAAATCCAGAAATCTCATAGAAATCCAAAATCCCAAAATCATGAGTAAGTAAATAATAAGTATCGGCATATGCCCCACAATACTGCATGATAATATGAATATGTGAATGCATGAAGTGTCTAAGTAATAAATGCAATGTCTAAACTAGCACATGAGAGTAATCACACAATATTATATTGGACTTGCATTTAACTGATTATATCAATAAAAAGATAATATGTTCTAAAGTGTACGTGGCATGGCAATTACCGATGATGATGTGTATGAGCTGGCAAATAAGTGTAGGCGGAACATACGCATCATCGATAATGGTGCTGGTGTCCTAACAGGCAGAGTTTCATATTAGCTAAAGAAACATATGTATGAACATGCAATGCGATGGATACAACATGAACATAACGGTGAATGTGTAGTAAACGCACAACTAGAGAATATATACTAATTACGAGTCATACAGTTTGTTGTTTGAAAAAGCACGAATCGTGGTTTTTAGAAAATTAGGGGCTACGGGGTTTTTAAGAAAAGATATGTCCTTTGAAAAATCCGTAGTATCCCTTAGGCTGTCTTTAAAAATGCGCACGATTCGTTAGTTTTGAAAATAAGTATGACTTGAGCCTAAACTAATATCTACCTAACCAGCCAAGGGACTAACTAAAGAATCTAGTCGAAAGGTAAGAAGAATCCTCCTAAAATCTTAGTCGATATCTCTAGTAGTCGGCGATCCAGCCTCAACAGCGTCACGTACGTAGTACGACTTCCTCGAGTCAAGAGTGCGGATCAATTATCACATCTATGCCTCGTACGGTAAAATCCATCGTACGGTATCCCAAAATCGGGGTACTGGTCAACTATCACGTATATATAGATTATCGTTCGTATAATATCATCATCAAACAATATCATGATCAAGTGTACTGTACTATAATTACATACATTCTAATATCATCAAACATATATTATCGTCTGTGTAAATATACATCGTCAAATTATCCACTAAAATATCATGTCATATATCATATCATGATTAAGTCACATATTACGATCTGGGTCTTATTCTAGAGTCTCGTTCATTTCAATGTCACCTACACATATTATCGTTTATATATATATATATATATATATATATATATCTTATTCCATTACCCAACGATCCGCTAATATCATAACACATTTCATATCGTATCTCGATCATATATCCAATATCTCACGGTATCATGCCCGATCATATCGACTCATCCCCGAGCATCATATAATATCCTTATATCACATGTATATGTTGTATATATATATATATACCTACACATATTCCTATACACACACACACACACACACCCCAAGTCAAGTTTATGTGTGTGTGCGTGTGTGTGTCTACATGAAACCTACGAATTCCCTCCAAGGCAATCATCCTCTGGTTAAGTCTTTCTAAATCAGTCTAATCCAACTTAAAGTTTTCAATAGTACCCTACTCGCCAAGAATCTAAGGTCACGTCCGACTTCCTAATAATAGTACATAATATCCTTATTGTACGTTTGCGGGGGTGCTATACGCCATCCACCCGATTTCCCCCGTAGATTTACATTTACTCACCTGGTCCTTATCTGCCGAACTCGATGTCGCCATCCTCTTCTTCATCATCCGAAGTCCACGTGAGGGGTACCTATACGCAAACATATATAATATCGTAAACCGAAATCGTGGATAAAACCCAAAACGGCAGACGAAACGTGCATAGGTTAAAACCTATGACCCGCTCAAGCAAAAGAACCAAATAACTCTCGACATCGGCATACGAACACCAATTGATTGAGAAAAACCCAAATGTACCAATCTTGGTTTCACAAATCACTAATTATAATATGAAATAGATTGTAACTCATCAAAAGCTCAAAATAAATCGAATCGATTTATTTCTGAAAACCTAGAAAGCATCAAATAACCGTTTTAATTCTAAACATGATGTTTTAACAAAACTAGTGGCCATAATATTCACTAAATATCATAAGTAGTTCATACAAACCATTACTTAAATTTAATCTCATCAATTTTTATTAAACCCAAAATTCTAGTTTGCAAATTTATCCAATTTTAACAATTTCAAAGTAAAAATGCACAAAACAACAACTAAGCTTGGTTTTGCATGATCTAAAATATTAAACTACAATTTATAATGTTAATAATGTCATGAAACTCTAATTATATTTTAATCTCAATTATTTAATCAATTTACAAAAACCTACTTTGCAACATTAGCATAATTAGCATAATTTTAAACTAATAATTAGCAACTAGTAACTAGATTAGGTTTTGCATTCCATTAACATGTTAATCTACCCATTAAAATCATGAATAATTGATAAAAAACCCTAATTTGATTTAAAAACCCTTTCTTGAATTTTGAATTATAAAATTAAAATCATAATTAAACTTCTAATTAAGCTAGACTAAAATAATTTAGCAACAATTTGAACATGGTTTAGAATTCTACCTCCAACTTGAGATCCAACATGCAAACTTGTCTCCAAAATGATCTCTTTTCTCCAAGGATTCAAGTAAGATTGATCAAAGAATAATGGGTAGGATTTAAATTAGGAATTTGTGGGATTTTTCATGGATTTTTGATGAATTTTTGGATGATTTTTGAAAGGAAATGAGCTTGGGAAAAATTGGGGTTGCCGCCATGAAGGGTTCGGCCTTGACATGGAGGAAAAGAAAGAGAGAGAAAATGAGTGTAGAAACATGTAGAAACCTCTCAAATAAATCACCTCCTTTAAGTCTTTTCACTAATTATTAAATTTTATTTATTTTCTTTATTCAATTTATCCTAGAAAAGTCTAGAACCATGGAAAAGTTTGAGAAGGAATTTTGCATGTTACACACTTAATTCTAAAATGTTATGGTTCATTTTTGTAAAATTAACCTATTCCAATTTGTATTTACCACTAATTAATTGTATAATTAAAGCTTATGTTAATATTTGAATTTAATTAATTTAGGAAAAATATTTAAGTAAACTAACAATTTACAAGTCACCAATTAAACACCAAATACTAGTAATTACATAGTTAAAATAGGCGTATTTGAGTCTATAATGAAAAATAATTGTCGTTGAGTTTTACGGAAAATACGGTTTATTTTACCGATTATCAGGAAATTCACCTAAAGGATTTTATTTATTTAACTATTTATTTATTTATTTTTAAAATGTTACACCAATAGGAGGCAACCCCTAAAGCCCGAGCCCCTAATTCTCTAGTTCACCCGCCGGTTCTTCCTATTTTCCCGTCGCTGCCGGTCCTTCACGGTAATGGTGCTTTGGGTTTTTGTCAGTTGCTTTATTTGGTAATAATATAAGCTACTGTATTGTTTGATTTTACCCAGATTTCATATAAAGAAATCTGGGAGTGTTTTAGTATTGTTTTATCAATGTTTCCAATATTTATGATACGGTTTTTCGTATTTCTATATCTCGACTAAATTATTGACGTTTGTACGTTAATGTCAGGGGTATTTGGTCGCATTTGGAGTAAGTAAGCTATAGATTCTAACCTTTGGGTACTTAGCTCATTGTTTTGGTTTTGATATGATATTTACGCCGATGTGTTATAACTATGATTGTAGGTACGATCGCGGAAGTTTCCGAGACGGTAAGGACGGACAAAGCAAGCATGGATTTTGACTAGCTTGATAAGTGCGGGTAGATTTATATCTACGGGGGAAGTCGGGTGGATGGCGTATAGCACCCCCGCAACCATTTAACTAGGATAGTTATGCTATCTAGTTAGATTTTAGTGATATGTTAAATAACTTAGCTTAATTATATTGATGTTATTTCGCATCTAGTAGGTTATACATATGGTTATGGTGACATACGTACGTGACGATGGATCCATACGATATGGATATGAGGTTGGATGGATATTGTACGAAGGATCATACCGTACTTGTGATGATGAGGATAGTATACCGAATACGGCCAAGTTTCATTTGGACTCGTGGAGTCATGAGTTATCCCGACTTAGGACGTTACGTTTGAGTGAGCTATACTCTTTTAAAAACTAATGATTCGTTTTCCATTTTAAATGATAAATGACAAGGATGCGATACTATTTTCCAAAACGAATATCTATTTTAACTTGATGCAGCTTCCTTATTTAAAAATAACGTTTCGTTCCATTTTAAAATATAATGGTATAGATCATAGCAATTAGTTACGTTTAATAATTATGCGATACGCTTAGATTTCCTTTACATGTTCGCGATACGCTTATCGATTATATACGTTCTCTTTTATACGAACATACTGATATAACATTGCATAACTACCAATGAGTACTATATTTCACGAGCACAGACGCATATGCTACACTACACCTCATTAGTGCTGCCATGACACTGTAGGACCGCTATACCACGCAATGTGTATGTAAATGTCGATACGAGGCGTTATGAATTCCCTATATCCAGAAAATTGGATTGTAATTATATGCTATGGATATGGGTAGAATTACTTTCTCCTTTAAACACTTATAGAACACTTTCCCAAATACTAATGATTGCCATGCTGCATGAGCACAGACGCGTATGCTACTCTACACATCATTAGTATTGCCATGACACAGTAGAACTGTTACATTTGTTTGCACGACTGACTATACTTACGTATGATGCCTTTATTGTTAGTTGTATGTATGCCCTAGAGGCTGTTATTGTATATGATTGTATATTATAATGGATGCTTGGACATATATAAGGATGACTTTCTTGCTCGACATGATAGTATGCAATCTGGTTACTCTTTATCTTAACATGTAGACTAGTATTGTGATACTGTCTTGCTCTCACATGTTGGTAAAGCCCTTAGGGTATGTACTTGACTACCATGATTATGATGTAGATCATACTAGTGGGGCCAGGGTAGTCCACAAGTTTATCCTTTAATTGTTCCTAGTCATGGGTGTATCGAGACGAGGCATCGATATTCCAGAGTAGACTAGCGTATATGTTTCTTGACCCATTTGATGGGCGATGGATGATGTTACGCCTCGCTTCCCAGTATACAGGCAGAGAGCGCGACTGACCGCTACGTATTTACTCTGAAATAAATACGCTAAGCGTATCTAAGCAATATAAATATAAATGCACAAGAGACAAGATATAATAAAACAACAACTTTATTTATTCACATTTTTTTTACAATACATGGAAAAGTAAATACAACTGAATGAAAGCAATGCCTAAACAGTGGCATAACAGAAAAGGAAAAGTACTGAAATAAAAAGTGTACAATGAAGCTAGAGCTTAGGGTCATAGGCAAGCTGATCTAAGTACTCACTAGTAGTGTCACGACCTGCAGGGTACGGAACGTGACTGTCACTTAAGTTATGAAACGTCTCAAGGCGTCCGTAAATAAGTAAGCCAAAGCCCAGAAAACAAAACCTAATTAAGAGCTAGAGTGAAGGAAAAACCAATTTATTTAAAGCACTTTATTCCACTAAATCACATCAAGTCTTTTTAAAACAAATTTCCTTTTTCCAAAATTTCCGACAGAGTCTCCTTTGTAAAACAGGCCCCCAAACAGGTACAAAACAGGAGTATAAATGAATAACATGAAATATGGCATCCCCAAGCGGGAGCTAGCTCTTCGCCTCAAGGCGGTCACAAATCCCACATAATGTAAATCAGCAACGTGCATAAATAAGCATGAAAAGTACAAGTAAAATAATCATGTCGACTCAAGTGAGCTCGACCCCAAATATAACATAAAATCCACAAGTCTCACAGCCTCGTCTCTAGGTCAATATACAATAATCCAAATAACTGGTACAGCTGATATAGTAGATGGAGTACTCTAGATACAATGAATATATATAAGGTGGTACAAAATGATAACATAACCCATCTATGAGCAAAAGCCTCGAGTCCAGGCAAAAAGGGCAAAAGAAGCTAATGTGCCCGCCGCTACAGTACCGACGGAGCGGACCTGCAGAAAAGCTGTGGCACAACGGGGGTGAGTTGCCAATTCGTGAGTAATAAATAACATCTATAGAGGCTATCGCATGAATGCACACAAGTATCCTAGCACCTATATACAGATATGGCAGGGTATACTGGCAGGTATGTATGCAACATGAATGAACTAGCAGGTATGTATGCCACATGAATATACTCGTGATCTGAATATGTAGGTATGAGAATCATTCTTTTCTTTTTGGAAACTCTTTTTAAATATCAGTATAATGTCAATAGAATCAACAAGAAATCCGTGTCCAGCAACGACACCTCAAAACGGTCTCAATCTCATGTATCCATATCACAGCATCACTGGCCTCAGCCGTCCGGCTGACCCATCTCAAATATCAATATCTCATCATCTCGCGGCCACGGTCGGTATCCTCTGGATATTCTCCATGCCAAATGAAGTCACCGGTAGGTAATCCATCCCCTGCCAGGCTCAACGCCATCATCTGCGATCCTCTTACCTACCTTACCGGGCCTACTATGTACCCGAGACGGTTCATCCAACTCCTCGAAACGCGTCTCGAAAACCACAGCAAACTCATGGTGGACGACACTTTACATCACTAGAAAACCGCAACTTTTCATATTTTAGAAAAAGTAATAAGTTTGTAAATCTTGCAGCTTTCCCCCGAAATCCAGAAATATCATAAATCTCAAGAATCATCATAAGTGCATGCACCAATGATAATAAATGCATATGGTATCAATAATCGAGTTGCAATGTATGATTTATAGACTAGGCACGAACAAATGATGTAATGAGGTACATGCATGTGAACAACAGTTTTACAATTTCATTTTAAGGATTTAATGCAATAGCACAGGTTATAAGCATCAATTGATAACATGTTTCAGATTATAAGTTATCTAGTGTTGTGACATGGCAATTACCAGGGCGTGTGTGTACACATGAATAGTGCTCGTGCAGCATATAAAAACCCTGGTATTGGTGCATGTGTCCTACAGAATGAGTTCGCATATGTATGACAGTATAGAGCATGAAGGTAGCGGATAACATACAAGTGTTCTATTTCTAATTACTGACATTGCTAGGTATCTTTTTAAGTTACTAAATCTATCGGGCGACTTGCGCCATCCAAGCGATGGTCCCCCGTAGATGTTACATCTACTCACCCGTGATCTCGCGCTAGGTGTGTCCGACCACCTGCTTTCCTTTCTCCGCGGCGCTCGAAGTCCCCGCCTGCGAACCTAGAATTTACACAAAGCAACACATAAGCTTAGATATTCTAAAAACGCGATATTAAAACCAAACGAGAAACTCGCGTCGCGAACTAAACGCGCGCGTGTACGTAACGTGAGTGCATACGCCAAAACCCAACGCGACACGCTGTGGCACACAGCGATACGCTGTGATTCACAGCAACCCAACTCGACACGTATCGTATGTGTCGCGCAAGTCCCGCTACGCTAAATATAGGTAACAGGTTCCAGATTATACCTGGAGCAAAAACAACGAAAATAAACAAGACCAAACCCTTAACCATACCTACAGACACCTACCCAACAAAACTCAAGCCATTTCACCACAGTGTGGCCGGCGGCAAGGGGGGGTCAGGCCGGCCCAAATCCGGCGACAGAGGCCTAGGCTTCTACCCTAACATTCTAACACCATATACAGCCTAATGTACATGTTTGCTAGCTGAAATAACTACCCTAGGTACAGCAGATTCTACGTATCCTAAAGTCTCGTTTTAAAAACGCTTAAAGCACTAAGTTTGCAAAGATAGGGTGTTTTGTGAAGTCAGGTGAAAATACAAGGGTCAAGCGATACCAACAGCAAATATTGGAGTTAAGCCAGCCTTGAAAACCCTAATCTACCCTGTTCTCCAACTAAACCATCAAAACACCGTCAAAAGTCCACAAAAACACAAAGAAGCTCATCATCTCCCCCAGATTTACCAACAACAGAAACTCAAAACTCAAACAATACCAAAACACAGACAAAACCCTACAAACACTACTACCCAAGCACCACCACCCATCTCTTCATGGGGGCCGGCGACGCCGGAAAATGAGGGGAGGTCGCCGGTTTTTGCAAGGGGAAAACCGGCACCAACCTCACACACTACCATAAAGACCCTGCACAATATTCTGTAGGTGTTTGCTAAACTAAAAATTGACCAGGGTTAAAGCAGGTCTCGGGTATCCTAGAAAGTCTATACAAAATGCTAAGTTGCACCAATTTGAAAAGATCTGGTATTTTTGCGAAATTCTGGGAAAATTCCTAAGTTAACTGGCCTTAAACACGCTTAGACAAGCTAAAAGATCAGTAAAGACCAACACTTGGCCAAGTCTCACTCAAAACACCTAAATCTAGCACTAACCTTAATATAAACACTAAACTACACTAACTAACACCTAAGTTAAACAAGCAAGGAAATCAAGTTTTAGATATATACCTCAAGAGATCTTAGGAGGCATGAGAAGAGAAGAAGAAGAAGAAGGAGAGTGAGTGGCTGCTGCTGCTGCTGTTGCTGATCTGCTGTTGCTGTTGCTGTTGATTTTTGTTGTTGCTGTTGCTGCTATAGCTGATGCTGCTGTTTATTGCTGATGGTGCTGATGCTGTTGCTGTGTTGCTGTGTTGGTGTTGTGTTGATGTTGTTGTGTTGGTGTTGTGGCTGATGTTGTTGTGTAGCTGGTGTGGTGTTGTGGTGCTGGTGTTATGTAGCTGGTGTGGTGTTGATGGCTGATGATGTTGCTGCTGCTGTGGCTGTTGTAGCTGCTGATGTTGTTGCTTGTTGCAGCTGCTGTTGTGGCTGATGTGGTGTGTGTGTGAGAGAGTGAGAGGGAGAGATGTGAGTGAGAGTGTGTGTGAAAAAGTTTTGAAATGAAATGGAGTGTGACACAACCCTAGAGCCACTTCTTTCACTCTCTCATTAAATGCTAGCATGCACATCCATCATGCCCTCTCTCTCCTCAACACAAGTCAACCCTTAACCCTAACCAATTTTAAACAAAACTAAAAAAACCCTTAATTAAAACTAATTAACGTAACAAATTGGTTAGACCACCATGGTTGTCTAAGCATGGTTAACCCTAAGCTTAAGCCAAGTTAACATGCAGTCCAGATAAAATTCTAATAAAATAACCATAAAACCAGATAAATTATTAGAAACCCGTTTTGGTAAACTTTTCACCAAAAACCCCACATTAACTCACAATTACCACTAAACCAATTCTCAGGTGTTACAAGTAAGCTCGATCTCCTGAGTGTCCAGATCACCTGACAACATTCCAAAGAAGAAAGAGAAGGAATGCCGTCAGCGAACAATCGCTCGATAAGTCCCAAAGATAAAGGAGAAGGATAATAGACAGAGAATAAAAGAGAGAGTATAACTTTTAAAGTTGTAAGTAGTGTTAACGCTGTTGTTTATAGCTTGGTACAAAAGGATGTCAGTGTATACGAGAGGAGTCTCTATATGCTAGAGACTAGGGCAAATGGAAGTACAAGGAACCGTTATGCCACGGTACAACAGCAACGGAATATAGGTTAGGTGTCTTAAATCTTACAGTCTCGTGCCACTTCTAACACCTTCCGTACCAATCTACCCCTTAAACCCCGCGATGTCTTAATTGTATTGTAAATTGTATTGTCTTGTATAGATGGATGACTTGCCGAAACCATGATATCAGTAAATGGATGTAACTGGAGAATCATGTAAATGGAAGTATATCCATGGTTCGGTTCAGTCAATACAAATTGAATATATTGAATATATGTATTCAAGGATTCATGTTGAATTGTAGATCGTAGATTGTACTTGAATCATATTCAAGTCAGATTATTAATGAGACTCGGTCTGAGTCAGACAATTAGAAAAGAAATTGAAGTCTTGATTGTTTTGATGTTATCGGTAACCGCTGCACATGGGCGGCATGATTTGTGTCTTTTTCAAAGACGATTACCGTGTTGATAACACCGTTGTTAAGTTGTCTACCTTAGATAGGCAAGCACCCATATCTCCGGCTCCCTGGGGCTCAAGAGATTGGTCCCGCTTAAACCTATATTTACTAGGGTCCTTAGGGTAATTTATAGAACTTGAGGGGTTTTTATGTAAAAATAATTTGTATACTTTTCAAAATATACTCCAAGTATTTATTTATCGTCTTTAGAGTTTTCATAGTTGTAGATTTTATATTTGTGACATTTCTAGTGAATAAACCTATTTTTCATAATACATGGTATTTAATTGTAATATTGAACTTGTATGGAATTCATGGTATTTTATTGTAAAGTGATTCTTGTGATTTTAGAAAAAGTTGGGATATTTATATTATCACAAAATAGATATTTTAATGATACATATATATATATATATATATTTATATAAAAATAATTTAAATATATACTATATTTCTAGAAATCTCATTTTCTTAAGATATTCGTATTTTAAATCTTCGAGACCGAATGCTCCTTGTAGAGGTCTGAATGTCGTACTATTAAGCCCAGGGATGTCCGATAATCTGCACCATCCCAATCGGGTTCCCCAAAGTGGGTTGTAGCGGCGCTTTGCAAAGATTTGTAATAAATACGTATCTTGTAGAAAAATGGTTTTAATAGTGAAAGGTATTAATATGTAAAGATTCGTTTTTCCGTATTCTATGTTCCCGAAAGGTATTGTGCTATGTTGCATATGAGTGTGTGAGGAGATAGGTCATTACTTCGCGATCTACTTAAAGGTATAGCAAGATTTTGATGTTTTAAATGTCGGAATTAAACTACATGGTATTTTAGTGAAATATACAATAACAATTGAAATAGAAATCCTTTTGATATGGAACTTATTCAATATGACCTGTTATTGTTTAATAGTCAACATGTAATGGTTTAGTATGATTGTATTTAAGAAAATGTTGAATTTTTAGGAAGAACCGAATCGGACATCGGATTAACTCCGATTTCGTCGGTATTTAGAAATCCGTATTTTTAGAAAAGAATAGAGAAGAGGGAGGTAAGACTTACGGGTTTAGAGCTTAGAAGAGAGTAAATGGGGGTGGTAGGAGGCGCCGGTGCGTCGTTTTGTTGCCTGGAGCTTCTAAGATCGTCGTCGGAAAATTGCCGGAGCTTCGCCCTTCGCTAACTCCAAAAGTACACTAAACTTCTATGGATTTCTTAAGAGTTTTGATCAGAATTTTGGAGTGAGGGGTGTGTGTTTAGGGATTGTATTTATAGGGTAAGATTAGGGTTTAGGGTAGGTGAAAGGTTGAATTGAAAAAATGTATTAAAATATATTAAAATAGAGTAATTAGGGTTTTAAAAAGTCTCTGGTACTGGTATGTACATTTAAAGTATACAGGAGTACAGGGGAGTCCAAGAGGCCCAACTTTTATGTTGGGAACTAAATGTCCGGCCGAGTCCGGCCGGCGGCGGCGGCCCGAGTCGGCCGAGTCCATCCGTGTCCGGCGGCCGTTGGCTTCCTCGACACTCCATTTACCGCCTGGGATAGTTTGTTTATTTAGTGTAGTGGGGTTTTTACGAGTTATGCATGTGTAAACCCTTGGTCTTCTAAAAGTTTAAAGAGAAAATAATATTAAAAATAATGTGGGGTATGAGATTTGAACTCTGGTAGGTTAGTTCAGCAGTGCAAGGTCTTACCAGTGAGCTACAAGCTCCTTCTTACTATTAAAAGCAAATTAATTACTTATAGCAATCACAGTAAATGCAAATACCCCAAGTATACATTAATTTTTTAACAAATTTTTGTACACTAAATTTGGAGTTGTTATAGTCTACCCTTCTTACAAAAATTTCGTCTTCGAAATTTACAACTTTTATTTTAAGGACTAGTTTACAAAGAGGTGAGGGTATTTTGCACGCATCTCATCTTCTCTTTCCCATGTTGATTCTCCTGGAGTGTCTTTTCTCCACATCACTCGAACCAAGTTGACTTCTTTGTTCCGAAGTGACTTCACTTTCCTGTCCAGGATCTCCACAGGTTGTTGCTCACAAGATAAGTCGGACTGTACAGTGAGCTCGGAATGATCGAGAATATGGTTGGGGTCACTCATATACTTTCTGAGTTGGGATATGTGGAACACATTATGCACTCCTTCCAATGAAGGTGGAAGTTCTAAGCGGTATGCCACTTCACCGACTCGTTCGAGTATGTCGAACGGTCCAATGTACCTTGGACTTAGCTTTCCCCGTCTTCCAAATCGGACCACTCCGCGGTTCGGAGATATTTTTAAGAATACGTGATCTCCTGGCTGGAACTCCAAGTGACGTCGTTTTGCATCAGCCCAGTGCTTCTGTCGATCTTGGGCTATGCGAATTCTTTCTCTGATAGTACGAACTATATCAACAGTTGCTACTATCATCTCAGGTCCAAGAAGTTCCCTATCTCCGATGTCGTCCCAACTTAATGGCGATCGACACTTCCTTCCATATAGTGCTGCAAAAGATGTCATTCCTATGCTTGCTTGGTAGCTGTTGTTGTACGAAAACTCCACAAGATGTAGGTGATCTTCCCACGATCTTTTGAAGTCTAACATACATGCTCTAAGTATATCCTCCAAGATCTGAATAGTTCGCTCAGATTGACCATCTGTTTGTGGATGATAAGCCGTGCTGAAGTTCATGCTTGTTCCCAAGCTTGCTTGCATACTCTGTCAAAATTGTGATCGGAACCTGATGTCACGATCGGAGACAATGCAGACCGGTACTCCATGAAGTCTCACAATTTCCCGTATGAGTTCATGGGTATCAGAGATAGTACATATTTAAAGAGTTTAAATCTTAAGTAGATTCTTACCTCCATGTACTTCTTTGCTAATGTCTCAGTTGATTGGCCAACTCGAAATGGGATGAAGTGAGCCGACTTTGTGAGTCGATCCACAATGACCCATACCGCATCGTTACCCTTTGTGCTACGAGGAAGAGCAGTCACAAAATCCATCGTGATGTGTTGCCATTTCCATTCTGGGATTGGTAACGGTTGAAGTAGTCCAGCCGTCCTGTGATGTTCAACCTTTACTTGCTGACACACCAAGCATTTAGCGACGCTTCTGGCTACTTCACGCTTCATTCCATGCCACCAGTAATTCTGACGTAGATCTTTGTACATCTTTGTACCTCCAGGGTGTACTGAGTAGGGAGAGCTGTGAGCTTCTTTCATTAACTCTTCCCGAACAGAACCTTTTGGTACACATAATCTGCTGCCGTATCTCAAAGATCCGTCTTCATGGATGATGAAGTCTGTTCTGAGTCCATTCTCCACTTGTTCTCTGATCTTTTGCAACTTAGCATCACTTGCTTGAGCTGTTTTGATCTGATTGACAATGGTAGATTGAACTTGTAAATTCATCAAACTTGAAGCGTTACCTGGCATGTCTACTTCAATCTCCACCTGATGCAAGTCCTGTTGTAGTTTCCACTGAGCGGTGAGATGCATTGCTAATGGTTGGCGACTAAGAGCATCTGGAACCACATTCACCTTCCCTGGGTGATATTGCGGGTTGATGTCAAAGTCCGCCATGAGTTCTAACCATCGTCTCTGCCGCATATTCAATTCCTTCTGAGTAAATACATATTTCAGACTTTTGTGATCTGTGTATATGTTCACTCGTTCACCAAGAAGATAATGGCGCCAAATCTTGAGAGCAAAGATGACGGCTGCCAATTCCAAATCATGCGTCGGATAATTGCGCTCATGAGTCTTCCGCTGTCTTGAAGTATAAGCCACAACTTTACCGTACTGATGTAGAACACATCCTAATCCCTTACCGGATGCATCACAATGCACTTTGAAACCTCCAGACTGGTCCGGTATAACGAAAATAGGCGCTGATGTCAACCTTGACTTGAGTTCTACGAAAGCCTGTTCGCATGCTTCTGACCACACAAAATCTTCATCTTTACGTGTGAGCTTGGTCAGGGGTGTTGCTATCTTTGAAAAGCCTTCAATGAACCTTCTGTAATATCCAGCTAGACCCAAGAAACTTCGAATGTCCTTCATTGACTTTGGTGTCGGCCATTTGCTTACTGCTGAAACTTTTGCTGGATCTACAGAGATTCCTTCGTCTGATACGATATGTCCAAGAAAACCAACTTGATTTAGCCAAAACTCACACTTGTTGTACTTGGCATATAATTGATGTTTTCGTAGAGTTTCCAAGACAATTCGTAGGTGCTCGGCAT
This sequence comes from Agapanthus africanus, assembly GCA_030015575.1. Classification (NCBI taxonomy): domain Eukaryota; kingdom Viridiplantae; phylum Streptophyta; class Magnoliopsida; order Asparagales; family Amaryllidaceae; genus Agapanthus; species Agapanthus africanus. The sequence continues at coordinate 484,472,517 of CM057343.1, read as the reverse complement.
GTTCTTTCCGACTCTTAGAATGCACCAGGATATCGTCGATGAAGATGACAACAAACCTGTCTAAGTACTCCCGGAAAACTTGATTCATTAGGTTCATGAATATTGCTGGTGCGTTGGTCACTCCAAATGGCATCACTAGAAATTCGTAATGACCATAGCGAATTTTGAAAGCCATTTTATGAATATCAGCTTCCTTGACCTTCACCTGATGATAACCTGAATGAAGATCTAATTTAGAGAAAACACAAGATCCACTTAGCTGATCGAATAGATCGTTAATGCGCGGAAGTGGATACTTGTTCTTTATCGTGACTTCGTTCAAGGCTCTGTAATCAATGCACATTCTGTATGAACCTTCTTTCTTCTTCATAAGTAGTACAGGTGATCCCCAACTTGAAGTGCCGGGACGAATCCATCCTTTCGCCAATAATTCGTCCAACTGAGTTCGGACTTCCTTCAAACTTTCCGGACTTAATCGATAAGGTGCTTTGATCACCGGTTGTGCTCCTGGTACTAAATTAATACTGAATTCAAGAGCTCGATCGGGAGGCAAACCTGATATATCGTCAGGAAACACGTCATCGAACTCTCGAACCACTTCTGGCCTTGATTCTTCCTCTGCTTGAGTTGCTGCAATCACTGCTTCCTTTGGCTTCGCTTTGTATGTACTTGGCTCCAGTGTACGGTCTCCACTTTTGAAATAAAAGACTGGATGATCTGGAATCTCAAATACTACCCTCCTTTGACGACAGTCAATGGTAGCATAAAAGGTTCCGAGCCAATCCATACCTAGAACCACATCGAAGTTCGGTATGTCCAGCACTTTGAAGTCAGCATAGAATTCTCTGCTGCAGACGACTACTGGACACAAGCTGTATCCCATCATTGCCTTTAGAACGCCATTTCCTGAACTGACATTCCAGTTGGATACAAGCGGTGTGACTGGAATCGCATGAGTTCGGACGAACCGTTGCGACGTAAAGCAGTGAGATGCTCCAGTATCAAAGAGTGCTAATGCAGGGAGTGAGGCTACTAAGATTGTACCTAAGGTATGTGGGATATGTTTTAGGTATAGGTAAAAGAATGTAGATAAGTAGCAAGACTGAAAGAAAAGTTTGAGAAGAAAGGGTTACCAGTGATAACTTGGCCAGTGGCCTCAGCTTCTTCCACTGTCATCGTGAAAGCCTGTCGCTGTGGTACATTCCTCCTGGCCTGAGGAGCATTCCTCGGAACGTTTCTTTGAGCTTAATGGAACTGACGAGGAGAAGGTGCATCTTGTGGTCCTTTAGGTGGTGGAGCAGGTAGTGCAAGTCTTGGAGCAGGTGCCTAAAGGGCTGGTCACTGCTGGTAATTGATCGATGGCCTGGGTGCAGCAAATGGTTTTTGTCTTTGGGGACAAGACCCAATATCATGAGCAGCCGAGCCGCAGACTAAGCAAAGACGGTTGGATCGCCGACAGTCTTTCATCATATGTCCAGTTCTCTTGCAGCAGGTACAAAAGGCTGGGCCTGTTGTTTGGTACTCCGGCTCTCCTTGGCACAAAAGGTGGCCTTGACGAGGCTCCTCCTGCCATCTAGTTGATAGGGTGCTTAACTCTTACAGACTGAGGTCTGCCCCTCATCTTTACCACTACCTCATGACGGCGGGCAGCTTTCAGTGCCGATTCATGAGTCGGAAAATCACCTGTGGTCAGTGCAGCCTGGATTTCCGAATCCAATGCTTATTGAAATCAATGGGCTCTGATCTCATCCGTCGGTATCAGGTGTGCTGCAAATCTATTTAAAGTATTGTGTTAGCTGTGTAGTATGTGATATATTGAACAATTCAAATTATTAAGACAAATCTTACCGACTAAGCATGGTGAACTCAGCATCATATTCATCTACCGACTTGGTCCACATCGAAACTTGTTGCAGATGATTGAACCGTTATTCCATGTCGAACCTGGCAGTCTCAGGGAAGTACTCAGTGTCGAACATGTCGCGGAAAGTCTACCATTCGATGGGTTGTTCAAGACGGCTTTCTTCCGCCTTCCACCAGTTCCGTGCATTGTCCGTGAGCTGCAACTTTGCTACACGAACCCAAGCTATTTCTGGCACTTGTGCTACTGCCAGATCATCTTCGATACTCTGTGCCCATTCCTCAGTATCCAGTGGGCTCTCCTTTCCTGCAAACTGTTTGGGGGTGCAAAGCCATGAATTGCTTCACCCCAGGTGCTTCTGCCTCGGGACGGTTCATTAAAAGAGCAGTCTGCTGCTGCTGTCCCTCTAGGAGGCTGCGGATTGCCTCAAGCAGAACCGTTTTCTCATTGAGTGGAGCAGGGACGGCAGGTGTGAGTGGTAGTGGTGGAGGTGTGTTGTTGACATTGGTGTTGGTGTTGTTTAGGGAATCCATAACCTTGAAGAAAAATTTGGGTTAGGACAGTTTCAAAGTACATGAAATGATAAGATTCAAGGACTATGAATTGTAAAGAATGTTTTAGTTGCTGGTTCTTGTGTTATATTGCTTAGATTGTTCACGCAGAACAGAACTGCATGGTAGAGTTTCATACAGCTCTGACCTGCATGGGCCGCCAACAAAACCTGTCACGCCCCGCTTCCTAGTGTATGGGCAGAGGGCGCGACTGGCCACTACGTATTTACTCTGAAGTAAATACGCTAAGCGTATCTAAGCAATATAAATATAAATGCACAAGAGACAAGATATAATAAAACAACAACTTTATTTATTTACATTCTTTTTAAAATACATGGAAAAGTACATACAACTGAATGAAAGCAATGCCTAAACAGTGGCATAACAGAAAAGGAAAAATACTGAAATAAAAAGTGTACAATGAAGCTAGAGCTCTGGGTCGTAGGCAAGCTGATCCAAGTCCTCACTAGTAGGCTCAATCTCCTAAGTGTCCAGATCACCTGACAACATTCCAAAGAAGAAAGAGAAGGAATGTCGCCAGCGAACAATCGCTCGGTAAGTCCCAAAGATAATGGAGAAGGATAATAGACAGAGAATAAGAGAAAGAGAGAGTATAACTTTTAAAGTTGTAATTAGTGTTAACGCTGTTGTTTGTAATTTGGTACAGAAGAATGCCAGTGTATACGAGAGGAGTCTCTATATGCTAGAGAGTAGGGCAAATGGAAGTACAAGGAACCGTTATGCCACGGTACAGCAGCAACGGAATATAGGTTAGGTGTTTTAAATCTTGCAGTCTCGTGCCACTTCTAACACCTTCCGTACCAATCTACCCCTTAAACCCCGCGATGTCTTGATTGTATTGTTTGTGTTGTATTGTAAATTGTATTGTCTTGTATAGATAGATGACTTGCCGAAACCATGATATCAGTAAATGGATGTAACTGGAGAATCATGTAAATGGAAGTATATCCATGGTTCGGTTCAGTCAATACAAATTGAATATATTGAATATATGTATTCAAGGATTCATGTTGAATTGTAAATTGTAGATTGTACTTGAATCATATTCAAGTCAGATTATTAATGAGACTCAGTCTGAGTCAGACAATTAGAAAAGAAATTGAAGTCTTGATTGTTTTGATGTTATCGGTAACCGCTGCACATGGGCGGCAGGATTTGTGTCTTTTTCAAAGACGATTACCGTATTGATAACACCGTTGTTAAGTTGTCTACCTTAGATAGGCAAGCGCCCATATCTCCGGCTCCCTGAGGCTCAAGAGACCGGTCCCGCTTAAACCTATATTTACGAGGGTCCATAGGGTAATTTATAGAACTTGAGGGGGTTTTATGTAAAAATAATTTTTATACTTTTCAAAATACACCCAAGTATTTATTTATCGTCTTTAGAGTTTTCATAGTTTTAGATTTTATATTTGTGACATTTCTAGTGAATAAACCTATTTTTCATAATACATGGTATTTAATTGTAATATTGAACTTGTATGGAATTCATGGTATTTTATTGTAAAGTGATTCTTGTGATTTTAGAAAAAGTTGGGATATTTATATTATCACAAAATAGATATTTTAATGATACATATACATATATATATTTATATAAAAATAATTTTAATATATACTATATTTCTAGAAATCTCATTTTCTTAAGATATTCGTATTTTAAATCTTCGAGACCGAATGCTCCTTGCGGAGGTCTGAATCTCGCACTACTAAGCCCAGGGATGTGCGATAATCCGCACTATTCCAGTCGGGTTCCCCAAAATGGGTTGTAGCGGCGCTTTGCAAAGATTTGTAATAAATACGTATCTTGTAGAAAAATGGTTTTAATAGTGAAAGGTATTAATATGTAAAGATTCATTTTCCTGTATTCTATATTCCCGAAAGGTATTGTGCTATGTTGCATATGAGTGTGTGAGAAGGTAGGTCATTACCTCGTGATCTACTTAAAGGTATAGCAAGATTTTGATGTTTTAAATGTTGGAATTAAACTACATGGTATTTTAGTGAAAACTACGATAACAATTGAAATAGAAATTCTTTTGATATGGAACTTATTCAATATGACTTATTGTTTAATAGTCAACATGTAATGGTTTAGTATGATTGTATTTAAGAAAATGTTGATTTTTTAGGAAGAAATCAGACATCGGATTAACTCCGATTTTGTCGGTATTTAGAAATCCGTGTTTTTAGAAAATAATAGAGAAGAGAGAGGTGGGACTTATGGGTTTAGAGCTTACAAGAGAGGAAGAGGGGATGGTAGGAGGCGCCGGTGCGTCGTTTCATTGCCGGGAGCTCCTAGGGTCGTCGTCGGAAAATTGCCGGAGCTTCGCCCTTCGCTAATTCCAAAAGTACACTAAACTTCTATGGATTTCTTGAGAGTTTTGATCAGAATTTTGGAGTGAGGGGGTGTGTTTAGGAGTTATATTTATAGGGTAAGGCTAGGGTTTAGGGTAGGTGAAAGGTTGAATTGAAAAAAATGTATTAAAATAGAGTAATTAGGGTTTTAAAGAGTCTCTGGTACTGGTCTGTACATTTAAAGTATACAGGAGTACAGGGGAGTCCAAGAGGCCTAACTTTTATTTTGGGGACTCGACGGTCTGGCCGAATCCGACCGGCGGCGGCGGCCCGAGTCGGCCGAGACGCCGGCCTATTCGGCCGAGTCCGGCAGCCGTTGGCTTCCTCGACGCTCTATTTACCTCCTGTGATAGTTTGTTTATTTAGTGTAGTGGGGTTTTTACGAGTTATGCACGTGTAAACCCTTGGTTTTCTAAAAGTTTAAAAAGAAAATAATATTAAAAATAATGTGGGGTATGGGATTTGAACTCTGGTGGGTTGGTTCAGCAGTGCAAGGTCTTACCAGTGAGCTACAAGCTCCTTCTTGCTATTAAAAAGCAAATTAATTACTTATAGCAATCACTGTAAATGCGAATACCCCAAGTATACATTAATTTTTAAACAAATTTTTGTACACTAAAATTGGAGTTGTTACAGATGATCCCATATCCATTGGTGTTTGACATTAAAGATTGTATACGGGTGCTCATTGGAGACTGGATACACTGAACAGGACTCGCCGAGAACTCCTAGATGGTATTATACCTAACGTCAGATAGCAGTTCTCTGGTGACACTGGTACAAGTTAGTCTGTAAACCCGAGATCATCATAGAGTCTTGTATGATTCCCACTGTGCTTTGATTTCCACCCTACCACGTTCAAGAGAGCGTGCAAACAGGTGGTTTTTGGGTATAGTCCCGAGTCACATGGAGGCAATGAGCGATAGGAGGGGTTTCGTCTTTCCCAGTATTAGGGGTTGATGTTGCGCTATGCTCGATTGGCCATAACAGAAAGTCCCTGGCCATGGCTGATACTGAGATTTACCGGTAAGTGTTATCAGTAGTTTCTCGACCCGTTATGAGCCTCGTATCGGCATGACTTATCAAGTTATTGGGGTCTGACGTTTACCACCCCCAAGCTCGATATGCGACATATCATACGAAGAGACTGGACTGTACGGTAGAGTTACTTACTGGATTCACGGGAGTATGAACAAGCTTGCTTGTTGATCTTCTGATCACTCAATACCTGGGTAGCCATTACGTCCAGCTAGTACCGCTGATGGCTTGTGGGTGACTGATATGATCATCACCTACTGCTGGCGTATTAACGAGTCTTTAGAGTTCTACACAGAGGTTTCCTGGCTCAGGCAAAGCGAAGTAGGGCACATATGTAATATGTGTGGGACCGAGATTGATACGTGTATGTGATACAGTATTCTAATCTCGCGATATAAGTTATATGTGATAGAACCGGATTATTGAATTAAGTGTTGATTCAATAATTTGTTATATGTATATTTGATATACATGTATATGATATTAGTCGGTTGCATATGATATAGCCGGATTATTAAATCAAGTGTTGATTTAATAATTTAATATATAATTATATATTTGATATATTAATATATATTAACTAATATTAGCTCACTTAAGAATCTCTTTTCTTTAAATACATACAAATATATATTTAATATATATTAATGTATTTATTTATATGTCATGCTAGATGATATATTGGACTTGAGCGTATGAGACTCATACCTAACTAAAGATAATTTGGCTAATTAATTATTAAGAGATAAATCAAAATTAGGTGGAAATTGGCATGGTTTGAGATACTTGTGGAAGTGTGTAGAAACCTTGACTTAGTTCACTAATTTTGTTTTACTTTAGATATTTATTAACCTAACCATTATTTTTAGCCATGGTTAAGTCTCTACAAGTGAGATTATATGAGATATTTTCTCACCCATGGTTGATAACTTGATCACTTGAGTTTCCTTTTCATCTCCTTCTTTGTTCTCTAGCTTTCAAGTGAGAAGAAAAAGAAAAGGAAAAAAATAACTCTAAAGTGAGCAAAATTCCTACTTCATCAATCTATACCAAACTAGCCATTTAGTATAGATTGTTTACTTACTAATTCATCAATTAGTGAAGAAGTAACTTGAGTTAGCGATTCTTCGACGTAGGTCATTTTCGGCCTCGAAGATCTTTGAGCAAGCTCGTTCCTTTCGCCAAGTGGAGCCTAAGGAGAGTCCGGGACACCACTACTTGGAGCAAATGGACAACTACACGGAGCTTTAGAAGTGAAGGACCAGTCTACAAAGGTTGTATTCCTATATCACTTAGTGTAAAGTATATTTACATGTTATATAAAACCCTAATTCTCTAGTTAGATACTTGGTTAGGCTTGCTCGGCACCCTAAATTTTTAAAAATAGCATACTTGATGCGTGCCGAAACCCGTCGGGGGTGCTAAGCGATCCCGGCAGTGGTATTAGAGCCAAGCTAGAGCATTAGGAGTTGTCTAGGCGGAGTTAAAGTGTTCGATCGACTTTTCAAAACCCGAAATACCTACTCTCTGGAATTTTTTTCAAAAGTTGAAATTTTTCTAATTAAAAATATTCAGAAAATTATGCAGGGTATTTTATGGATCCCTAAGAAAAACGACGGCCCAACTCGACCAAACGACTGCTGAAGCGCGGCCAAAACAAGCTTTTGGCGCCGGTTCCGCGGCGCCGTTGGTGAGGCAGGGAGCGTACCTTCTTGTGTTGGTCCGTAGGTACTTGGGGCACTCTCTGGGTATTTTTAACTGTGACTCAAGTGTTGAGGTCTCTGGGAATTTTGGGTGTTTGATAAATCGATCGAAATATTTAATATCGTCTAGATATCTGTGATTTGTGATACAATATTTGGAATCCACAATAATTGGTTTTATGAAAACTAATTAGTACTTTGTAAATCTAGCAATTTAGTCTCTTTTGATCGGTTGCCGCGGGGTTTTGATTTGGATCAAAACTCTATCGCAATCTCGTATAGTACGCAAACACTCGCCGGGTAACACTACTCGATAGCCACGCTCCATTGCCCCGACCAAGTAACTGTAGGAGAACCCCGTAGCCAAAAGTATCCGTTCGGGTGCTCGCGGCCGCGGTGTTCCGCCTAAGTGTACTTCGTCGACGACATCGGGGGTGCAGCTGTCTACTAATATTTTCGATGAGCATTCGATCATTTGTTGGGAATTTTGTTGAATTGCCCGACTGGTTATTGAAAAGTGTTTTCAATTGGAGACTAAAATGCTGGGTTTATAATGTTAGGCATGAAATTCAGAATATGTGATATTCCGGGTTTATGATGTCTAAGGAATTTATAATGTTAGGCATGAAATTCGGAATATGTGATATTCCGGGTTTATGATGTCTAAGGAATTTATACGGTTAGGCATGAAATCCGAAGTATGTGATATTTCGGGTTTATGATGTCTAAGGTGGTTGCGGATTCTAATTATTATAGTTTTCACTTTCTTTTCTGCGACCGTAAGTGTAATATGTGGTGTATCGCCGGTTTCGTTACTACACGTCAACGACAATTGGGATACGCATATTTACTTACGTTGATGACATGTGATGTTATGTGTTGCTGTGATATGTTATATTGGATCGTCGTGATTGAACAGCCGGGTTTTTTTGCGTGAGATGAGAGTTTTCATTTTCATTCATGTAAAAATTAGTATATAATATTCTTTATTGGGACACTTCCGGATTGAGGATGATGTCACCATTGATGTATATTATTTACTTTTCCGCATTAGGATAAACCCAAGGCGGGGAGCACAAGTAACCGGGTTCTAGAGTCCAGTGGGAGACCATCTCGAGGAGTCGAGTCTAAGTCTCTTAACTCTAGAATTGGCAGGGTTGCTTGCCGCTCTTGTAAGGGTCTAGGGATGTGGGTTTGGCTATTCATCACGACCGTGGAATCCATGTTTTTGTATTGGCTTAATTTAAAACACGGACCTCCTAGTATATCCAATATTTCATATATCGACTTCTGCTGCAATGTTCTGTGATGATATCATATAACTGCATGAGATGAATGCTTTATATTATATATATGATATATAATAAATGTTGCTTGTGTTTTGCATCTGCGCTAGTCCTGCTCCCGCTCTGCCGTTAGTTAACTAACCTAACGGTGCATGACGGGATCCCATGGCGAATGTGAATGGCATAAGCGTACGGTGTATTTTCATTTCTTCTGTGATGCTTAGGAAGCATAAATGATGGGACTTCATTAATGAGATTAATGAAAAATAAAGAAACCTAATGATGTTGTACAATCAAATTTTCAAAAAGGTAGCTCTAGTTCTTGCTTTGCATAGTGGTATTCCTTGATGAATATCCAGCACCTCATTCGATGAGGAAAGAGCCTAGATCCCTTCACCGGGAGTGACTTCTTTAGCAAAAGCTAGCAGATGCTACACCCACTCGGTTTATTTTGAAAAACTCGATTTTAAAAGTGGAGCTTAAACCACTCCTTTTCAAATCATCCCATTCTACAACGATATCAAGTTCATTACGCAAAAGGTTTTCTTAAAAACCTGTCGTAGCCCTCCGTCATTTCAGATAAGGACTATTTAGTATTCGTGCTGCGTTTGTTGACCTTGTCAAGGCATAGTGTGTGGTAGCTGATTAGTGCTTATCCGCAACGCATATGATGCGATTGGATTAGGGTAGTCGTACGGCCTTGTTGATCTTGTCAAGGGTCGTGCGGGTGGGTTTAATTCAATCACGAAATGAACTGGTTGAACTTGACTTGCGGTTTATGGTTTGTTGACCTTGTCAAGGTCATAAATCGATTGGGGCAAAAACATTATTTGAAATTTCAAGTGTGCAATGAGATTGCATACCTTCTATGAGATAGTTGGATCCCGATACCCATTGCGAGTAAGAGTTATTCCTGGGAGAGTTTTGCACTTTACAATTAGCTAATCCAGTAGGTGTCTAGAAAGGTGTCAACGGGGTTATGTATTTGGGAAAACGAGGTTTATTTTAATTAGATCCGTGCGAAAGCACGGGGAACCTCCCTTAAAGTACCGACACTGGCCTGGCTGACCGGTTATCGAACTTGTAGGGTGTAATTAATCCCGACTAGTCTTACCTTTTAGGGTTTGAAAGAAGATTTGATAAAAACAGTGGGAGCCATCCTGATTAGATAAGATAATAACCAATCTAATCTTGCAAGAGCATACGCTAAAGTGTTTTCTTCTCTCTCTCCAGGTAACGACCATGAAACGCCTTAATCAAGATAATAATATTGATGTATTGACCGAACCCGCTTGTTATACTGAGCTGGGGAACGTTGGTTCCGCTCTATCTTATAATTGTTATAAGTCTGAGCAGGAAATAGGGGAATATCCGGATTCCCACGCAACCCGAACGATAAATGAGCATGTTGATGCATCTTCTTCGGGTGTGTTCGTTACTGAGAACTGTTTCTCAGTACACTCTACGTCCTGGGTATTAGATACCGGATCGGGATCCCACATATGTAATATGTTATATGGGCTGAAAAAAGGTAGAGAACTGGGAAAAGGTAATCATTCTATAAAAGTAGGGAATGGTGCAAGTGTTGCAGCCAAAGCAATTGGTGAATATCACTTTGTATTACCAAATGGGAATACATTGATGTTGAACGACTGTTATTATGTACCCTCTGTGATATGCAATTTAACATCAATTTCTTTATTAGATAAAGAAGGATATAACTTTGTAGTAGAGAATAATGTTATGAACATTTTCCTAAATCAAGTGTTGATTGGGTTTGGTACGTTATGTAACGGTTTATACGTTCTAAATCAGAATACAGTTCTTAATGTATAGAACACACACAAAAGAAAAAGTTCAGAAATGAACGAATCCTTCTTGTGGCATTGTAGACTAAGTCATATCAATGCGACATGACTAGCTAAGTTGCATAAGGATGGATATTTGAATCCGTTCAAATTTACATCATATGAAACTTGCCAGTCATGTCTCAAAGGCAAGATGACCAAAACTCCGTTTACTGGACACGGAGAAAAAGCTACTGAACTCTTGGGACTGATACATAGTGATGTATGCGGTCTCATGTCTACCCATACCAGGAATGGTTCCTCGTACTTCATTACATTCACCGATGATCTTTCAAGATTCAGACATGTGTTCCTGTTGAAATACAAGTCTGAAGCTTTTAAGAAATTAAAAGAATATAAGTGCGAAGTAGAGAACCAAATGGGTAAAAGTATTAAAATCCTTCGATCTGATCGGGGAGGAGAATACTTAAGCACGAAGTTCCTGGATTATCTAAAAGAGAATGGGATTCTCTCTCAGCTTACTCCTCCATATACACCATAACACAACGGTGTGTCGGAGCGGAGAAATCGCACTCTATTGGATATGGTGCGCTCTATGATGAGTACCGCTGAGTTACCTATTTTCTTTTTGGGGTTATGTGCTTGAGACAGCTGCATACCTATTGAATCAAGTTCCATCTAAATCGGTACCTAAAACACCATATGAGATATGGAGTGGAAAGAGACCATATCTTAAACGAGTTAAGATATGGGGTTGTCCGGCCTATGTCAAAAAGCAAATCTGGACAAACTCGAGACAAGATTAGTTCTTTGCAAGTTTGTGGGATATCCAAAGAATTCATATGAATATCTTTTCTACCACAGTGAGGAACAAAAGGTGTTTGTTACTCAACATGCCACCTTTTTAGAAAAAGGAATTTCTTGTAAAAGAAATTAGTGGTCATGGGGTAGAAATGGAAGAAGTTCAAGCTACACAAACTATAACTGATGATTTGGTGGAACCGGAGGATTCAATAGTCCCCGACGAATCTCAGCCTCTCCGCAGATCTAGTAGGGTTCCTCATCCACCTGAGAGATACTACAGTTTTCTTATTGACGGTGGGAGCGAGGATTGCATCATGGAAGATGATGACCCAACTAGTTTCGAGCAAGCCATCACGAGGGTGGACTCTGTGAAATGGCTGGATGCAATGCGATCTGAGATGGAATCCATGTACACTAACAAAGTATGGACTTTGGAAGTTGCTCCCGAAGGGGTAAAACCCATTGGGAGCAAATGGATATTTAAGAAGAAACTTGGTGTAGATGGAAAAGTTGAGACTTTCAAAGCTAGACTTGTTGCAAAAGGTTTTTGTCAACGACCAGATGTCGATTATGAAGAAACCTTTTCTCCAGTGGCTATGTTTAAGTCCATCCGGATCCTACTTGCCATCGCTGCATACTATCACTACGAAATCTGGCAAATGGACATCAAGACCGCTTTTCTAAATGTTGATTTAGAAGAGAGCGTATACATGACTCAGTTAGAGGGCTTCGTAGATAGAGGGAGCAGCAGAAAGGTGTGCAAGATGCTTAAATCAATCTACGGGTTAAAACAGGTATCGCGGAGTTGGAACATCTGTTTTGATATGGCAGTCAAAGAGTTTGACTTCATCAAAAACGTAGATGAACCTTGTATATACAAGAAGGTTGCAGAGAGTAAGGTCGTCCTCCTTGTATTGTACGTGAATGACATACTCTTGATAGGAAATGATGTTCCTATGCTGCACTCGGTCAAGCTCTTCTTATCACAAAGATTCTCCATGAAAGATCTGGGTGATGCCTCCTACATCATGGGGATTAATATCTATAGAGATAGATCTAAACGGATGCTGGGATTATCCCAATCCAGATGCATTGACACCATACTAAAGAGCTTTAGTATGGAAGATTCCAAGCGTGAGAATTTACCCATGATCTCATGAATCACTCTCTCCAAAGAGATGTCCCCCAAGACTGATTTGGAGAGGGCTCGCATGCAAGGTATACCCTATACTTCGGCAATCGGGTCCATCATATATGCGATATTATGTACCCGACCGGATGTAGCGTACGCACTTAGTATTGTAAGCAGGTATCAATCTGTAACGTTTTGAAAATCGTTTAGGTGAAGTTTCCGATAATCGGTAAAATAACGAGCGTTTTCCGTAAAAATCAGGAAATAATTATTTTTTCCACATAAACTTAAATATACCTATTCTAACTATATAATTGCTAGTATTTGGTATTTAATTGGTCGCTTGTAAATTTCTAGTTTACTTAAATATTTTCCGTAATTAATTATTTTAAATATTATTTTAAGTCTTCACTAATACATTTAATTAGTGATAATTACAAATTGGAATGGGTTAATACAAATTCTGTGAACTATGACAACTTAGAATCTAGTTTGTAACATATTCTTTCTTCTAAAATTTTCCTCATGGTTCTAGATGTTTTTAGAATGCTAGATTAAATAAAATAAAAATAGAAATTGATGTGAGGTGCATTAATGAGGTATGAAGAGGTTAATTTGAGTTGGAAACTTTTTCACAAATACACCCCCCCTATTTTCATGACCTGGTCGAGCCCTCCTCCTGCTGCCTATTTCCCCACTTCATTCCTCACACTTCAAGTTAAAAGAAAATGAAAAGGAAAAAGAAAAAGAATAAAGAATGAGGTATGGGTTTAACTTTGAGATGTGGACTTTTGTTGACTTGTTACTTTCCCCACCTTACTCTCTCTCCCCTCTCCCTTGCCTTGGCCGACCCTAAATTCCAGCAGCAGTCCCATGTTTTCCCCACCTCAAATTCTCTTCAAAAATCCTCACAACTTCATCAAAAATCAAAGTAAAACCTCACAAACTCCAAATCCAAGCTTTACCCATTATTCCTTGGCCATTCAAGCATGGATCTTGGAGCATAGAAGTAAGTTTGGGAGGCTATGTTGCATGTTTGATTTCTTGATCTTGAGGTATTAAACTTCATCCAAAGTGTTTCTTGTTAATTTTATGCTTAAATCTAATTTTAATTAGAGGTTCATATAATTTACATTGCAAGATAAAATTTTAAAGAGAGGGTTTTGAAATTCTAGTTAGGGTTTGATCACTTGGTTTGAGTTGTGATGTTTAGCTTAACATCTTGAGTTTTTCAAAACCTAACCTAGTTGCTAAATTTCAAATTGTTACTTGAAAATTTGTCCAAATTGTATAATATTGCAAACTAGAATTTTAGAATTCATATAAAGAAGTGAGATTAAAATATAATGAATATGTGTGTGGCTTAATTAAGATATTTAGTGAGCATTGTGGCCACTAAAATTGTTAAACATCTAGATTTGTATCAAAATGGTTAAATGATGCTTATTAGGTTTTTGAATTTAATCGTTTTAAACTAAGTTTGAGATTTTGGTGAATTACAACCTTTTCCACTTAGTTTTTAGTGTGTTGTGAAACCACGATTGGTATGTTTGGATTTTAAATTTGGGAATTTTCACGTATTGTGACCCTAGTTGTAGTTTGTGGCGTTGTTGCGGCGCGTTTCGTGCACCAAGTGCGCGCCCGTCGAGTTAATGCGCGTGGTTGACTTGTTTTGGTTTGTGTCCGCGACTATTTATATTTATTCTCTTATTTTCCTTGTTTACGTTCTAGGATCAGGTGCAGAGGCGTCGGATGTGGCGCGGAAAAGACAGAGCTGAAATCAGAGCAGATTAGCCGAGGCGTCCAGGTGAGTAGATATATATCTACGGGGAAGTCGGGTGGATGGCGTATAGCACCCCCGCAGTTTCGTAGTATAGCATGTGAATATATATATATATATATATGTGTGTGTGTGTGTGTGTGTGTGTGTGTGTGTGTGTGTGTGTGTGTGTGTGTGTGTGTGCGCGCGTGCGCGCGTATTTGTGAGACGTGCATAATTAGCAAGGAAAGCTTTAGGAGATCATTGGTTTGTGTTAGCGAAATTTGAAGAAAGTGATTTAGTTAGTTTTTTAGTCGCGAACCCTAGAGTAATGTTGACATACACACACACTTGTACACACGTGATATGGTATTGGGTATATATGTTTATATGTGTGTACATACATATATGTGTGTGTGTGTGTGTGTGTGTGTGTGTGTGTGAATGCGTTGGTGTGTGTGTGTGTGTGTGTATACACGGGTGATGAGGATAGTATATGATACTTGGAGATGGGCCGATATGATTGGGCATGATGCCGTGAGATTGTGATATGTGTTTGGGTCGTGATATGAGATACGACAGGATATTATAGCGGATCGTTGGGCGATGTGATTTTATTCACACGCGGATATATGTTTGATGGTATTGATATGTACTAGACTATAGAACGGTACTCCTGATTCAGGATATTATGATGATGATACCATATGAATAATATGAGATATATGTGATAATTGACCCGTACCCCGATTTGAGATGCCGTACGATGGATTTTACCTTACGAGGCATAGATATGATGATTGATCCGCACTCTTGATCAGAGGATGTCGTATTATATATTTTATCGTACGTGACACTATTGAGGCGGAGTGACCGACTACTAGTTATATCGACTCGGACTTAGGTGGATTTGCTTACCCGTTTGATTAGTCTCTTAGCTTCGTCCTGTAGTTTATTTGGTAAATGTTAGACTGGCTCGAGTCATACCTATTTTCAAAACTAACGAATCGTGATTATTTTAAAGACAGGCCGAGGGATATTACGGATTTTTCAAAAGACGTATCTTTTCTAAAAAAAAAACAAACACCGTAGCCTCTATTTTCTAAAAACCACGATTCGTGCTATTTCAAATTCCATGACTGTATGACTCGTATATATAAATGTACATTCTTATATGTTGCGGTTACTACATCATTTTCCGTATATTCATGCTGTTCTCATCGCATTGCATGCTTATAAATGTGTTTCTTTAGTTATTATGAACCCCTGTTGTCAGGACACCATCACCATTACCGATGATGAGTATGCTCCGCGTACCCTTTCTTTCCGGCTCACACACATCATCATCGGTAATTTCATATCACGTACACATTAGAAAACATTACTTCATAAGTATAAATTGCTAGCTGGTAGTTTCAACAAAGTACTAGTACGATTGCTTTCGTATGCAAGTTTAGTTATTGCATCCCTTACTTGATACCCGATGCATTCATATATTCATTCGGTTATGTACCATTCTAGGGCTTTATGCCGATATTCACTGTTCACTGACTCGTGATTTTGAGATTTCGGATCTTTCATGAGATTTCTGGATTTGGGAAACTGCATGTGAATGTTATAAGTTTATGATTATTTTAAAAGAGAAAGATGCGGTTTTCCTTGATATGATGAGTCGTGTACACCATGATGTTTTCTCGGTTCTGAGTTGGTTTTCGAGATCCGATTCGAGGAGGAGTATGAACCGTCTGCGGGTACATGGTGGACCCGGTGAGGTACCCCGGGGCGAGAGTGATTTCATGGAGGATGATGAGCCTGGCAAGGGAGCACTACTTACCGGTGATTTTCTGGAAACTCGACGGATATCCGGAGGATACCGTTCGGAGTTACGAGAGAGATGGATTTATAGGCCGATTTGTACTGACGGAGCCCATGGGCCGATCCGGACCGACGGAGCCCGAGATTTGAGTATTATGTGTCACTGTCGGACACGGATTTCGAGATGTTTTGAGTGCCGATGCTGGGCACTCAGGTTTTATCATGATTTGTGTGTCGTTGCTGGATACACGTTGGATGATGCATTAGTACATGTCACGCATCGATATATATTATTACTCATGACACAGACACGAGTACTTTGATATTACACTTATGATATGATGTCACCCTTATTGTAGTATTGTATATTTTTGGTATGACCTAGGAGAGAGTCATACATGTGATTTCTTCTCGGTGATGTTTTCTACTCACGAGTTGGCAACTCACCCCCGTTGTGCCACAGTTTCTTGCAGGTTTGTCCGTACAGGTTTCATTGCGGTTTGCTGGCACACTGCTTCCTTCTGGGTGATTGCTTTGGTAGGTGGGTTCACTTGCATCGTGACCACCGTAGTATTTTTATTTATTTCAGTTGTATCTAGTAAGCTCCATCAACCAGACTTGTATTTTTTGATAGACTTAGAAAACCAGTTGTGTATTATTTCGACCTTAGAGTTGCGCGCTTGTATTATTGGGGTTCTTCTCTGGTTTTCTTGAGGTTGTTGGTTTTCTTTCTGAGTTTTGATCCTTGCTCTTTGGCGTTGTATATTATATTGCTTGCGTGGTTGTTTCTGCTAATTGGTGAAGAGCTAGCTCCCGCTTGGGGATTCCTTTATTCATTATTTATGTATTTCATGTGTTGTACCTGTTTGGGGGCCAGTATTTACAAAGGAGACTCTGCCGAAATTTTCGGGAAAATATGATGTTACTTTTAAAATGTTTAATGCCACTTATTTTGTTAAAACCACTTGTTTTAAATAAGTTTTTCCTTCACTCTTCAAACGGTTTAGATTTCTGGGTTTTTGGCTTACTTGAATTAGGTGGAGTCTTATAGACTTCACATGATTCAAGTGCCAGTCACGTGCCATTTCGGGTTGTAACACAATCGGATCCTGGGGAGAATTACTAGACAGCTGTGAAGAACATTCTTAAGTACTTGAGAAGGACTAAAGAAATGTTCTTGGTGTATGGTAACGATGAACTCCAAATGGAGTCCTTTACCGATTCGAGCTTCCAGAGTGATAAGGACGACTCTAAGTCGGTCTCGGGTTTTGTCTTCACCCTCAATGGAGGGGCGGTATGTTGGAAGAGTTCCAAGAAAGATACCGTGGCAGACTCGAAGATGAAGGCTGAATACATCGCTGCCAACGATGCCGCCAAAGAGGCTGTCTGGATGAAGAAGTTCATATCTGAATTTGGAGTGGTTCCATCCATCAAGCATCCAATACCTTTGTATTGTGATAACAATGGAGCTGTGGCTTTAGCCAAGGAATCCAGATCCCATCAGCGATCCATGTTGGCTATAGCGCCCTCAAGTAAATTATTGGATCACAGGCACGCTATTGCGATGATTGAAGGAGGACCTATACCGGTAGAACAGTTTTACTCGAGATGATAGTATATCTGGTTTGTCTTTATCATCATGTATCTACTTTAGGTGGCTTTACTGATCACTATTACATGTTGATAGAGTCCACAGGATTCTTGCTTGACTACCAGCATTATGATGGCGATCATATACGTGGGAGCTGGGTGGTCTATAGGCACATCCTTAAATGTCCCTAGTCGTGGGAGTTTCGAGACTGGGCATCGATACTCCAGAGTAGATTAGTGTATACTGATCGAGACCCCGACGAAGGGCGGTGGCCGGTCTCACAAACTATTGGTGTTAATTTGTTCACCTAAGATGTATATAGGGGCTCATTGGGTTATGAGTACACCGGACGGACTCGCCGGGAATATGCTAGTTGGTATTATACCTATTATCAGATAGCAGTTCCTTTATGACATGTATATAGGTTAGTCTATCGACCTGAGATCGTCATTTGTCTCGTGTGAGTTCCCACCGTTCTTTGATTACTACCTTACCACGGCTCAAAAGAGTCATGCAAACAGGTTTTAGTTGTGTACAGTCCCGAGCTACATGGAGGAAGTGAGCGAATCGTCGGGAGATTCGTCTCTCCCGATATTGGGGGTTGATGTCGCGGTTGTGCACGGGTGGCCATCACCAGAAATCCTTGGCCAAGGTAGTCGAGAATTACTGATCTAGGATCGGTAGTTTCTCAGGTGATGATGAGCTTCATACCGACACTAAATGTCGTGTTATTAGGGGTCTGACTTTATCCACCCCCTAGACTCGATATGTGATACTCATAGACGAACGGATTGGAATATATGGATATTGTCACTGTCAGGCTCAGTAGGGGGTTTAAGGATGAGTTTTCTCGTCAGCCTCCCTTTCGCTCGATACCTGGGTAGCCGTTACGTATAGCTAGTGCCGCTGACATGCTCACTGCCAGCGTATTGAAGAGTCTTTAGAGTCCCACACAGAGGGTTTCCCTGCTTCGGGTGAAACGATGTAGAGGCCGTATGGTTTTACGGCAGGGTTCGATCACATACATGTACTTATGCACGGATGATGTTCAGACGGTAATACTAGTGGGCTTTGGTTTAAGCCGGATTCTAGTATTATATTGTTGGATTATTTTTTGTCTCATTGTATTCGTATTCTTCGGAATACGGAGGCGGGTATGTATATACGGTTGAGGGGTATTCTTGTAATTTCTTACAAGATTACACCTCATCATGGTTTAGACCTTTTTGGATAAAAAAGTTATTGAGGTGTAGGATGAGGTGTTTATTGCATTTTTATGGCATAGCTAATTAGTGACCCATGGTTACTATTTTAGCATGCTTAGGGTTTTTGTTTGTTGTGATATTATTTATTGACTTAAGATATTTTAATTGACTCTAGATATTTTTGGATGGCTCCATTTTTTAATTCTCACAACACACAAAAATCATTCAAGCCATTATTTTTCTCTCTTTCAACACTCTCATCCTCATGGCATCTTCTTCTTCCTCCACCCTAACCTTCTCATGAGTTGAGAAACCTAGGGTGTCTTGAGACAAATTAATCCTTCACCACTCTCTACTTCATCTACGGTATCTAGAGTGGCGATCTAGGTGCCCTAGTTGCCTCAGATATGAGGTTGGAGCTCGTTGCATAGACTCCCAGGTGGATCATCTTCAATGGAGGAAGACCGGAGATCAAGCTTGATCAAGGAAGCTTCTAGGAGCTTGGGATGATGGTTGAAGACCGAAGGATACGGATTTATTTGGTATAACCATTCTAAACTCCTAGTTTATAGATCGCTAGTTAAGGGTTAATGGTAGATCCGGGTAATTGGTTGTGGTAGCGCCAAGTTTTATAAATTTTTGTTCCGCATTTGGTCATGGATTGATCGCCGGGGCGTTGCTATAACCCAATATGGTATCAGAGCCAACCCATTAACCTCATACTAGTTGATTTAGACGATGTTAAAGTATCGAAACTGAAACAATACCAACACATAATCCAGTTTCTATCAATTTTATTTTATTCTTCTAAAAATATTTAAATAATTGCAGAAGACTACCTGTATGACCACTAGAACACACCCCAAAAACGAACCAAAACCACCCGTTTTGACCCGGCCATAATGGAAAAAAATCCGGCCTGGCCGGTCTGGAATTGGGGTTTGGGTTTGAAATTTTGGGTGTGCTTTAGTCTCTGGAATATTGGTTATGTGGTATTGTTTTTTTTCCTCAGTTTAGCTATAGTGTTATCATTTATTCTGGAGTGATTTAGGGTGTTTCGAAGTCGATATTTAAACACTGTTTAATTGTTTTCAGTACATGCATTACTATCTGCGACCGTGAATGTAATTCGAGCGGTACAACTCGTCTAATTGCTATATGTTCTTTCAGACGGGTTTGCGAACGTGACATTCACGCTGATGTTCTGTGTTGTGCTGTGATTATTGTCATGGTGGATAGCCAGTGGGGCAGTGTTAGTACAGTTTAGATTCATTTGTATATATGATATTGTGGGGGGAGCGTCCGACATGTGGACTGCCTTCACTGCCAACTTGTATATTATTTGTTTGGGGCACGACCGAGTTGAGGTCGATATCACCCTTGTACTTATTTTCTTTTCTGTACTAGGATTACCCCGCGGTCGAGTGCACGAATAGCCGGGTTTTAGAGGGCAACGGGTCCGCATCTCATGGCGTTGAGACGGAGGGGACCTTACTCTAGAATTGGCAGGCTATTCGCCGCACTCGTAGGGGGTATAGGTTGATCCAAGGTGGGGAGATCAAGTTACCGGATTCCGTGAAGTGCTGGGTGGCCCATTCACTTTGTTGTTTGGGGTTGCCTCACTTCTGGGATTGGCGGGTAACTTGCCGTGCTCGTAAGGGTCTAGGATTTCATTGCACAGGCTATCCACACGACAGGGAACGTCGGGTCTCATTTGCGGCTCATGTGAAACCCGAGGCTCCAGGATTATCCACCACTCTATGATGCTTGGCTGTGATTCTGAAATGTTTCTTTATATCATGCCTGGGATGATTGTTATATATATTTATATATATATACTAGTAGATGTTGCATATGTTTTGCACCCACGCTAGTCCAGGCCTCGCTCTGTCGTTAGTTAAGTAACCTAACGGGTGATGATGGGGCCCAGTGGCGAATGCGGATGGCATATACGTACATCATATTTTCGTTCTTTTCTGGTGTGATTAATTGATGGGACTGCGTTGATTTTGATCAATGCAAGATAAAACAAACCTATTCGATATTGTTGGAACAATTTTCAAAAGCTGTTATTACAAGGATGTTTTCTTTTATTTTGCACAGCGGTATTCGGTTATGAATATCCAGCATCTCATTCGATGAGGCAAGAGCCGAGATCCCTTCACCGGGAGTGACCTCTTGGGCAGAAGTTTGCGTCAGGGTAATAACTTTACTATAGTCTATTACTTTTTTGCTTTGAATCGAGGTATTCAGTTGGGAATATCCTGCACCTCATTCCATGAGGAAAGAGTTGAGATCCCTTCACCGGGAGTGACTTCTTTAGCAAAAGTTTTCGCCACTATATATTTGTAAAGCTATCCGGTTCTTTCAACGATATCAAATTCATTACGTTAAAGGTTTTTCGCCAAAAACCATTCGTAGCCCTCCGTCATTTCAGACGGGCAGCACTTAGTATTCATGCTATGTTTGTTGGCCTTCATCAAGGTATAGTGTATGGTAGCTATTTATTACTTTTCTGTTGTATAGATAGATGCGTTGGTTTGGGACAGTCATACAGCCTTGTTGGCCTTCGTCAAGGGTGAGTACGGGTGGGTTCAAATTAACCTAGACAATGACGGGTAGAACTTGACATGTGACTTATGATTTGTTGGCCTTCATCAAGATCATAAGAGCATGGGGTAAAAATCACATCGGGGGTTTCAAACATACAGGAAACTTGCCAGGCAAGCGCATACCTTCTAGAGTGTGATAACTTGAGTGGATTCCATCAGGTTATCATGCGATGATAGTTGGATCCCGATTCCCACTGATCAGTAGGTTTACTCCTCGGATGATTTTAGATGATCCCGACTAATTCTCCTTTGGGTTTGGAGGAGAATTCGAGGAAATAGTGGGAGCCATCCTGATTAGATAAAGTGATTAACCATTCTGATCTAGGTTAGAGTGCACGCTGAGTGTTTCTTCTCTCTCTTTCTCTCTTTGGCAGCGACCATGGCCCGACCCTAGACTAAAAATCATGAACCAAGTTAATTGAACCTTCTTAAAACACTTTGGCTTTTGGATTGTCAGAGTCGCATTTATCATTGCCGCTCCTATTTTTACCCTTTGAATTTCTCCGGAACATTCCGTATCACTACGAAGATCCACATTTATTGGATATGACCATCGTATAGTTACATACAAACTCGAAAAAACTTGTTTCAGATTCGAGGATGGTTTCCGGTTCTGGAGAAATTGAATAGGATTATTCAGTTGTCTTTTCCCTTTACCTTCTCTCAGGTTGTGAGGGCTCCTAGGATTAGGAGGGTACACCTATTACGCTAATTGGATAGTCTTCTTTGAAACCTTAGGCTGGTGCCGAAGGATGGGGAAGGAAGAAAACCAATTAGCCTAAGTGTGGTGTACAGAAGGTAATGAGTAAAGACAAATAAAGAGATTAGAAAGAGGGAAAAGTAAAATGCGACTGCTATCATTCACGACGAAACCGCGTATATCATCACCACTCCTACTTCACCTTTGCATTCCTCCGGAACATTCCATATCACTACGAAGATCCACATTTATTGGATACACAATCGTATAGTTACATACGAACTCGAAGGAACTTGTTCCAGTTCGAGGATGGTTTCTTGTTCAGGAGAAATAGAATAACGATTATTCTGTTGTCCTTTTCCTTTGCCTTCTCTCAGATTGTGAGGGCTCCTAGGATTAGGAGGGTACACCTATTACGCTTATTGGATAATCTTCTTCCAAATCTTAGGCTGGTGCCAAAAGGTAGGGAAGGAAGAAAACCATTTAGCCTAAGTACGGTGTACATAAGGTAATAAGTAAAGACAAATAAAGGGATTGGAGAGATGGTAAGGAAATATACGGTTACAGTTATGAATCTGGATAGTAGGAGAGGCATTACTAGGAATACCCGGATACCCCTTCGAAATATTTTCATATTTCAGTTTCACTGTGAGTTGTTAATTGAAAACTGATTTCCCAATTAGATTCTTGCTCCAGGGTATGTATTTACCAGACTTGATTCTCACATTTGTATGGTTTTACAGATGATGAGTGGGAGTAAGTTATTGGGAATTAGGTGATTATATCCTCATTATATCGGAATTTGTTGTAATTGGTGATATTTGAGGAAATCACCTGGGTTTTTGCAGGACAGCAAATATTTGGTTCTGAATATCCATAGTTATGCACCAGTTTCAAACTGATATATCTGTACGTTTATTTTATAATGTGAGATATAAATTTTTGAAATTATGTCCATGACATTTACTTATATCAGTTGATGGTTAGGTAAGGAGCATTCAACAACGGTGTAATTTTTCTTAACCATAGTACAGTTTTCAACTTACAACGCACAGGGTATGAGTTATTAAACTCAAGGGACTTATACAAAGTATTGTATGTCATCTAGTGTCCATTAGGACAAAGGGGTTGATACTCGTACTATATTCTGTTTACTTGTGACTTCCCTAGTTTTTAGATAAGTATTTCATAGAAATACAAGGTCCAAGTTTTAAGAAGTTATAGCTACAAGAATAAAGTAAAACCATTTGTTGCAAGTATTGGGATTCTTCAAGGTGATCGAAGATATAGATACTTGTATTTGGTATTCAGTTGATAGTAATGGTTTTGAGAACCTGCTTCTTTTTCAGATTACTCATATATGGATGCACTCCTAGTTGAGTAATGCTGCTTGGCCTCCTTTCACTTAGTTGACATGTGTAAGTCGACGTTAGATACCCCACGAGTTGCGGGGAGGCGGAATAGGTAAAACAATCGTTTTTGTCTAAACTAACATCGACTAACTTACGGATCTTTGCCAAACCCTAACTAACAACATCATAGGAGGGATTATCTACTATGAAAGAAAATTATACCTAATCAACCAAGTCCTTCTTGTTCTCGATGACCACCTCCTCGTCGGTCTCCTCTTTGTGATAGAAGATCCACTCGAGAGCTACCACTCCAAGCTTGACCTTTAACTTGAGGTAACTAGGTTACTAAAAGTGCTAATCAAAGCAACCTAGAGGATATAGAATATGATTAGGGATCAATTAGTCTTGCTAACCCTTGATCTCAACACATGAAAGGTTAGGGTTAGGGTTTGAAGAGAGAGAGCTTGAGGAGAGAGAATGTGATAATAATAATGAAATGGAATTAACTCATTTGTGTAAATATATGAAGCATAAGATATTTTGCACAAATATCTCTTTGCACAAATATCTTTATGCTTCATTTAATACATAATGAATCATCAAATGAGTCATTAAAAACATTTAATGCATCATTAACTCTCTTGATGAATCATCTCCATGAGTCACAAAACCATTTAATGCATATAACACCTAAGCTCTCCTTGTCATTAACCTTCTAGAAGCTTCTCGACAATTTATGAGAATGCCCCTCCTATCCGTGAAAACACGAAAATACTGAGACTGTATAAATCCAATAATCCAATACTAAAATCTGGCTTAAACTAAAGCCCGCTAGTAAAAACTGCCCGAACATCGTACGTGCGTAAAAACACATATGCGTCCGAACCCTGTCGTAAAACCATACGACCTCTATATCGTTTCGCCCGAAGCAGGGAAACTCTCTGTGTGGGACTCTACAGACTCGACTACTACGCTGGCAGTGGGTTTAACCACAGGTCGCAAGCGGTACTAGCTGTACGTAATGGTCCCCAAGTAGATGTCGATAAGAAGGCCGATAAGGAAACCCATCCGAACTCCTACTGAGCCTAATGTGACAATCTCCATATAGTCCGGTCTGTTCATCTAGGACTATCGCATATCGGGCCTAGGGGCGGCAAGCGTCAGTCCCCTAAAAGCGGTATAAATCGTGTCGGAGTGAAGCCCATTACACCTTGAGAAGCTACTGGAAAACCTATCAGTAAATCTCGCTTGCCCTGGCCAGGGACTTTGCGTAATGGCTCTCTAGACACAGCGCGATATCAATTCCCAATACCGGGAGAGACGAATCCTGTCTAACCGCCACTGCCTCCAAGTGCTTCGGGACTGCACCCAACTGCTACCTGTTTGCACGATTCCTTTGAGCCGTGGTAGGGTAGCAATCTAAGAACAGTGGGAATACACTCGAGGCGAAGCAGCAGTGTCAAGTCTGCGGACTATGCTGTACTCATGTTACCTGGGAACTGTTAACTGACGACGGGTATAATACCAACCAACAGTTCCCTGCGAGTCCTGTCCGGTGTACCCGTAACCCAACGAGCACCTATATACTATCTCCAGTACGACGTACTGATGGCTGTGGGACAGACCATCTCCCCAACTGGGATGAGAAGCGTACACACTAGTCTACTCCAGAGTATCGATGCCCTGTCTCGATAATCCTACGACCAGGGACCTGAAAAAGGATGTGCTTGTAGACTACCCAGCCCCCACTAGTGTGACTGCCATCACAACGCTGGTAGTCAAGCAAGATCCTAAGGGCTCTATCAATACGTACACATATATTAAGATAGATATAAACCAAGTAGTATACTACCATATTTAGCAAGACTGTTATTATAACTGTGAATATCCCAAGCTTCCATTAAGTAATATACAAGCTAGTATGATACAATAATGGCCCCTAGGGCATATACACTAACAATCTCCTAATTGCACTAGGGCCATGTACTGGCGTATCGAAGACCGATCATCTCGAGTAGCCTCTCGAACTGAATCTGAGGTAAGGCCTTTATGAATGGATCAACAGTGTTCTCCTCTGTAGCAACTCTCCGGACCTTGATTTCCCGGCGATCTATGATCTCCCTGATCAGGTGATACCGCCTTAAGATGTGTCTGGACTTCTGATGGGACCTGGGTTCCTTTGCTAAAGCTATAGCTCCGTTGTTGTCGCAATACAGCGGTATTGGATCAACAATGGTAGGAACCACCTGAAGTTCTGTTAGGAACTTCTTCATCTAGACCGCTTCTTTTGCGGGATCGCAAGCAGCAATATACTCCGCTTCCATCGTCGAGTCAGCAACGGTGTCCTGCTTAGAACTCTTCCAGCACACCGCCCCTCCATTGAGGGTAAAGATATAACCTGACAAGGACTTGGAGTCATTATTCCCCTCCGAAGGACGGCACGACGGACGTCTTGCCTGAAATTCGGGGTAGATGCTAATAGGTGCTATCCGTCTACCTCTCCGAAGATGCCAAGTTGATTTATGGCACCATGTATCGAAGGTTTAAACGGATGCGTCCGATGTAGCAGACTTCGTCAGATTCCCCCTCGCTTGAGGGGTTTTTGATTGTGGGGACGCTCTTCCCTGCAGGCGCAAGCCCCTGCAGTTAATTACGCTACCGCATTGCGGTAACAACTTTCTACTTCTCCAAATGGTCACTTCGTGTTGTGTGTGTTTGATTTGTGTTTGGTTTCCCATGGATTTTATACGGAGACTGAGTTATGTCGTCGCCCGTAGGGCGTGGACTAGTCCAAATCCGTATCTTTCTTAGATTTGGGTTTGGGGGTTGTGTTTAAGGATACGTTAACCTCATTTGAGACTAAGATCGACTTAAACGTTGGTTAAGGATACGTTAGTCTAGTTTTAGACTAAGATCGACTTAACGGGATCGTTTAGATCCAACAAGAGAGCAACTTAAGGGAGTCCTGTTGTTTAGTTTAGTCACATTGCGGTCAATAGATAGTTTAAGTACATTGCGGTCCAATGTTAGTTTTAAGACATTGCAGTCAAGGTTAAGAACGTCGTAGTCCGTGGATTTAAGGACTCCATAGTTCGATGTTAGTTTTAAGACATCACGGTCAAGGTTAAGGACGTCATAGTCCGTTGTTAGTTTTAAGACATTCCGATCAAGGTTAAGGACGTCATAGTCCATGGGTTTAAGGACCCCACAGTCCAATGTTAGTTTTAAGACATTACGGTCAAGGTTAGGGACCTCATAGTCCATGAGTTTAAGGACCCCACAGTCCGTATCAATGTGTGGTCATCGGGACCCGTCACCTCTTTCAAGACGTTGAAGAATTACAACGCCAAGTATCAAAGGAGTGAAGAGATGTACCCTTAAACCAAGGTAGATTAAGTGATCTGTAGTCCAATTTGGAAACCAAGATCAATTATTATATTATGAGCCCATTGGCCCAGTTAAGTTTAAATTGAGGACTTATGGCTAGCTTGGGCTAAGTCCAATCATGTTTGGGATATTGGCCCTCTGTTGGTTCATTGAAGGAGAGGTTTTGCCTCTGGAAACTTAGCCAATTGGGCTAAAACTAGTGTTAAACACTAGAGACCAACAGTGTTGAACACTGGGAATAAAATTAACGAGTTAGTGTTAAACACTAAAAGATAATCAGTGTTGAACACTGGGAACAGAGTTTTCAAATTAGTGTTAAACACTAGGCAAATCAGTGTTAAACACTGGGGACAAAATTTCCAGATTAGTGTTAAACACTAAGGAGAGATGGGTCACGTGTGGACACGTGAGAGCGCCCTGATTTCCCTTATTTTGTTCAGTCAAAAGTATTGAATACTTTGAAGTATCACGTGCTGTCACGTGATGGGAATTTGGACGTTTATCTGTTAGAGCTTCAGCCAAGGGGTCACGTGGTAGCACGTGAGAGCGTCCTGCTTCCCTTTATTTTGTTCGACAGATAAGTGTTTAACACTTTTAATTCTGAAAGCCATCACGTGTGGGCACGTGATGGGGGCTCACGCTTTGATCTGTTAGAATGTTCATTAGGGGTCGCGTGTCGACACGTGAGGGTGCCTTAGAGCTCTTTTCTATTTCTTTTTCTTTTGTGTGCTTTAGAGATCACGTGGGGCACGTGAGGCATTGCCTCACAGTTCTCATTTATGGATCTTCGCAGGAGTCACGTAGTAACACGTGAGATGTTTACTTCAGAGTTCTTTCTATGGATCTTTGCAGGGGTCACGTGGTAGCACGTGACTCTGCATGTTTTAAATATTTGTTCATCTTTTAAGAATTAATAGGGTTAAACCCCAGCGACAAACTTTTAGAGGAATTAAATTCCTGCTTTCTTCTGAAGAATTATATTCTTAATAGGGTTAAACCCTAATTTCTTTTCTTAAGGGAATTAAATTCCTGTGAGTTTGAGGGAATTGTGTTCTCAATTAGGGTTAAACCCTAGTTCTATTTATTTTGAAGGAATTAAATTCCCATAATATAGGGTTAAACCCTAATTTTATCTCGAAGGAATTGAATTCCTATCATTTTATGAGAATTAAATTCTCAAAACTCAGTTCCTCCTCTGTGTTTTAGATCTGCATGGCAGGATCTCAACCCAATGAGAATTAAATTCTCAATTCATGGGGAGATGTGCACTTTACAGATCCTCCATCAGAGAAAGAACTGAGTTCTTTTCTTTTATATAAGAGTTAAACTCTTTTGAGAATTTAATTCTCTTTTTAAGCCTCCATTTCCTTTTCTTACCTAAGGTTTTCCTTTTGCAGAGAATCAAAGGCTCTATATCTCTCTCTCTGTGTATCAAAAGAAAAAGGTCCAAAGGTCTCAAAAAAGAGGTCCCTCTCTTCTTTTCTTGGCTCCTATTTATAGGAGAAGGAAAAGAATCAATTTGCTAAGTAAATCTCTCATTGAGAGATTTGATTTATATTTATCATTAATCTGGGCCTTTAGATTATTAGGTGAATTTTATTCACCATTGGATTTTAAATCCAAAGACATCTCTTTGTTATTTCGGTTAGATTTAGGGGGAAAATCTTTCCAAGTCCAAGATTTTTCCATAAACTGGTGATGTTTAATCACCTTTAGATTTTTAATCCAACGGTTTCAAATAATCTTTCTCCATTTTGGAAAGATTTGAATGATTCATCCTCAGAATTTTAATTCTGTTAAAGAATAAGGCTCTTAAAGCCGGTCACGTGTGGCCACGTGACTTCTGGTCACGTGTAGGCACGTGACCCCTGGAATAGGCTTCTCTTCTTCTGCGCTCTGTTCTCTGGCCGCTGATTAACCATCACGTGCCAGCACGTGACCACTGGTCACGTGTGAGCACGTGATGCCTCTTCTAGAGCTTTTTCTTGATTTTAATCAGGGGATGAATGTGCTTTTTGCTGCTGCTTTAAGTGTCACGTGCCAACACGTGACAACTGGTCACGTGTGAGCACGTGATGCCTCCTTTGAGGCTTCTCCTGATTTTTAATCAGGGAACAAATGCCCCCACAGCGTTGTTCTCACATGTCTGCACGTGAGTACAACGCTGTCACTTTTGTGACCGTCGGATCTGCTCTGGGAGTAGGGTAGATGAAACGTTTTTATCACATCCTATAAATATAGGGGTTTCTTTAGAAGCGCCTCCACTCTTACTTGTTTTCTTCCTTGCAATTTTTTCCTTGAGAATTTAATTCTCGTTTCCAGAGCTTAGTTCTCTGCCTTGAAAAATTTTCAGAGTTTAACTCTGTTCAAAAAGAATTCTTTTATTCAGGTAATGATGTTGAATGATTGATGAACTTTCATGTCCTTCTGGATTTTGAATCCATAGCAAGGATTTCACCCCTTTTAATATGAACCCATTTTCTTCAAATTCATCAACAAACAAAATAGAAAACCACTTAATCTTTGAATCAGTAGGTCTCTCAGAGCTCATTTGATCTTTAGGGGGATGATGAGATCTGTTGCTCTTTCCAAGGAATTTAATTCCGTTTAAAGAAAATGTTTCTGGGAATCTAATTCCCTTCTCTTAATAAGGAATTTAATTCCCATGAAGAACTCAGTTCTTCCCATGGAGGCTTCTTAGGGTTTTCTTGCCCTAGGTTGTCCTTCTGTAATCAATGAAGAAGAAGCTTGCAATGATGTTTTCTGTGGGAATTTAATTCCCTTGATCTTGTTTGATTTGTTGTAGAGTTCAAGGTAGATTTGTCCTTTAGGGGGATGTGTAGGGCCACTTGAAACCTACTGCCTATTTAATGAGGATATTCCCTTTGTCTTATTATGATTGCTTGGCCTCACTATTAACGAGTCGTCAACCTGATTCTGTGGGGCCCATGTGTTTTGTAGCCAATGGCCCTATAAAAAGAGTCTGATGTCGCTTTCTTCAACTGTCTTCATATATATATAGTTATGCTCACATATATATATATATATTGCTGGCTTCGCTTTTGACGGTTTCCCTTATTTGATTTCAGGTGCGATGGCTTCTGTTCCGTACTTTCCCTTCACTCGTTCGGAGGCCGCTTTTCCTCAATCACCATCCGACGAGGAGGCGATGGCGATGATCCGGGCTCATGACCCGAACTGCACCAGCTTACTTCTATGGGGAACTTGGTACAGTCATATCATCCGAGGTCGCCGGAGTTTCCTCTGCGAAGTGCCGACAGAGCCTACTTTCCCGTTCTTGCCGATGGACCCTCCGAGGACGGTTTTCGCTGTGGAAATGCCAAATTAGACTCCAACGGGACGGCTCGAGCCTTCAACAACCGGTATCCTGAACCACCCGATCCCTGCTATAGATATCCTGGGACGACGCATTTGTCAAGGTGAGGCCCACCCATGGGGACAGATTTATAAGATAGGGCTCACTCCTCGACACCCCACGGGCTACCTCCTCTGGGCTCGCTATATCCTTGCCACCCATCGTGCGCGGTTGCAGAAGGTCGGACTCTACCAGGCGATATATGCGTCGCTCTTCCATTATCAGTCCCCGCATGTCTGGTGGGTTAGGGCGTTCTTGAATCAATGGAATCTCCTCACCAACACTTTTCTCCTGGGGGATAGAGAGGTTTCGATCTCGTTGGCAGAGTTTTATGAAATCTCGGGATTGCCAATCAGGGGTACACTGAATGAGGAGTTGCTGCCTCCTGACGAGTACGTCTTTGAGCCCGAGCCTGCACCGGTTGACGGCTTGTCTGCTGAGAATGCCGTCCGCCACAAGCGTCCCAGCTTGATCAAGGCGTTAGGTATCTTCGACCGATCGTTCACCGAGTCTGAGGAGCAGGGCGTTACTTTTAAGAGCTTCATTGCCTGCTTCCTTTGCGAGGACGTCCTGTTGAAGACGGCTCCGAAGTTCGCAAACATCAAGGACCCCTTTGGGTTTGGTCCGAAGAAGCCGCCGACCACTGAATCGGATCTACCACAGTATTACATCCCCATTATGTCGCCGATGTCTTTTGAATCCATTGCAGCTGCCGGCATGGATGAGGAGACGTTCTTCATGGGGTTTGTCAGTGTCTGGCTCAGTTGGTTTGTCATCCCCATGCATTGCCGCTTTATGAGAGCCTCGGTTATCTACCCGGCTCATTGTATCGCTGAGGGGACGCGGTTGGCCATCGGTATCCCGGCGTTGGCGCATCTTTATCACGGGTTGGGCATTGCAGCTAATACCTCTACTTCTGGCATGGATGTAGTAAACTTTTCGCTTCATTACTTCACGTCTTGGATCGAAATGCACGTGTTGGGGGCTTTCGCTATGCATCAGAGGCCCGCATTTTACGACACCTACCCCTTCCCACGACTTATGTGATTGGTGGATGCTTCTGCCGCTGACCCGACTCAATTTGGGGCTATTCGGACGTTGATTTCTCCTTACACTACTGCTGGCGGGCTGGTTTTTAATGATCGGGTCTTATCTTCTCCCTCAGGTCCAGTTCAACAACTCTGGGACCGGTCAAAAGACAACGTACCTTCTTTGAGGCCTCGGGAGGCCGCGAACTTGTATGCAATTAGACCAGGCTATTTGGTATTTCGCCAGGACAGTGCAGCTCTTTTCATGCGGTACAACCCGCATCGCTTCGCCCGACAGCTTGGATACGACCAGGGCGTTCCCTTCGAGGCTTTCATAGTTGCGCCGGTCCTTTCACTTGATGCCGTTTGCGATGCCGCTCATCATTTCATGAGGTTGAACACCGGCTCCCACTTCATGGTCCCTGAAGCTTGAGTACATGCCCCGATACGTGGGATCGTTCACGGGTTGGTATCTCCATCCAGTCAACCCAATTATTCTTGAGGAAAGAAGGGTGCTTCTTGGTCATGGTGGCCCTGCTCAGGTTCCGGCCACGGGAGCTATGCTGCGATCGCGCGCCCCGGTCCGCTTTCCTCTGGGGGATACCGGCACCACGCTTATTCCGGGGGAGTCGGGGGTGGATCTTACTCCAACAGCTGGTATGCCCCTGGGTACTCGGTCGCAGGGTAGACGGGCTCCGGCAATAGCGCCACCACCCGAGGTAGTACCGCCCCCTGCAGCATCGACAATGGCGGTGTCATCCTCGGTTGTGGTACCGAGTGGGGGTGACAAGGACGAGGTTGTTGAGGGTGTTGAGGGTGACGTGGGTCGCCGCCGCACCAAGGCTCTATGGGGAAAGAAACGGTCGTCTTCGGCGGCCGGTTCTGGATCTAAGAGGCGGAGGAGGGTGGCCACCAACTTGCTTGATTCTTTAACTGAGTCTAAGCCCGTACTTCCAGATGAGCCGTTGGTCGTGCAAGAATCGGACGCTGGTCTTCTCTTCCCGGGCTCGGCTGCCGAGGAAGCCGCACAACTGGCTGAGGCCATAAGACGTTCTAAAGACGAGTCTCAGAACGCAAGGGTTCCGAAGAAGCCCTATCCTGCTGTGATCTTCTATGAAGACCCCTCATGGATCCGGCGGCGGTTCATTGTCCCTTTGGAGGAGTGGGGTGAAAGGGCGCTGAAGCAGGACGCTTCGGAGGATGCTGCGGGCGCGCTCTCCTTATGGACCTGCGGCCATGAATCCACTCTCGAACCCCGGCGAGCACGCCTCCTTGAGAAGGAGCATCGGCTTGAAGAAGCCATATTGAGGGCTTCCCTGCGCATTGGTATGTTTTTATACTTCTTTGCAGTTTTTCAGATTGCTTATGCCTGTATATATGTATTCTTATTCTTGTGCGGATTGTGCAGAGTCCTCGGCGATGGGGGAGGTCCCTACGGGCTTGTTGAAGCTAAAGCCCGTTGACGTTCCCGATGCAGTCTTACTTGATGTGGAGGGGGCTGACGAGGCTGTTCCTCTTGCCATAGAGCCTCCAGTGGCGGTCCCTGATCACGGAGCGCTTGTTCCTTTGGAAGAAGCTCCTTTGGGGGTTGCCGCCCCAATGACTCTTCCTGCGGGCGGCCCAGAGACCGGAGGAGAGGTAGCCGGGACTACTCTCCCTTTGCTGGAGCCAGAGATCACTGCGGAGGCCGTTGAAGCCGCCATCCCCCCGACTCAGAATGGGAGGAGTGTTGAAGGTAACCTTCAATATTTTAAATTAGCAATCTTTCTGTTGTCTGAACTCTTTTGTTTTCTCAGAATTGCGCGGGCTGGCGGCCTCTATCGCTGATTTGTCTCCCCGGCAATCATTTCATCGCCTGCTGGAGATGGCAGCTCCGCAGGCGATCTCTCCTCAGCGCATCGTCCTTTCCTCTGGGTAAGGTTAGCGTCGTTCGCCATTTTTTATTGTGGCATTGTTGCTACTCTGCGAAATAACATTGATGCCTCTTACAGTTTTGGAGGCCGATGACAAGGTGGAGGTCGTTGAAGGGCCAGGGGAACCTTCAGCTCCCACTTGCATGACCGTAGGTAAGCGACATTTCAATATAGTCCCATTTGTTCTTTTGCTTAAGAGTTTTACTGACATTTTTCAAATCCGAACAGCTCTGCCAGCCTCCATAGCGCTGGAATCGCGTATCGCTATGCCGCCCGGTCCCTATGCTTTGCGAGCCTCAGAGCGCTTGGCCCAGTTAAGCCTTGTCTCCTTGTCATCCTTGATCGAGGAGCTTCGTGCTGGCAGCGCAACCACAGCTGAAGCATTTGCCGCTGAAGCTAATGGTTCTGTTCCTTTTCTTGCCACCTACTATAGCGGAGAGGTGGTGCGAGTCTGGGTGGAGTTCTGTCGGCAGGTGGAGGCTTGCTTGCACGCCCTTGAGTGTTCCCGCCTTTCCTCGGAGGCCGTGGCTGCAAAGGCGGAGTTGCGGGGGCTGATAGCACGGTGCGCGGCAAACATGACCTCATGCGAGAAGAGGCTCGGCCGCAAATTCTCGGAGAGGGAGCTGGCTTCTAAGGCGCTGAGCGAGTTTCAAGCTAATCTTACTGTCAAGGCCAACAAAGCGTATGAACTCTGACGGGTGCTTCAAGAGTCTATTAAAGAGGTAGTGGCCATTGACAAGGCCGCCGAGTTTACTCGCGAAAGAGTTGAGGCCCACAAAGCTACCGAGAAGGAGCTCGAGGTCGGCTTGCCTCATATCAGGCCCAGCAAGCTCAGGCGGAGGCCCGTCTTCTGGCGATCCTGAATCATGAAGCCGTGGCCCAGTAAAAGCAGGATGAGCTAGCAAAATTACTAAATCGCCCGCCGGCTTGAAGACTTGTATCTTTTCCTTTCTTTTTGCACATACTCCTGAATAAGAGTATTTTTTTGTTCTTTCATGAATTGTACTTTGTGCCTATTTTGTTCCATGAATAAAGACATATATATATATTTTTTCAATGGTGTGTCTCTCTCGGTTGAACTTGTTCTGTGGGCAATTTATCTTGGCCTCCTTGTAGGGTAGCGATGGCTTAGGATTCAGGGTTAAGATCTGCCTCCTAAGACTTTTGAGCTTTATGAGCCGTGAGGGTCTCATAAAGAGTTTTTCTCCCTACAGGTCGAGGGGATCCCGTAGGTGTAAGTTCTTCTTAAGAATCATGAGGATTCTTAAGCGGGTTTTCCCTTGGGAGTCGTAAGGATCTCACAAGAGAGTTTTCTTCCTTACGGGTCGTGAGGACCCGCAAGTGTTGGGTGCGGTCGCCCTTATCCGTATTTCACGGGGTTAGGGGTTGCTTTAGGACGTTCTCCGGGATACCGTAGTTTAAAGACACCACGGTCAAGATTAAGGACCTCATAGTCTATGGGTTTAAGGACTCCACAGTCCGATGTTAGTTTTAAGACGTCACGGTCAAGGTTAAGGACCTCATAGTCCGTGGATTTAAGGACTGCACAGTCCGATGTTAGTTTTAAGACATCACGGTCAAGGTTAAGGATGTCATAGTCCGTTGTTAGTTTTAAGACATTCCGGTCAAGGTTAAGGACCTCATAGTCCGTGGATGCTTCACACGGGTTCACTGCCGTGCTCTGCGAGGACCAGGATCCGCTCTGGACGTTTTCCACGGGGTCAAAGAGTGACGTTATCCGCGTTCCACGTAACTAGAAATTTTGTTGATTATATCCGCATTTCACAGAGTGGGGGTTTGACACTTGATGATCTGTATATCGCCGAGCCATGGAACTGGGAGTTGCCGCTGTTCCGCTTTGCTTGATGTTGTGTCTGCTGCAACGAGACGAGTGCTGAGACGATCTCTAGGTCACTTGCGGCCCGTCGAGATTTGGCTTCTTCTTATGATGAAACCTGGGGGAGGAGTATGATCCCTTCTTTGTTTGCGCCCTTGGATTGTATACAGGGATAGATGTAACATCACCTGTAGGGCAGGAATTTCATTTTTATTTTATTTCTTTTCCCGTGATGCTCTATCATTTCAGCTTTTATATCGCAAAGGCCGCGATTGCCCCATCATTTCGGCTATTTTTTTTCGTGGTGCCCAATCATTTCGGCTATTTATTTTATTTTTTACTCGCCGCTTTTTATTGCGAGTTGCCCAATCATTTCGGCTATTTTTCATGCATACATTTTTACTTGCTGATTTTTATTGCAAGTTGCCCCATCATTTCGGCTATTTCGTATGCATGTGCGGCTTGTTGGCTTTTTGCTGCAAGCTTGGATTTAGACACCAATTTCGGTATCAGCACCGCTACAACTAGGATGTCGCCAGAAGCGAATCATCATTTGCCTCTGTCGATGTTGAACAAAGGTGGCTTAGCGAACAGGGTTAGGATCCCGTCGACTAAGGCTTTTGACTTCATGAGCCGTAAGGGTCTTACAAAGGGATTTCTCCCTACAAGTCGTGAGGATCTCGTAGGTGTGTTTTCTCCTTAGAAATTGTGAGGACTCCTAAGTGTATGGCCTCTTGTAAGTTGTAAGGATCTTACAAGAGAGTTTTCCCCTTATACGTCGAGAGGACTCACAAGGGTTGTTCACCGTGCGAACATGTCCCTAGTCACGGGTGGGACCTTGTTAGGGAAATGTTTATTCGCGCCCGTGGATTGTATACAAGGGTCAGTATTGAGCCACTTGTAGGGCATAAATTGAAGGTTGTGGGGGTTGCTTAAGCACAGGTTTAGGTCTCCGTGACTTAAGACTTTCAAATCTTATGAGCCGTGAGGGTCCCATAAGAGAGTTCTCCCTACGAGTCATGAGGATCTCGCAAGTGTAATTTCTCCTTAGGAGTCGTAAGGACTCCTAAGTGTGTTGCTCCTTTGTGAGTCGTAAGGATCTCACGCGGGTGGTTTCTCCTTACAAGGTCGTGAGGACCCTGCAAGTGTTCTTTAACGAGGTTGCGCCCTTTCGGGTTTTCACAAACACTCGCCGGTAGCCCTGCTGTTTTTGCTCATGGAGCCCTTTCAGGTTTTCATCCGTGCCCATTTTGCTTATGGACATACCGTTTTTATTTTTATTCTTTTTATTTTTATATATTTTTTTATATCGGCTTTGAGATACTGCAATCCACTGTAGTTTATCGACATCTCGGTCAACAGCTAGTTTTAGGACATAGTGGTCCATTGTTAGTTTAAGGACGTTTCGGTCCGTTGTTAGTTTAAGGACGTTTCGGTCCGTTGTAAAGGATGCTGGTTACTACTTAGAGTTCGGGCTTAGGAAGATAGCGAGCGGACATGGTCGTCGTCATCTATCATTGACCTAAGCCTTGACCCGTCAAGTGTAGTATTTCTTCAGGAAGCGACCATTTATTGGCCTGAAAGGTCTTTCACCGTGCATATCCATGAGTAGATACGCTCCGCCCTGGTAGACCTTGTCTATGATGTATGAGCCTTCATAGTTCGGCTCGAATTTTCCCCGCTTGGCGCGATTGAGGATCATAGGTCTTTTGACCACTAGCACGAGTTCGCCTTGGCGGAATGCTCTCGGCCTAGTCAATCTTTCATATGAGCGCGTCATCTTTGCTTTATAAGCCTCCAGATTTTGTTGCGCTATGAGCCGGGTTTCATCAAGGGCATCAAGCTCCTCAAGCCGAAGGTGAGAATTTTCTTCGTCCGTCAGCTCATAGTGGACCGCCATTCGTAGAGAGGGTAGCTCTATCTCGAGGGGGAGTACTGCTTCCGTACCAAATACCAACACGTACGGCGTTGTGTTCGTGGCCGTCTTGAACGTAGTTCGATACGCCCAAAGATTTTCGGGACACCGTCTTCTTCACGATCTTTGTCAAGGTTTTGTTGAAAGCCTCGGCCAGACCGTTAGCTCGGGGATTATAAACTGAGGAATATCTCCAGTCTATATTATGCTGTTGCGCAAAGCGACTGATCTTGTGGCTTCTGTAGGCTGGCCCATTATCGAAGATGATCCGTCGCGGAGTTCCGAACCGATAAATGACGTGCGTCTTGAAGAAATGGAGGATATTCTCCGTCTTCACTTCCCTTAGCGGTACTGCTTCTGCCCATTTGGAGAAGTAATCAGTCGTCGCCAGGATGAAATGATGTCCCCTGGACGATGCTGGTTCGATAGGGCCGACTATGTCAGTCCCCCACATTTCGAACGGCCAGCTAGCCACCGTTGGATGTAGAGGATTTGGATGCTGGTGGATGAAGTCTCCATGGATCTGGCATGAGTGGCATTGCTTCGCATATTCGAGGCAGTCCTGGATCATCGTGGGCCAATAGTAGCCCATCCGTTTAATCTTCAACTTCATCTTCGGGCCTGCTTGGTGAGAACCGCAGAGTCCGTCGTGGACTTCTTGAACAACTCTTTTCGCTTCGTCAGGTCCCAGGCATCTCAACCACAGGGAATCGAATGACCTCTTGTACAAAGTATCGTTGATGAAGGCGAAAGACAGAGCTTGTTTCATGAGCCGATGCCTTGAGGACGCATCTTCAGGCGTTCGATGGGATTTAAAGTAGTGTATAAAGACTTCTCTCCAATTCTCAACCATTTCTTGGTCTTTTATTTGCATGGCCGTCTGCTCGGTCGCTTCCTTTTCCTCGGATGATTCCGGAGATATTTCTGCCGGAGCAAGAACTCGACGGCTTTGTACCACGATCCTAACGTCATCGAGATTCTCATCAGCCAGTTCTTTAGCGAGCTTGGCTAATGCATCCACTTTGCTATTTTCCACGCGTGGTATGTTTTCCAAAGTGTAGGAAGGGATTTGAGTCAGCAGTTGCTGTACTCTCTCTCCATACTTCACCAGCTCTGGCTTGCATGTCTGGTAGTCGCCGTTTACTTGACTAACGACCAGTTGGGAATCTCCGTATATAAGGAGGTTTTCAATTCCCATGTCGATGGAGATTTTGAGGCCTGCTATCAAAGCCTCATATTCGGCTTCATTGTTCGTCCTCGGTTCTGTTAAGGAGAAAGCGAAGCGCATTATCCCTCCTTGTGGAGTTACGAATATAAGGCCTACCCCCGATTTGATTATGGGCGTACTTTGTTTGCGCTTCTTCATGGAAGATGCTCCATCGAAATAAAGTTCCCATCGGGTATCACCGCCGTTGATCGCGTTAAACGCATGTTCGTCTGGCAGCTCACAATTCAAAGGAGAATTAGCAGGTATTGGATGCTCAGCGAGGAAGTCAGTGATGGCCTGGCCTTTCACCGCCTTAAGAGGCTGATAGGTTATCGAGAACTCCATTAAGAGCAGGGCCCATTTAGCGAGTCGTCCAGCCAGTATGGCCTTCAACATTAAATACTTAAGGGGGTCCACCTTCGATATGAGACGGACTTCATGCGCCAACGCATAGTGCCTGAGCTTGGTTGTCGCAAAGCAACGCCAGGCAGTGTTTTTCAATGGGGGAGTAGTTGTCTTCTGCCCCCAGTAGAACTTGACTTAAATAGTAGAGTGCTCTTTCTTTCCCTTGATCGTTCTCTTGTGCCCATAGTGCGCCTAAGGAACCTTCGAGGGCTGTGGTATAAAGAATAAGAGGCTTTCCCTTGACTGGAGCAGCTAACACCGGCGGGTTCTACAGGTATTGCTTGATCTCGTCCAGCGCACCTTGGCATTTGTGATCCCAGACGAACGGGGTTCCCTTCTTCATCAGGTGACTGTAAGGGCGGCACTTGCCCGAAAGGTTGGCTATAAATCGCCGGATGTATGCGAGCTTCCCTTGGAGAGACCGCAATTGTTTGAGAGTCCTTGGCGGTGGCATTTCCATGATCGCCTTGATCTTCGACGGATCTATCTCGATGCCCTGGTGACGGACAATGAATCCTAGGAATTTGCCTGAGGACACCCCGAACGCGCACTTGAGAGAGTTCATCTTCAAGTTGTATTGTCGAAGGCGTTGAAATACAGTCTTCAGATGCTCGAGATGTTCCTCGTATGATTTGCTTTTCACGACGAGGTCGTCGATATAGCATTCGACGATTTCATGTATGAGGTCATCAAAGATCTTCGTCATGGCTCTCTGATAGGTGGCACCGGCGTTCTTTAAACCGAAGGGCATAACTTTGTAGCAGAATATTCCCAAAGGGGTCCGGAAAGCGGTATGTTTCTGGTCCTCGGGATGCATCTTTATCTGATTATATCCTGATGAGCCGTCCATGAAGGAGAAAATCTCGTGAGTGGACGTGTTATTTATCATCAGCTCTGTGACTGGCACTGGGAAATCATCCTTCGGGCAGGCTTTATTGAGATCCCGGAAGTCCATGCATATGCGCACTGTCCCATTTTTCTTCATTACCGGGACGATGTTGGCGATCCAGTCAAAATATTGAACTTCTTGGATAAACCCAGAATCGATCAGCTTCTTGACTTCGGCGTTGATGCTCATCTCAAGCTCAAGCCGCATTCTTCTCGGCGCCTGTTTGACTGGCTTGATGTCCGGGGATATCGCCAATTTATGCACAACAATTTCTGGATCTAGTCCTGGCATTTCAGAATAGTTCTATGCGAAGCAATCTCTATGCTGCATAAGCACGTCTTTTAATGCAGCCACCCTTTCTTCAGATAGCAACTCGCTGACGAATGTCGGTCGCGGGTCGTTTGCCGTCCCCAACTCTATCTTCTTGAGGTTGTCTGCAGTAGTATGTATGCCATCTTCCAGCTCTTTCGGCGCTGGTGGAAATTCTGGGATTACCTCGTCGTCATCGTTTTCGAAGCACCAGGGAAAGTCAGCCATATTCTCGGGCTCTTCTTTTGATATCGTTACCATACGACAGGTATGAGCTCACTTGCAAGACCGATATGGATCTGGTTCTGCTCTTGTGGCTTTGGGTTCCTGCTTTTGTGGCGGCATTATCCTCCAGCTGCTGGATAGAGCCAACCTGCCTTGCTGGTACTGGTCTTCGACCCAGTTCTTGAAGGTGAAGCAGTCTTCGAGAGGATGCCCTATTACTCGGTGATAAGAGCAATAGTTTGGGTGAGGAACTTCGTCTGCTTGTTCGGGGTGTTTAGACTCCGGCAGTGTAAGCATCTGATGTTTTAGAGCGAGGTCAAGTATTTTCTTTGTCTTGTCCCGAGGAAAAGAGTACGCTCGACTCATTTTCTTTATGAGGGATAGATCGGAACCGCTTGATTCCCGCTTGCGTGGCTTCTTAGTCCCGCTTTGTTGCTGTTGGGCGCCTTTTTCGCCTCTCGACTTATTTCTGCCTCTGCGTCGTGCCTTTTTTATAACAGGTTGACAGGGAGCGGCATTTTCATCTTTCACAGCCTGTTGGAGGAGGCGTTGTGTTTTGGCTTTCTCGTAGATGGCCATTTCGCGGTTATGATCGTCTCGGACTTTTTGACCAGCTTCCCTTACAAGCTTGTTCATTTTCTCTTCGAACGACGGACTGGTCACTTTTGCATCAGGAACTTTTACTGGTTCAGGATTAGCATCTTCCCATTGAGCATCCGCTTCTTCATCGAAGTCATGCACGGCGTAGCAACCGTGGAGTAGTTCTCGTTTCTTGGACCGAATGTATCCGAGCCCGATTGTTTGCATTCTCCCATTAGGCAACTTGTGCTAAGTCCCGGGGACGTTCCAGACTCTGTCATAGAATTTGGCTTTTCGAGCGGTCTGTTTGAAGGATATCCCCTGGCGCTTCAGCAGCCTCTTCAAGCCTTCTGTATAATATCTGGGCAGACGGATGGGCTGAAGCCTGTCAAGCATAGGATCCATACCGTGCCAGATTTCTTTCTCCACTTTGGTTTCTTCAGAGCGGTAGAATAGAATTGCCTTTTCGCCTTCTCGCCTGGGAGGGACATGGAACGTCCGCAACTCCTCTATGCTGTAGGTATCGAGCGTATCCAGTTCTTTATGATATTTAAGCGGCACCATGGCAACTTGTAGACTCTGCTCTTCATCAGCGGATGTCTGTATTGAAGGTCGAGCAGAGAATATAGCATGGACTTCATCTTCCGAATCGCTGCCAAAGATCAACGTGGGAGCGGACGGTCCCGGCTTGTTGTGTTGGGGCGGACCCGAATAAATCATCTCCTCTTCCTCCTCGGTATCACTGCCGAAGACAGGGATGGTGGCATTAGCTTTGTTCTCCGGCTTGTGACACCTCTCCGTGTCTTCGAAATCTGGTAAAAAGTATTTGGCATCTTCATATTTGCGGACTTCGTTCACAGAGAACGGGTTCAGTTCTCCCGTCACGGTATACTCGAGACTATCCTTAAAGTATTTCATACACTGATGCTGTGTAGAAGGGATGATATTATACTCGTGTAACCATGGTCGACCGAGCAGAGCATTGTAGCATGTCTTGGCGTCTATGACGTGGAACTTAATGTCCGTGACGAGTAGCCCAAAGCGTAGCGTGAGTATCACAGACCCAAGAGTTCTTGATGATTAGGAGTCGAACCCGGAGATGGTGATCTTGTCCCGAGCAAGGTGCTGGACGCTCATGCAGATTTCTTTTAACACCCGCACATTGAGAAGATTAACGGAGGATCTATTGTCGACCAGGATTTTGCCAATCTTTATATCGTGGCAGTATCCTGAGAAATAAAGGGGGCAATTGTGTTTGCACGTCCTAAGGAGAAGGTCTTCATCGCCAAAAGTGACCTCGGCCGTATGCACCTCCTCCAATTCATCCTTCATCTTTTCTTCGGCCAGGAAAGCTTGGAATTGTTCCGGCTCCTGTAGCGCCTTGATTAATGAATCTCTCGCTTCCTTTGATAACAGGAGGGCGTCGAGAATGCTGAGCTGCAAGGGTAGCTTCCTCAGGTGCGCTAGGATGTTGTAGTCCACCTTACTTTTCTTAGGCGGATCCTTGGCAGTCAGCTTTTTCATAACTTGGTCATCTAAGGCGATATTCTCAGCGGCCTTTTCCTTTCCCTTATCTTTTCTAGTTGCGGGTCCGAGATTCTTTTCCGGGAGCATGCGATTGCGCAACTGAATGTTTTCGCAGGCCTCTGGTTCTTCTTCTTTCTCCAAGTTGGACTCTTTAAAGAGGGGGCTAAGAGCCAGCTCCTCGTCAGAATCGCTTCCGAATGTGAGCACTTGCGATCCCCCGGCGTTGACCGTGTAATAGTTACCGGTAGTTCTTTCGTGTCCTTTGGCCGTATTTCTCTGCTCCCGACGAGTTCTGCGTTTCATTCGCTTAAAATGTTGCCGATGAGCAACATATCCCTGCCACCATGTTTTAAAAGCGTCGC
This sequence comes from Agapanthus africanus, assembly GCA_030015575.1. Classification (NCBI taxonomy): domain Eukaryota; kingdom Viridiplantae; phylum Streptophyta; class Magnoliopsida; order Asparagales; family Amaryllidaceae; genus Agapanthus; species Agapanthus africanus. The sequence goes on along the minus strand of CM057343.1, from coordinate 484,429,959 downwards.
ACTCCTCAGTGGGGTGTGAAATCTTCCGATGATATGAGCAGTAATTAGGGTGCCTTTCCTCCCCATCGAGTGTGTTTTCTTCCGAGGGTGGTAGTTTCATTCCCATTGACATGGCTTTGGCAAACCCTTTCCTCGTCTTGAATATGTTTTTATCCGCGTCGGGTGTCTTCCGATCTGGCGGAAGTGCTTCGACTTTTTCGCTTAGCCACTCGCGTTTGGCTCCTTCGGATGCGGCCGGCTCACGCTCCCGATCGGCTTTACTTTTCAAACGAATCTCGTCTAGAAAGGCGTCGATCATTTCGTCTGTCGGCCACACAAGTTCTGGTTCAGGCCGTGCCCCCAGTTTCTCAGTGCCAGGAGTTTTTTCATCGTCTGTAAACGAGTGGGAGATCACATGACAACTCGCCACATATTCCTCGGACTCATCCGATGAGCTCTCTCCGTTATCTTCCTCTTGAAAGAAGTGGTTGAGGAACTCTTGGAGTGTGATGGGAGTTCACACCTTCTGATTGTATTCCTTTAGCGCGTCAATCTGTTTCTGCAAGTCCGTATGCTTGTTTCCAGGCTTCACGGGCTTCTTAGATTTCTTCTTCTTTTTCTTTGAAGATTTCGACGGCTGGTTGTGAGTACTGGGGCCATCACCACTGATCTTCGGAGTTGGGTGTGGCTTCAGCATCCCTTCAACGATTTGAGGTTCCAGCGGGTTCTTCCACCTGATCGCCGGGCATGTTTTAAGATCGTTCAGTATCCTCTTGGTTTTTGCTGAAAGCACGATTTCCTATGGAGCTTCTTCAATGAAAGAACAAGTTGCCCCCGGTGTGTCCGTCTTCTTAGCAGTATGAGGTTGTGGCGGGTTCACCTTCCACTTCTCGGACAGCGCAAACTTACCCTGTAGGTATTGATCCTCAATCCATCCTTTGAAGATGAATCAATCCTCAATCGGATGGCTTACCGTTTGATGGTAAGGGCAGTAGTTGGGGTTATTCACCTCACTGGGTTGCGGCGGTCGCCTTGGGTTTGGCAAGTTGATAAGCCTGTTGCGTATTGCCAGCTCGAATAGCCTCTTCGTCTTATCCTGCGGGAATGAGTAGGGGCGCTTCATTTTCTCATTGTAATACCGTCGTCTTTCTTCCAGTTGATCCGCCAGCTTTGGGGCACTGGGTTGCTGCTGAGCGTTTGCCACGAAGGTTGCCTTCCCTTTACCCTTGTCATTCCGAGGTTCTGGCTTCGGGGGAGACGGTCTGTGACCCATCTGGTCCATCTGGGCCAACTTGTCGATCAAAGCTTGGAACGTGGTTGGCTTAAAAAACATCATGAATTGTGAGATAGTTGCATGAGGATCTAGGGTACCCACGAACATGCCCACCGCGGGCGCCTCCTCAATGCGTTGTTCGCATTTCGACCATAAGTTTCGCCAGCGTATAGCGTACTGGACCCACGTCTCGCCTGGTTTCACCCTGGCATTAATCAATGCCGTTATCGGGGTACGTTCGCTGGCGCTCGCGAATCGCTGAGTAAATAGCAACTCCATTTCCGCGAATGTTTTAATAGAGTCGTTTGGGAGCTCAGAGTACCACTCGAACGTCGTTTCTGACAAGCTACTGACAAACTGATGAAGCAACAATTTATCATCACCGCCGGTGTTGCTGCAAAGCGCCCTAAACTGGGCAACATGCTGGTGGGGATTGCCCATCCCTTTATAGACATGAAATTTCGGTATTGTATAGCCCGGCGGGTACTTGATCTGATCATACCAGCTCAGATATGGTCGCCCTGTTCTGATAACTTGACCCGCTGCCTCAATCGCCTGGTGAACTCGTATCTGTTGGGCTATGTATTCGTCCAGGTCAGCCTTGGAGATTTTTTCCTCCTTGGCTGTTGACAGAGCGGGTGGAGGATTTGACGTTTCTCCCCTGTCGTCTTCAAGAACGATTGGAGGGTCTTCAGCAGGAGACTCTTGTTGGATCATCATCCCCACCATGTCCTAGAACAGGAAGGCCATTCGTTGTATATTGGCTGCTTGTTCCGCAGCCTCTTTATCCTTCTTCTCCAATATCCTACGAAGGAATTCAGCGTCAGTTTCTTGCTCCTGGCGTTGATCAGATGACGCTTCGGGGCTTTCTTTCGGCCCAGTGAGTGCGGCTATCGCGTTCATCATTTCCTGGAGCTTCTGCTGTTGCTCCTGAGCTTTGGTCACTGACCGTGTAAGCGGCCTATGACCCGTGGATGCACGGCTGTCCTCTTTTCCCAGCGCCATGTATACCGTATGCACCGTCATGCCCCCAGACTTAGGGCGTTTAGGCTTATTGTCCTTGACATTTGCTGCAGGAGTGGGGACTCTATCCGGCCTTCTTCTCTTTTGTGTAGTTGACGTGGAGGGAGCCATTGCAGCGGGCACCCAAGCGGTTGTCGTCCTTTGTTGTTTGACGTGACGGTTTTTTTCTTCCTGCACTTTCGTCCTTTTCTGTCGGCGAGAGTGATCTTGAATGATTACCGAGTCCTGAACCCGTCGCCAGACCTTATAAATTTTGGAGGACAGCCGTTGAGGGGGCTGCTCCGGCTTTGTTTCTATAACATTCTCCGCAGGTGGAGGGGATCTTTTGAGAACCGTAGTTGGCGAATTTCTGCGTACCCTGTTCAGCAGCTTGAAGCTGTTCCCGGTTGGAACAACAGCCTCAATTTCCACCGTTGGAGCTGGTAGAGTTAGTCCAGATGGGGAGTTGCCCCTAGTCTTCCTTATCCGGCGCCAATGGCGACGTCGGGCATGGCGGGTTGTCGGGATTGATTCAACAACGGCTTCGTCTTGTCTCCTGTTCTGGGGAGGGGCTGCTGCTGGTGTCAGCCTTTCGAAGACTGACGTTCGTTGAGAAGCTACAGATCTCTGAGCAAGAGCGGGAACGGGGGTAGTCAATCTCGCGAAGAACGACCCTCTGGGAGGAGAAGCCGCCTTGACGACTTTGGGAGCAGCTGTCCTCTTTGGGATGGCCTTCTCAGGTATCACGGGCTTCTTGGCGGGCCCTTTGGAGTTCAGGCTTAGTCTAGTGAAGACCGAGGAGCTGGATGACCCGCTGAGAGGGGCCGTAGGAGTAGCAAGTCGATCAAAGACCGATTTCTTTGACTCTTCCGGTATGGGCATTGGGATGTTAATGTTTACCGGCGGGAGCATGGTCCCAAAGAATAGACCGGTGGTAGCTTGAGTCACTTGCTCCACAGGCATAGTGAATAGGGAAGCAGCCTGCGGTCCATATGCTACACCTCCAGGTGAAGCGGAGCGTCGGTTGCATTTGCAGTTGGAGCAGTTCGAGCAGTTGTCAGCCATTGATCATTTTGCTTTCTGCAGCAAACGAAACACCAAGTCTTAGTACTTCGAAACCCGAGGGCAACCATTAGCAAACCGCGATTGGTTTGCGAATCACGACACACGAAGTGTGGAGTGGAAAGAGGAAAAGGTCCCACCGGGCATGCCAGAATCTGTTCCCCTCCGAAGGACGGCGCGACGGACGTCTTGCCTGAAATTCGAGGCAGATGCTAATAGATGCTATCCGTCTACCTCTCCGAAGATGCCAAGTTGATTTATGGCACCATGTATCGAAGGTTTAAACGGATGCGTTCGATGTAGCAGACTTCGTCAGATTCCCCCTTGCTTGAGGGGTTTTTGATTATGGGGACGCTCTTCCCTGCAGGCGCAAGCCCCTGCAGTTAATTACGCTACCGCATTGTGGTAACAACTTTCTCCTTCTCCATATGGTCACTTCGTGTCGTGTGTGTTTGATTTGTGTTTGGTTGCCCGTGGATTGTATATGGAGACTGAGTTATGTCGTCGCCCGTAGGGCGTGGACTAGTCCAAATCCGTATCTTTCTTAGATTTGGGTTTGGGGGTTGTGTTTAAGGATACGTTAACCTCATTTGAGATTAAGATCGACTTAAACGTTGGTTAAGGATACGTTAGTCTAGTTTTAGACTAAGATCGACTTAACGGGATCGTTTAGATCCAACAAGAGAGCAACTTAAGGGGGCCCTGTTGTTTAGTTTAGTGACATTGCGGTCAATAAGTAGTTTAAGGACATTGCGGTCCAATGTTAGTTTTAAGACATTGCGGTCAAGGTTAAGGACGTCGTAGTCCGTGGATTTAAGGACTCCACAGTCCGATGTTAGTTTTAAGACATCACGGTCAAGGTTAAGGACGTCATAGTCCGTTGTTAGTTTTAAGACATTCCGGTCAAGGTTAAGGACATCATAGTTCATGGGTTTAAGGACCCCACAGTCCAATGTTAGTTTTAAGACATTACGGTCAAGGTTAGAGACCTCATAGTCCATGAGTTTAAGGACCCCACAGTCCGTATCGATGTGTGGTCATCGGGACCCATCACCTCTTTGAAGACGTTGAGGAATTACAACGCCAAGTATCAAAAGAGTGAAGAGATGTACCCTTAAACCAAGGTAGATTAAGTGATCTGTAGTCCAATTTGGAAACCAAGATCAATTATTATATTATTAGCCCATTGGCCCAGTTAAGTTTAAATTGAGGACTTATGGCCAGTTTGGGCTAAGTCCAATCGTGTTTGGGATATTGGCCCTCTGTTGGTTCATTGAAGGAGAGGTTTTGCCTCTGGAAACTTAGCCAATTGGGCTAAAGCTAGTGTTAAACACTAGAGACCAACAATGTTGAACACTGGGAATAAAATTAATGAGTTAGTGTTAAACACTAAAAGATAATCAGTGTTGAACACTGGGAACAGAGTTTTCAAATTAGTGTTAAACACTAGGCAAATCAGTGTTAAACACTGGGGACAAAATTTCCAGATTAGTGTTAAACACTAAGGAGAGAGGGGTCACGTGTGGACACGTGAGAGCGCCCTGATTTCTCTTATTTTGTTCAGTCAAAAGTATTGAATACTTTGAAGTATTATGAGCTGTCACATGATTGGAATTTGGACGTTTATCTGTTAGAGCTTCAGCCAAGGGGTCACGTGGTAGCACGTGAGAGCGCCCTGCTTCCTTTTATTTTGTTCGACAGATAAGTGTTTAACACTTTTAATTCTGAAAGCCATCACATGTGGGCACGTGATGGGGGCTCACGCTTTGATCTGTTAGAATGTTCATTAGGGGTCACATGTCGACACGTGAGGGTGCCTTAGAGCTTTTTTCTGTTTCTTTTTCTTTTGTGTGCTTTAGAGATCACGTGGGGCACGTGAGGCATTGCCTCACAGTTCTCATTTATGGATCTTCGCAGGAGTCACGTAGTAACACGTGAGGTGTTTACTTCAGAGTTCTTTCTATGGATCTTTGTAGGGGTCACGTAGTAGCACGTGACTCTGCATGTTTTAAAGATCTGTTCATCTTTTAAGAATTAATAGGGTTAAACCCTAGCGACAAACTTTTAGAGGAATTAAATTCCTGCTTTCTTCTGAAGAATTATATTCTTAATAGGGTTAAACCCTAATTTCTTTTCTTAAGAGAATTAAATTCCTGTGAGTTTGAGGGAATTGTGTTCTCAATTAGGGTTAAACCCTAGTTCTGTTTATTTTGAAGGAATTAAATTCCCATAACATAGGGTTAAACCCTAATTTTATCTCGAAGGAATTGAATTCCTATCATTTTGTGAGAATTAAATTCTCAAAACTCAGTTCCTCCTCTGTGTTTTAGATCTGCATGGCAGGATCTCAACCCAATAAGAATTAAATTCTCAATTCATGGGGAGATGTGCACTTTACAGATCCTCCATCAGAGAAAGAACTAAGTTCTTTTCTTTTATATAAGAGTTAAACTCTTTTGAGAATTTAATTCTCTTTTTAAGCCTCCCTTTCCTTTTCTTACCTAAGGTTTTCCTTTTGCAGAGAATCAAAGGCTCTATATCTCTCTCTATGTATCAAAAGAAAAAGGTCCAAAGGTCTCAAAAAAGAGGCCCCTCTCTTCTTTTCTTGGCTCCTATTTATAGGAGAAGGAAAATAATCAATCTGCTAAGTAAATCTCTCATTGAGAGATTTGATTTATATTTATCATTAATCTGGGCCTTTAGATTGTTAGGTGAATTTTATTCACCATTGGATTTTAAATCCAAAGATATCTCTTTGTTATTTCGGTTAGATTTAGGGGGAAAATCTTTCCAAGTCCAAGATTTTTCCATAAACTTGGTGATGTTTAATCACCTTTAGATTTTTAATCCAACAGTTTCAAATAATCTTTCTCCATTTTGGAAAGATTTGAATGATTCATCCTCAGAATTTTAATTCTGTTAAAGAATAAGGCTCTTAAAGCCGGTCACGTGTGGCCACGTGACCCCTGGTTACGTGTAGGCACGTGACCCCTGGAATGGGCTTCTCTCCTTCTACGCTCTGTTCTCTGGCCGCTGCTTAACCATCACGTGCCAGCACGTGACCACTGGTCACACGTGAGCACGTGATGCCTCTTCTGGAGCTTTTTCTTGATTTTAATCAAGGGATGAATGTGCTTTTTGCCGCTGCTTTAAGCGTCACGTGCCAACACGTGACAACTGGTCACGTGTGAGCACATGATGCCTCCTCTGAGGCTTCTCCTGATTTTTAATCAGGGAAAAGTCATCCTTGTCACTCTGGAAGCTGGAATCAGCAAAGGCCTCGATCTTGAGGTCGTTCCGCCGTAAACCAAGAACATCTCCTTAGTCCTTCTCAGGTACTTGAAAATGTTCTTTACTGCTATCCAGTGCTTCTCCCCTGGGTCTGACTGATACCTGCTTACCACGCTTAGTGCGTAAGCTACATCTGGTCTGGTGCACAACATCGCATACATTATAGAGCCTACCGCAGAAGCGCAGGGTATAATAGACATGAGATCCCTTTCCAAATCAGTCTTGGGAGACATCTCTTTGGATATGTTGATTCCATGACAAGCCGGTAAACTCCCGCGCTTAGAATCTTCCATACTGAATCTTTTCAGTATAGTGTTGATATACCTGGACTGCGAAAGTCCCAACATCCTCTTGGATCTATCACGATAGATCCGGATTCCCAGAATGTAAGAGGCATCACCCAGGTCTTTTATGGAGAACCTGTGTGATAAGAATCCTTTGACAGATTGTAGCATAGGAATGCCATTTTCTATCAATAGAATGTCATCCACGTACAAGACGAGGAATACGACAGTTCGTGCTACAATTTTACTATATATACATGGTTCATCTGGATTTTTGATAAAGTCATATTCTTTGATCGTTTCATCAAAACAGATGTTCCAACTCCGCGATGCCTGTTTCAGTCCATAAATGGACTTAAGCAACTTGCACACTTTTCCGCTGCTCCCACTATGATTGAAACCTTCTGGCAGATCCATATAGACGCACTCTTCTAAATTACCATTCAGAAAAGCCGTCTTTACGTCCATCTGCCAGATTTCATAATCATGGAAGACATCAATGGCAAGAAGGATCCGAATGGATTTGAGCATAGCCATTGGAGAAAAAGTTTCGTCATAGTCCAAACCAGGTCTTTGACGAAAACCCATTGCAACAAGTCTAGCCTTATAGGTTTCTACCTGTCCATCTACACCAATCTTTTTCTTGAAGATCCATTTGCATCCTATGGGTTTTACCCCATCTGGAGCAAAGTCCAAAGTCCATACTTTGTTGGTGTACATGGACTCCATTTCGGTCCGCATTGCATCCAGCCATCGTACCGAGTCGCCGCTATGGATGGCCTGCTGGAAGCTAGTAGGTTCATCATCATCAATGACGCAATCCTCTCTATCCCCATCTATGATAAAACCGTAGTATCTTGTTGGAGATAGTGCCCTCAAAGTCAATTATTGGATCACAGGCACGTGATTGCAATGATTGAGGGAGGACCTATCCCGGTAGGACAGTCTTACTCAAGATGATAGTATGTTATCTGGTTTATCTTTATCATCGTGTACTGCTTTAGGTGACCCTACAGGTCACTATTGCACGTTGATAGAGCCCCTAGGATTCTTGCTTGACTACCAGCAGTATGAGGGCGATCATATACGTGAGAGCTGGTAGTCTATAAGCAACTCCATAAAAGGTCCCTAGTCATGGGAGTTTCGAGACAGGGCATCGATTCTCCAGAGTAGACTAGTGTATACAGTCGAGACCCCGACGAGGGGCGGTGGCCGGTCTCACAAGCCACTGGTGTCAGTTGGTTCACCTAAGATGTATACAGGTGCTCATTGGGTTATAAGTACACCGGACAGGACTCGCCGGGAACCTGCTAGTTGGTATTATACCTGACGTCAGATAGCAGTTCCCTGGTGACTTGTGTACAGGTTAGTTCATCGACCTAAGATCGTTATTTGTCTCGTGTGAGTTCCCACTGTGCTTTGATTACTACCTTACCACGCTCAAAGGAGACGTGCAAACAGGTTTTAGTTGGGTACAGTCCCGAGCCACATGGAGGCAGTGAGCGGATCTGCAGGGGTTCGTCTCTCCCGGTATTGGGGGTGAGGTCGCGCTGTGTCTAGGAGAGCCAGTACATGAAAAATCCTTGGCCAAGGCAGGAGATTTACTGGTAGGTATTCCAGTAGTATCTCAGGGTGTTCTGGGCTACACTCCGACACGACTTGTACCGCTTTTGGGGGTCTGACTTTTACCAACCCCCTAGGCCCGCTATGCGATGCTCATAGACGAACGGACCGGACTGTATGGATATTGTCACTGACAGGCTCAGTAGGGTGTCAGGATGAGTTCGCTCATCGACGTCCCTTTTAGTCAATACCTGGTAGCCCGTTACGTATTGGCTAATACCTCTGACGTGCTAGTGGTTAAATCCATAACCAAAGTATCGACGAGTCTTTAGAGTTCCCCACAGACCAGTTTCTCAAGTTTCGGGCGAAACGCTGTAGAGGCCGTATGGAGATATGGCAGGGTTCGATCAGATACGTGCGGTATTGCACGAATCGTGATCAGACGGTTTTTACTAGCCGGTTTTGGTTTAAGCCGGATCCTAATATTAGACAGTGTAGTTTTGTCTTTTTGAATTTGTATTCAGTGGGAATACAAATGCGGGCATGTATATGCAGTAGCGGGGTTTTCCTGTAATTTATTACGGAATCGGTTTTCTGAGGTTGCCAGTTTGCATTCCGTTCCGGCCGGTTTTTCTTTGTTCCTTCCCGGCCGGACTTTCCGATGGAGGGGCTAATTTGCAAGTTTGCAAATTAGCATTTGTGGAGGGGTTTCTTGCATTTTGTGGCATTATGATAGATTTAGCATCATGAGATTCCATTTTAATCTCATCCTTTGCATTTATTGTGATGAGAGTTGATTTGCATTTTGATGTGAGGTTTGCTTTGGATATGGTCACCTCTTTCCTTTCCTACACTCACCTCCCTTCTTGGTTTTGATCTTTTCTCTCCACCATTTGGTTATGAGGGGGGCCGACGACTTTGAGGGAAATGAGGGGCTTCATTTTGCATGAGTGAAAATCTATCATCTCATTTTAGCTTGCTTGCAAAATTCCTAACACATCTCCAAAAGCTCATTGTTTCATTCCTCCATCATGGCAACTTCACAACCCCAAGAGACAAAGTTTCTACACTAGTCTACAGCATTCCTTGGACGCGTCGGCTAGCCAACTTCGCGCCCGAGTTGCCTCGGTCCAGAGGTGGGAGCCCGTAAAAGAATCCGGCTACGTGGTGCCCTTTCCGACGAGGAGGTGACAGACGGAGATTCCGCGGGAGATTGGAGTGGAGACGAAGACCGAAGGACACGGATCGCTTGGTATATCTCTTCATCCATCTTTTAGTTTGCTAGTAGCTAGGTTAATGGCCTGATCCGGGTTGATAGTGCGCGGTGGTGCCGGTTTGCAAGTTTCGCAAAGTTTTTCGTTTCCGCGTTTCCGGCGTCGGATCGACGGCCGGGGCGTCGCCGTGCACTTACATTGGTATCAGAGCCACGCCATTAACCATGCCTAGCTTTCTCTAGTATATTTAAAACTCGATCGAACAAAAATCTCGAAAACCCAATTTCAAGTTGCACAGTTTCTGTCGAAATTTTTTTGGAGTCTAAAAATTTTTCAGGTTGTTGCAGAATACTATGCAGGGAATTCTAAGCACTCTGTGAAAAAATGGTCACGTGATCTCACCATACCACCGCGGAACCGCTGCTAAACCCATGCTTGGGCCGCGGTTCCGCCGCGCTTTTGACTGTTCATTTGATCAAATTTTTGCAGAGAGCTTCTGAGTTGAAAATGGGGGTTTTGGGATATTCTGTTTGGACCCAGATTTTCTGTAAGTGCTACAGTACTGCTTGGGGCCCACTTCGGTAAATTTGTTCGATCGGAAATTTTAAACACATTAGTTCACAGTATTTATATTATATCTGCGACCGTGAATGTCACTTGATCGGTAAATCCTGTCTAACTGCTATAGCCCGGTTAGACGGATTTGCGAACGTGACATTCATGTTGATGTTCTGTGTTGTACTGTGATGTTGCGGATCGGTCGTGGGGATAGCCTGGGTGCAATGTTAGTACAGTTTTGTTTTATATATACATTTGATATTGCGGGACGAGCGTCCGACATGTGGACTGCCGTCACTGCCTGTTTGTATTATTCTTTTGGGGCACGACCGGGTCGAGGTCGATGTACCCGTTGTATGTATATTTTACTTTCTGTACTAGGATTGCCCCGCGGAAAGGTGCACGGGTAGCCGGGTTCTAGAGGGCAACGAGCCCGCATCTCATGGCATTGAGACGGAGGGGGCTTTACTCTAGAATTGGCGGGCTATTCGCCGCACTCGTAGGGGGTACAGGTTGACCCAGGAGGGGTGCCCAAGTTACCGGATTCCGTAAAGTGCTGGGTGGTCCATTCACGTTGCTGAAGGGGGCTGCCTCGCTTCAGGTTTTGAAGGGTAACTTGCCGCGCCCGTAGGGGTCTAGGATTTCATTGCACAGGCTATCCACACGACCAGGGGAACGTCGGGTTTCAGTAGCGGCTCTATGAAACCCGGGGATCCCAGATATCTGTATTGTTCTGTGATGTTGGTTACATTTCTGTGATGTTGCATTTTATCACGCCTTGAGCGAAAATTATATATTATATATATACTAGTAGATGTTGTATATGTTTTGCATCCGCGCTAGTCCAGTCCCCGCTCTGTCGTTAGTTAAGTAACCTAACGGGTGATGACGGGACCCAGTGGCGAATGCGGATGGCATATACGTACATCATTATTTTCGTTCTTTTGTGGTGTGATCAATTGATGGGACTGCGTTGATTCGGATCAATGCAAGATAAACAAACCTATTCTGATGTTGTTGGAACATTTTTCAAAAAGCTGTTATTGCAAGGGCGTTCTCTTTTGTTTTGCATCGTGGTATTCAGTTGGAATATCCTGCTCCTCAGTCGACGAGGCAAGGGCCGAGATCCCTTCACCGGGAGTGACCCCTTGGACAAAAGTTTGCGTCAGGGCAATAACTTCACTATAGCCGATTACTTTTGCTTTGTATCGTGGTATTCAGTTGGAATATCCTGCACCTCATTCTACGGGGAAAGAGCCGAGATCCCTTCACCGGGAGTGACCTCTTTAGCGAAGGTTTTCGTCACTATATTTTTCTAAAAAGCTATCTGTTCCTTCCACAATATCAAGTTCATTACGTTAAAGGTTTTCGCCAGAAACCATTCGTAGCCCTCCGTCGTTTCATATAGATAGTCGATAGTATTCAAGCTGTGTTTGTTGGTCATAGTCAAGGCACAGTGTTTGGTAGCTATTGGGTGTTCATATGCTGCATAGATAGATGTGATGGTTTGGGACAGTCGTATAGCCTTGTTGGCCGTAGTCAAGGGCTTGTACGGGTGGGTTCAAATCAACCTGGACAATGACGGGTAGAACTTGACATGTGACTTATGATTTGTTGGCCTTAGTCAAGGTCATAAGAGCATGGGGCAAAAATCCACATCGGGAGTTTCTAAAGAAACTGAAACTTGCCAGATATGCGTATACCTTCTGGAGTGTGATAACGTGAGTGGATTCCGTCACGTTATCATGCGATGATAGTTGGATCCTGATTCCTACTGATGAGTTGGTTTACTCTTTGGGTTATCCCGACTAATTCTTCTTTTGGGTTTGGAGAAGAATTTGAGGTTACAGTAGGAGGTTTCCTGATTAGATAAAGTGATAACCATTCTTATCTAGGTTAGAGTGCACGCTGAGTGTTTCTTTTCTCTCTCTCTTTGGCAGCGACCATTGACCCGACCCTAGACTATGACTCAGTGACCAAGTTGACCGAATCTTCTTAACACTGGCTTTTGGATTGTCAGAGTTGCAAACCTCATTGCCACTCCTACTTTTACCCTTTTCTCTAGGACACCCCGTATTACTACGAACGTCCACTTCCATTGGACAAAACCATCGTATGGTTATATACGAACTCGAAGGATTTTATTCGAGGATGGTTTCCGGTTCTGGAGAAAACGAATAGGACTATTCAGTTGTCTTTTCATCTTACCTTCTCTCAGGTTGCGAGTACTCCTTGGTTTAGAAGATAGTACACCTATTACGCAAATTGGATAGTCTTCTTCCAAACCATAGGCAGGTGCCGACCGGTAGGGAATGAAGAAAACTAATTAGCCTAAACGGTGTACAGAATGTATTAACTTAAGACAAAGAAAGGGATTAGAAGGAGGGCAAAGTAAATTGCGACTGATATTCACGACCAAACCAAATGTTTCATTACCACTCCCACTTCACCTTTGTATTTCTCCAGGACACTCCGTATCACTACGAAGATCCACAGTTATTTGGATACTCCATCGTATGGTTATATACGAACTCGAAAGGAACTTGTTCCAGTTCGGGGATGGATTCTGGTTTAGGAGAAATAGGAATAATATTTATTCAGTTGTCTTTTATCTTCACCTTCTCTCGCATCGCGAGTGCTCCTAAGATTAGGACAGTACACCCATTATGCTTATTGGATAGTCTTCTTCCAAACCATAGGCTGGTGCCGAACGGTAGGGAAGGAAGAAAACCAATTGGCCGAAAGGGGTGTGCAGAAGGTAATGACTAAAGACATATAAAGGGATTTGGGGAGGTGGCAAAGAAATATAAGGTTACAGTTGTGAATCTGGATAATGGATAAGGCATTACTAGGAATACCCGGATATCCCATCGAAATATCTCAATGTTTCAGTTTCACTGTGTACTGTTAATAGAAAACTGATTTCCCAATTAGACACTTGCTCCAGGGTATGTATTTACCAGGTATGAGTCTCACATCTTTATGGTTTTACAGATGATGAGTGGGAGTAAGTTATTGGGAATTAGGTGATCATCCTCATTATATCGGGATTCGTTGTAATTGGTGATATTTGAGGAACTCACCTGGGTTGTTTGCCGGACGGCAAATATTTGGTTTTGAATATCCGTTGTTATGCACCAATTTCAAATTGATATATCTGTACGTCTATTTTTATAGAGTGAGATATACCTTTTTGAAATTATGTCTATGACATTTACCTATATCAGTGGATGGTTAGGTAAGGAGCATTGAACAGGGGTGTAATTTTTCTTAACCATAAGTACAGTTTTCAACCTACAACACACAGTGAATGAGTTATTAGACTCAAGGGACTTATACAGAGTATTGTATGTTGTCCAGTGTCCATTAGGACAGAGGGGTAGGTACTCGTACTATATTCTGTTTACTTGTGACTTCTCTAGTTCTTAGACAGGTGTTTCGTAGAAACACAAGGTCTGAGTTTTGAGAAGTTATAGGTATAAGAATAAAGTAGAGAACCAGATGTTGCAAGTATCAGGATTCTTCAAGGAGATCGAAGATGTAGATACTTGTGTATGGTATTCAGTTGATAGTAATGATTAAGAGAACTAGCTTCTCTTTCAGGTTACTCATAATTGGAAGTACTCCTAAGTTGAGTAATGCTGATCGGCATCCTTCCATTTAGTTGACATGCACTGGAGACAGCTGCATGATTTGAATCTGGTTCAATTAAATCAGTGCCTCTGTTTCTGTATTGGATATAGAACAGTTCATATCTTGACATTGTTAAGGTATGGGGAGTTTTCCGGCTTATGCTTAAAACCAGACTCCGGATAACTCAAGGCACGTTTATGTAATTGCTATTTGTGGGTTGACCCGGGCTATGACGAGGGTTGACTTTCTACCATCTGGAAGATCAATAGTGATATTGTTCTAGACTCGCCACAGTTTTAATAAAAATGGATTTTTTCAGAAAACAGTAGTGGGAGTATGGTAGAACTGGAAGTGATTCCAGAACCGCAAACGATTACTGAAGATTTGATAAGAACCTAAAGATTCAATCTGGTTTGACATTCCATTGGCCACTCCGCAGATATGGTGGGTAACCTCAGGCACCCGAGAGGTACTCCAGTAGCCTCAAGGACGGTGACAGGGAGGTTCTTGTTTACCCAGACTTTCCATTGCTGTTGCTCCAGACTGTGAGACCCGGCAGGAGGATGAGTATAGCATCGTTCTAAACTAGCTTTAGAAGTGCACGTGTATATGACTCTGCCAGAGGGTTGTCATAGTCAGTGGGAGCAGCGGAAGCATTGGTGGACATGTGGCTTATGTCTATTTATAGACCAAAGCAGATATAGCGGAGATAGATCATTTATTTCTGATGTGACAGTCATAGGTTTGACTTCATCAGAATAGGGGATGGATCTGTTAAGAAGGTAGAAGGGTGTGATGTCCTGGTATTTGATGACATACACAGAGTAGGAAGTGAAATTCCTATACTACGATCGGTTATACTTTGGTTGTCACATAGTGGTTTCTCCACACAGGAATTGGATCTTATATCGTACATTCTGGTTACTAGATCTATGGTTTTAGATCTAGATTTGGATGGTTTCCCAATCAGGGTACTTAGACAGCATTCTAAGAGTATTTAGAATGGTCGACTCCTGGCATGGTGGTGTACCTGGAGGTAATGGAGTCACCCTCTCTAAAGGCGTCTTACAGACTAAAGGGGAGAGGGATATGCATGATTAGCAGATCACTTGCTTAGGCAATTGAGTCAATCATAAAATGTCAAGTACCACACCGGATGTTGTTTTTGTAGTAGGTGCAATAAGTAGATATTGATCCAATCCTGGAGAAAAAGTCGGAAGCAGTTTTAGAACATAAGTGGATGTTCTAGGGATATGATAACAGCATCCTCCTTCGAGAGACAGTTATCATTCCAGGCTTCCAAGGTGACCTGGATGACAGAGGTTGTCAGAGTTATAGTTTTCCCTCTGACGAGGGGCAGTATTTTGGACAGGTGGTCCAGGTGGATACCGAGGGAAGGATGGCGCAGGATACTGATTAAGTTCAGTTGACGATACAGTCTAAGAAGTTTGGATTTGGAGTTCATTTATGAGCTAGGTCCCATCAGACATCCAGACACATTCTAAGACAGGTATTGCTCATTTCGGGAGATGGCTTTCTCCACGAACTTGAGATAAAGAGAGACATAGAAAAAAAGACCATAGCGGATCCACTCACTGAGGCTATTCCTCGAACGCAATAGTTTTGCAAACGAGCTTTGTGAGACTGACTAGTAGAGGAGTTGGGTGTTCGGTATCACACGGGCTGTGAGTATGCGACATCGCAATAATTAGCCTTGAGTGCAAGTGGGAGATTGTTGGAGATAGTGCCCTCAGAGTCAATTATTGGATCACAGGCACGTGATTGCAATGATTGAGGGAGGACCTATCCCGGTAGGACAGTCTTACTCAAGATGATAGTATGTTATCTGGTTTATCTTTATCATCGTGTACTGCTTTAGGTGACCCTACAGGTCACTATTGCACGTTGATAGAGCCCCTAGGATTCTTGCTTGACTACCAGCAGTATGAGGGCGATCATATATGTTAGTTATATGTATGTCATAGAGGCCATTACTGTACATAGGATGTATATTGTAGTGGATGCTTGGACATATATAGGGAGGACTTTCTTGCTCGACATGATAGTATGCTATCTGGTAGCTCTTTACCTTAACGTGTACACTGATTGTCTCTCTGTTACATGTTGGTAAAACCCTTAGGATGTGTACTTGACTACCTGGACTATGATGCGGATCATACCAGTGGGGACATGGTAGTCCATAAGTACATCCTTCAAGGTCCCTAGTCGTGGGTATATCGAGACGGAGCATCGATATACCAGAGTAGACTAGCGTATACCTTCTCGACCCATACAGATGGGCGATGGATGATCCCATATCCATTGGTGTTTGACATCAGAGATGATATACGGGTGCTCAGTGGAGACTGGGTACACTGGACGGACTCGCCGAGAACTCCTAGATGGTATTATACCTTACGTCAGATGGCAGTTCTCTGGTGACACTGGTACAGGTTAGTCTGTAGACCCGAGATCGTCATAGAGTTTTGTGTGATTCCCACTGTGCTTTGATTTCCACCTTACCACGTTCAAGAGGGCGTGCAAAACGGTGGCTTTTGGGTACAGTCCCGAATCACATGGAGACAATGAGCGATAGGAGGGGATTCGTCTCTCCCGGTATAGGGAGTTGATATTGCACTGTGTTCGATTGGCTATAACCGGAAATCCCTGGCCAGGGCTGCTGAGATTTACTGGTAAGTGTTACCAGTAGTTTCTCGAACTGTTATAGACCTCATATCGACACGACTTATCGAGCTACTAGGGTCTGACGTTTACCACCCCTAGGCGAGATATGCGACATATCAGACGATCAGACCGGACTGTACGGTAAGTGTTACTGGTTGGATTCACAGGAGTGTGAGCGGGCTTGCTCGTCGATCTTCTGATCGCTCAATACCTGGGTGGCCGTTACGTTTAGCAGACCGCTTGCGGCTTGTGGGTGTTTGATATGATCATCACCTGCTGCCGGCGTATTGACGAGTCTTTAGAGTCCTACACAGAGGTTTCCTGGCTCAAGCGAAACAAAATAGGAGCGCATATGAGATATGTGCGGGACCGAGAATAATGCGTGTATGTGATACCGTATTCTATTCTCCCGATGAATGTATCGATTGGTTGTATGCGATATAACCTAGTTATCGAATCAAGGATTGATTCGATAAGTCGATACATTGGATATTAGTCGGTCATATGCGATATGACCGGATCGTTAAATCAAGTGTTGATTTAATGATTTAATGTATAATTATATATTTGATATATTACTTTGCATTAACTAGTATTTGTTCACTTAAGATTGATTATCTCACTTGAATGAGCACATTGTATATATGATATATGTTTATGCACTGGTTTGTATCATGTTTGATGATACATGCAAACTTGGGTTTGTGTTGATTAAACCATGATTAAGTAAATGGTTAGGTTTTTATTTATTTATTTATTTATTCTTTTGGAAAGATAAATGAAATGGTGGCTTGTTTTGTTCTTTTGTTGAAACTTCATGAAGGTTTGAAAGCTTGACCATTTTGTTTCTTTCCTTTAACCTAACCATTCAACTTAACCCTAGTTTATTCTCTACACTCACCCATGGTTACAAGATGATAACCATCACTTGATTTTGTTTTAAAAATGATTATTCTTTTTCATTCTTCTTCTTCAAGATGAAGAAAGAAAAGCTTTCTACAAAAATGTCAAGTGATGATTCCAAGTGAGAAATCCAAATCCAAAGTGAACCCACTTCCTATTTCTTCATCCTCTACCACTTGCCATGTAGTATAGGGTGTTTTCTTCACAAGTTTCATAACTTGGTGAAGTTGGAGCTTGATCTTGAGTTGCCTCGACGTAGATCATCTTCGGCATCGAAGTCGACGCCCTAGCCCGATCATTTCTTCGACGAAACCATCGCTAGAGTCCGGGATCCGATGATCGCAGCGGAGGGACTTCATCACGGAGCTATGGAGGTGGAGGACCGGATCTACAAAGGTTGTATTTCTGTTCACTCTTAGTTAAGTTGTTAACTAGTTGCATGTTTCGCCTTAAACTCTAATCAACGATCGCATTAGGGTTTCTCGGCACCGGAAATTTTTGAATTTGGCATGGTTGATGCTTTGTGGAACCTCATTAGTGTGCCTAAGAACCCTACAGTGGTATCAGAGCCTAGCTAGAGCCTTAGGCGATGCGTAGACGATGTTAGAAATCCGAACGAACCCTGAAACCCTAACTCAAACTACTCTCCTCTTTGGGTCTATCCTAACATATTCAAAAGTTATCCGGAAAAACACATAGACGAAGTTAAATAAACCGATCGAATTATCGAATCCCCAAAACAACCCAGAAAATTCAACTGTTTAATAGCAATTAAAAATTCCCATAAAATACAGCATCTTAAGAAAGAAATTACTGTGCAAAAATAAGTGAACAATCTCACTGTTTTGCCGCGGAACCGCCGCCCAACCTAGGGAACGGCCGCTGTTTTGCTGTGGTTTAATTGAATTAGGTCCACGAATTTCACAGTAATTCCTATAAACCCTGCTGAATTTTTTGGCTATTTTTAATTCACAAAAATCCAAAATTCCAGAAAATTTCCAGAGAGTAGTTTAATGACGTTCTAAGTAGTGCAAGTAACGCGATGGTCCCTCTAGAAGACAACAAACCTTAACTCGATTATGTGACCGTCTTGAACTGCCCTTTGAACCTTAGGGTTTGGGGCAGTACGGCGTGCCACATGTGAGGCGTTGGCTTGACCCTTCTACGGCTGGACCGTTGGTACTGAGGCATGAAGTGAATGTTTTAAAACTTATTTCATGTGTTGAGCTGTTTCGGGAAAAATTGGGTGTTCGAATGTTCGATCAGAAAGTTTAGCATTTTCTATTTATCTGGAATATGATACAATACTTTGAATCCACAAGTAGTTATGAGATAACTGATTTGAATGTTATAAACATAGCAGTTTAGTCTCACTTGATCGGTTGCCACGGAATTTTGATGTGATCAAAAGTCCGTCGCAATCACGTAGCGTACGCGGATATTCGCCGATAAACTTAATAGACAGCTACACCCCTTAGCCCCGACCAAGTGACTGTAGGAGAACCCCGTCGCCGAAAGCATTCGTTCGGGTGCTTGCGGCAGCGGTGTTTTGCCTTGGTGCACTTCGTCGACGGTATCGGGGGTGCGGCCGTTTACTAAAGTTTGCGACGAGCATTCGATCAGAATGTCGGGAATCTTGTTGAATTGCCCGACTTGATATTGAAAAGTGTTTTCGATAATGAGACTAAAATGCGGGGTTTATAATTGTTAGGCATGTGATGTCTAAGGAATTCATTGGTTTAGGCATGCGATGTCTAAAGAAGTTGCGGATTCCAACTGTTGTAGTTTTACACTTTCTTTTCTGTGACCGTAAGTGTAATATGTGATATCGCCGGTTTCGTTGCTATATGTCAACGACAATTGGGATACGCATGTTTACTTACGTTGATGACATGTGATGTTATGTGTTGCTGGATATGTTATATTGGATCATCGTGTTTGAATAGCCGGGTTTTTTTTATGTGAGATGAGTGTTTTTCATTTTCATTCATGTAAAAACTTGTATGTAATATTCTTTTATTAGGGAACTTCCAGGTTGCGGAAGATGTCACCCATTGTATATTATTTACTTTTCCGCACTAGGATAGACCTAAGGAGGGGAGCACAAGTAACCGGGTTCTAGGGTCCAGTGGGAGACCATCTCGAGGAGTCGAGTCCGGGTCTCCTAACCCTAGAATTAGAAGGGTTGCTTGCCGCTCTCGTAGGGGTCTAGGGGTGTGGGATTGGCTATTCATCATGACCGTGGAATCCGTGTTTTATACTGGCTCGTATTGAAAACACGGACGTCCTAGTATATCCAATATTTCATATGATATTTTCTGCTGCGTTATCTGTGATGTGATCATGTGATATGTTTAGATGGATACTATATATAGTATATATGATATATTATATAGGTGTTACTTATGTTTTACACCCGCGCTAGCCCTGCCCCGCTCTGCCGTTAGTCACCTAACTTAACGGTGCACAAGGGGACATCGAGACGAACACAGATGGCATAAGTGTACGTCGTATTTATCTGTGATGTTTAGGTGGACTTAAACGATAGGATTTCATTAATGTGATTAATGAAAGAAAAGAAACCTAAGATGTTGTGGAATCGAATTTTCAAAAACAGGTAGCTACAGTTCTTGCTTTGCATCGCGGTGTTCCTTGTAGAACATCCTGCACCTTATTCGATAAGGAAAGGACCGAGATCCCTTCACAGGGAGTGACTCCTTTAGCAATAACTGGCAGATGCTACACCCCTCGGTTTGTCTTTTGATTGCTTCTATAGTTTTTTCTTTGCACAGCGGTATATATGATATATCCTGCACCTTATTCGATGAGGAAAGGGCCGACGATCTCTTCACCGGGAGTGACCCCTTTAGCAAAACTAGAAAAGCCTTAAAAGCACTCCATTTTAAAATCATTTGATTCTACAACGATATCAAGTTCATTACGCAATAGGTTTTCTGAAAAAACTGTCGTAGCCCTCCGTCATTTCAGATAAGTAGTAGTTAGTATTCGTGCTGCGTTTGTTGGCCTTTGTCAAGGCGTAGTGTGCGGTAGCTGACTGGTGCTTATCTGCTTATGCATATGATGCAGATTGGGTTAGGGTAGTCGTGCGACCTTGTTGGCTTTGTCAAGGGTCGTGCGGGTGGGTTTAATTTAATCAGGAAATGACGGGTTGAACTTGACTAGCATCCTATGGTTTGTTGGCCTTTGTCAAGGTCATAGGAGGTTAGGGGCAAAATTATCAGGAATTTCAAGTGTTGAAATTTGCAATGAGATTGCATACCTTCTATGAGATAGTTGGATCCCGATACCCACTGCGAGTAATGGTTACTCCTGGGAGAGTTTTACACATTACAATTAGCCGATCAAGTAGGTGTCTAGAAAGGTGTCAACGGGGTTACGCCTCTGAGAAAACGAGGTTTACATTAATTAGGTTCGTGCGAAAGCACGGGGGACTTCCCTCAAAGTACCGACACTGGCCTGGCTGAAAGATTGGCAAAGTTGTAGGGTGTAATTAATCCCGGCTAGTCTTTCCTTTTAGGGTTTGAAGGAAGATTTGATAAAAACAGTGGGAGCCATCCTGATTAGATAAAATAATAACCAATCTGATCTTGCAAGAGCATACGCTGAGTGTTTTCTTCTCTCTCTCTCCAGGTAGCGACCATATCACGCCTTAATCAAGATAATAATACAGATGTATTGACCGAACCCGCTTGTTATACTGAGCTGGGGAACGTTGGTCCCGCTTCGACTTATAATTGTTATAAGACCGAGCAGGAAATAGGGGAATACCAGGATTCCCATGCCGCCCAAACGAAGAAAGTGCATATGATGCATCTCCTTCGGGTGTGTTCATTATAAAGAACTGTTTCTCATTATCCTTTACGTCCTGGGTATGTGATACCGGATCAGGATCCCGTAAATGTAAACTGTTACATGGGCTACAGAAAGGTAGAGAATTGAGAACGGATGATAAGTTTCATGAGACAGAAAACGGTGCAAGTGTTGCAGCCAACTCTGTTGGTCATTGTCACCCTGTATCCCAAATACATTGATTCTGAATGAAAGTTATTAGATACCGAACCTGATATACAAAATCATATCTGTCTCTTTATTAGTAAAGAAATGATATAATTTTGTATTGATGGATAATGTTTTTAACATTTCCTATATCAAAAGTTGATCGGTTCAGGCACATTATCTAAAAGCATTGATATTCTAAATCAAACTACAGTTCTTAGTATACGGAACACACAAAAGAGGAAGAGTTCAGAAATGAACGGATCCTTCTTGAGGTATTGTAGACTAGGTCATATCAATGCGACCCGACTAGCTGAAGTTACATTTAGATGCATATTTAAAAGAGTTTGAATTTACATCTTGTGAAACTTGCCAGTCATGTCACAAAGATAAGATGACCATAGCTCTGTTTACTGGAAACAGAGAAAGAGTTAGTGAACTCTTGGGATGATACATGTTGATGTATGTAGGTCCCCTGTCTACACATGTCAAGACTGGTTCTTTGTACTTCATTACATTCTCTGATGATCTCTTTAGATTCAGACATATGTTCCTGTTGAAACACAAGTCCGAACCTTTTGAGATATTCACAGAATATAAGTTAGAAGTAGAGAACCAAAATACGGGTATAAGTATTATGTCCTTTGATGTGATCGAGGAGGAGAATACTTGAGCACGGAAATCCTGGACTATTCTAAAGAAGAATGAGATTCTCTCTTAGCATTACTCATCCGTATATACCATAGCACGATGGTATATCGGGGTGGAGCAACCACACCCTATATGATAAGGTGTGCTCTATGATGAGTACTACTGAGTTTCCTATTTCCTTTTGGGAGTTATGCACTTAAGAAGCTGCATACCTATTAAATAGGGTTCAAATCAAATCAGTTGCCTACCACTTCATATGTGATATGGAAAGGGAAGAGCCCATATCTTAAGTTAGTTAAGATTTGGGGTTGTCCGGCCTATGTCTAAAAGCAAAATCCGGATAAGCTCGAGGCAAGGTCTGTTATGTAGAACTGGAAATGTTCCAGCTATACAAACTGCAGCTGATGATTTGACAGAACCAAAGGATTCAGTAGATTCCAACGAACCTCAGCCTCTCCGCCGATCTAGTAGGGTTCCTCACCCACCTGAGAGATACTTCAGTTTCTCTATGACAGTGGGAGCGAGGATTGCATCATGAGATGATGATCCAACTAGTTTCGAGCTGGCCATCAGGAGTGGGACTCTGTAAGAATGGCTGGATGCTTAGCGATCTGAGATGAAATCCTTATACTCCAGCAAAGTATGTACTTTGGCTGCTATATCTGAAGGGTTAAATCTCCATCAGAAGCAAGTATATCTTGAGAAGATTACTTGGTGTATATGGAAAAGTTGAGACTTTCAAAGCTAGACTTGTTAAAAGTTTGCATCATTGACCAGGTATGGATTATGATGAAACCTTTTCTAAGTAGCTATGCTTAAGTCCATCCAGATCCTACTTGCCACGGCTACATACCATGACTACGATATCTGGCGGTTGGGTGCCATGACTGCTTTTCTAAGTGATATTTTAGAAGAGTGCGTCTATAAGCACACAGCCAGAGGGCCTCGTAGACAGTGGGAGCAGCGGAAACGCGAGCAAGATGTTTTATGTGATAAAGCAGGTATCGCGGAGTTGGAACATCTATTTTGATGAGATAGTCAAAGAGTTTGACATCATCAAAATGGTAGATGAACCTTGTATATACAAAAAGGTAGTAGGGAGTATGGTGGTGATCCTCGTAGAGTACATGGATGACATACTCTTGATGGGGAAGGAGTTTCCTATGCTACGCTCGGTCAATCTCCGCTTATCACAAGGATTCTCCATATAGGATCAAAATGATACCTACTAAATCCCGGGTTTTGGATTTATAGGATAGATCTAAATGGATGTTAGGATTCTCACTAGATGTAGTGAGATGGTATCAATCGATCCTGGGGAGAATCACTGGAAAAGTTCCAGGGTGATAAGGACGACTGAATGTCAGTCACAGGCATTGTCTTTACCCTCAGTAAAGGGACGGTATGTTGGAAGAGTTCCAAGCTAGATACCGTGGCAAACTAGACGATAAAGGCCGGATACATCGCTACTTAAGATGCTACCAAAGAGGCAGTCTGGATGTGTTAGTTATATGTATGCCCTAGAGGCCATTACTATACATAGGATGTATATTGTAGTGGATGCTTGGACATATATAGGGATGACTTTCTCGCTCGACATGATAGTATGCTATCTGGTTACTCTTTACCTTAACGTGTACACTGATTGTCTCTCTGTTACATGTTGGTAAAGCCCTTAGGATGTGTACTTGACTACCTGGACTATGATGCGGATCATACTAGTGGGGACATGGTAGTCCATAAGTACATCTTTCAAGGTCCCTAGTCGTGGGTGTATCGAGACGGGGCATCGATATACCAGAGTAGACTAGCGTATACCTTCTCGACCCATACAGATGGGCGATGGATGATCCCATATCCATTGGTGTTTGACATCAGAGATGATATACTGGTGCTCAGTGGAGACTGGGTACACTGGACGGACTCGCCGAGAACTCCCAGATGGTATTATACCTTACGTCAGATGGCAGTTCTCTGGTGACACTGGTACAGAGTAGTCTGTTGACCCGAGATCGTCATAGAGTCTTGTGTGGTTCCCACTGTGCTTTGATTTCCACCTTACCACGTCCAAGAAGGCGTGCAAAACAGTGGTTTTTGGGTACAGTCCCGAATCACATGGAGGCAATGAGCGATAGGAGGGGATTCGTCTCTCCCGGTATTGGGGGTTGATGTTGCGCTATGCTCGACTGGCCATAACAGGAAATCCCTGGCCAGGGTTGCAGTGATCTACTGGTAAGTGTTATCAGTAGTTTCATAAATGTTATGGACCTCACGTCGGCATGACTTATCGAGCTATTGGGGTCTGACGTTTACCACCCCTAGGCGAGATATGCGACATATCAGACGATCAGACCGGACTGTACGGTAAGTGTTACTGGTTGGATTCACAGGAGTGTGAGCGGGCTTGCTC
Source organism: Agapanthus africanus (assembly GCA_030015575.1). NCBI lineage: Eukaryota > Viridiplantae > Streptophyta > Magnoliopsida > Asparagales > Amaryllidaceae > Agapanthus > Agapanthus africanus. Next base: position 484,405,434 of record CM057343.1, on the reverse strand, counting down.
GTCGATCTTCTGATCGCTCAATACCCGGGTGGCCGTTACGTTTAGCAGACCGCTTGCGGCTTGTGGGTGTTTGATATGATCATCACCTGCTGCCGGCGTATTGACGAGTCTTTAGAGTCCTACACAGAGGTTTCCTGGCTCAAGCGAAACGAAATAGGAGCGCATATAAGATATGTGCGGGACCGAGAATAATGCGTGTATGTGATACCGCATTCCATTCTCGCGATGAATGTATCGATTAGGTTATATGCGATATAACCTAGTTGTCGAATCAAGGATTGATTCGATAAGCCGATACATAGGATACTAGTCGGTTATATGCGATATGACCGGATCGTTAAATCAAGTGTTGATTTAATGATTTAATGTATAATTATATATTTGATATATTACTTTGCATTAACTAGTATTGGTTCACTTTGAATGGATTTTCTCACTTGAATATTACAAGTTGTATATGTGATATACTTTTGTGCACTTGATTGTATCATGTTTGATGATACATGTTTACTTGGTTTAAGTGTAAAGAATTAAACCTTGGTTAAGTTAATGATTAGGGTTTTCTTTTTCTTATTTATTTATTTTGGAAATGATAAGAAATGAAATGGTTGCTAGTTTTGTTTTTCTTTGAAGCTTCTTGAAGCTTTGACTAAAGTGACCATTTTGTCTCATACTTAACCCTAACCATTCCACTTAACCTTAGTACATTCTCTACACCTAACCAAGGTTAGAAAATGATAAGTGTTGATTTTATTTTCTATTTTTAATAACACTTATCATATTCTTTCTTCTTGATCTTCATCTTCTTCTTCATGAGCAAGAAAGAAAAGCTTGCCTCATCAATGGCAAGTGATGAAATCATGTGAGAAATCCAATTCCAAAGTGAACCCACTTCCTATTTCTTCATCCTCTACCTCTTGCCAAGTAGTATAGGGTGTTTCCTTCACAAGTTTCATGACTTGGTGAAGTGGGAGCTTGATCTTGTGTTGCCTCGACGTAGATCATCTTCGGCATCATAGTCGATGACCTAGCCCGCCCATTTTTCCGATGAAGCCGACGCTAGAGCCCGGGACTCGATTTGGACAGCGAGGAGACTTCATTGCGGAGCTATGGAGGTGGAGGACAGGATCTACAAAGGTTGTATTTCCGTTCTTTTAGTTAAGTTGTTAACTAGTTTCATTTTTCGCCTAAAATTCTAGTCAACGATCCGTATTAGGGTTTCTCGGCACTTGTAAAATTTGAAATTGGCATGGTTGATGCCTTGTGAGACCTCTTGAGAGTGCCTAGGAACCCTACATGATGTATATTAGTTCATGAGATGAACTTCGTTCCTGCCATTGTGTGACAATGGAGTTGTGGCTTATACCAAGGAACGCCCGTCCCATCAGTGATCAAGATATAATTCTTAGGCAGTGTCACCTGATCATGGAGATGGTTGATCTCCAGGGTGATCGAGGTTAGGAGAGTAGACTCTGAGGACAACACAGCGGATCCACTCACAAAGGCTTTTTCCCAGAGAGAGACTTATATAGGATGGTTGAGTATGAGATACTACAACCACTGCTACAGATGGCCCTAGTGCAAGTGGGAGATTGTTAGTTATATGTATGCCCTAGAGGCCATTACTGTACATAGGATGTATATTGTAGTGGATGCTTGGACATATATAGGGAGGACTTTCTTGCTCGACATGATAGTATGCTATCTGGTTGCTCTTTACCTTAACATGTACACTGATTGTCTCTCTGTTACATGTTGGTAAAACCCTTAGGATGTGTACTTAACTACCTGGACTATGATGCGGATCATACTAGTGGGGACATGGTAGTCCATAAGTACATCCTTCAAGGTCCCTAGTCGTGGGTATATCGAGACGGGGCATCGATATACTAGAGTAGACTAGCGTATACCTTCTCGACCCATACAGATGGGCGATGGATGATCCTATATCCATTGGTGTTTGACATCAGAGATGATATACGGGTGCTCAGTGGAGACTGGGTACACTAGACGGACTCGCCGAGAACTCCCAGATGGTATTATACCTTACGTCAGATGGCAGTTCTCTGGTGACACTGGTACAGGTTAGTCTGTAGACCCGAGATCGTCATAGAGTCTTGTGCGATTCCCACTGTGCTTTGATTTCCACCTTACCACGTCCAAGAGGGCATGCAAAACGGTGGCTTTTGGGTACAGTCCCGAATCACATGGAGGCAATGAGCGATAGGAGGGGATTCGTCTCTCCCGGTATAGGGAGTTGATGTTGCACTGTGTTCGATTGGCTATAACCGGAAATCCCTGGCCAGGGTTGCTGAGATTTACTGGTAAGTGTTACCAGTAGTTTCTCGAACTGTTATAGACCTCATATCAACATGACTTATCGAGTTACTGGGGTCTGACGTTTACCACCCCTAAGCGAGATATGCGACATATCAGACGATCAGACCGGACTGTACGGTAAGTGTTACTGTTGGATTCACAGGAGTGTGAACGGGCTTGCTCGTCGATCTTCTGATCGCTCAATACCCGGGTGGCCGTTACGTTTAGCAGACCGCTTGCGGCTTGTGGGTATTTGATATGATCATCACCTGCTGCCGGCGTATTGACGAGTCTTTAGAGTCCTACACAGAGGTTTCCTGGCTCAAGCGAAACGAAATAGGAGCGCATATGAGATATGTGCGGGACCGAGAATAATGCGTATATATGATACCGTATTCTATTCTCGCGATGAATGTATCGATTGGTTGTATGCGATATAACCTAGTTATCGAATCAAGGATTGATTCGATAAGTCGATACATTGGATATTAGTCGGTCATATGCGATATGACCGGATCGTTAAATCAAGTGTTGATTTAATGATTTAATGTATAATTATATATTTGATATATTACTTTGCATTAACTAGTATTTGTTCACTTAATATTGATTATCTCACTTGAATGTGCACATTGTATATATGATATATGTTTGTGCACTGGTTTGTATCATGTTTGATGATACATGCAAACTTGGGTTTGTGTTGATTAAACCATGATTAAGTAAATGGTTAGGTTTTTATTTATTTATTTATTTATTCTTTTGGAAAGATAAATGAAATGGTGGCTTGTTTTGTTCTTTTGTTGAAACTTCATGAAGGTTTGAAAGCTTGACCATTTTGTTTCTTTCCTTTAACCTAACCATTCAACTTAACCCTAGTTTATTCTCTACACTCACCCATGGTTACAAGATGATAACCATCACTTGATTTTGTTTTAAAAATGATTATTCTTTTTCATTCTTCTTCTTCAAGATGAAGAAAGAAAAGCTTTCTACAAAAATGTCAAGTGATGATTCCAAGTGAGAAATCCAAATCCAAAGTGAACCCACTTCCTATTTCTTCATCCTCTACCACTTGCCATGTAGTATAGGGTGTTTTCTTCACAAATTTCATGACTTGGTGAAGTTGGAGCTTGATCTTGAGTTGCCTCGACGTAGATCATCTTCGGCATCGAAGTCGACGCCCTAGCCCGATCATTTCTTCGACGAAACCATTGCTAGAGTCCGGGATCCGATGATCACAGCGGAGGGACTTCATCACGGAGCTATGGAGGTGGAGGACCGGATCTTCAAAGGTTGTATTTCCGTTCACTCTTAGTTAAGTTGTTAACTAGTTGTATGTTTCGCCTTAAACTCTAGTCAACGATCGCATTAGGGTTTCTCGGCACCGGAAATTTTTGAATTTGGCATGGTTAATGCCTTGTGGAACCTCATTAGTGTGTCTAGGAACCTTACAATATACGTGAGAGCTGGTAGTCTATAAGCAAATCCTTAAAAGGTCCCTAGTCGTGGGAATTTCGAGACAGGGCATCGATTCTCCAGAGTAGACTAGTGTATACAGTCGAGACCTCGACGAGGGGCGGTGGCCGGTCTCACAAGCCACTGGTGTCAGTTGGTTCACTTAAGATGTATACAGGTGCTCATTGGGTTATGAGTACACCGGACAGGACTCGCCGGGAACCTGCTAGTTGGTATTATACCTGACGTCAGATAGCAGTTCCCTGGTGACTTGTGTACATGTTAGTTCATCGACCTGAGATCGTCATTTGTCTCGTGTGAGTTCCCACTGTGCTTTGATTACTACCCTACCACGCTCAAAGGAGACGTGCAAACAGGTTTTAGTTGGGTACAGTCCTGAGCCACATGGAGGCAGTGAGCGGATCTGCAGGGGTTCGTCTCTCCCGGTATTGGGGGTGAGGTCGTGCTGTGTCTAGCAGAGCCAGTACATGAAAAGTCCTTGGCCAAGGCAGGAGATTTACTGGTAGGTATTCCAGTAGTATCTCAGGGTGTTCTGGGCTACACTCCGACATGACTTGTACCGCTTTTGGGGGTCTGACTTTTACCAACCCCCTAGGCCCGCCATGCTATACTCATAGACGAATGGACCGGACTGTACGGATATTGTCACTGACAGGCTCAGTAGGGTGTCAGGATGAGTTTGCTCATCGACGTCCCTTTTAGTCAATACCTGGTAGCCCGTCACGTATTGGCTAATACCTCTGACGTGCTAGTGGTTAAATCCACAACCAAAGTATTGACGAGTCTTTAGAGTTCCCCACAAACCAGTTTCTCAAGTTTCGGGCGAAACGCTGTAGAGGCCGTATGGAGATATGGCAGGGTTCGATCAGATACGTGCGGTATTGCACGAATCGTGATCAGACGGTTTTTACTAGCCGGTTTTGGTTTAAGCCGGATCTTAGTATTAGACAGTGTAGTTTTGTCTCTTTGAATTTGTATTCAGTGGGAATACAAATGCGGGCATGTATATACAGTAGCGGGGTTTTCCTGTAATTTATTACGGGATCGATTTTCTGAGGTTGCCAGTTTGCATTCCGGCCGGTTTTTCTTTGTTCCTTCCCGGCCGGTTTTTCTTTGTTCCTTCCCGGCCGGACTTTCCGATGGAGGGGCTAATTTGCAAGTTTGCAAATTAGCATTTGTGGAGGGGTTTCTTGCATTTTGTGGCATTATGATAGATTTAGCATCATGAGATTCCATTTTAATCTCATCCTTTGCATTTATTGTGATGAGAGTTGATTTGCATTTTGATGTGAGGGTTGCTTTGGATATGGTCACCTCTTTCCTTTCCTACACTCACCTCCCTTCTTGGTTTTGATCTTTTCTCTCCACCATTTGGTTATGAGAGGGGTCGGCCACTTTGAGGGAAATGAGGGGCTTCATTTTGCATGAGTAAAAATCTATCATCTCATTTTAGCTTGCTTGCAAAATTCCTAACACATCTCCAAAAGCTCATTGTTTCATTCCTCCATCATGGCAACTTCACAACCCCAAGAGACAAAGTTTCTACACTAGTCTACAGCATTCCTTGGACGCGTAGGCTAGCCAACTTCGCGCCCGAGTTTCCTCGGTCCAGAGGTGGGAGCCCGTAAAAGAATCCGGCTACATGGTGCCCTTTCCGACGAGGAGGTGACGGACGGAGATTCCGCGGGAGATCGGAGTGGAGACGAAGACCGAAGGACACGGATCGCTTGGTATATATCTTCACCCATCTTTTAGTTTGCTAGTAGCTAGGTTAATGCCCGATCCGGGTTGATAGTGCGCGGTGTGCCGGTTTGCAAGTTTCGTAAAGTTTTTCGTTTCCGGGTTTCCGGCGTCGGATCGACGGCCGGGGCGCCGCCGTGCACTTACATATCTCTCAGGCGGATGAAACGGCTTACTACTCCTGCAGAGGGGTGCGGGAATGTCCTGTTCTTCTTGAACTACTGGTTCTACCAAACTTTCAGTAGTATTTTGTGGTTCTGGAATTTCTTCCAGTTCTATTTCGCTCCCACTTGTTTCCTTTTCTAAAAACCGCTGTTCTAGAAAATGGGCATGACGAGAAACAAAAACCTTTTGTTCCTCTGCGTAATAGAAGAAATACCCCTTAGAGTTCTTTGGATATCCCACAAACTTACACTGTATCGATTGTGCCTCGAGTTTGTCCGCATGCTGCTTTTTAACAAAAGCTGGACATCCACATATCTTCAGATACTGAAGATAGGGTTTCTTCCCACTCCACATCTGATATGGTGTGGTAGGCATAGTCTTGGTAGGAGCCCTATTCAAAATATATGCCGTTGATTCTAGCGCATAACCCCAGAAAGATCGCGGTAACTCAGCATTACTCATCATGGAACGTACCATATCCAATAGGGTTCGATTCCGTCTCTCCGATACATCGTTGTACTGTGCAGTGTATGGAGGAGTAAGCTGAGAGAGAATTCCTTTCTCTTTTATGTAACCTAGGAACTCGGCACTTAAGTATTCACCACCTCGATCAGATCTCAGTGTCTTGATACTTTTGCCGGTTTGGTTTTCTACTTCATTCTTATACTTTTGGAATTTCTCAGAAGCCTCGGATTTATATTTCATCAAGAAAATGAATCCGTACCTAGAGTAATCATCCGTAAAAGTAATGAAATATGAAAAACCACCTCTTGCATATGTAGACATTGGACCACATACATCGCTGTGTATGAGTCCTAAGAGCTCGTTCGCTCTTACTCCATGTCCAGTGAATGAAGTCTTTGTCATCTTTCCTTTGAGACATGATTGACAAGTGGCATAAGATTAGTATTCGAACGAATCCAAATATCCTTCTCTATGTAACTTAGTTAACCTTGTCTCATTTATGTGACCTAGTCTACAATGCCATAAGAAAGCCTTATTTAAATCTGGAGACTTTCTTTTTAGTGTGTTCTGGATATTGAAAATCTGTAATTGGTTTAAGACATATATACCGTTATTTAGTGTACCGGACTCAATCAAACCATGATTAAGGTGGATGTTAACAACATCGCTTACAAACGTGAAATCATAACCTTCTTTTGATAACAACGAAACTAATATGATATTACACGTTAAACTGTGTACACAAAAACAATTATGCAAAACCAAAATATGTCCACTCGTCAATCCAAGGTGATAATCCCCTACGGACACAGCACCCACGCTAGCTCCGTTAGCAACCTGGAGGGTCATATCACCAACCTTCAGCACTCTACGGTTTCTCAGTGCCTGCAATGAATTGCATATATGAGATCCTGATCCGGTATCCAATACCCAGGAAGTAGAGTTGATTGACAGATAATTTTCAATTACAAACACACCTGAAGTCGAAGCCACCGCTTGCTTCGGTTCCTGGTTCTTGGCATTCCAAGCTTTGTAATCTTTCTTCCAGTGCTCTTTCCTACGACAGTGGAAGCACTCGTCCTTTGCCACTACTGGCACCGCAACCTTTGCTTTTCCCTTGACTCCCACCTTACCAACACCTCCTCTAGGTTTGGTAGCGGCCTTCTTCTTCCTTCCTTTGGCCCTAGCCTTGGACTCGGAAGAGGAAGCACCGCGAACAAACATAGTGGATATTTCCCTTGCCTTCTGCAAGGTGCCCTTTGCACTCCTCAACATGTTAAGGAGTTATGGAAGTTCAACTACTTCTCTTTGAATGTTGAAATTCAGAATAAACTGGGCGTAGGTGGAAGGAAGGGACTGAAGAATCAAATCTGTATAGAGCTCGTTCTCCAAAGTCGTCCCGAGGTCCGCGAGCTCTTCTATATAGCCAATCATCTTTACGACAAGTTCTCCTACAGATGATCCGACGGCCAGCCTCGACTGAAATAAGTTCTTCGAGGTCTCGTATCTAGCTATACGAGATTGCTCTCCATACAGATCCTTTGTATGGAGAAATATGGATTCAAGATTCATATCCTCGTGCCTCCTCTGATGTTCTTTATTCATAGAGGCAAGCACGATGCATTTGGCCTTCGCGCAATCTAACTCCTAGGTCTTGTGGATTTCTTTATCCGCAATACTGGATTTTGGACCAGGGACAGCAGGTGCCTTAGTAGTAAGGACATACCCCAATTTGTCATAAGTCAAAACCATTTTGACATTCCGCAGCCAATCTTTATAGTTTGGCCATGTCAATATATTTTTTTCTAATAGTAATTTAAGGCCTGTCATGTTCTGGGTCGCTGCAATTAGGAGAGAGAGGGAACACTTTAGCATGATGCTCTTGCAAGTTTATAGTGGTTTTTAGTTTATCTAAACTGGATGGATCCCACTGTTTCTCGAATCCCTCCTCAAACCAAAAAGGAAGAACTAGTCAGGACTATTCTTACTGTACAATACTTGCTTAATTGTTCAGGCAGGTCGGTGTCGGTACTTCGAGAGAGGTTTTCCAACGCTTTCGCGAAGTTCCTTAATTAAATAACCTCTTTTCTCTGGGGGCGTAACCCCGCTGACACCTTTCTTGACACCTACTTGGTTTATAGCATTGATCGTTAAGTGACGAATCTCCTAATGAGTAGCGGATACTCATAGTAGGATCGGGATCCAAATATCATCGTGTGATAAAACTGAAGGAATCCTACCAAAATTATCACACTCCAAATGGTATGCATCTCTTTGCAAATTTCAGTTTCTTTAGAAATTCCCGATATAAATTTCTGCCCTATGCTTTTATGACCTTGGTGTTGGTCAAAATGTCATAAGTCACATGTCAAGTTCTACCCATCATTATCTTGTTAATTTGAACCCATCCGTATATACCCCTGACGTTGGCCAAATGATAATACGACTGTCCCAAACTAACTCATCTATCTATGCAACAAATGAATACCCAACAGCTACCAAACACTATGCCTTGGCGTTGGTCAAAATACATAGCTTGAATACTACTGAATACCCAAATGAAATGACGGAGGGATACGAATGGTTTTGGCGAAACCGTGAACGTAGTGAACTTGATATGATCGAAGGAACCTGATAGCTTTTAAAAGGAGTGGTTAAAGCTCCGCAATTTAAAAAATATCCTCTGTTTTAAAATAACCGAGATGTTTCTTTTAAACTGTTCCAACGATTCAACTTTGGTTTATTTTCTTTGCATTAATATAATGCTTCCCATCAATTAACCTATCATTGCAGAAAACAACGAAAATACAACGTCCTCTTATGCCATACGCATTCGCCACTGGGTCCCGTCATTCACCCGTTAGGTTACATAACTAACGACAGAGCGGGGGCTGGGCTAGCGCGGGTGTAAAACATAAGTGACGTCTAATAGCTATCATATATAGATATTGTACATTTGTCAGACGCAATAATTGGCATTCCAGATCACAGATGAACATATTGGATTTTCTATGAATCCGCATTTCTTTTGAGCCTGCAAAGAAAGACGGATTACACAGTCGCGATGAATAGCCAAAACCCTACCCTAGACCCCTACGGGTACGGCAAACTACCCGCCAAGTACCCTAAGTGAAGCGGTCTCCCTCAACAACGTGAGTAGGCCACTAAACATTTCAAAGTACCCGGTAGTTTGTGTACCCCATCTTGGGTCTATCCTAGGAGCAAAAATCAGTAAATGAAATAATACAACGGTGGTTACAACCTCAGCCCGGATGTGCCCCGCAAAAGAATATTACAACAATTTACAAATTATATTTGAATGAAAGAAACACTCGTCTCACATCCCCGGCTATCCATTCACGACAATCCAACAAGTCCACAAACACAAACAGTAAAAACCATTACAGAAATGTGCAACCTCCTGCCAACCGACATACTAGCAGTTAGGGGAGGTTTACGAACACATTAAACAAATCACAGATATAATCAAATTAGCCAAACATCGTAGAATTTCGACCAAGCAAACACAATTGATTCTACTCCAAATACTTCACTATGCACCTGAAACTTGAGCAGAAACAAAACATTCCAGAAAGAACAAAATCAACACAGAAGAGTTACTGGGGAAATTTGGGTTGACTCGGCCCTAACTCGGCCGCGGATCCGCGGCGGATCGCTTGGATCGGCCGCGGATCCACGGCGGTTTGGCCGAGTTAGGATCCTAAATTTCTCCAGTAACCTTATAATTCCCTGCTTGTATTTTTAAGGGTCCCTGAAAAATTTTTAGACCCCGTTTTAAAATCGGCAGAAACTTGGTCAAAATGATGTTTTTTCCGGTTCGTTTTGCGATCGAATTTCTAACGACTTTGCTAACAAGTTAGTTATGGTTTAGCGAGGCTCTGATACCACTGTAAGTCGACGTTAGACACCCCACGAGTTGCAGGGAGGCGGAATAGGTAAAACAATCATTTTTGTCTAAACTAACATCGACTAACTTACGGATCTTTGCCAAACCCTAACTAACAACATCATAGGAAGGATTAGCTACTATGAAAGAAGATTATACCTAATGAACCAAGTCCTTCTTGTTCTTGATGACCACCTCCTCATCGGCCTCCTCTTTGTGATAGAAGATCCACCCGAGAGCTACTACTCCAAGCTTAACCTCTAACTTGAGGTAACTAGGTTACTAAAAGTGCTAATCAAAGCAACCTAGAGAATATAGAATAGGATTAGGGATCAATTAGTCTTGCTAACCCTTGATCTCAACATATGAGAGGTTAGGGTTAGGATTTGAAGAGAGAGAGCTTGAGGGGAGAGAATGTGATAATAATAATGAAATGGAATTAACTCATTTGTGTATATATATGAAGCATAAGATATTTTGCACAAATATCTCTTTGCACAAATATCTTCATGCTTCATTTAATACATAATGAATCATCAAGTGGGTCATTAAAAACATTTAATGCATCATTAACTCTCTTGATGAATCATCTCCATGAGTCACAAAACCATTTAATACATATAACACCTAAGCTCTCCTTGTCATCAACCTTCTAGAAGCTTCTCGAAAATTTACGAGAACGCCCCTCCTATCCATGAAAACACGGAAATACTAAGACTATATACATCCAATAATCCAATACTAGAATCTGGCTTATACTAAAGCCCGCTAGTAAAAACTGCCCGAACATCGTACGTGCGTAAAAACACGTATGCGTCCGAACCCTGTCATAAAACCATACGACCTCTATATCGTTTCACTTGAAGCAGGGAAACTCTCTGTGTGGGACTCTAAAGACTTGACTACTACGCTGGCAGTGGGTTTAACCACAGGCCGCAAGCGGTACTAGCTGTACGTAACGATCCCCAGGTAGATGTCGATAAGAAGGCCGATGAGGAAACCCATCCGAACTCCTACTGAGCCTGATATGACAATCTCCATACAGTCCGGTCTGTTCGTTTAGGACTATCGCATATCGGGCCTAGGGGGCGGCAAGCGTCAGTCCCCTAAAAGCGGTATAGGTTGTGTCGGAATGAAGCCTATTACACCTTGAGATGCTACTGGAAAACCTACCAGTAAATCTCGCTTGCCCTGGCCAGGGACTTTGCGTAATGGCTCTCCAGACACAGCGCGATATCAACTCCCAATACCGGGAGAGACGAATCCTGTCTAACCGCCACTGCCTTCAAGTGCTTCGGGACTGCACCCAACTGTTACCTGTTTGCACGACTCCTTTGAGCCGTGGTAGGGTAGCAATCTAAGAACAGTGGGAACACACTCGAGGCGAAGCAGCAGTTTCAAGTCTGCGGACTATGCTGTACTCATGTCACCTGGGAACTGTTAACTGACGATGGGTATAATACCAACCAACAGTTCCCTGCGAGTCCTGTCCGGTGTACTCGTAACCCAACGAGCACCTGTATACTATCTCCAGTACGACGTACTGATGGCTGTGGGACATACCATCTCCCCAACTGGGATGAGAAGCGTACACACTAGTCTACTCCGGAGTATCGATGCCCTGTCTCGATAATCTTACGATCAGGGACCTGAAAAAGGATGTGCTTGTAGACTACCCAGCCCCCATTAGTGTGACTGCCATCATAACACTGGTAGTCAAGCAAGATCCTAAGGGCTCTATCAATACGTATACACATATTAAGATAGATATAAACCAAGTAGCATACTACCATGTTTAGCAAGACTGTTATTATAACTGTGAATATCCCAAGCTTCCATTAAATAATATACAAGCTAGTATGATACAATAATGGCCCCTAAGGCATATACACTAACAACATGCACTGGAGACAGCTGCATGATTTGAATATGGTTCTAATTAAATCAATGCCTCTGTTTCTATATTGTATATAGAATGGTTCATATCTTAACGATATTAAGGTATTTGGAGTTGTCCGGCTTATGCTTAAAACCAGACTCTGGACATACTCAAGGCACGTTTCAGAGTTATAGTTTTCCCTCTTCTGAGGGGGCAGTAGTTTGGACAGGTGGTCCAAGCAGATACTGAGGAAGGCATGGCGTAGGATACTGATTAAATTCAGTGGACAATACAGTCTAAGAAGTTTAATGGATTTGGAGTTCATTTGTGAACTGGGTCCCATCAGATATCCAGACATATTCTAAGACAGGTATTGCTCATTTCGGGAGATGGTTTTCTCCGTGAACTTGAGATAGAGAGAGATATAGAAAGAAACATTGGAGCGGATCCACCCACTGAGGCTATTTCTCGAACGCAATAGTTTCACAATAGAGCTTTGTGAAACTGATTAGTAGAGAAGTTGGGTGTTCAGTATCACACGGACTGTGAGTATACGACACCGCAATAATTAGCCTTAAGTGCAAGTGGGAGATTGTTGGCTATAGTGCCCTCAAGTCAATTATTGGATCGCAGGCACACGATTGCGATGATTGAGGGGGGAACTATGCCGGTAGAATAGTCTTACTCGAGATGATATTATGCTATCTGGTTTGTCTTTATCATCATGTATCTGCTTTAGGTGGCTTTACTGATCACTATTACATGTTGATAGAGCCCATAGGATTCTTGCTTGACTACCAGCATTATGATGGCGATCATATACGTGGGAGCTGGGTGGTCTACAGGCACATCCTTAAATGTCCCTAGTCGTGAGAGTTTCGAGACTGGGTATCGATACTCCAGAGTAGACTAGTGTATACTGATCGAGAACCCGACGAGGGGCGGTGTCCGGTCTCACAAACCATTGGTGTTAGTTTGTTCACCTAAGATATATACATGTGCTCATTGGGTTATGAATACACCGGACGGACTCGCCGGGAACATGCTAGTTGGTATTATACCTATTATCAGATAGCAGTTCCCTGGTGACATATGTATAGCTTAGTCTATCGACCTGAGATCGTCATTTGTCTCATGTGAGTTCCCATTGTGCTTTGATTACTACCCTACAATGGCTCAAAGGAGTCGTGCAAACAGGTTTTAGTTGGGTACAGTCCCAAGCCACATGGAGTCAGTGAGCGGATCGTCGGGGGGTTCGTCTCTCCCGATATTGGGGGTTGATGTCGCGGTAGTGCACGGGTGGCCATCACCAGAAATTCTTAGTCAAGGTAGTCGAGAATTACTGATCTAGGATCGGTAGTTTCTCAGGTGGTGATGGGCTTCATACCGACACTAAATATCGTGTTATTAGGGGTCTGATTTTATCCACCCCCTAGACTCGATAAGCGATACTCATAGAAGAATAGACCGGACTGTACAGATATTGTCACCGTCAGGCTTAGTAGGGGTTTCAGGATGAGTTTGCTCGTCGGCCTCCCATTCGCTCAATACTGGGTAGCCATTACGTACAGGTAGTGCCGTTGACGTGCTTGTGGTTAAACCCACTGCTAGCGTATTGACGAGTCTTTAGAGTTCCACACAGAGGATTTCCCTGCTTCGGGCGAAACGATATAGACGCTGTATGGTTTTACGGCAGGATTCGATTACATACGTGTACTTGTGCATGGATGATGCTCGGACGGATAATACTAGTGGGCTTTGGTTTAAACCGGATCCTAGTATTATATTATTGGATTATTTTTCATCTCATTGTATTTGTATTCTTCGGAATACGAATGTGGGTATGTATATACGGTTGAGGGGTATTCTTGTAATTTCTTACAAGATTACTTTTAGAAGATTACGCCTCATCATGGTTTAGACCTTTTTGGATTAAAAGGTTATTGAGGTGTAGGATGAGGTGTTTATTGCATTTTTTTGGCATGGATAATTAGTGACCCATGGTTACTATTCTAGCATGCTTAGGGTTTTTGTTTGTTGTGAGATTATTTGTTGACTTGAGATATTTTAGTTGACTCTAGATATTTTTGGATGGCTCTATTTATTAATTCTCACCACACACAAAAATCATTCAAGCCATTATTTTTCTCTCTTTCAACACTTTCATCCACATGGCATCTTCTTCTTTCTCCACCCTAACCCTTTCATGAGTTGAGAAGCCTGGGGTGTCTTGAGACAAATTAATCCTTCATCACTCTCTACTTCATCTACGGTATCTAGAGTAGCGATCTAGGTGCCCTAGTTGCCTCGGATATGAGGTTGGAGCTCGTTGCATAGACTCCCGGGTGGATCATCTTCAATGGAGGGAGACCGGAGATCAAGCTTGATCAAGGAAGCTCCTAGGAGCTTGGGATGATGGTTGAAGACCGAAGGACACAGATCTATTCGGTATAACCATTCTAAACTCCTAGTTTATAGATCGCTGGTTAAGGGTTAATGGTAGATCCGGATAATTGGTTGTGGTAGCGCCAAGTTTTATAAATTTTTGTTCCGCATTTGGTCACAGATTGATGGCCGGGGCGCTGGCATAACCCAACAATCCAGGCATATTCTGAGGCTGTATCACCTGATCCGGGAGATAGTTGATCACCGGGAGATCGAGGTCAGGAGAGTTGACACGAAGAATAACACGGCAGATCCACCCATGAAGGCTATTCTCCAGATACAATTTGAGAAACTCTTTGGGATGTTGGGTATGAGATACTACAATAACTGGCCTTAGTGCAAGATGGAGATTGTTAGTTGTATGTATGCCCTAGAGGCCATTATTGTACATGATTGTATATTATAATGGATGCTTAGACATATATAGGGAGGATTTTCTTGCTCGACATGATAGTATGCTATCTGGTTACTCTTAATCTTAACATGTAGACTAGTATTGTGATACTGTCTTCCTCTCACATGTTGGTAAAGCCCTTAGAAGGTGTACTTGACTACAAGGATTATGATGCAGATTATACTAGTGGGGCCAGGGTAGTCCACAAGTTTATCCTTTAATTGTTCCTAGTCATGGGTGTATCGAGACGGAGCTTCGATATTCCAGAGTAGACTAGCGTATATCTTTCTTGACCCATTTGATGGGCAATAGATGATCCTATATCCATTGGTGTTTGACATCAAAGATTGTATACGGGTGATCAGTGGAGACTAGGTACACTGAACAGGACTCGTCGAAAACTGATTGGATGATTTTTTGTGTGTCGTGTTTAGAAAGATGTGTAAAGATCACAACCAAAGAAATTTATACCGCAATCAATTAACGGTGTCGATGTAGCGCGTTAATGAATACGGATCGTCTACTGAGATGTGTGTTTTGCTCGCTATTGTTTTAGATGAGTCGAAATGAAAAGATAAAAGAAAAAATGCAAGAAAATTGATTCAAGAATTTTGAAATTTAGTTTCAAGAATAGTAAAGAACTAGATCTAAAGATCAAGAATCAATAAAGTTCTAGAAGATGTCCAAATCTAATGAACTATCAAGATTTGTAATGAAGCTCGTAGGAATCGATCGAATCGATAGTGAGGATGAAGACTTGTGATTACGTATTCCTATCCATTGATGATTTGTTGCTAGATCGATAATGATCAATGAGGATTAGGGATCTCTTGAAGAAACTAGGGTTTCTCCATCATCATCCCTTATCCTTTCGTTGATTATCATTCAAACTCTAGCCTCTAGGAAATTCAATCATCGATCGTTGATCTCTAATTAAGAGCGAAAACATTCAATAAAACATCTCGCTCAAGACTAGGTTGTCGATGATTCAATTTCCTAAAATTTACAAAACTCATAAGACTTAAGAATAGTTCAAGAATTTAATCATCATCATCTATTGATTCTCTCGATTCCTCCACGAGTGGAGTTTTTACTCAAACATCATAACAAAGAAAACAATCAATAATTGAGATCTCATCATAATGCTCAAATATAAAGATAAAGAAATTTCACCTTTTATTATTCAACAATTCCGTTACAATTCGCTCAAGAACTACAAGAATTGAGGAAAGAACTCGATCGTCCAATTAGCTTCGCATCGTCTCCGCGAGTCGCGGATCGTCTTGGATCACTTGCTCGGTTGAAGATCGGCGTTGCTTCAAAAAGGATCGATGGCTTCTTGCTTGAATCGGCACTCGATAGATCTTGATTTTTTGATCAAATTGTGTCACTCAATTTGATTTGAATTTGATTTGGATATACAATTTTTCCCTCCAAAAAATGAACCACTCACTCACTAACTAACTCCAAAACCCTAGATCTATATCTCATTTTATAGCCTCCTCATTTGAATCTTCCCTCCAAAGCTAGGTTGTTAGAGAGAGGCTTCTAGAAGAAGTTTGTTGGAGGGAATATTCTAGAATAAGGTATATTCTAGGATAAGGCTGTTAGGCCGAGCCTTCTGGATGAAGCCACATGAACTTTGGGAGACTTCTGGAAGCATTAGCCGTTACGAGAAGCCACATGGAGGAATCTGCATTGCTGACGTGTCCAAAGTGCCGCGGATCCGCCGCCAACAAGCCTATTCGGCCGCGGATCTGCGGCCGTTTGGAGCGATCTGTGCATGGAAACTCTTGTGCTGCTTTGTGTTGGCCTCTTGGTATTTTTCTGATGTCTGGAATATTTTTACACTTTCTTGTTCACTGCCAGATTTCAAGTCTTGGACTTGGTGCATTTTTATCAGCACTTTTAACAGTTTCGGTTCTTTTATCTGGAATTTCCTGCACACATTCTCGAGACAAGTGTTGCGATATACAAAAGATCATGCATGCAATGATAAACACTCAATTTCCCTAAAAAATGCCGGTTATAATATATAACACGTGTTATTTGGTATTTTACAGTCAAATTGCTAATATGTACTATATTCATACCGATCACCTTTAGATGATTGCAAATAGTAGGGAAATTGATGTGTTAAAAATGCAATATTTTCGACCGATCAAATTCCCCCAAACTTATTTTTGGTCGTCTCGAGCAAACTGTTTTATTAAAAAGAGAAGGAGAAAATATAAGAAAAAGAAAAACTAACTAGCACACTTTCGTAGGCAACAAAATTGCACTAAGCACGTGCAACAAGCCTTTAAAGCTCTAGGTGTCCCTAATAGGAGGAGTGTTGTCTCCTGAGGGTCTTCAGCGGATTGCACCCACAAAATCCAATAATAAAAGGAAGACCGTGAAAGTTATATATAAAGATAAGAATTATAAAAGAAAGACTTTGAAAATTAGAGTTTCCAACTATACTAGCTTTTCGGTTGTCATGAGCCCTATCTTAATAGTCATGAAAAGATGTCAGAAATCACATCATCCCTCAATAAAACATCATCTTTATTCTTCATTCCTATCTTTCTTCCAAATATCGATTATATACCCCTACGTGTGTGTAAAGAACATCCCTACACCCGGAGAATTCAATTCAAGCTATTATACTCTTGTCCATTTGCCTCAGTACTTTTTAATTTGATGAATATTTAGATAGATTTGCTCACACATTTTCATGCGACCGTTAATACTTCTTGAGGTACTAATCGACCGATTACTCATGTACTTGCTTATACGGTATATTTTTCTCGTCTTGCACCGCCTAAGGCTTAGCAGTGACTCCCAGACGAGTTGGTCTAAGGCACTAGGTGATGAAGCATCCTCGCTATATTTTTTTATTGCTGCTTTGGCGATAACAAATCAGTGTTCATTTTTCTCACCATTTTTTTAATTCATTTTAATTTTTATTTCCTTCATACTTTGGCTTTTAGACAAGAGCATTTCAAGGCATCCTCTACTATCCCGAGTTTCAAGACGTGTGTAAGTGTGTATAGTAGGGTATCAGCGTTCAAATGTTTGGCTTCCAGAATAGGAACTATTTTTCAGACTTATTTTTATCCTCAGATTAGTGACTTCCTTCATCTTACTGACCCTTGGGACAACGGCTCATAACTACTTATTACTAGTTCGTTTAAGAAAACTTCTAATTTTCTTGGTTTTCTTAAATTTTTCCAATCTTTTGGATGTAATTTTTCACTATCTAATCTTTTATTATCTTATTTATGTACAAAAATTTTTTTTTCTTGAAAATTTTTATTTTATTTTATTTTTATTTTATTTATATGTTTTGTGCTTATGCAATGTATGCGAAGTGATGCGAAAATAAGCACAAACCTCCCCCAAACTTGTTTTCAACAGTGTCCTCGCTGTTGTTATCTGCTAAACCTCAAAAAACCTGTAAGCTTGGGAGGACATTTATTAACGAGGGCAAAATATATTAAAGTGAAAATCCTCCCCCAAACTTATTTTTGGCTCTCAATATTGAGGACAACAGTTATTTCAAGAGCCAAAAATACACCTCCCCTCAAATATGAGTTAAACAATATGAAGCATTTTAAGAGGGGGTCATTTGGTCAAAATAAGACTTTACAAAGACCAAAAGTTAATACCAACCATTCAAAGATTTTATCAGTGAAGCGTATAGGTCGGTGGAAGAATGTGTTGTATCGAGTCAGGAAAAGGTGGGGAAGGGATAAGAGGTGGTCTGGAAAGGGTTTGAATTTTAAATTAGAGAAAAGAAAGAATGATGATGAATGTGAACAATTAGGAAGAAGGTATGGTGGCGGTTCAACTTCTATAAGTGGAGGTTGATCAATCACAAAATCCGTATTGTTTAAAAATTCAAGTTCATTAGCAAAAAGTTCTTCAAAATTTTTATCAATGGTATGATCGAACATTTTGCTGTCAAAAAGTTTTGTGCCAGATTTTACCATACTTGATTTGTCAAAATATGTGGAGGTGAAGAACTCATTTACCTCATTTTCAAAAATATCCAAATCAAGTTGGCTTTCTGGGATTGTCGAACGTAAACTGTCGGACTGTGATTCATCAACACTCACTATCATTTCAGGGACAGAAGAAGAACCAGAGAGAGTGGAAGATGAAATGGGTAAACCTATTGATGTGTCGAGTGTGGCTAAACCAGATATAGGAGATGAAGGCTGAATTTCAGTTTGCTCTTCGGGTATACGAATATCAACAACTTCAAGACATATTTGGGGTTTGGGAAGAATTAAAGGCTTAAGATGATGACCACAAGGAAGTGAAAGGATCTGATGAATTGGTGGGAAAAAATCATCCAAAATTTCGGGTTCATCAATCAGTATATCCCCAACGTCAATCACCTCATTCAAGTAAAGGTTAAAATTCTCAAACACCTCATCAAAAGAATGGTTTTCAATCAGTTTTGGTTCAAGAGTGGAGGTGTAGAGATCATAAGGATTTGGCATGGTTTCACTTGAAATGGACCCTTCACAGTCGGGTAAATCAAACATTGCATTATTACACAACTTCTCGTACATTCTATCGTCAATTGGTGAATCCTTTGGTGTACTCGATGAATCTGTGAAACTGGAGTTGTGGATTTCAGTTTGGAAAGAGAATGTTTGATTAGGAAAGGTGTACAGCTCTCTCTCACTACCCAAATTCTCATTTTGTCCCATGCCGGAATTATATACTGAAAATTTTTGGGTTGGTTCTTTGGTTCCCTTCCATTCCTCTCTGATGCGGTTAAACATCACCAAACCTTCTTGTAATGTCCGCTCAAGACTAGACTTGGGTCGATAAGTAGTTCCAGTATAAGATTGAAATTCTGGTGGGCAATGAAAACTCCCAAATGGCTGATTAGAAGGACCGTTTAGAGAAGGTGAAAAAGTTGGATTGGATTGATAGGAACAGAATGGTTGTGAAAATTGGGTAGGAGTCAGGTCAACATTATGATAAGAAGGATTTTGATATTGGCTCGTCGGTTGGTTATTGGACATCATACATGCCATAAACTGATTATGAAATTCTTCTTTGGAAAGTGGAGCTGATGGTTGATATTGGTCCGGGTTGAAACTTTGGCTTCTAGCCCTAGCTATATGCTCAGCAATGGAAATGCGTCTAGGGGCATCCTCATTCAGAGTATCAACTGAAACGGATGTAGAATTAGGATACGGTTGATATTGGTTCGTATTGAAACTTTGGCTTCTAGCCCTAGCTATATGCTCAGCAATGGACATTCGTCTAGGGGCTTCCTCACTCGGAGTATCAACTAAAACGGATGTAGGATTAGGATACGGTTGATAGGACCTAGACTGAGCTGGCCAACTGTTTCTACCCGCTTGTTCTATCCGATCTCTTAAGGACATGGAAGAGCCGGACGGTATATCGAAGGGATTACAAAAACAAGAAATATCTGGTTATGGACAACAAAGCTCGGCAATAGTTTTTCTGTTCGGGTCACCCATTATAAGAAGAGAAGAGGGGGGAAAGGGGAAAAAGGGGTAAAAAGGGGGAAAAATTAATTGGTTTGTTTTGAAAAAGGACGGATTTTTGAAAATTCACACAAACATGCACAAGCAAACCTATATCTAATGGTCACCTAGATCAAGTCTCTAGACCGCTCCTAAACTTCCAGAAGACAAATCACAGGATAAATCCTCTACTGCCTCTTTACCCCTTCTGTGTCCAGATAAGTGGGAGGTTCTCCACTACGTAAGTAGTGGGCCTAATTAAGTAACCACTTGCCTTAGACACACTTGCCTTAGACACCACAAAAGAAACACGGATAAGCAATAGATTACCCACGACCTCCTTCTGTTTTAAGTGAGCGCGACAGTCCTCAGAGTCATGTCTGGATATTTTTTAGTTAATGAAGGTGATGCGGATGCAAATTTGTGATTTCCGGGGCTTAGGAAGGGTAATGAACTCCCCACCTAATCTGAATTTGGTCTTTGCCCCTTAATTTCCGTATTAAAATATGCACAAAACAACCAATTTCAAGAATCGCAGAAAATTTATTTTTTAGCGGCGCTGAATTTTGTAAAGAATCCTGCAAGAAATTGATTATTGGACAAGATCAGAGAGAAGAGGGGAACACAGAGAGCAGACCTGAGAATTTTGGAACAATTCAAACCCTAAACGGCGGCGGTTCCGCCGCAAAAACGTCACTACGGCCGCGATCCACGGCTTTATGGGTGATCTAGGGTTTGGAAATTTTTGTACAGGTCACTGTGCTTCTCTGGATTCTTAAGATCTTCTCTGAATTTTGATCTCACTGCTGAATGATTCCTGATTCCCTCGCAAAAATACAAACACTAATCGTTAAGCAGTTGAAGCGAATCTTGAATGAAAATTTTATGGAATAATAATTTTTCAACTCAAATAACAAAAACGAACAAAATAGCACACATCCCCAGCAACGGTGCCATTTGATTGAATGATTCTTTATGTGTCGTGTTTAGAAAGATATGTAAAGATCACAACCAAAGAAATTTATACCACAATCAATTAACGGTGTCGATGTAGCGCGTTAATGAATACGGATCGTCCACTGAGATGTGTGTTTTGCTCGCTATTGTTTTAGATGAGTCGAAATGAAAAGATAAAAGAAAAATTGCAAGAAAATTGATTCAAGAATTTTGAAATTTAGTTTCAAGAATAGTAAAGAACTAGATCTAAAGATCAAGAATCAATAAAGTTCTAGAAGATGTCCAAATCTAATGAACTATCAAGATTTGTAATGAAGCTCGTAGGAATCGATCGAATCGATAGTGAGGATGAAGACTTGTGATTACGTATTCCTATCCATTGATGATTTGTTGCTAGATCGATGATGATCAACGAGGATTAGGGATCTCTTGAAGAAACTAGGCTTTCTCCATCATCATCCCTTGTCCTTTCGTTGATTATCATTCAAACTCTAGGCTCTAGGAAATTCAATCATCAATCGTTGATCTCTAATTAAGAGCGAAAACATTCAATAAAGAATCTCGCTCAAAACTAGGTTGTCGATGATTCAATTTCCTAAAGTTTACAAAACTTATAAGATTTAAGAATAGTTCAAGAATTTAATCATCATCATCTATTGATTCTCTCGATTCCTCCACGAGCAGAGTTTTTACTCAAATATCATAACAAAGAAAACAATCAAGAATTGAGATCTCATAATAATTTTCAAATATAAAGATAAGCAAGATAAAGAAATTTCACCTTTTATTATTCAACAATTCCGTTACAATTCGCTCAAGAACTACAAGAATTGAGGAAAGAAGGCGATCGTCGAATTAGCTTCGCATCGTCTCCGCGAGTCGCGGATCGTCTTGGATCACTTGCTCGGTTGAAGATCGGCGTTGCTTCAAAAAGGATCGATGGCTTCTTGCTTGAATTGGCACTCGATAGATCATGATTTTTTGATCAAATTGTGTCATTCAATTTGATTTGAATTTGATTTGGATCTACAATTTTTCCCTCCAAAAAATGAACCACTCACTCACTAACTAACTCCAAAACCCTAGATCTAGATCTCATTTTATAGCCACTTCATTTGAATCTTCCCTCCAAAGCTAGGTTGTTAGAGAGAGGCTTCTAGAAGAAGTTTGTTGGAGGGAATATTCTAGAATAAGGTATACTCTAGGATAAGGTTGTTAGGCCGAGCCTTCTGGATGAAGTCACGTGGACTTTGGGAGACTTCTGGAAGAATTGGCCGTTACGAGAAGCCACGTGGAGGAATCTGCATTGCTGACATGTCCAAAGTGCCGCGGATCCGCCGCCAACAAGCCTATTCGGCCGCGGATTCGTGGCCGTTTGGAGCGATCTGTGCATGGAAACTCTTGTGCTGCTTTGTGTTGGCCTCTTGGTATTTTTCTGATATCTGGAATATTTTTACACTTTCTTGTTCATTGCCAGATTTCAAGTCTTGGACTTGGCGCATTTTTATCAGCACTTTTAACAGTTTCGGTTCTTTTACCTGGAATTTCCTGCACATATTCTCGAGACAAGTGTTGTGATATACAAAAGATCATGCGTGCAATGATAAACACTCAATTTCCCTCAAAAATGCCGGTTATAATTTATAATACATGTTATTTGGTATTTTACAGTCAAATTGCTAATATGTGCTATATTCATATCGAACACCTTTAGATGATTTCAAATAGTAGGGAAATTGATGTGTTAAAAATGCAATATTTTCGACTGATCAAGAACTCCTAGATGGTATTATACCTAACGTCAGATAGCAGTTCTCTGGTGATACTGGTATAAGTTAGTCTGTAGATTCGAGATCGTCATAGAGTCTTGTGTGATTCCGACTGTGCTTTGATTTTCCCCCTACCACATTCAAGAGAGCGTGCAAACAAGTGGTTTTTGGGTACAGTCCCGAGTCACATGGAAGCAATGAGCGATAGGGGGTTTCGTCTCTCCTGGTATTGGGGGTTGATGTTGCGCTATGCTCGATTGGCCAAAACAGGAAGTCCCTGGCCAAGGCTGATACTGAGATTTACTGGTAAGTGTTATCAGTAGTTTCTCGACCCGTTATGAGCCTCATATCGGCATTCCTTATCAAGTTGTTGGGGTCTGACGTTTAACACCCCCAGACTCGATATGCGACATATCATACGAAGAGACCGGACTGTACGGTAGAGTTATTTACTGGATTCATGGGAGTATGAACAAGCTTACTTGTTGATCTTCTGATCGCTCAATACCTTGGTAGCCGTTATGTCCAGCTAGTACCACTGACGACTTTTGTGTGACTGATATGATCATCACCTACTGCTGGTGTATTGACGAGTATTTAGAGTCCTACACAGTGGTTTCCTGGCTCATGCGAAATGAAGTAGGGCACATATGTGATATGTGCGAGACCGAGATTGATACGTGTATGTGATACAGTATTCTAATCTCGCGATATAGGTTATATGTGATATAATCGGATTATTGAATCAAGTGTTGATTCAATAATTTGTTATATGTATATTTGATATACATGTATATGATATTAGTTGGTTGTATGTGATATAACCGGATTATTAAATCAAGTGTTGATTTAATAATTTAATATATAATTACATATTTGATATATTAATATATATTAACTAATATTAGCTCACCAAAGAATCTCTTTTCTCTAAATACATATAAATATATATGTGATATATATTAATGTATTTATTTATGTGTCATGCTAGATGATACATTGGACTTGGGTGTATGAGACTCATACCGAACTAAAGATAATTTGGATAATTAATTATTAAGAGATAAATCAAAATTAGGTGGAAATTGGCATGGTTTGAGATGCTTGTGGAACCATGTAGAAACATTGACTTAGTCCACTAATTTTGTTTTAGTCTAGATATTTATTAACCTAACCATTATCTTTAGCCATGGTTAAGTCTCTACAAGTGAGATTATATGAGATATTTTCTCACCCATGGTTGATAACTTGATCACTTGAGTTTCCTTTTCATCTCCTTCTTTGCTCTCTAGCTTTCAAGTGAGAAGAAAAAGAAAATTAGAAAAATAATTCTAAAGTGAGCAAAATTTCTACTTCATCAATTTATACCAAACTAGCTATTTAGTATAGGTTGTTTACTTTACTAATTCATCAATTAGTGAAGAGGTAGTTTGAGTTAGCGATTTTTCGACGTAGATCATCTTTGGCCTCGAAGATCTTTGAGCAAGCTCGTTTTTTCACCTAGTGGAGCCTAAGGAGAGTCCAGGACACCACTACTTGGAGCAAAGAGACCACTACACGGAGCTTTAGAAGTGAAGGACCGGTCTACAAAGGTTGTATTCCTATATCGCTTAGTGTAAAGTATGTTTACATGTTATATAAAACCCTAATTCTCTAGTTAGATCCTTGGTTAGGCTCACTCGGCACCCTAAATTTTTAAAAATAGCATACTTGATGCGTGCCAAAACCCGTCGGGGGTGCTAAGCGAACCCAACATTTATTACCTGCTGAGTTATTGTGAATACCAGTACCATGGGTATTTATATTTGATCCTTATGGGTTCTTATGATGTTTTACTTTCGATGATATATATTAGTGGTATGGGATGTTGCTATATATATATATATAATATCATCAGAGTGATATATGCAATTCTTCTTCTTCTTTACTTGATATTTCTGGATACGATGAGTTGTCGTCCACCATGAGTTTTATGTTTTCTGATTTGGTTTTATTCTGTACCGAGTGGGGGAGCTATACGGTTACGGATATGCTACATATCCGGACTGAGTAGGGGAGTATACAGTCAAATACATGGTGGACCTGGTCGAGACACAGGGGCAGGAAAGCCGCGATAGAGGCGGAAAGCCTAGCGAGGATACTCGATACTAAAGATAGATATGAGAACGGCGGATATCCAGGGGATACTGACTGGGGCTAGGGATATCGAGGGGCGACCGATCTGTTAAGACGGTGTCGACGATATCTGGATTTGCATGTCGGTGATGGACACGAGAGATTAGATGATTTAGGGTGTCGATGCTGGACACCCATATATTGATGTTTTGTGATCATTCGAGATATACCGTTATAGTTTATGCGTTATAGTAACCGACCAGGACTGATCCGGGGGACAGTACCTGAATACTATTTTACCGGTTGATACATATTAAAAAGGGTTTCTAAACGAGCTATAGTCTCATTATTCTTGACATGTCTAGAATGACACAAGGATCTTTAAAACTGTAAAACTCTTAAAACTCTTTACTAAACAGCGAGACGTTTATCTTAAATAAAATACATATAATACTTCATACTATTACATCTGCTTTTATGCCGTGACATACGTATCCCACGGCTATTTTAAGAAGAGGTTTTACATACATATTTCGGCTACCTTATAGGTTTATACCTGGATGCATGTTATATACATATGAGATGATATATTTTGGGTTTACGTGATCGATAGTGATGCATTTAGTGTACTTATGCATTATATATATATATATATATATTAGTTTAGGATATGATAGTACTATACTTTATGACCTAGGATATCGTTGTGCATTTCGATTTCTACCTTGTGATATACTTTTATTCACCGAGTTGGTAGCTCACCCCCGTTGTGCCCCAGTTTCTTGCAGAATACCACTCGGAGCATCAGCGGCTTGCTGCACGCTCTTTTCTTTGGTGATTGCATTGGTAGGTGAGTTACTGTTGTATTGTACCCACACTTGTGTATTTATATTTTTTTGTATCTAGTTAAAACTCCATCAACCCAGAACTTGTATAATTGTGGACTTAGAAGCGAGACTAAGAGTTATGTGTTTGTGGGCGTCGCGCTTGTTGGAGTCGACTTTTTATTCTTATTGTTTATTGTGTCGCTTTTCTTTTCTTCGCCATTGGCGTCGTATATTATCTGCATGGTTGCTCCGCCGTTTGGGCGTGGAAACTAGCTCTTGTTGGGATGATTTATATATTATTGTGCTTGTATAAGGTTTTATTCAAAATTTACAAAGGAGGTGCTGCCGATTTTTAAAACGTCATAAATGTTTTTCAAACACACTTATTTAAACTGATTCCATCTAATGACTATTTTAAAACTTCACCTCCCATATTTTTGAAAAAAAGGTTTAGATTCCGGGTTATGGCTTACTTGGATCGCGTCGACGTCTTTAGATGTCACGTGATTTAAGTGCTGGTCACGTGCCACTTTCGGGTCGTGACAAAGTTGGTATTAAAACGTTTGGTTTAACCTTTGTTCGAATCTAGGTTTGATTATGTGGAGTCTAGGCATACACTTTCGTTACCTAGGCTTGACCTTACGGAGCTTAGACTTGACTTTGGGGGTCTTATATCCAAACTTTCATTACGTAGGTTGATCTTAGTTGATGGAGTAGGTACTAAGTAGAGTAACGTACCGTACATATGTTCTGCGGCATATTTATGATACGATACTCCGCCTAAGTTACCTTAGGATATATATCTTGAGATCTTTTCTTCTATTCGTTCAGTTGATCTATTCTTATCGAGACATGTTGGTTGTTCCGGTCACCAGTCTACGCAAGCCGAGAGGGCTGCGGTCAGAGACACGGTCAGGGAAGACTTATCTGGGACGAGGACTGACCAGGGTGATATTCCGGTGACATAGGAACATGTTGTTTATCCTTATATGATCGGATTTCTAATTTTGAAGCGAGTTTTCTTTGGGATCCGCACTAGAAGGTCGGGTCATCGATGGAGACCAGCCGGGCTTGGAAGCATGATATTGTTTACCCTACTCCGAAGGTTGTTGTGTTGCCTACTGTTCAGACAGTTGTACCAACCGTTACTGAGATTATCGAGGTGTCACTTCCAGAGTTCATGAAACTATAAAGTCGCCGATGTTTACGAGTATAGATGGGCTAGAGGATTTTTATTCATTCAGGGGTGTAATGGCAAGGATATTTAATTCGTTGTGGCGCTCCGATACGAGATCAGTGAAGATGGCTAGCTTCTTTTTGATGGGTCTAGCTCAGACCTGTTGTGAGTCGCTCGAGAGAAACTGTGTAGTGAGTCTTCCTCCGATGAATTGGGACGAGTTCTCGAAGGCCGGCTTAGCCAGATTCTTCCACAGAATGTCAGAGATGCCGAATTCGTATTTTCAAGTTTTTATGTAAGACTCCGAGCTTGATCATAGCTGAGTATGACTTTCAATTCGTGTAACTATCACGATATGCTCTTTATTTGATCAATACTGAAGAGTAAGGGAATACGAGATATATGCGGAGTCTCAATGCGCAATTGTTCTTCTCCGTTGATACTGGAGATTCGATACGTATGCAGAGGCGTGTACGGCCACACTTTCAGAGGAAATTCTTGATGAGATTGCAGTTGTTCCGAAATGGAAGTGGATTAATTAAAGAGTGCTAGTTTCGGGCAGATTGGATAGATGAGATCGGTAGGAGCCATGAAGGGTTCTTTCCAGGATTCTATGATGAGTGAGATTGGACCCAAGGTCAGTTGCAAGACGCGCATGCAGACGTTAGAGATCGCCATCGCCGATATGTTACATTGCGAAAGACTGGACTACTTGGTAAGGAAGTGTCTTAAGAAGTATCAACATAGGACTGTTTGCGTCGCTGCTCCTCACCAGAAGATTGTATAAGTGGCCGTGGTTTTAGTGATCCGCAGAGAGAATAAGAATCCAGAGACAGAGAACGCTAGACCGTGTACAGAAGACAAGTGGTAATCCTTGCTCTGCCAGTTTCGGGTGTATAGACACCTTTCGACATTGAAGAAGGTGTACTTCGATGTCATTTATTTTTTATTTGCGTTTTGATGATCCGGATATCGCATTTTCGACGTTGAAGAAAGGATAACTCGACGTCCGTTATTTTGACTTATGTGTTTTGAGGATATGAGGGTCACACAAATGATTTGTGCACACCAGGTGCACTTGTTTGAACTTTCCTTGCACATTAGCTGCACTTGATTGATGTTTTGTGCACACAATATGCACTTGTTTGAGATTTCCATGCACAGTAGTTGCACTTGATTGGGATTTTTATATACTCTAGATGTATTTGATATGATTTATTGCACACCAGTTGCACGTTTTGTTGATTTTGTGCACCCTGTGCACTTGAGATTTATTTTGTGCACCCCGATGCACTTGTTGTTGATTTTATGCACACCAGTTGCACGTGTTGATGTTTTGTGCACCCCGATGCACTTGATGTTGATTTTGTGCACCCCGATACACTGGATGTTGATTTTGTGCACCCCAATGCAGTTGAGATTGATTTTGTGCACCCCGATGCACTTGACGTTGATTTTGTGTGCCTCGATGCACCCGATGCAGATTTTGTGCACTCTACATGCACTTGATATTGGTTCCATGCACATTCGATGCAGTGGATATTGTTTTCATGCACAACTGTTGCACTTGGCGCTATTTTTGTTTTTATGCACACCCGTGGCATGTGGTTTGGATTTTCGTGCAAACCCGTAAGGGTTGATTTCGTTTTCGTGCATTGCACTTGATAAGATATATTATAGATTTGATTTCTATATTTTCTCTTGGTCGTGTGTCACAGATATTGCATTACGGCTATGGCAATGGTCGTGTACTTGATATACACAATTGATTTCGTATTTGGAATTTTGCATCATAACTGTAACTACTCTGAAATTACTGACGAAATTTTTTCAATTTAATGTACAGAAAGGAGTTTACAAGCCTGAGTACAATTTAAAAGTTAATTTTTGTTTAAGAACATCAAGAAACAACTTGTAGCTCACCGGTAAAGCCTTGCACTGCTGTGACGTAGCCCTATGTTCGAACCCTATCAGACACATTATATTTTTTCTGATTTTTCTTTTAAAATTTTTGGAAGCCCAAAATTTTACACGTGCAATGCACATAGAAATGAAATGTCTGGAAAAATAAACATGTGGAAAATGGTTTAAATACAAGAGAGTATACGTATCCAAAATCCTACGGCTCCCTTATACAAATCGGCCGGCGAAAATGCCCCTAGGGCCTGTACCGACGGTCCAATCGTAGGCAATGATGCCCGTGCTTTGCACACAAGTTTCTTGGCCTACCCTTAACTCCCCTGCACTATTTGATTACACTGCAATCAAACAGAGATCCCCCAATTCCGTATTTATCATCTTTTTAATGCATTTTAATTCATCTTTTTAATTCAAAAACCCTAATTGTACACTATAAATACTATCCCATACCCTATCCCTTCCTCATTCTGAAAATTCTAGCCAAAACTCTCAAATTTTCTTAAGTACAAGTGGAGTAGAAGAGGAGTTATCCATCTACCAACTTCCGGCTAGGAATCGAGGCTGTTCCAGCGACCCCGCGACACCACGATGACAACCCACTCTTCTTCTACCTCTCCTTAAACTATTTCACTCGTAAGTCTCTCCTTATCCCTCTCTTTTTTCTTGAAAAGTTTTTTTTTCAAAACATGTCGGTAAGTGGAGTTAACACCGACCTTTTATTCTAAACCCTAAAAAGTTCACCTTTTCTCACATACTTTTCATCCATATTCTTACACCATATTTGTAATCATATAACTAATGGTTAGAACAAACTTTCACTCAAAAATACCATGAAACATAACCTTAATTTAACTTTTATATTAAAATACCATGAACTTCACATATATCTTTTTTAGTATTTTTGTTAATCATACCTTTAGAAAAATTCAAGGGGGAATGACCTACCCCTCATAAACACACATGATTTCATAGCACGATACTCTTTGAACGTATCTTTGTGGCGATTACAATATATTTCATTAAAATACCATCTCTTATAAAAACGGTTTTCTTTAAAATTGTATTTTAAAATTCCTTTGCAAATAAGTCTCTACAACTCTTTTTAGGGGACCCGCTATTGGATGGTGTGGATTATCGCACATCTTCGGCTAGTAGAGCAAGATGCAGACCTCCTCACGGAGCATTTGGTCTCGAAAGGTTTTTAATACGATTTTTAAGAAAAACGAAATTTTCTACTTAATAATAAAATTAATTTTTAATAATTATATAAATATTACAAATCCATATATTTTCAAAATATAATAATTTATATTTTTTTCAAATAAAAGAATTACAAGTTTCATCAAAATACCATCAAGATATCAATACAAGACAAGTTTACAACAAAATACCATGAACTATTCAAGTTAAGGTAATTATCACTAAAATACCTCAATTCTTAAAATACACATCCATTGAAACCCTAAATAATATAAATAATTTCTCGAGGTTATTTTGAACTATATCTTACAAATATTTTTCATAAAACCCCTTCGACTTATATAAAATTTCATTTAAAGACTTTAGTAAATATGAGTTTAAGCGAGATCAATTATCTTGAGCCTTAGGGAGCCGGAGAAAGTGAGTGCTTGCCTATTTAAGGTAGAAAAACTTAACGGTGTTATCAATGGTAATTTTCTTGGAAAAAGACACAAATCCTGCCGTCCATGTGCAGCAGTTACCAATAACTCTCGAACCAAATTCAGAATCTAAATCAGTTATAAGTGTCTGACTCAAATCTGAGTCTAAATCAAGCTTGAATTCAAACTCAAACCAGAATCCAATTCAAACATGAATCCAAACTCTAACATGTATACTTGAACCTGAACCTGAATATCAAACCTGAATACAAGACTTGACTTGACCGAACCATGGTTATAACTTGACTTGATTACATGACTACTTGTTTACATCCTGAACCTGATTACATGAACAACTTGTATCCATGGTCTCGGCAA
Source organism: Agapanthus africanus (assembly GCA_030015575.1). Lineage (NCBI taxonomy): Eukaryota > Viridiplantae > Streptophyta > Magnoliopsida > Asparagales > Amaryllidaceae > Agapanthus > Agapanthus africanus. The sequence continues at coordinate 484,374,381 of CM057343.1, read as the reverse complement.
GTCTGATAATTATAATCTATATAAAACATTACACGGGGTTAACGGGGTAGATTGGTACGAAATGCATTAGAAGTGGAACGAGATGGTCACTAAAAGACACCTCCATGAACTCTCGTGCCGTTGTCCCGTGGGTTTTGACGGGGTCTTGTACTACCTGTTACCATAGTCCACGGAGCAAAGACTCCTCTCGTATACACCGATACCTTCTGTACCAAGCAATAAACAACTACGTTAGAATAATAAACTGATACCTATATAACTTAACAGTTTCCTTCCACATTACTTGTTGTATTCCTTCCTTTCTTTTGGGACTTACCGAGCGCTAGTTCGCTGATGAAATTCCTTTCTTTTCTTTTTTTTGGAATGTTCGTCAAGAGGACCAGACTCTCTTGAGATCGAGCCTAGCCAGGAGGACGTGGACCAGTTCACCAAGCTGCAGGATTTCTAGCCTTCCTTGTACTTACTTTTCATTTCATATGCTACTGTTTAGGCATTGCTTTATATCATTGTACTTTCCTTTTCAAAGCAATATATTGTAAAGATAAATGTTAATAAAAGCTGCTGTTTGTATTATATCTCTTGTCATTTCTTGTGCATTTCATATATTGCTTATTTACACTTAACGTATTTATTTCTTAAAAATACGTCGCGTGCCTGCCACGTCTCTGCCCTCGTACACCGGGAAGTGAGGCATGACAATAACTGGTGTAATTCTCATAGCAACCACTAGAATTACAGTTATGTGAGTTTATATCTTTTTGAGTTTTCACGCGCATGAGCTGTGTTAGTATACGTCTTAGCTCGTGTGGAATTTCGGAGTTCTGTTAATTTGAGCGGACTATATGTTTTTAAGAATTTGGATCCCGGCAATTTGATTTGAATTGACTTGATTTGATTTGAATTGATTGTGAAAAATGTTTTAAGATGGGGGTTAAATTTAAATTCGGGGACCGAATTTCTTTAAGGAGGGGATATTGTAATATTTTGGAAAATTATAAATATTAATTTATAATTTTAAATATGAATATAATGAGTTTACAAAAATGATATTGCATATGAATTTTGGTATCGGATTGATATCCGCAAAAATGTAATTATTTTGATAAAAATGAAGAAAAATGTGTGATATCATAAAAATGATAGTTAAATTATTTTAATATGATATGAGATTTTATTAAAATGTTATGGTATTTAAGTATTATGATAAGTGTTTTATTTCTTTTAAAAAAAACATGAATTTTGATTTAGTGTAACATGATGGCACTTATTTAAAAAGGTTTGTTTTTATTTTTTTGTATGAGGGTTGGGTAAATGTTAGGGTTAGATTAAACCCTCACAACCTCTACACAACACACACACCCTTATCTCCCTCCACCTTACACCACCACTTTACAACCTTCCACCTCATTCTTTTTCTACCTTCCTCTTTCATCTAATTACATATATTCATTCTCCTTTTTTTTTTCCAAACTGAACCAATACTTCCTTCAAGCTCCAACACTAAAGTTTTAAGTGTTCATTAAACCAAAAGAAGAAAACCATGAATCCTTCATCAAATTTAAGCATATCATCAAGCTAGATCCTCTACAACTTCTAGAAACCTCAAGCCACCAATTCTTGAGCTGGAATTACTTGTGCACCATCTCTATAGGTACATTTTCTTTCTTCTTGCAAGTCTTGTTTTGTTAAATATCAGTTTTAGTGTGCAAATATCAGAAAAATGAAATTTTTGTGATATTTGTGATGCTAAACTTAAATCTGGAACTATTAGATTAACCCATTAGAAAAACTAACAATACTAGGATATGGTAAGACCAATAGGAGGCAACCCCTAAAGCCCGAGTCCCTAATTCTCTAGTTCACCCGCCGGTTCTTCCTATGTTCCCATCGCCGCCAGTCCTTCAGAGTAATGGTGCTTTAGGTTTTTGTCAGTAGCTTTATTTGGTAATAATATAAGCTACTGTATTGTTTGATTTGTCCCAGATTTCATATAGAGAAATCTGAGAGTGTTCTAGTATTGTTTTATCAATGTTTTCGACATTTATGATACGGTTTTTCGTATTTCTATACCTCGACTGAATTATTGACGTTTGTACGTTAATGTCAGGGGTATTTGGTCGCATTTGGAGTAAGTAATATATAGGTTCTAACTTATAGGTATTTAGCTCATTGTTTTGGTTTTGATATGATATTTACGCCGATGTGTTATAACTACGATTGTAGGTAGAATCGCGGAAGTTTTCGAGACGGTAAGGACGGACAAAGCAAGCGTGGATTTCGATTAGCTCGACAAGTGTGAGTAGATTTATATCTACGGGGGAAGTCGGGTAGATGGCATATAACACCCCCGCAATCATTTAACTAGGATAGTTATGCTATCTAGTTAGATTTTAGTGATATGTTAAATAACTTAGATTAATTATATTGATGTTATTTTGCATTTAGTAGGTATACATATGGTTATGGTGACATACGTACGTAACGATAGATCCGTACGATATGGATATGAGATTAGATGGATATTGTACGAGGGATCATACCGTACTTGTGATGATGAGGATAGTGTACCGAATACGGCCAAATTTCATTTGGACTCATGGAGTCATGAGTTATCCCGACATAGGACGTTATGTTTGAGTGAGCTATACTCTTTTAAAAACCAACGATTCGTTTTCCATTTTAAATGATAAATGACAAGGATACTATGCTATTTTTCAAAACAAATATCTATTTTAACTTGATGCAGCTTCCTTATTTCAAAATAACGTTTCGTTCCATTTTTAAAGATAATAGTATAGCTCATAGCAATTAGTTACGTTTAATAATTACACGATACGCTTAGATTTCCTTTACATGTTCGTGATACGCTTATCGATTATATACGTTCTCTTTTATACGAACACACTGATAGAACACTGCTCAAATACTAATAAGTACTATGTTGCACGAGCACAGACGCATATGTTACACTACACCTCATTGGTACTGCCATAACACTGTAGGACCACTATACCACGCGATGTGTATGAATGCCGATACGAGGCGTTATGAATTCCCTATATCTGGGAAATTGGATTGTAATTATATGCTACGGATATGGGTAGAATTACTTTCTTCTTTAAACACTTATAGAACACTTGCACAAATACTAATAATTGCCATGCTGCATGAGCACAGACACGTATACTACACTACACATCATTAGTATTGCCATGACACAGCATGGGATGCACATTATTAAGCATAGGGTGTCACGCCCCGCTTCCCAGAATGCGCTAAGATCGGCACGTGACAGAGCCAACCATGCTACCTGTGGTTAGGAAACATCCCTCCACAGTCACATTACGGCTGTCCATAAGATATCAAGAACAAAAAATATATACTACTATCTAATACATGTCCATTTGCCAGAATAAACGAGTCAAGAAATATATATGCGGAAGCAATATATCCAATAAACAATAACAATCTGGAAAGTAACACATAACTAAACTGGATACTAACTGGATCCTCACTGCTCGGCCTAACGGCGGAAGTACTCCTGATCAGCCCACGACAAAGGTACAGGATCTGTTTCTTTCATTAAAATTTGATTTTTTTTAAAAAAATATTTTTAGTTATAAAATTTTTGAAACGGTTAGAAATATATTAGAATATAATATTAGTTTAAATTTGAGATTTTGGCTAATACAAAAAATACTCCAAAACATGCCCGGGTCGGGTCTAAAAATCCAGTTTTAAAATATGGAAAATATACGTGTCGACCAAAACTAAAATTGGATATCCGGCTAACGAAAATGCATACCCCCAAGAACGGATGCACGTACGTGCGCGTAGCTATCCAAACAAGTCTGTTTCACTGAACAGGATGAGAACAAGGTGCGCGGATGCTACCACAGGGTTAGGGGTATCATGCAGGCCATGCAATGTATTTTTAAAATATTTTATATGACTTTAAATGTTATATTAAAAAAATGCAGATGCCAGATATAATGCCAGTATGCAGTATGCAATAATATGAAAGTGCACGGATCCACGTAACAAGCCAGGATAAATCATAAATATGAATCAAGACAGGATTCAAGCATGCGGGTCGGGTCGGATGCAAATACAGATGTCAAAATACTATTCGCACCCAAAACACCGTAAATCAAGAAAATAACATAAATAAAGAAATACTTGAATTAGAACTGGTATAAATGAACTAGGGTGTTACATTATACCCAACTACAAAAAGAATTTCGTCCTCGAAATTCCAGGAATAAGAAAAGATAAACAATCAAGAATCTACAAGAATAGGTCTGGAAACTTCTGTCGAATTTCGTCTTCACGTTCCCAAGTCGATTCTCCGTGCGAGCGATTTCCCCAAGAAACAAGTACGAGAGGGATATACCTGTTCTTGAGGACCTTTTCTCTTCGATTAACAATCGACATCGGTTGTTCCTGAAAGGTCAAATCCTCTCTTACAGTCAGCTCTGAATGATCCAGCACGTGTGTTTCATCTCGAACATACTTGCGGAGTTGAGATACATGGAACACGTCATGAACATTCGCTAAAGATTGTGGTAAAGACAATCGATAAGCCACTTCTCTAACACGCTCCATAATCTCGAAAGGTCCCACGAATCGAGGACTAATCTTGCCTCGACTCCCAAAACGAATCACTCCTCTAGTCGGTGATATCTTCAAGAATACCAGATCACCAACAACGAACTCTAGAGGTCTTCTCGATGTATCGGCTCAACTCTTCTACCGATCTTGTGCTGCCTTCATATGATTTTGGATAGTATTAACTTTCTCCACGGTTTGCACGATCAAATCCGATCCCAACAATCTTCGCTCTCCAACATCGTCCCAACAAATAGGTGAACGACACTTACGACCATACAATGCGTCGAATGGAGCCATCTGAATAGTCTCCTGAAAGCTGTTGTTGTACGAAAACTCCACCAAGTGTAGATGATCCTCCCACGAACCCTTGAAGTACAACATGCAAGCTCTCAACATGTCTTCAAGAGTTTGGATCGTTCTCTCCGACTGGCCATCTGTCTGAGGATGATAAGCTGTGCTAAACTTCAATCGCGTCCCCAAACTTTCCTGTAAACTCCTCCAGAAGTGCGATAAGAATCAGGTGTCACGGTCGAACACGATGCTCACAGGTACTCCATGCAATCTCATGATCTCTTGCATGTACCGTTCTGCTAACGCTTCCGTTGGTTGACCAACACGAAATGGTATGAAATGAGCTGCCTTAGTCAATCGATCAACAATCACCCAAACTGCATTGTTGCCCTTTGGACTCCGTGGTAAAGCTGTCACGAAATCCATGGTTATATGTTCCCACTTCCATTGAGGAATCGGAAGTGGTTGCAATAAACCAGCAACCTTTCAATGTTCAGCCTTAACTTGCTGACACACCAAGCACTTTGCTACAAAACGAGCAATCTCCCTTTTCATGCCTTCCCACCAGAAATGCTGTCGTAGATCACGGTATATCTTCGTGCCTCCTGGATGTACGGAATATGCGAAACTGTGCACCTCCTTCATAAGTTCTTCGCGAATATCTCCTTTTGGCACACACAAACGGCTACCATATCGCAACGAACCATCTTTATGAATCAACAAGTCCGTTCGAAGTCCAGCTTCAACCTGTTCTCGAAACATCAGCAATCTTGAGTCCTGTGACTGCGCTGTTTTAATATTATCGATCAATGATGACTGTACTTGCAGCTGCATCAACTGTCCTGAAGAATGCGGTAGCACAGTCTCCAACTCGAATCTCCAAAAATCTTCGATAAGTTCCTTTTGTGCAGTCAACATCCGAATTGCTGGCAACCGACTAAGCGCATCTGGCATAACATTAACTTTCCCTGAATGGTACTTAAGATCAAGATCGTAGTCAGCCATCAGCTCTAACCATCTACGCTGCCTCATGTTAAGCTCTTTCTGTGTGAACACGTACTTCAGGCTTTTGTGATCGGTGAATACTTCGACTCTTTCACCCAATAAGTAGTGTCTCCAAATCTTCAAAGCGAAAATCACCGCTGCTAGATCCAAATCATGAGTTGGGCAATTCTTCTCATGGATCTTCAACTGTCTTAATGCGTAAGCTATAACTTTCCCATGCCGCATCAAAACACATTCCAAACCTTTCCCAGATGCGTCGCTGTGAATTACCAATCCTCCGAAACCGTCTGGTACGGTCAAAATAGGAGCGGTTATCAATCTCTGCTTCAACGCCTCAAAAGCTTGACGCACATTTATTCGTCCATACGAACGGTACTTCCTTATGCATGAGCTTGGTCAAGGCTCAGCCAAACGAGCAAAATTCTCCACGAACCTTCTGTAATATCCGGCAAGTCCAAGAAAACTTCTGATCTCTGCTACGTTTTTCGGAATCGGCCAATCTTGAACTGCTGCAATCTTCTCAGGATCAACGGCGGTTCTACTTCCGGATACGACATGCCCCAAAACTTCACTTCTTCAAGCCAAAACTCGCACTTGTTCATCTTTGCATATAATTTTTCTTGCTTCAACGTCTGCAGTGCGATCTTCAAGTGTTCTGCATGCTCTTTAATGCTCCTCAAGTAGACCAGAATATCATCAATGAACACCACTATAAACTGGTCCAAGAATGGTGAAAAGATTCGGTTCATCAAGTCTATAAATATCGCCGATACATTCGTGACTCCGAATGGCATCACTAGATACTCATAATGTCCATATCGAGTTCGAAATGCAGTCTTGCAAATATCCTCTGATTTAACTCGGACCTGATGATATCCGGACCGCAAATCCAGCTTTGAGAATACCTTCGCGCCACTGATTTGCTCGAATAATTCGCCAATGCGAGGGATCAGGTACTTGTTCTTAATAGTCACCCGGTTTAATTCTCGATAATTGATGCACATCCTCCTTGTGCCATCTTTCTTCTTTACTAGAAGAACTGGAGCTTCCTAAGGTGAATTACTGCTGTGAATCCAACCCTTCTCTAGCAATTCAGTAACCTGTTTCTTGATTTCTTCCAACTCCACTGGTGCCATTGGATAGTACGCCTTTGAGATTGGCGCTGCACCAGGAACAAGATCGATCGTGAACTCCATATCTCGTTTTGGCGGTAAACCCGAGATGTTCTCGAACACGTCCATGAACTCTCGAACTACAGCTGGCGCTTCTTCCTTATCAACTTCCATTGACGAAAGAACATTTTTTGTCGGCCTAGCCCTAAACTCGACTGGCCCGACAAAACAGCTTCCTCCAGCAAAAATAACCTCCGGATGTTCAGAAATTTGGAAAATCACTTTCCTTGCCCTACAATCAATGTGAGCATGGAAAGTGCTGAGAAAATCCATTCCCAAGACAATATCATAGCTGCCGGTATCGATCACCGAGAAATCTACAAAACATAAACTGGTAAGCAATGACACTGAGAGAACCAAGGTAATAAAACGACCATGGAACAAGGAAATGAATCAAGACCAGGACTCCAAGTTACCTAAATAGAGTACCGCATTGTAACCATACTGCGGTTCATGGGTACAATTACATAACTTCGTTCAAGTCGCCCAAATCTTAGTATCAGAATTAAAGGAACAGGGAGAAACAATAAGGAAGCAAAAGGTTTCAAGCCGAGATGCAAAGTTGTTTGCATATCGTCAAGACAAGGGTCAAGAGAAAGAAAAGTTTCAAGGATCATGACAACAATGTTGCAGGACATGTTCCTAATCATGGATTTTCTGATTCGAGTATTGGGTCCAATACCCAACTACAAAAGAATCAAACCCGATTAACCTAAATCCTATGTCTCTGATACCAAACAAACCCTGTCACGCCCCGCTTCCCAGAGTGCGCTAAGATCGGCACGTGACAGAGCCAACCATGCTACCTGTGGTTAGGAAACATCCCTCCACAGTCACATTACGGCTGTCCATAAGATATCAAGAACAAGAAATATATACTACTATCTAATACATGTCCATTTTCCAGAATAAACGAGTCAAGAAATATATATGCGGAAGCAATAGATCCAACAAACAATAACAATCTGGAAAGTAACAAATAACTAAACTGGATACTAACTGGATCCTTACTGCTCGGCCTAACGGTGGAAGTACTCCTGATCATCCTGCGACAAAGATAGAGGATCTGGGCCATGCAAAACCCAGACGTCAGTGCGTCATAATATCAAACAATAATAAATGAACAGGAGGTAACAAGACATGCAGGCATGAGTTAAAAAAAGGTACATGAATGTAATAAGTGAGCAGGGATATTGAAGAGTGAAGTGTAACAGTATATGTGAAGTGCAGCGGTGAAACTAAACCGTGCTACTACGTTAACTACTGTCAAGTCTGTGAAATCAATTTGATGAATTATCGATGTAACTCAATAGTATCCCGTGCATGCTCGGGATTACGGTCAAGATTCTCGGGCTGAATCCGAGACGTGCCGCTAGGTAGTAAACAGGTAACATGTACAGATGAATGATGTCAGCAGCAGCATCCCGGGGCTGGCCTAGCCCGTAAAACTGATCAGTATAAGCATCGAACTGTCGAGTTACAAGTTAGGTTTCATCATTGATTTCCCCATACCCCCAAGTTATGTGTTCAAGTCAGGTATTGATAAATCTGAAGCTAATGCCAACACAAGATCAAGCAGGAACATGTTTGTCTATACAGACAACAGGATATGTCCATCGGGACAACATGTCAGGATTGTCGGCATTAGAAACAGGATCAGGTAACATGTCAAGTAGTGATATATCAGATCATGTCAGGTAGTGTACATGTATCAAGTCATGTCAAGTAGTGGTGTATCAGGTCATGTCAAGTAGTGCACAGGTATCAAGCGGGTGCTCATAATCAAACTGTAGCAAGTATTGAATCAGGGTGAAGGTACGGATGTACAATAAAAGCATGGATGCACAAATATCGATCATGGGTTACATCATGAATATGTAGGGTGCACAATATCAAGCATGGGGTGTCAATATAACAACAATATGTAATAATGTAATATGGTATGCAAATTGATATATAATTAATGGTATGGATGCACATGGATGCATAATTAACTATTAGGGTTATATTCACAGTTCCAAGACTAAATGGGATGCACATTATTAAGCATGGGGTGTCACTACAATAATAATATGAATTAAGGCGATCTATAGATGCAGTTATTTATATTTTAAATGATATGGATACAAACGCGTATCTGAAAATAGTAAAACTTCAATATGGATGTACAATGTGATAAACGGGTAACATTTTACTCATATGGATGCATAATACTATACCTAGCATGTAGCAAGATGATTTAGCATACGATTAGACATGTAAATAATGATACGGATGCACACGGACGTCATATAACAGTAAAATGATAAATTGGTAAATGCAGAATGTACAACTAAACAATATGAGATGTAAATATTCCATTGGGTGCAGTATATTGTAATATAGTATGTAACAAGATAGGTTTGCATGCGCTAGATGTGAAATAACTTGTACGGATGCATACGGATGTCGTAAAACTGTAAAACTAAACATGGGATGCACGATTTGAAATACAAGTATTATATTTATTTAAATAGATGTAAATACAGTAATGTAGCATGTAGTAAGGTAAACTTGCCTCGATGGATCACGATACGGATACGTACGACACGTCCGACGTCGGTAAAACGTCGCAACGCATGCACGATACACGGGACAGGTCTAAACAAAGCAAGAGGGTGATCATGCAGGTAAGGCATGTCTACTGGGTCGTATGGAACGGCAGCGATGATCACGGCTCCGGCGATCGCTGAAATCCAGAAATCAAGAACAAGAAAAGAAAAGAAAAGAAAAAAAGAAGAGGAAGAAGAAGGGGGAAGGAAGAGGCCTACTGTGGTTGTGCACAGGGGTCAGGAGAGAGGTGATGGTGGCGACGAGATCAACGACGGCGAGGCGACAAGGCTAAGGTTTGGCTTCGCGGAGTTAGGGTTCAGGCTCGGGTGTAGGTGCAGGCTGGGGTTAGGTTTCTTGGATCAGGTTGCGAGTTGCAGTCGGGGAAAGAAGGTGATGCTGGTGATGGTGATGATGATGATGATGGTGATGATGATGGAGTCGGGTCGCCGGAGGTGAGAGAACGGCGATGAGGTGTGTTGGGGAAATCGGGTGATGGGTCCTTGAAGTTGTGAAAGAAGAGAGAGGAGGAAGGGAGGAGGAGAGAAGGAAATGAGAAGGCGAGGAGTTGGCTGAGGGTGAAGGGAATGCAGGCGACGGCAAGGAGGTGAGGCGGCTAGGTTTTAGGGTGAGAGTTTGCGAGCGGGGCAGTGGGTTCTCGTGGGGCGCAGCAATTTAAAGAAGAAGAAAAGAAATAGAAGAGGGAGGTGACTGTAGCCGGTGAAGGGAGGTGATGAGACTCGAGAAGTAAATAGTAATTGCGAGAGGTGAGATAAAGGGGGGGGAGAGAGAGAAAGAGAGAGAGAGAGAAACTGTAGGATTTAGAATAGGGTTTAGTTAAATTAATATATATTATATTTAATATATATATAAAGAGTGAAGAGAGAGAGAGTCACGAGAGCTGTGAGAGATCTGTTTCTTTCATTAAAATTTGATTTTTTTTAAAAAAATATTTTAGTTATAAATTTTTTGAAATGGATAGAAATATATTAGAATATAATATTAGTTTAAATTTGAGATTCTGGCTGATACAAAAAATACTCCAAAACACGTCCGGATCGGGTCTAAAAATCCAGTTTTAAAATACGGAAAATATACGTATCGACCAAAACTAAAATTGGATATCCGGCTAACTAAAATGCATACCCCAAAGAACAGATGCACGTACGTGCGCGTAGCCATCTAAACAAGTCCGTTTCACTGAACGGGACGAGAACAAGGTGCACGGATGCTACCACAGGGTTAGGGGTATCATACAGACCATGCAATGTATTTTTAAAATATTTTATATGACTTTAAATGTTATATTAAAAAAATGCAGATGCCAGATATAATGCCAGTATGCAGTATGCAATAATATGAAAGTGCACAGATCCACGTAATAAGCCAGGATAAATCATAAATATGAATCAAGACAGATTTCAAGCATGCGGGTCGAGTCGGATGCAAATACAGATGTCAAAATACTATTCGCACCCAAAACACCGTAAATCAAGAAAATACCATAAATAAAGAAATACTTGAACTAGAACCGGTATAAATGAACTATGGTGTTACAGTTTGCATGACTGACTATACTTACATACGATGCCTGTATTACCTGCTGAGTTATTGCGAATACCAGTACCATGGGTATTTTTATTTGATCCTTATGAGTTCTTATGGTATTTTTACTTTCGATGATATATATCAATTGTAACGTTTCGGAATTTTTTTAGATAATTAATTATTTTATTTTTATTTAAATGATGTTATTTTAAAATTTTAAATTTTAATGAAAAGACTTTTTATATATGGTTTGGGTATTTAAGTAAAATAGTAATTAGTTTAGGTAACATTAGTTTGTAAGGAAGGGTTTTAGTGGAAAGTTTAATTTCTATGGTATTTTGAGTTGAGTGGGGGGGGGGGGGTTTAGGTGCATATTGTGTTAATTGAGGTTAAGGCTATAATGAACCTCACCTACACTATACCAAGGGATGAACCTCAAGCCCACATATCACCCTTGCCCACATGCACATCACCTCTCCATGGTGACACCTTCTCCTCCCTTATCAACACATAACTCCTCTATATTATTCAGTATCAAACTGAAATTTGAATTTTAAAACACTTAACATAGTGAAGCTCCACCCTCCCTTAGAGAAAAAAAAGAAAAGAAAGCTAGAGTTCCTCACACTTTGATTCAAATCCCTCAAGCTAGGATCCTCAACTTCTTATGCACTTCTTGAAGGTTTAGCTCAGTGGAATCCTTCTTATAGGTATAACTCTCCACCTTTCAGGTCTCAATTTGAGTTCTGTAATTGTAGTGTTTACGATATCGGTAAAAACGTTTGTTTTGTTAAAATCTTAGCTCTGTTAGTATCTGCTATAATTATGCTAATCTCTAAATAAAATTAACAGTACAGTAGCATGATAACTACACCTAGATTGTACCCTAGAAACCTGGACATATTCCTATACTTTTCGACCGGCGAAATCCTTGTTTTTCCCGGCGCCGCCGTTTTTTTTGTGGAGTTGGGTGTTAAGGTTTTGTGGGTAGCTCTCGGTAGGTTATTTAGGGTATATGGTACATTTTGATTTTCCTAATTAGTCTGTAAATAGAATCTCGAAGCTAATTGCTTTGCATTTTATAATATTTTAACATATGATACGGACAGTTCGTGTCACGTTTTGTGTTTTCTGAAAATGCGATGAATGGGGGGTAGCTCTAGTTAGCCTAGGGTTTGTATAGCACACGATATTCTCACGTATCACGTTACGTATGTAAGTTCTTTTAGCATTTACGTTTTCGCCGTATCGGAATTTAGCCTCTTATATACGAAAGTTCTTCTTGATATTAGGTTCGGTCGAGGGGACTTCGGAGGCAGCGAGGAAGGGAAAAGGAGTTATGGGATCTGAGTAGATCACGACTTATTCTGGTGAGTAGACTAAATATCTACCGGGGGATATTGTATGGATGACGTATAGCGCCCGAAACCAGAACTTTTGTTATACTTGTTTTCTATTTATGTTGTTGCTCAACACTTGTTAGGACACTTGCACTATTATCGATGGGTTATGTTGCACTTGCACATATTTACATGCTACACTATACCTCAACGGTAATTAACATGTCACGTACACACTTAAAACTTGCTATGTCACCTATAATCTATTGCACACTGTTAGTATCATTAATAACTGTTGTTATGCACCATTGCTATTGTTTTGACACATATCATATCTCATGTTCACTGCTATTACTTGTATCATGATATATTGGATTATGAGATTTTTCCTTGTTTCGAGTTTTATGCACTACTGGTTATATTCTACGGTTCCTCGTGATTGATGTGATATGTCCACCATGAGTTGTTTTTATAATTTGGTTTTATTCCGAACCGAGTGGGGGGCTATACGGTTATGGATTTTTACGTTATCTAGACTGAGGGAGGGGATATTGTTAGGAATATGTATGCCCTAGAGGCCATTATTGTATGATATAGTGGATGCTTGGACATATATATAGAGTATTTTCTTGCTTGACATGATAGTATGCTATCTGGTTGCTCTTTATTTTAACATGTACACTAGTATTATTATACAGTCTCTCTGATACATGTTGATAAAGCCCTTAGGATGTTAGCTTGACTACCAGGACTGTGATGCAGATCATACTAGTGGGGCTTGTGTAGTCCACAAGCACATCCTTTAACAGTTCCTAGTCGAGGGGATATCGAGACAGGGCATAGATATTCCAGAATAGACTTGTGTGTACGTTTCTTGACCCTGTATAGGGCGATGGTTGATCCCACAGCCATTGGTGTTTGACATCAAAGATTGTACACATGTGCTCATTAGAGAATGAAAACCGAACAGGACTCGACGAGAACTCCTAGATGGTACCATACCTATCGTCAGATAGCAGTTCTCTGGTGACACTTGTATATGTTAGTCTGTAGACCCGAGATCGTCATAGAGTCTTGTGTGGTTCCTACTGTGCTTTGATTTCCTCCCTACCACGGCTCAAAGGAGTCGTGCAAACAGGTGGATTTTGGGTACAGTCCTAAGTCACATGGAGGCAATGAGCGATAGGAGGGGTTTCGCCTCCCCCGGTACAGGGAGTCGATGTTGCGCTATGCTCGATTGGCTATAACAGCAAGTCCCTGGCCAGGGCTGATGAGATTTACTGGAAAGTGTTATCAGTAGTTTCTCGAACGGTTATAGGCCACACATTGGCATAACTTATCAAGTTACCGGGGTCTGACGATTCCACCCCTAGACTTGATATGCGACATATCAGATGTAGAGACCGGACTGTACGGTAACTGTTGCTTATAAGATTTGCTGGAGTTTGGAAAAGCTTGCTTGTTGATCTTCTATTCGTTCAATACCTCGGTAGCCGTTACGTCCAGCTAGTACCACTGACGGCTTGTGGGTGACTGATGTGATCATTACCTACTGCTCGCGTATTGACGGGTCTTTAGAGTCCTACACAGAGGTTTCCTAGCTCAAGCGAAACGAAGTAGGGCACATATAGTGATATGTGTGGGAGCTTGATTAAATACGACTATGTGATACCGTATTCTAATCTAGCGATATTTGATATCAGTCAGGTTATATGCGATATAACCGGATTATTGAATCAAGTATTGATTCAATGGTATATGTATATGTTGTTATTATATATTTGTGTATTTGATATTAGCCGGATTATATTTGATATAGCCGGATTATAAAATCAAGTGTTGATTTAATAATTTAATATATATATATATATTATATTAACTGGTATTGAATATTAAACGGTTATATGTGATATAACCGGATTATTGAATCAAGTGTTGATTTAATAATGTGATATACATATAAATAAGATATTAGTCGGTTATATATGATATAACTGGATTATTAAATCAAGTGTTGATTTAATAATTTAATATATATTAATATATATATATATATATTAACTAATATTAGCCCACTAAACATTTTCTTCTCATTATACATATTAATATATATGTGATATATATAAATATATGTATATATATTATGTATCATGGTTGATGATACATAGAACTACGATGTAGGAGAATCACATGAGAATTGTGATGAGTTGGAAATGGATTTATTTGTGAATTAAAAGAAAATGGGAAATGAGTCATTGGACTTGGATGCTTGTGGATTCTTTGAGAAGCCATGAATCACTCCATTTTCTTTGTTTTTATTCATAGATATTTCCACACTATCTCATCACTTCACTTCATGGCTCTCTCTCTCCTTCCAAGTTCATCACCATCTTCATCTTCACTTTCTCTCTAGAATTTGCTTGAGGTGAAATAGAAAAAGAAAAAGAAGAAAAGATTATGAGCAAAATTCCTAGTTCATCAATCTACACTTTACTAGCTCTTTAGTATAGGTTGTTTGCTTCATTAATATTTTGATTAGTGAAGAGTGAGCTTGAGTGAGAGAGACTTCAAGGTGGATCATCTCCGGCCTTGAAGATGACAAAGTAAGCTCGTTCTTTTCACTAAGTGGAGCCTAAGAAGAGTTCTAGGGACTACTACTTGGAGCTTAGGGACTACTACTTGGAGTTTTAGAAGTGAAGAACTTAGTCTACAAAGGTTGTAACCCTCTACACTTAGTATAGAACTTGTTTACCTGCTTACAAACCCTAATTCTCTAGTTCGATTCTTGGTTAGTATAGCTTAGACCTCTAGATTTTTTAAAATTGCATACTTGATATATGTGAAACCTAGTAGAGGTGATAAGACACACTTTCATGGTATTAGAGCCAAAGCTAGAGCATTAGACGATGTATAGAAATTATGAAACCGAAACAACTTCGAAAACTGAAAACCCAAAACCCAAGTTTCTGTTGTTCTTAAAAAAGTCGTCTGAAATTTTTTTAAATAAGTACAGAATGTTACATGTGATGTAACTAGAACACTGAAGAAAAACGATACCAAGACTCCACTTTCTGGCCGGCGAGAACCCTAATATGACCGGCCTGGCCGGCCCCCCTTTCTGCAATTGATCTTGTATTTTTTTAGTGTTCTGATAGCTTGGGTTTAAGGTTTCAGGTTATGTTTGTTTTGTCCAGATTGCATGTGATGCTATCTTTTCTGTCAGGGCAATTCGGAGTGTTTTGTATTTGCAATTTTAACATCGTTTCGGGTTTAATTTTCATATATGATACAATAGTTGGAATCCATATTAAATTACTTTTGTGAAAACTAGTTTATAATTGGTAAATCTAGCGTTTTAGTCTCGGTTCATCGATTGCCATGGAGTTTCGATTCGGATCAAAACTCCGTCGCAATCGCGTATAGTACGCGAACACTCATCGGATACCGCTACTAGATAGCCATGTCCCATTGCCCCGACCAAGTGACTATAGGAGAACCTCGTTGCCAAAAGCATCCATTCGGGTGCTCGCGGCCATGGTGTTCCGCCTAAGTGCACTTCGTCGACGTCATCGGGGGTGCGACCATCTACTAAAGTTCCCGATGAGCATTCGATCAGGTAGTCGGGAATCTTGTTGAATTACCCGACTAAGTTATTGAAAAGTATTTTCGATTTGAGACTAAAATACAAGGTTTATAGGGTTATGAATGAAATTCGGAATATGAGATATTCCGGGTTTATGATATCTAAGGAGTATGCGGATTCTAATTATTGTAATTTTCATTTCTTTTTTGCGACCGTAAGTGTAATATGTGGGGTATCCCTGATCTCGTTGCTATATGTCAACGACATTAGGAATACGCATATTTATTTACATTGATGACATGTGATGTTATGTGTTGCTTCTGATTTGTTATATTGGATCATCGTGTTTGAATAGCAGGGGTATTTTACGTGTGATGAGAGTTTTTATATTTTCATTCATGTAATAAAATTTGTATGTAATATTCTTTTATTGGGACACTTCCGGGTTGAGGATGATGTCACCATTGATGTATATTATTTACTTTTCCGCATTAGGATAGACCCAAGACGGGGAGCACAAGTAACCGGGTTCTAGAGTCCAGT
The DNA here is from genome assembly GCA_030015575.1 of Agapanthus africanus. Classification (NCBI taxonomy): domain Eukaryota; kingdom Viridiplantae; phylum Streptophyta; class Magnoliopsida; order Asparagales; family Amaryllidaceae; genus Agapanthus; species Agapanthus africanus. The sequence continues at coordinate 484,357,699 of CM057343.1, read as the reverse complement.
GGGAGACCATCTCGAGGAGTCGAGACCGGGTCTCCTAACTCTAGAATTGGCAGGGTTACTTGCCGCTCTCGTAGGGGGTCTAGGGATGTGGGTTTGGCTATTCATCACGACCGTGGAATCCGTGTTTTTCATTACTGACTAAATTTAAAACACGGACCTCATAGTATATCTAATATTTCATATGTTTGCTTCTGCTGCTTGAGTTTTGTGATGTGATCATATAACTGCGTGAGAAGAATGCTATATATATATATATGATATATATAATAAACGTTGCTTATGTTTTGCACCCGCGCTAGTCCAGCCCCCGCTCTGCCTTTAGTTAAGTAACCTAACGGTGCATGACGGGGTCCCGTGGCGAATGCGGATGGCATAAGCATACGTTCTATTTTCGTTTCTTTTGTGATGTTTAGGAAGCATAAATGATGGGATGCCATTAATGAGATTAATGAAAAGAAAAGAAATCTAAAGATGTTGTAGAATCAAATTTTTCAAAAAGATAGCTCTAGTTATTTCTTTGCATAGCGGTATTCCATTATGAAAATCCAGCACCTCATTCGATGAGGAAAGAGCCTAGATCCCTTCATCGGGAATGACCTCTTTAGCAAAACTAGCAGATGCTTCAACCCACTTGGTTTGTTTTGAAAACTATTCAATTTTAAAATTGGAGCTTAAACCACTCCTTTTCAAAATCACTAGATTCTACAATGATATCAAGTTCATTACGTTAAAGGTTTTCTTCAAAATCAGTCGTAGCCCTCCGTCATTTCAGATAAGGACTATTTAGTATTCGTGCTACGTTTGTTGGCCTTCGTCAAGGCGTAGTTGCGGTAGCTGATTAGTGCTTATCTGCAGCATATGATACGATTGGATTAGGGTTGTCTTCCGTCAAGGGTCGTGCGGATGGGTTTAATTCAATCAAGAAATGACGGGTAGAACTTGACTAGCGACCTATGGTTTGTTGGTCTCCGTCAAGGTCATAGGTCGTTAGGTGTAAAAAACAGATATTGGGAATTTCAAGTGTTGAAATTTGCAATGAGATTGCATACCTACTATGAGATAGTTGGATCCCGATACCCACTGCGAGTAAGAGTTACTCCTAGGAGAGTTTTTCACTTTACAATTAGCTGATCCAGTAGGTGTCTAAGAAAGGTGTTAACGGGGTCATGCCCCTGCGGAAAACGAGGTTATTTAATTAGTTCCATGCGAAAGCATGAGGAGACACCCTCGAAATACCAATACCTGCTTGGCTGGCCGATTAGCGAACTTGTAGGGTGTAATTAATCCCGGCTAATCTTACCTTTTAGGGTTTGAAGGAAAATTTGATAAAAACATTGGGAGCCATCATGATTAGATAAGATAATAACCAATCTAATCTTGCAAGAGCGCACGCTAAAGTGTTTTCTTCTTTCTCTCTCTAGGTAGCGACCATGACACGCCTTAATCAAGATAATAATATGGATGTATTGACCGAACCCGCTTATTATACTGGGCTGGGGAACGTTGGTTCCACTCTATCTTATGACTGTCATAAGTCTAAGTAAGGAATACGGGAATATCCGGATTCTCACGCAATCCGAACGAAGAAAGAGCATGTTGATGCATCTTATTCGGGTGTGTTCATAATTGAGAACCGTTTCTCAGTTTGCTCTACGTCCTGGGTATTACATACCGGACCATGATCCCATATTTGTAATCAGTTACAAGGGTTAAGAAGAAGTAGAGAACTGGGAAAGGGTGATATGTCTCTCAGAGTAGGGAACGGAGCAATTGTTGCTGCCGAAGCTGTCGGCAAATAGTAATACATTGATTTTGAACGACTGTTATTACGTACCGTCGATGATGTGCAACATCATATCCGTTTTTTTATTAGATAAAGATGGATATAACTTTGCACTAGAGAAAAATGTTATGAAAATTTTCCTGAATCAAGTGTTGATTGGGTTTGGTACGTTGTGTAACGGTATATACGTTATGAATCAAAACACAGTTCTAAATATACACAACACACACAAATGGAAAAGTTCAGAAATGAACGAAGCCTTCTTGTGGCATCATAAACTTGGTCCATATCAATACGACCAGACTAGCGAAGTTGCATAAAGATGGATATTTGAATCCGTTTGAATTTACATCTTATAAAACTTGCCAGTCATGTCTCAAAGGAAACATGACCAAAACTCCATTTACTGGATACTGATAAAGAGCCACTGAACTCTTAGGATTGAAACATAGTGATGTATGCGGTCCTATGTCTACACATGCCAGGAATTGTTTCTCGTACTTTATTACATTCACCGATGATCTCTCAAGATTTAAACATGTGTTCTTATTGAAACACAAATTTGAAGCTTTTGAGAAATTCAAGGAATATAAGTACGAAGTTGAGAACCAGACGGTTAAAACTATTAAAGTCCTTCGATCTGATCGAGAAGGAGAATACTCGAGCATGGAATTCCGAGACTATTTAAAACAGAATGGGATTCTCTCTCAGCTTACGCCTCCTTATACACCACAACATAATGGAGTTTCGGAGCGGAGAAATCGCACCCTATTAGATATGGTGCGCTCTATGATAAGTATTGCTGAGTTACCTATTTCCTTTTAGGGTTATGCACTTGAGACAGTTGCATACCTATTGAATAGGGTTCCGATCAAATCCTTATCTAAAACACCATATGAGATATGGAGTGGAAAGAGACCATATCTTAAACGAGTTAAGATATGGGGTTGTCCGGCCTATGTCAAAAAAACAGAATCCGGACAAACTCGAGGCACGATCAGATCTTTGCAAGTTTTTGGGATATCCTAAAAATTCACATGGATATATCTTCTACCACACTGAGAAACAAAAAGTGTTTGTTTCTCAATATGCCACCTTTTTAGAAAAGGAATTTCTTATGAAAGAAATTAGTGGTAATGAGATAAAGCTGGAAGAAGTTCCATCCATACAAACTACAACTGATGATTTCGTAGAACCGGAGGATTCGATAGTCCCCGACGAACCTCAGTCACTCCGCAGATCTAGTAGGGTTTCTCATCCACCTAAGAGATACTACGGTTTTCTCATAGACGGTGGGAGAGAGGATTGCATCATGGAAGATATGACCCAACTAGTTTCGAGAAGGCCATTACAAGTGGAGACTCTGTGAAATGGCTGGATGCTATGCGATCTGAGATGGAATCCATGTACACCAACAAATTATGGACTTTGGAAGTTGCTCCTGAAGGGGTAAAACCCATTGGGAGCAAGTGGATCTTTAAAAAGAAACTTGGTGTAGAAGGAAAGGTTGAGACCTTCAAAGTTAGACTTGTAGCATAAGGTTTTCGTCAACGACCCAGTGTCGATTATGATGAAACATTTTCTCTAGTGGCTATGCTTAAGTTTATCAGGATCCTACTTACCATCGCTGCATACCATGACTACGAAATCTGGCAGATGGACGTCAAGACCGCTTTTCTAAATGGTGATTTAGAATAGAGCGTGTACATGACACAGCCAGAGGTCTTCGTAGATAGTGGGAGCAGCGGAAAGGTGTGCAAGCTACTTAAATCAATTCACGGATTAAAGCAGGCATCGCGGAGCTGGAACATCAATTTTGATGTGGCGGTCAAAGAGTTTGACTTCATAAAAAACGTAGATGAACCTTGTATATACAAGAAAGTTGTAGAGAGTAAGGTTATCTTCCTTGTATTGTACGTGGATGACATACTCTTGATAGGAAATGATGTTCCTATGCTACACTCGGTCAAGCTCTTCTTATCACAAAAGTTCTCCATGAAAGATCTGGGTGATACTTCCTACATCCTGGGGATTAAGATCTATAGAGATAGATCTAAGAGGATGTTGGGATTGTTCCAATCCAGGTACATTGACCCCATACTAAAGAGGTTTAGTATGGAAGATTCTAAGCGTGGAAATTTACCCGCTTGCTCAGGAATCACTCTCTCCAAAGAGATTTCTTCCAAGAATGATTTGGAGAGGGCTCGCATGCAAGGCTCGCATGCAAGGGATACCCTATGCTTCTGTAGTTGGGTCAATCATGTACGCGATGTTATGCACCAGACCGGATGTAGCTTACTCACTTAGTGTGGTAAGTAGGTATCAATCAGATCCTGGGAAGAAACACTGGACAGCTGTGAAGAACATTCTTAAGTACTTGAGAAGGACTAAAGAAATGTTCTTGGTGTATAGTAACGAAGAACTCCAGGTGGAGTGCTTTACCGATTCGAGCTTCCAGAGTGATAAGGACGATAGTAAGTCGGTCTCGGGTTTTGTCTTTACCCTCAATGGAGGGGCAGTATGTTGGAAGAGTTCCAAGAAAGTTACCGTAGCAGACTCGATGATGGAGGCTGAATACATCGCTGCCAACGATGCTGCCAAAAAAGCTGTCTGGATGAAAAAGTTCATTACTGAACTTGGTGTGGTTCCATCCATTGAGGATCCAATACCCTTGTATTGTGATAACAATGGAGTTATAGTTTTGGCCAAGAAACCACGGTCCCATTAGCGATCCAGACATATTCTTAGGCGGTATCACCTGATCCGGGAGATAGTTGATTGCCGGGAGATCGAGGTCAGGAGAGTTGACACGAAGGATAACACAGCGGATCCACTCATGAAGGCCCTCCTCCAAGATGCAATTTGAGAGACTTTTTGGGATATTGGGTATGAGATACTACAACTACTGTCCTTAGTGCAAGTGGGAGATTGTTAGAAATATGTATGTCCTAGAGGCCATTATTGTATGATATCGTGGATGCTTGGACATATATATAGAGGACTTTCTTGCTCGACGTGATAATATGCTATCTGGTTGCTATTTATCTTAACATGTACACTAGTATTATTATACCGTCTCTCTAATACATGTTGATAAAGCCCTTAGGATGTTAGCTTGACTACCAGGACTATGATGCAGATCATACTAGTAGGGCTTATGTAGTCCACAAGCACATCCTTTAACAGTTCCTAGTCGAGGGGATATCGAGACAGGGCATCGATATTCCAGAGTAGACTTATGTGTACGTTTCTTGACCCTCTATGAGGTGATGGTTGATCCCACAATCATTGGTGTTTGATCCCATAACCATTGGTGTTTGACATCAAAGATTGTACACATGTGCTCATTAGAGAATGGGTACACCGAACAGGACTCGCCGAAAACTACTGGATGGTACCATATCTATTGTCAGATAGCAGTTCTCTGGTGACACTTGTATATGTTAGTCTGTAGACCTAAGATCGTCATAGAGTCTTGTGTGGTTCCCACCGTGTTTTGATTTTCTCCTTACCATGGCTCAAAGGAGTCGTGCAAACATGTGGATTTTGGGTACAGTCCCGAGTCACATGGAGGCAATGAGTGATATGAGGGGTTTCATCTCTCCCGGTATAGGGAGTTGATGTTGCGCTATACTCGATTGGCTATAACAGTAAATCCCTGGCCAGGGCTGATGAGATTTACTGGTAAGTGTTATCAGTAGTTTCTCGAACGGTTGTAGGCCACACATCTGTATGACTTATCAAGTTATTGGGGTTTGAAGATTCCACCCCTAGACTCGATATGCGATATATCAGATGAAGAGACCGGACTGTATGGTAAGTGTTGTTTATAGGCTTTGCGAGAGTTTGGACAAGCTTGCTTGTTGATCTTCTATTCGTTCAATACTTGGGTAGTCGTTACGTCCAGCTAGTACCGCTGACGGCTTGTGAGTGACTGATGTGATCATTACCTACTGCTGGCGTATTGAAGAGTCTTTAGAGTCCCACACAGAGATTTCCTAGCTCAAGCGAAACGAAGTTGGGCACATATGGTGATATGTGCGGGAGCTTGATTAAATACGAGTATGTGATACCGTATTCTAATCTAGCGATATTTAATATCAGTCAGGTTATATGTGATATAACCGAATTATTGAATCAAGTGTTGATTCAATGGTATATGTATATGTTGTTAATATATATTTGTGTATTTGATATTAGCCGGATTATATTTGATATAGCCGGATTATTAAATCAAGTGTTGATTTAATAATTTAATATATATATATATATATATTAACTGGTATTGAATATTAGACGATTATATGTGATATAACCGGATTATTGAATCAAGTGTTGATTTAATAATGTGATATACATATAAATAAGATATTAGTCAGTTATATATGATATAACTGGATTATTGAATCAAGCGTTGATTTAATAATTTAATATATATTAATATATTTGATATATATATATATATATATTAACTAATATTAGCTTACTAAACATTTTCTTCTCATTATACATATTAATATATATGTGATATATATAAATATATGTATATATATATATATTATGTATCATGGTTGATGATACATAGAACTAGGATGTATGAGAATCACATGAGAATTGTGATGAGTTGGAAATGGATTTATTTGTGAATTAAAAGAAAATGGGAAATGAGTCATTGGACTTGGATGCTCGTAGAAGCTTTGAGAAGCCATGACTCACTCCATTCTCTTTGTTTTTATTCATAGATATTTCCACACCATCTCATCACTTCACCTCATGGCTTTCTTTCTCCTTCCATGTTCATCTTCATCTTCATCTTCACTTTCTCTCTAGAATTTTCTTGAGATGAAAAAGAAAAAGAAAAAGAAGAAAAGATTGTTAGCAAAATTCCTAGTTCATCAACCTACACTTTACTAGCCTTTTAGTATAGGCTGTTTGCTTCACTAATACTTTGATTAGCGAAGAGTGAGCTTGAGTGAGAGAGACTTCAAGGTGGATCATCTTCGGCCTCAAAGACGATGAAGCAAGCTCATTCTTTTCACTAAGTGGAGCTTAAGAAGAGTTCTATGGACTACCACTTGGAGCTTAGGGACTACTACTTGGAGTTTTAGAAGTGAAGGATTTGGTTTACAAAGGCTGTAACCCTCTTCACTTAGTATAAAACTTGTTTACTTGCTTACAAACCCTAATTCTCTAGTTCGATTTTAGGTTAGTATAGCTAAGACCTCTAGATTTTTTAAATTTGCATACTTGATGCATGTGAAAACCTATTAGAGATGCTAAGACACACTTTCAGATATACAGTCGGATACATGGTGGACCCGGTCGAGACCGAGGAACAGGAAAGCCGCATTAGAGGCGGGGAGCCTAGCGAGGACACTCGATACCGGAGATGGTTGAGAAACACGGCGGATATCTGGAGGATACCGACCAATGTTGTTGGCTGTCAGGATCGTTCGGGGAACGATGCCTGCTAAAAATGAAGATTTGTGTCGATGTTTGACACTGGATTTAAGGATCGTTATGAAAATCACTAAGATTTTGGAATATTTGATGAGATTTATGTTTCCTTTTATACCGGCACTATAGTTAAATATTTATATTTCATATGTTATTATATATCTTATTTACCTGATGCATAGTTGTAGTCACTATTTCGTTATGAATACAGTTTCCACCGTTGGATATTAGTTTATTCACTGAGTTGGCAACTCACTCGCGTGGTGTCTTAGTTCCTTGCAGGAGACGTGTGGACGCATAGCTGCGTTGCAGACACAGATATTACAGTTTCCGTCATTTATCTTGCTAGGTGGGTTACATGTTTAGTAACCGCCTCTTTGGGGTATTTTGTATCTTGTATCTAGTGTCACTCCATCAGACTATGTATATTATTTGACTTAGAACGAGGGTAAACTTATGTTTGTATTTTTGGATCGATTGAGTAGAATCGATTAGTTATGTTTGATTGTGCTTTCTGTTACTTTTATGCATGTGATTCTACGTTTCTGAGCATCGTATAATATTTGCGTGGGTTGTTTCCGCCGATTGGCGTTGATTTTGCTCCCAAATAGGGGATGCCTTTATATTAAATGTTTATGTACTTGCTTTTCTTAAGATTACAAAGGCGGTGCTGTCGAAATTTCCGAAACTAAACCAATTGTTTTTACTTCATTTTAAAAACCCATTCGACATGCGATCTCATTTTCTTTATTTTTAAAAACAATATTTTCTTATTTCCGCAAACAGGTTTTAGATTTTGGTTTTCTGGCTTACTCGGATTATGTCGGTATCTTTAGACGTCACACATTCTAAGTGTCGGTCGTGTGCCAGATTCGGGTCATGACATTAGTGGTATGGGACGCTACTATATATATATATATAATATCATCAGAGTGATATATGCAATTCTTCTTCTTCTTTACTTGATATTTCTGGATACGATGAGTTGACGTCCACTATGAGTTTTATGTTTTCTGATTTGGTTTTTTTCCGAACCGAGTGGAGAAGTTATACGGTTATGGACATGCTACATATCCGGACTAAGTGGGGGAGTATACAGTCGGATACATGGTGGACCCGGTCGAGACCGAGGGGCAGGAAAGCCGCGATAGAGACGGAGAGCCTAGCGAGGACACTCGATACCGGAGATAGATGTGAGCACGGCGGATATTCAAGTTATACTGACCTGGGCTAGGGATATCTAGGGGTGACCGATCTGTTGAGACGGTATCGACAATATCTGGATTTGCGTGTCGGTGATGGACATGAGAGATTTGATGATTTCGGGTGTTGATACTGGACACCCATATATTGATGTTTTGCGATCATTCGAGATATACCGTTATAGTTTATGCGTTATAGTAGCCAACCGGGACTGATCCGGGAGACAGTACTTGAATACTATTTTAACGGTTGATACATATTAAAAAAGGTTTTTAAACGAGTTATAGTCTCATTATTTTTGACATGCCTAGAATGACATAAGGATCTTTAAAACTGTAAACCTCTTAAAACTCTTTACTAAACAGCGAGACGTTTATCTTAAATAAAATACATATAATACTTCATACTATTATGTCTACTTTTATGCTGTGACATACGTATCCCGCGACTATTTTAAGAAGAGGTTTTACATACATATTTTGGCTACCTATAGGTTTATACCTGGATGCATGTTATATACATATGAGATGATATATTTTGGGTTTACGTGATGGATAGTGATGCATTTAGTGTACTTATGCATTATATGTATATATATATATATATTAGTTCAGGATATGATAGTACTATACTTTATGACCTAGGATATCGTTGTGCATTTCGATTTCTACCTTATGATATACTTTTATTCACCGAGTTGGCAGCTCACCCCCGTTGGGCCCCAGTTTCTTGCAGGATACCGCTCGGAGCATCAGCGGCTTGCGGCACGCTCTTTTCTTTGGTGATTGTCTTGGTAGGTGGGCTATTGTTGTATCGTACCCATACTTGTGTATTTATATTCTTTTGTATCTAGTTAAAACTCCATCAACCCAGAACTTGTATAATTGTGGACTTAGAAGCGAGACTAAGAGTTATGTATTTGTGGGCGTCGCGCTCCTTAGAGTCGATTTTTTCTTCTTGTTGTTTATTGTGTCGTTTTTCTTTTCTTCGCCATTGGCGTCGTATATTATCAGCGTGGTTGCTCCGCCGTTTGGGCATGGAAGCTAGCTCCCGTTAGGATGCTTTATATATTATTGTGCTTGTATCAGGTTTTATTCAAAATTTACAAAGGAGGTGCTGCCAATTTTTAAAACGTCATAGACGCTTTTCAAACACACTTATTTAAATTGATTCCATCTAATGACTATTTTTAAACTTCACCTCCCATATTTTTGAAAAAAAGGTTTAGATTCCGGGTTCTGGCTTACTTGGATCGCATCGACGTCTTTAGATGTTACGTGATTTAAGTGCCGGTCATGTGCCACTTTCGGGTCGTGACACTACGGCTAGAGATGTGATCAGAGTGAGCTCGTTAGGGATGAGAACTGACCAGGGTATTATCCCGGTGACACAGGAACATATTGTTATCCTTTTTATGATAGGATTTCTCGTTTAGAGACGAGCGTTCTGGATCTGCACCGGATGATCGGGCCATTACTTGAGGCCAGCCAAATTGAGAAGACTGTTGACGTACAGCCTACTTCGGGGATCGCTGTGTTGTCTACCGTGTAGACAGATGTACCAGCTGTTGCTGATATTGACAAGATATCACTTCCAGAGTTTACGAAGCTGAAGCCACATGAGTTTACAGGCAGGGATGTGACAGAAGATCCCTAGTCATTTTTGGATAAGTGACTAGGATATTTAGTTCGTTTGGATGCCCCGATGCGAGATCAGTAAGTCGGCTAGTTTTAGTTTGAAGGGTCTTGCACAAACCTGGAGTGAATCGATCGAGAGAGGACGAGCAGTGCGTATTCCTTTGATGGAATGGACGAGTTCCCGAGGACGTATTTAGCCAAATTTCTTCCACAGAGTGTTGGAGATGCCCGATTTCGTAGCTTTGAGTCTTTACGTAAGACTCTGGATATGACCAGAGCCGAATATGAATTACAGTCTATGCAGCTATTAAGATATGATTCCGATTTGGTAGATATTGAAGTGAAGTGGATTATGGGATTCGTGCGAGATCTCAATGAGTTGTTCCTTTCCGTTGATACCAGAGATTTGATACGTACGCAGAGACGTTGGATACGACCACATTTCCAAAGGAAATTCGTGATGAGATTACAGCTGCTCCGGAATAGAAACGGATTAATTAAAGAGTGTCAACTTTCGGGCAATTCGGCAGAGATGATATCGGAAGAGACCCTGGCAGGTTCTTTCCGGAATACTACATCGATAAAGATTTGGACCTAGGATTGGTTGTATGGCACGTACTCAGAGGGTCAGAGGCCGCCGTCGTTGACGTGCTACGTTGCGAGTGGCCAAGTTACTTGACCAAGAGATGTTCAGAGAGGTGTCAGAGCGGTACTGTTTCTTTTGCTACTCCTTACCATGCTGTCAAGCCGAGAAGTCGTGGAATTGGTGATCCACAGAGAAAACAAGAACCTAGAAACAGAGGACACCATACCGTGGGTAGAAAGCAAGTAGAAATTCTTGCTCTGCCAGCTCCGAGTGCAACGACACCTTTTGACATTGAAGGAGCTGTACCTCAATATCATTTATTTGTGATTTGTGCTTGGGTGATTCGAGTATCACGCTTTTGTCGTTTTGGACTCTTGTGTTTTGATGATTGAGTTTTATAATTGATATTTTTATGCACCGTAGCTACACTTAATAGATATTTTTCTTATACACAGCAGTTGCCCTTGATTTACGTTTTATTACATCCATTACGCTAGATTTATGTTTTTGTGCATATCCATTGCACTTGATATTGTTTTGTGCACGCCGTTGCACATATTTATGATTTTGTGCATCCCGATACACTTGATTATGATTTCGTGCATGTTGTATGCACCTGATTTTAACTTTCGCACTTGATGTTGTTTACATGCTCTTTCGATGCATTGATATAGTTTTCGTGCAAGCCGGTTGCACTAGATTTATGTTTCGTGCATCTAGTTGCACTTGATATTGATTTTCGCGCACCTTATTGCGCTAGATATTTTGTGCAGACTTGACGAATTTGATTTAGATTTTTACGCACACTCGGTGCACTTGATGTGGTTTTGTGCACATTTGATGCACTTGAGAATTTTCGTGCACATTAGTTGCACTGGATTGAGATTTTCGTGTACTCTAGATGCACTTGATGTTGTTGTCGTGCACAACCGATGCACTTGACAGATACTTTCAAGCACACATGTTGCACTTGAAAGGTACTTTCGTGCACACCCGTTGTACTCAGTTTTTGTTTTTGTGCACATTTGTGGCATATGGATTTGACTTCGATTTTCGTGCGCACCAGACGCACGTGGGTTGGTTTTCATATACACCTATTGGGATTGATTTATTTTTCAAGTATCGTGATTTTTATAATATTTATTATATTATATAGTAGCAGAGCAGGACTGGTCTGAAGACAGTACCTGAGTGATTTTACATGCATCGAAATTTATTAAAGAGGTTTTCAAATAAGAGCTATAGTCTCACTATTTCCCTATGTGTCAGTGAGCGACACAAGATTTTACAAAAGAAAACCCTTCTAAGAAAATTTCAAAAAGACGGGACATATATCTTAAGCAAAAAGTGTGTGTAAAATGAACGTCCGCTACTTGTGCCGTAATATATGCATCACACGACGATTTGAAAAGGATTTTTCATACATATAATTACAGTTACTTAAATGATTTTACTTAATGCGTACTATATACGTATTGTAGCCTTGACTATATTGTGTTTGATTTAAACGATAGATTTCTCAAATGGCATACTTCTTCATACCTTTTATGATTTGCATAACACTTGTCGGAGTTTCGACTATTGAGTTTTGCACTCGTTTTTATGCGCACGTGTTATGCTATGATATTTTTAGCTTATTCATGATTTCGAAACCCATTGATTTTATTTGATTTGATTTACTAAAACGTTGTAAGACTTGGGTGTTTAAATTTAAATTCGGGGATTGAATTTATTTAGGAGGGGGGGAGACTCTAACATTTCAGAATATAGAAAATATTATTTTGAAATTTAAATAATAAAACAATAAATTTTACGGATGTTATACGAGTATGGATTTTTGTTTTCATAGAATTGGTATAATTATATTCCTCTATTTTGGAATATAATTGGAAATTTAAAATGAATTATTATTTATGAAAGCATTTATTTGATTTGGGCTCTTTATAAATTAGTATATAATTATTTCTATACAAGTTTAGTGCTAAAATTAATTAATGTTTTCGTAATTGTGTATTAAACCAAGCTTATTTTGTTAACCATGTTTTAAAGTGTCATGACATATTAACATTTTATTTATGATTTATATTATGGTTTTATGTTTTTTTCAAGAAAAGAGAAAAGAAAAGATAAGAAAAGAAAAAAGATAAGAGATGGGGGACAAGGGGGTATGTGTGTGTGTGAGAGAGAGAGAGAGAGAAGAGAGAAGGGGTATGGTTGTAACCATGGCTTTTGTTCCTTCCTCATTTTCTCCATCTTATTTGCATTCTTCAGCTCCTCCTTCTTCCATCTCATTCACCTCCTTCACCATCTCTACCACCACAAAACACCACCTAAATCACCTCAAAACATTCTAAATCCTTCACTAAAAATATTCCTAATCTCATCTTAAGTATCATGGTGGGATCAAGTTTTCGTTTTGAGCTCTTTTGGCCATCTTGGAATTTTCGTGAGTTGCTTTCTTGAGGTAAAATCTCACTTTTGATCAAGATTTAAGTATTCTTGCCTTCACAACTAGTTTAGAGTTTAAAAGTGTATGTTTTCTTAACTTAAGATTTTTTAAGTGAGTTGTAGTGAGTAGAACTTGTAGTAGTAGTGTAGTAGAGGGTTTAAAGAGTGATTACTAGTATAGTAGTGATAGCATCCCTAGTTTAGATGAATTTAGAAGTGTCAAAGATGGGTTTAGAATTTTCCAATGTCGGTTTTGTTGAACTTTTGATGATCAAATGAAATATGGAATAAATTGGGAACTCTGAAAATTAAATAGAGGATATTGTGAGATGTGTAGACCAGTAGAAGACCATCGTAGAAACCCGAGCCCTCAATTCCCTTTCTTGGTCGCAGATTAATCCAATTTGGCCGCAATTGTCGGGTCAACTTTGGAGTTAGGATTTGAATTTTGTTCTGTAGCTCACTCACTTGATAACTAAGACTACCCTATACGCTAAAAAGTCTCAGATCACCTTAAGAAAAATCTGCAGTTGTTTTATTTGATTTTGGCAATATTTTGCGATATTTAGAAACTTGGTTTTTGATATTATGTTTTGACTCGGTTGTTTGGCTTTCATATGTCGATGCCGGTGAGTATTTTATTGTTTTAGCACGCGTTGACCATAGGTTCTAACTTATGTGTGCTTCGCTCGTGACTTCAAATTCGATTCAGGTTTTTATATGATTTTGGTTATGGATTCGATTGTAGGTACAATCGCGTGGACTTCCAGGACGATGAAGAAGGGCAAGGCATCCGTCGGAATCGACTAGGGCGAGACGTGTTGAGGTGAGTACATGTATATCTACAGGGGAAGTTGGGTGGATGGCGTATAGCACCTCCACAACCGTAGAATTAGGATACGATATAGATATTAGAATAGTATACTTAGTCTATAGGTTGTGCTAAACTACCATATTCATATAAGTCTATACTTAGTAAAATGATATACCCCCAGTACTATTTCTTAGTCTATGAGCTATATCTACTTACGTAAGTATATATATACATATGATTACCTTATATGATACAAGTTACTAATGATATAAGGATATTTACGGTATGATGATATGAGTCGATATGATACGATATGATGATATGAGGCAATGTGACATGATATGATACGAGATAGTATGAGATGATATATTATGATATGAGATGAGATGATGTACGCAACTATAGATCCGTACTATTGATTTGATGATATCGTACGATGGATATTCCGTACGTGATATGATGAGGATGGATCGCCGATATTTATTTCGACTTAAGAAATCTTGTTTAAAATCATTAAAGTAGATGTTATGATATGTTTTGATCCATACCTACTTTCAAAACTAACGAATCGTTACGTACTTTTAATTGATAAGTTCAAGGGGACGCTATAACTTTTCAAATGGTATCTTCTTCAAAAAATATCGTAGCCCCTATTTTCTAAAACAACATTTCGTACTATTTTAAACTATAACTGTATGGCTCATACGTAATTGCATATTTTTTTATACTTGTTCGCGTTACGATTTCTTTATTCCGTTTACGCTTGCATTTTGATTTCTTATTTCTGTATACGCTCGCGCTTCGATCATTTACAATATATATTGCGTTTATACCATTAGTTTTACTTGACATTGTACTAGGACACGTGCACCATTACCGATGATTTACATGTTGCACGTGCACATACTCGCATGCTCACATACATACCATCGGGAATTGCCATGCTACGTACACAGATAGAATTCGCTATACAACCGCATCATACTATAACCTATTAGCATGTCAGATTCTATTAGTATTTTCTTTACATTGCTATACGACATACTTAAATGAGCACACTTGCTATGCATTACATATTGTTCTGTGCCTGTACATATTATTTCATTATTGCCATATTCTTATGAGATTCTGTTTTCATGATATTTCTGGATTTGAGAAACCACAAATATTATTTAAAAACTTGTGAATGTTTTAAAAACTCGGTTTTCTTTTGAAATGATACTTCGATGTCCACCATGAGATTTCTCGGTTCTGAGCTATGATTATTATCCAAATTGAGGCAGGGGAGAAACCGATTGCGGATACATGATGGACCCGATATAATACCCAAGGGCAAGAAGATCGTATAGAAAGGTGTTGAGCTTAGCTAGAAACACTACCTACCAGTGACAGTATTAGACTCGGCGGATATCCGGAGGATACCGACCGGAGCGATATGAGACAGATGGATATAAGGACCAATCTGATGAGACGGTGCCTGAGATATGTGGGACGATCCGATGAGACGGCACCTGAGATATGAGGATTTATGTGTCGATGCTGAACACGAGATTTATGATGATTTTGAGTGTCTATACTGGACACTCAGGATTTTATGATGATTTCGAGTGTCGTTGATGGACACTCAGTGGATCACACACACATAATATGGATGACATGATACCACATATTGATACAGGCATGATATTATACTTATATATACATATATACACGTTCACCTTCGATACCACACGATATGATATTATTATATTACAGTATGACCTAGGTAGATCGTTATGCATTCGATTTCTACCTGATGATGTCTTCTACTCACGAGTTGGTAACTGATCGATCGAGCGGAACTATATGATATGTTATGATATGTGTTCTACTTTGTTCTATTTGTTCTACTTACCGCAATCAAGACGTTGTCGCTTTGCAGCTAGCCGATTGAGCACGGGTCGTCCGCAGGGAGATGGTTGTATGTCCGTTCTTGCTTTAGATGAGTCAATTAACGAATGAATATGTGTATGTTCAAATCTATCCTAAGTGTTCGTATTTTATGTTCAAGTAAACTTGTTAGGATTAGGGTTGGTTAGTAGAGTTAGGATTAGTCTCGTGCTTGTCTTTTACCATTCTTAAAATGATGTTGGGATAATCGGAAGTAGCGGAGATTAGGAGGACATAGAAATGAGATTTGCAAGTTTAAGCAAGCTTTTCAACATTAAATCCATTCTTAGTGCCCCTTGTCCGTCCTCTGCATGCGCTTATTTCCAACCCTAGGCCAAACACACTCAACCATGTATCCAATTAAGTCATAACTACATGTCACGTTGTAGTGTGCCTAGAGGAATTCTCGACTTAGATCAAGGCTATATGGCACGTATAGTACGCCTAAGTGAGGGGGTTGTGTTTATTTGGTCTAGGTTCGTTTTAAAATATTTGGCGAAGAGAAGCTCACGGGATTTTTCCGTCCCTCATACTAATCTTCCTTAACCCTAACAAGTGTGGAATTATTCACACATTTAAAAGGAAAGCAAAACAAGAAAGAAGAAAAGAAAGAAAGGAAAATACGGTTTTAACAAATGATAGAAAGCTAACTACGTGGGCCCTCATCTAAGTAAGGGACTCCATCGAGTATCATGGCCTAAAAATACGGTTTAGAAGAGAAGAAAAACAAAACAAGAAAAGAAAAGAAAACCAACAACTACTTAACAACAAATAATAAAAGTTACACTAGGAATTAAAATTACAATACAATTAAATAAAAATACAAGATAAGAAAAATCTTCATCTTCATTAATTTTCCACTCAAAAAGCTCTCACTACAATTTTCATGGAGAATAGATGAAGAAAAAGAAGAACTACAAACTAAACTACACTAAATCCCAGTAAAGAAAAAGCATTCTTGGTTGGGCTCAAAACTGGAGTATTTTGTTAGTTATATGTATACCCTAGAGGCCATTACTGTACATGTGATGTATATTGTAGTGGATGCTTGGACATATATAGGGTGGAATTTCTTGCTCGACATGATAGTATGCTATCTGGTTGCTCTTTATCTTAACATGTACACTTATTGTCACTCTATTACATATTGATAAAGCCCTTAGGATGGGTACTTGACTACCAGGATTATGATGCGGATCATACTAGTAGGGTAGAGGTAGTCGGCAAGTACATCCTTCAAATGTTCCTAGTCGTGGGAGTATCGAGACAGGGCATCGATACTCCAGAGTAGACTAGCGTATACGCTTCTCGACCCATATGATGGGCGATGGATGATCCTAAATCCATTGGTGTTTGACATCAGAGATGGTATACGGGTAATTAGTGGAGACTGAGTACACTGAACGGACTCGTCGAGAACTCCTAGATGGTATTATACCTATCGTCAGATAGCAGTTCTCTGGTGACACTGGTACATGTTAGTTTGTCGAGCCGAGATCGCCATAGAGTCTTGTGTGATTCCCACCGTGCTTTGATTTTCACCATACCACGGTCAAGAGATCGTGCAAAAAGGTAGTTTTTGGGTACAGTCCCGAGTCACATGGAGGCAATGAGCGATAGAAGGCGATTCGTCTCTCCCGGTATTGGGTGTTGATGTTGCACTATGCTCAATTGGCCATAACAGGAAATCCCTGGCCAGGATTGCTGAGATCTACTGGTAAGTGTTATCAGTAGTTTCTCAAACCGTTATAGACCTTGCATCGGCATGACTTATCAGGCTATTGGGGTCTGACGTTATACCACCCCCAGGCTGTGATATGCGACATATCTGATGAAGAGACCGAACTGTATGGTAGTGTTACTAATTGGATTCGCATGAGTATGAGCAGGCTTGCTTGTTGATCTTCTGATCGCTCAATACCCAGGTGGCCATTACGTTTAGCAGATCGCTTGCGGCTTGTGGGTGTTTGATATGATCATCACCTACTGCCGGCGTATTGACGAGTCTTTAGAGTCCTACACAGAGCTTTCCTGGTTCATGCGAAACAAAGTAGGGGCACATATGTGATATGTGCGGGACCAAGATTAATACAAGTATATGATACCGTATTCTATTCTCGCGATATGTGATATTGGTCGGTTATATGAGATATAGCCAGGTTATCGGATCAAGTGTTGATTCGATAAATTGATTCATATGATATTAGTCGGTTGTATGTGATATAGCCGGATTATTAAACCATGTGTTGATTTGATAATTTAATGTATAATTATATATTTGATATATTAACTTACATTAACTAATATTTGCTCACTAAGTATTCTTTTTCTCACTTGTGTGCATATTGTATATATGTGATATATATTAATGTAAATTTTATTGTGTCATGCTTAATGCCACATGATTCATGGGTGTATGAGACTTACACTATAGTTAGATAATCCCAGGGTTTATATTTATCTAAGTAATTCAAAAATGGATGGATATTTGGCATGGCTACAAGCTTGTAGAAGCTTGTGGAAAACATTGACCAAGTCCACCATTTTTGTTTTCACTTGTTGATATTTATTAACCTAACCATTATCCTCAACCATGGTCAATTCTCTACATGGGTTAGTGTATGACACTAACTCACCCTTGGTTTATTTTCTCACCTCATGAGTTTCATTGGTCATTTTTCACTTCATCTTCTTCCTCATGAGAAAAAGCTTGCCAGCTTTTTTCTAAGTGATGAAATATTGTGAGAAAAAGAAAGAGAGCCCATTTCCTACTTTATCATTCTCTACTATTAGCCATTTAGTTTAGGGTGTTTGCTTCACTAAACCCTAATTTAGTGAAGAGGTAGCATGAGCTTGAGTCTCCTCGACGTAGATCATCTTCGGCTTCGAAGACTTCGAGCAAGTTTGCATCTTTCACCTTGTGGAGCCTCTCAAGAGTGTGGAAGATCATTACTCGCAGCTAAGGGACTGCTACATGGAGCATTTGAAGTGAAGGACCGGTCTACAAAGGTTGTATTCCTCATTCACTTAGTTATTAAGATGTTAACATTGCTAGTTCGTTTAAAACTCTAGTTAAGATTCTAGGGTTAGGGTTCTTTAGTTCGGCAAAATTTAGAAAACGGCATGGACGATACCTCCCGAAACCTTGCTGCCTTGCTAAGTAACCCTGCAGTGGTATCAAACCTTTTGCATAATGAACTTGATATCGTTGTAGAATCGAGTGAATTTTAAAAGGAGTGTTTTTGAGGCTTTTACTAGTTTTGCTAAAGAGGTCACTCCGGGTGAAGGGATCTCGGCTCTTTCCTTATCGAATAAGGTGCAAGATATTTCATAAATACCGCTATGCAAAGCAAAAACTATAGAAGCAATCAAAAGACAAAGCGAATGGGTTGTAACATCTGCCAGTTTCGCTAAAGAGGTCACTCCCGGTGAAGGGATCTCGGCTCTTTCCTTATCGAATAAGGTGTTGGATATTCTACGAGGAATACCGCTATGCAAAGAAAGAACCAGAGCTACCATTTTTTAAAACAAGTTTCTACAACATCTTTAGGTTTCTTTTATTTCATTAATCTCATTAATGAAGTCCCATGAATTATGCTTCCTAAGCATCACATAAGAAACGAAAACAGCAATAGTTATTATATATCATATATATAATATAGGCATTCGTCTCAAAACATATCAAGTGATCACATCATAAAATATCAGCAGCAGAAGAACACATATGAATTATTGAGTATACTAGGAATTCCGTGTTTTAAATTAACCCAGTATAAAACACGGATTCCATGATCGCGATGAATAGCCAAACCCATATCCCTAGACCCCTACGAGAGCGGCAAGCTGTTAGTTATATGTATGCCCTAGAGTCCATTACTGTACATACGATGTATATTGAGTGGATGCTTGGACATGTATAGGGAGGACTTTCTTGCTTAACATGATAGTATGCTATCTGGTTGCTCTTTATCTTAACATGTACACTGATTGTCTCTTTGTTACATGTTGATAAAGCCCTTAGGATGAGTACTTGACTACCAGGATTATGATGCAGATCATACTGGTGGGGACATGGTAGTCGTCAAGTACATCCTTCAAATTCCTAGTCGAGGGTGTATCGAGACAGGGTATCGATATTCCAGAGTAGACTAGCGTATAGCTTCTCGACCCATGTAGATAGGCGATGGATGATCCTATATCCATTGGTGTTTGACATCAGAGATAGTATACGGGTGCTCAGTGGAGACTGGGTACACTGAACGGACTCGCCGAGAACTCCCAGATGGTATTATACCTCATGTCAGATGGCAGTTCTCTGGTGACACGGGTACAGGTTAGTCTATAGACCTGAGATCGTCATAGAGTCTTATGTGATTCCCACTGTATTTTGATTTCCACCTTACCACATTCAAGAGAACGTGAAAAACGGTGGCTTTTGGGTAGAGTCCCGAATCACATGGAGGCAATGAGCGATAGGAGGGGTTTCGTCTCTCCCGGTATTGGGGGTTGATGTTGCGCTGTGCTCGATTGGCTATAACAGGAAGTCCCTGGCCAGGACTGCTTAAGAGATATACTGGTAAGTGTTATCAGTAGTTTCTCGACCCGTTATGAGCCTCATATCGACACGACTTATCGAGTTACTGGGGTCTGACGTTTACCACCCCTAGACGAGATATGTGATATATCAGACGAAGAGACCGGACTGTACGGTAATGTTACTGATTGGATTCGCAGGAGTATGAGCAGGCTTGCTTGTTGATCTTCTGATCACTCAATACCCAGGTTGCCGTTACGTTTAGCAGACGGCTTGCGGCTTGTGGGTGTTTGATATGATCATCACCTACTGCCGGCGTATTGACGAGTCTTTAGAGTCCAACACAGAGGTTTCCTGGCTCAAGCAAAACGGAGTAGAAGCACATATGTGATATGTGCGGGACGGAGATTGATACGAGTATGTGATACCGTATTGTATTCTCGCGATATATGATATCGGACGGGTATATGTGATATAGCCGGGTTATCGAATCAAGTGTTGATTCGGTAAATTGATATTAGTCGGTTGTATGTAATATAGCCGGATTATTAAATTAAGTGTTGATTTAATAATTTAATGTATAATTATATATATTTAATATATTACATTACATTAACTAATATTAGCTCACTTAAGATTTCTTTTCTCACTTGATGTGCACATTGTGTATATATATATATATATTTGTATACATATATTAGTTATGCTAGGTTACACATGCAACATACTTGTGTGAGACTTACACCATGCTAGGGTTAGGTTAAGGTTTTATTTATCATTAAGTAAATTCAAAATTGGTGGAATTAGTCATGGCTAGGGTTTGTAGAAACTTGTAGAACCATTGACCTTCTCCATCTCTTTTGTTTTACTTAAAGATATTTGTTAACCTAACTTTTAACCCTTAGCCATAGTTTAGTCTCTACAAGGGTTAGTGTATGCCATACACTCACCATGGTTGCATTTCTAACCTCACTTGATTATTCTTCACTTGGTGAATTCCATGAGTTCATTCTTCTTCTTCTTCTTCCTCAAAAGCTTTCTAGTTTCAATGGAGATGTGAGAAAAAATGTGAGAAAATCAATTCTAAAGTGAGCCCACATCCTACTTCATCATCCTCTACTACTTGCCATTTAGTATAGGGTGTTTGCTTCACTAATTCCATAATTAGTGAAGAGATAGCTTGGGTTAGTGTCTCCTCGATGTAGATCATCTTCGGCCTCAAAGACTTCGATGCAAGTATGTTCGTTTCTTCATAGGAGCCTCTCTAGAGTCCGGGACTTCATGATCGCAGCGAAGGGACTACTACACGGAGCTAATGAAATGAAGGACCGGTCTACAAAGGTTGTATTCCTTTTCACTTTACTTGCAAAGTCGTTTGCATTTCATATTCGTCGGATTTCTAGTATACGATTCTTGGGTTAGGGTTAGCTAGAACGGAAATTTTTTGAATTTGGTATGGATGATGCCTCCCGAAACCTTTCTGCCGTGCTAGGGAACCCTTCAGTAATATCAGAGCCATGCTGCAAATTTAGACGGATTTTGTTAAAATTACAAAACCGAAATACTCTGAAACTTGAAATGCGAAAATGTAGTTTCTGTCGAATTAAAAAAGTTGTCAAAATTTTTTTTAAACAAGTACAGAATGTTATATGGGATATATCATGAACACAGTTAAAATTTCAGGGGGTATGCTCGGATTTTGGCCGAGATCACTAGGGTAGGGGCCGGCCACTTTTTGTTAGTTTTGCTTGAAATTTTCACTCTGTTCTAGTGACTGGGTTTTGGTGTTTCAGGTGTTGTTTGTTTTTGCTAATTTTTCATATGATGTAATCTTATACTATAAGTAATTCGGAGTGTTTCTTATTCGTAGTTTTAACATAGTTTCGGGTTATTCACATATTGTCTAGGCGAAGTAAAAAAGTTCGAACGATTATCAAAAACCCATTTTTCCAAGTTTAACGTATTCGGAAAAACATGCAAGTAATTCTATGAACCCTCTAAAAGAATGAAACCCTAACTCAACTTTTTAGATCGCGGAACCGCGATCATACCCTAGGGTTTGCCGCAGTTCCGCGGCGACATGAGTGAGGCTTGGGTTTTTTCTTCTACGGCTGGTGCATAGGTACTGTGGCATATTCTGGGTATTATTGAACTGTGCTCAAGTGTTGAGCTGTCGAGGAATTGTGGGACTTTGATGAATCGATCGAAAAGTTTAACGTTCGTCCGGGTATCATATGATGTGATACAATATTTAGAATTCACAAGTAGTTGTGAGATAACTAATTTGAATGTTATAAATCTAGCAATTTAGTCTCATTTGATCGATTGCCACGGGATTTTGATATGATCAAAAGTCCGTCCCAATCACGTAGCGTACGCGGATACTCGTCGGGTAACCTTACTAGATAGCCACACCTCATAGCCCTGACCAAGTGACTGTAGGAGAACCCCATCGCCAAAAGCATTCGTTTGGGTTCTCGCGACAGCGGTGTTTCGCCTTAGTGCACTTCGTCGACGGCATCGGGAGGTGCGGCCGTCTACTAAAGTTTCCGACGAGCATTCGATAAGGATGTCGGGAATCTTGTTGAATTGCCCGACTTAATATTAAAATGTGTTTTTAATATCGAGACTAAAATGCGGGGTTTATAATTGTTAGGTATGCGATGTCTAAGGAATTCATTTGGTTAGGCATGTGATATCTAAGGTGGTTGCGGATTCCAGCTATTATAGTTTTCACTTTCTTTTCTGCGACCGTAAGTGTAATATGTGGTGTATTGCCGGTTTCGTTGCTATACATCAACGAAAATTGGTATACGCATATTTACTTACGTTGATGACAAGTGATGTTATGTGTTGCTGTGATATGTTATATTGGATCGTCGTGTTTTGAATAGCCGGGGTTTTTATGTGAGATGAGAGTTTTTATTTTCATTCATGTAAAATTCATTGTATGTAATATTCTTTTATTGGAGCACTTCCGGATTGAGGATGATGTCACCATTGTATATTATTTACTTTTCCGCATTAGGATAGACCCAAGGCGGGGAGCACAAGTAACCGGGTTCTAAGGTCCAGTGGGAGACCATCTTGAGGTGTCGAGACTGGGTCTCCTAACTCTAGAATTGGTAGGGTTTCTTGCCGCTTTCGTAGGTGTAAGTCTACGGTAGCGCCCCGGCCGTCTGTCCGAGACCAAAATGCGGAAAACAAAAACTTTTTCATACTAGAAACCGGCGCTACCGCGGACTATAAACCCGGATCGGACCATTAACCTACTACTAGCTAACAGGAGAAAGGGTAGAAAGCTATACCGAGCGATCCGTGTCCTTCGGTTTTCGGCCACCATCCCGATCTCTTCGCGGAATCTCCAGTCTCGATCTCCTCGTCGGAAAGGGCACCACATCACCGAGTCTTTTTACGGGCTCCCACCTCTGAACCGAGGCAACTCGGACACGAAGTTGGCTAGCCGACGTGTCCAAGTTTGCTGTAGACCGAGTGTAGAACGGTATGTCTCTAGGGGTTAATAAAGTTGCTATTTAGATGTGGAGGAAAAATCTATGGAGATGAACTTTGGAATTTTTGATGCAAGCAAATGAGAATGAATATTTTCCCACACCCAAAAATCATCAACTGCCAAAATTGTGGCCGGCCAAATATGAGAGGAGGGAAGCAATGAAGGGAGGTGAGTGTAGGAAAAAGAAATGGTGACCATAAGCCATAAAGCAAGCCTCACATCATAATCATAATCAATCTAATCTCCATTTAATGCAAACCTTGAAACCATGCAAGTCTAGAACCCTCATGAAGCTTCATGAGCAAGTGGAGAAAAAGCCACCACAAAAAACACCCTCCAATTTGCTAATTGCATATTTGCAAAAAGAATCCCTTCCATCAAAGGAATTTCAGCCAAGAAGGAATAAAGAAAAACTGGCCGAAACGGAATGCAAACTGTCACTTCAAAAAAGCGATCCCGTAATAAATTACAGGAAAACCCCGCGACTGTATATACATACCCGCATTTGTATTCCGACCGAATACAAATGCAATGAGACAAAATCTACACTGTACAATACTAGGATCCGGCTTAAACCAAAGCCCGCTAGTATTATCCGTCCGATCATGATTCGTGCAATACCGCACGTATAAGATTGAACCCTGCCATATAACCATATGGCCTCTACAGCGTTTCGCCCGAAACTTGAGAAACTGTCTGTGGGGGACTCTAAAGACTCGTCAATACTTTGGCTGTGGATTTAACCACTAGCACGTCAGAGGTATTAGCCGTACGTAATGAGCTACCAGGTATTGACCAAAAGGGAGGTCGATGAGCGAACTCATCCTGACACCCTACTGAGCCTGTCAGTGACAATATCCGTACAGTCCGGTCCGTTCGTCTATGAGCATCGCATGGTGGGCCTAGGGGGTTGGTAAAAGTCAGACCCCCAAAAGCGGTACAAGTCGTGTCGGAGCGTAGCCCAGAACACTCTGAGATATTACTGGAATACCTACCAGTAAATCTCCTGTCTTGGCCAAGGGCTTCGTGTAATGGCTCTCCTAGACACAGCGCGACCTCAACCCCAATACCGGGAGAGACGAACCCCTGCCGATCCGCTCACTGCCTCCATGTGGCTCTGGACTGTACCCAACTAAAACCTGTTTGTACGACTCCTTTGAGCCGTGGTAGGGTAGTAATCAAAGCACAGTGGGAACTCACACGAGATAAATGACGATCTCAGGTCGATGAACTAACCTGTATACATGTCACCAGGGAACTGCTATCTGACATCAGGTATAATACCAACTAGCATGTTCCCGGCGAGTCCTGTCCGGTGTACTCATAACCCAATGAGTACCTGTATACATCTTAGGTGATCCAACTGACACCAATGGCTTGTGAGACCGGCCACCGCCCCTCGTCGGGGTCTCGACTGTATACACTAGTCTACTTCGGAGTATCGATGCCCAGTCTCGAAACTCCCACGACTAGGGCCTTTTAAGGATGTGCTTATAGACCCCAGCTCTCACGTATATGATCGCCATCATACTGCTGGCCGTCAAGAAAGAATCCTAAGGGCTCTATCAACGTGCAATAGTGACCTGTAAGGTCATCTGAAGCAGCACACGATGATAAAGATAAACCAGATAGCATACTATCATCTTGAGTAAGACTGTCCTACCGGCATAGGTCCTCCCTCAATCATTGCAATCACGTGACCGTAATCCAATAATTGACTATGAGGGCACTATATCCAACAATCTCCCACTTGCACTCAAGGCTAATTATTGCGATGTCGCATACTCACAGCTCGTGTGATACCGAACACCCAACTCCTCTACTAATCAGTCTCACAAAGCCCGTTTGCGAAACTATTGCGTTCGAGGAATAGCCTCAGTGAGTGGATCCGCCCTGATGTTTCTTTCTATGTCTCTCTTTATCTCAAGTTCGCGGAGAAAGCCATCTCCCGAAATGAGCAATACCTGTCTTAGAATATGTCTAGATATCTGATGGGACCTAGTTCATAATTGAACTCCAAATTCAAACTTCTTAGACTGTATTGTCAACTGAAACTAATCAGTATCCTGCGCCATGTCTCCCTCAGTATCCGCTTGGACCACCTGTCCAAAATACCGCCCCTCGTCAGAGGGAAAACTACAACTATGACAGTCACTCTGTCATCCAGGTCACTTTGGAAACCAGGAATGATAACCGTCCCCGAAGGAGGCTGCCGTTATCATATCCCTAGAACATCCACTTATGTTCTGAAACTGCTTCCGAACATTTCTCCAGGATAGGATTAATATCAACTTACTGTATCTCGTGCAAAAGCAATATCTGGTGTGGTACTTGACATCTCATGATTGACTCAATTGCCTAAGCAAGTGATCTGCCAATCATGCACATCCCTCTCCCCTTTAGTCTGTAAGACACCTTTAGAGAGGGTGACTCCATCACCTGCAGGCACACTACCGTGTCAGGTGTCGTCCATTCTAAAACACCTTTAGAATGCTGTCTAAGTACCCAGATTGGGAAACTACCCAAATCTAGATCTAAAACCATAGATCTAGTAATCAGAATATCTGATATAATATCCATATTCTATGTGGAGAAACCACTGTATGACAACCAAACTATAACCGATCGTAGTATAGGAATTTCACTTCCTACTCCGTGTATGTCATCCAAATACCAGGACATCACACCCTACTACCTTCTTAACGGATCCATCCCCTATTCTGATAAAGTCAAACCTATGACCGTCACATCAGAAATAGATGATCTATCTCCACTATTTCTGCTTTAGTCTATAAATAGACATAAGCCACTTGTCCAATATGCTTCCGCTGCTCCCACCGATTACGACAACCCTCTGGTAGAGTCATATAGACGTACACTTCTAAAACTAGTTTAGAACGACGCTATACCCATCCTCCTGCCGGGTCTTACAGTCTGGAATAACAGCAATGGCAAGTCTGGGTAAACAAGAACCTCCCTGTCACCGTCCTTGAGGCTACCGGAGTACCTCTCGGGTGCCTGAGGTTACCCACCATATCTGCGGAGTGGCTAATGGAATGTCAAACCATATTGAATCTTTAGGTTCTTATCAAATTTTCAGTAATCGTTTGCGGTTCTGGAATCACTTCCAGTTCTTCCATACTCCCACTACTGTTTTCTGAAAAAATCCATTTTTATTAAAACTGTGGCGAGTCAAGAACAATATCACTATTGATCTTCCAGATGGTAGAAAGTCAACCCTCGTCATAGCCCGGGTCAACCCACAAACAGCCATTACAGAAACGTGCCTTGAGTTATCCAGAGTCTGGTTTTAAGTATAAGCCGGACAACTCCCCGTACCTTAACATTGTTAAGATATGAACTATTCTATATCCAATATAGAAACAGAGGCAATGATTTAATTGGAACCAGATTCAAATCATGCAGCTGTCTCTAGTGCATGTCAACTAAATTGAGAGAGGCCGATCATCATTACTCAACTTAGAAGTGCTTCCAATTATGAGTAACCTGAAAGAGAAGCAAGTTCTCTTAATCATTACTATCAACTGAATACCATACACAAGTATCTACATCTTCGATCACCTTGAAGAATCCCGATACTTGCAACATCTGGTTCTCTACTTTACTCTTATACCTATAACTTCTCAAAATTTAGACCTTGCATTTCTACGAAACACATGTCCAAGAACTACAGAAGTCACAAGTAAACAGAATATAGTATGAGTACCAAACCCTCTGTTCTCATGGACACTGGACAACATACAATACTCTGTATAAGTCCCTTGAGTCTAATAACTCATTCCCTGTGTGTCGTAGGTTGAAAACTGTACTTATGGTTAAGAAGAATTACACCGCTGTTTAATGCTCCTTACCTAACCATCCACTGATATAGGTAAATGTCACAGACATAATTTCAAAAGTTATATCTCACTTTATAAAATTAAACGTACAGATATATCAATTTGAAATTGGTGCATAACAATGGATATTCAAAACCAAATATTTGCCGTCCGGCAAACAACCCAGGCGATTTCCTCAAATATCACCAATTATAACGAATCTCGATGAGGATGATCACCCAATTCCCAATAACTTACTCTCACTCATCATCTGTAAAACTATACAGATGTGAGAATCAAACCTGGTAAATACATACCCTAGAGCAAGGACTAATTGGGAAATCAGTTTTTTTTTAACAATACACAGTGAAACTGAAACATGTAAATGTTTCGAAGGGGTATCCGGGTATTCCTAGTAATGCATCTTCCATTATCAGATTCACAACTATAACTGTATACTTCTTTGCCATCTCTCCAAATCCCTTTATATGTCTTTAGTCATTACCTTCTGTACACCCCTTTAGGTCAAATGGTTTTCTTCCTTTCCTACCGTTCGGCACCAGCCTATGGTTTGGAAGAAGACTATCCAATAAGTATAATGGGTGTACTGTCCTAATCCTAGGAGCACTCGCAACCTGAGAGAAGGTGAAGATAAAAGACAACTGAATAAACCTTATTCCTATTTCTCCTGAACCAGAATCCATCCCCGAACTGGAACAAGTTCCTTCGAGTTCGTATATAACCATACGATGGAGTATCCAATAAACTGTGGATCTTCGTAGTGATACGGAGTATTCTGGAGAAATACAAAGGTGAAGTAAGAGTGGCGATGAAATACTTGGTTTGGTCGTTAATAGCAGTCGCAATTTACTTTGCCCTCTTACTAATCCCTTTATTTTTCTTAACTTATCACCTTCTATACACCATCGTTAGGCTAATTGGTTTTCTTCATTCCCCACCATTCGGCACCTGCCTATGGTTTGTAAGAAGACTATCTAATTAGCGTAATAGGTGTACTATCTCCTAACCCTAGGACTACTCGCAACCTGAGAGAAGGTAAAACGAAAAGACAACTGAATAGTCCTATTCGTTTTCTCCAGAACCGGAAACCATCCTCGAATAAGTTCCTTCGAATTCGTATATAACCATACGATGGTTTTATCCAATGGAAGTGGACGTTCGTAGTAATACGGGGTGTTCTGGAGAAAAGGGTAAAAGTAGGAGTGGCAATGAGGTATGCAACTCTGACAATCCAAAAGCCAGTGTTTTAAGAAGGTTCGGTTAACTTGGTTACTGAGTCATAGTCAAGGGTCGGGCCATAGTCGCTGCCAAAGAGAGAGAAAAGAAACACTCAGCGTGCACTCTAACCTAGATCAGAATGGTTATCACTTTATCTAATCAGGAAACCTCCCACTGTAACCTCAAATTCACCTCCAAACCTGAAAGAAGAATTAGTCGGGATCACCCGAGGAGTAAACCAACTCATCAGTGGGAATCGGGATCCAACTATCATCGCATGATAACGTGATGGAATCCACTCACGTTATCACACTCCAGAAGGTATGCGCATATCTGGCAAGTTTCAGTTTCTTTAGAAACTCCCGATGTGATTTTTACCCCATGCTCTTATGACCTTGACTTTGGCCAACAAATCATAAGTCACATGTCAAGTTCTACCCGTCATTATCCAGGTTGATTTGAACCCATCCGTACCTACCCTTGACTTTGGCCAACAAGGCAGTACGACTGTTCCAAACCAACGCATCTATCTATGCAACAGAAAAGTAACAAATGGCTACCATACACTATGCCTTGACTTTGGCCAACAAACATAGCATGAATACTAAGTGCTACCCTTCTGAAATGACGGAGGGCTACGAATGGTTTTTGGCGAAAAACCTTTAACGTAATGAACTTGATATCGTTGAAGGAACCGGATAGCTTTTTATAAAAATATAGTGGCGAAAACCTTTGCTAAAGAGGTCACTCCCGGTGAAGGGACCTCGGCTCTTTCCCCGTAGGATGAGGTGCAGGATATTCCAACTGAATACCACAATGCAAAGCAAAAGTAATTGACTATAGTGAAGTTATTGCCCTGACGCAAACTTCTGTCCAAGGGGTCACTCCCAGTGAAGGGATCTCGGCCCTTGCCTCGTCGACTGAGGTGCTGGATATTCATAACCGAATACCACTGTGCAAAACAAAAGAGAACGTCCTTGTAATAACAGCTTTTTTTGAAAAAAGTTCCAACAACATCAAAATAGGTTTGTTTAGCTTGCATTGATCCGAATCAATGCAGTCCCATCAATTGGTCACACCAATAAAGAACGAAAATACGATGTACGTATATGCCATCCGCATTCGCCACTGGTTCCCGTCATTACCCGTTAGGTTACTTAACTAACGACAGAGTAGGGACTGGACTAGCGCGGGTGTAAAACATATACAACATCTACTAGTATATATATCAATATATAATATTCGCTCAAGGCGTGATAAAATGCAACATCACAGAAATGTAATAAGCATCACAGAACAATACAGATAATCTGGGATCCCCGGATTTCATAGAGCCGCTACTGAAACCCGACGTTCTCCTGGTCGTGTGGATAGCCTGTGCAATGAAATCCTAGACCCCTACGGGCGCGGCAAGTTACCCGCCAAAACCTGAAGCGAGGTATCCCCCTTCAACAATGTGAATGGACCACCCAACACTTCACGGAATCCGGTAACTTGAGCACCCCTCCTTGGGTCAACCTGTACCCTCTACGAGTGCGGCGAATAGCCCGCCAATTCTAAAGTAAAGCCCCCTCCGTCTCAACGCCATGAGATGCGGGCCTGTTGCCCTCTAGAACCTGGCTATCCGTGCACCCCTCGGTGGGGTAATCCTAGTACAGAAAGTAAAATATACAACGGGTACATCAACCTCAGCCCGGTCGTGCCCCAAAAGAATAATATACAAACAAGCAGTGACGGCAGTCTACATGTCGGACGCTCGCCCCGCAATATCAAATATACAAATATAACCAAACTGTACTACCATTGCATCCAGGCTATCCACCACGACAAATCCGCAACATCACAGCACAACACAGAACATCAACGTGAATGTCACGTTCGCAAATCCGTCTAAAAGAACTATAGGAATTAGACAGGATTTACCGATCAAATGACATTCACGGTCGCAGATATAATGTAAATACTGTGAACTAATATGTTTAAAATTTTCGATCGACAAAATTTCCCAAAGTGGGCCCCAAGTACAACTGCAGCACTCAAAATAATCTGGGCCCAAACAAAATATTCCAGAAACCCCTTTTTCAAGTCAGAGACCCACTGTAGAAATTTGGTGCAGTGAACCCACTGTTCAGCGGCGGAACCGCGGCCAAAATGGGGTTATGGCCGCGGTTCCGTGGCTCTACAGTAATATCATGGTACCAATTTTCTTCAGTGTTCTTAGAAAACCCTGCACGTATTTCTGCAATATACCAAATAATTTTTTGACAACAAATGAAAATCGACAGAAACTGATGCTTTTGAAAACGCGGTTTCGGAATTTTTGTTCGATCGAAGTTCTAAACACGTTAGAGCAAGCTAGTAAAGGTTAATGGCGTGTCTCTGATACCATGTAAGTCTACGGTAGCGCCCCGGCCGTCTGTCCGAGGCCAAAATGCGGAAAACAAAAACTTTTTCATACTAGAAACCGGCACTACCGCGGAATATAAACCCGGATCAGACCATTAACCTACTACTAGCTAACAGGAGAAAGGGTAGAAAGCTATACCGAGCGATCCGTGTCTTTCGGTCTTCGGCTACCATCCCGATCTCCTCGTGGAATCTCCAGTCTCGATCTCCTCGTCGGAAAGGGCACCACATCACCGAGTCTTTTTACGGGCTCCCACCTCTGAACCGAGGCAACTCGGACACGAAGTTTGCTAGCCGACGTGTCCAAGTTTGCTGTAGACTGAGTGTAGAACGGTATATCTCTAGGGGTTAATGAAGTTGCCATTTAGATGTGGAGGAAAAATCTATGGAGATGAGCTTTGGAATTTTTGATGCAAGCAAATGAGAATGAATATTTTCCCACACCCAAAAATCATCAACTGCCAAAATTGTGGCCGGCCAAATATGAGAGGAGGGAAGCAATGAAGGGAGGTGAGTGTAGGAAAAAGAAATGGTGACCATATGCCATAAAGCAAGCCTCACATCATAATCATAATCAATCTAATCTCCATTTAATGCAAACCTTGAAACCATGCAAGTTTAGAACCCTCATGAAGCTTCATGAGCAAGTGGAGAAAAAGCCACCACAAAAACACCCTCCAATTTGCTAATTGCATATTTGCAAAAAGAACCCCTTCCATCAAAGGAATTTCAGCCAAGAAGGAATAAAGAAAAACTGGCCGAAACGGAATGCAAACTGGCACCTTTAAAAAGCGATCCCGTAATAAATTACAGGAAAACCCCGCGACTGTATATACATACCCACATTTATATTCCGACCGAATACAAATACAATGAGACAAAATCTACACTGTACAATACTAGGATCCGGCTTAAACCAAAGCCCGCTAGTATTATCCGTCCGATCATGATCCGTGCAATACCGCACGTATAAGATCGAACCCTGCCATATAACCATATGGCCTCTACAGCGTTTCGCCCGAAACTTGAGAAACTGTCTGTGGGGGACTCTAAAGACTCGTCAATATTTTAGCTGTGGATTTAACCACTAGCACGTCAGAGGTATTAGCCGTACGTAACGAGCTACCAGGTATTGACCAAAAGGGAGGTCGATGAGCGAACTCATCCTGACACCCTACTGAGCCTGTCAGTGACAATATCCGTACAGTCCGGTCCGTTCGTCTATGAGCATCGCATGGTGGGCCTAGGGGGTTGGTAAAAGTCAGACCCCCAAAAGCGGTACAAGTCATGTCGGAGCGTAGCCCAGAACACCCTGAGATATTACTGGAATACCTACCAGTAAATCTCCTGCCTTGGCCAAGGACTTCGTGTAATGGCTCTCCTAGACACAGCGCGACCTCACCCCCAATACCAGGAGAGATGAACCCTTGCCGATCCGCTCACTGCCTCCATGTGGCGCGGGACTGTACCCAACTAAAACCTGTTTGCATGACTCCTTTGAGCCGTGGTAAGGTAGTAATTAAAGTACAGTGGGAACTCACACGAGACAAATGATGATCTCAGGTCGATGAACTAACCTGTACACATGTCACCGGGGAACTGCTATCTGATGTCAGGTATAATACCAACTAGCATGTTCCCGGCGAGTCCTGTCCGGTGTACTCATAACCCAATGAGCACCTGTATACATCTTAGGTGATCCAACTGACACCAATGGCTTGTGAGACCGGCCACCACCCCTCGTCGGGGTCTCGACTGTATACACTAGTCTACTCCAGAGTATCGATGCGCAGTCTCGAAACTCCCACGACTAGGGATCTTTTAAGGATGTGCTTATAGACCCCAGCTCTCACGTATATGATCGCCATCATACTGCTGGCCGTCAAGAGAGAATCCTAAGGGCTCTATCAACGTGCAATAGTGACCTGTAAGGTCATCTGAAGCAGTACACGATGATAAAGATAAACCAGATAGCATACTATCATCTTGAGTAAGACTGTCCTACCGGCATAGATCTTCCCTCAATCATTGCAATCACGTGCCTGTGATCTAATAATTGACTCTGAGGGCACTATATCCAACAGTAGGGGTCTAGGGATGTGGGTTTGGCTATTCATCACGACCGTGGAATCCGTGTTTTATACTGGCTTAATTTAAAACCTGGAAATCCTAGTATATCCAATATTTCATATGTTGATTTCTGCTGCGATATTCTGTGATGTGATCTTTGTATATGTTGAGATAGATACTGTATATAGTACATGTGATATATTATATAGATGTTGCTTATGTTTTACACCCGCGCTAGCCCTGCCCCGCTCTGCCGTTAGTTACCTAACCTAACGGTGCATGACGGGACATCGAGGCGAATGCGGATGGCATAAGCGTACGTTATATTTATCTGTGATGCTTATGTAACTTATATGATGGGACTTCATTAATGAGATTAATGAAATAAAAGAAACCTAAAGATGTTGTGGAATCGAATTTTCAAAAACAGGTAGCTCTAGTTCTTGTTTTGCATAGCGGTATTCCTTGTAGAATATCCAACACCTTATTCGATAAGGAAAGAACCGAAATCCCTTCATCGGGAGTGACCTCTTTAGCGAAACTAGCAGATGCTACAAACTCGGTTTGTCTTTTGATTGCTTTTATAGTTTGCTTTGTATAGTGGTATTTGTGAAATATCATGTACCTTATTCGATAAGGAAAGAGCCGAGACCCCTTCACCGGGAGTGACCTCATTAGCAAAACTAGTAAAAGACTAAAAAACACTCCTTTTCAAAATCACTCGATTCTACGACGATATCAAGTTCATTACGCAAAAGATTTTCTTAAAACCTGTCGTAGCCCTCCGTCATTTCAGATAAGTACTACTTAGTATTCGTGTTGCGGTAGTTTGGCCTCCGTCAAGGCGTAGTATACGGTAGCTGACTAGTGCTTATCTGCCAGCATACGATGCGATTGGATTAGGGTATTCGTACGGCGTAGTTTGGCCTTCGTCAAGGGTCGTGCAGGTGGGTTTAATTCAATCATGAAATGTACGGGTTGAACTTGACTAGCGGCCTATGGTTTGTTGGCCTTCGTCAAGATCATGGGAAGCTATGGGTAAAATATTATCGGGAATTTCAAGTGTTGAAATTTGCAATGAGATTGCATACCTCCTATGAGATAGTTGGATCCCGATACCCACTGCGAGTAAGAGTTACTCCTGGGAGAGTTTTACACATTACAATTAGCCGATCAAGTAGGTGTCTAGAAAGGTGTTAACGGGGTTACGCCTCTGGGAAAACGAGGTTTATTTTAATTAGGTCCGTGCGAAAGCACGGGGAACCTCCCTCAAAGTACCGGCACTGGCCTGGCTGAAAGATTGGCGAACTTATAGGGTGTAATTAATCCCAGCTAGTCTTACATTTTAGAGTTTGAAGGTAGATTTGACTAAAACAGTGGGAGCCATCCTGATTAGATAAATTAATGACTAATCTAATCTTGCAAGAGCGCACGCAGAGTGTTTTCTTCTCTCTCTCTCTCCAGGTAGAGACCATGTCACGCCTTAATCAAGATAATAATACAGATGTAGTAACCGAACCCACTTGTTATACTGATCTGGGGAACGTTGGTCCCACTCCAACTTATAATTGTTATAAGACTGAGCAGGAAATAGGGGATTACCAGGATTCCCGTGCCACCCAAACGAAGAAAGTACATGATGATGCATCTTCTTCGGGTGTGTTCATTACCGAGAACTGTTTTTCAGTATCCTTTACGTCCTGGGTATGAGATACCGGATCAGGATCCCGCATATGTAATTTGTTACATGGGTTACAGAGAGGTAGAGAACTGAGAATGTGTGATAAGTTTTAAGAGTTAGAAACGGTGCAATTGTTGCAGCCAAGGTGTTGGAAGTTATCACCCTGTATTACCAAATATATTAATTCTGAACGAATGTTATTAGATATCGAACCTGATATACAATATCAAATCAGTTTCTTTATTTAGTAAAGAAGGATATAATTTTATATTGTTGGATAATGTTTTGAATATTTCCTATATCAAGAGTTGATTGGTTCAGGCACGCTATCTAAAAGCATATACGTTCTAAATCAAACTACAGTTCTTAACATACAAAACACACACAAGAGGAAGAGTTCAGTAATGAACGAATTCTTCTTGAAGCATTGTAGACTAGGTCATATCAATGCGACCCGACTAGCGAAGTTACATTTAGATGCATATTTAAATCAGTTTGAATTTACATCTTGTGAAACTTACCAGTCATGTCACAAAGATAAGATGACCATAGCTCCGTTTATTGGAAACAGAGAAAGTGTTAGTGAACTCTTAGGATTGATACATGATGATGTATGTAAGTCCCCTGTCTATACATGCCAGGACCGGTTCTTTGTATTTCATTACATTCACTGATGATCTCTCAAGATTCGGACATATGTTCACAAGTCTGAACCTTTTAAGAAATTCAAAGAATATAAGTCAGAAGTAGAGAACCAAAAACGGGTATAAGTATTATGTCCTATGATGTGATTAGGGAGGAGAATACTTGAGCATGGAATTCCTGGACTATTCTAAAGGAGAATGAGATTCTCTCTCAGCATTACTCGTCCGTATACACCACAGCACATTGGTATATCGGGGCGGAGCAATCACACCCTATGTGATATGGTCTGCTCTATGATGAGTATTACTGAGTTGCCTATTTTCTTTTGGGGGTTATGCACTTGAGAAGCTACATACCTATTGAATTAGGTTCCAACCAAATCAGGTGCCTACCATTCCATATGTGATATGGTATGGGAATAGCCCATCTCTTAAGGATGTTAAGATTTGGGGTTGTCCTTCCTTTGCCAAGAGCAAAATCCAGACAAGCTCGAGGTAAGGACAGTTCTGTGGAAGTTTGTTGGATATCCCAAGCATTCGCAAGGGAATATCTTCTACCCCACTGAGAAACAAAAGGTGTTTTGTTTCTCAGCATGCCACTTTTTGGAACGGGAATTTCTTGTGAAGAAATTAGTGGTCATAAGGTAGAACTGGAAGCAGTTCCAGCTATACAAACTGCAGCTGATGATATGATAGAACCAAAGTATTCAATAGTTCCCGACGAACCTCACCCTCTCCACCGATCTGATAGGGTTCCTCATCCACTTGAGAAATACTTCGGTTTTCTCAATGACAGTGGGAGCGAGAATTGCATCATAAGATGATGACCCAACTAGTTTCGAGCAGGCAATCAAGAGTAGTGACTCTGTGAGAATGGCTGGATGCTTTGCGATCTGAGATGGAATCTATGTACACCAACAAAGTATGGACTTTGGTTGCTTTATCTGAAGGGTTAAATCCCTATCAGGAGAAAGTATATCTTGAGAAGATTACTTGGTGTAGATGAAAAAGTTGAGACTTTCAAAGCTAAGGCTTGTTGTAAAAGGTTCTCGTCACTGACCAGGTGTGGATAATGATGAAACCTTTTCTAGTGCTTATGCCTAAGTCCATCCGGATCCTACTTGCCATTGCTACATACCATGACTACGATATCTGGTGGGTGGGTGTCATGACTGCTTTTCAAAATACTGATTTAGAAGAGAGCGTCTATAAGTATACAACCAGAGGGCTTCGTAGACAGTGGGAGCAGCGGAAACGTGTGCAAGTTGCTTTATGGGTTAAAGCAGGCATCGCAGAGTTGGAACATCTATTTTGATACGGTAGTCAAAGAGTTTGACTTCATCAAAATAGTAGATGTACCTTGTATATACAAAAGGGTTGTAGGGAGTATGGTGGCGTTCCTCGTATTGTACGTGGAAGACATACTCATGATAGGAAAGGAGTTTCCTATGCTATACTCGGTCAATCTCCTCTTATCACATAAATTCTCCATATAGGATCAAGGTGATACCTCCTAAATTCTGGGTTTTGGATCTATGAGATAGATCTAAGTGGATGTAAGGATTCTCATTAGGTGTAGTGAGTTGGTATCAATCGATCCTGGGGAGAATCACTGGATACCTTACAGGGTGGTAAG
The DNA here is from genome assembly GCA_030015575.1 of Agapanthus africanus. NCBI lineage: Eukaryota > Viridiplantae > Streptophyta > Magnoliopsida > Asparagales > Amaryllidaceae > Agapanthus > Agapanthus africanus. Next base: position 484,320,282 of record CM057343.1, on the reverse strand, counting down.
GTCGAATGAATGTCAGTCACAGGCATTGTCTTTACCCTCAGTGGAGGGACGGTATGTTGGAAGAGTTCCAAGCTAGATACCATGGCAAACTAGACGATAAAGGCTGGATACATCGCTACCAACGATGCTACCAAAGAGGCAGTCTGGGTATATAATAGTTCATGAGATGAACTTCGTTCCTACTATTGTGTGTGACAATGGAGTTGTGGCTTGTGCCTAGGAACCCCCATCCCATCTGAGATCATACATATTCTTAGGCAGTATCACCTGATCATGGAGATGGTTGATCTTCAGGGAGATCGAGGCTAGGAGAGTAGACACAGAGGAGAACATGGCGGATCCACTGACAAAGGCCTATTACCAAGAGAGACTTTTATGGGATGGTTGAGTATGAGATACTTCAACCACTGCTGATTGTTGGGTATGGGATACTACAACAGATGACCCTAGTGCAAGTGGGAGATTGTTAGTTATATGTATGCCCTAGAGTCCATTACTGTACATACGATGTATATTGTAGTGGATGCTTGGACATGTATAGGGAGGACTTTTTTGCTCGACATGATAGTATGCTATTTGGTTGCTCTTTATCTTAACATGTACACTGATTGTCTCTATGTTACATGTTGATAAAGCCCTTAGGATGAGTACTTGACTACCAGGATTATGATGCAGATCATACTAGTGGGGACATGGTAGTCGTCAAGTACATCCTTCAAATGTTCCTAGTCGAGGGTGTATCGAGACAGGGCATCGATATACCAGAGTAGACTAGCGTATAGCTTCTCGACCCATGTAGACGGGCGATGGATGATCTCATATCCATTGGTGTTTGACATTAGAGACAGTATACGGGTGCTCAGTGGAGACTGGGTACACTGAACGGACTCGCTGAGAACTCCCAGATGGTATTATACCTCACGTCAGATGGCAGTTCTCTGGTGACACTGGTACAAGTTAGTCTGTAGACCTGAGATCATTATAGAGTCTTGTGTGATTCCCACTGTGCTTTGATTTCCACCTTACCATGTTAAGAGAACGTGCAAAACAGTGACTTTTAGGTAGAGTCCCGAATCACATGGAGGCAATGAGCGATAGGAGGGGTTTCGGCTCTCCCGGTATTGGGGGTTGATGTTGCGCTGTGCTCGATTGGCTATAACAGGAAGTCGCTGGCCAGGGCTGCTTCAGAGATATACTGGTAAGTGTTATCAGTAGTTTCTTGACCCGTTATGAGTCTCATATCGGCACGACTTATCGAGTTACTGGGGTCTGACGTTTACCACCCATAGACAAGATATGCGACATATCAGAAGAAGCGACCGGACTGTACGGTAATGTTACTGATTGGATTCGCAGGAGTATGAGCAGGCTTGCTTGTTGATCTTCTGATCGCTCAATACCCGGGTGGCCGTTATGTTTAGTAGACCGCTTGCGGCTTGTGGGTGTTTGATATGATCATCACATACTGCCGACGTATTGACAAGTTTTTAGAGTTCTACACAGAGGTTTCCTGGCTTAAGCGAAACGGAGTAGAAACACATATGTGATATGTGCGGGACCGAGATTGATACGAGTATGTGATACCGTATTGTATTCTCACGATATGTGATATCGGACGGGTATATGTGATATAGCCGGGTTATCGAATCAAGTGTTGATTCGGTAAATTGATATTATTCGGTTGTATGTGATGTAGCCGGATTATTAAATCAAGTGTTGATTTAATAATTTAATGTATAATTATATATATTTGATATATTACATTACATTAACTAATATTAGCTCACTTAAGATTTCTTTTCTCACTTGATGTGCATATTGTATATATATGATATATATATTTGTGTACATATATTAGTCATGCTAGGTTACACATGCAACATACTTGTGTGAGACTTACACCATGCTAGGGTTTGGTTAAGGTTTTATTTATCATTAAGTAAATTAAAAATTGGTGGAATTAGTCATGGCTAGGGTTTGTAGAAACTTGTAGAACCATTGAATTTCTCCACCTCTTTTGTTTTACTTAAAGATATTTGTTAACCTAACCTTTAACCCTTAGCCATAGTTTAGTCTCTATAAGGGTTAGTGTATGCCATACACTCACCATGGTTGCATTTTTAACCTCACTTGATTATTCTTCACTTGGTGAATTCCATGAGTTCATTCTTCTTCTTCTTCTTCCTCAAAATCTTTCTAGCTTCAATGGAGATGTGAGAAAAAATATGAGAAAATCAATTCTAAAGTGAGCCCACTTCCTACTTCATCATACTCTACTACTTGACATTTAGTATAGGGTGTTTGCTTTACTAATTCAATAATTAGTGAAGAGATAGCTTGGGTTAGTGTCTCCTCGACATAGATCATCTTCGGCCTCGAAGACTTCGATGCAAGCATGTTCGTTTCTTCATGGAGCCTCTCTAGAGTCCGCGACTTCATGATCGCAGCGAAGGGACTACTATACGGAGCTAATGAAGTGAAGGACCGGTCTACAAAGGTTGTATTCCTTATTCACTTTACTTGCAAAGTCGTTTGCATTTCATATTCATCGGATTTCTAGTATACGATCCTAGGGTTAGGGTTAGCTAGAACGTCAAATTTTTAAATTTGGCGTGGACGATACATCCCGAAACCTTGCTGCCGTGCTAGGGAACCCTTCACAAGCAACCCTACAAATTCTAGAGTTAGGAGACCCGGTCTCGACACCTCGAGATGGTCTCTCACAAGACTCTAGAACCCGGTTACTTGTGCTCTCCTCCTTGGGTCTATCCTAATGTGGAAAAGTAAATAATATACATCAATGGTGACATCATCCTCAATCCGGAAGTGCCCCAATAAAAGAATATTACATACAAGCTTTTACATGAATGAAAATGAAAAACTCTCATCTAACATAAAAAAATCCCGGCTATTCAAAACATGACGATCCAATATAACATATCACAGCAACATATAACATCTCATGTCATCAACGTAAGTAAATGTGCGTATCGCAATTGTCATTGACATATAGCAACGAAACCGGCGATACATCACATATTACACTTACGGTTGCAGAAAAGAAAGTGAAAAATTACAACAATTGGAATCCGCAACCATCTTAGACATCATAAACCCAATGTATCTCATATTTTGGATTTCATGCCCAACTAAATGAATTCCTTAGACATCACATGCCTAACAATTATAAACCCCACATTTTAGTCTCGATATTGAAAATACTTTCCAATAACCAGTCGGGTAATTCTACAAGATTCTCGATAACCTGATCGAATGCTCGTCGGAAACTTTAGTAGACGGCCGCACCCCCGATGTCGTCCACGAAGTGCACTAAGGCGGAACACCGCGGCCGCGAGCACCCGAACGGATTCTTTTGGCGACGGGATTCTCCTACAGTTACTTGGTCGGGGTTATGGGGCGTGGCTATCCAGTAAGGTTACCCGACGAGTGTCCGCGTACACTACGTAATTGCGACGGACTTTTGATCAACATCAAAATCCCATGGTAACAGATCAAATGAGACTAAACTGCTAGATTTATAAAATTCAAATTAGTTATCTCATAACTAAGTATGTGGATTCCAAATATTGTATCACAATCACAGATAGCTAGAAGAAGTTAAACTTCTCGATCGAATGAACAAACACCCAAAATTTCCCTAATAGCTCAACACTTGAGCGGAGTTCAAAAAGTACCCAGAAACTGCCACAACTCCTATGAACCATCCGTAGAAGGGCCGACCCATCCCTAACTCATGTCGCCACGGAACTGCGGCAAACCTTAGGGTATGACCGCGGTTCCGCGATCCAAAAAGTCGAGTTTGGGTATCGTTCTTCTAGAAGGTCAACAGAATCGCTTGCATGATTTTCTGAAGATTTTAAACTCGGAAAAAATCCAACTATTGAAAATTTCCAGCGAGAGAAAATATGGGTTATTGATATCCGTTCGAACTTTTTAACATCGTCTAAATAACCCGAATATATGTTAGAATTACGATTACAAAACACTCTGAATTGCCTTTGCAGAAAGTTAACATCACATGCAAATTTAGCAAAAACTAGCAACACCTGAAACACCAAAACCCAGAGACTGGAACACAGAAAAAATTTGAACCTAAAATTCCTTAATGGGGCTGTCCTGCTCGGTTTTTCCCTTCATGTGCTCGGCCAAATTCCGAGCATGTGGGTTCAAATTTCTCCTGTGTTCATGTCATATCTCATACAACATTCTGCAGTTGCTAAGATAATTTTTAGAGGCCAAATAAAAATTGACAGAAACTAGGTCAAGGTGTTTCAAGTTTCGGAGTTGTTTCGGTTTTGTAATCTTACAAACATCATTTAAAAATCTAACTTAGCTCTGATACCACTGTAGGAACCGAAACCTGCTTATTATACTGTGCTGGAGAATGTTGGTTCCACTCGGATTAGGAACGCAGGTCCCTTCAGCGTTGTCCTCTGATGTTTAGAACGAATCCTTCTTGTGGCAGCAAGTCTGCAAGGTTTCGGGAGGCATCGTCCATGCCGTTTTCTAAATTTTGCCGAACTAAAGAACCCTAACTATTTATAGGCAGAGAACTGAAACCTTAGGGTCATATTCTGAGCCCCTATACAATTACCAAACTACCCCTGAAATACGATCTGGAGATGATATGACTTGGCCACGGAACTGCCGCCTAAAAGGCCTATTGGCCGCGGTTCCGCGGTCGTTTGGAGAGATTGGCTTGTCATTTTTCTGGGGCTTTCTCGTGTTGCTTTGCTCTTCTGTTCTACAAGTTCAGAATTGCAAAATGGTTCTAAAATATATTCAGATTTTCAACAGCCCAAAATGGCTATACTTTTAATCTCTTTGACCTTTATCTCCCTCGAGCTCCGCGCACCTCTTGATCTTTGTGCTGCCTCTCTCATGCTCTGTGCTTGACCAAGACACGAATGACCACTATTTTTCGTCTTGTCTCTTGAACTGGTAAGCGGCACTGGACGGGTGTAGATGACCGGAACCCGGATTTTATCTATTTTTCATAGATCTTCTGGATTTTAGCATAATTATGGAGATTATGCGTGATTTGCATTATTTTGGACTGAGAACCTGTAACCTGTAATCATGTAGCAAACACGGATAAAAAGCACTTACTTATAAATAAACGACCAGAAGAATGAGTGGTATTAAATGCAATATTCTGGTGTGAACAGCACCCATGCAACCGTAGAATTAGGATACGATATAGATATTAGAATAGTATACTTAGTCTATTGGTTATGCTAGACTATCATATTCGTATTAGTCTATACTTAGTAGAATGATATACTTCTAGTACTATTTCTTAGCTTATGAGCTATATCTACTTACGTAAGTATATATATACATATGATTACCTTATATGATACAATTTACTAATGATATAAAGATATTTACGGTATGATGATATGAGTCGATATGATACGATATGATAATATGTGGTGATTTGATTTGATATGATACGAAATGACATGAGATGATGTGTTATGATATGAGATGAGATGATGTACGCGAATATAGAACCGTACTATTGATTTGATGATATCGTACGATGAATATTCCGTACGTGATATAATGAGGATGGATCGCCGATATTTATTTCGACTCGAGAAATCTTGTTTAAAATCATTAAAGTAGATGCTATGATATGTTTGGAGCCATACATACTTTCAAAACTAACGAACCGTCATGTACTTTTAAATGATAATTTCAAGGGGGCGCTATGACTTTTATCTTCTTCAAAAAACATCGTAACCCCCTATTTTCTAAAACAATGTTTCGTACTATTTTAAACTATAACTGTATGGCTCATACGTAGTTGCATATTTTTTATACTTGTTCGTGTTATGATTTCTTTATTATGTTTACGCTTGCATTTCGATTTCTTATTTCTGCATACACTTACGTTTCGATCATTTATGATGTATATTGCGTTTATATCTTTAGTTTTACTTGACTTCGTACTAAGACACGCACACCATTATTGAGGATTTACATGTTGCACGTGCACATACTCGCAGCTCATACACACAGCATCGGGAATTGCCATGCCACGTACACAGATAGAACTCGTTATACTACCGCATCATACTATAATCTGTTAGCATGTCAGATTTTATTAGTACTTTTTTTACATTGCTATACGACACACTTATATGAACATACTTGCTATGCATTACAGTATTGTTCTGTGCCTGTACATATTATTTTATTATTGCCATATTCTTATGAGATTCTATTTTCATGAGATTTCTGGATTTGAGAAACCACAGATATTATTTAAAAACTTTTGAATGTTTTAAAAATGCGGTTTTCTCTTGATATGATATTTCGACGTCCACCATGAGATTTCTTGGTTCTGAGCTATGATTATTATTCGAATCGAGGAAAGGGGAGAAATCGATTGCGGATACATGATGGACCAGAAGATCATATAGAAAGGCGTTGAGCCTGATTGGGAACACTATCTACCGGTACAGTATTGGACTCGGCGGATATCCGAAGGATACCGACCGGAATGATATGAGTTAGATGGATATAAGGACCGATCTAATGAGACGTTGCTTGAGATATGCGGGCTGATCTGATGAGACGGCGCCTGAGATATAAGAATTTATGTGTCGATAATGGACACAGGATTTATGATGATTTCGAGTGTCAATACTGGACACTCAGGATTTTATGATGATTTCAAGTTTCGTTGATGGACACTTAGAGGATGATACACATACACACACATGATATGGATGACATGATCCCACATATTGATGCAGGTATGATAGTATACTTATACACACACACGTTCTCCTTCGAAACCATACAGTATGATATTATTATATTACAGTATGACCTTGGTAGATCGTTATGCATTCGATTTCTACCTGATGATGTTTTCTACTCACGAGTTGGCAACTCACCCCCGTTATGCCATAGTTTTCTTACAGGACCGACCGCTCGGAACAGTAGCGGTTTACTTGCACATTCTTCTTTTGGGTGATTTTCTTGGTAGGTTGGTTACACTACAGATCGTAACCACCATTGTATATTTTATTCAGTTGTATCTAGTTAGAAGCTTTATCAACCAGACTATGTATATTTGTGGACTTAGAGACCAGTTGTATATTCTTTCAGATTTAGAGTCATGACTTGTATATGATTCCCTATATTTGAGTTGATGATATTTTGGTTTTTATTTTACTTTTTTTTGAGTTGATCTTCATCTTAGGCGTCGTATACACTTATTGTGTGGTTGTGTTTCCGCCGATTAACGATGAGCTAGCTCCCGCTTAGGGATGCCAATATTATTATTGCTTATGTACTGGTTTTGATCAAATTTACAAAGGAGGTGCTGTCCAAATTTCAAACGACGAAAATATTTTTTAAACTTTAGAATACTATCTACTTGTATTTTCAACGAACTTTACTTATACTTGAAGAGCGGAACTTGATTTCATTTATATCCCTCTTTCAAAAGTTCACCTCTACTATTTTCTTAAAAAGATTTAGATTCATAGTTTTTGGCTTATTTAGGTTATGGTGGGGTCCTTTAGACTTCACGTGATTCAAATGCCGGTCACGTGCCATTTCCGGATCGTGACATCGTCTCCCCCTGACCACCCTCTGGCTCCCCCAAAAATATATTAATAATTTAGTTAATATTTAAAATGTAATTTATGATCAATTAATTATATTATAAAAATAGGAAGATGGTCATTTGACATGGATACTAACGTTAACCGTCAAGTCATGATAGTTTTTTGACTAATTCAGAGATAATGATAGCTTTCTTGTTGAGCTTATTGGGTAATATCTACTCACCTTAGTTTTGATATTGGATAAAATACAATTTAACTATTTCACACTGACGATACTTGTAGTTGAGTTATATATTTTCAGTGTGAGAGACATAACATGTATAGCAATATCGAAGAAAAAGAACAAGTATAGCGATATCCAAGAGCATAAAGGACATGGCGACTTGGATTAACAAGACATAGAATCAAAAGGACACGGACTTAGAGATGAAGAGTCAAAACGACTCAGAGAACATGCTTAATATGTGTAATTTATGTATTTTCTCTTTATTGAGTCGTAGGTATCTCATATGAGTCATCCAGTTTTAAAAGTCTTCAAAATCTCTCAAATATCTGATATATCTGTCTTGAGCCGGGCTCATGATGTTTTGAGCCATCTCACATGTCTTCTTGGATATTCATTTGCATTATGTTTCCATGAGCCAGCTCAACCACACTTTGAGCCGGATCACAAAGTTCTTGAATCATCATATTTACACTCTGTGTGTATGAGACGGCTTATGTCCTGTTTGAGCCGGCTCAACACTTGATTTCATGGATGCTTAAATCTCTTTGTGCATGAGATGGCTTATGTTTTGTTTGAGCCATCTATACACTTGTCTTAGTTGACATATTTAAATCTTTGTTTGCTAGGGAAGACTCATGTCCATTTAGAGTCGTCTCAACATTTATTTTGATTAATGAATTTATCCTCTGAGTTGTTAAGACGGCTCATGATATTTTTAAGCCGGCTCAATACTTGAGCATTTGAAATCCTTGATTTTATCTTGACTAATTTGTTTCTAGATTTGTAGGATTCTTTCCCAACATTTAAAATATTGCCTTGGTCAAAATTATGTTTAATTAATTTCTAAAGATTATTATCATATCTCTCGTTCAAGTTGATCATCATCTTCTCCAAGCTTTTCGAAACCGTAGATCATCACCAGGTTCTAAAATCTTTGTTGGTTCTGTAAAACCAGTTTTACTTTTTTCAAAGCATTTTCTAAAAACTTGTTTAAATCATTTGGCCTTGCAAACTTGATCTCTTGTACTAAAATCCTTTTATCATTATCTTTAAGATAAAAAAGGTGCTTAATCTTGTGATATGTCAAAAACCATAATTCTCTATTTTAAATTTTTTTAATTCAAATATGAGATTAGGAGTTAAATTTTTCTTTTACTTTTGAGTTGTAAAGGTTTGATCTGAGCCTTGGAAAAGATTACTTGGTGGAGGTTGTCCATCGCGTGTTGAGTTGTAAAGTTTTGATATGAGCCTTGAAAAGATTATCCAATGGAGCTGGTCTATCAGTTGTAAATCCAGTGGAGGTGGTCCATCAAGTTGTAATGGTTTCTTCACCTTAAGAAGAGTTGATTAGTGGATAATTTTTAGGGAGAGACCTAGACGAGGACTAGATACTGCGGTATCGAACTTTGTTACCAATCGCCGGTGTTCTACTGAGTTTGCATTTTCTAACTCTCTATGTCTATTGTTATTGTTGTGTTTATTATTATTCATTATAATTCTGCAACTTGTATTGATTTGAGTAATAAAGTTTTAATTGTTAGCCATTTTTTTATTCACCCCCCTCCAAGACACTTTTCAATTGGTATTATAGCGTTAGCTATCTTTTTGTTTTAAAACCCTAGACTTTAGATCCTATGGCTAACAATAATAACATTACTCAAAACAATATATCTCTGGAAGGTCAAGCTACCAATAGGCCACCACTCTTTGATGGCACTAACTACAACTTCTGGAAAATCAAGATGCGAATTTTCCTTCAATGCATCGATCTTGATATTCTAGACATTGTAAAGGATAAATTCGTTATACCGAATATACCTTACAGTGAGAGTACAGAAAGATATGGCTTTGAATATTAAATCGATGAATGCATTACACTACTCTCTTTCATCCGACGAGTTCAACCGAGTCTCCATATGCACCACCGCATATGAGATTTAGAAGACTCTCAAAACTTCTCATGAAGGGACGATTCAGGTGAAAGAAAGTAAAATCAATCGGCTTATGAGTGAATACGAACAATTTAGAATGAGCATTGATGAAATAATTGATATAATGTATTCTAAATTTAATAAAATCATTACTGAACTTTTCAACTATGGTAAAATTTTTGCATAAAAGGAGAAGTACTTGAAAATCTTGAAAATTCTCACGGTAGAATGGCAACCCAATATTACAGCTATTGAAGAAGCGAACGATCTAGATGAACTAACTTTGGAGAATCTTGTTGGGAAATTCAAGACGCACGAGATAAAGCTCAACGACATTAGGGCAAGGTAAAAGGATGAAGAGCTTTCAAAGAAAAAAAGCCTAACCTTAAAGAAAAGAGCTCACCACTTGAAGAATCGGAAAGCGAGAGTGACCAAAGTGGAAATGAAGATGATATGGCATCGCTCGCTAAACAATTCACGAGATTTAAGAAGTTTCGAAACTTAAAAAAAGAGGAAACTATCAAGGTAATAAGAGTTCAAATTCTAATACTAATCCTACTTATTATGAATGCTACAAGTAAGGCCACATGAAAGCTGATTGCTCAACATTAAACAAAGGCAAGAACAAGTGTAAGGATGGAAATGACAAACAAGAAAAGAGAAAAGTTTTCCAAGAAAATGGGACGAATCCGATCCAGACACTTCTGACAACAAAGAAAAGTTCGTTGTCAACATGTGCTCTATGGCACATGAAGTGTCACGACCCGGAATTGGCACGTGACCGGCACTTGAATCACGTGAAGTCTATAGGATCCCACAGTAATCCAAGTAAGCCGAAAGCTCAGAAATCTAAACCTTTCTAGGAAAATAATGGAGGTGCAGTTTTGAAATAAAGGTATAATAAATTCAAATTCTTCTTTAGAAGTATAAGTAATGTTATATGAAAATACAAGTGGGTTGTATAATATTTTTGAAAACATTTTCGTCATTTGAAATTTGGGCAGCACCTCCTTTATAAATTTTGATCCATAACTAATACATAACAATAATATACGCATCTCCAAGTGGCAGCTAGCTCTTCGCCAATTGGCGGAATCACAACCACACAAATAAGGATATACGACGTCCCAAGGTGAAGATCAATCACAAAAAAGAAGATAAAGAAAACTAAAGTATCATCAAACCCAAAAGTAAGGAATAAATACATATCCATGACTCTAAGTCCGAATGAATATACAAGTCTCGACTTGAAATACAAAAAATATACAAACAGGTCTCTAGATCTACCAAATATATATAGTCTGGTTGATGGAGCTTTTAACTAGATAGAAATGAATCATAAATGCATACAAGGGTGGTTACACTCTGAACTGTAACCCACATACCAAATGCAATCACTCAGAAAGGAGCAGTGTGCCAACAAGCTACTACTGAATCCGAGCGGTCGATCCTGCAAGAAAACTATGGCACAACGGGGGTGAGTTGCCAACTCGTGAGTAGAAGACATAAGCAGGTAGAAATTGAATGTAGACGATCTCCTAGGTCATACAGTAATATAATAATATAATACCGTGTGGTAACAAGGGTGATCGTATATACATGAGCATGATAAGTATATATAAGATCAAGTGGTAACGATGGTGATAGTGTAAACATAAGTATGATAATAATAATATAACTGTGCCTGTGTCATAATATGGTACCATGTCATTTGTATCATATATATGCATATATGTGTATCATTCAATGTGTGTCCATCAACGACACACCAAATCATTATAAAAACTTGACTGCCCAGCGTCGACACTCGAAAACATCATAAAACCAGTGTCCAATATCGACACGTAAATCCTCATATCTCAGGCGCCGTCTCATCGGATCGGCCCTCATATCCATCTATCTCAATCGTACTAGTCGGTATCCTCCGGATATCCGCCGAGCCCAGTACTATCACCGGTAGGTAGTGTTCCCCTGTCGGGCTCAATGTCTCTCTAAACGATCTTCTTGTCCCGGGGTACCGTACCGGGTCCACCATGTACCCGCAGACGGTGCCTCCTATCTCCTCGAATCGGGTATACACATAACTCAGAACCGAAAAAACTCATGGTGGACACCAAATATATTATCAAGAGAAATCGCATTTTTAAAACAATCAAAAGTTTTCAAAATGTATCTGCGGTTTCTTAAATCCAGAAATCGCATGAAAACCGAATCTCATAAGCATGAAACAATAATGAAGCAATGAGTATAGGCATAGAACAAATCTGTAATGCATAACCAGTGTGTTTATATGAGCGTAGCGTCTAACTAGGTAAGAGAATGTGATAACTGAACTAGTAAGTGTGGTATGGTTACTAAACAATAACTAGAAGCTATAGGTTATTAGGTGATACAGTGACATGACGATTTCTAATATGTACGTGGAATGGAAATTACCGATGATGAGTGTGTAAGCCGGCGAGTATGTGTACGTACAGCATGCGCATCATCAATAATGGTGCGTATGTCCTAGCAGGCGAAGTCATACAAGGATAAGGAAAAGGAACGTAGTATGTATACTGCAAAATGAGAATAATACGAGTATAACAGAAAGAGGAAAATGTAAACGCAAACAGTATAAAATACATGACTACATATGAGCCATACAGTTATAGTTTAAAATAGTACAAATCGTTGTTTGTAAAAAAATAGGGGCTACGGTGTTTTTGAGAAAAAGATACTATTTGAAAATCCGTAGCGTCCCTTGAGGTTGTTATTTAAAAGTGGATAACGATTCGTTAGTTTTGAAAATAGGTATGGCTCTAAATATATCCTAATATCTACTTAAGTGATTAGAAAACAATATTTTTTCGAGTCGATACATACATAAGTCGGCGATCCATCCTCATAGTATCACGTACGGTATAGTCCATCGTACGAAAACATCAAATCAAAAGTACGGATCAATCGTCATGTACATCATATCACGTACGGTATAATCCATCGTACGATATCATCAATCAAAAGTATGGATTTATGGTCACGTACATCATATCATCTCATCTGATCACATATCGTCACATGTCATATCATCTCATATTGCATCATGAATATCGCCTAATCTTCATATAATATATCATATCATATCATATAACATAGCCTCGTGACATCATGTCCGATCATGTCGACTCGTGTCATTATAACATGTCATATCCTTATCTCATGATGTTATATCGAAATTATCCTCAAACTTACATGTACACACACACGCATATATGTATGTGTGTGTGTATATGTGTGTAACATCATATATACAAATGGCTCAAGGTTAAAAGACTAAGAACTAAGGATATTCCTCCCTACGAGTATGCTTACTATTGCTTATAGTATCCTAGAACCCTATTAGCTAAGTATACATATCTAATATATAATATATATATATATATATATATATATATATATATATATATATATATATATATATATATATATATACCTAGTACCCTAATACTACGGTTGCGGGGGTGCTATATGCCATCCACCCGACTTCCCCCGTAGATATACATTTACTCACTTACTATCCTCGCCCTAACTGAAGTCGATGAATACCTTGCTCTCCTTCGTCGTCGCGGAAGTCCACGCGAATGTATCTACAAATCAATGTATATCGTATCGAAATCAAAATCAAATCTGAAAACCGATACGACACAAGCGCACATAGGTTAGAACCTATGGTCCACGCATACAAGAACAACCAAACAACCCCTGGCGTTGACGTACAAATGTCAAACGACCGAGTCAAAACTCAAATATCAAAAACCTAGTTTTCAAAAGTTGCAAAACGAAATCTGAAACTTAGTAAAACACTCACAAATTCTACCTAAAGTGTAATTAGAATATTTTGCACATTGGATAGGCCCAGACATCTAGTGATTTAGCTATGGACCAAAAACCAAACCCTGTGTCCAAGACTAGGACACAATTTGCGGCCATATTGATTAAATTGGCGGCCAAGAGGGGAAGTGGGGCCTCGGGCTTCTGGGGTGGCTTCCTAATTGCCTGCATATTTCACTGTATCTGCAATTTAATTTTCAGAGTTTCCAATTTATCCCAGATTCTAATTGATCACCACATATCGTCAAAAACCGATATTGGAAAATTCTAAGTTCGTGTTTAGGACTTCAAAGCTCATTTTAGACAAGGCTACCATCACTACTAGGCCAAAAGACACTTATTACACTTCCACTAACCTCTACTTCAAGTTTCATCCTCTAATTTTCATCCTAGAATTTTCCAAGATCACAAAACTTAACCCCTTTTAACTCTAAACTAATGGTTGAGGTTAGGAAACTAAATATTTGAACAAAGGTGAGTGTTTTATCTCAAGGGAGCACATCAAGAAAATTCCTAGATGGTCCAAAATGCTCAAAACCCCAACTCGATCCCACCATGATGCTTTTAGTGAGTTTAGGAATAATTTTTGTGAAGGTTGTATGTGGTTTTGATGAGATTTTGAGGGTGTTTTGTGGTGGTAGAATGGGTGATAGTGAGAGTTTGGAGATGGAGGAAGAATGAAGAGAAGATGAAGGAGATGCAAAAGAATGAGGTGAAGATATATGAAAGGAATGACTAGCAACCATACTCCCCCCTCTCTCTCCTTGCCCATACCTCCTTGTCCCCCTCATCAAATTATTCTATTATTTTTCTTCTTTTCTTTTCTTTTTCTTTTCCTTTTAAAACAAATTAAAACAAAAGTAAAATTGAAAGCATACATGAAATACAATGCAATGTGTCAAGGCACATTAACACATGGTTAACAAAATAATCTTGGTTTAATGTACAATTAAGAGAACATTAATTAATTATTTTTAACACTAAACTTGTATAAAAATAATTATATACTAATTTATAAAATGCCCAAATCCAATAAATGCCTTCATAATTAATAATTCATATTAATTTCGAAATATTTCCCAAAACATAGGTATATAATTATACCATATTAGCAAAACTTATTTCCATACTTGCATAATATTCATAAAATTTATTATTTAAATTCCAAAAATAATATTTTATATTTTCTGAAATGTTACATGATGACAACGACGAGGTATGCGACGATGATTTAGATAACTTAGATAGAGATGAATTGATAAATATATATCATGAACTTCATGAAAACTTTCAAAAATTGTTTTCAAAATAGAAGAGTTTGAAAAAGAAACAGTGTTCTACTTTTTGTAACTCTTGTACTATTCTCAAGAATAAAAATGATGTTTTGAAAAATGAAATCTTTGAATTGAATACCAAGTTTGAAACTATCGCCGTTAAGCGTAACAATTTAACATCTTCTGTTAAAGATTTACAAACTTCAAATGCTAAATTGGAACACAAGCTTATTAATACCAAAACAGAGACAACGAAGCTTGAAAAGGCTCTCGTTAAGTTCACCCAAGGTAAGAACTATTGTACTTGGTGAATTTAGTGAGAACCGTAAATCTTTTGGTCTTGGTTTTGATCCTAGCACTTCAGCTGGTAGTTCAACTAATAGATTTCTTAGAGGCACTACTTACCGATATGACCATAAACACGCTTTGAAAACTTATCACTATTGTCTTACTCTTGGTCATACCGTTAGATATTGTCCTATCAAGAACAATTCAACATATAAATATCATTTTGTGCTTAGAAGTAGCGTACCTAAAGATAACACTAGATTATCTACTTCCAGAATACATTTGCATGCTACTAACCCTCGTAGACCTAAGATGATTTGGGTACCAAAGGTCAAACAAAAATCTTCTATTTCAGGTACCCCAGTCACAACAACATAGAACCACATGATACCTTGATAGTGGTTGTTCGAGGTACATGACTGGAGATATATATAGTTTCGACTCACTATTAAGAGAAGAAAGTGGCAGTGTTACCTTCAAAGATAATAAAAAAGTGTATATAAAGGGTAAGGGTAAAATTGTGCTAAGCAATTCCACCAACGTTGATGAAGTTTTATTAGTAAATAATTTGAAACACAATTTGCTCAGCATAAATCAATTTTAGGATAAAGGATACACCACTGTTTTTGATAAAACCTGCTGCAAAATTTTTAAAAATGACAAGTGTATTTTTAGGTAAAAGGCACAATAATACTTATATTGTTGACTTAAATGACTTTGCTAACGTTAAGATTAAGTGCTTAGTTACAGACGATGCAGATACATGGCTTTGGTATCATAGGCTTGGTCATGCGTCAATAGACTTGTTGAACAAAATTGCGAACGGTAACCACGTAAGAGGAATCCCTAAATTGAAGTTTGAAAAGGATAAGTTGTGCGAAGCTTGTTATTTGGATAAACTGGTAAAGTCTTCATTTAAGATGAAGACCAAGGTAAGCTCTTCGAAACCCCTTCAACTATTACATATGGAATTATTTGGTCCGTCTAGAACATTGAGTCTAGGTAGAAAATCATATATATATATATATCTGTATGTGTGTGTGTAATAGTTGATGATTATTCACGTTTTTGTTAGGTATTCTTTCTTGCAAGTAAGAATGATGCGTTTACTACTTTTAAAATCTTTTCAAAATGTATCCAAAACGAAATGGATTTGAAAATCTCCAAGATCCATAGTGATCACGGAGGAGAGTTTGAAAATACCTTATTTAAAATTTTTTGCAAAGATATTGGTTTTAAACATGAGTTCTCTTGTCCAAGGACACCACAACTAAACGGTATTATGGAGAGGAAAAATCAGTTTTTACAAGAAATGGTGATAACTATATTAAAAGAAAATTCTTTATCTAAATATTTTTGGGCTGAAGTGGTTAACACTGCTTGTTACATTTTGAATCGAATTTCATTGCGAAAGTTTTTAAAGAAAACGCCCTATGATTTTTTTATGGAAATAAGCCAACCATAAAATATTTTAAAGTATTTGGCTGCAAATGCTTTGTTTTAAACATTTTGGATAATTTAGGAAAATTCGATTCTAAAAGTGATGAAGGTATCTTTCTTGGATATTCGTTAACTAGCAAAGCGTATAGAATATTTAACAAAAGGACTCAAACTATAGTAGAAAGTATTTATGTAAACTTTGATGAGTCTAACATTCCTGTCAAGGAAAGTGCTTGTTTTGATGATGCAGATACAGAAGAAGGAGTGCAAGAGATGAACTTAAAGGATGGTGCAACGGAGAATCCAAAGGAAGACGAACAAACCATTCATGTACATCAAGAGCTTCCTAAGGATTTACATTTCAAAAAATATCATTCAAAAGAGCAAATCATTAGTAACGTAGAACAGGAAGTTATTACTCGTTCTTCAAATTTTCTTAGCTGTCTAAACTTGGCTTTTATTTCCAAAATTGAACCTAAAACTTTTAAAGAAGCTGAGTTAGACAGTGATTGGATTTTTGCTATGCAAGAAAAGTTAGTACAATTCAAAAGGAACAAAGTTTGGTAACTTGTGCCTAGACTCGACGATAGACCAGTTGTTGGTATTAAGTGGGTGTTTAATAACAAGCTTGATGATTCCGGCAACGTTGTTAGAAACAAAGTGCGGTTAGTTGCGCAAGGTTATAGCTAGATTAAAGGAATTGATTACGAGGAGACTTACGCTCCCGTAGCCCGACTTGAAGCCATTCGAATTCTATTGGCTTATGCTTGTTACCAGAATTTTAATCTTTTTTAAATAGATGTAAAGAGTGTATTTTTGATTGGTAAAATAGAGGAGAACGTGTATGTGGAACAACCTCCCTGTTTTTGAAAATCATCAATTCCCAAATCATGTGTTTAAACTCCACAAAACCTTATATGGACTCAAACAATCTCCTAGAGCTTGGTATGAGCATCTGAGTGTATTTTTACTGAATATCGGGCTTGCAGATGAGCAATGGTGGGAAGCTAACGACACGTGTTATTGTCACGCCCCGCTTTCCAGTGTACGGGCAGTGGACGCGACGAGACCGCTACGTATTTACTCAGAAGTAAACACGCTAAGCGTATCTAAGCAATACAAAATAAAATGTACACAAGAGACAGGATGTAATTGAACAACAACTTTATTTATTAAAGATTATTTTTACAATACAACTGAAATGAAAATACATGGAATGAAAGCAATGCCTAAACAATGGCATAACAGAAATGAAAATGAAATGTAATGTACAAGTGAATCTAAAACTTCGGGTCTTCAGTAAACTGATCCAAGTCCTTGCTGCTGGGCTCGATCTCCAATGAGTCCGAATCACCTGACGACATTCCAAAGAAAAAGAAAGAGAATGCCGTCAGCGAACAAATCGCTCGGTAAGTCCCAAAGATGAAGGAGAAGTAGAATAGACATAGAGAGAGTATAACTATTATAATGTTGATTGTTATATTAACGTAGTTGTTTGTAACTTGGTACAGAAAATGCCAGTGTATACGAGAGGAGTCCAACTTTCCCCGTGGACTAAGGTATAAGAGCACAAGGAACCGTTCAGCCACGATACAACGGCAATGTAGATTCATGTTAGGTGTATTATGGTTACAGTCTCGTGCCACTTTTAACACCTTCCGTACCAATCTACCCCTTTATAAACCCCGCGATGTCTTGATTTGATTGTTTTGTATTGGTAATTTGTATAGATGGATGACTTGCCGAAACTATGATATCAGTAAATAGAGCAGATATAATGGATGAACATGTAGATGGAATATATCCATGGTTCGGTTCGGTCAGTATAGATTGAATAAGCGGATTCATGTTGAATTGTTGTATTGTAGATTGTACTTAAATCACATTCAAGTCATATTATATTAAGACTCAGTTTGAGTAAGACACTTTTAAAAGAACTTGAAATCCTGATTGTTTTGGTGGTATCGGTAACTGCTGCACATGGACGACAAGATTTGTGTCTTTTTCCAAGATAATTACCGTGTTGATAACACCGTTTCTTAAGTTGTCTACCTTAAATAGGCAATCACCCATATCTCCGGCTCCCTGAGGCTCAAGAGACTGGTTCCGCTTAAACCTATGTTTACTAGGGTCCTTATTGTAATTTAGCATAACTTGAGAGGGCTTTATGTAAAAATAGTTTTGTATAATTTTCAAAATACACCTCAAGTATTTAATTATCATCTTTAGAGTTCTCATAGATGTATATTTTATCAATGTGGAATTTCTAGTGAATAAAACCCAATTTAATAATATATGGTATTTATTTGTAATATGGATGTTGTTTGAATTATCATGGTAGTTTCATGTAATATTTGAATTCTTTTCTTGAGTTTTGAAAACATGGAATATTATATATATATTTAAAATAAGTATTTTGTTAATATTTATATATACATATTTAATGAAAATAATTTCTATTTATTTTCTTGTAAAAATCTCATTTTCTAAAGAAAAATATATAAATATTCCATCGAGATCGAATGCTTCTTGCGGAGGTCTGCATCTCACTCTACTAAGCCCGAGGATGTGCGATAATCCGCACTATCCCAAACGAGGTCCCCAAAAGTGGGTTGTAGAGGCGCAATTGCATGGAAAAGTTAAATACACTTTTTAAAGAAAACGGTTTTATAAGTTAAAGGGATTTATTTGTAAAGTCGTATTTCCCGTATTCTATTGTCCCAGGATTCATCGTGCTATGATAGATATGTGTGTTTTGATGAGGTAGGTCATTACCTCGTGAGTTTTTCTAAGGTACTACGGTTAAAAGGTATAAGCATGTCGAAATGAAACATGAAGGTATTTTAATGTAAAAGTGAAATAGTACTTGCTACGGTTATTATTTTAATGTCAAATTTGTTCTATTATCTTTGTTAATGATTACTAAACAAGATATCAAAATTTGTAGGTTTGTTATTAAGAAAAGTTGTATTTTTTTAAAAGAAAAGAGAATCGGAAACCGGATAACTCCGCTTCCGACACGTTTTGAGAATGAAAAGTTTGAGAATAGCAAACGAGAGAGAGAAGGAAGATTTACTGGCTTTGATGAGAGGGGGAGGTAGGAGGAGGTCTAGAATTCTTTGGTGCTTCATTTCATTGCCGGAAACTCCTCGTATCGTCGCCGGAACTTCGTCGGAGTTTCGCCCTTTGCTAATTTCACTTACACACAAATAGAGACTTGGGAATTCTTGAGAGTTTTTGTATAGAATTTTCAGTGTGAAGGGATGCAAAATGGAGTGGGTATTTATAAGACATATTAGGGTTTAGGGGGTGATGAAAAATGCATTTAAATTTGCATTAAAAATGGGATTTAAAGGGGGTTTTAATTCTCTGGAAAATGCAGGGAAAACAAACGGATAGGGGTTAAAGAGGGGAGTCTAAGGGTCTAGGGTTTACAAAAAAAATAGGGTTTGGGCTAGGGAAAACCGGCGGCACCGGTCTGGGAGGGATTCTCGCCGGTCGGATCCGGGAGGATAGGGTCTGGATTGGGGCCACATGTCCACGACGCTTTAACTAGCCTATTTCACCTTTTTGATTATTCTGTAACTTACCCTATTACGTGTAGTGCACGTGCAAACTCTTGGGCTTATAAAAGATTAAAAGAATTTAAAATAAAAAGATAATGTGGCTGATGGGATTTGAACTCTGGTGCTATAGTTCAGCAATGCAAGGTCTTACCAATAAACTACAAGTTCCTTCTTGCTGTCCTAAAGCAAAACAAACTTATAACTCGTGTTCAGGCTTAGGTGTGCCTTTATGTATTTTTAAAAAATTCGTACAGAAAGTTAGGGTTGTTACATTCTACCCTTCTTATAAAAATTTCGTTCTCGAAATTTGTAAAAGAAAAGTGTAACCGATTCAAGGAAAGTTTGGTGATAGAAGTACTGATAATATATGAAAAAATAACAAAATGGTACAATGGTTTGAAATGGTTGAAGAGAATTACCAGTGTTACGTTGGTCTACAGCCTCTGCTTCTTCGGCCGCTAAAAGGAAAACCTGACGCTGTGGTTCATTCCTCTTAACTAGAGGCACATTCCTCTGTCCTTGGGGCATGTTTCTCTGCCCTCGAGGCATGTTCCTCATTGCCTGATGGAATTGGCGAGTAGGCTGTGCTGGTGGTAGAGTTGGGAGTGTATGACGAGCTGTAGGAGCCTGGATAGCTGGCCGATGTGGGTGGTTGATGGGTGTGTGAGCTGGGTTGCGTCTATAAGGACAGTTTCCAATTCCATGATTGGATGCGCCACAAACTAAGCATATTCCTTTTGCGCGCCTACAGTCCTTCACCAAATGTCTTTCCCTCTTGCAATAGAAGCAAAAATTGGGACTCTGCTGGTTAATTGTTTCTTCCGATCTCCTGGGTTCAACAGTTGGCCTTGAAGGGGCTCTTCCTGCCATCCGGTTGGCAGGGCGCTTGACTCCAGCAGATCAGAGTCTGCTCTTCTTCTTCACTACTGTCTCGTATCTTCGGGCAGCCTTCAAAGACAAATCATGGGTTTTTCGGGTCCAACCTTTACTGAAATCTTCTAGCCCTGATCTCAGTAGTTGGTATGAGATGGGCCGCAAACCTGTTACGGTCTTGTGTTAGCTGTGTAGTATGTGATATAGAATCGAACATTGAGATATATCTTACCTGCTGAGCATGGTAAACTCAGCATCATACCCATCTACAGATTTGGTCCACATCGAACCCTGTTGTAGGTGGATGAACTGTTGTTCCATGTCGAATCTGGCAGTCTCGGGGAAGTACTTTGCGTCAAACATATCGCGGAAAGTCTTCCATTCGATTGGCTGGGTGAGACGGCTTTCTTCCTCCTTCCACCAAACCCGTGCATTATCAGTGAGCTGCAGCTTTGTAGCTCGAACCCAAGCGACTTCTGGCACTTGTGCCGCTGCCAGGTCATCTTCAATGCTTTGAGCCCATTCCTCAGCTTTTAGAGGGATCTCTTTTTTTGCGAACTGCTTAGGGTGCAAGGCCCTGAATTGTTTCACCCCAGGTGCTTCTGCCTCGGGACGGTTCATCAATATAGCAGTCTGCTGCTGCTATCCCTCCAGGAGGCTATGGATTGCCTCAAGCAAAACCGTTTGCTCATTGATCGGAGCAGCTATGGTAGGTATAATTGGTAGGGGTGGTGGAGTGTTGTTGAAGTTGGTGCCGGTGTTATTTGGGGAATTCGTAACCTTGAAAGGAAAATTTGGGTTATGACATATTCAAAATATATGAAATTGGAAGATTCAAGGAATATAAATTATAAAGAATGTTTTCAGTTGCTGGTTTTTGTGTTATATTGTTTAGGCTGTCCATGCAGAGCTGACCTGTATGTCCATACAGAACGGACCTGTATGGGCCACCAACAAAACCTGTCATGCCCCGCTTCCCAGTGTACGAGCAGAGGACGCGACAAGGCCGCTACGTATTTACTCAGAAGTAAACACGCTAAGCGTATCAAAGAAATATAAAATAAAATTTACACAAGAGACAAGATGTAATTGAACATCAACTTTATTTATTAAACATTCTTTTTACAATACAACTGAAATGAAAATATATGGAATGAAAGCAATTCCTAAACAATGGCATAACAGAAATGAAAATGAAATGTAATGTACAAGTGAATCTAAAACTCCGGGTCTTTATTAAACTGATCCAAGTCCTCGCTGCTGGGCTCGATCTCCAGTGAGTTCGAATCACCTAACGATATTCCAAAGAAGAAAAAAGAGAATGTCGTCAGCGAACAAATCGCTCGGTAAGTCCCAAAGATGAGGAAGAAGTAGAATAGACAGAGAGAGAGAGAGAGTATAAATATTATAATGTTGATTGTTATGTTAATGTAGTTGTTTGTAGTTTGGTACAGAAAATTCCAGTGTATACTATAGGAGTCCAACTATTCCCATGGACTAAGATATAAGGAGCATAAGGAACCGTTCACCACGGTACAACGGCAATGGAGATTTAGGTTAGGTATATGATGGTTACAGTCTCGTGCCACTTTTAACACCTTCCGTACCAATCTACCCCTTTATAAACTCCGCGATGCCTTGATTGTATTGTTTTGTATTGGTAATTTGTATAGATGGATGACTTGCCGAAACCATAATATCAGTAAATAGAATGGATATAATGGATGAACATGTAGATGGAATATATCCATGGTTCGGTTCAGTCAGTATAGATTGAATAAGGGGATTCATGTTGAATTATTGTATTGTAGATTGTACTTGAATCACATTCAAGTCAGATTATATTAAGACTCAGTCTGAGTCAGACACTTTTAAAAGAACTTTAAATCCTGATTTTTTTGGTGGTATCGGTAACTGCTGCACATGGACGGCGGGATTTGTGTCTTTTTCTAAGATAATTACCGTATTGATAATACTGTTTGTTAAGTTGTCTACCTTAAATAGGCAAGCACCCATATCTCTAGCTCCATGAGGCTCAAAAGACTGGTCCCACTTAAACCTATGTTTACTAGGGTCCTTATTGTAATTTAGCATAACTGGGCTTTATGTAAAAATAGTTTTGTATAATTTTCAAAATACACCTCAAGCATTTAATTATCGTCTTTAGAATTCTTATAGATATATATTTTATCAATGCGGAATTTTTAGTGAATAAAACCTAATTTAATAATATATGGTATTTATTTGTAATATGGATGTTGTTTGAATTATCATGGTCGTTTCATATAATATTTGAATTCTTTTCTTGAGTTTTGGAAACATGGAATATAATATATATTTAAAATAAGTATTTTGGTAATATTTATATATACATATTTAATGAAAATAATTTTATTTATTTTCTTGTAAAAATCTCATTTTCTAAAAAAAATGTATAAATATTCCATCGAGATCGAATGCTCCTTGCGAAGGTCTGTATCTCACTCTACTAAGTCCGAGGATGTGCGATAATCCGCACAATCCCGAACGGGGTCCCTAAAAGTGGGTTGTAGAGACGCAATTGCATGGAAAAGTTAAATACACTTTTTAAAGAAAACAGTTTTATAAGTTAATGGGATTTATTTGTAAAGTCGTATTTTCCGTATTCTATTGTCCCAAGATTCATCATGCTATGATAAATATGTGTGTTGTGATAAGATAGGTCATTACCTTTTGTGTTTTTCTAAGGTATTACGGTTAAAAGGTATAAGCATGTCGAAATGAAATATGAAGGTATTTTAATGTAAAAGTGAAATAGGACTTGCTACGGTTATTATTTTAATATCAAACTTGTTTTATTGTCTTTGTTAATGATTACTAAATAAGATATCAAAATTTGTAGGTTTTTTACTATGAAAAGTTGTATTTTTTTAAAAGAAAAGAGAATCGGAAATCGGATAACTCCGCTTCAGACATGTTTTGAGAACGAAAAGTTTGAGAATAGAAAACGAGAGAAAGAAGGGGGACTTACTGGCTTTGATGAGAGGGGGGAGGTAGGAGGAGGTCTATAATTCTTCGGTGCTTCGTTTCGTTGTCGGAAACTCCTCGTATCGTTGCCGGAACTTCATCGGAGTTTCGCCCTTTGCTAACTTCACTTGCACACAAATAGAGACTTGGGAATTCTTGAGAGTTTTTGTATAGAATTTTCAGTGTGAAGGGATGAAAAATAGAGTGGGTATTTATAGGACAAATTAGGGTTTAGGGGGTGATGAAAAATGCATTTAAATTTGCATTAAAAATGGGATTTAAAGGGG
Organism: Agapanthus africanus; assembly: GCA_030015575.1. Taxonomy (NCBI): domain Eukaryota; kingdom Viridiplantae; phylum Streptophyta; class Magnoliopsida; order Asparagales; family Amaryllidaceae; genus Agapanthus; species Agapanthus africanus. The sequence goes on along the minus strand of CM057343.1, from coordinate 484,295,908 downwards.
TTTTTAATTCTCTGGAAAATGCAGAGAAAACAAACAGATAGGGGTTAAAGAGGGGAGTCCAAGGGTCTGGGGTTTACAAAAAAATGGGGTTTGGGCTAGGGAAAACCGGCGGCACCGGTCTGGGAGGGATTCTCGCCGGTCGGATCCGAGGCGATAGGGTCTGGATTGGGGCCACGTGTCCACGACGCTTTAACTAGCCTATTTCACCTGTTTGATTATTCTATAACTTACCCTATTATATGTAGTGCACGTGCAAACTCTTGGGCTTCTAAAAAATCAAAAGAGTTTAAAACAAAAAGATAATGTGGCTGATGGGATTTGAATTCTGGTGTTATGGTTCAGCAGTTTAAGGTCTTACCAATGAGCTACAAGCTCCTTCTTGCTGTTCTAAAGAAAAACAAACTTATAACTCATGTTCAGACTTAGGTGTGACTTTTTATATTTTTAAAAAATTCGTAGAGAAAGTTAGGGTTGTTACAGTTGTGATTGAGAGAGTTGATGTTCCAGCTGAGACTGAGCGAGCTATGGACTCAGATGAAACTGGTAATTGCGGTTATTTTGAAGGTCAACAGATTTAGTTTGTTTTCATTTGTTTCTTGGTTTAATATATGCTTTTTCACTTGCAGGAGAGGAGTTTTTTTGGAGCCTATTGTAGAACTGGCCCCTGAATGCGGATCTCATGCCTCTTCTGACGACACGCCCATTGGCATAAGGTGCCCGAAAGAAGTTGTGCCAAAGAGGAAATCATCGGAATTGTCGTCCTCTTCGCAACCTAAAGACTTGTCTCATCGCTCAAGCACGAAGAAACGGGGCCCTGCTCTTCTAGAAGCTATTTTAGGCTCAGGTAGTGAGGTGGCCGAAGAGGACAGACTTCCCCCATCGAAAAAGTTTCGCACAAAGGGGCTTCGGTCTTCGGGCACGCCTTTGCCACCACTTGCTCTTTCTGATATTCCCGGCCATAAGTGCCTGTCCATTTGTTAAGTTTTGTGACCCTTAAGCGTATATTGGTATTGACCGATCTTCTTATTTGGTATTTGCAGATCATAAGAGGTCAACACGAGCCACTACTCAGGCTCGAGTCACCGAAGAAGAGCGCGTCGAGGAGGAAACGGGCGAAGGCTATGTGTTGGGGTAAAAATTTACACCCCGGTTGACCAAGTGAAAATCAAAATCAAACCCCAAGCCAGGTGGGCCCAAGCCCAGGTCAAGTGGGCCAATGCCCGGAGCGATCCCGAACATGAAGCGGCCGGCCTCCTCCCATGCCAAAATAAAAATTTTGTAATAAATAATTTTGTTGTATTTCTTGTATTTTATTTTATGAATAAATATAAGAAAATGGGCATAAAGCCAAATTTTTGTAAAGCCCATAGCTTATGTGCAAAAAGAAATAGCACATGAGGCATGGGATGGGCAAAATGCCATTTTGTAAAGCCCAAGGGGCTATATGTAAAGTGTATAGCCTATAAAGGCAAGGGTAATGAAAATATTCCAATAACTTTTTTCTCTCTCCAAAACAAATCCAGATCTGTGATCTTCTCCTTTCTCAAGGTTCAAAACTTTCTTCTTTCTTTTGAATAAAATCAAGAGTTTTACTCTTTCTTTTCCAAAACTAAATAGTTTTCCACCACAAAACCCATAAAGAGGAACTTGGATCTTCCATTAGATCTCAAAAAAGGGAGACTTTTAAATCTCACCCCTTTCTCCAAGATCCGGCCAAACGACAGGAAGAAGAAGGAGACCCATCTCCAGAAGCCCCACTTTGGGGAAGATCCAGGGCTCAAGGGGAGAAGCCCCCTTCATCAGCTTCAAAATATCCTAGGAGTTTAACTCCTTATACACACACACACACAAAATAATAATAATAATAATAATAATAAGTGTTCCTTTCTAGGAGTACAACTCCCATTGCAGGGACCAAGTCCCTTTTGCCTCCCGAGCGCGCCCAGAGCGCCAGCGCTTTTGCACTCAAAGCGCTAGCGCCCGAGCACCCACGTGCCTGGCACGTGGGGCGCTAGCGCCCTTGTGCTCAGAGCGCTAGCACCCGAACGCCCATGTGCCTGACACATGGGGCGCTAGCGCTCAGAGCGCTAGTGCTCTTGCGCTCAGAACGCTAGCGCCCAAAGCACCAGCGCCCGAGCGCCCACGTGCCTGACACGTGGGGCGCTAGCGCTCAAAGCGCTAGCGCCCTTGCGCTTAGAGCGCTAGCGCCCGAGCGCCCACGTGCCTGACACGTGGGGCGCTATCGCCCAAAGCACCACGTGCCTGACACATGGGGCGCTAGCGCTCTTGTGCTCAAAGCGCTAGCGCCCGAGCGTCCACGTGTCTGGCACGTGGAGCGCTGGCGCCTTCTCCCACGCATCCTTTGGATGCCCTTTCCCTTTTATTTATATATATATATATATATATATATATATGTATATGTATATATATATATGTATATATATACACATACATATACACATACTCTATGACACTGTCCCTGTTAGAAAAAAAAAATTCTAACGGGGCACTGCCCCGCACCCCGCAAAGGGGCTGCTAGCCCTCTTGACTTCTAGCCCACTATCCGGATAGCGGGACCCCCGTAAAAACTCTGCGGGGCCCCCGATATATCCAAAACCCTTTCAAAACACAACACACGTACACTGCACATTGAGTTCGCATGACCAGTTCAACCCGTCAATCGGAGGTTCCCTCACTCCAAAGGCAAGGGATAATTAATGGCAGCTTAGTCCACGGCTGCCGGAGATTCGGATCCCCACAATCAACTGCAGTCTACCCTAGGCAGGGGGAATCTGTAATGCGCCTGATAAGCGCGCGCGTATTCCCATCTCAATGGGGTGACGAAAAGCACCCTACAGATTCTGGCATGCCCGGTGGGACATTTCTCTCCTCCCATATTTTGGGTTAAACGTTCATGCGAACTCAATCAATATACATATCGATTGTCTATACTGAAATGATGTTTTCTTTTCGTGCAGCAATCAACTTTCAACGATAATGTCTCCCAAGACGAATTCAGCTTCCAACACGACCCCGATATCGTACGTGGTCAAGATCAATGCTTGGTGGTTCTCCCCGCAAGCCTCAGTCGACAGTGGGAGGAACTGCCCTGCCAGTTCGGTTCCGTCGTCATCTACCCTGCCGGAATCGGTCATCTGGAAGAAATCCCGGCAAAGCAGATGGCCAAGCCGGTCTCGAGGGGCAAGAGGCCGAATGTTGTGATCGCTAAGGCACTGCGATTGAAACTTGAGACGGTGTCTGAACGACTCTCTGGTGTTCCAGCTGGGGGCAAGACTTCCGGTACAAAAGGCAACATCAAATGTTGCGGACGAGCTCAGGCGATGACTCCAACAAATGCATGATCGGGCGTCTTCTCTGGCCTCTCTATCACTCGGTCTACGGTGTCTTCCCGAAGAACCGAAGTCTGCCAAGTGATTAAAACAGAAAAGTTAAGGCAGAAGCGGCTCAGGTATCGAGCCAATAAGAGGGCCAGGGCTTCGACCAAGTGGAACCTTGTGAGGTTCCAAGAGTAGGGTTACTCCGCGACGATGGCTGAGTCGGCCGTAAAAATCAGCAATTCCTTCGAACCTCTGAAGTGGGTTCAGAAAAATGCTATGACCGCTAGAATCAAGAATACAACGGTCCGAACGTTGCTACAAAGAGACGTGTCCCGTCCCCAATAGAAAAAGTATGACACTGTCTCTTCAACAGTCTATCAGGTGCTCTGTGCCGCGTGAAAACAGCGGGGCAAAACCAAAAAGGAAGTGTCAGTATCATTCAAGAATCCAGCCAGGCCAGCCGTCATCAATCGACTGCCCGTTTCCGAAACAGGGGGGGTCAAGACAGAGATCCGTGAAATCAGCCACCGATAATAAAAATACGGCAGGATATGTTATCCATACGGTCTATATGGCAGGCGGGTGGCCCAGTGACAACCTTCGCAGCAAAAGCAAGGATGGGGCTACCACATCCCAAGCCCAATCTGGCTTGAATATGGTTGCCGTTTCCCAAGAACAGCCGCCTCCGCTGGATGATGAAAACCCTCTCGATGAGGACGATAGGCAGAAGGACCCTTCGGTACAAACAGAGTCAAGCTCGGACAGCGAGGAAGAGCCGACTTTCCGCCCCAGGACCGCGGAGCAAGAGCTGCTTCAAGAGCTTCAAAACAGCTCAAGAGCAAAGACAAAGAGATGGCCAAGCTCTATTCGAAAATTGACGACCTAACGAACGTTGTGATGCAGCTTACAGCTCAAATTGCTCGAGCGCCTTCTAATCAAGCGCAAGTCGCTACTCATGAGCCGGATGATGACAATCCGAAGCGGTCGATACTTGTCCCTCTGGGTCCAAGATTCGTCGAGCCACACGAAAGCCAGCCACATTCCGCTTCTAGGGACGCCTTGGCCCTAGATAACACCATACCGCTAACACAAGATCGGATAATGGATTTGGTCACCAGCAAGGTTAAAACATTGGTGGCCGAAGCTGAAGCTCAGAAAGAAATTGGCAGTAGCGGGCGGTCATATCCCGCACAGTACGATCTGATCGAGTTCCCTAGCGGCTACGTTATTTCTAAGTTCGGAAGATTTGAAGGAACGGGAAATGCCAATCAGCACGTCGCCCACTTCAAAGCATCGTGCGGAAATACAGGGGGCAATGATGCGCTCCTTCTTCATCAGTTTGTCAATAGCTTGACCGGTGTCGCTTTTGACTGGTACGCGAGTATACCAGATGGGTCCATCATTACCTTTGCCCAAATGGAGTCTCTATTTCGGCAAAGGTTCATGAGTGTCAGTGATAAAATCTCCATTGCCGACCTTGTGAGGACCAAGCCGGGGAAGAATGAAAGCAACACCTACTTTATCGCCCGATGGCGTAATCTCATGTTCAAGTGCGAACCGCCGCTGGAGCAGGACCAGTCCGTCAGCCTTCTCGTTGGGAACCTCAGCAATTGGATGGTCCCATTCTTGTGTACAGCAGGCCTCAAGACATTTCAAGAGCTAACTAAGAAAGTCCAAATGCTGGAACGCTCGAAGCAAGAGTCTACCTCGGACTCTCAAAAATAAAAGACTTGGAAAAGCAAGCGGGATGACAACCATAGAAGCAGGAATCCCAGCAGTACCAATGTCTTCAATGCGTCCGACAATGAAGAAAAGCGAAGGGCGGGTGAATCCAAAACCAACCGGTCTCGAAAGCTATTGCTGGGAGGAGACGGGCCTTCCCTAGAGGAGAAAAAGAACAAGGTTTACACTTTCAGGAGGGACAAGGTCTGGAAGATATTTAAAGATGACTTGAACAATGGTCTACAATTGCCAGAGTCGAAAAGACCTCAAGAAGCAAAAATGACCGACAATCCCCTGTATTGCCCGTACCACCGAGTAATGAGCCATGCGATCGAGAATTGTTATATCTTCAAAGACTGGGTTGAGAAGCAGTACAAGGCTAGAGAGATCGAGCTGTCCAAAAGCGTGTTGGTGAACAATCAAGTTGCAACCACCAACTTTATACAGATAGAAGCTGAAGCCTTCTGGGAGTAGACATGTCACGCCCCGATTCCCGGTATACGGCGAAGGGGACGGGACTGGTCCGCTACGTATATAATCAGAAGTACATGCGCTAAGCGTATCTAAGCAATATAAAAATAAATACACAAGAGACAAGATATAATAAAAATAGCAACTTTTATTTATTAACATTCTTTTATAAAAGGAAATACAACTAAAATAAAACGATGCCTAAACAATGGCATAACAGGAAATGAAAAGTACTGAATGGAAAATGTATAATGAAACTAGAGCTCTGGTTCTTCAGCAAACTGCTCCGAGTCTTCTGCAGATGGTTCGATCTCTGTCGGGTCTAAACCACCTGACGACATTCAAAGAAGAAAGAAATAGAATGTTGTCAGCGAATAGATCGCTCGGTAAGTCCCAAAGATAAGGGAGAAGTAGAAAAGAAGAAAGAGAGAGAGAGAGAGAGTAGCTTTTAATGCTGTATTATATGGTGGTAATGTTGTATTAACGCTGTTGTTTGTAAATTGGTACAGAAGAATGCCAGTGTATACGAGAGGGGTCTCAGTATGCTAGAGACCAGGGAAAATGGAAGTACAAGGCTCTGTTATACAACCCGGAACAACGGCAATTGGATTCATGTTAGGTGTCTTAATCTTACCGTCTCGTGCCACCTTTAACACCTTCCGTACCAATCTACCCCTTAAACCCCGTAGTGTTTTATTTGTATTGTTTTGTACTGTAATTTGTATTGAATGTATAATTGAAAGACTGACCGAAACCATGATATCAGTAAACGGATGTAACCGTAGAATCATGTAAATGGAATAACTGGAGAACCATGTAAATGGAATGTATATCCATGGTTCGGTTCAGTCAAGTTATATAGATTGATAACTGGATTCATGAATTCATGTTGAATTGTAATGAAAATTATAGATTGTACTTGAATCATATTCAAGTCAAATTAATCAGACTCAAAACCGAGTCAGACAATTAGCAAAGTAAATTGAAGTCCTGGTTGTTTTTATTAATTTGTTTACCTTAGATAGGCAAGCACCCACTTCTCCGGCTCTCTGAGGCTCAAGAGATTGGTTCTGCTTAAACCTATATTTACTAGGGTCCTTATTGTAATTTATATAACTTGAGGGGCTTTTATGTAAAACTAATTTTTTATAGTTTTCAAAATACAACTCAAGTATTTAATTATTATCTTTATATACATACAACAATTTAATGATCAAGATAAATATGTATACATGTTCGAATAGTATGAAATGAGTCAAGTATATTATTCAAATAACTACTATAAACAATGCTGTAAAGAAATATTATGTACGACTAATTAATCAAGTCGATCAATTTCTAAATATAAAAAAAAATATAGATCTAAGTGTTGTGCACGTGTGAGCTCCAGTCGCGCCTAAATACGACTACCGGTTGGGAGAATACTCATTTTCGTTTTGTCGCGCAGAACAGATCAGAATCCGTCCAGCACCGTCGCATATTTTTAAAACACAGTTTGAGTTAATTTCTATCGGATTTCAGGTTACAAAAATTATTATAAAATTGTAGGTATTTCGATGTAATTATCCAAAACACCAAGATTCGCACGATTTGAATTTCTTAAACTCTAGTTATGATCATTTTAACATCAGCATTTAAAACAGAAATTCAGATTTCTGAACAGCAATTATATGTTATATTGCAAAACTATATTGGGTTGTTTCATGCATTTCTAAGTAATATATTATACAAAAAATTATAGTTCTATCAATTGTGCATCTACATATCTAAATTTTGTCACAAACGGACATCGGGTGTTCGAGTTATGTCCAATTTAAAAACAGTGTGCGAATCAGGACAGATTCTGTCCAGATCCGTCACTTAATATTGTAACGCATTTTTCTTTATCTTATGTTGGTTTTTAGTAAAAACTTAAAACTAATAAAATATATATTATTTAATGTAGATATCTAAAACACCTGAGTTTACTCAATTTGGATATCGGTATACCAAGTTATGTGTCCTAGAAATTGACCAATAACTGCAGTTTTCTATTTTACGAACAGTGAATAAAAACGATATAATTCCTAAACCGTTAAGTAATTCGATCTAAAATTTTTACAGCATGTACAAAATAATATACTCTATCATATTTAAATTTCCTGAAATTTTCAGAAGTAAAAATTAATTTCTAAAAATTATTTTAAAGGTAAAGGTATTAATATGTATGCTAAAATCGGCAAGAAGATTAACTGATATTTTTATGCAAGCTTCTATTTTTATTTTAATAAACAAACCGATTTTATGAGACATTATAGATATATTGTGGTATGAAATTTATGTTCTCACAACTCATAATAAATATTCATAGTCATGAATAAAGAATTGAAAACACTTTAATTTGAACAAGAGGCAATAAGATATTATTAAACCATACATAACCATATGTATCTAGACTTATATATATGTATATGTTTATGTTTATTTTTCTCTTAAGGATTACAATATGAAAAGAATCGGGGGTTCACGAGGTATGACAAGAGGAAAATAAGAGATGGGGGGAAGGAGAGAGAAGGGACTTACATACACAAGCCGGTTTTGTCACCAGACTTGTCTATCCGCCGATAGCCTCGCGTTACTAGTGAGAACTTCTTGAAAACTTCTTCATATTCTTCTTCTTGGACTCTAGGTGAAGAGGAAGAAGTGAGAGATAAAAAATGTGAGGAACGAAAAGATAGAGGAGGACAAATAAAGATGGTGTAATGGTGAATTATGTATAATAATATATACATTTAACATGAGAATTAAAAGAGAAATGAAAGGTCACCATTCATTTTGGAAATGAAAGGTCTCATTTGTAGGTTATGAGAAGAATAAAAAATTGATCAAAAAAATAATTGCAAGAATGGAGATTTGAACATGTGACTTATGGAATAAGAATGCAAAGACTTAACTAATGAGCTACAAGGTTGTTCATGCACATTTTTAATTAGAATTAAATATATGTTGTTGCTTAAAAAGAAAGTGGGCTTTTCAGATGGGCTGTAGAGAATAAAAATAATGGATTTGGGTTAAATATTTATGAAAGGAAAAATAAGAATGAGAAGTTAAAAACTTAAATATAAGAAAAAGAAATTGTACCTAGGAAAAAATACATAATAGATTGAGAAATAAAATAATAATAAATTTAATAGAAAACGGAAAATACCAAGTACAAATAAATACGGTATATTATTGAAGAGGGATAATACAAATGTATAAAGATTTTGGGGTCATTACAAGACAGCCGAACCCGCTACCCTGAGAAATGAAACGGACTCACCGCAGCCTCCGTGGAGTACGCACATATCTAATAAGATGAAGAAGATGATAAAGCTACTTCTGAAAGAGCCCAGGACAGAATGGGAAGGGCAGAAGAAGCCTACTTTTCCAGCTGCCTATGCGGCTCCATCAGGCTCAGAATCCAAAAAGCTCAAGAAGAAGAAAAGTGCAGCTCGGCGCGAAAAGGAGTCTGTAGGGAGATCGACCATTCAAAAATATATCGATTCCCTCGAAGAATATGAACAGAAAGAAAGAACTCTGATTCAATTGGAGGAGTTCCTCCCTGTACGAGCGGCTGAAATTCTGGAGGAGTTAGAAGAAGACTCCAATGAAGAGATCCCAGTAGTGACCTACTACGTCATCTATCTTGATAGCGACTCTGAGGAGGAGCTCTGTTTTCCCGAAGAGGACGAGGAGCTCGCCACAAAGGCCAACCAAATCCAGCTTAGAAACGGCATGGCTCTACCGTCAAATCAGGGCAACGCCCCCAAAATGGAAGGAAAAACAAGTCACTAATGAAGAAGATGGCAGAGAACTTGCTCATGAAGGTTCGAGTCCTTCCCCAGTAGACTATAATGTCTTAGCTCACCTCCGAAAGCTTCTGTCTCTCCTTAGCATCTACGATGCCTTAGTTCTATCTTAAGGGCTTAGAGATGTTCTCATTCATGCTCTACAAAACCCTGAGCAGTATCAGGCTCTCTTTGCGGAAATTAATATGAAAGAAGCTCAGTACACTTTGCAAGCCGCCGCAGTCACGTTTAAGGATGAAGATTTGCTACTGGGAACGGCTGAGCATAATCGGCCGCTTTACGTGACCGGGTACAGTGACAAAGATCGGATTAATCGCAAATTGATTGATCCGGGGTCTTCAGTGAATATCATGAACTTGCGGACACTGAAGAGTTTGTCAATGGACGTCTGACACCTGTCAAGGGAAAGGATTGTCATTCAAGGCTTCAATCAAAACTGCCATCAAGCTCTGGGGTATGTAGCTTTGCCAATCAAATTCGGGGGTCTGCAAACTGAACCTAAGATATACGTGATCGACGCCAACACGTCTTATAAAATTCTCTTAGGACGACCGTGGCTCCATGATTACGGCATCATTCCATCAACTCTCCATCAATGCATGAAGTATACTAAAAATGGCGAAGAAAGGCGCATTGACGGAGACATCCAGCCGTTCGGTGTGCACGAAGTCCGATATGAAGATTCTTGGTACTTTATGAACCACCAAAATGCTAAGCTACAACTGACTGAGGATAAAGCGGCCCCAAGACTCAAAAGCAAATCTGAGCCGGGTGTCACTTTCAGAAGCAAAAACGCCTAAATGCGCCTACGTTTCGGTAGCGACACTGATGAGTTCGACGCTGGAAGTCCGTCCTTCCGTAAAACTCGCCCTCATTTCGGTAGTGATACGGATGAATCTGTTACTGAAGCCCCATCTAGCAGCAAATTCCACCCTCATCTTGGCACCGACACTGAAGAGTCGGAGGAAGAGGACCTGCCGTGCGACAACTGTGCAGATTGGACCCCTATGCAACAAACAAAACTACGAGAGACCTTCGAAATTGCAGAAGGGACCCTAGCTGTCATAAGGGTGCCGGAGTAGATGTGCAAAGAGCTCGATGCATTGTTAGTCTCCACCATGGACCAGCTGAAAACTTTCTACGTTCCCGGAAGGAAAAATGGATAGAAGGGCATCCTGTTTTATGGGTCAAATCCTGTTGTGCACCCGGACGATTTGTCCGTCGCATGCCTTCCCTATGAGAGAGGCATAAGAGCCGTCATCAATTCCAGATACTATGCACTCGAGAGGCGGGAATATTTCAAAAAGTGCGGATGTCGGTTATATCAAACGGAGTCCGAAGCAAAGTTTTATGAAGGGCTATGGCATCCGCCCCAGGTCCGAGCACTCATCGATGGACGAATTCCAGACAGACGGGGTATAGGCTTCCTTCAACCTGATTCCAAAGCGTGCTACATGATCCATATTGGTGAAGCCAGCGAAAGATCAAATGATGATGACGAGATAGCCGATCTAGAAGAAGCTCCTCAAGAGCTCGAAGATGGCGGACAAGCAACCTTCAACAAGCTAGACGAGGTTGACTTAGGAACGCCCGATAATCCAAGACCGACCTACATCAGCTCACTCTTGTCAGAGGAAATGAAAGCGCAGATAATCACCCTGCTGCATGAGTTCGTCGACTGCTTCGCGTGGACGTATAAAGAAATGCATGGACTTTCCCCTGAAGTGGCCATGCATAAGCTAGCTATATCTCCTGATGCTAAGCCAGTCAAACAAGCTCCTCGAAGAATGAGAAGAGAGCTAGAAGAAAAGGTCATCGAGGAAACCAAGAAGCTCATCGATGCTGGCTTCATCAGGGAAGAGAAATATGCGGACTGGATCGCATGCATAGTCCCAGTGAAGAAGAAAAATGGGTAGATCCGAGTTTGTGTCGATTTCAGGGACCTCAACAAGGCTTGTCCTAAAGACGACTTCCCGTTACCGGTCATGGAAATGATGGTCGATGACACCTCAAATTATGAGCCGTTCACTTTTATGGATGGCTTGTCTGGGTATAATCAGATCAAGATGTCGCCTGAGGATGAGAAGCACACAGCATTTCGAACCCCGATCGGAATATACTGCTACAAAGTGATGCCGTTCGGACTGAAGAACGCAGGTGCTACATATTAAAGGGCAATGGCCAATATCTTTAATGACCTAATCCATAAGGTCGTCGAATGTTACGTTGATGATCTGGTCGTCAAGACTAAAGCCAAGGCCGATCACATCCAAGATCTTAGGACCGTTCTCACCAGACTGAAAGAGTACGATCTGAAAATGAATCCTCTGAAGTGCGCTTTTGGCGTGTTATCGGGAAAATTCCTGGGCTTCATAGTCCGACATCGAGGGATTGAAGTTGACCCATCCAAGATAAAGGCCATCATGGAGATGCCCCCTCCGAAGAGTCTGACGCAGCTAAGATCTTTTCAAGGCAAGCTTGCTTGCATACAAAGGTTTATCTCAAATTTATCGGGGAGATGTAGGCCCTTCTCAAAGCTCATGAAGAAAGGAGCTCTTTTTGTCTGGGATGCCAAATGTCAAGAAGCGTTCGAAAGCATCAAACGGTACTTGTTGCACCCTCCAGTGCTGGCCGCTCCCATTTCAAATAAACCGCTGATTCTCTACACTGCCGCGCTGGATGAGTCACTCGGTGCGCTCCTTACCCAGAATAACGAGGAGGGAAAAGAAAATGCCTTCTACTACCTCAGTCGAACTCTAATCGGGGCGGAACACAACTATTCCCCAATCGAAAAGCAATCCCTGGCTCTGATATTTGCTGTGAAGAAGCTGAGGCACTATCTGCTCGCTCATCGGGTTATGCTGATCTCCAAGGTCGACCCGCTCAAACACTTGATGACCAAAGCAAGCCTAGCCGGCAGAATGGCAAGATGGGCTGTCATGCTACTTGAGTTTGACATAGTTTATACTCCTCAGAAAGCAGTAAAAGGGCAAACTCTTGCAGACTTTCTCGCTGCTCATCCCATACCAGAAGGGTCACCGCTCAATTGCGAGTTACCCGACGAACAAGTGCTGCACCTCGAGAATGACGAGCCATGTTGGGAGCTCTACTTCGATGGGGCCTCATCGATGAGGACCTCTAGTAAATTAAGCGTCCCGGAGATAAAAGCAGGGATAGGATTGGTGTTCATCATGCCATCGATAGGAACCCTACAGCGTTCTTTTGCTCTCACCGAGCCTCGCACAAACAACGAGGCTAAGTATGAAGCTCCGATAGCTGGTTTAGAGCTCGCCATAGAAATGGAAATCCTTCGGCTACGGGTTTACGGTGACTCCCAGCTCGTCGTCAACTAAATAAGCGGCGACTATAAGATATACAAACCCGAGTTAGCTCAGTACAGAGTCCAGTGGTGGAACTCATGAAACGGTTCACTCACATTGAACTAATGAGAGTCCCTAGAGCGTTGAAGGAAAGGCTGACATACTCGCTCGCCTAGCCATGGAGCTGGATGATTCTAACATGGACGAAATTCTGATCACAGTCAGGAGCCGGCAAATTCTACCCCCGGTCTCTCTACGAGAAGAGGAAAGCGCAGAACAGAAGAGCAGTCCTGCCGAAGAAGCTTCGATCATCCAAGACGAGCCCGATTGGAGAGAACCCTTCATAGAGTACCTCCGATACGACAAGCTGCCCGAAGGAAAATCTGGAAGGTAATGAAAGAAGTTCACTTGGCCGAAGTTCATATGATCAACTCTGGCTCAGTTGTCTGTCATTGGCCGAAGCCCAAAAGGTAATGAAAAAAGTTCACTTGGGCGTTTGTGGTGCTCACCAATCTGTCCCCAAGATGCGACTTCAAATTAAACGGCTTGGGTATTACTGGCCCACTATGATACGGGATTGCGGAGAGCATGCAAAGAAATGTTATATCTGCCATATCCACGGTGATTTCATTCACAAGCATCATAATCTATTGCATCCTATGGTGGTGTCGTGGCCCTTCGAAGTCTGGGGAACCGACGTAGTTGGCCCAATTGATCCTCCGTCATCTAGAGGCTCCTGGTTCATACTGGCCGCAACAGACTACTTCTCCAGATGGGCTGAAGCTGTCCCGCTAAAAGAATTCAAGACAGAAGATATTCTGACATTCTTCCAGCTTAATATTCTATACCACTTCGGTACACTAAGAAGAATCATTTCTGACAACGGGCCTTCTTTCAAGAGCTTCAAAGTCTCATGGTTCGCTACTCAGCACAAGATAGACTGGAGATATTCCTCCATCTATAATTCAAGAGCCAATAGACTAGCCGAAACCTTCAATAAGACTCTATGCAAGCTCCTGAGGAAAAATGCTTCAGCCAACAAGAGAGACTGGAATCTCAAACTTCACGAGGTGTTGTGGGCATATCGTACCACGCACCATACTCCAACTCAGTCTACTCCATACTCATTGCTCTTCGGAGTGGAGGCGGTCCTCCCTCTCGAAGTCGAAGTCCCAATCTTAAGAATGGCCGTTCAGCACGAGTTGACGGAGGAGGAAAATGTGCTCCGTCGGCTTGAAGAGCTCGACGCCCTCGAAGAAAAGAGGCTCGCGGTGCAGCAAAATATGGAGCTATACCGAGCCCAAATGTCACGGGCCTTTGACAGGATAACCCGTCTCCGTGCTTTCAAGAAAGGTGAATTGGTGTTGGTCCTCAAAAGACCGATCATCCCCAATCGACATACTAAGGAAAAATTCGAGCCAAACTGGGAAGGACCATACGTCATCGAGAAAGTGTTCGACGTAGGAACCTACCAACTAATAAGTGCCGAGGGAGAAAGGCCCATGCCACCCATCAATGACCGATATCTTAAGAAATACTACACGTGAATGCTCCAAGTCGCAGGAGAATTGAGCACACCGGCCTTACGGTCTAGATCATACATCCTGTAAGACCGTATACAATCCACGAGCATAAACAACCCTATCTCTCCCAAGTCCTGCCGTTGAGACTACTTTCAAAGTCCCACCAACGCAAAAAAAAAAAAAAAAAAAACAAAAAAAAACGGTATGTCCACAAGAAAAACGGGCACGGATGAAAACCCGAAAGGGCTCCGTGAGTAAAAACAGCAAGACTGCCGACGAGTTTGTGAAAACCCAAAAGGGCGCAAACTCGTGAAAAGAGATAAAATACACTCGCAAAGTCCTCTCGACCTTGTGAGGAGAAAATCCCTGCGTGAGATCCTTACAAGTCACAAAGGAGCAACACACTTAGGAATCCTCACGATTCCAAAGGAGAACATACACCTGCGAGATCCTCTCGACTCGTAGGGAGAAAATGCTTTTATGAGACCCTTACGGCTCATAAAATTGAAAAGTCTTATGTGACAGGGACCTAAACCGGTCTCCTAAGCCATCGCTCCCCAACGGGAAATGGAAAATGATGAGTCGCTCCTGGCATTTCGCTTCAGTGTTAGCGGTGCTGATGCCGACCAAAACCCAAATCCCAAGTCCTCCTGAGGCAAATGATGAGTTGTTCCTGGCATTGTTCCAGTGCAGCAATGCTGATGCCAAACAAGATCCAAATCCCAAGTCCTCCCGAGGCAAATGATGAGTTGCTCCTGGCATTGTTCCAGTGCAGCAATGCTGATGCCCAACAAGATCCAAATTCCAAGTCCCCAAACGGCGAATGATGAGTCGCTCCTGGTACCATATTCCAGTGCAGCGATGCAGACGCCAACCAAAATCCAATTTCTCAAAATTCTCCCGGCCCTATGGTTAGTCCCCAAATTGATTGCCGTGTACAATCCACGGGCTCAAATAATTCTCAGCAGACCCATGCCCCACCGCATTCACCGGTCCAGCGTCCGGTCTCCGCCCTTAGACTTATGCTCCATTTTGGAAGATCCACTCATGTGTCCTTACGATACATGAGGCGAACCAACTTACAGGATCCTCACGACTCGTAAGAAAATGCCTTCGTGGGATCTTTACGACTCATAAAGGAAAAATACACTTAAGAGTCCTCACGAGTCCTAAGGAGAAACTGCACCTACGAGATCTTTTCGACTCGTAGGGAAAAAATGCTTTTATGGGACCCTTACGGCTCATAAAATTGAAAAACCTTAGGTGATAGGGATCTAAACCTGTCTCCTAAGCCATCGCTCCTCAACAGGAAAAGGCAAATGATGAATTGCTCTTGACATGTGTGCTTCAGTGTTAGCAACGCTGATGCCTACCCTAACCCCAAAATCCCAAAACTCCAATCCAATAGACCCCTAAGTCCTTAAACTGGGAACAGATGACCTCTAAGTCGTTAAACTGGGAACAGATGACCTCAAAGTCGTTAAACTGAGAATGAAGGAAATCGCCTCATGATAAATGATGATTCGCTCCTGGTACCATATTTCAGTGCAGTGGTGCTGATGTCAACCCAAATCATATTGAATCAGCAAGTCAACTTCAACCATGACACCGCAAGAAGCGGAGCAAGTCAAATCAAGTATCGACCGTCCAAGTCGCAAAAAGGGCAGAACCGACCGTCCACGTCGCTAAAATGCAGCACCGACCGTCCACGTCGCTAAAATGGCAGCACCGACCGTCCACGTCGCTAAAATGGCAGCACCGACCAAGTCGCAAAAAGGTCAGCATCGACCATCCAAGTCGCAAAAAGGGCAGACCGACCGTCCACGTCGCTAAAATGGCAGCACCGACCGTCCATGTTGCTAAAATGGCAGTATCGACCGTCCACATCGCAATAAGGGTAGCATCGACCATCCAAGTTGCTAAAAGGGCAGTATCGACCGTCCAAGTCGCTAAAAGGGCAGCAACGACCATCCACGTCGCTAAAATGGCAGCAACGACCTCCTCGTTGGAATTATGCTCTGCCTCGGAATCAAGTCAACCAGACACTCCATCTCGGAGACACGTCAAGCATCGAACATCCATGTCGTAAAAAGGGCAGTGCCAGCTTCCCAAAAAGCGGGAACCGAATGAAGTCGCCTCCAAGTGAAAGAAGATCCATCAATTTCATGCACACGATCCACATATGCTGTGTGCATTTATTGATGGGGGGCAATTTGTTGGGGTAAAAATTTACACCCCGGTTGGCCAAGTTAAAATCAAAGTCAACCCCAAACCAGGTGGGCCCAAGCCCAGGTCAAGTGGGCCAATACCCGGAGCGAGCCCGAACATGAAGCGGCCGGCCTCCCCCTTGCCAAAATAAAAATTTTGTAATAAATAATTTTGTTGTATTTCTTGTATTTTATTTTATGAATAAATATAAGAAAATGGACATAAAGCCAAATTTTTGTAAAGCCCATGGCTTATGTGCAAAAAGAAATAGCACATGAGGCATGGGATGGGCAAAATACCATTTTGTAAAGCCCAAGGGGCTATATGTAAAGTGTATAGCCTATAAAGGCAAGGATAATGAAAATATACCAACAACTTTTTTCTCTCTCCAAAATAAATCCAGATCTGTGATCTTCTTCTTCTTCAAGGTTCAAAACCTTCTTCTTTCTTTTGAATAAAATCAAGAGTTTTACTCTTCCTTTTCCAAAACTAAATAGTTTTTCACCACAAAACCCACAAAGAGGAACTTGGATCTTCCATTAGATCTCAAAAAGGGGAGACTTTTAAATCTCACCCCCTTTCTCCAAGATCCGGCCAAACGACAGGAAGATGAAGGAGACCCATCTCCAGAAGCCCCACTTTGGGGATGATCCAGGGCTCAAGGTGAGAAGCCCCCTTCATCAGCTTCAAAATATCCTAGGAGTTTAACTCCTTATACATACACACACACACACAAAAAAAAAATAATATGTGTTCCTTTTTGGGAGTACAACTCCCATTGCAGGGACCAAGTCCCTTTTGCCTCCCGAGCGCGCCCAGAGCGCCAGCGCCCTTGCGCTCAAAGCGCTAGCGCCTAAAGCGCCCAGAGCGCTAGCGCCCAAGCGCCCACATGCCTGACACGTGGGGCGCTAGCGCTCTTGCGCTCAGAGCGCTAGCGCTTTGGGCGCTAGCGTCCAAAACGCCAGCACCCGAGCGCCCACGTGCTTGACACGTGGGGCGCTAGCGCCCTTGCGCTCAGAGCGCTAGTGCCCAAAGTACTACCGCCCGAGCGCCCACATGCCTGACACGTGGGGCGCTAGCGCTCAAAGCGCTAACGCTCTTGCGCTCAAAGCGCTAACGCCCAAAGTACTAGCACCCGAGCGACCACGTGCCTGACACGTGGGGCGCTAGCGCTCTTGCGCTCAAAGCGCTAGCGCCCGAGCACCCACATGCCTGGCACGTGGGGTGCTGGCGCCTTCTCCCACGCAACCTTTGGACGCCCTTTCCCTTTTTTTCTATATATATATATGTATATATATACACAAACATACACACATACTCCATGACACTATCCCTGTTAGAAAAAAATTTCTAACGGGGCGCTGCCCTGGACCCCGCAAGGGGGATGCTAGCCCCCTTGACCCCCAGCCCGCTATACAGGTAGCGGGACCCCCGTAAAAACTCTGCGGGGCCCCCGATATATCCAAAACCCTTTCAAAACACAACACACGTACACTGCACATTGAGTTCGCATGACCAGTTCAACCCGTCAATCGAAGGTTCTCTCGCTCCAAAGGCGAGGGGTAATTAACGGCAGCTTAGTTCGTGGCTGCCGAAGATTCGGATCCCCACAATCAACCCCAGTCTATCCTAGGCAGAGGGAATCTGTAATGCGTCTGACAAGCGCACGCGTATTCCCATCTCAATGGGGTGACGAAAAACACCCTACACTATGCTTTTGGCAACGAGCAAGTTACCTCATCTCCCATGAGATTTGAACAGACTGGAGGGGATATAAGAACATATGGTACCTCCGCGGTCCCCATAACTAAGAAGGTTGATAACGGTAATGGTTTAGCCCATGTGGAGCCTATGAAGAAAAAGGCTCTTTCTTCCATCCCGAAGGAAAGGCCTGTGGTCACGACTCTGGCAACTTCATCAGAACTACTGTCTCTCGGCTATCATGGATCTTATCCGCCTTCACGACGCATGGATTCTGAGGTGGATCCGGAGCTACAGGCAGCTTTGGTTTTGTCTCGGGTTGAAATGAGGATGAAAAAGAGGGGTGATAGGCCTTCAGTGGCTCTTCAAGAGCAGGAGGCCCGGGATATTGCCGAAGCCATTGCACAGTCCAAGGTGGCGCTTGCTGAGGAGCTAGGGTGCCTATAAGAGCGCTAAATTTAGGCGAAGAGACTGAGCTAGGCTCCTAGGTGACTGGAGTTGGGGCAATCTCGACCCGTCCAGGTCCAAGTGGTCCTGGGACCAGTGCTGCTGGGTCAAGTTCTAGCGGCGCGGGTGTTAGCGCACGTGTTGAAGAACCGGGATTGAGTGGTGCTGGTGTCGCCGCTCCGAGTGTGCGTATTTATGAGCCATGTTCTAATGGCGCTGGTATTGGTTACTTGTGTGCTGGTTGATAGCTTATGGTTTTCGATGATCCATTTATTTAGTTTTGATGATAGCTTAAACATGAATAGTTCGTTTAGTGTCACTTGCTTTTCTTACTTATCATATCGACACTAAACTTGTATACACTTAATATTTAGCTTGCATATCCTTTATCTTGTGTATACCGAGTAATATATCAATATCTCATGTTATACTTGTGTTATATTCTTGATATCGATATATTACTCTAATTCATTGTTTTGGTAATTGACAATATGAATTTGTATGTACATATGATCTATATCTTGCTTCTATTATACCATGTATATATATTTAGTATATCAATATCTCATGCTTTGATTTAGAGTTATATCTTGATATTGATATACTATTCATGATTGCGATATCAAAAACAATGAATATTCATATACATGTGTTTCATATTACATAGTTCATAACACTGTATATGATATGCTTGGTCGTGTTTGAGATTGTTTTTCAGGATATTTTCATGACACAAGCATACAAAGGAGGATGGAGTAAAATTGAGCTTAACCGATATATCTAATGGAGGTTGGAGAATACGGACAAGTGCTTTACAATTTGCATATTCAATCTTCATGATGCTAAGTAGCCAAGGTTCAAGAGATTCAAGGGTTCATACTACGAACAGTCAAGAAGCTAGAAGCCAAGTCCAAGTTTGAAGCGTGATAGATTGAAGTCGAAGAGAAGCTCATTTGAAGATCAAATATCGACTTCAAAAAGCAAGTGAGTGAAAGGGCATGTTCGAGTTTAAAGAGTTAAGTGTCGAAGCCAATCTGAAGATCAATCGACTAACGCAAATTCAAGCAAGGCGCCAAAGTTTCAAGAGCTCAAGTCGAGACGACGAAGATTCAAGATTTCGAAGAAATGCGATACCAACATAGGAATCTTTGTAAGTACTTGATCGATTATAGTTTATATCAATTATAGCTCTTGAACACTCACACATGATTGCACAAAAGTTTTACAAACATTGGGTTTTCGAGTTTAAAATTTTCGTATTCATTTAAAACCCAAACTGTTGTTTTTATGCTTAGCCAGATGTTTGCCTCGTTGAAGTTCAGATATCTATGCACTGTTGATATCTAATATTTCAGATATGTTTTCAAAATTGAGATGAGACAAACTTCTGAAGGTCAATGGACTAGACATCTGATGAAGGTTTTGAAAATGGCATTTTTAAACTTCAGACATCTGCCCATTTGAACTTCAGACATTTGGTTTTGGCTCTGTACTTTCTAGTAAGGAACACAGACGTCTGCAGTTCATCGTGGCAGACGTCTGATATTATGTTTTTGCCAAAACTTTTTCTGCTTCAGACGTCTGCCTATTTGAACTTCAGACGTCTATAGTTAAGTTTTTTTTTGAAAATATAGCCGTTGGTTTGCTTTTTCTAAAAGGCCAGAAGTCTGTCCCGATATTCTTCAGACGTCTTTCTTGAGCGCTTTCTGATGACTTTGACCCATAATGGCTAGTATTCTATAGGGCTATAAAAAGGTTTTGTGTTGGTTTTTTGAGCCCCAATCACTTAGAGATTTCAGTTGCCTATATTCTAAAGTTATTTTCAAAAGAAATATCTCATCTCTTGTAAGAGTTTAAAAGAGTTTTCAATTTTCTATCCAAATTCACTCACATACACAAAATCAAGAGCTTTCATTTGATTATCCATACTTATAAGAGTATTAGAGAGAGAGAGATTTGAGAGAAACTCCTTTAAGAGTATTGTGCTTCATTGTAAACCCTCTTCTTGTCTATGTGAGGATCCTTGAGTGCAAGGGTGCTTTTGTAAGAGAGAAGAATGAGAGATTTGTTTTTCTTTCTTTGTGTGAGGGCCGAGACGTTATCGGTGCCTTTGCAAGAGAGGAGTGCAAGTGCTTGTATAGAGAAGAGTCACTCGTGTGTCGAGTGATGTGTTTAGTTGTGGGTGCGCAATGTGAGAGTCTCGGTGGAGACGTGTTTAGTTGAACGGGCTCGTATGCCTAAAGAAAGTGGACTAGGGGATCTCCCGAACCATTCTAAATCGACTCGTGTTTACGTTTGCAATTTCTCTCTTTCTTTATATTGCTTATTAGATTAGAAATGTCTCAATTACATACTTGTTCCCTACTTTCTATAATTGCTCACTACTTACTCTTTATGCTCATTGCTTATACTTGATATTGCTCTTGCTTGCTATATGCACTTTGTTCGCAATTGTAGTATTGCTTGATATCATATCTATTTGCAATTGTGTTTTATACTAGCAAGCCACTCTTCTCTTTTAGTATATCCATTGCTTAAGCTATTAAGTTATGTTATCTTTGTAAGTGTAGTAGATAGATTTTTTAATTTGAGTATATTGTTTGTGTAGTCCTATTCACCTCCTTTTAGGACTACCTATGTAAGCTTCCACGCTACCCTTTTAGTTGGTATTAGAGCTTGGTACTCAAATTTTCGTAGGTTAACATCCTTGAGTAGATCTTATGGTATCATATCTACCCTCGTATTCTTATCATGATGAACCATCTATTCACAACTCTCCATATTTTGATAGTTCAAAATTTGATGTTTGGAAAATTATGATGCAATGCTTTTTAGAGTCTCTTGGTAGAAGTATGTGGTTAATTGTTGATCGTGAGTATTCTATTCCATCTATTGCTAAATCTAAATGGAATACTTATGAAAAAGATTCCTTTTTTCTGAAAATTAAAGCTATTAAAATTTTGCATTGTGTTTTAAATATCGATGTTCTTAACAATGTCTTCTCTTACAAGACGGATCATGATTTTTGGTGCTCATTGGAGCAAATCTATAGAGAGCAATCCGTATGCAAAGAAAGAGAGAATGCCGAGAGAATGACTCAAATAGCGACTTTGGAGGCATATCAACAAAATGTGAATCAAAAATGACGATCCAACTTTATGGAGTTTGATAAGGGTGTCTTAATCTTGGGGCTGTAAGTAATCCATCTTTCGATTATCGTATACTTATCTATGATCAATTGCTAGATGCTTTCAATATTATTCATTGTAGTTTCAATTTGATGGCTTCTAGAAATGATTTGTTAGATGAGCAAATTTCTTCTCTCATTGATGAGAAAAATGATTTGATTTCGTTTTGCAATTCCTTTAAGATTTTGAATTGATTGCCAAATGTCGCGCTTTAACTTCCACTCATGATTCTCAAACCACTTTAATTGATAGATTAGAAGTTGCGAAGAATGGGCTGCTTTCAAAACTTGATTTGCAATGTATTTCTCTTGATGATTTAAAAGTAGAAAACGAGAATTTGGTTTTAACTAGCAATACTTTGAGAAAAGAAAACGATGATATGATTTCAAGTTTTAAATGCGATATTGATTTGTTGAAATCTTCTCTTGATTCTCATGATGCATTGGTTTGTGATTTTTCGTCTCGTAGGAAAGAAAATAAGAACTTGCTTTTATCTTGCGAAATCTTGAGAAAAGAAAATATCAATTTGATTTCAAGTTCTAAAAATGAGATTGATATTTTGGAATCATTTATTTTATCTCAATAATCGGTTCTTTTGGAAAATGTTTCTTACAAGGAGAAAAATGAGCTTTGGAGTTCTTCTCTTGATAAGCTTTTAAGTGTTGATTCTTTACATGGAAAGAAGAAGAAAGTTTTAAACCGAAGATGAGTTGGCTTTAAAAATACTTTGAAATTTCAAAAACCTCTTCTACTAGATGTGTCAAACATGCTTCCATTCATGCTAAATTTTATGCTCATTCCCATGCATATCTTTATAGATTTAGCTCAAAACGAACTTTCAAGAAGTATGCACACCCAACATTTGTATTATCTCATGCTATTGACACTTCTAGGATTTCCATGCATGTACATACACACACTTGTCATTCTTTTGGTGCACATCGACGTTTCGCATTTGCATGTACTTTGAAAAAGAATATATTTTCGCATGCCAATATTAGTTGGGTTCCCGAGTTTAACTCTTATGGATCCAAGAAAACTTGGATACCAAAATCCCCTTCCATACCTTATTTTGTAGATGTGGACTAATTGACGACTTGAGAGATTCGGAAGCTTGATGAGCAAGAACAACTCAATGGAAAATTTGATTGGCTCATCAATTTATGGGGTATCATATTTCTTTTCTATACTCTTTTTAGAATATCACCTATTCATTTAACCTTAATGTTGATATTCTATTTGAATATATTTTATCTTGATATACCCCTTATGATGCACATATGTTATCTTTAATAATTCTTTTTGCGCTTGTTCAAGTATGAGATGCTATTCGTAGGATATTTCAATTGATATTTACAATTGGTATCATTCTTATGCTCATATGTGAACTCTTATGATCATTTGCTTAAACTTGCTGTCTTTTAAACTTGAACACAAATTGGTATGAAAACTTGATTTAGATTTGCATATCCTTTTAGTTTTCTTGCCATGACCCACTCTCCCTTGTTTAAAATATGTTTTTAATCTTATAAATGAAAGTTCGTATCCATATAGGTTTAAATTGTTTAAATTATTTTCATACGGATACATTTTGGCACATGTTTTAACTCGTACCAATTTTCAATTGGTATCTTTGCTTTATGCCTTGTTGATGTGTGTTTATGCTTAAACTTGCATAATTGTTGCACACACACTTCTTGCATGAGTAGAATTATTTATTGGTATTGAATTCTTAGCTCATCTTGCCAAATAACTTCTGCAACCCTTTTAGGAGACTACTTGTGGATTTCATTAATTACAACGAATCCTACGAGTATAACAAAGAAAATTAAAGACCCTTGAGCTCTCACAACCTAAGAGAAGGTAAAGGGAAGAGACAACCGAATAATTCTATTCAATTTCTCCAGAACTAGTGGCCATTCTCGACTAAAATAATTCCTTCGAGTTCATATGTAATTATACGATGGTATTTCCAAGTAATATGGCTCATCATAGTGATACAGAGTGTTCCGGAGAAAGCTAAAGGAAAGTAGGAGTAGCAGGGAAATATGTGACTTTGTCGTGAACCATGACAATCCAAAATCAAAGTGTGTAAGAATGTTTGGTTAATTTGATTAATGAGTTTTAGTTTAAGGTAAGTCATGGTTGCAAACTAGAGAGAGAAAAGAAACACTCAGCGTGCACTCTATCAAAATTAGATTGGTTAATCATTTTATCTAATCAGGATGACTCCCACTGTATCCTCGAATTCTCTTTCAAACTCTAAAAGGAGAGCTAGTAGGAATCATTTACACCTTACAAGTTCGCTAACCGTTCAGCCAGGTCGGTGTTGGTAATCCTAGAGAGGTCCCTTGTGCTTTCACACGGATCCAATTTAATAACCCCATTTCCGCAGAGGAGTAACCTCATTAACATTTTCTAGACACATAATAGGTTAGCTAATTGTGAAGTGAAAATCACCCGAGAATTAATACCTATTCATCTGTGGGAATCGAGACCCAACTATCATTGTGTGATAACTCTGACGGAAGCCGACCAAAATTACCATACTTCAGAAGGTATGCACAAACTTAGCAAGTTTCTCTTATATTTGAAACTCCCGATACGGCTTTTGCCCCTCGGACCCTAGTGACCTTGACGGAGTCAACAAATCAAAGGGTCCTATTCAAGTTCAACCCGTCATTATCTTGATTGTATTAAACCAACCCGCACAAGCCCTTGACGGAGTCAACAATGCCGTACGACTATCCTAACCAATCATATTGCTTGCTACAAACAAACACCACTTAGCTACAGCACACTACGCCTTAATGGAGTCAACAAACGTGGCATGAATAATAAACAATACTCATAGGAAATGACGGAGGGTTACGGCTGGTTTTTGGCGAAAAACCATTAACGTAATTAGCTCGATATCGTTGAAGGAACTCGAGTAGCTTATGAAAAAGGAATGGTTTAGGCTCCGCATTATAAAAAGGAGTGGTTTTGTAGAAAACTAAGTGTCATGGTAACATAAACTTTTGTTTAAGAGCGAACTCCCCATGAAGGGATCAAAGCTTTTTCCTCATTGAATGAGGTGCAGGATATTCCTACCGAATACCTCTATGCAAAGTAAAATAATATAACTATAAGTTTTAAAATTTAGTTCCGACAACATCATTTAGGTTTGTTTTCCTTACATTAACATATAACGCATTCCCATCATATTAAGTTTCCAAGCCATACCAGAAACAACCAAAATAACATATTTTTATATGCCAACAGCATTCACCACGGGGTCCCGGGTCTTCATCGTAAGGTTACTTAACTTACGGCAGGACGGGGACAGGGCTAGCACAGATGGAAAACATATAAAAGTATCTAATGTATATATATATATATATATATATATATATATCATCGAAAGCAGAGAAAAACATCACAGGCATGCGAACAAAGAACGGTATGGAATAGCGGATAAAGTAGGAGCCCCGTGTTTCATTTGAGCCCAAATAAAATGCAGCGTTTCCTGGTCGTGTGGATAGCCCGTACAACATCGATCCTAGACCCCTACGAGTGTGGCAAGTCACCTGCCAATTCTAGAAACTGGGTAACCCGCTCTCAATATCATGAGTCGGTCACCCGTCGCTTTCTAGAATCTAATAACTTGGGCACTCCTCCGTGGGTCAATCCTATAACCTCTACAAGTGCGACGAGCAACCCGCTAATTCTAAAGCGAGCCGGCCCGGTCTCAAATACCATCAGATGCCCACCTACCGCACTCTAGAACCCGGCTACTCAAGCACTTCTCCTGGGTTAATCCTAGTATAGAAATGAAATATATATACAACGGTGATATCGACCAAATCTTAGTCAAGATTGAAAGAATACCCTAGCACCACCACAAGGTTAAAACCGGCATCAAGCATGCAACTTTAAAAATTCGGGGTGCTAAGCTACACTATCCAAAAATCTAACTAGATTATTAGGGTTTAACACATGATATCTAAAGAACTATTCTAAGATATGGAGATCACAACCTTTGTAGACCGTGTCCTTCTCTTCTATAGCTCAGGGTAGTGGTCCCTATGACTCCTCTAGGCTCCATTTGAAGAAATGCACGAACTTGCTTCGCGGCCTTCGTGTCGAAGATCATCCACCCGAAGTTTCTCTAATCCAAGCTACCTCTTCACTAAACTCTCTTTAGTGAAGGAAACACCCTAAACTCAAGTGCTAATCAACTGTAGGATGGTGAAGTAGGGGTTGCAAGCTCACTAGGTTGATACAAAGCCCTATGGTTCACATCACATATAAGGGTTAGGGCTTTGAGGTGGAGGAAGAAGGAGATAATGGTGGAGAGCTAGAGAATGAACAAAAAGAATGATCAAGTATGAAGAATGGCTCTCCCCCCTCACTTATTGAAGCATAAAAATATATCTCAATAATAAAATGGAACCATGCTTCAATAGTGCAAGAAAAACCAATAAAAATTTGACCAAGCCATGCCTCACCATTCCACAAATATCTCCCCATTTTTCCACCTCTTTTTTCTATTTTCTCAAAAATAGAAAATCCAACCATGCTTCATAATACACACACACTCACACTCACACACACATATCATATACATATATTATTATATATATATACATATATACATATATCATATACATATATTAAGAAGAAAATAATGAGTGAACTTAATATTAGTTAATATATAATTATATCAAATATAAATATATATCAAATTATTAAGTCAACACTTGATTTAATAATCCAGTTATATCTCATATAATCGACTAATATCATTTATCTGTATATCACATTATCAAATCAACACTTGATTCAATAATCCGGTTATATCACATATAAGCTAACCGATATCAAATTACCGCCAGATTAGAATACGGTATCACATTCTCGTATTTAATCAAGCCTCCCGCACATATCAACATATGTGCCCTACTTTGTTTCGCTTGAACTAGGAAATCTCTATATGGGATTCTAAAGACTCATCAATAAGCCAGCAGTAGGTGATGATCACAACAGTTACCCATAAGCTGTCAATGGTACAAGCTGGACGTAACGGTTACCCAGGTATTGAGCGAATAGAAGATCAACAAGCAAGCTTGTCCAAACTCCTATGAAGCCTATAAGTAACACTTACCGTACAGTCCAGTCTCTTCTTCTGATATGTCGCATATCAAGTCTATGGGTGGAATCGTCAGACCCTAGTAACTTGATAAGTCATTCCAATGTGTGGCTCATAACGGTTCGAGAAACTACTGATAACACTTACCAGTAAATCTCATCAGCCCTGGCCAGAGACTTACTGTTATAGCCAATCGATGCGCAACATCAACTCCTAATACCGGGAGAGACGAAACCCCTCCTATCACTCACTGCCTCCATGTGACTCAGGACTGTACCCAAAATCCACCTGTTTGCACGACTCCTTTGAGCCGTGGTAGGAAGGAAATCAAAGCACAGTGGGAACCACACAAGACACTATGACGATCTCGGGTCTACAGACTAACCTGTACCAGTGTCACCAGAGAATTGCTATCTGACGATAGATATAGTACCATCTAGAAGTTCTCGGCGAGTCCTGTTCGGTATACCCATTCTCTAATGAGCACCTGTGCACAATCTTTGATGTCAAACACCAATGGTTATGGGATCAACCATCGCCCCCTACAGGGTCAAGAAACGTACACACTAGTCTACTCTGAAATATCGATGCCCTATCTCGATACTCCATCGATTAGGAACAATTAAAGGATGTGCTTGTGGACTACACAAGTCCCAGTAATATGATCTGCATCATAGTCCTGGTATTCAAGCTAACATCCTAAGGGCTTTATCAACATGTATCAAGAGACGGTATAATAACACAAGTGTACATGTTAAGATAAAGAGCAACCAGATAGTATACTATTATGTCGAGCAAGAAAGTCCTCTATATATATGTCCAAGCATCCACTATATCATACAATAATGGCCTCTAGGGCAAACATATTCCTAACAAAGATTACAACATACGGAAACGGCAGCCACAAGTTGGAGCTCGTTCCGGACATATGAATACAATATTATAAAACACAACTGTATAAGCAAATCACACAAGGGGCTATCCAATACGACAATCCGGCTAAACCATCACAATGTATGTATATATATATATATATATATATATATATATCAAAACAAGTAAGTAACGAGTGTGCAACCTCGTCTAATCGAACAACCTCGTCTAATCGAACATATAGCAATTAGACGACGTTCAACAACATATATATAAAGATACAAAACACAAATGATGCTAAATTTTGACCAAAAACTATCCTGAGTTGCCCGTATGCTAAACTATACAAACTGAAATCTGGGGGCAAAAAGAGGTATACCAAAAATCAAGTTTCCATGATTCCAAACAATTGACAAAATCCATGGACTTTTTGAAAATTTTGGGACGACTGTTCAGTCGAAAATATCGCACTTTTGATATGACATTTTCCTTACTTTTCTTAAATATCTAAAGGTGTTTATTATAAATATGACACATATGAGGGTTTATCTGTAAAAATATTGTTTTCATATGTTTATATATTATAATTAACATTATGAAGGAAAATATATGCATATAATATTTTGATAATTTAAATATGCATATCATATCAAATATCCTTAATTAATATTCTTAAAATATAATATCATATCAAATTGGTTAGGATAATATCTTAAAAATACTAAATATTACTAATATTATTCTTTGAGATATGGTGCAAGCTTTGGTTTAGGTCAAGAGATCGATATGTTGAGATGGCGGAAATAAAAAATCTGCTGAAATATTAAAGAAAATCGAAGAATCAATACTGGCAGAGACTCGGGAAATATTTTCAAATTCCAGACATCAACTAAATCTCTATGTGTCACAAGAATAAAGCCCAAGAAATTTGCACCCAACAAACCACAGATCCGCGGCCAAACCATGCAATATGCGACGGATCCGCGGCTGATTCACCGAATCAGGAGTTAGGATTTTCAGGTTGGATTTGCTACAACTAACCCTAATTCTGGGGATCTTTGGTTTCTGGTTTTGGGGCTATATAAAGGACCGAGGGCTAAACTTAGAAATCATCAATCTTTTACACAAGCTAATCACCGTCAAAGAACAAGTGATCCAAGACAGGTCTAAGATTCGATGTGATAAAGCGACGTGAGATTCGACGGAACATCTACATCCGACAAGGCAGAGATCGAGAGCAACTTCTTCTTCCTCTTGTAATCTAAACTTGAAGTTTGTACTTGTGAAGTTGATTAATAAATGTAGATCTTTAGTTTAATTAGTTTAATTATTTAGTTATATTATGAATTTCATCTCTATTTGTTCTTCTATCTCCATCATGCGTGAGTAATTCTCTGCTTGATAAGGTTCGTAGGATTAGAGTAGAACAATGGATGAGAAAATGTTTTAACTTCTTTTAAGTATTATGAAGTTTATAAACTTTAGCAAAATAAATGTTAACATCCTTATCGGGCGCGCTACCAATTTATTGCTAGTCTCGACCGCGATTTGAGATCATATTAATAATTGTTTTATTAAGGGCTAGACATGAATAGAGATCAATGAAAGGACAAGGGTCAATAGTGGGGAAACCCTAGTTTCTTCCAAGAACCCTAATTCTCATTCATCACTATCTATCTAGTATTAACTCTATCAATAGATAAAATGAGTAATCTTTATTAGTCATCCATGACTACTAAATCCGAACGAACCCTACAAGCATTCTTCTTATAAAATCTATATCCGTATTCAAACTAGATCTGTATTCTACATCCGTATTTTGATGTAGATTTAGAAACTATTCTCCACTATTCTTTATTTCTCTATTCTTCCTCTTTTTCAACACGTCTAAAGTAAGATTGAAAGATTCCACATATCCCTGAGGACGACCCGTACTTGTCTCGGTCTAGCTACACGCGACGCCGTTATTGATTGCGGTTATTTCTACAAACACTTCTTTAAAATAGATCAATCAAATGGCGTCGTTGCCGGGGCTATGTGCGTAATTTTTTATTCTTACTATTCATGTTGAATTCTTATTCGATCTATATCATAAAATAAAACAAACCGCATCTTGCATATTTAACGATTAGTGTGCGATTTTTGCGAGGGAATCTGGGGTCACTGTAGCGAGGAGATAACGATTCAGAGACATTCATCAAGACCCAGAGAAGTAAGGGAGGACACCGTAGCAAAAAAATTTCAAAGAACTCCCAACTCCGCGGTGGAACCGCGGCAAGAAGTGTGTTTTGGCGACGGAACCGCGGCGATGTTGGTGAGTTAGGGCTTCAATTTTCTCTGGTATCTTTTCTATCTCTTTCTCTCTCCTCTGAAAAATCCAATAACATATTTTCTGCAGGATTTTTTGCAAAATTTTGCCGCTCAAAAATCTTTTTGCGAGTTTTGTTTTGCGGTTTGTTTGTGCATATTTTAATACGAACATTAAGGGGCAAAGACCAAATTCAGATTAGGTGGGGATTTCATCATCCTTCCTAAGCCCCACAAATCACAAAACGAGCATCCGCATCACCGTACATTAATTAAAAATTATCTAGACCAAGACTCTAAGGACCGTCGCGCTCAATAAGGACAGAGAAAGGTCGTGGATAATTTATCGCTTATCCGCATTATTTTTGTGGTGTCTAGGAAAGTGTGTCTAAGGCAAGTGGTTACTTAATTAGGCCCGCTATTTTCGGTGATTCGTATAGCGGATACCTCCCGCTTACCTGACACTTACCTAGCCACAAGAGTGATAAATATGTGGTAGAGTATTGATCCTACGGCTTGTCCTTTGGAAGTCTAGGAGCGGTCTAGAGACTTGACCTAGGTAACCTTAGTTCTAGGGTTGTGTGTGCATTTTTTTTTAGTTTGTCTCACGTCCGTCACTTTTCAAAAAAAAACCAATTTTTAAGTTCCCACACGCTGCCACGTGCGTTAAACCCTCTTAGTGCATGCTCAGCTGGACACAGGATTCTAGTGCCCGTCTTGTCTGCATTTCTGCTATCGACTCCGAAGTCGGTACTTTTTCATCTTCTTTTTTCCCTCCACCTACCACATCCGCCATGGACGGTTCTCCATCAGATTATAATACCACCCTGCCACCACCCGTCAGTGCGCAGAATCCACCGTGCATCTCTCTCCAAGAAAGATGTTACCCCATGCACGGACCCCTTCCTACCTGTCTATCTATTCCACCAGCCAATGGGGATAATTTTGAAATTAAACCCCAATTCATCAAACTGTTGCCCAAATTTCACGGGCTTGAATCCGAAGACGCATACGGTTTTATAAACAAATTTGAAAACGTATGCGCAATGATGGGTACGTCACAACTGTCTATGGATACTATGCGCTTACGTCTTCTTCCTTTTACTTTGTGCAATCTAGCAGAAAAATGGATTTATAATACTGCCACACATTCTATTGCCAAATGGGATGAATTCGTTGTAGAATTCCTTAAGAAATTTTATCCCAATCATAAGACCGTCCGCGTTCGAAGCGAGATTAACCAGTTTACCCAATTTCCTTATAAACCATTTTGGAAATTCTTTGAACGGTTTAAGGATCTTCTTTTACAATGCCCTCATCATGGAATCAATAGATAGGACTTTTGTCACATTATATATGAGGGTGTTGATCCAACAATAAAACAGATGCTTGAAACCATGCGTCAATGTCATTTCCTATCTAAAGATGGTGGTGAAACTTGGCAATTTCTGGAAAATCTTGCTGAACAAACTCTACAGCGGGAAAGCGTTAAACCTACATCGTCTAGGGGAGGTATCCATCAGCTCGATATTTCCATCACAGTGAAAGCCGAAATGGCCGCGATACAAAAGAAACTCGATGCTATAGAAAACAAAGTCTCTTCAGTTCTCCTAAACCAATTTACGCTCCCCAAAACCGTGTGTGGTTGTTGTTCCAACCCATCACATCTAACGGAAGAATGTCCTTTGAATCCACCGTTTCAAGGTCAAGAACAAATTAATGCTACTTTTCAGCAGCGACCTCGAAACGATCCTTATTCTTCCACATATAATCAGGGATGGAGGAATCATCCTAATTTTTCTTGGAACCAAAACCGAAATCAAAATCAGTTCCAAAAAAATTATCAAAGACCTCCTCCACAGCAACAAAAACCACACCCACAGAGTTAGCACCCCTTTCATTCGCAACCTTTTCAAAATCCGGCCAACAATTCTACACCTTATAATAATTCTTTCCAAACGGCCGGTAACGAAAACCCATCTGCACTCGAACGAACCGTAGATATGTTTATTAAATATTCCATGCAATCGACGGATGAAATAAAGTCTTCTATCCAATCATTAACACAGACCACCACCTCCCATGGTGAAAGTATAAAATCGATAGAGGTACAACTTGCATAAATAAATGTTGCGATGAGTGCGAGAGAAAAAAGGAAACTTCCATCTCAACCTATACCTAATCCTGGCCACTCACAAAGTTATAATGTGAGTGCTGTTACTACATTGAGATCAAGAAGAGTGCTGGATAACCAAGTGGGTGAACACGTTCATGACGTTGATGATATTAATGATACCCCGGCTTCTACTTCTTCTCCTTATTCGTCTAGTCCACCACCTTCTTTCGAGCCTATTCTCCGTTTTCCCCAAGGCCTGAACACTCAACCCACTTTCTCGAGTCAACCTAAAACAATCCCAACTCCAATTTTTGGATCCATTCTATCTCCACAATCCTCTCCAATGTTGGACCCAACCCTTATTGATAAAGCACCTTATCCAAACAAGTTAAGAGGAAACAGACTAAGTCCATAAATAGAGAAGATTTTGGAAATTTTTAAGCAAGTTAACATAAACATTTCTCTCCTAGATACTATTCAACAAGTTCCATCTTATGCAAAAATTCTAAAGGACTTATGCACTAGGAAGAGAAAAACTCAAGTGCCTAAAAAAGTTTTCTTAGCGAGTAATGTAAGCACTGCTTTTACCCAACAACTACCCAAGAAACGAAAGAATCCCGGAAGTCCTACCATATCTATTTCTATTAGGGGTAAAGATATCAATCGTGCTCTACTCGATTTAGGCGCTAGTGTTAACTTTTTTCCGTATTCTGTGTATGGGTAATTAGGGATCGGAGAAGTAAAACTGGCGCACTGCACTCTTCAGATGGTCGATCGATCTATCATCCAACCTAGGGGTGAGCTAGAGGATGTGTTAATCAAAATCAGGAAATTTATATTCCCTGTGGACTTTATCGTTATAGATATACAGCCTGTAGCGAACCCACGAAACCAAATTCCGGTGATTTTAGGTCGACCTTTTCTTGTGACTTCCAACGCAATAATCAATTATCGAAACGGCTCTATGACCCTATCTTTCGGGAATATGTCAATTGAGCTTAACATTTACAAGTTGGGAAGTGAACCCTCCGAACCCTATGCTCAAGTATTATCTATTGAAGCGATAAATTTCGACAGCAACGAATTTGAATAGCTTCACGATTTTGATCTTGACTCCACTAGTACGTTGTTGTGTGACCCTGCTATTTGTTATACACATACGGACACTTCTATCGAGCTGTCCGGGTCAACATCTAACGCTGAATATGAACTTTTTATGGAGTCCGAGTATTATCCTGTTCTTTCTGATGAGATTATTATTCGGGATATCGATGAAAGCTTTGAAGAAATTTTTACTGAAGAACTCGCATTCTTAGAAAACATGGGTGTTGTGCTGAATCAAGCTCAACACAAAGAAGTTGAACCACCACCCCTTCTTCTTATCAATAACAAGAACGCGAGTAATCCACCATCACTGTTTCGTCTCTATAAACCGAGACGTAAACACGTTCTATTCCACCCCTTATCCCCTCCCCATTTCTTCACGTCGATAGGTGACATGTTCTTCTACCAACCAGTGCGTTACATCGATAAAATATTTGAATTGTTGGTGTTGACTTTTGGTCTTTGTAAAGTTTTGCATAGACCGATAACTTTAACCCCTTGTTATAATTTTAAATACTTAATACGATTTTACTCAAGTTTGGGGGGAGGGATATATTTTAGCTCTGGAAAGAAATTTTTTTTAAAATTATGAGCCAAAAATAAGTTTGGGGGAGGATTTCACTTTCATTATTTCTTTTCCCCGATACTTTTTCTCCCAAGTCTACAGTTTTTTTAAAACTTGACAGATGACATCAGTGAGGACATTGCTGCAAACAGGTTTAGGGGAGGTTTGTGCTTATTCACGTATTATTTTGCATCATACTAGATATAAGCAAAAAAAATGATAATGAAAGTTTGAAAGTGAAAATTTACATATGAAAGATATGAATAGTTTGAGAAAAGCAAGAAACTTAGATATTTTCTTAAACAAAACTAGTAATAAGTAGTTATGAGCCGTTGTCCCAAGGGTTAGTAAGATGAAGGAAATCATTAATCTGAGGATAAAAATAAGTCTGAAAAATAGTCCTTATTCTTGAGGCCAAACATCTGAATGTTGATACCCTACTATACACACTTGCACACATCTTGAAACTTGGGATAGTAGAGGATACCTTGAAATGCTCTTGTTTAAAAGACTTAGTATGAAGAAAAATATATATATATATATGTGTGTGTGTGTGTGTGTGTGTGTGGTGAAGAAAAAAATGAATACTGGTTTTTGTAAATACCAAGGCAGCATATAAAAAAAATATAGCGAGAGTGCTTTATCACCTAGTGCCTTAGACCAACTGATTTGGGAGCCACTGCTAAGCTTTAGGTGTTGCAAGACGAACAATTACGCCTAAATACGCGAGCACATTTAGTAATCGGTTGGTTATTACCCCAAGAAGTATGAACGGTCGCATGAAGGATGTGTGAGTAATTTCATCAAAAAATTCACCGACTAAAAAGTACTTTGAAAGATGGATAAGAGTATGATAGCTTGAACTGAATTCTCTAAGTGTAGGGATATTTTTTATACACACGTAGGGGTATATGATCGATATTTGGAAGAAAGATAGGGAGGAAAACTAAAGACGATGTTTTATTGAGGGATGATATGATTTCTACCATTTTTTCCTGACCATTAAGATAAGACTCATGACAACCGAAAAACTGGTGTAGTTGGAAACTCTTATTTTTAAGTTCTTTCTTTTATAGTTCTTATTTTTGTATGTAACTTTCACTATATTTCTTTTATTATAGGATTTTGTGGGTGTAATCCGCTGAAAACCCTCAGGAGACAACACTTCTCCTGCTAGGGACACCTAGAGATTTAACGGTTTGTTGCACGTGCTCAGTGTAATCGTGTTGCTTACGAAAGTGCGCTACTTATGTTTTTCTTTTTCTTTCTCTCTCTTGAATAAATAAGTTTGCTCGGAATGATCAAAGTTAAGTTTGGGGGTATTTGTTCAGTCGAAAATATCGCACTTTTGATATGACATTTTCCTTACTTTTCTTAAATATCTAAAAGTGTTTATTATAAATATGACACATATGAGGGTTTATCTGTAAAAATACTATTTTCATATGTTTATATATTATAATTAAATTTATGAAGGAAAATATATGCATATAATATTTTGATAATTTAAATATGCATATCATATCAAATATCCTTAATCAATATTCTTAAAATATAATATCATATCAAATTGGTTAGGATAATATCTCAAAAATACTAAATATTACTAACATTATTCTTTGAGATATGGTGCAAGGTTTGGCTCAGGTCAGGAGATCGAGATATTGAGATGTCGAAAATAAAAAACCTGCCGAAATATTAAAGAAAATCGAAGAATCAATACAGGCAGAGACTCAGGAAACATTTTCAAGTTTCAGACATCAACTAAATCTCCATGTGTCACAAGAATAAAGCCCCAGAAATTTTCACCCAAGATCTCACCAACAAACTGCGGATCCGCGGCCAAACCATGCATTATGCGGCGGATCCACGGCCGATTCACCGAATCAGGAGTTAGGATTTTCAGGTTGGATTTGCTACAACTAATCCCAATTCTGGGGATCTTTGGTTTCTGGTTTTGGGGCTATATAAAGGACCAAGGGCTAAACTTAGAAATCATCAATTTTTTACACAAGCTAATCACCGTCAAAGAACAAGTGGTCCAAGACAGGTCCAAAATTCGACGTGATAAAACGACGTGAGATTCGACGGAACATCTACATCCGACAAGGCAGAGATCGAGAGCAACTTCTTCTTCCTCTTGTAATCTAAACTTGAAGTTTGTACTTGTGAAGTTGATTAATGAAGGTAGATCTTTAGTTTAATTAGTTTAATTATTTAGTTACATTATGAATTTCATCTCTATCCGTTCTTCTATCTCTATCATGCGCGAGTAATTCTCCGCTTGATAGGATTCGTAGGATTAGAGTAGAACAATGGATGGGAAAATGTTTTAACTTCTTTTAAGTATTATGAAGTTTATAGACTTTAGCAAAATAAATGTTAACATCCTTATCGGGCGCGCTACCAATTTATTGCCAGTCTCGACCGCGATTTGAGATCATATTAACAATTGTTTTGTTAAGGGTTGGACATGAATAGAGATCAATGAAAGGACAAAGGTCAATAGTGGGGAAACCCTAGCTTCTTCCAAGAACCCTAATCCTCATTCATCACTATCTATCTAGTATTAAATCTATCAATAGATAAAATGAGTAATCTTTATTAGTCATCCAAGACTACTAAATCCGAATGAACCCTACAAGCATTCTTCTTATAAAATCAATATCCGTATTCAAACTAGATCTGTATTCTACATCCGTATTTTGATATAAATCTAGAAACTATTCTCCATTATTCTTTATTTCTCTATTCTTCCTCTTTTTCAACACGTCTAAAGTAAGATTGAAAGATTCCACATATCCCTGAGAACGACCCGTATTCATCTCGGTCTAGCTACACGCGACACTGTTATTGATTGCTGTTATTTCTACAAACACTTCTTTAAAACAGATCAATCACCGACCAACCCTCCTTTAGGTCGGCCAAAAAAATTCCAACAATCCTTGAATTTTGTGCCATGTTTTATTTCACAAATATAAGTCCACTGGTATATGCTAAAAAATTTCAAGTGTCGTTTTCAAAAAAAGGACAAATACTTGGAATCGGAAATTAAATTCGGTTTAATTTTCGGTTTCGAAACTAAAACATCGTATAACCCTAGTTCTAGTGTTTGGTTAGCTCTGATACCACTGAAAGTTCCTAGTGTCGTTGCCGCTACAACTGCGGCCGATGCGGAATCGAAAAAAAAATTCAAGAGGAGCATTAGAAACTAATCCCTAGCGATCGTTCCAAACACTAAACTAGTAAACTAAACATGCAAGGTTTAAGGATTACAACCTTTGTAAAATGCCTACCCAATCGTGGAAGACCCCTTCAAGCTCCTCGTAAACCGTTGAGATTGAGAGGTGATCGCCCTTTTCGAAGATGATCCACCCGAGAGAACCGATCTAAGCTCTAGCTTCACCTAGTGAAGTAGCCGATGCTCCAAACTTTCTAGAAATGGAGTGTGGGGATGTAGGATTTTTCCACTATCATTTCCACTTATCTCATATGCTCAAGAGAGCAATGAAGAAGGAGGAGGAGGATGAAGAGCTAGTGTCACGCCCCGTTTCCTAAAATATGACAAAGCCAACCATACTACCTATGGTAAGGAAATATCCTCCTATAGTCACGTTATGGCTGTCAAACAGTAATCAAGAACAATATTATAACTATCTATCTCTAAACATGTTCAAATAACCACAAACGATAACAGGAAACGATAGCAGAAGCAGTAAAGATCCAAGGAAATAAGAGATACCTAAACCATAAATAAGAACTATATCAGTAGAATGATCCTTACTGATCGGCGATCCTGTCGAAATACTCATAATTCTCATAAGCTAAATTCAAGTATCTGGGCTATACAAAACCCAGACGTCAGTGCGTCATAAATATCATCATAAAAATAATAAACTGAGCAATGTACTATATAAGGTGTCATATGCAAATTGAGGTATGAGTACAAACAAACCAATCATAGGTGATATAACAGTAGGTTATAGGTATATCGCGCGTATCCTAAAGTCTGTGTTTCTAGGTTTACTATCCTATAGGTATTTGAAACCAATTAATATAATTCTCGTCGTAACTCAACAATATATATTCCCTTCATTCTCCACGGGACCACGGTACAATATATCCCATTCATTTCCCACGGGACCACGGTACAATAAACAATGGTTACTCCATACACTCCCAGAATCATGGCAACAATAATATCCTCTTGAGTTACGTTTCGATTACATTCTTGATTTTCCCTTTTTCCTAGGTTTCATGTTCAATTCAAGTATTAATAGAATGTCTACCTAATACCAATACCGGGACAATTATATGCAGATCTTGTCTAGTAAGACTACAAGTCAGGTCAATCAGGATAACAATTCAATATTATTAGCATTGGTAGCTATTACAGGTAACAGGTATAGACAATACAGCTATAGCAATAACGGTAACAAGATAGCAGGTTACAAGCATGTCAGGGATAGTGTACTAAAACAGGTGAAGTGTTTATATCACAATAATATCACACAACAAGTCATGATGAATAGCAGAAATATAGTTGTAACAGTTATCTAGATATGATACGTGATATAACGAAAATGATGTATCAACTATTACTTGTGCAATAAATTAGTATGACTGTATTTTAAATAATATTGTCAAGATTATCAAGTATTATTATATAAACTAAACTATATTAATTGGACTTACCTATTACAAATTAACTTATCATTATTAGTGAAACTTATTATTGTTAGTCTGGTTAATGGCATTAAATAACGGTATTAATCAAATGAGTGAATAGTACTGTTAAATAGATCATGTCGATTTTCTGGTAATGAGATTAGCGTATTGAATATTTATTTCCAAGTAGTCACGAAGTAGCGAATGTGATTCTATCAACTGTTACAAGTTATTATATTATTTTAACCGTAGTAAAAATAATTTTTTGTTACGATATTAAATATTGTTAATTAGATATTGTCCACATAAAATATTATTAATTAAACTTATTATTATTAGAGAATTCATATGAACTAATACAAATCTAAACATCAAAATATGTGAACTATAATTTTGTTATTTAAACTACCTAACATGATCGCTATTGTTCCCTGGGCTATATATATTCATAATGATTAATTTGTTATTCACAGTAACCATAATGTATAATATATATGAGATGTTCATATGTATAACATAAAATTACTAATGTGTACACTATGCAAGAGATATGGTAATTATAAAATATTACGATACGTAATCGTCGCCGTAACTAGTATGTATAAGCAAGTATCGAATACTTGTCTCGAAGTCGGATAAAATACGATGATACGATGTAAAAATCCAAGTTTTGATGCTCAGCTCGACGGAAGGAGTTGGGGCGTGGTGAATCGGAGAGGGGAGAGGGAGAAAGAAAGAAAGAGTTTTTAATTTAAATAGGAAAATATAAATATACTATATATATATATATATTTGTATATAAATAATAATATTATAAAAGATATTACAAACCTCCTCCACTAAATCTCAAAACACTAGAAATTATCTACACATATGTAGCCCATTTAACCCATAAATCTAATAGTTTAGAAAAAAATATATTCTAATCTAACAATATCTTAGAATATTTAAAATTTACCTGCAATAGATAATTTTCAATATAATATCATGAGATATTTAAATAGGATAAAATATGCTAACAATTAATATATGAAAATATCCCTAACGTATGGCTACCAGAAAATATATACATATAATTTAAATATTATATATCTGTTATTTACGATTCATGTAGATTTAGTTTACGGATAAATATCAATAAGAGAAACTCTAGCACCATAACGGATTTCACGCAAGCGGATCGGGTCGGATAATCACATCTACCATTCGAACTAATCACAACTCAAATAATAAATAAACAAAATTAAAAAAATACTGATTAATATCGTATGATCATGCAAGGGTGTTACAGCTAGCCATAATAAAAAATGAGCTAAGTCAAGAAATGAATGAGAGTATGGAATATGGCTTCAATTTAATTTTCAACCATCAAATAAAATAGCACAACAATTTTTCTATAAACAATTGAAGCCCGTCCCTCTCTATATGCTCTCAACCATACCTTATGCCACCTCACCCTCCACCTCAAATCCTTGAATATTCATAAATGAATATTCACAAATCAGGTGTTCTCGTTCTAGAAGTATTCCATATAAATACGGAATACAACCCCGGTATACGTATCAAAATATATATACGTGTATCCGTATAAAAATATGAATAGCCAAAAGAGAGAAAATGAATAATGAAAATAATACTGGAATATATATGTATATATAAATTATTATATCAAAACTTGATTTAATAATCCGGCTTAATCCTAAGCCGGCTAGTATTATCAACTGTCCGATTAAAGTCCGAGTAGCCAGTACACGTATTTAATCGAACCCCTGCACATATCAATATACGTCCTCTATATCATATCTCCTGAAATAGGAAAACCCTTTGTATGGAACTCTAAAAACTCGACAATATGCTGGCAGTGATTTACTGGATAAATCCAAAACCACAAGCACGTCAGCGACACTAGCTGCACGTAACGGCTACCCAGGTATCTGCCGAAAGGGAGGTCAACAATCAAGTCCGTCGTACCCTACTGAGCATGAATGTGATAATGTCTGTACAGTCCAGTCTTTTGTCTAAGAGTATCATATACCGGATCTGGGGAGTGGATAACGTCAGACTCCTAATAACCCGATAAGTCATGCCGGAGTCAACCTCATCACCAACAAGGAAACTACTGAACTCCTATCAGTAAATCTCAACCGCCGTGGTTACGGATTTATGGTGATGGTCAATCGAACACAGCGCGACATCGACTCCTAATACCAAGAGAGACAAATCCCTGACAATCGCTCACTGCCTCCATGTGGCTCGAGATG
The DNA here is from genome assembly GCA_030015575.1 of Agapanthus africanus. NCBI lineage: Eukaryota > Viridiplantae > Streptophyta > Magnoliopsida > Asparagales > Amaryllidaceae > Agapanthus > Agapanthus africanus. The sequence goes on along the minus strand of CM057343.1, from coordinate 484,255,135 downwards.
GTACCCAACTAAAACCTATTTGCACGACTCCATTGAGCCATGGTAGGGTAGTAATTTAAGTACAGTGAGAACTCATATGAGACAAATGACGATCTCAGATCAAAGGACTAACATGTATTCATGCCACTAGAGAACTGTTATCTGATGATAGGTATAATACCATCTAGAAGTTCTTGGTGAGTCCATCCAGTGTACTCACCTCTAGTGAACACCTGTATATTATCTTAGGTGACAAAACACCAATAGCTTTTGAGACCGGCCACCGCTCCTTGTCGAGATCTAGAAACGTATACACTAGTCTACTCCGGAATATCGATGCTCGGTCTCGATACTCTCACGATTAGGGACATTTAAGGATGTTCTTATGGACTATCTGGCTCTCACGCATATGATTGCCATCATAATGCTGGTAGTCAAGCAAGAATCCTGTGGATTTCATTATTATGTATTAACGACGCATAATAACAAGTAAAACATATACATAACAATGATAAAGACAAACCAGATATATTACTATCATTTCGAATAAGACTGTTCTACCTATATAGGTCCTCCCTCAATTATCATAATCGCATGTTTGCGATTACAATAATTGCCTTAAGGGCACTGTTTAGCGATGAACTGGCGCCTTTCGACCGTTGGTTATCGCGTGATCGTGTGGTGTATGGTTTCAATGTGCTTAAGCCATTACCAAAGTAGAGAAATTACTTTCCTTTTGTTTAGAAATAACCCAAACAACCCAAGACCTTAGTCCTCTTTAATTTATTGAATGAAAGTCATACGGAATGAATATAATTGAATCAATATATGAAAAATACAAAACCATACTTGGTTTTCTTTATTCGGTATTGAACCCATCAACCCATATCCGTGACATAATTGGAATGAAATCAAAAAGAAAAGAAATAATGGTGAAATGCAATAAAAAGTCAATCTTTGACAGCGTTAACCGATAAAGTTGGGCAATGGAAAGTAAGTAGCCAATCTCCACAATGTGGAGTAGGGCTTTTATAAATATATATAGCCAATTTCTATAATAGAATAGGTCTTTTAATATGGTTACGGAAAACCATATTTTAATAAGGTTGCATAAAACCATATTTTTAGCGAAGTTGCATAAAACTGTATTTTTGTATGAAAGTAAGAAAAAGAAGGTTTGGGTTAAGCATTTCCAAAACAAGATGTAAATTATATATATTTGCGAACATATTTTGTTAATTATATATTTTTCAAGAACACCCCCGATTAAGAAAAGGAAAAAAATAAAATATAAATTAAGGTAAGAAAACAATATTCAAAGGAATTTCATTATTCACAAAGAAATTTGTCCATTATTTTTTTAGTGTTCCATTTGATCACGCATAAGGCATAGAGGCTAAGAAATTTACAAAATAAAAGAGACAAAATAGAGAAGGGGATAGAATAGTCGGGAGCCACCCTGCCATCTTAACCCTTTTAAAAGAAAATAAAAGAAAACAATTGTAAATAAAAGAAGAGAGAAAAGTCCCACTTTGAATTTAAAAAATAGTAACTACTCCCTCCAAGACAACGGGAGGGGGTAATTTCTAAAATAAAATATACAAGTGCAAGTATCAACCATGTCATAATATTTTCTCGATCCAACTTGCACCAAACCGGCCCTGAGAGGGGGCCGGTGGCACCAAGCCGGCCCCGCTAGGGGCTGGACCACCAAGCCGTCCCCCATGGAGGGCCGGTTCACCAAGCCGGCCCCCATGGGTGCCGGGTCACCATCGTAGCTAGACCCCATGGGGGTCCGGGCTTTACTCAATCGGACTTTAAGAGGTCCAGGCTTCGCTTGATTGGACTTTAAGGGGTCTGAGCTTCTTGGTTGACAGGCTGTTGAAAGATCCGGGTCTCGGTTAACCGGACCTTAAATGTTCCAGGTCTTGGTTGACCGACTGTTAAAAGAGCCAGGTCTTGGTTGACCGGACTTTAAGGTGTACAGGTCTTGATTGACCGGCTGTTGAAAGAGTCGGGTTTAAGTTGACTGACCATTGAGCGGGTCGGGGATGAGTTTACCGACCAGTTAGGAGGTCGGGGATGAGTTGACCAGCCCTTTCAAAGGGCCGGGAATGAGTTGACCATCCCATTTAAGGGTCGGAATAAGTTGATCGGCCCTTTTAGGGTGTCGGAATAAGTTGACCGGCCATTGAAGGGGCCGGGAATGAGTTGATAGACCCTTTTAAGGGGTCAAAATAAGTTGACCGGCCGTTCAAAGGGCCAAGAAAGTTGTTGACCGGTCTGATGGAAATAAGTTTTGGTCCGATCTTGAAGTAGACCAGCCTGAAGAATGATTCAGAAACAGCGGGCGATGATTTCAACCCCAAGCGTCTTCTGAAACCTAAGTGTTTGATACTCAAGTGTAAATTGTAATTGTTGAGAGGAATCCAGCGGTGCAGAAGTAGTAATTGGCGAATTTCAACCCTGAACTTTTTCTGGTGTCTACAGGCACTATCCAACACTTGTCTTCCATCTGCAGCTCAGTTAAGAAATCGAAGAGCTCGAAGCGGGAAATAGAAGCGTGGTTGTTCACCGCCGGAAGACAGGGACCGAGATGTTGGGACGTCTGGCCTAAATTCTGGGGGCAAATGCTATTTGGATTTATCCGTCCACCTTTCCAAAGATACCAAGTTGATTTATGGCACTATATATCGGAGGTTTGGATAGACGCGACCGTTGTAGCAGACTTTATCAAATTCCCCCTAATTTTATGAGGGGTTTTTGATTGTGGGAACGCTCTTCCCTGCAGGCGCAAGCCCCTGCAGTTCATTACGTTACCGCATTGCGATAACCACTTTCTCCTGCTCCGGAAGGTCACTTCGTGTCGTGTGTGTGTTTTTGTTTGTTTTGGTTGCCCATGGATTGTATACGGAGGCTAGTTTGTGTCGTCGCCCATAGGGCGCAGATTAGTACAAATCCGTATATTTTAGATTTTGGATTAAGTTTATTTAAGGACCGTTAATCTATTTTGAGATTAAGATTGACTTAAATGTGTGAGCATTTGGGCTCAATTTATTTTTAACTAAGGATGCGTTAGTCTAATTTGAGACTAAGATCAACTTAGCAATATTTTAAGGATTCTTAAATTTTATTAAGATCCAGGGGCATTTGGTCTCATTTGTTAGAGACTTAGCCAATTTGGACTTAGTCTACTCAGTCCTTTTTTTTATTCAAAAATACTAAGCACTTATTTGGGCTCTGTTTCTTCAGCCCCTTTTTTTTATGCAACAGAGCTAAGCACTTATTTGACGCTCTGACATTCACATGGGTATCATGTGAAGCATTCAATTATGGGCGCTGCCCAATCAGTGCTGAGCACTCGATTATATATAGTGCTAAGCATTGATCCTTTTTTTTAGCATCCACATGAGAAGCACGTGCGGCGCTGGGCGCTGCCCATTCAGTGCTAAGCACTCAACCGTTTTGGCGATATATGGAGTGGTAAGTACTTTTTGCGTGGCGTTGACGTGAGGAGCACGTGAGGCGCTGCCCAATTAGTGCTAAGCACTAAACTATTTTCGGCTGTGTATGGAGTGCTGAGCACTTTATTCAGCGCCCACGTGTGTTTCATGTGGGGCACTGGACTTCTATTTTGGACTCCTGCATGTGTTCACGTGAGGAGCTAGGCGCTGTTAAAAGGGTGCCTACGTAGGAAGCACATGAAGCGCTAGTTTCTTTTTTATGGAGATTTAATCTCTGCTGATGTTTTCGGAGAGGTTAAACATCTGTCAATGGTATTTTGACCATTAACGCTCGCTAACATCACTATATTTGAGGATTTTAGGTCGAGTTTTTAAAGAACTAAGTTCTCGATTTGAAGGAACCGAGTTCCTGGAGTATTCTGAACTCCCTCTTCTTTCTTTTTAAATTTGTTCTTGTCTGAATTTTTGATTCTCAAGAACAAGATCTTTCCGATGAGAATTAAATTCTCAACTTGTGGAAGACTTATCTTGTGGATCTCAGATCCAGAGAAACAACTAAGTTCATTTTTACAAGGTTTAAACCCTTAGATGTGATATTATAGGTAATAGAGATATTTTGATCTCTTTTCTTTACCTAGGGTTTTGAGAAGGAAGCTCTTCTTCTTTGAGAATTGAATTCTCTGTTCTTTCTATCCGCGGTCTCTTCCTCTCTCCGTCCGTTTTCTTCTTATTTATTTTTTTTGAGACTTGAAGTCTCGGGTCCTTTATATAGTAGATACAGATTGTTAATTAGTTCTGAGAAAATTTCTCATTGAGAGATTCTAATTGATTTAATTAGTCTCAAAATTGATTTGGAGAATTTTACCTACCGTTGGATTTTTGATCCAAGCACATCTGTTTTACAGAATATGTTGTTCTTGTTTTTAACAAGATCGGGGAAATATTCTCCCATATACAGAATTTATTCTGTTAAGTGGTGATTTTTAATCACCATTGGATTTTTAATCCAAGGGTTCTCTGTTTTACAGAGAACCATCTTTTTTTGTTTAGAAAGATTGAGGGATTATATTTCCAAAATAGAATTTTATTCTATTATTCGATCATTGACCCAACCGAGAGCATCTTTCTTATTTAGAAAGATTTGGGAGATGTTTTCTCTTAATAGAATTTGATTCTATATTTTGATAATTTATCATCTCCGTTGGATTTTTAATCCAACGGCTCTGTTTAACAGAGAGTATCGTAGAATTTAATTCTATTTGGGCGCTGACCCTCACGTGTTGTGTACGTGGGCGCTACTTAAGAATTTAATTCTTAATATGGGTATTCATGTGCTTTGCACATTGGCGCCCGCGTGAGGAGTACGTGCAGTGCCATATAAGAGTCTAACTCTTATGTAATGAGTTCTTCTGTTCTTTGCACATTGGCGCCTGCATGAGAAGCATGTAAGGCGCCACCATATGATTTAATTCTATGAGATTGGCTCTGGCGCTGGCGCACTCGTGGAGAGCACGTGAGGCGTTGCCTCATTAAATCCAACAGAGCTTTGCTCTTTTATTAGGTTTAAATATTGGGGAAACAAATACCCCCCACTGTTGTGCTCATGCGGCTCACACGTGAGTGCAACGGTGTCACCTTTTCCACCGTTCAATCTTCCGGGGAGTTGAACCGTCCCTTCATGTCTTATAAATAGGGCCTTTGGCCCTTGAGATGACTGTCGTTCCATCATCTTCTTGAGTCTTCTTCTTCCTTAAGAATTTAATTCTTTCCTCGGAGCTTAGATCTCTATTCCCAGAACTTTCTCAGAGTTAAACTCTGTTAAAAATTAGTAAGAATTATGACCACGATTTAATTCTTAAAGAAACTCTTAAAAGAATCTCTTCTCGTTTTGGGTTTTTAACCCATCAACAGAGATTTTCTCTTCTCTTGGAACAATCTCTCAGAGATCTTAAAAAAACTTTTATTTGGGTAGACCATGGGTCTTAGAGGTCTTAGGGTTTTTACCCTGTTAGTGACTTTGATCTTTGAGAGTTGTTTGGAATTTAATTCCATTTCCCATGGGGGTTTCTGAGAAAATTTCTTTTGAAAATTCTTTTGGGAATTTTATTCCCTTTTCTTAATTTTTTAGGGTTCTTCTTGCAGATTTGAATCTGCTGTAGAACTCGTTTTTTAAGAATATTGGGAGATTAACTCCACAGTTCAATGAGATTTTTCATTAAATGAGAATCTTTTTGGATTTTCGTAATGGGTGCCTGCCTCGTCATTGATAAGGCATCACCTTGATTTTATGGGGGTTAGTGTTTTTCTTCTAGATTGTAATGATTTTGGTATTTTTATTGCTAACCCTTTACTGATTTTTCTTTTCAGATACTATAGCTTCTCATTTGTATGATCTTGAAGAGATTATCTCTTACGAGGAGATTCGCATCCAAGGCCGTTGTCAAGGCCAGGAGTTTACTGACGCCCAATGCGCTGAGGTGATGCGTTGCTTTGATGATTACAACGGTCGATTGCTCTCCCGCCGTTCTACTCTTTTGTAGATTGTCGTTGGGTCAATTTAGGAAGCACTTCCTGAGCTTGATGAGGCTATGCCACTCGAAGCACTTGATGTTGCTGAAGACAAGGTGTATTTAGTATATCTGATGGGCCTAATTTCAAAGAAGCGGCGAGATGATCTTGTCATTGTTTTGCACCGCGTCTTCCAACAGAAGGCGATAATATCCATGTACGAGGATGGATGACATCAGCGGGGATCCTGACGCTTTCATTCATAAGAAAATGCATAAGAAGATGGTCAACGAAACCAGAAGCACTTTACTCAAACTTGCCTCTAAGTTCATGAATCCGTGTCCGGAATTCAGCGTCTTTCTATTATAAACATTTTGATGATATCTGTTTTTTATCACCCTTATCACCAATGTATAAATTTCTTTGGAGTATGAATGACAAAGCTCTCCTTTTCTTTACGCCATTGCTCGTATGAGATATTATTACATATATAAAAAAAAACACCAGCGCCCACATGTCACGCATGTGAGGCGCTATTGCAGGACTTAATCCCGAAAAGAACTAGCGCCGGCGCTCACATATCTTTCACGTGAGGCGCTGCTTTAATCCCAGAAAGAATCAGCGATGATGCTCACATGTCAGGCACGTTGTCATGACCCGAAATATTAGCTCGTGACCGGCACTTAAATCACGCCATGTTTAAAGGCGTAACGTAATTCAAGTAAGCCGAAACCCAGAAATCTAAATCTTTTTAAGAAAATAAAAGAGGTGAAGTTTTGAAAATAAGGTATGATGAAATCAAAAGTTTTCCTAAATACATAACAATGGAACATAAAAATGCAAGTGGGTGTTACTAGTTGAAAACATGTTTCGACTTTTAAAAATTTTGGCAGCACCTCCTTTGTATTTTTTGATCCAAAACCACAATACATGATAATATAAAGGCATCCCTAAGCGGGAGCTAGCTCTTCGCCAATTGGCGGATCCACAACCACGCAAAACAATAATATATGTATACGACACCCAACGGCGAAGATCACCACAAAAGATAAAGATAAAGCAAGACATCAAAACCACAAGTAGCGGAAAACCCCTCGCTCTAAGCCTCGTAACCACAAGTCTCACTAAGTCTCATTACTTATAAAAATACTAGTTTGATTGATGGAGTTGACTAGATACAATATGAATAATAAATACAAGAGGGGTACGATCCAACATGTACAACCTACCAAAGGAATCATCCGAATGCAACTGTATGCCAGCGATACCACTACTGATCCATGCAGTCAACCTGCAAGAACTGTGGCACAACGGGGGTGAGTTGCCAACTCGTGAGTAGAAAAATATCAACAAGTAGAAATCGAATAAACAATGACACCTAGGTCAACTGTATCATAAAGGTAATACTATAAAATCTAGGGTGACCGTATCTGCCTATGTGCCAACAAGGTAACCAATGCCTAACAGCATGTGGATATCATCCAACCATAAAATCAATGTATGTATGCATGTGGATCTCGTCCACGTGTCAACCACTGACACAACAACATCATGCATGTAAACATCATAAAAAGCATATGCGTGGAATTATGAGGATATAAATCAACGTGTGTCCCTCGCGACACATCAAAATCATGGAACCTGAGTGTCCAGCATCGACACTCGAAACATCATGAAACCCGTGTCCAGCATCGACACGTAAATCCTCATATCTCTTAGGCTCCGTCAGTCCGGATCGGCCCATGGGCTCCGTCTGCGGGATTGGCCCTCGGGCTCCGGCAGAACGGGTCGGCCCAATATCCATCTCTCGACTCCGATCGGTATCCTCCGGATAACCGCCAGGCCCAACCAATCACCGGTAGGTGGTAGTCCCTCTGCCAGGCTCATCGTCTACTGCATAACAAATCCGTTCTCGCCCCGGGGTACCATACCGGGTCCACCATGAACCCGCAAACGGATCATCCAACTCCTCGAATCGGGTTTCTAGTACACGTCTCAGAACCGAGAAAACGCATGGTGGACACACTGAAATATCATATCAAGAGAAACCGGGTTTTGAAAACAATACATACTTTCTTTTGAAATAACCACGGTTCTCAAATCCAGAAATCTCATGAAAATAGCATATCTCAATGTGTATAATCGTAAAGCATGATGTATGTGACATATAACAGAATGTAAGCATATCCGTATCATGCAACATGTAACAGTGATGTGAGCATGGGCATATCATCATAATGTGAGCATAGCAACATAATAGTATGATGTAGCAATTCTACTGTGTGAGTGACATAACAATTATCGATGATGAAGCGTGTGAGCCGGCCAAACTGTATAAGTGTAACATACGCATCATTGATAATGGTGTAGGTGTACTAGCACAGGTATATAGAATGCAATGAGAATGACATGAAAGTAACATAAAGTACATCGTCAGCTAAAATCCATAAGGTATACATATCTAACATGACCGAGTCGGTGAATCACTCAATCGGCATCCAGCCACACAACATCATGTACGGTATAATCCATCGTACGGCATTCTTTAGTCAAGGGTATAGATCAATCATCAAGTCAAGTCATCACGTACGGAAAATCATCGTACGGCGACATTAAACCATTAGGGATCCTATCAACCTATACGACAAAGAGGGTATGGACCAAACGTCTCGTACGGAATAGCACTCATGATTCACAATATTTTATATCTCTATATGCCTATATCCCAGGTCACATCCATACAATCTCATATCGGGGGACCGACAAAGGTATCAATCTCTCTTATCGACTCGCATCCGTATACCGACATATCAATCAAGTCATCATATCATATCGTATATTCTTTTCATCGCATTAATATCTCATATCAAGTCATCTTACATATACATTCTATCCTATACATCAAATGCCATGCTACTCTAAAATTCATACTATTCTAGTATAACTACAAATCTATAAGTCGTGATTCACATTCACTTTTCGTATCCTTATAGCTTTCCTCTCATATCTTCATATGTATATATTCAATCATTCATCTTAACTATCTTTTTAACCATATTCCTAGTTTTCAAATCTAGGTTTCTACGACTGTACCCTATAGATAGGTTTCCATTAAAAACTTGCGGGGGTGTTATACGCCATCCACCCGACTTCCCCCGTAGATATAGATCTACTCACATTGATCCTTGCTTTCCGAAGTTGATGACGCCATACTCCGTCGCCTCGGAATCCACGCGAAGGTACCTACAATAATACACAATCGCAATCGTTATTAAAATCGAATCCGGAAAACTAACACGGCACACGGATCGCCTATAGGTTAGAACCTATAGCCCACGCATGCAAAACCAACCAATCATCCCTTGTTGTTGATGTACAAACATCCAACAACCAAATACAATTTCAAATATCAAAACCAAGCATTCAAAATACGGAACCTATAGCCCACGCATGCAAAACTCTTTCTTTTCCCATGCCCTTTTTGCCAGGCCTTAGAAAGAGTTCCACTATGCACAAAGTTTTCTAGGCCTAAATTTAAATGCTTCTCTTTATATTCGAAAGCCAGTTTTTTACAGACCAAGAGTTATGGCTTGCAATCGTCTCCATGCTCGTCGACAACCATGGGAAGAACCTATTGAGGGAATTGTTCCCTGTTTTGCTACACGATTAGTGGATCCCGTTCTCACTGATGACCAGTGTGACACGGTGATGTACGAGCTTCTGGCTCGTAAGGGCTATCCTCTTCTTATCGGCTCCATTTGGCTCCGGATGATCTTTCTGTCCATGCTTGCTGACATCCCCCCTCATCCAGTGGAGATGACTCCGGCAATGCTCGACGCAGCGGAGAATAAGATCGAGTGCTTTTATGAGGCATATTTGATTTCCCAACCTCTGAAGGACCGTTCTGTTCAGTTACTAAGTCAGATACGGGCTCAGCGGTCCATCATGTCCGCCTTCGCTGATGGGCACGGCGCTGACCGATGGGGAGTGACCCCTCGCGAAGATCGCTGCTTCGATATGGTAGAGAAGGCAGAGAGGGAGTTAGAGAATTTTGTTTATTATTTTACAAATTCCTATATCTCGGATCCCATATTTGGTGATCTTTTCTTCTGTGGAATAAATAAATAAATAATTTGTTGACCGCTGAACGTTTTACCCCCAGCACATATCCATGTGGGCATCTTTCCTCTGCACGTATACTTTGTATTTTAACCTTAGAAATTTCTGATACATGCATCTAGACATAGGTGAGTACTGTACTGAGGTGAACAAATTCTTCCCCCGACCATCTTGCTCACAGTGGTATACCCATGAGTGAAGTATAGTATATGGCTGGTTTCGGGCTGGCATGTCATTTAGAATTTTGAATGTGGATGGACACAAGCGTCGTCATCCATGATTAACTCAGGTCTTGATCCTTAAGAAACGTAATTCCGAGCCCCGAGGTCTATGAGTTGCGCCTTTCTGTTTCTTGATGCCTTAATTTAGTGCCAGTTAGTTTATTCACTCATCTCGGGGTCTCTAATTTATTTACTCATTTCGGATTTTGTAGTTTATTCACTCGTTTTGGAGTCTCTAGTTTATGTACTCATTTCGGAGTTTGTAGTTTATTCACTCATTTCGAAGTCTCTAGTTTATGTACTCATTTCGGAGTTTGTAGTTTATTCACTCGTTTTGGAGTCTCTAGTTTATGTACTCGTTTCAGAGTTTGTAGTTTATTCACTCGTTTCGGAGTCTCTAGTTTATATACTCATTTCGGAGTGCTTTTAGTTTACCTCCGTTGGGTTTATAAAAAACTTGTCCTAACGTTATATGCAGATAATCCCCATTCTTTACGACAGAGGTCCGTTAGGTTTGTGGTACTAAGGTTTTAGTCCATGGTACCATCGCGTTGGCTGATGCATTTCTCGATATGCAGTCTTTAAGTCGTTGTTCGAGTAGCCCCGCGATTGTCATGTCTCTGATCCTTTCGGGGGCTGGACAAGACGTCTTCAAGTAATCTCCTTAGTTCATATTACCGTCGGAAGAGCAAAAGAGGGAATTTTCCATGACGCTTTTTACATGAGGTTAGGCTCAATTTGGAGCCCGGATGAGTCATAACCACTCCGCTCTGGTGTGGGATGATCTCCGATAGTCTTTTTAGGCTTTATATGAGTTGCCATCGAAACCCGAAGCTGGGAATATGCCGTCGCTTCATTTTTTGTTTTGACGATGTCACGCCGATAAGGTAGACATCTGTAGGACCTCTATGCTGTATATATTGCAGTTGAAGTCCGAATATAGGAATATGCCATTGCTCCAATTTTATTTAATAGTCGCGTCCGCATCCTGCTGAAATGAGAAGGAACGTCGGGATGGTCTCTAGGTTGTATATGTACCTTCAAGACTTGGAGCTAGGATTTTGTCGTTACTCCATTTTTGTTTCGGCCCTTAGCTCTTTTGTTGACGTTGCGTCTGCATCCTACTGGAATGAGAAGGAACGCCGGGATAGTCTCCAGGTTGTATATGCACCGTTAAGACTTGGAGTTAGGATTTTGCCGTTACTCCATTTTTGTTTCGACCCTTAGGTATTTTGTTGACGTTGCGTCTGCATCCTGTTGGAATGAGTAGAACGTCGAGTTAATCTCTAGGCCGTAGATATTGCCGTCGAGATCTGGCTCTCCCTTTGACGGAGCCTGGTGGGAAAATATAGTTCCCTTTTCATTTGTGAAAGTGTTTGTATAGTAACCGCAATCAATAACGGTGTCGCGTATAGCTAGCCGAGATGAGTACGGGTCGTCCACAGGGATGTGTAGAATTTTTAATCTTGCTTTAGATGGGCTGATTAGAAATAGGGAGAATAGTTGTAGATTCTAGATCTATGTTAAACATGGATGTAGAATATATATATATAAAGAAGGCTTGAGGGTTCATCGGATTTAGTAGTCATGGATGAATATAAAAGATTACTCCTTTTATCTTTTAATAGATTTAAAACTGATCGATAGCAATGAATGAAGATTAGGGTTTTTGGAGGGAATAGGGTTCCCACTCTTAACCCTTATCTTTTCATTGACCTCTATTCATGTCTAGCCTTTACCAAAACAATTGTTAATCTAATCTCAAATTGTGGTTGATACTATCAATAATTTATAGCGCGCCCGATAAGGATGTTAACAATTCTTTTGGTAAAGCTTATAAACTTTATAAGACGTAAAAAGAGTTAAGAATTTTTATCATCCATTAATCTACCCTAATCGTATGAACCCTAACAAGCGGAGAATTACTCGCGCATATTTTTAGAAGAAGAAGAAAGGATAGAGAAGGAGATTATATTGTAAAATGCAAAAAGTAAAAATGCGATAAGAAATAAAACAGCTACCTTTATTAATCAGCTAAATCAATTACACTTTTTGATCCTTTAGAAAGTGGAATACAAAACTCTAGTTTGCTTCTCGATCTCTCTTGAAGGAGATAGATGAACAGCTGATTGATCAACCTGGATGCATGGATCGTCTGTGACCTCGTGATCTCTTCGGTTTGATGCTTTTCCAAGTGAAGCTCTCGGTCTTATTTATAGTCATAGAAGATACAGACCCTAGATGGCATATGTGAGAGTTTGTTGAGAAGATCCTACCCATAAAATCCCAAACCCTAACTCCTTAGAACGGCCGCAGATCCGCCGCGTTTATGGGGTAGTTGCCGCGGAAAGGCGGCGGTTCGGTGAGATTGTCGCTTCAATCTTCTGGTGCTACCTGGTGTTGACACGTCAGGATTTATGTGATGTCTGGATTCTTCATATCTTCTTCTGAGTCTTTGCTTTTATTGATTTTGCGATTTTATTTAATTTCATCGGCAGATTTTATTCCCGACATCTCGGATATCCCGATCTCCAGAACTGAGCCAAATCTGCACAATATCTCAATTTATAATATTAGTAATATTTGTTATATCTTGAGATATTATCCTAACCATTTGTATGATATATTTTTTCAGCAATTTGATTAAGATTATTTGATATGATATACATAATAAAAATATTATATAACTATTATATGCATATATTTTCCTTCATAATGTTAATTATAATATATAAATATATGGTAAATAGTATTTTGTAGATAATCCCTCATATGTTTCATATTTATAATAAACGCCTTTAAATATTTAAGAAAAGTAAGGAAAATGTTATATCAAATGTGCAATATTTTCGACTGAACAAATACCCCCAAACTTAACTTTGATCGTCCCGAGCAAACTAGTTATTCAAGAGAGGGAGAAAAGGAAAAAGAAAAACCTAAGTAGCACACTTTCATAGGAAACACGATTGCACTGAGCACGTGCAACAAGCCGTTAAAGCTCTAGGTGTCCCTAGTAGGAGGAGTGTTGTCTCCTGAGGGTTTTCAGCGGATTACACCCACAAAATTCTATAATAAAAGAAAGAAGATGAAAGTTACATACAAAGATAAGAACTATAAAAGAAAGAACTTGAAAATAAGAGTTTCCAGCTACATCATCTTTTCAGTTGCCATGAGCATATCTTCATGGTAGTGAAAAGATATTAGAAATCACATCATCCCTCAATAAAATATCGCCTTTAGTCTTCCTCCCTACCATTCATCAAAACATCGATCATATACCCCTACGTGTGTGAAAAAACATCCCTACACTTAGAGAATTCAATTCAAGCTATCATACTCTTGTCCATTTTCCTAAGTACTTTATAGTCGGTGAATAATTTCGATGAAATTGCTCACACATCCTTCATGCGACCATTAATACTTCTTGAGGTACTAACCGACCGATTACTAAATGTGCTCGCGCATTAAGGCCTAAAATTTCGTCTTGCAACACCTAAGATTTAGCAGTGGCTCCCAAACCAGTTGATCTAAGGCATTAGGTGATAAAGCACCCTCGCTGTATTTTTTTTGCCGCCTTAAGTAATTACAAAACCAGTGTTCATTTTTTTTCTTCGCCACTTATACTTTTTTATTTTATTTTTCATACAAAGGCTTTTAGACAAGAGCATTTCAAGGTATCCTCTACTATCCCAAGTTTCAAGATGTGTGCAAGTGCGTATAGTAGCGTATCAACGTTCAAATGTTTGGTCTCAAGAATAGGGACTATTTTTCAGACTTATTTTTATCCTCATATTAGCAATTTCCTTCATCTTACTAACCCTTGGGACAGCGGCTCATAACTACTTATTACTAGTTTCGTTTAAGAAAACATCAAATTTTCTTGTTTTTCTCAAACTATTCGTATTTTTCATATTTAATTTTACACTTTCTAATATTTTATTATCAAAAAACATTTTTTTATAGTGCCTAATGCCAAAAGATAATTCAGTAAATACAAACCCCCCCCCCCCCAGAACTGTTTTCAGCAGTGTCCTCACTGATATTGTTCTTTGAGCGTATAGACTTATAGGCTTAGGAAGAGAAAATAATAGGGATAAAATAATAGTTAAATGAAAACTACCCCTAAACTTATACTTTGGTAAGCACGGATATTCAGTTAAGTCCTTTTTCACTCACCTCTATTCTTAAGATGAGACAATGTTATCGAAACATGGAGGTGAGGTGGAGGAAATTTAGTTATGATAAAACGGCTCCTGTAAAAACAGGAGCTTCTCTGCTGGGTCAGCGGAAAAATACGATTTTAATCTATGCCCATTTACTTCAAAAATAGAACCGTTTTTAATATTTTCAACTTCTACTGCCCCGTGCGGGTACACATACCGCACCACAAAAGGTCATTTCCAATGAGATTTTAGCTTACCCGGATGAAGATGGAGACGGGAATCATAAAGAATGACTTGTTGTCCCGGTGTAAAGGTTTTTCTAGAAAGGTTTTTATCGTGGAACACTTTAGTCCGGTTCTTTACTATAACCGCATTATCGTAGGCTTCATCGCGGAGTTCGCTTAGCTCATTTAATTGCAGCTCCCGATAGCTGCTGGTTTGATCAAAATCGAAGTTAAGCTCTTTAATAGCCCACATTGCTTTATGTTCAATATCGACAGGAAGGTGGCAAGCCTTCCCAGACACAAGTCGGTATAGAGACATACCAAGAACGGTCTTATAAGTGGTACAAAATGCCCAAAGTGCATCCGTCAATTTGGTTGACCAATCTTTACGGTTCTTAGAAACCGTCTTCTCTAAAATTTGTTTGATCTTTCTATTAGAAATCCCAGCTTGCCCGCTCTTTTGGGGATGATAGGGCGTAGAAAGTTTGTGGTTGATTGAATATTTCCGCATCAAAGTCTCGAAAGACCGATTACAGAAATGCGTCTCCTTGTCGCTAATTATAGCGCGAGGGTGTCCGAATCGCGAAAAGATATTTTCTTTAAGGAACTTAATAACAATCTTGTTGTCATTAGTGCGACACGGTATTGCTTCTACCCATTTTGAGACATAATCAACCGCTAGCAAGATATATAAATTCCTAAAAGGATTGGGAAATGGGCCCATAAAATCAATACCCCAAACGTCAAATATCACCACAACCAAAATAGGTTGGAGCGGCATCTCATTTCTCCGTGAAATCCGACCCATGTGTTGAGACCGAGGACAAGTTTTGCAATGATCATATGCATCTTTAAATAATGTTGGCCAATAAAAGCCACATTGCAAAACTTTCTCCGCCGTTTTACGTGGACCAAAATGACCGCCACATGCCTGATCATGGCAGAAAGAAAATACACTCTTGAATTCATCATTAGGGACATATCTGCGAATAATTTGATCGGGACAATAATTAAACAAATAAGGTTCATCCCAGTAAAAGTGTTTTAGTTGGGATAGAAATCGATGATTGTCTTGTTTCGACCAATCACTGGGAATAAGTCCCGTCGCTAGATAATTCACAATATCCACGAACCAAGATTCGCAGGATACGGTCAAGCTGTTCGTCAGGAAAGAAGTCAACGTTGGTGAAGAATTGATGCGTAAAAGATGGTCGGCTACGACGTTTTCACATCCACTCTTATCTCATATGACAAGATCAAACTCTTGTAATAATAGGATCCAACGTATTAGCCTAGCTTTAGCATCCTTCTTCGATAAAAGGTGTCTTAGGGCGGAGTGATCGGTGTAAACCACTATTGACGAGCCAATCAAGTAGGGCCTGAATTTTTCTAATGCAAATACAACCGCCAAGAGTTCTTTCTCGGTAGTTATGTAATTAGTTTAGGCATCGTT
Source organism: Agapanthus africanus (assembly GCA_030015575.1). Taxonomy (NCBI): domain Eukaryota; kingdom Viridiplantae; phylum Streptophyta; class Magnoliopsida; order Asparagales; family Amaryllidaceae; genus Agapanthus; species Agapanthus africanus. Next base: position 484,239,004 of record CM057343.1, on the reverse strand, counting down.
CAAGGTCCTACTTGCAAAATAAATTACATGTGGCATCTTATTAATGTATTGTCCTAAGACTGCACCAATAGCAAAATCCGATGCATCACACATAAGCTCGAACGAGTGGTTCCAATTCGGAGAGGATAGAACGAGGGCTGTAGTGAGGGAACTTTTAAGTGATTCAAAAGCAGCCTCGCAATCCGAATCGAAGTGAAATATTGAATCCTTGGCCAAGAGAAGGGTTAAAGGTCTAGCAATTTTGCTAAATTCTTAATGAATCTTCTATAAAATCCTGCATGACTAAGGAAAGATTGCATATCTTTGACGTATTTGGGAGGAGGAAGGTTATAGATGACATCTATTTTAGCTCTGTCTACCTCAATACTTTTTCATGAAATGATATGTCCAAAGATAATACCTTCTTGGACCATGAAACGGTATTTTTCCCAATTTAGAGTTAAATTCTTATCCTTACAGCGGGTAAGAACCGCGTCAAGATGATATAAGCAATCCCCAAAGGACTCCCCAAATATAGAGAAATCGTTCATAAATATCTCCAGAAAATTCTTGACCATGTCTGAGAATATCCCCATCATACACCGTTGAAATGTAGCGGGAGTGTTGCATAACCCAAAGGGCATGCGTTTATAAGCAAAAGTACCGAAAGGACAAGTAAATGTTTTTTATCTTAATCCTTTTTTATGATGGGGACCTGGTTATAGCTAGAGTATCCGTCCAAGAAACAATAGTATTCATGTCCAGCTAACGTTCCAACATCTGGTCAATGAAAGGTAGAAGGAAGTGATCTTTCCTCGTTGCGGTATTGAGTTTCCTATAATCAATATATACGCGCCACCCAATTTGGGTACGTGTTTGGATCAACTCATTAGCCTCATTGGTTATGACCGTGATGCCAGACTTTTTAGGGACCACATAAATAGGACTTACCCATTGGCTATCAGATATTGGGTAAATTATACCGTTGTCTAGGCATTTGGCGATTTGCTTCTTTACCGCCTCCTTAATGACGGGATTTAACCGTCTTTGTGGATCTCGGGTTGGTTTGGCTTCATTCATCAAATGTATATGATGTTCAACAATCAAGAGATTACTCTTTGATGTCCGCCATTATGCAACCAAATGCTTACCGATTTGATCTCAAGACCGTCAAAAGAGCGTTCTCTTTCTCTAAAACTAGAGAAGAGGATATGATCATGGGTAAAGACTCGTTCTCACCTAAATATGCATATTTAAGGTGACAAGGTAGTGGTTTGAGATCTAGTGTCGGCGAAGATACGATAGAAGGTGGGGTAAGGGAATGATACTCGGACTCCTTAAGAGGTTCATAACTTGCGTAGGATATTGACTCAGAAAGCGCTACTGACTTTTCCGACGAGTCAAAGGATTCAAACTCGGGGGTGGACTCGTCGAAGGTGTCCTCACTATAATTATTTTCTAGATCAAACAATGTCGCACTAGTGTCGTCGAGATCATTATAGCAAAATTCCTCAACTTCGCAGCTGTCGGAAGCTATCTCGTTGACAGAACAGACATCGATTAGATGAGAAGAAGGTTCAGATAGTTGACTTCCTAGCTTGTAAATATTAAGCTCAATTGTCATCTTCCTGAAGGATAAGTTCATAGAACCGTTACGACAATTAATTACAGCATTGGAAGTAGCTAGAAAAGGCCGACCGAGAATCACCGGGATTTGGTTTCATGGGTTCGTCACAGGCTATGTATCTAAAACAATAAATTCCACAGGGAATATAAATTCCCCGACTTCGATTAACACGTTCTATAGCTCACCCCTAGGTTGGGTGATAGATCGATCGGCCATTTGGAGAGTGCAGTGTGCAGGTTTCAACTCTCCAATACCTAGCTGCTCATAAACAGAATATGGGAGCAAGTTAACACTAGCACCTAGGTCAAGTAGAGCACGATTTATGCTTTTACCCCAATAGAAATAGATATTGTAGGACTTTCGGTGTCCTTTCGTTTCTTGGGTAGCTGTTGTGTAAAAGCAGTTCTTACATTACTCATAGGGAAAACTTTTTTAAGCGCTTGAGTTTTCCTCTTCTTAGTGCACAAGTCCTTAAAGATTTCGCATAAGACGGAACTTCTTGAATAGCATCTAGGAGAGAAATATTTATATTAACTTGCTTGAATATTTATTTTAACTTTCTTAAACATTTCCACAATCTTCTCCATTCGTACATTAGGTTTGTTGGCCCTCAACCTGTTGGGAAAAGGAGATTTATCAATAAGGGTTGGGTCCAACATTAGAGGAGAAGTTTGTGGGGATGGAATTGATTCCAGGTTTGGAGTTGGAATCGTTTTAGGTTGACTCAAGGGAGTGGGTGGAGGGTTTGAGCCTAGTGGAAAACGGAGAATAGGCTCAAAAGAAGATAGTCTAGACGAAATAGGGTTAGAAGAAAAAGGCGGTGTTTCAATTGATTCCTCATCATCAACCTGTTTATCGACTTGATTGTTCAACACTCTTCCCGATCTCAATATGGTTACAGCACTCATATTATGACTTTGTGAATGGCCAGGATTCAGTAGAGGTTGAGATGGAAGTTTCCCTTTCTTTCTCTCACTCATCACGGCATTTAACTGTGCAAGTTGTGTTTCTATCGATTTTATGCTTTCACCGTAGGAAGCAATGTGTTGCACTAACGTTTGGATAGAAGATATTAAATTAGCCATCGTTTGCGTGGAATGTTTAATAAACGTTTCCAAGCTACGTTCAAGTGCAGAGGATTTTTCGGTACCGGCTGTTAGGAAAGAATTATTATAAGATGTAGAGTTATTGACCGGATTTTGAAAAGTTTGCAGTTGAAAGGGGTGCTGACTATGTTGTGGTAGTTGATGTTGTTGTGGAGGAGGCCTTTGATAGTTATTTTGGCTTGGGAACGGATTTTAATTTCGAGTTTGGTTTTGGTTCCAAGCAAAATTAGGATGATTCCTCTATCCCTGATTGTATGTGGAAGAATAAGAATTGTTTCTAGGTCGTTGCTGAAAAGCAGCATTAATTTGTTCTTGACCTTGAAATGGTAGACTCAAAGGAAATTCTTCCGTTAAGTGTGATGGGTCGGAACAGCAACCGCATACGATTTTGGGGAGCGTAACCTGGTTTAGGGAGGCGGATGAGAATTTGTTTTCGATAGCGTCGAGTTTCTTTTACATCGTGGCCATTTCGGCTTTCACTGCGATGGAAATATCGAGCTGATGGATACCCTCCCTAGAAGATGTTGGTCTAACGCTATCACACTGCAAAATTTGTTCAGCGAGATCTTCAAGAAATTGCCAAGCTTCACCATCGTCTTTGGACATGAAATGGCATTGACAAATGGTCTCAAGCATTTATTTTGTCGCTGGATTAATACCCTCATATATAATTCAACAAAGGTCCTATCTGTTAATTCCGTGATGAGGGCATTGGACTAGCAGATCTTTAAACCGTTCAAAGCATTTCCAAAATAGTTCATTGGGAAGCTGGGTAAACTAGTTAATCTCGCTTCGAACACGGGCGGTCTTATGATTGGGATAAAATTTCTTAAGGAATGCTATAACAAATTCATCCCAATTGGCAATAGAGTGTGCGGCAGTGTTATAAAGCCATTTTTCTGCTATATCGCACAAAGTAAAAGGGAGAAGACGTAAGCGCATAGAATCCACTGAAAGTTGTGAAGTGCCCATGATTGAGCATACGTTTTCGAATTTGGTGATAAAACCATATGCGTCTTCAGACTCAAGCCCATGAAATTTAGGCAAAAGGTTGATGAAGTGGGGTTTAATTTCAAAATTATCCCCATTGGCTGGTGGAAGGGATAGACAAGTTGGAAGGGGACCGCGTATCGGGTAGCATCTCTCTTGGAGAGAGATGCGCGGTGGATTTTGCGCACCTGCGGGTGGGGGCAGAGTAGTGTTATTAAAATCTGATGGAGAACCGTTCATATCGCTCGATGTGGTAGGTAGAGGGGAAAAAGAAGATGAAGAAGTACCGACTTCGAAGTCAATAGAAGAAACGCGGAAAAGATGGGCACTAAAATCCCGTGTCTAGCCGAGCATGCACTAAGCGGGTTTAGCGCAAGTGGCAGCGTGTGTGAGAACTATTTAAAATGGTTTGTTTTGAAAAATGTCGGAAGTGAGACAAATCACACAAAAAATGCACAATCAACCCTAGAACTAAGGTCACTTAGGTCAAGTCACTAGACGGCTCCTAAACTTCCAAAGGACAAGCCGCAGGATCAATCCTCTACCACCTCTTTATCGCTCTTATGGCCAAATAAGTGGGAGGTATCCGCTATACAAATCACCGAAAATAGCGGGCCTAATTAAGTAACCACTTGCCCCAGTCACACTTACCTAGACACCACAAAAGAAATGCGGATAAGCGATAGATTACCCACGACCCTCCTCTGTCTTAATAGAGCGCGACGGTCCTTAGAATCTTGGTCTAGATATTTTTTTTAATTAATATAGGGTTATGCGGATGCTCGTTTTGTGATTTGTGGGGCCTAGGAAGAGTGATAAAATCCCCACCTAATCTGAATTTTGGTATTGCCCCTTAAAGTCCGTATTAAAAATATGCAAAAACAAACCAATTTTAAACACGCAAAAAAAATTTTGAGTGGCGATATTTTGCAAAGAATACTGCAGAAAAATCAAATTATTGGATCTCAAAGGAGAGAGAAAGATTTGAAGAAGATACCAGAGAAATTTGGGGGCACAACTCAACAAGACCGTCGCGGTTCCGACGCCGTTTGCATGCAATAGCCACGGTTCTGCCGCGCAATGGTAAGTTCTTCTGTCAAAATTTTCTACAGTGTCTCCTTTGCTTCTCTGGTCCTCTTTGAAAGTCTATCTATCTCTATTTTCTCGTTCCAGTTACTCCAGATTCCTTGCAAAAATTCGCACAATAATCGTTAAATATGCAAGTTGCAGTTTTGGTTTTTTTCTTTTTATGATATGGATCGAATAAGATTTCAACCCGAATAGCAAGAAAAACAAATTACGCATGTATCTCCGGCAATTGCGCCATTTGATTGTTCTGAAAAAAGTGTTTGTATCGTAACCGCAATCAATAACGGTGTCGCGTGTAGCTAGCCGAGATGAGTACGGGTCGTCCGCAGGGATACGTGGAACTTTTAATCTTACTTTAGACGAGTTGATTAGAAATAGGGAGAATAGTTGTAGATTCTAAATCTATATTAAACACGGATGTAGAATATATATATAAAGAAGGCTTGTAGGGTTCATCGGATTTAGTAGTCATGGATGAATATAAAAGATTAATTCTTTTATCTTTTAATAGATTTAAAACTAGATCGATAGCGCTGAATGAATATTAGGGTTTTTGGAGGGAATAGGGTTCCCACTCTTAACCCTTATTTTTTCATTGACCTCTATTCATATCTAGCATTTACCAAAACAATTGTTAATCTAATCTCAAATCGCGGTCGATACTTTCAATAATTTGTAGCGCGCCCGATAAGGATGTTAACAATTCTTTTGGTAAAGCTTATAAACTTTATAAGACATAAAAGGAGTTAAGAATTTTCATCATCCATTAATCTACCCTAATCCTATAAACCCTAACAAGCGGAGAATTACTCACGCATATTTTGAGAAGAAGAAGAAAGGATAGAGAAGGAGATCATATTGTAAAATGCAAAAAGTAAAAATGCGATAAGAAATAAAACAGCTACCTTTATTAATCAGTTAAATCAATTACACTTTTTGATCCTTTAGAAAGTGGAATACAAAACTCTAGTTTGCTTCTCGATCTCTCTTGAAGGAGGTAGATGAACAGCTGATTGATCAACCTGGATGCATGGATCATCTGTGACCTCATGATCTCTTCGGTTTGATGCCTTTCCAAGTGAAGCTCTCGGTCTTATTTATAGTCATAGAAGATACAGACCCTAGATGACATATGTAAGGGTTTGTTGAAAGGATCCCACCCATAAAATCCCAAACCTAACTCCTTAGAACGGTCACGGATCTGCCGCGTTTATAGGGTAGTTGCCGCGGAAAGGCGGCGGTTTGGTGAGATCATCGCTTCAATCTTCTGGTGCTACCTGGTGTTGACACGTCGGGATTTATGTGATGTCTGGATTTGTAATGCCTTAGATTTCGGTTAGTGTTAGTTTAGACGTTAATGCGGGCTTACTGTAAAAAGTTTACCGATTCGGGTTCCTCACATTTTATAACATTTAATTAATAATTTATTATTATTTGTTATAGATATGCACGCACGTGTGCACGTTAATGTGAGGGTTTATTTGTGTAATCTTGATCTTGGCAACCATGACACTTAACCATTTATCTAATCTTTACTTTAATCTTTTGCCTTAACCCTAATCCTTAATCCTTTCCTAGATATTCTGAGTGAGAAGAGAAGATATTTCTTTGGGTGTGTGAGTCGCTTGATGAGTAGTATGAATGCATTAATGGTGTTTTAATGCAAGGTGCACTCACCCCTTAACCTCACCTCCCTCTCTCTTTATCATTCACTCTCTCTCTTTTTCTCTATCTCTTTTCATTTCCCGCATTCCTCTCTCATTTAAACTGAACACTTCTTCATTCCATCTCAAATCCATCACAAATATTCACAAATCTCATAAAAATCACACCTTTTACCTCGATTTGCCTCTTGGATGCCTTGGAGCTTGCAAAGCTTGGATCTTTGAGTTCTTTTGTGTAGGTAATGATCTCTATCTGTTCTTTAAGTAGTTTTTGTGTTGTGTAGACTTTTAGTTTTAGTTTAGATTGTTTAAAGTTAAGTTTATGTGCAAATATCGTATTTTTAGTGTCAATATATGACATCTGTGATCTGCTGTGACCCGGAGATTTTACTAGAAAACCAAACAAAATAGTTGTGTTGTACCTGAGACCATAGGACATCACCTGGAGCACGAACCCCTGGAGCTCGGACTCGACCGGCGACACGAAGGAAAATTCCGGCGACCTCGGCTTGGGATTGGAGTTGGGGTGTAGGTTTTTGTGGGTATGTGTCTGCTTTGGTTTGGGTGTGTTTGGTCTTGTTTGGTTGTTGAGTTCTCTCTGTATACAAAATCTGGGATCACATAGGTAGTTTCTTGTGTTTCGTTTAAGCGCGATACGTTATACGACACGGATCGTGCACTTTGTGTGATTTTGCTCTTGGGTTGGTTTCGTCATGTCGCTACGCACGTTAGCCACAATACGAACACTTGAGAGTATGTTTTGTGTTGTTGCGTCGGTCAAATGTAGTTTGTACGTGTTTTGGGTCTATTGCTAATATATACTTGTTTTGTTGTGTTATGTTTTAGGTTCGCAGGCGGGGACTTCGGACGCTACTACAAAGGGAAAACAGGTGGTAGGCTTCACTTAGCCAGGAGCGTTGGTGAGTAGATTTAACATCTACAGGAGAATCGCCCGCATGGCGTTATGCGTCTGTTAGATATGTATGCCCTAGAGGCCATTATTGTATAGTACTAGTTTGTATAATACATTTTGGAGGCTTGGGATATATATACGGGTTCACGACAATCTTGCTCGACATAGTAGTATGCTACTTAGTTTGTTTCTATCTTAATATGTGTATATGTTTCTTTTAACATATCGCTAAAAATATATTGGTAGAGCCCTTAGGATCTTTGCTTGATTACCGGCGTTGTGATGGCGATCACACTGGTGAGGGCTGGGTAGTCTATAAGCACATCCTTATTTTGGTCCCCAGTCGTAGGATTAATGAGACAGGGCATCGATACTCCAGAGTAGACTGGTGCATACGCTTCTCTTCCCAGTAGGGGAGATGGTCTGTCCCACAGCCGTCAGTACGTCGTACTGGAGATAGTATGCAGGTGCTCGTTAGGTTACGAGTACGCTGGACAGGACTCGTCGGTAACTGTTCTTTCGCCCCAGGTGACATGAGTACAGCTCAGTCCGCTGACTTGACACTGTCATTTCGCCTCGAGTGTGTTCCCACTGTTCTTTGATTACTACCCTACCACGGCTCTACTGAGTCGTGCAAACAGGTAGTAGTTGGGTGCAGTCCCGAAGCATTTGGAGGCAGTGACGGTTAGACAGGATTCGTCTCTCTCAGTATTGGGGGTTGATATCGCGCTGTGTCTAGGAGAGCCATTACACAAAGTCCCTAGTGTCACATCCCGAAAGTACGGAACATGACCGGCACTTAAACTACGAAACGTCTCGAGGCATACGTAATCTAAGTAAACCGAAAACCCAGAAATCCAAACCAAGAAAAGTAGTAGAGTGAAGGAAAACCAATTTAAATCAAGTAGTTTTAATAGCATAGCCGAATTATGCGTTTAAAAAAAACATCAAATATTTCCTGAAAATTTCGGCAGAGTCTCCTTTGTAAATGCTGGCCCCCAAATGGGATACAACATGAATAGTATAAGAAATCAATAAAAAGGCATCCCCAAACGGGAGCTAGCTCTTCGTCAATCGACGGTCACAACCACACAAGCAATATAATATACAATGCCAAGGGCGAGGATCAAAATTCAAAAGGAAACTCAAAAACCACAAGAAAACCACAGAAATACAACTCGCGACTCTAAGGTCGAGAGAATAAACATCACTGGTCTCTATCTCAAATAAATACATGTTTGGTTGATGGAACTTCTAGATACAACAGAATAATGATATACAAGATATATAATGGGGGTACGATACAAATAAACCCATCTACTAGCAAATCACCCGGAAATGGAAGTAGTGCCAGCAAAGTCGTAATGAAACCTGTACGGCGAAACCTGCAAGAACTGTGGCACAACGGGGGTGAGTTGCCAACTCGTGAATAGAAAAACATCTACGGAAAGAAATCGCATAAATAACGCAACCTAGGTCAAAGATCATAATACATCCTCAATTATATATAAAATATGCAACCTATAACAAGGCTAGGGTAAATATCTAACCCGAGTGTAATCTCATGTGCCCGTGTCAGTGCCTCAGGTAGCAATATATCATATGAATGAGGTATGAATGCTTGGAAACAGAATACATGTAAATGAAGAACTGTTTTCATAATTTAGTGAGATTTCCTTTGTATTTTTAAAATGAGGTATCATAATGAATTCAGCATAAAACAGTGCCTAGCATCGACACAAAACGTAATTCCAATATCTCGATATCTCTGTATCACAGTCTCTGTGTCTCAATATCTCGAAATCTCAATGTCTCAATCACAATATCTAGAGCGTCGTCAGTCCAGACCGGCCCCTACCATCCATCTCAAGACCACGACGGTATCCTCCGGATATCCGACGCGTCGGGTAAAATCACCGGTAGGTAGTGCTCCCCTGCCAGGCTCACATCGTCATCATCACGCGCTTCTTGCCCCGGGGTACCTTACCGGGTCCACCATGTATCCGAAACGGTTCATCCGTCTCCTCGAATCGGGTCTCGAAATCCATCAGCAAACTCATGGTGGACGACTCATACATCATGGGAAAAACCGTACTTTTTATTTAAAAAGAGAGAAATCGGTTTATATAAGTTTTGCGGTTTCCCCCCCCCCCCAAATCCAGAAAATCTCATGGAAATCCGAATCCAAATCATCAATAGCATGTAAAACCATGAATATAGGCATAACAATGAATAACAGTATGCATGAAGTGACAAGTAATAACTACAATGTTAAGCTGGCATATAAGGCAGGTACACTAATATCATGTCAAATTACTAACTAACAAGCTAAGTCAAGCAATAATATTTTCTAAGGTGTACGTGACATGGCAATTACCGGTGAAGATGTGTGTGAGCCGACAAGTAAGTGTACGTGGTACATACGCATCATCGGTAATGGTGCTGGTGTCCTAACAATATGATATCAACAATGCAATAAGAAATTATAACATAAGTATGCGATGCGGAGCGAACAGCAATAATGAACGGAATACTAGACACAACGATAACTAAACTGCATTACCCTAATATAAATCCTACAAATGGTGCCTTTTGAAATAACACGAATCATGGGGTTTTGAAAATAGGGGCTACGGTGTTTTTATGAAAAGATACGTCTTTTGAAATATCCGTAGGATCCCTTGGGTTGTCCTTTAAAATACCCACGATTCGTTAGTTTTAGAAATAGGTAAGAATCGAATCTAATCTAACAACTAAACTAAACTAAAGGACTAAGTTAACAAGCTGGACTACGGGTAAGGAAACCGCCTAACATCTGAGTCGATCCATATACATACCTGTATATATATTAGTCGGTGATCCCGCCTCAATAATATCATATCCGATACCATATCTATAATCAGACATCCCAAGTCAAGAGTGCGGATCAATCATCAAAATATAGCTCGTACGTAAATCCGTCATACGGCATCCCCAAATCTGGGTAAGGGTCAATATCACATTCCTCATACTATTCACCTGGTATCCTCTTTATCAAAATCATGATCGGGGTACTGATCTACGTCTAGTACAATACTGATACCGCCTGAGTATGCATGCACGTGTGTGAAACACTATGTCAAGGACCCGCTACAACGTCATGTCGTATCTCAAATATGAACACTGCTATATCACCGATCTTACGGCCTCAAAATCAAATCTCATCGACTCATCATAAATGCCAAGTATCATCCTCAAATCCGTATGTGAACATATAGTCCCATACCCATGTGAACACATAACTATATATTCCCGTAAGCACAAATGAAAGAAGAAAGTATGCCAGTATTGGTTGGTGTGTGCATATGTGGTGCGACCACTACTCTAGGGTTTCGCGACACTAAATATCCAAGAACACCAAATATCCATCCTAAACATCGTTATTAATCCCAAATAACATATAATAAATTGTTGGTGTGTATACGCATCCGTATACACCACCACGGACTGCGGGGGTGCTATACGCCATCCACCCGACTTCTCCCCGTAGATATAAATCTACTCACCTGGTCCTCGTTCGCCGGTGCCGACGTCTCCACGCGCTTGCTTGTCGTCTCGAAGTCCACATGGGGTACCTACATATCATAACGCACCATACCGCATTAAAATCCGACTCATGACCAAAACGACGCACGAATCCCACATAGGTCAAAACCTATGGTTGCTTTCACAAATCGACCCAAAAACCTTCGACGTCGGCGTACAAACGCCAAACCATCGAGAAAACTCCCAACACACTCATTTGTACAATTACAAGCACTAAATATAATATAAAATAGCTTAAAATTCACAAAAACCCCAATTTCACTTAAAAAGTTATTTTTCCGAAAATCTAGCAAGCACAAATCACCGTTTTAGTACAAAACTCGATGTATAAATGAACCTAGCATCCACAATATTCACTAAATATCATAACAAAGTCATATAAACCATTCCTATAATTTATTCTCATCAATTTGCATAAATTCCAAAATCCTAGTTTGCAAAAATATCAATTTTTAACACCTTTTAAAGCAAAATTCACAATTCTACAATTAAGCTTGGTTTTGCATAACCTAAGATATTAAACCACTCATAATAATGTTAATGATGTCCTAAAAACATAATTACATTTTTAACCCAATTATTTAACCAATTTTAAATAGCTAGTTAGCAAATTAGCGTAATTATCATAATTTTTAAACTAACAATTAACAACTAGCTACTAATTTTGTTTCAACAAGCCATAAGAGCCTAATACATTACACAACCATACACCAATTTCACAAAACCCTAACTTGCATTCAAACCCTTTCTTGAATTTTCTAACCAACAAAATCCAACCTAAACTATACATGAAACACTAAATTAGCACTAATTTGAAGCCCAAAAAGCAAGTTAAACTCTTAGATTTGGTTTGTATAAAACACTAGATAGCAAAATAAAATAATTAACTTAATAATTGTGTGCTAAAAACCCTAGTTTAACTCAAACCATTCTCTTGAAAATCCTAGATGAAAATAGCACCAATATTAACACTAAAACAACTCATTTAAAGAAATCTAACCATAAGAATTTAAATGGGTAAGAATTATACCTCTAGATCTAGAGATCCAGCAAGAAATTTTGACTCCAAAGATGGCCTCCTAGCATCCAAAATCCATGCAAGAAAGGTTAAGAAGAATGGATGAAGGATGGGCTTGAAATTGTGAAGTTTAAATGGAATTTTGATGGAATTTTGATGAGTTTAGAAGAAAAATGAGAGGGGAAATTTTGGGGCTGTTTATTGCAGGAATTTCGGCTGAGGAGGGAGTGGGGAGAGGTGTGGGGGAGTTGTGGAAAAGAATCCAAGTCAAAGCCCCTCCCAAATTACCATAATACCCCCACCTACTTTACTATATATAAAAACCTTATTTTAACCCATTTCTCACATGATTTAAGGTCAAAAAGAGTGAAATAAAATTCTTGGGCTGCTACAATAGTGTGGGGCCGGCCAAGGGGAGTGAGGGTGAGTGTGAAAGGCTTTACAAAAAAATTCTATGCAAAAAGACCCCCCACAATACCATATTTGCAAGTTTTAGTTCAAAATAACTATATTTTTGTTTTCCATAAAATAAATCAATTAAAACTTGAAATAAAATACTAAAAATTTATATTACAACTAGATTTTAATCAACATGATTTTAAAGATTAAAATTAGCCCATTTAAATTTGTATTTATCGCTAATTTAATGTATTTTCTTACCGGCTTAAAATAATATTAAAATAATTAATTTCGGAAAAAATTTCAGAAAATTTGAAATTTCACCAGTGGCTCAATAAACACCAAATACTAGCAATTTCATAGCTATAATATGTATATTTAATTTTATAATAAAGATATTTGTATTTTGACTTTTTACAGAAAACACCCTTATTTTACCGTTTTTTCGAAATTTCACCGAAACGATTTTCAAAACGTTACAATCTTCCCCCCTGAAAGAAATTCGGTCCCCGAATTTAAATTAAAACTTCTCCCAAATACTAAAATATTTCAGCCAAAACCATCAAATCGCCGGGGCTCCGAAATCATAAATACATAAAACAAATCGTAGCGCAAAGCATGCGCATGAAAAATGAGCATATAACTCAAATCAGAACTCCGTCAAGCATCCCGCAATCATCGGAGTCATGGGGAAGACATCAATACCAAATCCAAAGCAAAACCAATATGATATAACTCGAAACTATACATGTAAAATATATTCAGGTACTGTCCTCTGACTAGTCCTGCTCAGTACGAAAACACATAGCAATATCATAAAAACGTACTGCTCTATAAGAAAAATCAATCCCCAAAATACTCGTATGAATACTACGTGCGTCTTGTGTGCATGGAAATCAAAATCCAAATATGTGCCATACATATGCACAGAAACAACATCTAAGTGCATCGGGTGTGCACGAAACATCTGTCATAGGCAACATGTGTGCCTGACAGCAAAATCAGGTGCATCTGACATGGACGAAAAATCTCGATTTAGTGCATCTGGTGTGCACCAAAATCACACTTCAAAACATGCGCCCAACATGCGCGAAAATCCAAATCAGGTGCATCCATCGTGCACGAAATCATGAAATCCAATATCAAGTGCCGAACATGTGCAAAATCAAATCAGGTGCACAAAACAAATATCGAACATCACCATCGAAATCAAAGTCCAGGGCATCTAAATGCACAACATACGTAACACTGCACTGCAAGCATATATGAACTATACCGCGTGCAAAAACCAAATCGTGTGCGTATATACGCACAAAATCAACTCAAATGTCTAAAACCGTAAAATCGCAAACATGTGAAACCAAGCACGAAAACGATATCAAGTGCAACACTGTGCAAAGATCGTAAATCCTCAATCATCAAAATCAAATCATGCGAATAAATCACCCAAAACATCGAAATCAATAATGGCGGAATAGTACCGCTCAAGTGCATCCTCTAAGAATCTCGGGCCAACTGTCGCGGTCACTAGTGGGACGTCTCGTCGATGATCATGAACTCTGGCCTGCTGGTGTGCGTAACACGACCACTCCTGGGTCCAAGTCTTCTCGTAATTTGTCCCAGAAAGGTCCTGTCGAGGTCTCTCCCAAATCTCGCCTCTGCCGAACTGTCCGAAAGTCATCGTTCCTTACTATATCTGTTCTCATTCCAGAACGGCTGCATACTCATCACGACTCCTTCTGGAAGGTAAATCCAAGTACCACGACTCGACATGCGCATCGCATCTCTGATGTCGGCGGAGTGGAACGTCATCTCATCTAGATCTGGTACAACCTCTTTCTTCACTTTTCTCTAATGTCGACCGCTTCGGACTCGTCTCGTCGTGGCTGCATGGACTGAGCTCCAACGGCTATCTTCGTATCGGGAGTCTCCCAAGAAATGCATCTCACCACCTAGCATCCGAATTAAGTCGAACCATCCAATTGATTGTCAAAACCTCATAATCCCCCAAGGGCTCAACATCTTAAGCACAGTTTAATAGTATCGAGTACATACCACAGCATCGGTGGTCCAGCCGTAGAAGGGCAAACCCAAGCCTCACTAATGGCGCCGTGGAACTGCCGCAAACCCGAAGGTTCAAAGGCTTTCACACGGTCATTAAGTCGAGTTAGGGTTTCATTCTTCTAGAGGGACCATAGAATTGCCTGCATGTCTTTCCGACTATTTTAAACTTGGAATAATAGGTTTCTGACATTCAATCGTCTCTGTCGACTCCCAACGTCTCCGCGTGAAGTCGTCTCTAGCTGGAATCAATTTATCTGATGACCTCTCATCGGGGTAGCGAACGAACCACATGTCCTAGTCATTCATCCTCGGTGACTAGCGACCTTCTATCATCTCTTAGTAGAACCTTGTACTGCAATAGCTCCCACATCTGGGGCGATATCCCGTCGTTCGCTGCAACAACTGGCTCACTCGTCTGTACGCTGAACAGTGCCTCAATCATCATGAGTAAGTAATATACCAAGGGTCATCAAAATCTGGCTGGCCTCTGTCAGTGGCTCAATCCTCTAGTGCTGATCGGCACGTCCAAGTAATCTCATATAGCGATCCATCCAACACCCGTGGCGCGAAAGCACAATCAAAAGACACATCTCTACAATCGTGTGTCACCGGAATTATGCTCTGGTCAGTCCTCGTTCGTAACGAGCTCGTGCTGACCGCAACTCTAGCCGTAGCTCTCCCTGCCCATAATCGTGGCAGCAAACCATAACTGGTACCGATGAGGCTAGATCAGTAATGAATATAATACTGAGCAAAGAAATGTACATCCTAAGGCTCCTTAAGTGGAGTGGCGTGTCGTAAGTATGCCGCGGAACATACCCACGGTACGTCACTCTACTCTAGTCACCTATTCCATCAACCAAGGGTCATCCTACGCTCCGAAGGTAAAACCTAACGCTCTGATACCAACTTTGTCACGTCCCGAAAGTACGGAACATGACCGGCACTTAAACTACGAAACGTCTCGAGGCGTACGTAATCTAAGTAAACCGAAAACCCAGAAATCCAAACCAAGAAAAGTAGTAGAGTGAAGGAAAACCAATTTAAATCAAGTAGTTTTAATAGCATAGCCGAATTATGCGTTTAAAAAAAACATCAAATATTTCCTGAAAATTTCGGTAGAGTCTCCTTTGTAAATACTGGCCCCCAAATGGGATACAACATGAATAGTATACGAAATCAATAAAAAGGCATCCCCAAGCGGGAGCTAGCTCTTCGTCAATCGACGGTCACAACCACACAAGCAATATAATATACAACGCCAAGGGCGAGGATCAAAATTCAAAAGGAAACTCAAAAACTACAAGAAAACCACAGAAATACAACGCGTGACTCTAAGGTCGAGAGAATAAACATCACTGGTCTCTATCTAAAATAAATACATGTTTGGTTGATGGAACTTCTAGATACAACAGAATAATGATATACAAGATATATAATGGGGTACGATACAAATAAACCCACCTACTAGCAAATCACCCGGAAATGGAAGTAGTGCCAGCAAAGCCGTAATGAAACCTGTACGGCGAAACCTGTAAGAACTGTGGCACAACGGGGGTGAGTTGCCAACTCGTGAATAGAAAAACATCTACGGAAAGAAATCGCATAAATAACGCAACCTAGGTCAAAGATCATAATATATCCTCAATTATATATATAACATGCAACCTATAACAAGGCTAGTGTAAATATCTAACCCGAGAGTAATCTCATGTGCCCGTGTCAGTGCCTCAGGTAGCAATATATCATATGAATGAGGTATGAATGCATGGAAACAGAATACATGTAAATGAAGAACTGTTTTCATAATTTAGTGAGATTTCCTTTGTATTTTTAAAATGAGGTATCATAATGAATTCAGCATAAAACAGTGCCTAGCATCGGCACAAAACGTAATCCCAATATCTCGATATCTCTGTATCACAGTCTCTGTGTCTCAATATCTCGAAATCTCAATGTCTCAATCACAATATCTAGGGCGCCGTCAGTCCAGACCGGCCCCTACCATCCTTCTCAAGACCACGACGGTATCCTCCGGATATCCGACGCGTCGGGTAAAATCACCGGTAGGTAGTGCTCCCCTGCCAGGCTCACATCGTCATCATCACGCGCTTCTTGCCCCGGGGTACCTTACCGGGTCCACCATGTACCCGAAACGGTTCATCCGTCTCCTCGAATCGGGTCTCGAAATCCATCAGTAAACTCATGGTGGACGACTCATACATCATGGGAAAAACCGCACTTTTTATTTAAAAAGAGAGAAATCGGTTTATATAAGTTTTGCGGTTCCCCCCCCCCCCCCAAATCCAGAAAATCTCATGGAAATCCGAATCCAAATCATCAATAGCATGTAAAACCATGAATATAGGCATAACAATGAATAACAGTATGCATGAAGTGACAAGTAATAACTACAATGTTAAGCTGGCATATAAGGCAGGTACACTAATATCATGTCAAATTACTAACTAACAAGCTAAGTCAAGCAATAATATTTTCTAAGGTGTACGTGACATGGCAATTACCGATGAAGATGTGTGTGAGCCGGCAAGTAAGTGTACGTGGTACATACGCATCATCGGTAATGGTGCTGGTGTCCTAACAATATGATATCAACAATGCAATAAGAAATTATAACATAAGTATGCGATGCGGAGCGAACAGCAATAATGAACGGAATACTAGACACAACGATAACTAAACTGCATTACCCTAATATAAATCCTACAAATGGTGCCTTTTGAAATAACACGAATCATGGGGTTTTGAAAATAGGGGCTACGGTGTTTTTATGAAAAGATACGTCTTTTGAAATATCCGTAGGATCCCTTGGGTTGTCCTTTAAAATACCCACGATTCGTTAGTTTTAGAAATAGGTAAGAATCGAAGCTAATCTAACAACTAAACTAAACTAAAGGACTAAGTTAACAAGCTGGACTACGGGTAAGGAAACCGCCTAACATCTGAGTCGATCCATATACATACCTGTATATATATTAGTCGGTGATCCCACCTCAATAATATCATATCCGATACCATATCTGTAATCAGACATTCCAAGTCAAGAGTGCGGATCAATCATCAAAATATAGCTCGTACGTAAATCCGTCGTACGGCATCCCCAAATCTGGGTACGGGTCAATATCACATTCCTCATACTATTCACCTGGTATCCTCTTTATCAAAATCATGATCGGGGTACTGATCTACGTCTAGTACAATACTGATACCGCCTGAGTATGCATGCACGTGTGTGAAACATTACGTCAAGGACCCGCTACAACGTCATGTCGTATCTCAAACACGAACCCTGCTATATCACCGATCTCACGGCCTCAAAATCAAATCTCATCGACTCATCATAAATGCCAAGTATCATCCTCAAATCCGTATGTGAACACATAGTCCCATACCCATGTGAACACATAACTATATATTCCCGTAACCACAAATGAAAGAAGAAAGTATGCCAGTATGGGTTGGTGTGTGCATGTGTGGTGCGACCACTACTCTAGGGTTTCTCGACACTAAATATCCAAGAACACCAAATATCCATCCTAAACATCGTTATTAATCCCAAATAACATATAATAAATTGTTGGTGTGTATACGCATCCGTATACACCACCACAGACTGCGGGGGTGCTATACGCCATCCACCCGACTTCTCCCCGTAAATATAAATCTACTCACCTGGTCCTCGTTCGCCGGTGCCGACGTCGCCACGCGCTTGCTTGTCGTCTCGAAGTCCACATGGGGTACCTACATATCATAACGCACCATACCGCATTAAAATCCGACTCATGACCAAAACAACGCACGAATCCCACATAGGTCAAAACCTATGGTTGCTTTCACAAATCGACCCAAAAACCCTCGACGTCGGCGTACAAACGTCAAACCATCGAGAAAACTCCCAACACACTCATTTGTACAATTACAAGCACTAATTATAATATAAAATAGCTTAAAATTCACAAAAACCCCAATTTCACTTAAAAAGTCATTTTTCCGAAAATCTAGCAAGCACAAATCACCGTTTTAGTACAAAACTCAATGTATAAACGAACCTAGCATCCACAATATTCACTAAATATCATAACAAAGTCATATAAACCATTCCTATAATTTATTCTCATCAATTTGCATAAATTCCAAAATCCTAGTTTGCAAAAATATCAATTTTTAACACCTTTTAAAGCAAAATTCACAATTCAACAATTAAGCTTGGTTTTGCATAACCTAAGATATTAAACCACTCATAATAATGTTAATGATGTCCTAAAAACATAATTACATTTTTAACCCAATTATTTAACCAATTTTAAATAGCTAGTTAGCAAATTAGCGTAATTATCATAATTTTTAAACTAATAATTAACAACTAGCTACTAACTTTGTTTTAACAAGCCATAAGAGCCTAATACATTACACAACCATACACCAATTTCACAAAACCCTAACTTGCATTCAAACCCTTTCTTGAATTTTCTAACCAACAAAATCCAACCTAAACTATACATGAAACACTAAATTAGCACTAATTTGAAGCCCAAAAAGCAAGTAAAACTCTTAGATTTGGTTTGTATAAAACACTAGATAGCAAAATAAAATAATTAACTTAATAATGGTGTGCTAAAAACCCTAGTTTAACTCAAACCATTCTCTTGAAGATCCTAGATGAAAATAGCACCAATATTAACACTAAAACAACTCATTTAAAGAAATCTAACCATAAGAATTTAAATGGGTAAGAATTATACCTCTAGATCTAGAGATCCAGCAAGAAATTTTGACTCCAAAGATGGCCTCCTAGCATCCAAAATCCATGCAAGAAAGGTTAAGAAGAATGGATGAAGAATGGGCTTGAAATTGTGAAGTTTAAATGGAATTTTGATGGAATTTTGATGAGTTTAGAAGAAAAATGAGAGGGGAAATTTTGGGGCTGTTTATTGCAGGAATTTTGGCTGAGGAGGGAGTGGGGAGAGGTGTGGGGGAGTTGTGGAAAAGAATTCAAGTCAAAGCCGCTCCCAAATTACCATAATACCCCCACCTACTTTACTATATATAAAAACCTTATTTTAATCCATTTCTCACATGATTTAAGGTCAAAAAAAGGGAAATAAAATTCTTGGGCTGCTACAATAGTGTGGGGCCGGCCAAGGGAAGTGAGGGTGAGTGTGAAATACTTTACAAAAAAAATCTATGCAAAAAGACCCCCCACAATACCATATTTGCAAGTTTTAGTTCAAAATAACTATATTTTTGTTTTCCATAAAATAAATCAATTAAAACTTGAAATAAAATACTAAAAATTTATATTACAACTAGATTTTAATCAACATGATTTTAAAGATTAAAATTAGCCCATTTAAATTTGTATTTATCGCTAATTTAATGTATTTTCTTACCGGCTTAAAATAATATTAAAATAATTAATTTCGGAAAAATTTTCAGAAAATTTGAAATTTCACCAGTGGCTCAATAAACACCAAATACTGGCAATTTCATAGCTATAATATGTATATTTAATTTTATAATAAAGATATTTGTATTTTGACATTTTACA
Source organism: Agapanthus africanus (assembly GCA_030015575.1). Classification (NCBI taxonomy): domain Eukaryota; kingdom Viridiplantae; phylum Streptophyta; class Magnoliopsida; order Asparagales; family Amaryllidaceae; genus Agapanthus; species Agapanthus africanus. The sequence goes on along the minus strand of CM057343.1, from coordinate 484,219,001 downwards.
GAAAACCCCCTTATTTTACCGTTTTTTCGAAATTTCACCGAAACGATTTTCAAAACGTTACAATCTTCCCCCCTTAAAGAAATTCGGTCCCCGAATTTAAATTAAAACTTTCTCCAAATACTAAAATATTTCAGCCAAAACCATCAAATCGCCGGGGCTCCGAAATCATAAATACATAAAACAAAACGTAGCGCAAAGCATGCGCATGAAAAATGAGCATATAACTCAAATCGGTACTCCGTCAAGCATCCCGCAATCATCGGAGTCATGGGGAAGACATCAATACCAAATCCAAAGCAAAACCAATATGATATAACTCGAAACTATACATGTAAAATATATTCAGCTACTGTCCTCTGACTAGTCCTGCTCAGTACGAAAACACATAGCAATATCATAAAAACGTACTGCTCTATAAGAAAAATCAATCCCCAAAATACGCGTATGATACTACGTGCGTCTTGTGCGCACGGAAATCAAAATCCAAATATGTGCCATACATATGCACAGAAACAACATCTAAGTGCATCGGGTGTGCACGAAACATCTGTCATAGGCAACATGTGTGCCTGACAGCAAAATCAGGTGCATCTGACATGCACGAAAAATCTCGATTTAGTGCATCTGGTGTGCACCAAAATCACACTTCAAAACATGCGCCCAACATGCGCGAAAATCCAAATCAGGTGCATCCATCGTGCACGAAATCATGAAATCCAATATCAAGTGCCAAACATGTGCAAAATCAAATCAGGTGCACAAGGTGCACAAAACAAATATCGAACATCACCATCGAAATCAAAGTCCAGGGCATCTAAATGCACAACATACGTAACACTGCACTGCAAGCATATATGAACTATACCGCGTGCAAAAACCAAATCGTGTGCGTATATACGCACAAAATCAACTCAAATGTCTAAAACCGTAAAATCGCAAACATGTGAAACCAAGCACGAAAACGATATCAAGTGCAACACTGTGCAAAGATCGTAAATCCTCAATCATCAAAATCAAATCATGCGAATAAATCACCCAAAACATCGAAATCAATAATGGCGGAATAGTACCGCTCAAGTGCATCCTCTAAGAATCTCGGGCCAACTGTCGCGGTCACTAGTGGGACGTCTCGTCGATGATCATGAACTCTGGCCTGCTGGTGTGCGTAACACGACCACTCCTGGGTCCAAGTCTTCTCGTAATTTGTCCCAGAAAGGTCCTGTCGAGGTCTCTCCCAAATCTCGCCTCTGCCGAACTGTCCGAAAGTCATCGTTCCTTAGTAGATCTGTTCTCGTTCCAGAACAGCTGCATACTCATCATGACTCCTTCTGGAAGGTAAATCCAAGTACCACGCCTCGGCATGCGCATCGCATCTCTGATGTCGGTGGAGTGGAACGTCATCTCATCTAGATCTGGTACGAACCTCTTTCTTCACTTTTCTCTAATGTCGGCCGCTTCGGACTCGTCTCGTCGTGGCTGCATGGACTGAGCTCCAACGGCTATCCTCGTATCGGGAGTCTCCCAAGAAATGCATCTCACCACCTAGCATCCGAATTAAGTCGAACCATCCAATTGATTGTCAAAACCTCATAATCCCCCAAGGGCTCAAAATCTTGGGCACAGTTTAATAGTATCGAGTACATACCACAGCATCGGTGGTCCAGCCGTAGAAGGGCAAACCCAAGCCTCACTAATGGCGCCGTGGAACTGCCGCAAACCCGAAGGTTCAAAGGCTTTCACACGGTCATTAAGTCGAGTTAGGGTTTCATTCTTCTAGAGGGGCCATAGAATTGCCTGCATGTCTTTCCGACTATTTTAAACTTGGAATAATAGGTTTCTGACATTCGATCGTCTCTGTCGACTCCCAACGTCTCCGCGTGAAGTCGTCTCTAGCTGGAATCAATTTATCTGATAACCTCTCATCGGGGTAGCGAACGAACCACATGTCCTAGTCATTCATCCTCGGTGACTAGCGATCTTCTATCATCTCTTAGTAGAACCATATACTGCAATAGCTCCTACATCTGGGGCGATATCCCGTCGTTCGCTGCAACAACTGGCTCACTCGTCTGTACGCTGAATAGTGCCTCAATCATCATGAGTAAGTAATATACCAATGGTCATCAAAATCTGGCTGGCCTCTGTCAATGGCTCAATCCTCTAGTGCTGATCGGCACGTCCAAGTAATCTCATATAGCGATCCATCCAACACTCGTGGCGCGAAAGCACAATCAAAAGACACATCTCTACAATCGTGTGTCACCGGAATTATGCTCTGGTCAGTCCTCGTTCGTAACGAGCTCGTGCTGACCGCAACTCTAGCCGTAGCTCTCCCTGCCCGTAATCGTGGCAGCAAACCATAACTGGTACCGATGAGGCTAGATCAGTAATGAATATAATACTGAGCAAAGAAATGTACATCCTAAGGCTCCTTAAGTGGAGTGGCGTGTCGTAAGTATGCCGCGGAACATACCCACGGTACGTCACTCTACTCTAGTCACCTATTCCATCAACCAAGGGTCATCCTACGCTCCGAAGGTAAAACCAAACACTCTGATACCAACTTTGTCACATCCCGAAAGTACGGAACATGACCGGCACTTAAACTACGAAACGTCTCGAGGCGTACGTAATCTAAGTAAACCGAAAACCCAGAAATCCAAACCAAGAAAAGTAGTAGAGTGAAGGAAAACCAATTTAAATCAAGTTGTTTTAATAGCATAGCCGAATTATGCGTTTAAAAAAAACATCAAATATTTCCTGAAAATTTCGGCAGAGTCTCCTCTGTAAATACTGGCCCCCAAATGGGATACAACATGAATAGTATACGAAATCAATAAAAAGACATCCCCAAGCGGGAGCTAGCTCTTCGTCAATCGACGGTCACAACCACACAAGCAATATAATATACAACGCCAAGGGCGAGGATCAAAATTCAAAAGGAAACTCAAAAACCACAAGAAAACCACAGAAATACAACGCGTGACTCTAAGGTCGAGAGAATAAACATCACTGGTCTCTATCTCAAATAAATACATGTTTGGTTGATGGAACTTCTAGATACAACAGAATAATGATATACAAGATATATAATGGGGGTACGATACAAATAAACCCACCTACTAGCAAATCACCCGGAAATGGAAGTAGTGCCAGCAAAGCCGTAATGAAACCTGTACGGCGAAACCTGCAAGAACTGTGGCACAACGGGGGTGGGTTGCCAACTCGTGAATACAAAAACATCTACGAAAAGAAATCGCATAAATAACGCAACCTAGGTCAAAGATCATAGTATATCCTCAATTATATATATAACATGCAACCTATAACAAGGCTAGGGTAAATATCTAACCCGAGTGTAATCTCATGTGCCCGTGTCAGTGCCTCAGGTAGCAATATATCATATGAATGAGGTATGAATGCATGGAAACAGAATACATGTAAATGAAGAACTGTTTTCATAATTTAGTGAGATTTCCTTTGTATTTTTAAAATGAGGTATCATAATGAATTCAGCATAAAACAGTGCCTAGCATCGGCACAAAACGTAATCCCAATATCTCGATATCTCTGTATCACAGTCTCTGTATCTCAATATCTCGAAATCTCAATGTCTCAATCACAATATCTAGGGCGCCGTCAGTCCAGACCGGCCCCTACCATCCATCTCAAGACCACGACGGTATCCTCCGGATATCCGACGCGTCGGGTAAAATCACCGGTAGGTAGTGCTCCCCTGCCAGGCTCACATCGTCATCATCACGCGCTTCTTGCCCCGGGGTACCTTACCGGGTCCACCATGTACCCGAAACGGTTCATCCGTATCCTCGAATCGGGTCTCGAAATCCATCAGCAAACTTATGGTGGACGACTCATACATCATGGGAAAAACCGCACTTTTTATTTAAAAAGAGAGAAATCGGTTTATATAAGTTTTACGGTTCCCCTCCCCCCAAATCCAGAAAATCTCATGGAAATCCGAATCCAAATCATCAATAGCATGTAAATCCATGAATATAGGCATAACAATGAATAACAGTATGCATGAAGTGACAAGTAATAACTACAATGTTAAGCTGGCATATAAGGCAGGTACACTAATATCATGTCAAATTACTAACTAACAAGCTAAGTCAAGCAATAATATTTTCTAAGGTGTACGTGACATGGCAATTACCGATGAAGATGTGTGTGAGCCGGCAAGTAAGTGTACGTGGTACATACGCATCATCGGTAATGGTGCTGGTGTCCTAACAATATGATATCAACAATGCAATAAGAAATTATAATATAAGTATGCGATGCGGAGCGAACAACAATAATGAACGGAATACTAGACACAACGATAACTAAACTGCATTACCCTAATATAAATCCTACAAATGGTGCCTTTTGAAATAACACGAATCATGGGGTTTTGAAAATATGGGCTACGGTATTTTTATGAAAAGATACGTCTTTTGAAATATCCGTAGGATCCCTTGGGTTGTCCTTTAAAATACCCACGATTCGTTAGTTTTAGAAATAGGTAAGAATCGAATCTAATCTAACAACTAAACTAAACTAAAGGACTAAGTTAACAAGCTGGACTACGGGTAAGGAAACCGCCTAACATCTGAGTCGATCCATATACATACCTGTATATATATTAGTCGGTGATCCCGCCTCAATAATATCATATCCGATACCATATCTATAATCAGACATCCCAAGTCAAGAGTGCGGATCAATCATCAAAATATAGCTCGTACGTAAATCCGTCGTACGGCATCCCCAAATCTGGGTACGGGTCAATATCACATTCCTCATACTATTCACCTGGTATCCTCTTTATCAAAATCATGATCGGGGTACTGATCTACGTCTAGTACAATATTGATACCGCCTGAATATGCATGCACGTGTGTGAAACACTACGTCAAGGACCCGCTACAACGTCATGTCGTATCTCAAATACGAACCCTGCTATATCACCGATCTCACGGCCTCAAAATCAAATCTCATCGACTCATCATAAATGCCAAGTATCATCATCAAATCCGTATGTGAACACATAGTCCCATACCCATGTGAACACATAACTATATATTCCCGTAAGTACAAATGAAAGAAGAAAGTATGCCAGTATGGGTTGGTGTGTGCATGTGTGGTGCGACCACTACTCTAGGGTTTCGCGACACTAAATATCCAAGAACACCAAATATCCATCCTAAACATCATTATTAATCCCAAATAACATATAATAAATTATTGGTGTGTATACGCATCCGTATCCCCCACCACGGACTGCGGGGGTGCTATACGCCATCCACCCGACTTCTCCCCGTAGATATAAATCTACTCACCTGGTCCTCGTTCGCCGGTGCCGACGTCTCCACGCGCTTGCTTGTCGTCTCGAAGTCCACATGGGGTACCTACATATCATAACGCACTATACCGCATTAAAATCCGACTCATGACCAAAACGACGCACGAATCCCACATAGGTCAAAATCTATGGTTGCTTTCACAAATCGACCCAAAAACCCTCGACGTCGGCGTACAAACGCCAAACCATCGAGAAAACTCCCAACACACTCATTTTTACAATTACAAGCACTAATTATAATATAAAATAGCTTAAAATTCACAAAAACCCCAATTTCACTTAAAAAGTCATTTTTCCGAAAATCTAGCAAGCACAAATCACCGTTTTAATACAAAACTCGATGTATAAACGAACCTAGTATCCACAATATTCACTAAATATCATAACAAAGTCATATAAACCATTCCTATAATTTATTCTCATCAATTTGCATAAATTCCAAAATCCTAGTTTGCAAAAATATCAATTTTTAACACCTTTTAAAGCAAAACTCACAATTCAACAATTAAGCTTGGTTTTGCATAACCTAAGATATTAAACCATTCATAATAATGTTAATGATGTCTAAAAAACATAATTACATTTTTAACCCAATTATTTAACCAATTTTAAATAGCTAGTTAGCAAATTAGCGTAATTATCATAATTTTTAAACTAACAATTAACAACTAGCTACTAACTTTGTTTTAACAAGCCATAAGAGCCTAATACATTACACAACCATACACCAATTTCACAAAACCCTAACTTGCATTCAAACCCTTTCTTGAATTTTATAACCAACAAAATCCAACATAAACTATACATGAAACACTAAATCAGCACTAATTTGAAGCCCAAAAAGCAAGTTAAACTCTTAGATTTGGTTTGTATAAAACACTAGATAGCAAAATAGAATAATTAACTTAATAATGGTGTGCTAAAAACCCTAGTTTAACTCAAACCATTCTCTTGAAGATCCTAGATGAAAATAGCACCAATATTAACACTAAAACAACTCATTTAAAGAAATCTAACCATAAGAATTTAAATGGGTAAGAATTATACCTCTAGATCTAGAGATCTAGCAAGAAATTTTGACTCCAAAGATGGCCTCCTAGCATCCAAAATCCATGCAAGAAAGGTTAAGAAGAATGGATGAAGGATGGGCTTGAAATTGTGAAGTTTAAATGGAATTTTGATGGAATTTTGTTGAGTTTAGAAGAAAAATGAGGGGGGAAATTTTGGGGCTGTTTATTGCAGGAATTTCGGCTGAGGAGGGAGTGGGGAGAGGTGTGGGGGACTTATGGAAAAGAATCCAAGTCAAAGCCCCTCCCAAATTACCATAATACCCCCACCTACTTTACTATATATAAAAACCTTATTTTAACCCATTTCTCACATGATTTAAGGTCAAAAGGAGGGAAATAAAATTCTTGGGCTGCTAAAATAGTGTGGGGCCGGCCAAGGGGAGTGAGGGTGAGTGTGAGATACTTTACAAAAAAATTCTATGCAAAAAGACCCCCCACAATACCATATTTGCAAGTTTTAGTTCAAAATAACTATATTTTTGTTTTCCATAAAATAAATCAATTAAAACTTGAAATAAAATACTAAAAATTTATATTACAACTAGATTTTAATCAACATGATTTTAAAGATTAAAATTAACCCATTTAAATTTTTATTTATCGCTAATTTTATGTATTTTCTTACCGGCTTAAAATAATATTAAAATAATTAATTTCGGAAAAATTTTCAGAAAATTTGAAATTTCACCAATGGCTCAATAAACACCAAATACTAGCAATTTCATAGCTAGAATATGTATATTTAATTTTATAATAAAAATATTTGTATTTTGACTCTTTACATAAAACCCCCTTATTTTACCGTTTTTTCGAAATTTCGCCGAAACGATTTTCAAAACGTTACACCTAGCCAGGACTAGCGAGATATACTGGTAGGTATCCAGTGATATCTCAGGGTGTTCTGGGCTACACTCCGGCACGACTTATACCGCTATTAGGGGACTGACGGTTACCGCCCCCTAGGCCCGCCATGCGATATTCTCAGATGAACAGACCGGACTATACGGAGATTGTCACATTCAGGCTCAGTAGGAGTTCGATGGGTTCACCTCATCAGTCTTCTTATCGGCATCTACCTGGGGACCGTTACGTACAGCTAGTACCGCTTGCGGACTGTGGTTAAACCCACTGCCAGCGTAGTGTCGAGCCTTTAGAGTCCCACACAGAGGGTTACTCGCCTTTGGGCAAAACAGAGTAGAGGTTGTATGGTTTTGCGACGGGGCTCGTTCACATCCGCGCACTTGTGCACGTTTGGTGTCCGGACAGTAGTTGCTAGTGGGCTTTGGTTTAAGCCAGATCCTAGTAATTGTTTTGGGATTGGTTTTGTCTCAGTGTATTCGTGTTCTTTGAAGCACGGATGCGGGTGTGTATGCACAGTTGACAGAGACAGAGGCAGAGAATTCTCATTAGGGTTGTTGATCATTTGGCTTTGGTTGACTTGTTGACCGTTGACTTTTCTTTTAACCCTAATGAGAATATGATATATGACTAATAATATTATTTAAGTATTATTGTGCCATGGTTGAGTTAAAAGTTTGACTTTTGTTGACTTGTTGACTTTGTTGACCGGTTGACCATTTTGGATTTGTTGACCATCATCATTTCATGGCTATCATTTCATAGGTATGACTTTTTCTTGCTTGTTGTTTCAAAATGAAATAATTGCATGAAATGATAATGGTCATTGAAACTAACCATCACTATACTTAATTATTATTATTATCATTATTCTCACTTTTGTGAGGATGGTTGCATTATGAGAGCTCATTCTATCATCTTCTTTCTCTCTCATGAAAAAAAGCTCTCCCTCTTCCTCTCTCAAGGTTCAAGTGTTCCATGAGTTGGAAATCATGAACCTTTGAGACAAAACCACCATCACTCTTCTCTACTCAATCTAAGGTATTAGGTTTGGCAAACCAAACAACTTAGTCATCTCTAGGTTGAGATTGGAGCTCAATTTCGAGACCCTTGGGTGGATCCATCTATGGCAAAGAGGAGACGACAAGGAGGATCCGTTCAAGCAATTACAAGGAGCAAGCAAGAGGAAGAACAACAACAAGAAGAGAAGGAGTTCAAGACCAAGGTATAACCATTCTACATAGTAGTTAGAACTTGTAGAATATTTGTTAGTTCTTGTTTAGCAACGATCCTTTTTGAACGATCCATGTTGCCTAGTTAGGAAAAATTTTCGTTTTACCTATTCCGCCTCCCCGAAATGACCGGGGTGGGTAACGTGGACCTAACAGTGGTATCAGAGCCTAGCTAAGCAACAACTAACTGTTAGCAAAGTTTTTAGAATCTCGATCCGGAAAAAATCCCGAAAACAAACCGAAAAGTGTATTTTCTGTCGATTTTCAAAACAGGCCTTAAAATATTTTGTATGACATAAAAAATACAGGCAGGGTTTTCTGGGAATTTACAAGAAATTTGAGACCCCGACTCGGCCAACTCGCCGCGGAAGCACGGTGGAACCATGCGTTCCGCCGCGGATCCGCGGCCGAGTTGACTCGGCCGCGGCTCAACTTTGTTGCAGATTCCATTGTTTGCTGTTTTGGGATTTTTTGTTTCTGCCCAGATTTTCCAGAGAAAAATGTTATTTTGGGAGGGGGGGTAGTTACAAATTTGTATTTTGATCGGAATTCTACAAACTTTGGCTAAATGGTTATATCTGTAATGTGATGTATGCACTGAACGTCGGCTAATCGCTATACGTCGATTAGTGGGGGTTGTGCATATCTGTGATCTGTAATGTTATTGGATTGTGTATATGAATTCGTTGGATTGTCGCGGATGAATAGCCGGGGGGGTTGTGAGATGAGAGTTTTGTTTATCTTTCAATTCATGTAATATGTAATTGATGTAATATTATTTTTATGGCCGCATATCCGGGATGAGGTTGTAGCCGCCATTGTATAATTTCTTTTACTGTTTTTGCTCCTAGGATAGACCCAAGGTGGGGTGCACAAACTACCGGGTACCTCGAAGTGCCGAGTGGCCTACTCACGTTGTTGAGGGAGGTTGCTTTACTTCGGGTATTTGGCGGGTAGTTTGCCGCATCCGTAGGGGTCTAGGGTGGGGTCGTGGTTATTCATCGCGACCGTGTAATCCATCTTTCGTTGCAGGCTCGAATGAAACGCGGATTCCTAGTATATCCAATGTGTTCATCTGTGATCTGGAATGGCTATCATTGCATCTGACGAATGTGTATATATCTATATGATATCTATTTAGGCGTTGCTTATGTTTTGCATCCGCGCTAGTCCAGCCCCCGCTCTGTCGTTAGTTAAGTAACCTAACGGGTAATGACGGGGCCCCGTGGCGAATGCGGATGGCATAAGCGTACGTCATATTTTCGTTGTTTTCTGCAATGGTAGGATTAATTGATGGGACACATTAAATTAATGCAAGAAAACAAACCTAAGAAGAACGTTGTTGGAACAATTTTTCAAAAAGCTGTTATTGTAAGGATGCTCTCTTTTGTTTTGCACAGAGGTATTCGGTTATGAATGCCCAGCACCTCATTCGATGAGGCAAGGGCCGAGATCCCTTCATCGGGAGTGGCCCCTTGGACAAAATTCTGCGTCAGGGTAATAACTTCACTATAGTCGATTATTCTTGCTTTGCATAGAGGTATTCAGTTATGAATGCCCAGCACCTCATTTGACGAGGAAAGAGCCGAGATCCCTTCACAGGGAGTGACCTCTTTAGCAAAAGTTTTTGCCACTATATTTTCAAAAAGTCTATCATGTTCCTTCAACTACATCAAGTTCATTACGTTAACGGGTTTTTCGCCAAAAACCCAGCCGTAGCCCTCCGTCGTTTCAGATAATTAATACTTAGTATTCGTGCTGCGTTTGTTGATTATTCGTCAAGACACAGTGAACGGTAGCTAAGTAATAATTCTCTGTTGCACTGATAGATGCGATTGGTTAGGACGGTCGCATGATTTTGTTGATTATTCGTCAAGGGTCATGCGGGCGGGTCTAATGCAATCCTGGATAACGACGGGTTGAACTTGATTAGGACCTTTTGATTTTTTGATTATTCGTCAAGGTCACTTGGGTCCTAGGGGCAAAAATCCACATCGGGAGTTTCTAAAGAAACTGAAACTTGCAGATTTAGCATACCATCTGGAGTATGGTGACTAGAGTGGATTTCATTTAGGTCATCACACAATGATAGTTGGATCCCGATCCCACTGATGAGATGGATTACTCTCGGGAGATTATTTCACTTAACAATCAATGCTATAAACCAAGTAGGTGTCTAGAACGGTGTTAGCTGGGCTACGCCTCCAGGGAAAAGAGGTCACTTAATTAAGGAACTTCGCGAAAGCGTTGGAAAACCTCCCTCGAAATACCAACACTAGCCTGGCTGAAAGGTTAAGCAAGTATTGTGACATGCAATTAATCCCGACTAGTTCTTCTTTTAAAAGATTTTAAGAAGAATTTGAGGAAACAGTGGGAGTCATCCTGGTTAGATAAACTAATAAACCAATCTAATCTTGCAAGAGCGCACGCTGAGTGTTTCTTTTCTCTCTCTCCAGGTAGCAACCATTTCACGCCCTAATCAAGATAATAAAATGTATCGCTTGACCGATCCAAATTCTTATTCGGGGCTGGGGAACGTTGGTTCGGCTCTAACTTATGACAACAGTCATAAGTATGAGCAAGGGAAAGAGGATTGTATGGATTCCAAGGATACCCAGTTGAAGAAGAAGCATGGTTTTGCATCTACTTCAGGTGTTCTTGTAATTGAGAACTGCTTTACGGTCAGCCCTACCTCCTGGGTACTTGATACCGGATCATGATCTCATATCTGTAATTTATTGCAGGGACTGAGAAAAAGTAGGAAAGTTGCACCTGGTGATATGTCGCTCAGAGTAGCGAACGGAGCACAAGTTAATGCTGCAGCCGTCGGTGAATATCACCTAGTGTTGCCAAATGGCAATACTATGATTTTGAACGATTGCTACTATGTACCTTCCATGGTTTGCAACATCATATCAGTTTCTTTACTCGATAAAGATGGATATAACTTTGTTCTTGATAGAAATATCATGAACATTTACCTTCATAAGGTACTGGTTGCAGAAGGTACACTGTGTAATGGTATCTACGTTCTAAATCAGAATACAGTTCTCAATGTACAAAACACACGCAAGAGGAAGAATTCAGATACGAATGAATCCTACTTGTGGAATTGTAGACTTGGTCATATCGGAGAGAAAAGACTAAGTAAGTTGCATAAAGATGGACCCTTGAATGCGTTCGAGTTTTCATTTTATGAAACTTGTCGGTCTTCTCTCAAAAGGAAGATGACTAAATCTCCATTCACCGAACATGGAAAAAGAGCAACAGAGCTCTTGGGACTCATACACAGTGATGTATGTGGTCCGATGTCTATACATGCAAGGGGTGGGTTATCGTACTTCATCACATTCACTGACGATCTCTCTAGGTTCGGATATGTGTATCTGATGAAACACAAATCTGAAGCTTTTGAGAAATTCAAGGAATTCAGAAACGAAGTAGAGAACCAGACTGGTGAAAGTATCAAGATCCTCCAGTCTGATAGAGGAGGGGAGTACTTAAGCACGGAATTCCTAGATTACTTAAAAGAGAATGGTATTCTCTCTCAGCTTACTCCTCCTTATACACCACAGCACAACGGTGTATCGGAGCGGAGGAATCGTACCCTACTGGATATGGTTCGCTCCATGATGAGTAGTGCCGAGTTGCCTCTTTCATTTTGGGGACATGCGCTTCAGACAGCGGCATACCTTTTGAATCAAGTTCCGTCCAAATCTGTGCCTAAAACTCCATATGAAATATGGAGCAGTAAGAAGCCATGTCTTAAATTTATTAAGATTTGGGGTTGTCCGGCCTAAGTGAAAACACAGAAACCGGACAAGCTAGAGGCACGGTCAGTTCTGTGTAAATTTGTGGGATATCCTAAAGACTCACTAGGATATCTGTTCTACCACACTGAGGAATAGAAGGTGTTTGTATCTCGTCACGCTACCTTTTTAGAAAGGGAGTTTCTTGCAAAAGAAACTAGTGAGAGTTCAGTAGAACTGGAAGAAACTCAGCGACCGCAAAATATAACTTAAAATTTGGAGGAACCACTGGATTCAATAACCCCAGACGAACCTCAGCCACTCCGCAGATCTGGTAGGATTTCTCATCCGCCCGAGAGATACTACGGTTTTCTCTTAGACGGGGATCGAGAGGATTGCATCATGGAAGAAGATGACCCTACCAGTTTCAGGCAGGCCATTATCAGTAGGGACTCTGATAAGTGGCTGGAAGCAATGCAATCCGAAATGGAATCCATGTACACCAATAAAGTGTGGACCTTGGATATTGCTCCACCTGGGGTAAAACCCGTTGGATGCAAATGGATCTACAAAAGGAAACTTGGTGTAGATGGGCAGGTGGAAACCTATAAAGCTAGACTCGTTGCAAAAGGTTTTCGTCAAAGACCTGGTGTGGACTATGACGAAACTTTTTCTCCAGTGGCTATGCTTAAATCCATTCGGATCCTACTTACCATTGCTGCCTTCCATGACTATGAAATCTGGCAGATGGACGTTAAAACGGCTTTTCTGAACGGCTGTTTGGAAGAGTGCGTTTACATGGATCAGCCAGAAGGTTTCGTAGACAGTGGGAGCAGCGGGAAGGTGTGCAAGTTGCTTAAATCCATTTATAGATTAAAGTAGGCATCGCGGAGCTGGAACATCTGTTTTGATGAGGCAATCAAGGAATTTGATTTCATCAAGAACGAAGATGAACTTTGTGTCTATAAGAAGATTGTAGGACGAACTGTCATGTTCCTAGTCTTATACGTGGACGACATTCTTTTGATAGGAAATGACATTCCTATGCTACAATCGGTCAATCTATTTTTGTCACAACGGTTCTCCATGAAGGACCTGGGTGATGCCTCGTACATTCTGGGGATCAAGATCTATAGAGATAGATCCAAGAGACTACTGGGACTTTCGCAGTCCAGGTACATAGAGACCGTACTAAAGAGATTTAGTATGGAGGATTCCAAGCGCGGTAACATACCCGCATTGCACGGAATTACCTTCTCCAAGAAGATGTCTCCTAAGACTGACGAGGAGAGGGTTCGCATGAGCACTATACCCTACGCTTCGGCGGTAGGAACTATAATATATGCGATGTTATGTACAAAACCAGATGTAGCTTACGCGCTGAGCGTGGTGAGCCGGTATCAGTCAGACCCAGGTGAGGACCACTGGACGGCAGTGAAGAACATTCTTAAGTACCTGAGAAGGACTAAGGAGATGTTCCTGGTTTACGGTAATGGAGACCTCAGGGTCGAGTCCTTTACCGATTCAAGCTTCCAGAGTGACAAAGATGACAGCAAGTCTGTCTCGGGATTTGGGTTTACCCTCAACGGAGGGGGGGTGTTGGAGGAGTTCCAAACAGGATACCGTCGCAAACTCGACGATGGAGGCTGAATACATTGCTGCAAGTGATGCCGCAAAAGAGGCGGTCTGGATGAAGAAGTTCATTAGTGATCTTCAGGTGGTTCCATCCATTGTTGACCCAATACCTTTGTATTGCGATAACAATGGGGCTATAGCTTTAGCGAAGGAACCAAGGTCCCATCAGAAATCCAGACACATCTTGAGGCGGTATCACCTGATCAGGGAGATCATTGATCGCCAGGAGATCGAGGTACGGAGAGTGGACACACAAGAAAACACGGCGGATCCATTCACAAAGGCCCTCCCTCAAACACAGTTCGAGCGACTTTTTGAGCTATTGGGTATGCGGTACGCCAGGAGCTGGCCTTAGTGCAGACGTTGGGTATGTGGTACACCAATTACTGGCCTTTAGTGCAAGTGGGAGATTGTTAGATATGTATGCCCTAGAGACCATTATTGTATAGTACTAGTTTGTATAATACATTCTGGAGGCTTGGGATATATATACAGGTTTACGACAGTCTTGCTCGACATAGTAGTATGCTACTTGGTTTGTTTCTATCTTAATATGTGTATATGTTTCTTTTAATATATCGCTAAAAACATATTGGTAGAGCCCTTAGGATCTTTGCTTGACTACCGGCGTTGTGATGGCGATCACACTGGTGGGGGCTGGGTAGTCTATAAGCACATCCTTATTTTGGTCCCCAGTCGTAGGATTATCGAGATAGGGCATCGATACTCCAGAGTAGACTGGTGCATACGCTTCTTTTCCCAGCAGGGGAGATGGTCTGTCCCACAGCCGTCAGTACGTCGTACTGGAGATAGTATGCAGGTGCTCGTTAGGTTACGAGTACACTGGACAGGACTCGTTGGGAACTGTCGGTTGGTATTATACCTATAGTCAGTTAACAGTTCCCAGGTGACATGAGTACAGCTTATTCCGCTGACTTGACACTGTCACTTCGCCTCGAGTGTGTTCCCACTGTTCTTTGATTACTACCCTACCACGACTCTACTGAGTCGTGCAAACAGGTAGTAGTTGGGTGCAGTCCCGAAGCACTTGGAGGCAGTGACAATTAGACATGATTCATCTCTCCCGGTATTGGGAGTTGATATCGCGTTGTGTCAAGGAGAGCCATTACACATAGTCGTCCCTGGCCAAGGCAAGCGAGATATACTGGTAGGTTTCCAGTGTTATCTCAGGGTGTTCTGGGCTACACTCCGACACGACTTGTACCGCTATTAGGGGACTGACGTTTACCGCCCCCTAGGCCCGCCATGCGATATTCTCAGACGAACAGACCGGACTGTATGGAGATTGTCACATTCAGGCTCAGTAAGAGTTCGATGGGTTCACCTCATCAGTCTTCTTATCGGCATCTACCTGGGGACCGTTACGTACAGCTAGTACCACTTGCGGTCTGTGGTTAAACCCACTGCCAGCGTAGTGTCGAGCCTTTAGAGTCCCACACAGAGGGTTACTCGCCTTTGGGCAAAACAGAGTAGAGGTTGCATGGTTTTGCGACGGGGTTCGTTCACATCCGCGCACTTGTGCACGTTTGGTGTCCAGATAGCAGTTGCTAGTGGGTTTTAGTTTAAGCCAGATCCTAGTAATTATTTTGGGATTGGTTTTGTCTTAGTGTATTCCTGTTCCTTGAAGCACGGATGCGGGTGTGTATGCACAGTTGACAGAGGCAGAGGCAGAGGATTCTCATTAGGGTTGTTGACCATTTGGCTTTGGTTGACTTGTTGACCGTTGACTTTTCTCTTAACCCTAATTAGAATATGATATATGACTAATAATATTAATTAAGTATTATTGTGCCATGGTTGAGTTGAAAGTTTGACTTTTGTTGACTTGTTGACTTTGTTGACCGGTTGACCATTTTGGACTTGTTGACCATCATCATTTCATGGCTATCATTTCATGGGTATGACTTTTGCTTACTTGTTGTTTCAAAATGAAATAATTGCATGAAATGATAATGGTCATTGAAACTAACCATCACCATACTTAATTATTATTATTATCATTATTCTCACTTTTGTGAGGATGGTTGCATTATGAGAGCTCATTCTATCATCTTCTTTCTCTCTCATGAAAAAAAAAGCTCTCCCTCTTCCTCTCTCAAGGTTCAAGTGTTCCATGAGTTGGAAAGCATGAACCTTTGAGACAAAACCACCATCACTCTTCTCTACTCAATCTAAGGTATTAGGTTTGGCAAACTAAACACCTTAGTCATCTCTAGGTTGAGATTGGAGCTCAATTTCGAGACCCTCGGGTGGATCCATCTATGGCAAAGAGGAGACGACAAGGAGGATCCGTTCAAGCAATTACAAGGAGCAAGCAAGAGGAAGAACAACAACAACAAGAGAAGGAGTTCAAGACCAAGGTATAACCATTCTACATAGTAGTTAGAACTTGTAGAATATTTGTTAGTTCTTGTTTAGCAACGATCCTCTTTGAACGGTCCATGTTGTCTAGTTAGGAAAAATTTCGTTTTCGTTTTACCTATTCCGCCTCCCCGAAATGACAGGGGTGGGTAACGTGGACCTAACAGCGTCTGGGCTAGAGATGTTAAAATTGGCGTATATTCTATTTCATTTATAGAGTTGCGCATACGCCCTACTGCTTAGTTAATTGTTGTGCTTGGACTAGTATCCTCTGCACTATTATTGACGGCCCATGTTGCACGAGCACTGATTATATGCTACACACACCGTCAATAATTGCCATGTCACGCACAACCCACATATAGAAATGATATTGTTTGGTTAGAGACATTGAGATATTGATTCATATTTCTTTATGCATATGACTTATAGCATACCTGTATACCTATATGCTTACACATATGCCTTGACATGTTTACATGCTAGATACCAGATACCTATAGGGTATTGTACCATTAGCGATAGGTATATACACACATAATGACATAGCTACATGTATACCTTGCTATACCTTTATGTTTACACATATATCTGGCTTTAGCTACATGTTTACCTTTATTTGTTGTTATATAGATTTGGAGAATTAGGAATCGCATGATTTATATTTTAACTTGTTGCAGTTAAATAGCGGCTTTTCCCTTATATGCTTACATTACAGTTTTCTGTTGCATATATTATATTCATGGATTTTCGTATTGAGATATGGATTTTTCATTATGTTTTCTGGATTTGAGGACCATGGTAGTTTCATGAAATTATGCATTATTTGAAAAACCCGGTTTCTCTTGATATGATATTTCAGCATCCACCATGAGATTTATCGGTTCTGATATATATACCCCATGCGAGGAGCGTCGTAGGCCGTATGAGGGTATATGGTGGGGCCTGAAGGTACCCCAGGGCAAGACGATTGATGGACCTTGCCGATTGAGCCTGGCAGGGGAACCATACTATCCGGTGACATTAACAATAACTCAGCGGTTATCGTGGGGATACCGACGGGAGTCATGTACGTATGGATACGTCGAAAGACGAGAGTCGAAGCTGGGCACTCGGGTTTTCGGAATAGCGTATGCTACGTACCTATCAGGGTGCCAGTCGTGGTGACAGCACCTGATAGATCAGCATTTCTGTGTCGATGCTTGACATATTGTTTTCATGATATTTTACTCCTAAGTATATATAACAGTGGAATGGGACGCTGTTATATATGCATATATATATATATATATATATATATATATTAGTGGAATGGGACGCTAATATATATGTATACATATAAATTCATATACTTCATCATAATTATTCATGCAATTATACTTAGGATATATGAGACTCACTTGATATTGGATTTGGGATATAGGAGATTCATTTGAGACTGGATACTGGATATATATGAGATTGCTGATTTTGTACATTCATGATATATGAGATTTATTCGATATTGTACATTCATGATTTGTGAGACTTACATGATATGAGAGCCAATTTGGGGGCTGATTTGAGAAAATGGGATTTGGATTGTCTTAATGGATTTTGATCCTACCACGATGTCATGATTCCGTGGAAATGACATGTTTTATTCCATACTTCATATTTATTGTTTATGCACAGTTTCATGTATTAGGAGTACCTGTTAGTGTACCTTTCATGACTGTTGCGTTTACATACTTCATTTTATATGCATTACTTATGTGTTAGTTGTACATGCTAGAGTACCTTTCATGACTGTTGCATATATATATATATATATATATATATATATATATTCATATCATTATTGCATGATTATTGCATACCGATTGTCAAATTATTGCTTCATGTAGTTGTAGTAATCGTTAGTGTACCTTTCATGATTATTGCATTCATATGACCTTTTATTGCTATTAGTTGCATATGTTAGATTCGCGTTGTACGTGCATACTTGCGATTACCTGCATATGTTATTTACTATTCACGAGTTGGCAACTCACCCCCGTTGTGCCACAGTTTGTTTTGCAGGTTGTTCCCCAGAGTATTTGTTCATATCATAATATTGCATTTTATATTCCCCATTCTTACGCGTTTTATAAATAAACGGGTGCTTTTGACGTATGTCTGCTGCATATTACAGGATACAGGTTCTTGGAGCGAAAACAGTGAAAAAGACAGAAGACGACACAAAATGTGACTTTTGACCAACAAATGGAAGGATCCTAGTCAAGCCTAGACGAAGAACAATTCATAATTGTACAAGGCAACGCAAGGTCAAAAACGTCGAAGTGAACGGTTAAAAGACCATTACTAGTTTTCACTGGAGATCTGGAAAAGACCCAGAAGTCAAAAGGAGAAAAGAACTGTATAAATAAAAAGCCCAAAGCATCAAGAATGAGCACAGAAAAATTCACCAGGTGATCTCACCATAGGGCCGCGGAACCGTGGCCCAACCCCCACCAATGTCGCGGTTCTGCGGCCATTTAATGCACGTGTCGGTGCAGATTTTGGGTGTCGGTGCAGATTTTGGGTGTCGGTGCGTCGGTGCGAAGGTTGGGATTTTTCGTGGGTATTTTTGTAATCGCACATGTGCGAATCCTGTAACCCCAAATTTTCCTATTTCCTTATAAATATGTAATCAAAATACTGTAATAGGGATGCCTCTTTTCAATAAAGAAAATTCAGATTCTTTGGAAGATTAAGAGCATCATTCCTGTAAGTTATCTTTTAATTTCTGCCCTAGCTTTCTAATTTAATTCTTGCCCTAGATTAATTAAACTTTTGCCTTAGGTTAAATCTAGTATAGCATTCTCTTAAACTGCAGTAGGTAATTAATTCCGTAGATCTAAAATGCAAAATCTCAAAAAGATGTTTTTGATAAATCCCCTAATGAGCGAGTAATTTCCTCGCTTGTTAGGGTTAGGAATAAGGGAGGGAATGAGAGATGAAGATCTCTCATCTCTTTCGTGCCCGATTATTTTTAAGAACTAGAACTTCATGCAAGCATGCATGATCCGCTCCCTACGGCACCCTACCTACGAGGTAACGGTGAAACCGTAGTATAAAGGACCGGACATGCATGTCTTTCATGAAGGTTAGAGAAAATATTAGGAAAGGACGGACAAGGATCTAGAGGAAGAAACTTCGTTTCTTCCCAATCATCCTAATACCTTTTTCTAATAGTTGCTATTAACTTCTAAAAAGATCTCATTTAGGGCATTGAAAGAGATGTGTCATCAAATCTTACCAAACCCCACCTTTGACCTAACCCTAGCAAGTTTCTTTATCATTGTACAACTTAGTTTTAGATTCAATTAAAACAAAACCAAACAACCATTAGAATCAACCCGTGGGAACACTTAGGAAAATTACACATCCCTGTGGACCGACCCGTATTCACCGGCGAGCTTCATGCGACGCCGTTCTTGATTGCGGTAATAGATAGTTTTTGAGATCTAATCAAATGGCGCCGTTGCCGGGGATGGTGTAAAATTTCTTTTGTGTAATTTCGGGTTGATATAAATTTTAAAAATCATAAAAATCTGAAAATATAAAAAGCACAAAAAGTTTTTATCAATTTTTATCTGTTTGAAGGGTTGTTGTTTGAATGTTGCAAGAACAGCGAAGAATCTCGGATCTGGAAATTTTCAGAGTGAGAAACAAAAAAAAATCACATCAGAACAGAGGTGAAATTCCACAACAGAGGTGCAGAAATTTTTTGGAGGACCGATCCCTCAAAGAGACTATGTTTCCGCGGCATAAATGGGCCCCAAACCGCGGTTCCGCCGCATGTTGGCCACGTCAGCTCTTCAAAATTTGTCGGTTTGTTCCTCATTATCCCCTCTGCCAACCTCCATATATCTTTTGTGAAATTTTCCGCAGGATTTCTTTGCGCTAAAAAAAAAACTTCTTTCCCCTTCTAAATAACAGATTTTCTGCAGGTTTCATTGCGCCGCGCTAAAAAAATTGATTGCAAGTGAATTTAATGTTTTGCATATATTAATTGGACTTTAAGGGGCTATTGACCAAACTCAGATTGGGTGGGGATTTCATCACCCTTCCCAGGACCCCAGAAAACACTTAAAGCATTTGCATCGACCACTTTTAATTAAAAAATACTAGACTCAGCCCTAAGGACTTCGAGCTCAATAGGACAAAGGACTAGACATAGGCATCGACCGTTTATCCTAACTGACTTTGCGGTGTCTAGGCAAGTGTGTCAAGGCAAGTGGTTACTTAATTAGGACCACTACTTGTAGCGGGGAGCCTCCCACTTACCTGGCCGCAATTGGCGGTGAAAGGCGGTTTGAGGTCTTATTTCTAGCCCTTTGGAACAGTTAGGAGTTGTCTAGCTGACCTAGGTGACCCTAGATCTAGGCCTGATTGTGCATTTCTGGTTGATTGCATTTGTATCTAAGCCCTTTATCAAAATTTTTTGCAAAACAAATAAAAAATAAGAGGAAAATTTTTATAAAAAAAAACTTGCAACTTTTGTCGCGAAGAAATCCTTGCACCCCACTTACACCCACCTTCTTTCTCTTCTCATTCTTACATCATGGGTACCCCAAATCATAAATCACTTGTCGAACTTTGGTATCCCGAACCTAACTTTGCTTCGTACGTCAATTGTTTCGGTCGATTTAAGGAAGATCCCTCCGTACCCAAAATTTCTTTGAAAAATCAAATAGAAGCGTCTAGGAGAAACAGTTTGACTTCACAACCCACTTTGTGTCAACCAAGTCAACCTTTACCACCTCCATATGTTGATACCACTTTTTCAAGTCCTTCTGTCACTCCTAAATCGATGTCCATTGCTGAGCATATTGCTCAATCTCGCAACCGATCTTTCACCCCTCTCCACTCATCTAGTTCTAGGGATCCACACAACTATTCACCTTTTTATCCATATGTTGACCTTACCCTTGTCCAATCACCCACTTCCTACCAGTCCTACCAGACCTTACCACCCTCACTAGACACTGCTTCTACACAGCCATTAGGGAGTTTCATATATCCAAACAATTTCGAATCTTTTACCGAAACCCCCTTACCACCCAAGTCTAGTTTGGAAGAGTCGTTGGAGGCTTATATCTCAGCAACAGACAAAATGACTAGGAATGTGGAAGCGTCCGTGGCCGCCCTTATGCAACCTAGTGAACCGGTAGCTAGTTTCCCGCTAGCTCCAAATTTTTCAATGTATAAGGAGGCGGTTGAACAGAGTGAGAATGAGAGAGGACTTCCAAATCAAACATACCCATACCCAATTGAATCCAACAACTCCAATTTTCAAACATGTGTCCAAAATGATGAGTTGTGCGACTTTGTAGTGTTTGATTTGCCAGATTGTGAAGAACCCCTTTCGAGTGAAACCACACTTAATCCTTTCGATCTTTACACCTCCAATCTAGAACCTAAATTGATAAATATTCATGCTTTTGATGAGGTGTCAGAAAAAAATGATTTTCACTTGATTAAGGATATAGACCCCGGGAATATTTTGGATGATGAACCCGTCGATTTGATTGAAATTTTATGTCCAATTTATCATCCCGAGTCATTAATTGTTTCTCCCGAACTTCATAGGCGTCTTGATTTTGATGATAATGGCATGGATGAGATAAATATTAAGGAGAATTATGAGGATAGTATTGAGGAGAGTATTGAGGATAATATTGAGGTTGAACCATTTTTGTTTGATGTGTCGGATTTTCCAATTCGTCCTCTTAAACCTTTAACTGTTATATCACCCTCCCTCCTTTCCATCGTTCCGACCACGCAAAAGATCACGCTTGAAGACTGTGAGCTTGAAAACTTTTCCTTTGAACCTAACACAGTTCTCACAGCCGATGACACTTACGAGTATTTCACTTTTTCGGACGATGTTGAAGTCTCACCGCCCGAGTTTGAGTCCTTTGAATTTTCAGATGAGTTAGTTGAACCATCAGACTCGGTTGCTTACAGTCGTTTCGAACCATTGATGGAATCTTTCAAGTTTGAGACAGTTTACTACGGTGAGAATGAGACTATCCCTAATTCACTCCCTTTCGTCATTCCTATCATTCCGACCTTGCAAGAGACTGTTACGCCTTCATCTCCACTACCGAGTTCGATGTACCCATGTTTTCTTGCGAATCTTGAGGAATTTGACCCCATTTCTCGACGGGTTGATAGATTAGCACAATCGCTTTTAACACATCGGTCATCACAAATTGCGCTAATTTATTCACTCGATTTACACCCTCAAGATCGTGCTACCCTTCTTTCTCTTTTCCGCCATTCTTCTCCTCCACCGAGACCATATTCTACCTTCCTTCTCACACGGTCTCGTGTGCTTCTCATTTCCTTTCTTTCCACTCCATTTTTTCACCAACTCGACCATTACCCCGATAAGATTTTTGATTGGTTGGTGCTAACCTTTGGCTTATGTAAGACCAAGCTTAAGTTTGGGGGGAACCTTGTTGTATATATATTTTTGTTTTTCTTTTAACAATAAAAATAGAAAATAGAAAAAAAATTATAAATAAATAAACAGGGGAGTGCCGGCATTTTGACCCTCTTGGTGTAGCATGACAGTGAGGACACTGTCAAGTTTAAGTTTGGGGGTATGCTCGGTACGTTTTCTTCCTTCGCATTCATTTGTACATATTTTTGCA
Source organism: Agapanthus africanus (assembly GCA_030015575.1). Taxonomy (NCBI): domain Eukaryota; kingdom Viridiplantae; phylum Streptophyta; class Magnoliopsida; order Asparagales; family Amaryllidaceae; genus Agapanthus; species Agapanthus africanus. The sequence goes on along the minus strand of CM057343.1, from coordinate 484,196,021 downwards.
TTTGCATATTTATTTGAAAACCCATAAAAATTTAAAAAATTTCTAAAATTATAAAAATTAATGTATTCAATTTTGGCCATATTTGACTTAAGTTTGATAAACAGGTTACTTAGCTAGGAACAACTAAATCTTAGACTTAGTAAATTAAAAATCCTAAAAATAACCTTCCTTAATGTTTAACGGTAGAAAGTGTATATCTTTGTAGTTTATTTAGAAATAGGCAAATTTTGAGTTCAATTCTTGGGCTAAGTCAAAACAAAGAAAAAATATTGATATTCTTATTAGAGTACAAGTTTGAAAAATAATTCCTAGCTTAAGTCTATATTCTGAAAATGTATACCCTACAAATTGCATAATCACGCACCTTGAAACTTGGAATAGTAGAAGAGACCTTGAAATGCTCTTGTCTAAAGTCCTTAGTACGAAGAAAATAAAAAAAAATTGTGTGAATAAAGAAAAAAAAATGAACACTGGTCTTAGTGATTACTTAAGGCTGCAAAAATAGAAAAAATATTTAGCGAGGGTGCTTCATCACCTAGTGCCTTAGACCAACTGGTTTGGGAGTCACTGCTAAAAGCCTTGGGTGTTGCAAGACTAGGAATTACGCTTTAAAGTGCAAACATATCTTGTAATCGGTTGTTAGTACCTCAAGAAGTATTAACAGTCGCATGAAGGATGTGTAAGCAAAGATTCATTAAGAATTCACCAGTTAATATTTTGGACAACGGACAAGAGTAAGATTGCTTGATTTGAATATCCAAGTGTATGGGTGATTTATACACACAGGTGGGGATATATGATTAGAGTTGAGATAAGAGAAAGGAATGAAGAATAAAACTTGTATCTTTAGTAGAGTAGATAGAAAAATTCCTAAATGGAGATAGAACCTTAGAAGGAAAACTTGGGAAATGCTGAAAGCTAAGTAAATCTATAGGAAATATATATTCTTAAGTTAAATAATGAGGAAGTGTGAAAAATATGGGTGGATAGTTTACAAGTTGACGGTAATAGAATTCCTTGTTAGAAAACCTAATTGGAGAATTAAAGTTAATGAGCCAAATTGATAGGATTTTGTGGGTAGTATCCGCTGAAAACCCTCAGGAGACAACACTCCTTCTACTAGGGACACCTAGAGGTTTAACGGCTTGTTGCACGTGCTCAGTGCAATCGCGTTTCCCTGCGAAAGTGCGGTTAGGTTTCATCGAGAATAAAATAATAAGTTTGCTCGAGGACGAGCAAAAGATAAGTTTGGGGGTATTTGTTCATATCATAATATTGCATTTTATATTCCCCATTCTTACGCGTTTTATAAATAAACGGGTGCTTTTGACGCATGTCTGCTGCATATTACAGGATACAGGTTCTTGGAGCGAAAACAGTGAAAAAGAAAGAAGACGACACAAAAAGGGACTTTTGACCAACAAATGGAAGGATCCTAGTCAAGCCTAGACGAAGAACAATTCACAATTGTACAAGGCAATGCAAGGTCCAAAATGTCGAAGTGAACGGTTAAAAGACCATTACTAGTTTTCACTGGAGATCTGGAGAAGACCCAGAAGTCAAAAGGAGAAAAGAACTGTATAAATAAAAAGCCCAAAGCATCAAGAATGAGCATAGAAAAATTCACCAGGTGATCTCACCATAGGGCCGCGGAACCGCGGCCTAACCCCCACCAATGCCGAGGTTTCGCGGCCATTTAATGCACGTGTCGGTGCAGATTTTGGGTGTCGGTGTGTCGATGCGAAGGTTGGGATTTTTCGTGGGTATTTTTGTAATCGCACATGTGCGAATCCTGTAACCTTAAATTTTCCTATTTCCTTATAAATATGTAATCAAAATACTGTAATAGGGATGCCTCTTTTCAATAAAGAAAATTCAGATTCTTTGGAAGATTAAGAGCATCATTCCTGTAAGTTTATCTTTTAATTTCTGCCCTAGCGTTCTAATTTAATTCTTGCCCTAGATTAATTAAACTTTTGCCTTAGGTTAAATCTAGTATAGCATTCTCTTAAACTGCAGTAGGTAATTAATTCCGTAGATCTAAAATGCAAAATCTCAAAATGATGTTTTTGATAAATCCCCTAATGAACGAGTAATTTCCTCTCTTGTTAGGGCTAGGAATAAGGGAGGGAATGAGAGATGAAGATCTCTCATCTCTTTCGTGCCCGATTATTTTTAAGAACTAGAACTTCATGCAAGCATGCATGATCCGCTCCCTACGGCACCCTACCCACGAGGTAACGGTGAAACCGTAGTATAAAGGACCGGACATGCATGTCTTCCATGAAGGTTAGAGCAAATATTAGGAAAGGACGGACAAGGATCTAGAGGAAGAAACTTCGTTTCTTCCCAATCATCCTAATCCCTTTTTCTAATAGTTGCTATAACTTCTAAAAAGATCTCATTTAGGGCATTGAAAGAGATGTGTCATCAAATCTTACCAAACCCCACTTTTGACCTAACCCTAGCAAGTTTCTTTATCATCGTACAACTTAGTTTTAGATTCAATTAAAACAAAACCAAACAACCATTGGAATCAACTCGTGGGAACACTTAGGAAAATTACGCATCCCTGTGGACCGACCCGTATTCACCGGCTAGCTTCATGCGACGCCGTTCTTGATTGCGGTAATAGATAGTATTTGAGATCTAATCAGTAGTCGAGACATGCTATTCATCTATCTAATCATCTTTTGCTGTGGATACCGCATCGGCTCACAGTGTGCAGTTTTGCTTTAGGTGGGTTTTGTGGTTATTCGTTGTTGTATTGTATATTCATTGTATCCTTGTACTCTCCATCTACTACTTTCATATTGACTTAGAGACTTGATGTGAGGACGATATTGTATAGTATTTTGTGACTTGGTTGTCTTTTATACAGTTTCCTTTTATATCGTCTTTTATTTCTTCGCTACGGCGTCGTATATCTGTTGTGATGGTTGTTTTCCACCTTTGGGCGTGTATTTGCTCCCGTTTGGGGATGCTTTATTTATATTTATGTTGTACCCATTTTTAGGGCTGGTTTTTGCAAAAGAAGTGCTGCCAAAATTTTAAAGGAAATAAAATTGGACTTTTAAAGAATTTGGGTTGCGATTTCAATGGTTTTAAAAATGTTATTATTTCTTACTACTTTTGATGGTTTAGATTGCTGGGTTTTCGGCTTACTTAAATTGCGTTACGCCTGTGGACGTTGCGTAGTTTAAGGGCCGTCACGTGCCAATTTTGGGTCTTAACAGGATTCTTCATATCTTCTTCTGAGTCTTTGCCTTTATTGATTTTGCGATTTTATTTAACTTCATTAGCAGATTTTATTCCCGACATCTCGGATATCCCGATCTCCAGACCTGAGCCAAATCTGCACAATATCTTAATTTATAATATTAGTAATATTTGTTATATCTTGAGATATTATCCTAACCATTTGTATGATATTATATCTTTTAAGCAATTTGATTAAGATTATTTGATTTGATATGCATAATAAAAATATTATATAACTATTATATGCATATATATTCCTTCATAATATTAATTATAATATATAAACATATGGTAAATAGTATTTTGCAGATAAACCATCATATGTTTCATATTTATAAAAACAACTTTAAATATTTAAGAAAAGTAAGGAAAATGTTATATCAAATGTGCGATATTTTCGACTGAACATATACAGGGGTCGGTGTGGACTCACCTGCAGGGTAGAGAAAATTTTATTTTATATTTTACAATTATTTTTCCGCGATGCTCTATCTTTTCAGCTTTTCATATCGCGAAAGTCGTTATTGCCGAATCATTTCGGCTATTTTTCGCAGTGCCCAATCATTTCGGCTATATTTTTTTTATTTACTCGCTGCTTTTTATTGTGAGTTGCCCAAACATCGGCTTTTTCATACGCATTTTTTTGCGACTCGCTGAGTTTTATTATGAATTAGGAACTTGAGATCTGATCCCAATCTTGGCATCAGTATCGCTGCAACTGGAATATTGCCAGGAGCAAATCATCATTTGCCGTAAGAGGACTTGGAGTTTAATACCTGTTTAGGCATCAGCATCGCTACAACTGGGATATTGCCATGAGCTAATCATCATTTGCCTTTGTCGATTTGAACAAAGATGTCTTAGCAAACAGGGTTATGATCTTGTCGACTAAGGCTTTTTGACTTTATGAGCCGTAAGGGTCTCATAAAAGTATTTCTCCCTACGAGTCAAGAGGATCTCGTAGGTGTATTTTTTCCTTAGGAGTCATGAAGATTCCTAAGCGCGTTTTCTCTTGTAAGTCGTAAGGATCTTACAAGAGTCGCTCACCATATGGGGACATTTCTCGCCATTGATGGAACTTGGTGGGGAATTGTTTATTTATACCCGTAGATTGTATACAAGGGTCGATATTGGACTACTTGTAAGGCAACTTGGGGAATATGACGGCATAAGAACAGGTTTAGATCCCAGTAACCCAAGACTTTTGAATTCTATGAGCCGTGAGGGTCTCATAGGGGGAATTCTCCTTACGAGTCGTAAGGATCCCGTAAGTGTAATTTCTCCTTAGGAATCGTAGGGATTCTTAAGTGTGTTGCTCCTTTGTGAGTCGTATGGATCTCACGCAGGTATTTTCTCCTCACAAGGTCGAGAGGACCTTGCAAGTGCACGTGAATTTTTTTATTTTACAAGTTTGCGTCCTATTCGGGTTTTCACAAACTCGCCGGCAGTCGTGTCGTTTTTACTCACGGTGCCCATTTGGGTTTTCATTCGTGCCCATTTTGCTTGTGGACATAACTTTTTTTTAACGAGATTGCGCCCTTCCGGGTTTTCACAATCTCGCGGGTAACCCTGCTGTTTTTACTCACGGTGCACTTTCGGGTTTTCATCCGTGCCCATTTAGCTTGTGGACATACCTTTTTTTTTTTACAATTGCAAAACTCTCGAAAGTAGCTTCGTCGCAGATGACCCACCGGTTTGCTGGTGGATTTTGGGGGTGGCTTCATCGCTAGAGTAGCTATGTAGCCAGTAGGACTCAAGTTGCAACTTTCCTGCTAAGACTTCGATTACAATATAGATCTCAAGGGAATGTATCGCCATATTTAGAGCGATGCACTAGTTTAGGGACGTCCCGGTCCATTACCGCCATGTTTGAGGCGACATTTTAGTTTAAGAACTTTTCGGTCCAATGTCACCATATTTGAGGTGAGATTCTGGTTTAGGGACATCTCGGTCCGTGGTTAGTTTAGGGACTTCTCCGTCCGAAATCGCCGTTTTTTAGGCGACGCTCTAGTTTAGGGACATTTCGGTCCAACGTTTCCGTTTTGGGGACGAATATTAGTTTAAGAACGTTTCGATCCAACATTCCCATATTTGGGACGAATATTAGTTTACGGACGTTTCGGTCCGTTGTTAGTTTAAGGACGTTTCGGTCCAACATTCCTGTTTTTTGGGGGAACGCGTTAGTTTAGAAACGTTTTGGTCCATTGTCACCATATTTGAGGCGGATAATTAGTTTAAGGACTTCTCGGTCCGTTGTTAGTTTAGGGACTTCTCGGTCCGGTATCGCCGTTTTTAGGCGACGCTCTAGTTTAAGGACATTTCGATCCAACATTCCCGTTTTGGGGACGAATATTAGTTTAAGGACGTTTCGGTCCAACATTCCCATATTTGGTACGAATATTAGTTTAAGTACGTTTTGGTCCGTTGTTAGTTTAAAGACGTTTCGGTCCAACATTCCCGTTTTTTGGGGGAACGCGTTAGTTTAGGGATGTTTCGGTCCATTGTTGCCATATTTGAGGCGGATAATTAGTTTAAGGACTTCTCGGTCCTTCATCGCCATGTTTGAGGCGACGGAGCTTCTTTGCATACTACTCTCAGAGTTCGGATTCAGGAAGATAGCAAGCGGACATGAGTATCATCATCTATCATTGACCTAAGTCGTGACTCGTCAAGCGTAGTATATTTTAAGGAATCGGCAATTTATTGGCCGGAAGGGCTTTCGCCATGCATATCCATGAGCAGTTAGACTCCACCTTGGTAGACTTTGTCTATGATGTACGGGTCTTCATAGTTCGGCTTGAACTTCCCCCGTTTTGGACGATTGGGGATCATTAGTCTTTTCACGACTAGCACGAGTTTGCCTTGGCGGAACATTCTCGGCATGGTCAGTCTTTCGTATGACCTTGTCATCCTTGCCTTATAAGCCTCCAGGTTTTGCTGTGTTATAAGGCGAGTTTCATCGAGGGCATCGAGCTCCTCAAGCCGAAGATAAGCATTTTCTTCATCTGTCAGCTCGTATCGAACCTCTACTCATAGAGAAGGGAGTTCTATTTCTAGGGGAAGCACTGCTTCCGTGCCGAATACTAACGCGTATGGTGTTGTATTAATGGCCGTTTTGAACGTTGTTCGGTAGGCCCAGAGGGCTTCATGCAGCCTTTCGTGCCAGTCTCTTTTATTTCTGAACACTATTTTCTTTATAATCTTTGTCAAGGTCTTGTTGAAAGCTTCAGTTAGACCATTGGCCCTAGAGTTATAGACTGAAGAGTGTCTCCAATCTATTTTATATTGTTGAGCGAAGCGGCTAATTTTATGACTTTTATAAGCTGGCCCATTATCCGAGATAATTCATCGCGGAGTGTCGAACCGATAGATGACATGTGTCTTGAAGAAATGGAGGATATTCTCCGTTTTCACCTCCCTTAGTGGCACTGCTTCTGCCCACTTCGAGAAGTAGTCGGCCATCGCCAGTATAAACCGATGTCCTTTGGACGATATTGGTTCAATGGGGCCAATTATATCGGTTCCCCACATTTCGAACGGCCAACTAGCTACTGTTGGATGTAGGAGATTTGGATATTGGTGGATGAAGTCCCCGTAAATTTGGCATGAGTGACATTGCTTCGCATATTCGAGGCAATCCAGAATCATTGTGGGCCAATAGTAACCCATTCTTTTTATCTTCTGCTTCATCTTTGGTCCAGCTTGATGAGAACCGTAGAGTCCGTCGTGAGTTTCTTGGATGAATCTCTTCGTTTCTTTTGGTCTCAGGCATCTTAGCCACAGACAGTCAAACGATCTCTTATATAGAGTATCATTGACGAAGGCGGAGCTCGTTTCATAAGCTGATATCTAGACAACGCATTTTTGGGCGTTCGTTGGGATTTGAAGTAGTCTATGAAGACTTCCTTCCAATACTTGACCTTTTCTTCGTCCTCTATTTGAAAGTCTACTTGTTCGGTCGTTTCTTTTCTTTCGGATGGCTCTATTAAGTCTTCCGAAAATATATCTGTTGGCACGAGAACCCGGCGGCTTTGCATGATGACCTTACGTCATCAAGGTCTTCATCGGCCAGTTCCTTAGCCAATTTGGCTAATGCATCTGCCTTGCTGTTTTCTACACGCGGTATACTCTCCAAGATGTAGGAGGGGATTTGTGTCAGCAGTTGCTACACTCTTTCGCCATACTTTATCAGTTCCGACATGCACGTCTGATAGTCGCCGTTTACTTGGTTAACGACCAGCTCGGAGTCTCCATATATGAGGAGATCTTTGATTCCCATGTCGACAGCGATCTCGAGACCTGCAATCAAAGCTTCATATTCATCTTCGTTATTAGTTCTTGGCTCCGTTAAGGAAAGGGCAAAACACATTATCCCTCCTTGTGGAGTCGCGAAGATAAGGCCCACCCCGACTTTGATTATGGGGGTGTTTTGCTTTCGCCGCTTCACAGAAGATGCTTCATCAAAGTAGAGTTCCTATTAGGAATCATTTTCTTCCTTCTCTCCTTCGATTGTGTCAAACGCATGTTCATCCGGCAACTTGCAATTTAAGGGATAGTCGGCTAGTATCGGATTCTCCACAAGAAAATCGGCAATGGCCTGGCCTTTCACTGTTTTGAGGGGTCGATACGTTATCCAGAACTATATCAAGAGGAGGGCCCATTTGGCAAACCTTCCTGTTAATATGACCCTTGATATCAGATATTTGAGAGGATCCACCTTTGATATGAGATAGACCTTATGTGCCAAGGTGTAATGTCTGAGCTTCGTTATCGCGAAGAACAATGCCAACCAATGCTTTTCGATGGGGGTGTGGTTGTTTTCTTCCCCCAGGAGAACTCGACTCAAATAGTACATAGCTCTTTCCTTTCCCAGATCGTTCTTTTATGCCCATAGCATGCTAAGAGAACCCTCAAGGGCCGTTATATATAGGATAAGGGGTTTTCCCTTAACCGGAGCGGCCAATACCGGCGGATTTTCCAAGTATTGCTTGATTTCGTCTGGTGCATTTTGGCACTTTCGATTCCAGACGAACGGGGTCCCCTTCTTCATCAGATGACTGTAGGGACGGCATTTTCCGGAGAGGTTGGCTATGAACCTCCGGATATATGCGAGCTTTCCTTGAAGAGATCGCAATTGTTTGAGAGTTCTTGGCGTGGGCATTTCCATAATCGCCTTGATCTTTGTAGGATTGATTTCGATACCGTTAGATATGTATGCCTTAGAGGCCATTATTGTATAGTACTAGTTTGTATAATACATTTTGGAAGCTTGGGATATATATATATATATATATATATATATATATATACGGTTTTACGACAGTCTTGCTTGATATAGTAGTATGTTACTTGGTTTGTTTCTATCTTAATATGTGTATATGTTTCTTTTAACATATCGCTGAAATATATTGATGGAGCCCTTAGGATCTTTGCTTGACTACCGGCGTTGTGATGGCGATCACACTAGTGGGGCTGGGTAGTCTATAAGCACATCCTTATTCTTGGTCCCTAGTCGTAGTATTATCGAGACAGGGCATCGATACTCCAAAGTAGACTGGTGCATACGCTTCTCTTCCCAGTATGGGAGATGGTCTGTCTCACAGCCATCAGTACGTCGTACTAGAGATAGTATGCGGGTGCTCGTTAGGTTACGAGTACACTGGACAGGACTCGTCGGGAACTGTTGGTTGGTATTATACCTATCGTCAGTTAACAGTTCCCAGGTGACATGAGTACAGCTTAGTCCGCTGACTTGACACTGCCACTTCGCCTCGAGTGTGTTCCCACTGTTCTTTGATTACTACCCTACCACGGCTCTACTGAGTCGTGCAAACAGGTAGTAGTTGGGTGCAGTCCCGAAGCATTTGGAGGCAGTGACAATTAGACAGGATTCGTCTCTCCCGGTATTGGGGGTTGATATCGCACTGTGTCAAGGAGAGCATTACACAAAGTCCCTGGCCAGGGCTAGCGAGATATACCGGTAGGTATCCAGTGATATCTTAGGGTGTTCTGGGCTACACTCCGGCACGACTTGTACCGCTATTAGGGGACTGACGTTTACCACCCCCTAGGTCCGCCATGCGATATTCTCAGACGAACAGACCGGACTGTACGGAGATTGTCACATACAGGCTCAGTAGGAGTTCGGATGGGTTCACCTCATCAGTCTTCTTATCGGCATCTACCTGGGGACCGTTACGTATAGCTAGTGCCGCTTGCGGTCTGTGGTTAAACCCACTGCCAGCGTAGTGTCGAGTCTTTAGAGTCCCACACAGATGGTTATTCGCCTTTGGGCAAAACAGAGTAGAGGTCGCATGGTTTTGCGACGGGGTTCGTTCACATCCGCGCACTTGTGCACGTTTGGTGTCCGGACAGTTATTTCTAGCGGGCTTTGGTTTAAGCCAAATCCTAGCATAATGTTTTGGGATTGGTTTTATCTCATTGTATTCATGTTCCTCGGAACATGGATGCAGGTGTGTATGCACAGTTGACTGAGGAAGAGGCAGAGAATCCTCATTAGGGTTGATGACGGTTGTCATTTTCCAAACCCTAATGAACACGTGAATTATGATTAATAATGTTAATTAAAAGGAAATTGAGTTATGATTAGGGTTGTTGACATTTTGACCAAGGTTGACTTGTTGACCAAGGTTGAAACTTTGACCATCATCATTTCAAGCAAAGATGCTCTTTGATCTTTGCAAAACACATTAAATGTGAAATGATAATGGTCATATCAAACCAACCATCACCTTTTTCATTTTGATTAATATTGTTAATTATTAATTCACATATATATGATATGGTTGTTATTTTCATATCATTCTCTCATTCTCATTCTCTCTCCTCTTTTGCTCTCCCTCTTCCTCTAGCTCAAGGCAAAAACCCTCATGTGTTGAGAACCATTTTGCCTTGAAGATAAAACACCAAAACGCATCTCTACTCATCCTAAGGTTGAAAGTCTGGCAAGCCGGATACTTTAGTTACCTCAAGTTCGAGGAAAGAGCTCAAGGAAGAGGCCCTCGGGTGGATCCATCTTCGGCAAGAGAAGGTGACTAGGAGAACCATCCAACCCACTCCAAGGAGAAGAAGAGAAGGAGTTCAAGTTAAGGTATAACCCCTAACCGAGTAGGTAAAGCTCATAGTAGTTGCTAATGTGTAGTTTAGCAAAGATCCGACTTTTATAGTCCATGTTACCTAAACCCTAAAAATCGTTTTTCACCGTTTCCACAACCCCGAAAGGACCGGGACGGGTAACGTGGACCTAACAGTGGTATCAGAGCCTAGCTAAACACACCCTAGCATGTTAGCAAAGTATCTAGAATTTCGATCGGACAAAAAACCGCAAAACATCCCGAAAATGCTAACTTTCTACCGATTTTTATTTCTGCTCAAAAAATAATAAATCATGTACTAAAAATCGGCTCAGGGTTTTTAAAGAACACACAAGAAAATTGATCCACCAATTCAGTCAAAGCGCCGTGGAACCGCGGCAGAGCATGCTCCTGCCGCGGATTTGCGGCCGAGTTGACTCGGCTGTGGGTCAAGTTTCCTGCAGTGTTCTTATATTGGTGTTTTGTGATTTTTAGGATGGTTTGTTTCTGCCCAGAATTTCCAGAGAACAAAATTTATTTTTGGGGTGGTTACAAATCCGTATTTTGATCGATTTTCTGTAGACTTTGGCTAATGGGTTATATCTGTGATGTGATATATGTATTGAACGTCTGCTAATCGCTATACGTCGATTAGTGTGGGTTATACATATCTGTGATCTGTAATGTTGGTGGTCTGTGTATATGAATTCGTTGGATTGTCGCGGATGAATAGCCGGGGGGTTGTGAAATGAGAGTTTTCTTTATCTTTCAATTCATGTAATGTGTAAATTGATGTAATATTATTTATATGGCCGCATATCCGGGATGAGGTTGTAGCCGCCATTGTATAATTTCTTTTTACTATTTTTGCTCCTAGGATAAACCCTAGGAAGGGTGCACAAACTACCGGGTACCTCGAAGTTGAGGGAGGGTGCCGAGTGGCCTACTCACGTTGTTGAGGGAGGTTGCTTCACTTCGGGTATTTGGCGGGTAGTTTGCCTCACTCGTAGGGGTCTAGGATAGGGTATTTGGCTATTCATCGTGACCGTGTAATCTGTCTTTCGTTGCAGGCTCGAACGAAATGCAGATTCCTAGTATATCCAAAGTGTTCATCTATGATCTGGAATGGCTATCATTGCATCTGACGAATATGTATATATCTATATATGGTATCTATTTAGGAGTTGCTTATATTTTGCATCCGTGCTAGTCCAGCCCCCGCTCTGTCGTTAGTTAAGTAACCTAACGGGTGATGACAGGACCCCGTGGCGAATGCGAATGGCATAAGCGTACGTCATATTTTCGTTGTTTTCAGTAATGGTAGGATTAATTGATGGGACGCATTAAATTAATGCAAGAAAACAAACCTAAAAGACGTTGTTGGAACAATTTTCAAAAAGCGGTTATTGCAAGGACATTCACTTTTGTTTTGCACAGAGGTATTCGGTTATGAATGCCCAGCACCTCATTCGACGAGACAAGGGCCGAGATCCCTTCATCGGGAGTGACCCCTTGGACAAAAGTTTGCGTCAGGGTAATAACGTCACTATATTCAATTATTCTTGCTTTGCATTGAGGTATTTAGCTTAGAATATCCTGCACCTCATTCGACGAGAAAAGAGCCGAGATCCCTTCACAGGGAGTGACCTCTTTAGCACAAGTTTTCGCCACTATATTTTCAAAAGGATATCACGTTCCTTCAACGATATCAAGTTCATTACGTTAACGGGTTTTCGCCAAAACCCAGCCGTAGCCCACCGTCATTTCGGATTGGTATTGCTTAGTATTCGTGCTACGTATTTCGTGCTCAGCCGAGGCGTAGTGCACGGTAGCTATGTAATATTTTTCCGTAGGATACAATGTGATTGGTTGGGACAGTCATGCGGTCATTTTGGCTCAGTCAAGGACTCGTACGGGTGGGTCTAATGCAATCAAGATAATGACGGGTTGAACTTGACTAGGATCCTTTGATATGTTGGCTCAGTCAAGGTCACTTGGGTCCTAGGGGCAAAAACCACATCGGGAGTTTCTAAAGAAACTGAAACTTGCAGATTTAGCATACCTTCTGGAGTGTGATGACTAAAGTGGATTCCATATAGGTCATCACACAATGATAGTTGGATCCCGATCCCACTGATGAGTTGGATTACTCTCGGGAGATTATTTCACTTAATAATCAATGCTATAAACCAAGTAGGTATCTAGAACGGTGTTAGCGGGGCTACGCCTCCAAGGGAAAAGAGGTTACTTAATTAAGGAACTTCGCGAAAGCATTGGAAAACCTCCCTCGAAGTACCAACACTAGCCTGGCTGAAAGGTTAAGCAAGTATTGTGACGTGCGATTAATCCTGACTAGTTCTTCTTTTAAGGTTTGAAGAAGAATTTGAGAAAACAGTGGGAGCCATCCTGGTTAGACAAACTAATAAACCAATCTAATCTTGCAAGAGCGCACGCTGAGTGTTTCTTTTCTCTCTCTCCAGGTAGCAACCATTTCACGCCCTAATCAAGATAATAAAATGTATCGCTTGACCGATCCGAATTCTTATTCAGGGCTGGGGAACGTTGGTTCGGCTCTAACTTGTGACAACAGTCATAAGTATGAGCAAGGGAAAGAGGATTATATGGATTCCAAGGATACCCGGTTGAAGAAGAAGCATGGTTTTGCATCTACTTCAGGTGTTCTTGTAATTGAGAACTGCTTTACGGTCAGCCCTACCTCCTGGGTACTTGATACCGGATCAGGATCTCATATCTGTAATTTATTGCAGGGATTGAGAAAAAGTAGGAAAGTTGCACCTGGTAATATGTCGCTCAGAGTAGCGAACGGAGCACAAGTTAATGCTGCAGCCGTCGGTGAATATCACCTAGTGTTGCCAAATGGCAATACTATGATTTTGAACGATTGCTACTATGTACCTTCCATGGTTTGCAACATCATATCAGTTTCTTTACTCGATAAAGATGGATATAACTTTGTTCTTGATAGAAATATCATGAACATTTACCTTCATAAGGTACTGGTTGCAGAAGGTACACTGTGTAATGGTATCTACGTTCTAAATCAGAATACAGTTCTCAATGTACAAAACACACGCAAGAGGAAGAATTCAGATACGAATGAATCCTACTTGTGGCATTGTAGACTTGGTCATATCGGAGAGAAAAGACTAAGTAAGTTGCATAAAGATGGACTCTTGAATGCATTCGAGTTTTCATCTTATGAAACTTGTCAGTCTTGTCTCAATAGGAAGATGACCAAATCTCCGTTCACCGGACATGGAGAAAGAGCAATAGAGCTCTTAGGACTCATACACGGTGATGTATATGGGCCGATGTCTATACATGCAAGGGGTGAGTTCTCGTACTTCATCACATTCACTGACGATCTCTCTAGATTCGGATATGTGTATCTTATGAAACACAAATCTAAAGCTTTTGAGAAATTCAAGGAATTCAGAAACGAAGTAGAGAACTAGACTGGCAAAAGTATCAAGATCCTCCGGTCTGATAGAGGAGGGGAGTACTTAAGCACGGAATTCCTAGATTACTTAAAAGAGAATGGTATTCTCTCTCAGCTTACTCCTCTTTATACACCACAGCACAACGGTGAATCAGAGCGGAGGAATCGTACCCTATTGGATATGGTTCGCTCCATGATGAGTAGTGCCGAGTTACCTCTTTCATTTTGGGGATATGCGCTATTGACAGCGGCATATCTATTGAACGATGTTCCGTCTAAATCTGTGCCTAAGACACCGTTCGAGATATGGAATGGTAAAAGGCCGTATCTTAAACGTATTAAGTTATGGGGTTGTCCGGCCTATGTAAAAGTATGAAATCCAGACAAACTTCAGGCACGTTCAGTTCTATGTAAATTTGTTGGATATCCTAAAAACTCCACAGGATATCTGTTCTACCACACTGAGGAACAGAAGGTGTTTGTATCTCGCCACGCCACGTTTTTAGAGTGGCAATTTCTTGCAAAAGAAACAAGTGGGATTTCGGTAGAACTGGAAGAAATTCAGCGACCACAAAATGAAACTGAAGATTTGACAGAACCTCAGAATTCAATAACCCCAGACGAACCTCAGCCACTCTGCAGATCTGGTAGGATTTCTCATCCGCCCGAGAGATACTACGGTTTTCTCTTAGACGGGGATCGAGAGAATTGCATCTTGGAAGAAGATGACCCTACCAGTTTCAGGCAGGCCATTATCAGTAGGGACTCTGATAAGTGGCAGGAAGCAATGCAATCCGAAATGGAGTCTATATACGCTAATAAAGTGTGGACCTTGGATATTGCTCCACCTGGGGTAAAACCCGTTGGATGCAAATGGATCTACAAAAGGAAACTTGGTGTAGATGGGCAGGTGGAAACCTATAAGGCTAGACTCGTTGCAAAAGGTTTTCGTCAAAGACCTCGTGTGGACTATGACGAAACTTTTTCTCCGGTGGCTATGCTCAAATCCATTCGGATCCTACTTGCCATTACTGCCTTCCATGACTATGAAATCTGGCAGATGGACGTTAAAACGGCTTTTCTAAACGGCTTTTTGGAAGAGTGCGTTTACATGGATCAGCCAGAAGGTTTCGTAGACAGTGGGAGCAGCGGGAAGGTGTGCAAGTTGCTTAAATCCATTTATGGATTAAAGCAGGCATCGCGGAGCTGGAACATCTGTTTTGATGAGGCAATCAAGGAATTTGATTTCATCAAGAACGAAGATGAACCTTGTGTCTATAAGAAGATTGTAGGACGAACTGTCGTGTTCCTAGTCTTGTACGTGGATGACATTCTTTTAATAGGAAATGACATTCCTATGCTACAATCGGTCAAGCTATTTTAGTCACAACTGTTCTCCATGAAGGACCTGGGTGATGCCTCATACATCTTGGGGATCAAGATCTACAGAGATAGATCCAAGAGACTATTGGGACTTTCGCAGTCCAGGTACATAGAGACCGTACTAAAGAGATTTAGTATGGAGGATTCCAAGCGCGGTAACATACCCGCATTGCACGGAATTACCCTCTCCAAGAAGATGTCTCCTAAGACTGACGAGGAGAGGGTTCGCATGAGCACTATACCCTACGCTTCGGCGGTAGGATCTATAATGTATGCGATGCTATGTACAAGACCAGATGTAGCTTACGCGCTGAGCGTGGTGAGCCGGTATCAGTCAGACCCAGGTGAGGACCACTGGACGGCAGTGAAGAACATTCTTAAGCACCTAAGAAGGACTAAGGAGATGTTCCTGGTTTACGGTAATAGAGATCTCAGGGTCGAGTCCTTTACCGATTCAAGATTCCAGAGTGACAAAGATGACAACAAATCTGTCTCGGGTTTTGTGTTTACCCTCAAAGGAGGGGCGGTGTGTTGGAAGAGTTCCAAACAGGATACCGTCGCAGACTCGACGATGGAGGCTGAATACATTGCTGCAAACGATGCCGCAAAAGAGGCGGTCTAGATGAAGAAATTCATTAGTGAACTTCAGGTGGTTCTGTCCATTGTTGACCCAATCACATTGTATTGTGATAACAATGGGGCTATAGCTTTAGCAAAGGAATCAAGGTCCCATCAGAAATCCAGACACATCTTAAGGCGGTATCACCTGATCAGGGAGATCATTGATTGCCAGGAGATCGAGGTACGGAGAGTGGACACAAAAGACAACACGGCGGATCCATTCACAAAGGCCCTCCCTCAAACACAGTTCGAGCGACTTTTTGAGCTATTGGGTATGCGGTACGCCAGGAGCTGGCCTTAGTGCAGACGTTGGGTATGCGATACACCAATTACTGGCCTTTAGTGCAAGTGGGAGATTGTTAGATATGTATGCCTTAGAGACCATTATTGTATAGTACTAGTTTGTATAATACATTCTGGAGGCTTGGGATATATATATACGGTTTTACGACAGTCTTGCTCGATATAGTAGTATGCTACTTAGTTTGTTTCTATCTTAATATGTGTATATGTTTCTTTTAACATATCGCTGAAACATATTGATGGAGCCCTTAGGATCTATGCTTGACTACCGGCGTTGTGATGGCGATCACACTAGTGGGGGCTGGGTAGTCTATAAGCACATCCTTATTCTTGGTCCCTAGTCGTAGGATTATCAAGACAGGGCATCGATACTCCAGAGTAGACTGGTGCATACGCTTCTCTTCCCAGTATGGGAGATGGTCTGTCTCACAGCCATCAGTACGTCGTACTAGAGATAGTATGCGGGTGCTCGTTAGGTTACGAGTACACTGGATAGGACTCGTCAGAAACTGTTGGTTGGTATTATACCTATCGTCAGTTAACAGTTCCCAGGTGACATGAGTACAGCTTAGTCCGTTGACTTGACACTGTCACTTCACCTCGAGTATGTTCCCACTGTTCTTTGATTACTACCCTACCATGGCTCTACTGAGTCATGCAAACAGGTAGTAGTTGGGTGCAGTCCCGAAGCATTTGGAGGCAGTGATGGTTAGACAGGATTCGTCTCTTCCGGTATTGGGGGTTGATATCGCGCTGTGTCTAGGAGAGCCATTACACAAAGTCCCTGGTCAGGGCTAGCGAGATATACTGGTAGGTATCCAGTGATATCTCGGGGTGTTCTGGGCTACACTCCGGCACGACTTGTACCGCTATTAGGGGACTGACGTTTACCACCCCCTAGGCCCGCTATGCGATATTCTCAGACGAACAGACCGAACTGTATGGAGATTGTCACATACAGGCTTAGTAGGAGTTCGGATGAGTTCACCTCATCAGTCTTCTTATCGGCATCTACCTGGGGACCGTTACGTACAGCTAGTGCCGCTTGCGGTCTGTGGTTAAATCCACTGCCAGCGTAGTGTCGAGTCTTTAGAGTCCCACACAGAGGGTTATTCGCCTTTGGGCAAAACAGAGTAGAGGTCGCATGGTTTTGCGACGGGATTCGTTCACATCTGCGCACTTATGCACGTTTGGTGTCCGGACAGTTATTGCTGGCGGGCTTTGGTTTAAGCCAGATCCTAGCATAATGTTTTGGGATTGGTTTTATCTCATTGTATTCATGTTCCTCAGAACATTGGTGCGGGTATGTATGCACAGTTGACTGAGGAAGAGGCAGAGGATCCTCATTAGGGTTGATGACGGTTGCCATTTTCCAATCCCTAATGAACATGTGAAGTATGATTAATAATGTTAATTAAAAGGAAATTGAGTTATGGTTAGGGTTGTTGACATTTTGACCAAGGTTGACTTGTTGACCAAGGTTGAAACTTTGACCATCATCATTTCAAGCAAAGATGCTCTTTGATCTTTGAAAAACACATTAAATGTGAAATGATAATGGTCATATAAAACCAACCATCACCTTTTTCATTTTGATTAATATTGTTAATTATTAATTCACATATATGTGATATGGTTGTTATTTTCATATCATTCTCTCATTCCCATTCTCTCTCCTCTTTTGCTCTCCCTCTTCCTCTAGCTCAAGGCAAAAACCCTCATGTGTTGAGAACCATTTTGCCTTGAAGATAAAACACCAAAACTCATCTCTACTCATCCTAAGGTTGAAGGTCTGACAAGCCGGATACTTTAGTTACCTCAAGTTCGAGGAAGGAGCTCAAGGTAGAGGCCCTCGGGTGGATCCATCTTCGGCAAGAGAAGGCGACTAGGAGAACCATCCAACCCACTCCAAGGAGAAGAAGAGAAGGAGTTCAAGTTAAGGTATAACCCCTAACCGAGTAGGTAAAGCTCATAGTAGTTGATAGTGTATAGTTTAGCAAAGATCTGGCTTTTATAGTCCATGTTACCTAAACCCTAAAAATCGTTTTTCACAGTTTCCGCAACACCGAAAGGACCGGGACGGGTAACGTGGACCTAATAGATACCCCGGTGCCGTATGATGAATCTTAGGAATTTACCTGAGGAGACTCTGATTGTTAAAGATTTTGCGTACTTAGTTTTAATTACCGCAATTAAGACGGTTTTGCTTTGTAGCTAGCCGGTTGAGTACGGGTCGGTCCACGAAGAGATGGGAATCTTTTTTTAGTGTTTTAACAAGTTAAGTCCAATTTGTCCAGATTTGTTTAGTTTCACTATATGCTAAAATATGTATTAAGAGAGCTTGTTAGGGTTAGGATTCGGTTAGTTTGAGTTACGAGTCGCTCACTTCTTTCGTTGCCACTCTTAATATCGATGTTACGGTAATCGGCAACAACGGGGATTAGCACGACTAGGAAGGAAACTTGCGAGTATAAGCTAGGCTTTCCAACGCTTAGTTCCTTCTTTTTGGTCCTTGTCCGTCTGTTCTTGGCTCTTAGCCATAACCTCCGGTTAATTCAACCACAACCGGTCTCACTAGGGTATCACCGCTATCATGTAGGATAAGGTGGCGTAGGGAGCGGATTGTGGTTCAATTAACGGGAGTCCGAATCAAGATGGGCAAAGAAAAGAGTGAGAGAGATTTCCTTCTCTCAAACTTCCCTTATCCTATCCTAACAAGTGAGAAACTACTCACCCATTAAAAAGAAAAAGAAAATAAACAACGAAGGAAAATAGAAAGAAATGAGTTAGAGAATCACAACTAGCTATTTGGGACCTCACTTAGGCAAAGATCACACTTAAACATCATTGTTGTAAGGAGAAAGAAAAAGAGAAGAAGAAAGCAAGCAAACAAACAAATAACAACAACTACTTTAACAAAGAAAATTACAAAGAAAATATAACAACACAATTACATGACATGCATGTTAAAAAGAACTCTTCTTTTATTCATCATCACTCATGAAGCTCACTACAATATTAATGGAGAAAGATGAAGAGGAAGAAGAAGATACAAACTCTTATCCTAAAATCTAATACAAGAAAAAGCACACTTTATTTGGCTTGGAACTGGGCTATTTATAGGCAGATACATGAAACCCTATGGATACAATCTGAGCCCAAACACAATTACAAAACTACCCTAAAAAAACGAGCCAGCACTGAGTTGACTCGGCCGCGGATTCGCGGCCGAAATGCCACATTGGCCGCGGATCCGCGGCCCTTTAGTTGACTTGGAGGGTCGTATTTTCTAGGGTTTTCCATGTTGTTCTTCTTCTCTGTTTGGTACACTTGGTTTCTCAAAATCTCTTCAGTTTTCTCCCAGATTTTCAGCAGTCCAAAAAGATGAAATGAAGTGGACTTTTGCCTTGATTTTCTTGAGCTTCGCGTTGAAATCTTTGATCTTTTGTTGCCTCTTGTGCTTTGTGCATGAAATGACCGATGATTTGCCATTTTGTCCCTCGAACTGGTATGCGGCATCTAACGAATAGTGAGCGGAGATCTGTATTTATCTGTTGTTGGCCGTAGTCCTGAATTTGTTGCGACTTTTCATGATTTTCACTGTTTAGAGCTGAGAACCTATAACCTGCAATTATTTAGCAAACACGGATCAAAAGTACCTACCTATATGCAATGCGATCAAGAATGGGCGGTATAAAAATGCAAAAATCTGATATGAACAAATACCCCCAAACTTAACTTTTGCTCGTCCCGAGCAAAGCCATTTTATTCACAAAAAGTCCCAACCTCACTTTCGCAGGGAACGCGATTGCACTGAGCTCGTACAACAAGCCGTTAAACCTCTAAGTTTCCCTAGAGGAGTAGTGTTTTCTCTTAAGGGTTTCAGCGGATACTACCCACAAAATCCGATCGAATTGGCCGTCGACTCTAATCCTATAGTTCAGCATTCTAGCAAGAAACTCTATCATCTTTAACTTAGAAATCATCAACCCTTATTCCTCACACTTCCTTTTCATTTAACTTAAGATCCTATACGTTTTGCCAGTTTATAAAGCTCTCAGCCTCTCTTGAGTTTTCCTTCTAAAACGCAATCTCAAATCCGGAATTTTTATCATCTCTATTGAAGATATAAGCCATATTTTTCATTCCTATCTCTCCTCCAAACTCCGATCATATACCCCTACGTGTGTGTAAATATCACCCCTACACTTGGAAATTCAATTCAAGTTATAATACCCTTGCCTTAATACCTAGCACTACTTCTTCTTTATTAATGGTGGACGAATTTGCTCACACATCTTTCATGCGACTATTACAGCTTCCTAAGGCATTAATCAGCCAATTACTGAATGTGTGAGCATTTAAAGCGTAAATAGCAGTTTTCGGGTCTTGTATTTATTATTATTATTTTTTTTAAATTTTTTTATTTCAAGACCGGATATGTTTTTCAATGATACTCTTTTGGTGGTTAGTTTTAAATGCCGTTTTTTATTTCATACTAGGCTTTCAGGCAAGAGTATTTCTAGGTATCCTTACTATCCCAAGTTTCAAGGTACGTGTATGTGCAATTTGTAGGGTATATATTTTCAGAATTTATACTTAAGATTCAAAATTATTTTTCAGACTTAATCTTCAAATAGAGCTTTCAATACTCTTCCCTCATTTCAACTTAGCCTAAGAACTGAACTCAAAATTGCTTATTTCTAAATAAACTGAAAGGACGTATATTTTCTATAGTTATACTTCCAGGAGGGTTATTTTTAGGGTTTTTAATTTACTAAGTTTAGGATTTAGTTTTTTTCTAACTAGTCAACCGTCATGTCGAACTCGAGTCAAAAATGGCTCATATTGAAATTTTCATTTTTTTACTTTTTCATTTTTTAAAGATTTTTTTTTATTTTTAAAATGCAATGCAGAAAAATGCAATGCGGAATTTAAACATGCAAAGTAAAAAAAAGCAAATATTTACATAAATAAAAAAAACGTGCAGATGCAAGGATAACTATTCACAACCAAACCCTACCCCCAAGCTGACCGACAGTAGTGCCCTCACTGCTGCCTACGGTGTCTCCTAGACGTGGCATCACTCGTTCTGGCCTCACCCCTATCCGTTCCCCGACCCCTCGATCTCGATCTTTCCTCTCTTGCTAGTAGGGTGGACATTCCATGTTCAAGACTCGTCAAACGCTGATCAAAATTTGTCAGCATCCCCAACACTCATTCTACGCCCCTATGGGTACATCGTATCAAGCGTGCTTGCGCAGCGGGGGTTAGCTCTTCATCGCTCGCTGTCGAGCTTGAGCTGGGCGTCTTCTCCATCCCATCTTCGGCCGGCTCAATGTACGACCATA
This sequence comes from Agapanthus africanus, assembly GCA_030015575.1. Taxonomy (NCBI): domain Eukaryota; kingdom Viridiplantae; phylum Streptophyta; class Magnoliopsida; order Asparagales; family Amaryllidaceae; genus Agapanthus; species Agapanthus africanus. The sequence continues at coordinate 484,174,548 of CM057343.1, read as the reverse complement.
ATCCATGAAGTCTAATGTAGGATGTGGAGACACCCTCAAGAAGGGGTGAAATGGGAACCCCACCATGCATGTAAACATCGAATTCCTCAACAGGAATGAAATAGCAACACAATTGTGTCACTAACATCGGGCATGGGTAATTGGCAGCCCCCTTGCCGGCGCCAATCGAGTGTAGTAGTACAGTGCACATGTCATAACTAGGTTTCTTGGTCATTAATGCGTGCACTATGTGTAGGGATGGGGTGAAAAATGTGGTGTTGTGCGAACTTCCGAAAATGTTGTTTTTTATCCAACGGCACACGGTCAAAACGTTCGCATATAGCGTTCGAGCCTGAATGCCTTTCCTAGGCTCCCTAGAACAATCCTCACCCATTAATGGCACATAGTCCTCAATGCGGAGGGGTTGATCGTGTACGGGGATTCGAGGTATCAAAGTGACTTCGTGAATGAAGTCCCTATCTATAATAATTTCCCGATCCCCCCACAATAATTGTATAAACCCGTGTTTTTCTAAACATCCCTCCTCCATACTTTCAAAGAAACGTGCAACGAGATCCGGAATCGCGAACGCGTTTGGATGGTTAAATAACAGAAAATTCCATCCGCGTTTTCGGATCTCTTCACCGAAATAGCTACCATAAATGTCATGGGTAAATAATTGGGAGAAATCCCGTTCAAATTGAAATGTAGGGGCCATGGAAATAAAATGCCGAAAGTTTTAAATTTACAGAGAGGAGTTCAGAGACGCAAACCTCCTCTGAAAATTTCAGAGGGAGACGAGGTTAGGCTGCGGCGGTTGCGTGGCGGATAGGCTCTTCGGCGGTGGAAGCGCGGCAGGAAGAGGCGCTCGTCGGTGGAAATTGGAGCTGCGGCTAAGGTTTTGTTTTAGGGTTAGAATGAGGCTCGGGAAATGCAGAGAGAGAGAGAGAGAGAGAGTATTTATAGGGGCTGTTGGTTATTTGTACAAAGGTCCCCCAAAAAGAGGAATTTTTTTTTATTTTTATTTATTTATGGTTCTGAATATTTACGAAAGCACCCCCCTTATATATATATATATATATATATATATATATATATAAATTACAAATGGGAATTTCACCAGAAATATCTCGACACACAAAGAAAAACAAAATGGTATATACATACCCCCAAACTTATTTGAAACAGTGTTTCTACTGTTTATGACTGGATAACCGAAGTTTGGTGATAAGCGGAGGAAGATTAGTCAATGTAAACCGGCTCCTGTAACATCAGGAGTTCCTATGAAGGTTCTGTGGTGAGGAACGGTTTTACCCGGTGTCCGTTCACTTTGAATAGTGAACCGTCCTCTGGATTTTCCAAATCCACCGCGCCGTGCGGGTATATAGTCCGCACAAAAAAGGGTCCTTTCCAGCGAGATCGAAGCTTATCGGGATGGAAATGGAGTCGTGTGTCGTAAAGAAGTACCTGTTGTCTAGGTATGAAAGTTTTGCGTGTAAGGTGTTTATCATGAAACTCCTTCGTTCGGTTTTTAATGACAACCGCGTTTTCATAAGATTCATCCCGAAGCTCGTTCAGCTCGTTGAGTTGCAGCTTCTGATAGCTGTCTGCATCTTTAAGGGTTAGGTTCAGCTCTATGATCGCCCAAAATGCGCGATGCTCTATTTCCACAGGAAGGTGGCAAGCCTTTCCATACACAAGTGGATAGGGAGACATTCCAAGATCAGTCTTGTATGCAGTGCAGAATGCCCAAAGGGCATCAGTGAGTTTCAAAGACCAATCCTTACGGTTCTTGGAAACAGTTTTCTCCAAAATCTGCTTGATTTGCCGATTTGAAACTTCGGCTTGCCCACATGTTTGGGGGTGGTAGGGCGTGGATAGCTTATGATTAATGGAGTATTTCCGCATCAAGGCCTCAAAAGTCCTATTACAGAAATGTGTCCCATTGTCACTAATGATCGCGCAGGGGTGCCCGAACCGAGAAAAGATGTTTTATTTAAGAAATCTAACGAAAACCTTGTTGTCGTTCGTCCGGCTTGGCACAGCCTCGACCCATTTAGAGACATAATCAATAGCTAGAAGAATATACAGGTTCCCAAAAAAGCTGGGAAATGGCCCCATGAAATCAATTCCCCAAACATTGAAAATCTCAACAACCAAAATTGGTTGGAGCGGCATCTCGTTTCTGCTGGAAATCCGTCCCAAGTGTTGACACCGGGAGCAAGTCTTGCAGTAATCATGAGCATCTTTGAAGAGTTGTGGCCAGTAGAAGCCACACTGAAAGACTTTCTCAGCTGTCTTTCATGGGCCAAAATGCCCGCCACACGCTTGATCGTTGCAAAATGACAGCACACTCTTGAACTCATTATCAAGAACACACCGACGATTAATCTGGTCTAGACAGTACTTGAACAGGTATGGTTCGTCCCAGTAAAAGTGTTTTACTTGGGATAAAAATCTAAGTTTGTCCTGACTAGACCATTCGTTCGGTAGTAGTCCTGTCGCCAAATAGTTCACAATATCTGCGAACCAGGGTTCGCACGATACTGTCAAAAGTTGTTCATCAGGAAAACATCTTTAATTGGGAGAGGAAGCGTCGGCGAAGAAGGAAGTCGTGAAAGATGGTCGGCCACTACGTTTTCACATCCTCTTTTGTCCTTAATGACAATGTCAAATTCTTGAAGTAAGAGGATCCAACGTATTAACCGAGATTTTGCATCTTTTTTCGCAAAAAGATGTCGCAGAGCTGAATGGTCTGTGTAGACAATGACTGGAGAGCCGATCAAATAAGGCCTAAATTTTTCTAAAGCAAACACAACAGCCAAGAATTCTTTCTCGGTTATTGTGTAATTCAGTTGGGTATCATTCAGGGTCCGGCTTGCGTAGTAGATTACGTGCGGCATTTTATCGATGTGCTGTCCTAGGATCACACCGATAGCAAAGTCGGATGCATCGCACATAATCTCAAAGGGATACGTCCAGTCAGGTGAAGAAAGAACGGGAGCAGAGGTGTGTGAGCTTTTCAGTGATTCGAACGCAGTCACACAGCTCGAGTTGAAGTCGAATGTGGTATCCTTGGCCAGCAGAAGAGTCAAGGGTCTAGCAATCTTGCTAAAGTCCTTGATAAACCGTCTGTAAAAACCGGCGTGGCCAAGAAAAGCTCAGATATCTCTGACGCATCTGGGAGGAGGGAGATTGGAAATGACTTCAATCTTCGCTTTGTCAACCTCAATGCCGTTTTGCGAAATGATATGTCCTAGGACAATACCTTCGCGTACCATGAAGTGGCATTTTTCCCAGTTTAACGTGAGGTTTTTATCCTTACATCGGGTAAGGACAGCGTCGAGATGTTGTAGACACTCGTCAAAAGAATCGCCAAAGATGGAGAAATCATCCATGAATATCTCCAAGAATTTCTCAACCATGTCAGAGAAAACTCCCATCATACACCGCTGGAAGGTAGCGGGGGCATTGCATAACCCAAAGGGCATGCGGCGATATGCAAACGTGCCGAAAGAACAGGTGAACGTGGTTTAGTCCTGGTCTTTCTCGACGATGGAAATATAGTTGTAGCCTGAGTAGCCGTCCAGAATACAGTAGTACTCATGTCCAGTTAATCTTTCGAGCATTTAGTCAATGAATGGTAGCGGAAAGTGGTCCTTCCGCGTTGCGGCGTTGAGTTTTCTATAATCAATGCATACTCGCCACCCAATCTGGGTGCGAGTGGGGATTAACTCATTTGCCTCATTTGTAATGACCGTAATGCCCGACTTCTTAGGAACAACACGTATAGGACTGACCCACTGGCTATCTGAGATAGGGTAAATGATACCACTATCCAGACATTTGACAATTTCCTTCTTCACAGCCTCCTTCATGACTGGATTTAACTGCCTCTGTGGATTCCTAGCTGGTTTGGCATCATCCATCAGGTGAATGTGATGTTCAACGATTAGGGGACTAATCCCCATAATGTCCGCCATTGTCCAGCCGAAAGGTTGCCGATTGCTTTGCAAGACCGTGAGAAGGAATTTCTCTTGCTCTGGAGCTAGAGAAGCCGAGATGATGACAGGGAGGGTCTCGTTCTCACCTAAGTAAGCATACTTGAGGTGAGACGGCAGCGGCTTGAGTTCGAGTGTCGGAAGTGAAACGATTGAAGGCAAGATTGGCGAAAATGTCTCGAATTCAAAGGATTCTAATAGAGGCTCAAAACGAGTGTATGCGACCGAGTTGGATGGTTCAACTAACGCATCCGAAAATTTGAAAGATTCAAACTCAGGTGGAGACAAGCCAAGATCGTTCGAAAATGTGAAACACTCATAATCATTGTCGGGAGAGGAAGCAGCAGCAGGTTCAAAGAGGAACGCACTAGTGGCGTCAAGATTACTGTGATCGAACAAGAATTCTTCAAGTTCACAGTCCTCTGGGGCGATCTCATGGATGGAACAAACATCGAGTATATGAGCACTAGGTTCGGATGGTTGATTCCCTAACCTAAAAATGTTGAGTTCAATTGTTATGTTTCCAAAAGATAGGTTCATAGAACCATTTCGACAATTGATCACAGTATTTGAGTTTGCAAGGAATAGGCTACCGAGTATCACTGGAATTTGATTCCGGGGGTTAGCTACAGGTTGTGTGTCTAAAACAATGAAGTCAACTGGGAATATGAAGTCCCCAACTTTGATTAACACATCCTCTAGCTCACCCCTAGGATGGGTGATAGATCGGTTAGCCATTTGGAGAATACGGTGTGTGGGTTTCAGCTCTCCTACACCTAGTTCTCATATACAGAATACGGAAGCAGGTTAACACTGGCACCAAGATCCAAAAGAGCGCGGTTGGTGTTCTTATCCCCAATAGTTATTGAAATCATAGGACAGCCAAGGTCCTTCCATTTTTGAGGTAAAGCTTGGGTAAGAGCATCGCTCACGGCACTAGCTAAGAAAACCTTCTTGGGTACCTGAGATTTTCTCTTCTTAGTGCACAAGTCCTTTAAGATTTTTGCGTAGGAAGGGACTTGTTGGACTGCATCTAAGAGGGGAATGTTGATATTAACCTGTTTAAACAACTCCAGAATCTTCTCCATTTATGGATTTTGTTTATTGGACCTTAACCGGTTTGGAAATGGAACGTTTTTGAAATTGGTTGAGTCCAATGCTTATGGAGGAGGATGTGGGGTTGGAACGGATCCCAGAGCTGGAGTTTTAGTGAAGTGAGATGTGGGTCCGTTCGGAGCAGCGGAAGAAGAGGAGCCTTTTGAAGAATGGAGAATAGGCTCAGGAGACGAAGAAGAAGAAGAAGCGGCCGGGGTGTCATTATCTATCCACGTGCCAATGTTGTTGTGCAGTATCCTTCCAGATCTCAACATAGTCACGGCACTCACATTATGGTTCTGTTGTTCAAGAGCAACATGTACATTATGTTGGTGACCAGGATTTGGAAGTGGTTGAGATGGAAGCTTCCCTTTCTCTCGCTCGCTTAACGCCGCATTCAGCTGTGCAATCTGGGCTTCGACGGTCTTTATGTTTTGCCCGTGTGCAGCAGTGTGTTGCACCAAAGACTAAATAGAAGACTGGATGTTGGCTGTGGATTGAGTCGATTGCTTTACAAACGCCTCCAGACTCCGTTCTAGCGAAGAAACCTTATTGTTGTTTGACGGAACAAAATTTTTTTGAGGAAAAGAATTGTTGGGTGCAAAGTTGTTCGTCGGATTTTGAAAAGGTTGGGGTTGGAAGGGCTGCTGATATTGATGTTGAGTTTGTTGCTGAGCTTGTTGTTGAGGAGGGAGAGGCCTCTGGAAGTTGTTGTGGCCTTGGAATTGATGTTGGTTCTGATTCCAAGCGAAATTGGGGTGGTTCCTCCAACCGAGATTGTAAGTGGAAGAGTATGGATCATTTCTTGGTCTTTGCTGAAATGCAGCATTGACCTGATCCTATCCTTGAGAAGGTGGGTTGTAAGGACACTCTTCGGTCAAATAGGATAGATCAGAACAATAAGCGCAGATGGTACGAGGGGGAAGAGCAGGGGAAGGAGAAGGAGATGAGAATTTGCTCTCAATTGCTTCCAGTTTTCGCGTGATTGCTGTCATCTCGGCCTTCATTGCAATTGAGATATCGAGTTGATGAACTCCTGCCCTAGAGAGACCGAAAGAAGTAGAAGAAGAAGAAGTGTTCGGTCTGGTGCTTTCCCACTGAAGTGTCTATTCCGCAAGATCATCGAAGAATTGCCAAGCTTCCTTGTCAGATTTGGATAGGAAATGGCCTTGACAAATGGTTTCCAACAACTGCTTAGTTACTGGATTCAGGTCCTCATATAAGGTTTGGCAAAGTTGCTATCTCTCAATACCGTTATGAGGGCACTGAACAAGAAGGTCTTTGTATCGGTCAAAGCACTTCCAAAAAGGTTCGGTAAGAAGCTGGGAAAATTGGTTAATTTCATTTCGGATCCTCGCGGTTTTGTGAATTGGGTAGAATTTTTTAAGAAACGCTTTTACAAACTTGTCCCAACTGGTTATGGAATGCGATGCAGTGCTATATAGCCATTTCTCAGCAAGGTCACACAGAGTGAAAGGAATAACTCGTAGCCGTATAGCATCATCGAACAGTTGGGTTGTCTTCATCATTGCACAAACGTTCTGGAACTTGTTGATGAAGATGTAGGCATCTTCGGATTCCAGCCCGTGAAATTTGGGCAACATGTTGATGAAGTGGGGCTTAATTTTGAAATTATCCCCATTAGCCGGTGGAAGTGAAAGACAGGTTGGGAGTGTGGCACGGGTAGGATAGAAACGATCCTGGAGCGCGATTCGCTGTGGCGCTTCAACAGGAGGTGGTTGTGGGTTATTCGCACCCAAATGAGGTGGAATTAGTCCCGGGGCAAGTAAAGAGATGTTAGGAGGAAATCCTGACATCTCGGAAGAAGAATTTGGTGATAGTGAAGGTGAGGATGTATGAACAAAATCCCAGTCAACGTCGGAGTTGGCCGGCAAAGGTAAGGGTGAAAGAGGTGTGGAGGGAGTTTCGACGTCGGAGTCGATCGCGTAGTCGGTAGCGACTAACGTAACGCGGACTAGGCGGGCATTAGTGTCCCGAGTCCAACCGGACATACACTAAACGAGTTTATTATAGTCAAAGCATAGAAAGAGAGGGTAAGAAAACGTCAATGGAGAAATGCGGATGAAAGGTGGGAGAAATGGAATTCTGGTGACAAAGGGAAAGTTTTTATAGAAGTTTTGTTTTGTTGTTTTTTTTAGAAAGAGTTTTGCAAAAATATGTACAGACTTATGACACAACTTCAAACAATCACAGTCAAAACATGCACAATCATATCTGTTAGTTATATGTATGCCCTAGAGGCCATTACTGTATATTGGATGTATATTGTAGTGAATGCTGGGACATATATAGGTAGGACTTTCTTGCTCGACATGATAGTACGCTATCTGGTTGCTTTTTATCTTAACGTGTATACCTTCTGTCTCTCTGATTACATGTTGATAAAGCCCTTAGGATGTGTACTCGACTTCCAGGACTATGATGCAGATCATACTAGTGGGGCCTGGGTAGTCAATGAGTACATCCTTCATTGTTCCTAGTCGTGGGAATATCGAGACGGGGCATCGATATTCCAGAGTAGACTAGCGTATATCTTCTCGACCCATGTGATGGGCGATGCATGATCCCATATCCATTGGTGTTTGACATCGGAGATGGTATGCGGGTGCTCAGTGCAGACTGGGTACACTGAACGGACTCGCCGAGAACTCCCAGATGGTATTATACCTCACGTCAGATGGCAGTTCTCTGGTGACACTGGTACAGCTTAGTCTGTTGACCCGAGATTGTCATAGAGTCTTGTGTGTCTCCCACTGTGCTTTGATTTCCACCCTACCACGGCTCTACTGAGTCGTGCAAACAGGTGGTTTTTGGGTACAGTCCCGATTCACATGGAGGCAATGAGCGATAGGAGGGGATTCGTCTCTCCCGGTATTGGGGGTTGATGTTGCGCAATGCACGACTGGCCATAACAGGAAATCCCTGGCCAGGGTTGCAGTGATATACTGGTAAGAGTTATCAGCAGTTTCACGATAGTTATGGACCCTACGTCGGCATGACTTATCGAGCTATTGGGGTCTGACGTTTACCACCCCTAGGCGAGATATGCGACATATCAGACGAACAGACCGGACTGTACGGTAAGTGTTACTGGTTGGATTCACAAGAGTGTGAGCGGGCTTGCTCGTCGATCTTCTGATCGCTCAATACCCGGATGGCCGTTATGTTTAGCAGACCGCTTGCGGCTTGTGAGTGTTTGATATGATCATCATCTGCTGCCGGCGTATTGACGAGTCTTTAGAGTCCTACACAGAGGTTTCCTGGCTCAAGCGAAACGAAATAGGAGCACATATGGGATATGTGCGGGACCGAGAATAATGCGTGTATGTGATACCGTATTTCATTCTCGCGATGTATGTGTCGAATGGTTGTATGAGATATAACCTGGTTATCGAATCAAGGATTGATTCGATAAGCCGATACATTGGATACTAGCCGGTTATATGCAACATGACCGGATCGTTAAATCAAGTGTTGATTTAATGATTTAATGTATAATTATATATTTGATATATTACTTTGCATTAACTAGTATCGGTTCACTTTAAATGGATTTTCTCACTTGAATTGTGCAAGTTGTATATGTGATATACATTTGTGCACATGATTGTATCATGTTTGATGATACATGTTTACTTGGTTAAGTGTAAAGAATTAAACCATGGTTAAGTTTATGATTAGGGTTTTCTTTTTTCTTACTTATTTATTTATTTATTTATTTTTGGAAAAGATGAGAAAAGAATGGTTGCTATTTTTGTTTTTAGTTGAAGTTTCATGAAGCATTGACTAAGTCACCATTCTTGTCTCATGCTTAACCCTAACCATCCAAGTTAACCATGGTCCATTCTCTACAATTAACCAAGGGTTAATATATGATAAGTATTGATTTATTTATCCAATTATAAAACACTTATCATATCTTCTTCTTCTTCTTCTTCTTCATCTTCTTCTTCCATGAAGAAAGCTTGCTACATCAATGGCAAGTGATGAAAAAGTGTGAGAAATCCAATTCTAAAGTGAACCCACTTCCTATTTCTTCATCCTTTACCTCTTGCCAAGTAGTATAGGGTGTTTCCTTCATAAGTTTTCATGGCTTGGTGAAGGTGGAGCTTGATCTAGTGATGCCTCGACGTAGATCATCTTCGGCACGTTGTCGACGACCTAGCCTGCCTTTTTCTCCAATGAAACCATCGTGAGAGTCATGGTTCGATTTGGACAGTGGAGAGGACTTCATCACGGAGCCTAGGAGGTGGAGGACTGGATCTACAAAGGTTGTAGCCCCTTCCCTTTAGATATATTTCCGTTTACTTGCATCGCATCATCTATACCTCTAGTTAACGATCCGTATTAGGGTTTCTCGGCACTTATAAAATTTGATATAGCCATGTTTGATGCCTTGTGAGACTCCATTAGAGTGCCTAGGAACCCTACAGTGGTATCAGAGCTTAGCTAGAGTCTTAGGCGATGCGTAGACGGAATTAGAAGTCCGATTGAACCGAAATCCCAATCACATTTTGCTCTCTGGACATTTTTGAAAAACGTGGTTTTTTCCAGATTAAAAATATGCAGAAAACTCAGTAGAAGATTCTAAGAATTACTGTATAAAACGGGGCCCCTGAATCCATTAAAGCGCGGCGGAACCGCGGCATTAGCATGCTAATGCGGCGGTTCCGCGGCCCTTTTGTCTCCTATTGCAATAAATTTTGCACAGTAATTCCTAGTTTGCAGTGCTGGTTTTCCTGGGAATTTTAATAATTTTTCAAGAGTTGAATTTTCTGGGTTGTATTGGGGACTCTGTGTATCAATCGGATTGTCTAATTTTGTCAGTGTGTTTTTCCGGGTATTTTAGAATATGTTAAAAAGTTCGACCGGATATAAATACCCAATTTTTCCCCTGCCGGGAAATTTCCAATTGTTGGATTTTTCCGTAGTTTAACGACGTTCTAAGTAGTGCAAGTAACGCGATGGACCCTCTAGAAGACAACAAACCTTAACTCGATTATATGACCGTCTTGAACTGCCCTTTGAACCTTCGGGTTTGGGGCAGTACGGCGTGCCACATGTGAGGCGTTGGCTTGACCCTTCTACGGCTGGACCGTTGGTACTGAGGCACGAACTGAATGTTGTTAGACTTATTTCATGTGTTCAGCTGTATCGGGAAAACTTGGGTGTTCGATTGTTCGATCGTAAAGTTTAGCGTTTTCTATTTATCCGGAATGTGATACAATAATTGGAATTCACAAGTAGTTATGAGATAACGGAATGAATATTATAAACATAGCAGTTTAGTCTCACTTGATCGGTTGCCACGGAGTTTTGATGTGATCAAAAGTCCGTCGCAATCACGTAGCGTACGCGGATACTCGCCGGGTAAACTTAATAGACAGTCTCACTCCATAGCCCCGACCAAGTGACTGTAGGAGAACCCCGTCGCCGAAAGCATCCGTTCGGGTGCTCGCGGCAGCGGTGTTCCGCCTTGGTGCACTTTGTCGACGGCGTCGGGGGTGCGGCCGCCTACTAAAAGTTTGCGACGAGCATTCGATCAGAATGTCGGGAATCCTGTTGAATTGCCCGACTTGATATTGAAAAGTGTTTTCGATTTTGAGACTAAAATACAGGGTTTATAATTGTTAGGCATGCGATGTCTAAAGAATTCATTTGGTTAGGCATGCGATGTCTAATGAGATTGCGGATTTCAACTGTTGTAGTTTTACACTTTCTTTTCTGTGACCGTAAGTGTAATATGTGATATCGCCGGTTTCGTTGCTATATGTCAACGACAATTGGGATGCGCATATTTACTTACGTTGATGACATATGATGTTATGTGTTGCTGGATATGTTATATTGGATCGTCGTGTTTGAATAGCCGGGGTTTTTTTTATGTGAGATGAGTGTTTTTCATTTTCATTCATGTAAAAACTTGTATGTAATATTCTTTTATTGGGGCACTTCCAGGTTGCGGAAGATGTCACCGTTTGTATATTATTTACTTTTCTGCACTAGGATAGACCCAAGGAGGGGAGCACAAGTAACCGGGTTCTAGGGTCCAGAGGGAGACCATCTCGAGGAGTCGAGTCCGGGTCTCCTAACCCTAGAATTGGTAGGGTTGCTTGCCGCTCTCGTAAGGGCCTAGGGATGTGGGATTGGCTATTCATCACGACCGTGGAATCCGTGTTTTATACTGGCTCGTATTGAAAACACGGACGTCCTAGTATATCCAATATTTCATATGTTTCTTCTGCTGTGATTTATCTGTGATGTGATCATGTGATGTTCTGTGACAGATATTGTATATAGTATATATGATATATTATATAGACGTTGCTTATGTTTTACACCCGCGCTAGCCCTGCCTCGCTCTGGCGTTAGTTACCTAACCTAACGGTGCAGACGGGACATCGAGGCGAATGCGGATGGCATAAGCGTACGTTATATTTATCTGTGATGTTTAGGTGGAATTAAATGATGGGATATTCATTAATGAGATTAATGAAAGAAAATAAACCTAATTGATGTTGTGGAATCGAATTTCAAAATAAAAATAGGTAGCTACAGTTCTTGCTTTGCATCGCGGTGTTCATTATAGAACATCCTGCACCTTATTCGATGAGGAAAGGACCGAGATCCCTTCACCGGGAGTGACTCCTTTAGCAATAACTGGCAGATGCTACAACCCTCGGTTTGTCTTTGATCGCTTCTACAGTTTCTGCTTTGCACAGTGATATATATGATATATCCCGCACCTCATTCGACGGGGAAAAGGCCGACGATCCCTTCACCTGGAGTGACCCCTTTAGCAAAACTGGAAAAGCCTCGAAAACATTCCATTTAAAAACCATTTGATTCCGCAACGAGATCAAGTTCAAAGCGTTAAAGGTTTTCACAAAAACCATTCGCATCCCTCCGTCATTTTAGGAAGTAGAGTACTTAGTATTCGTGCTGTGTTTGTTGACCATAGTCAAGGCACAGTGTACGGTAGCTAAGTGATGTCTTCCTACACCGCATATGATGCGATTAGTTAGGACAATCGCGTGACTTTGTTGACCTTAGTTAAGGGTCATGTGGATGGGTCTAATTAATCACGAAATGATGGGTAGAACTTGACTAGTACTTATGATTTGTTGACCTTAGTTAAGGTCATAAGTGCTAGGGGTAAAAACCATTATCAGGAGTTTCAAGTGTTGAAACTTGCAATGAGATTGCATACCTTCTATATGATAATTGGATCCCGATACCCACTGCGAGTAATTGTTACTCCTGGGAGAGTTTTGCACTTTGCAATTAGCCGATCAAGTAGGTGTCTAGAAAGGTGTCAACGGGGTTACGCCTCTGGGAAAACGAGATTTACTGTAATTAGGTCCGTGCGATAGCACGGGGAACCTCCCTCAAAGTACCGACACTGGCCTGGCTGAAAGATTGGCGAACTTGTAGAGTGTAATTAATCCCGGCTAGTCTTTCCTTTTAAGGTTTGAAGGAAGATTTGATAAAAACAGTGGGAGCCATCCTGATTAGATAAAATATATAACCAATCTGATCTTGCAAGAGCACACGCAGAGTGTTTTCTTCTCTCTCTCTCTCCAGGTAGCGACCATATCACGCCTTAATCAAGATAATAAAATGGATGTATTGACCGAACCCGCTTGTTATACTGAGCTGGGGAACGTTGGTCCCGCTCCAACTTATAATTGTTATAAGACAGAGCAGGAAATTGGGGAATACCATAATTCCTATGCCGCCCAAACGAAGAAAGTGCATATGATGCATCTCCTTCGGGTGTGTTCATTATGCAGAACTGTTTCTCAGTATCCTCTGCATCCTGGGTATCTGATACCGGATCGGGATCCCAGATATGTAATCTGTTACATAGGGCTACAAAAAGGTAGAAAAACTGAGAACGGGTGATAAGTTTCATGAGGCAGAAAACGGGGCAAGTGTTGCAGCCAAGTCTGTTGGTCACTGTCACCCTGTATTACGAATACATTGATTCTGAACAAATGCTATTAGATACCGAACCTGATATACAAAATCATATCAGTCTCTTTATTAGTAAAGAAAGGATATAATTTTGTATTGATGGATAATGTTTTGAACATTTCCTATATCAAAAGTTGATCGGTTCATGCACGTTATCTAAAAGCATTGACGTTCTAAATCAAACTACAGTTCCTAGTATACAGAACACACACAAGAGGAAAAGTTCAGAAATGAATGAATCATTCTTGAAGCAATGTAGACTAGGTTATATCAATGCGACCCGACTGGCTGAAGTTACATTTTAGATGCATATTTAAATCAGTTTGAATTTACATCTTGTGAAACTTGCCAGTCATGTCACAAAGATAAGATGACCATAGCTCTGTTTATTCCAAACAGAGAAAGAGTTAGTAAACTCTTGGGACTGATACATTATGATGTATGTAGGGTCTCCTGTCTACACATGCCAGGACTGGTTCTTTATACTTCATTATATTCTCTGATAATCTCTCAAGATTCAGTCGTATGTTCCTATTGAAACATAAGTCCGAAGCTTTTGAGGTATTCACAGAATATAAGTTGGAAGTAGAGAACCAAAATACGGGTATAAGTATTATGTCCTATGATGATATCAGGGAGGAGAATACTTGTGCATGGAATCCTTGGACTATTCTAAAGGAAAATGAGATTCTCTCTCAGTATTACTCCTCTGAATACACCACAGCACAACGGTGTATCGGGGCGGAGCAATCACACAATATTAGATATGGTGTGCTCTATGATGAGTATTACTGAGTTACCTATTTCCTTTTGGGTGTTATGCGCTTGAGAAGCTGCATACCTATTGAATTAGGTTCGAATCAGATCACTGCCTACCATTCCATATGAGATATAGTATGGGAAGAGCCCATATCTTAAGTTAGTTAAGATTTGGGGCTGTCCAGCCTATGTCTAAAAAGCAAAATCTGGACAAGCTCGAGGCAAGGTCAGTTATATAGAACTGGAAAGGTTCCATCTATACAATCAAAAGCTGATGATTTGGTAGAACCAAAGCATTCAATAGAATCCAACGAACCTCAGCCTCTCCGCCGATCTAGTAGGGTTCCTCATCCGCCTGAGAGATACCTCGGTTTCTCGATGACAGTGGGAGCGAGGATTGTATCATGAGATGATGACCCAACCAGTTTCGAGCAGGCCATCGAGAGTAGGGACTCTGTAAGAATGTCTGGATGCTTAACAATCTGAGATGGAATCCACATACACCAGCAAAGTATGGACTTTAGCTGCTATATCTGAAGGGTTAAATCCCCATCAGGAGCAAGTATATCTTGAGAAGATTACTTGGTGTACATGGAAAAGTTGAGACTTTCAAAGCTAGACTTGTTAAAGGTTTTCGTCATCAACCAGGCACGGATAATGATGAAACCTTTTCCAGGGACTATGTTTAAGTCCATCCAGATCCTACTTGCCATGGCTACATACCATGACTACGATATCTGGTGGTTGGGTGCCATGACTACTTTTCTAAATAATGATTTAGAAGAGAACGTCTATAAGAACACAGCCAGAGGGCCTCGTAGACAGTGGGAGCAGCGGAAACGTGTGCAAGATGCTTTATAGGATAAAGCAGGCATCGCGGAGTTGGAACATCTGTTTTGATGGATTAGTCAAAGAAGTTGACATCATCAAAATGGTAGATGAACCTTGTATAAACAAAAAGGTAGTAGGGAGTATGGTGACGATCCTCGTAGAGTACGTGGATGACATACTCTTGTTAGGGAAGGAGTTTCCTATGCTACGCTCGATCAATCTCCGCTTATCACAATGATTTTCCATATAGGATCAAAGTGATACCTACTAAATCCTAAGCTTTGGATCTATGAGATAGATCTAATTGGATGTTAGGATACTCACTAGTTGAAGTGAGATGGTATCAATCGATCCTGGGGAGAATTACTGGAAGGGTTCCAGAGTGATAAAGACGACTGAATGTCAGTCACAAGCATTGTCTTTACCCTTAGTAAAGGGACGGTATGTTGGAAGATTTCCAAGCTAGATGCCGTGACAAACTAGACGATAAATGCTGGTAACATCGCTATTAAAGATACTACCAAAGAGGCAGTTTGGATGTATATTGGTTCATAAGATGAACTAGGTTCCTACCATTGTGTGACAATGGAACTGTGGCTTTGGCCTTGGAACCCTGGTCCCATCAGTGACCCAGACATATTCTGAGGCAGCATCACCTGATCGTGGAGATAGTTGATCTCCAGGGTGATCGAGGTTAGGAGAGTAGACTCAGAGGACAACACGGCGGATCCACTCACGAAGGCATTTTTCCCAAAGAGAGACTTTTAGGGGATGGTTGAGTATTAGATACTACAACCACTGCTACAGATGGCCCTAGTGCAAGTGGGAGATTGTTAGTTATATGTATGCCCTAGAGGCCATTACTGTACATTGGATGTATATTGTAGTGGATACTGGGACATATATAGGTAGGACTTTCTTGCTCGACATGATAGTACGCTATCTGGTTGCTCTTTATCTTAACGTGTATACCTTCTGTCTCTCTGATTACATGTTGATAAAGCCCTTAGGATGTGTACTCGACTTCCAGGACTATGATGCAGATCATACTAATGGGGCCTGGGTAGTCAATGAGTACATCCTTCATTGTTCCTAGTCGTGGGAATATCGAGACGGGGCATCGATATTCCAGAGTAGACTAGCGTATATCTTCTCGACCCATGTGATGGGCGATGGATGATCCCATATCCATTGGTGTTTGACATCGGAGATGGTATGCGGGTGCTCAGTGCAGACTGGGTACACTGAACGTACTCGCCGAGAACTCCCAGATGGTATTATACCTCACGTCAGATGGCAGTTCTCTGGTGACACTGGTACAGCTTAGTCTGTTGACCCGAGATTGTCATAGAGTCTTGTGTGTCTCCCACTGTGCTTTGATTTCCACCCTACCACGGCTCTACTGAGTCGTGCAAACAGGTGGTTTTTGGGTACAGTCCCGATTCACATGGAGGCAATGAGCGATAGGAGGGGATTCGTCTCTCCCGGTATTGGGGGTTGATGTTGCGCAATGCACGACTGGCCATAACAGGAAATCCCTGGCCAGGGTTGCAGTGATATACTGGTAAGAGTTATCAGTAGTTTCACGATAGTTATGGACCCTACGTCGGCATGACTTATCGAGCTATTGGGGTCTGACGTTTACCACCCCTAGGCGAGATATGCGACATATCAGACGAACAGACCGGACTGTACGGTAAGTGTTACTGGTTGGATTCACAGGAGTGTGAGCGGGCTTGCTCGTCGATCTTCTGATCGCTCAATATCCGGGTGGCCGTTACGTTTAGCAGACCGCTTGCGGCTTGTGGGTGTTTGATATGATCATCATCTGCTGCCGGCGTATTGACGAGTCTTTAGAGTCCTACACAGAGGTTTCCTGGCTCAAGCGAAACGAAATAGGAGCACATATGGGATATGTGCGGGACCGAGAATAATGCGTGTATGTGATACCGTATTTCATTCTCGCGATGTATGTGTCGAATGGTTGTATGAGATATAACCTGGTTATCGAATCAAGGATTGATTCGATAAGCCGATACATTGGATACTAGCCGGTTATATGCGACATGACCGGATCGTTAAATCAAGTGTTGATTTAATGATTTAATGTATAATTATATATTTGATATATTACTTTGCATTAACTAGTATTGGTTCACTTTAAATGGATTTTCTCACTTGAATTGTGCAAGTTGTATATGTGATATACATTTGTGCACATGATTGTATCATGTTTGATAATACATGTTTACTTGGTTAAGTGTAAAGAATTAAACCATGGTTAAGTTTATGATTAGGGTTTTCTTTTTTCTTACTTATTTATTTATTTATTTATTTTTGGAAAAGATGAGAAAAGAATGGTTGCTATTTTTGTTTTTAGTTGAAGTTTCATGAAGCATTGACTAAGTCACCATTCTTGTCTCATGCTTAACCCTAACCATCCAAGTTAACCATGGTCCATTCTCTACAATTAACCAAGGGTCAATATATGATAAGTATTGATTTATTTATCCAATTATAAAACACTTATCATATCTTCTTCTTCTTCTTCATCTTCTTCTTCCATGAAGAAAGCTTGCTACATCAATGGCAAGTGATGAAAAAGTGTGAGAAATCCAATTCTAAAGTGAACCCACTTCCTATTTCTTCATCCTTTACCTCTTGCCAAGTAGTATAGGGTGTTTCCTTCACAAGTTTTCATGGCTTGGTGAAGGTGGAGCTTGATCTAGTGATGCCTCGACGTAGATCATCTTCGGCACGTTGTCGACGACCTAGACCGCCTTTTTCTCCGATGAAACCACCGTGAGAGTCATGGTTCGATTTGGACAGCGGAGAGGACTTCATCACGGAGCCTAGAAGGTGGAGGACCGGATCTACAAAGGTTGTAGCCCCTTCCCTTTAGATATATTTCCGTTTACTTGCATCGCATCATCTATACCTCTAGTTAACGATCCGTATTAGGGTTTCTCGGCACTTATAAAATTTGATATAGCCATGTTTGATGCCTTGTGAGACTCCATTAGAGTGCCTAGGAACCCTACAATATCTAGAGCTATGGTCTTCAGAATCCACTAGACTGCTCCTAATTGTTCCAAAGTGACAAGTTGTGAGATAACTCTCAAATCGTCTCTTCACTGCCAATTGTGGCTAGGTAAGCACAAGTGAGGTAAGGAGGTTCTGCTCATGAATCACCGTGAGATGGGCCTTTTAAAATTACCTTCCTCACTTGTCTAGCCTAGACACCACAAAGTCAAGTTTAGATAAACGATCGAATGCCCGCAACCTTCCTCTGTCCTATTGAGCACGACAGTCCTTAGTTGGCCGAGTCTTGATATTTTTTATTAAGCTCAAGGGTGATGCGTATTCTTTTAGTGATTTTTGGGGTCTTAGGAAGGGTGATGAAATCCCCACCCAATCTGAATTGGTGTTATAGCCCCTTAAAGTTCGTATTATTTATGCAAAACAATAACAAACAAAAATCTAAAACACTTACAAAAATTTATTTGGCGGCGGCGCAAAGAATCCTGCACAAAAACAGTTTTAGTGGAGAGGGGAAGAGAGTTTGTGCAAAGAATACTGCAGAAAGAATAGTTCGGTGGAGTTCAGAGGAGGTGGGAAGAGGATTGGAATACTCACAGAGGATTTTGGGTGCTGACGTCAGAGTTTGACCACGGTTCCGCGGTCAAACATGCACTTGTGCTGCGGTTCCGCGGCTTGACAGTTGATTGGAAGCTTCAAATTTCTTCCCTGTGCTGACTTCAGTCTCCCCTTCTTGGTTAGAGCCCCAGAATCTTGATTTGGTCACTGAATTTGCTCCAAAATTGTACAGTCAACCGTGGTTCCGTCTTGATCCGCCGCGGTGTAGCCGCGAGATATGGGTCCAACTCCCCACAACTTTGGCACTGAACTAAATCTTCTTTGTAGGGTTAGCTTAGCACCTTGTGAAGGTTTTGGCAAGCATCAATCATGCTACTTTAATATTTTTGGGGTGCTAAAAAAAGCCTAACCAAGATCTTAACTAGAGACTTAGGGTTAAACATGCATGTAAACAACTTTACATCTAAGAGTCAGGGATTACAAGCTTTGTAGACCGGTCCTTCACTTCTTATAGCTCCGTGTAGGAGTCCCCTTCGCCACGATAGTAAACTCCGGACTCTAGAGAGGCTCTATGAAGAAACGAACGTGCTTGCTTCGATAACTTCGAGGCCGAAAATGATCTACGTCGAGGAGACACCAACTCAAGCTATTCCTTCACTAGGTCATAAACTTTGTGAAGAGAACACACTCTACTACATGACAAGTGGTAAAGGATGAATAAATAGGAGGTAGGCTCACTTTAGAATTGATTTTCTCACTTTATTTCTCATACCTCCATTGAAACTAGAAAACTTTTCATGGAGCTTGAAGAAGAAGAAGAAGAAGAAGAAGTCATGAATAATTCATCCAAATGAATTATTGCATCCATGGTTGAGTTAAAGCTATCATGCTTAACTCATGTAGAGAATTAACTCCACACTATGGTTAAGGGTTGGGTTTGATAAATATCTTTAACTAGACAAAAGAGTTGACTTTGTCAAAGCTTATCCAAAAGCTTTTGTCCAAGCTTTAGCATAACAAACTCAATCTCTTTTGAATTAGCTTAACATAAATAGAAACCCTAACTTAACCCTAGTGTGGTATTAATCTCATACACCCATCTTGTATGTATCATCAAGCATGACACAATATATGTACACAAATATACATATCACATATATACAATGTGCACACCAAGTGAGAAAAGAAATCATTAGTGAGCTAGATATTAGTTAATGTAATATAATATATCAAATATATAATTATACATTAAATTATCAAATCAACTCTTGATTTAATAATCCGGCTATATCACATATAACCGACTAATATGAAATGCAATATCTTATTGAATCAACGCTTGATCCGATAACTCGGCTATATCACATATAACCAATCATGTCACACATCGCGAGAATAGAATGCGGTATCACATATATGACTCAATCTCGGTCCAGCACATATCACATATGCGCTCCTACTCCGTTTCGCTTGAGCCAGGAAACCTCTGTGTAGGACTCTAAAGACTCGTCAATACGCCGGCAGTAGGTGATGATCATATCAAACACCCACAAGCCGCAAGCGGTCTGCTAAACATAACGGCCACCCGGGTATTGAGCGATTAGAAGATTAACAAGCAAACCTGTACATTCCTGTGAATCCAATCAGTAACACTCCCGTACAGTCCGGTCTCTTCGTCTGATATATCGCATATGTAGTCTAGGTGTGGAAAACATCAGACCCCAATAACCGATAAGTCGTGTCGATATGAGGTCCATAACAGTTCGAGAAACTACTGATAACACTTACCAGTAAATCTCAGCAACCCTGGCCAGGGATTTCCAGTTATAGCCAATCGAACACAGCGCAACATCAACTCCCTATACCGGAAGAGACGAAACCCCTCCTATCGCTCATTGCTTCCATGTGATTCGGGACTGTACCCAAAAGCCACCGTTTTGCATGCTCTCTTGGACGTGGTATGATGGAAATCAAAGCACAGTGGGAATCACACAAGACTCTATGACGATCTCGGGTCTACAGACTAACCTGTTCCAGTGTCACCAGAGAACTGCCATCTGACGTGAGGTATAATACCATTTAGGAGTTCTCGGCGAGTCTGTCCAGTGTACCCGTCTCCACTGAGCACCCGTATACCTTCTTTGATGTCAAACACCAATGGATATGGGATCATCCATCGCCCATCATATGGGTCAAGAAGCGCATACGCTACTCTACTCTGGAGTATCGATACCCTGTCTTGGTACTCCCACGACTAGGAACATTTGAAGGATGTACTTGGAGACTACACTGTCCCCACTAGTATGATCTGCATCATAGTCCTGGTAGTCAGGTACTCATCATAAGGGCTTTATCAACATGTGACATAAAGACAATCAGAGTACATGTTAAGATAAAGAGTAACCAGGTAGCATGCTATCATGTCGAACAAGAAAGTCCTCCCTATATATGTCCAAGCATCCACTACAATATACAACGTATGTACAGTAATGGCCTCTAGGGCATACATATAACTAACAATCTCCCACTTACACTAGGGCCATCTGTTGCAGTATCTCATACCCAACAATAAGCTGTGGTTGAAGTATCTCATACTCAACCATCCTATAAAAGTCTCTACTGGGAAATAGGCCTTTATGAGTGGATCCGCGCTGTTGTCCTCTGTGTCTACTCTCCTAACCTCGATCTCCCTGGAGATCAACCATCTCCATGATCAGGTGATACTGCCTAAGAATATGTTTGGATCACAGATGGGACGGGGGTTCCTAGGCCTAAGCCACAACTCCATTGTCACACAATGGTAGGAATGAAATTCATCTTATGAACTCAAATATATCCAGACTGCCTCTTTGGTAGCATCTTTGGTAACGATGTATCTTGCCTTTAATCATCTAGTAAGTCACAGTATCTACCTTGGAACTCTTCCAACATATCGTCCCTCCATTGAGGGTAAAGACAATGCCTGCGACTGACATTCAGTCGTCCTTATCACCCTGGAACCTTTCCAGTGATTCTCCCTAGGATCGATTGATACCATCTCACTAGAACTAGTGAGAATCCTAACATCCAATTAGATCTATCTCATAGATCTATAACCCAGGATTTAGGAGGTATCACCTTGATCCTATATGGAGAATCTTTGTGATAAGAGGAGATTGACCGAGCGTAGCATAGGAAACTCCTTCCCTATCAAGAGTATGTCATCCACGTGCAATACGAGGATCATCACCATACTCCCTACTACCTTTCGGTATATACAAGGTTCATCTACCATTTTGATGAAGTCAAACTCTTTGACTACTACATCAAAACAGACGTTCCAACTCCACGATGCCTGATTTATCCCATAAAACATCTTGCACACGTTTCCGCTGCTCCCACTGTCTATGAAGCCCTCTGGCTGTGTACTTATAGACGCTCTCTTCTAAATCATCATTTAGAAAAACTGTCATGACACCCAACCGCTAGATTTCGTAGTCATGGTATGTAGCAGTGGCAAGTAGGATCTGGATGGACTTAAGCATAGTTTTGAAAGTCTCAACTTTTCCATGTACACCAAGTAATCTTCTCAAGATATACTTGCTCCTAATGGGGATTTAACCCTTCAGATAAAGCAACCAAAGTCCATACTTCGTTGGTGTATAAGGATTCCATCTCAGATCGCTAAGCATCCAGCCATTCTCACAGAGTCCCCACTCCTGATGGCCTGCTCGAAACTAGTTGGGTCATCATCTCATGATGCAATCCTCACTCCCACTGTCATAGAGAAACCGAAGTATCTCTCAGGTGGATGAGAAACCCTACCAGATCGGCGGAGAGGCTGAGGTTCATTGGAAACTATTGAATCCTCTGGTTCTACCAAATTATCAGCCGCAGTTTGTTTTAGCTGGAACTCCTTCCAGTTCTACCTCATGACCACTAATTTCTTCACAAGAAATTCCCTTTCTCTCAAAAAGTGGTATGCCGAGAAATAAAACATCTTTTGTTCCTCGGTTTGGTAGAAGATATTCCCTTACGAATGCTTGGGATATCCAACAAACTTCCACAGAACCGACCTTGTCTCGAGCTTATCCGGATTTTGCTTTTGACATAGGCCGGACAACCCCAAATCTTAACATCTTTAAGAGATGGGCTCTTCCCATACCATATCACACATGGAGTGGTAGGTATCTGATTTGGTTGGAACCCTATTCAATAGGTATGCAACTTCTCAAGTGCATAACCCCAAAAGAAAATAGGCAACTCAGTAGTACTCATCATAGAGCACACCATATCACATAGGGTGCGATTGCTCTGCCCCGATACACCGACGTGCTGTGGTGTATTCGAAGGAGTAATGCTGAGAGAGAATCTCATTCTCCTTTAGAATAGTCCAGAAATTCCGTGCTCAAGTATTCTCCTCCTTGATCACATCAAAGGACATAATACTTATACCCATTTTTGGTTCTCTACTTCTAACTTATATTCTGTGATTATCTCAAAAGTTTCAGACTTGTGTTTCAACAGGAACATATGTCTGAATCTTGAGAGATCATCAGTGAATGTAATGAAGTACAAAGAACCGGTCCTGGCATATGTAGACATGGGACTATCATACATCATCATGTATCAATCCCAAGAGTTCACTAACTCTTTCTCTGTTTCCAATAAACGGAGCTGTGGTCATCTTATCTTTGTGACATGACTGGCAAGTTTTACAAGATGTAAATCCAAACTAATTTAAATATGCATCTTTATGTAACTTCAGCTAGTCGGGTCGCATTGATATGACCTAGTCTATAATGCCTCAAGAAGGATTCGTTCATTTCTGAACTCTTCCTCTTGTGCATGTTCTGTACGTTAAGAACTGTGGTTTGATTTAGAACATCTATGCTTTTAGATAACGTGCATGAACCGATCAACTCTTGATATAGGAAATGTTCAAAACATTATCCAACAATACAAAATTATATCCTTCTTTACTAAATAAAGAGACTGATATGATGTTGTATATCATGTTCGGTATCTAATAACATTCGTTCAGAATCAATGTATTCTGGTAATACTGGGTGATAATTGCCAACAGACTTGGCTGCAAAACTTGCATCATTTCCAACTCTTAAAACTTTTCACCCGTTCTCAGTTCTCTACCTCTCTGTAGCCCATGTAACAGATTACATTTGCGGGATCCTGATCCGGTATCTCATACCCAGGACGTAAAGGATACTGAGAAACAGTTCTCGGTAATGAACACACCCGAAGATGATGCATCAGCATGCACTTTCTTCGTTTGGGCGGCACGGGAATTCTGGTAATCCCCTATTTCCTGCTCTGTCTTATAACAATTATAAGTTGGAGTGGGACCAACGTTCCCTAGCGCAGTATAAAAAGTGGGTTCGGTCAATACATCCGTATTATTATCTTGATTAAGGCATGACATGGTAGCTACCTGGAGAGAGATAGAAAAAAACACTCAGCGTATGCTCTTGCAAGATCAGATTGGTTATTAATATATCTAATCGGGATGTCTCCCACTGTTTTAGTCAAATCTTCCTTCAAACCCTAAAAGGAAAGACTTGCCGGGATTAATTACACCTTACAAGTTCGTCAATCTTTCTGCCAGGCCAGTGCCGGTACTTTGAGGGAGGTTCCCCGTGCTTTCGCACGGACCTAATTAAAATAAATCTCGTTTTCCCAGAGGCATAACCCCGTTAACGCCTTTCTAGACACCTACTTGATCGGCTAATTGTAATGTGTAAAACTCTCTCAGGAGGAACTCTTACTCGCAGTGGGTATCGGGATCCAACTATCTCATAGAAAGTATGCAATCTCATTACAAATTTCAACACTTGAAATTCCCGATAATATTTTTCCCTTAGTACTTATGACCTTAACTATGGTCAACATATCATAAGCACTAGTCAAGTTCTTCCCGTCATTTCATGATTAATTAGACCCACCCACATGACCCTCAACTATGGTCGACATAATAA
The DNA here is from genome assembly GCA_030015575.1 of Agapanthus africanus. Lineage (NCBI taxonomy): Eukaryota > Viridiplantae > Streptophyta > Magnoliopsida > Asparagales > Amaryllidaceae > Agapanthus > Agapanthus africanus. The sequence goes on along the minus strand of CM057343.1, from coordinate 484,150,316 downwards.
CATGACTGTCCTAATTAATCGCATTATATGTTGTGTAGGAAGACATCACTTAGCTACCGCACACTACGCCTCAACTATAGTCGACATACGCAGCACGAATACTAAGTACTCTACTTCCTAAAATGACAGAGGGCTACGACAGGTTTTTAAGAAAACCCTTTGCGTAATGAACTTGATATCGTTGTAGAATCGAGTGATTTTAAATAGAATGTTTTTGAGGCCTTTTCTAGTTTTTCCAAAGAGGTCACTCCCGGTGAAGGGATCTCGGCTCTTTCCTCATCGAATAAGGTGCGGGATATTTCACATATATCACTATGCAAAGAAAAAACTATAAAAACAATTAAAAGACAAACCGAGTTTGTAGTATCTGCTAGTTTCGCTAAAGAGGTCACTCCCGGTGAAGAGATCTCGGCTCTTTCCTTATCGAATAAGGTACTGGATATTCTACAAGGAATACCGCTATGCAAAGCAAGAACTAGAGCTACCAGTTTTTGAGACAAGTTTCTACAACATTTTTAGGTTTCTTTTAGTTTCATTAATCTTATTAATGAAGTCCCATTTTATTATGCTTCAGAAGAATCACATTTGAAACGAAATCAGCAATATAACATATATCTCATATATATAATATAAACATTCGTCTCAGGCAGTAATATGATCTCATCACAGAACATTGCAGCAGAAGATAACATATGAAATAGTGGATATACTAGGATTTCTGTGCTTTATGCGAGCCCGTATAAAACACGGATTCCACGGTCGCGATGAATAGCCAAACCCACATCACTAGACCCCTACGGAAGCGGCAAGCAACACTGTCAATTCTAGGGTTAGGAGACCCGGTCTCGACTCCTCGAGATAGTCTCCCACTGGACCCTAGAACCCGGTTACTTATGCTCCCCGTCTTGGGTCTACCTAATACGGAAAAGTAAATAATATGCAATGGTGATATCATCCTCAACCCGGAAGTGCCCCAATAAAAGAATATTACATATAATGAATTTTACATGAATGAAAATAAAAAACCCCATCTCACATAAAACCCCCGGCTATTCAAAACGCGACGATCCAATATAACATATCACAGCAACACATAATATCACATATCATCAACATAAGTAAATATGCGTATCCCAATTGTCGTTGATATATAGCAACGAAACCGGCGATACACCACATATTACACTTACGGTCGCAGAAAAGAAAGTGTAAAACTACAACAGTTGGAATCCGCAACCTCCTCAGACATCTCATGCCTAACCAAATGAATTCCTTAGACATCGCATGCCTAACAATTATAAACCCTGCATTTTAGTCTTGATCTCAAAAACACTTTTCAATATCTAATCGGGCAATTCAACAAGATTCCCGACATACTGATCGAATACTCGTCGGAAACTTTAGTAGACGGCCGCACCCCCGGATGTCGTCGACGGAGTGCACTAAGGCGGAACACCGCTGCCGCGAGCACCTGAACGGATGCTTTTGGCGACGGGGTTCTCCTACAGTCACTTGGTCGGGGCTATGGGGTGTGGTTATCTATTAAGTTTTCTCGGTGAGTATCCGCGTACGCTACGTGATTGCGACGGACTTTTGATCACATCAAAATCCCGTGGCAACCGATCAAATGAGACTAAACTGCTAGATTTATAACATTCAAATTAGTTATCTCATAACTACTTGTGGATTCCAAATATTGTATCGCATTCCAGATAAATAGACAATATTAAACTTTCCAATCGAATAAACAAACACCCAAAATTTCCTTTTTTGCTCAACACTTGAACTTAGTTTAAAAGCATCCATCACATGCCACAGTACCAATGGTCCAGCCGTAGAAGGGTCAAACCAACGCCTCACATATGGCAATGCCGTACTGCCCCAAACCCTAAGGTTTAGAGGCGGTTCAGACGGTCACATAATCGAGTTAAGGTTTGTGTTGTTATAGAGAGTCCACCGCGTTACTTGCACGACTGTGAATGTTCTTTAACTAAGGAAAAAATCCAACACTTGGAAATTTTCCGGCAGGGGAAAAAGTGAGTTATTGATATCCGTTCAAACTTTTTAACACGTTCTAAATTACCCGGAAAACTTAAACGAAGTTAAATTATCCGATCGAACCAACGAGTTCCCAATATATCACAGAAGGCTCAACACTTGAGTAGAACTAAAAATTCCCAGAAGCATGAAAAATACCCAAGAATATAACCATGAAGTATTAGCCCCCAAATCCCAAAGATGGCCGCGGAACCGCCGCCAAACGCATGATTGGGACGCGGTTCCGCGGTCCTTTGAAGAAATTAGGGCTTCGTACTTCACAATAATTCTTAAAATTCCCTGCATGATTTTCTGAGTATTTTTAATATGAAAAATTTCAACTTTTGAAATTTTTTCCAGAAACTAGGTTTTTACGGGGTTTCGGAGTTCGATCGGATTTCAAACTTCGTCTAGACAATGCCTAAAGCTCTAGCTTGGCTCTGATACCACTGTAGGGTTAGCTTAGCACCTTGTGAAGGTTTTGGCAAGTATCAATCATGCTACTTTAATATTTTTGGGGTGCTAAACAAACCCTAACCAAGATCTTAACTAGAGACTTAGGGTTAAACATGCATGTAAACAACTTTACATCTAAGAGTTAGGGATTACAAGCTTTGTAGACCGGTCCTTCACTTCTTATAGCTCCGTGTAGTAGTCCCCTTCGCTGCGATCGTAAACTCCGGACTCTAGAGAGGCTCTATGAAGAAACGAACGTGCTTGCTTCGATGACTTCGAGGCCGAAGATGATCTACGTCGAGGAGACACTAACTCAAGCTATTCCTTCACTAGGTCATGAACTTTGTGAAGAGAATACACTCTACTATATGGCAAGTGGTAGAGGATGAAGAAATAGGAGGTAGGCTCACTTTAGAATTGATCTTCTCACTTTATTTCTCATACCTCCATTGAAGCTAGAAAGCTTTTCATGTAGCTTGAAGAAGAAGAAGTCATGAATAATTCATCCAAATGAATTATTGCATCCATGGTTGAGTTAAAACTATCATGCTTAACTCATGTAGATAATTAACTCCACACTATGGTTAAGGGTTGGGTTTGATAAATATCTTTAACTAGACAAAAGAGTTGACTTTGTCAAAACTTATCCAAAAGCTTTTGTCCAAGTTTTAGCATAACAAACTCAATCTCTTTTGAATTAGCTTAACATAAATAGAAACCCTAACTTAACCCTAGTGTGGTATTAATCTCATACACCCATCTTATATGTATCATCAAGCATAACACAATACATGTATACAAATATACATATCACATATATACAATGTGCACACCAAGTGAGAAAAGAAATCATTAGTGAGCTAGATATTAGTTAATGTAATATAATATATCAAATATATAATTATACATTAAATTATCAAATCAACTCTTGATTTAATAATCCGGCTATATCACATATAACCGACTAATATGAAATGCAATATCTTATCGAATCAACGCTTGATCCGATAACTCGGCTATATCACATATAACCAATCATGTCACACATCACGAGAATAGAATGCGGTATCACATATACGCATCAATCTCGGTCCTGCACATATCACATATGCGCTCCTACTCCGTTTCGCTTGAGCCAGGAAACCTCTGTGTAGGACTGTAAAGACTCGTCAATACGCCGGCAGTAGGTGATGATCATATCAAACACCCACAAACCGCAAGCGGTCTGCTAAACGTAACGGCCACCCGGGTATTGAGTGATCATAAGATCAACAAGCAAGCATGTACATTCTCCTATGAATCCAATCAGTAACACTCCCGTACAGTCCGGTCTCTTCGTCTGATATGTCGCATATGCAGTCTAGGGGTGGTAAACGTCAGACCCCAATAACCGATAAGTCGTGTCGATATGAGGTCCATAACAGCTCGAGAAACTACTGATAACACTTACCAGTAAATCTCAGCAACCCTGGCCAGGGATTTCCAGTTATAGCCAATCGAACACAACGCAACATCAACTCCCTATACCTGGAGAGACGAAACCCCTCATATCGCTCATTGCCTCCATGTGACTCGGGACTGTACCCAAAAGCCACCATTTTGCACGCTCCCATAGACATGGTAAGGTGGAAATCAAAGCACAATGGGAATCACACAAAACTCTATGACGATCTCGGGTCTACAGACTAACCTGTACCAGTGTCACCAGAGAACTGCCATCTGACGTGAGGTATAATACCATCTAGGAGTTCTCGGCGAGTCCGTCCAGTGTACCCAGTCTCCACTGAGCACCCGTATACCATCTCTTATGTCAAACACCAATGGATATGGGATCATCCATCGCCCATCATATGGGTCAAGAAGCGCATACGCTAGTCTACTCTGGAGTATCGATGCCCTGTCTCGGTACTCCCACGACTAGGAACATTTGAAGGATGTACTTAGCGACTACACTGTCCCCACTAGTATGATCTGCATCATAGTCCTGGTAGTCAGGTACTCATCCTAAGGGTTTTATCAACATGTGATATAGAGACAATCAGAGTACATGTTAAGATAAAGAGTAACCAGGTAGCATACTATCATGTCGAGCAAGAAAGTCCTTCCTATATATGTCCAAGCATCCACTACAATATACAACGTATGTACAGTAATGGCTTCTAGGGCATACTTATAACTAACATTCTTCCTATCATGCACACTTGCACAAAAAAGAATAAAAAAAAACATGATGATTTTTACAGTATATATTTTTTTGTTTTTGGTTATATATATATTCACAAATTAACCCGAAATTACACAAAGAAATAAACTATCGTCTCCCTGGCAACGGCGCTATTTGATTATTAGAGATTTTGCATGCTTAGTTTTAATTACAGCAATCAAGACGGTTTCGCTTGGTAGCTAACCGGTTGAGTACGGGTCGGTCCACGGAGAGATGAGAATCTTTTTCTTAGTGTTTTAACGAGTTATGTCCAATTTGTCCAGGTTTGTTTAGTTTCACTATGTACTAAAATATGTATTAAGTGAGCTTGTTAGGGTTAGGATTAGGTTGGTTTGAGTTAGGAGTCGCTCACTTCTTTCGTTGCCACTCTTAATATCGATGTTACGGTAATCGGCAACAACGGGGATTAGCATGACTAGGAAGGAAACTTGCGAGTATAAGCTAGGCTTTTCAACGCTTAGTTCCTTCCTTTTGGTCCTTATCCGTCCGTTCTTGGCTCTTAGCCATAACCTCTGGTTAATTCAACCACAACCGGTCTCACTAGGGTATCACCGCTATCATGTAGAATAGGATGCCGTAGGGAGCGGATTGTGGTTCATTTAACGGGAGTCCGAATCAAGATGTTGGGCAAACAAAAGAGTGAGAGAGATTTCCTTCTCTCAAACTTCCCTTATCCTACCCTAACAAGTGAGAAAGTACTCACCCGTTAAAAAGAAAAAGAAAATAAACAAAGAAGGAAGATAGAAAGAAATGAGTTAAAGAATCACAACTAGCTATTTAGGACCTCACTTAGGTAAGGATCACACTTAAGCATCATTGTTGTAAGGATAAAGAAAAAGAGAAGAAGAAAGCAAACAAACAAAAAAATAAAAACAACTACTTTAAAAAATAAAATTACAAGCAAAATATAATAACACAATTACAAGACATGCATGTTAAAAAGAACTCTTCTTTTATTCATCATCACTCATGAAGCTCACTACAATATTAATGGAGAAAAATGAAGAGGAAGAAGAAGATACAAACTCTTATCCTAAAATCTAATACAAGAAAAAGCACACTTTACTTGGCTTAGAACTGGGCTATTTATAGGCAGATACATGAAACCCTAGGGATACAATCTGAGCCCAAACACAATTACAAAACTACCCTAAAAAAACGAGCCAGCACTGAGTTGACCCGGCCGCGGATCCGCGGCCTAAGTGCCACATTGGCTGCGGATCCGCGGCCCTTTAGTTGACTTAGAGGATCGTATTTTCTAGGGTTTTCCATGTTGATGTTCTTCTCTATTTTGTACACTTGGTTTCTCAAAATCTCTTCAGTTTTCTCCCATATTTTTAGCAGTCCAAAAGGATGAAATGAAGTGGACTTTAGCCTTGATTTTCTTGAGCTCCGCATTGAAATCTTGGATTTTGTGCTGCCTCTTGTGCTTTGTGCATGAAATGACCGATGATTTGCCATTTTATCCCTCGAACTGGTATGCGGCATCTAACGGATAGTGAGCGAAGATCCGTATTTATCTGTTGTTGGCCGTAGTCCTGAATTTGTTGCGACTTTTCATGATTTTCACCGTTTAGAGCTGAGAACCTGTAATCTTCAATTATTTAGCAAACACGGATCAAGAGTACCTACCTATATGCAATGCGATCAAGAATGGGCGGTATAAAAATGCAAAAATCTGATATGAACAGACTCCAAACGCGCATTTTCATCTTCAGATTATACTTCCGAAAACATTGGAACACTATTTTTAGATGTTCCCAATGCTCCTCATGAGATCTGCTCTTTACCACAAGGTCGTCAATGTACCATTCGACGATCTCATGGATGAGGTCATCGAAGATCTTTGTCATGGCCCTTTGGTAGGTAACACCAGCATTCTTTAAACCGAAAGGCATCACCTTATAGCAGAATATGCCCAGTGGGGTCCAGAAGGCTGTATGTTTTTGGTCTTCAGGATGCATTTTTATTTGATTGTATCCTGAAGATCCATCCATGAAGGAGAAGACCTCATGGGTAGACGTGTTATCGATCATCAGCTCAGTAACAGGTACTGGGAAGTCATCTTTCGGGCAAGCTTTGTTGAAGTCCTAAAAATCCACTCAGATGTGTACCGTCCCATTCTTCTTCATCACTAGAACAAAGTTAGCGATCCAGTGGGGATATTGAACTTCTTGGATGAAGCCGGAGTCGATAGTTTCTTAACTTCAGCATTGATAATCATCTCAAGTTCGAGCCGCATTCTTCTTAGCGCCTGTTTGACTGGCTTTATGTTCGGTGATATGGCCAGTTTGTGTATCGTCACTTTTGGATCTAGACCTGGCATCTCTGAATAGTTCCATGCGAAGCAGTCTTTATACTGCATGAGCACGTCCTTTAACGTAGCTACCTGTTTTTCGGATAGTAGCTCACTGATGAACGTTGGTCTCGGATCTTTTTCCGTCCCTAAGTCAATTTTCCTCAGGTTGTCTACCGTAGTGTGTATCCCATCTTCCAGCTCTTTTGGCGCTGGTAGAAACTCTAAGATCACCTCATCCACGTCTTCATTTGGAAAGAACATGTGGAGGTCATCCATAATCTCGTGCCCTCCTTCGTTTGAGAGTGTTATCATATGGCAGGTACGAGTTCGCTTCCATTCTTGACGTTGAGCTGGTCTTATCCTCACGGTATAGGTCTTCTTTGGCTCATGCTTTTGCGGCGGGGTTACCCTCCAGCTGTCGGATAAAGCGAAACTGCCTTGTTGACATTGGTCTTCTATACAGTCTTTAAAGATGAAGCAGTCTTCAAGGGGATAACCTATTACTCGGTGGTAGGAGCAATAATCCGGATGATGGACCTCATTTATTTGTTCGGGATGCCAAGACTCTGGAAGTGTCATCATTTGGTGTTTCATGACAAGATTGAATATTTTCCTTGTCTTGTCTTGGGGGAAACAGTATTCCCGACCCATCTTCTTTATAAAGGACGGGTTCCAATCGACCTTTTCTCGATTACACGGCCTCTTGGATCCGCTTCGTTGTTTTCGAACGTATGCGTTCTTTGCTCTGTTTTTGCCTTTATTTTAGGATTTTCCCTTTTTACGAGAACATACAGCGGGTCGGGGATGAAGAGCATTATAGACTTCATTCTCCACGAATTGCTGATTGAGGCGCTGCGTCCTGGCCTTTTCATAAATAGCCATTTCGCGGCCGTGATCGTCTCGGCTCTTTTGACAAGCTTCTTTTATTAGCTTGTCTATTTGTTCTTCGAGCGACGGACTTAACGTTCTTAGAGTAGGATCTCGCTTTGTTTCAATGTTGCGGCCATTCGGAAGAGCGTTTTCCCCTTCGCAGTAGCTGTTTATAACGCAGCAGCCGTGGCACTGCTCCCATTTCTTGGACCGAACGTATCTGAGCCCGGTTGTCTCCATCTTCCCATTAGGCATCTTTCGTTGAGTTCCGAGAATATCCCAAATCTTTTTATAGAATTGGGCTTGTCGAACAGTTTGTTCGAGGGGTACACCTTGGCGTCTTAACAGCCTTTCTAATTCCTCCGCGTAGTATCTTGGCAGACGGATTGGTTGAAGCCAATTGAGTGCAAAATCGGCACCATGCCAGACTTCTTTTTCTACTTTGGTCTCCGTAGATTGGTAGAAGAGGATCGCCTTTTCACCTCTTCGTCTGGGAGGGACGTAGAAAGTCTGTAGTTCCTGTACGCTGTACGTATCGAGCGCATCAAGTTCCTTGTAATACCGAGGCGGAGCCATTGTGATTTGATCTGCTCCAGCGAGGATTTACACTGACGGATGGGTGGAGAACACTGCGTTGGCCTTATCCTCGGAGTCGCTGCCAAAGACCAGAATAGGGGTAGATAGTCCGGGCCTGCTGTTTTCTTTCTGGGGTTGTCCCAAGTAGACTATTTCATCATCTTCCTCGGAATCGCTCCCAAAGATCGGGATAGTGGCGACGGACTTCTGTTTATCCTCCGGCTTATGACACCTTTCTGTATCTTTGAAGTCTGGTAGGAAGTACTTTGCGTCTTCATATTTCCGGACCTCATTTACGGAGAACAAATTTAGCTCCCCTGTGATGTTGCATTCCAAGCCATCTTTAAAATACTTCATACACTGATGTTGTGTAAAAGGGATGACGTTGTACTCATGAAACTAAGGCCTGCCGAGCAAAGCGTTACAGCAAGTCTTGGCGTCAATGACATGAAATTTGATGTTAGTGACGAGCAGCCAAAAGCGTAACGTCAGTATTACGGACCCAAGCGTCCGTGACGACTGTGAGTCAAACCCGAAGATGGTAATTTTGTCTCGGGCCAGGTGCTGAACATTCATGCAAATCTCCTTCAGCACTCTCACATTAAGAAGGTTGACAGAGGATCCGTTGTCAATAAGGATTTTCCCTATCTTGATGTCGTAGCAGTACCCGGTGACGTATAATGGGCAATTATGTTCGCATGTACAGAGGAGGAGATCTTCATCGTTGAATGTAATGTCAGCCGTGTGGACCTCTGCCAATTCATCTTTCATCTTCTTTTCTACAAAGAAAGCTTGGAACTGATCGGGATCTTGCAATGCCTTGATCAGGGAATCCCGTGCCTCTTTGGATAGGAGGAAAGTATCCAATATGCTCAGTTATGAGGGTATTTTTCTCAAATGGGCCAGGACGTTGTAATCCACCTTGTTTTTCTTCGACGGGTCCCTTACTGCGAGTTCTTTGACAACTCCACCGTCGAGAGCAATTTCCTCAAGGATTTTTTCTTTTCCTTTGTCTTTTTTGCTTGAACCTTTGTTTGTAGGTCCGAGGTTCTTTTCAGACAGCGTGCGATTACGCAGCCAAATATTCTCGTAGTTCTTCTCCTCCTCTTCTTTTTCGGAGGTGAAATCTTTGAAGAGAGAGCTGGGGGGTATTTCGTCCTCAGAATCGCTCCCAAAAGTAAGAACTTAGGGTTTTTTCCTCTCTGAATTGGTACCAACCATATGACAGTTGCCTGTCATTTTTTCACACGCATCTGTCGCACTCTTTTGCCGTCGACGAGCTTCGCACTTCATCCTTTTGAAGTGTTTTTTATGAGCAATATATCATTGCCACCACTTCTTGAAGGTACTGCATTCTTCAGTGGGGTGGGTAACCCTCCGATGATATAGGCAGTAGTTTGGATGTGAATCCTCTCCGTCGAGGCATATGACCTCGGGAGTGTTTCCTATCAAAGGTGGCAGCTTCATTCCTATTGACAAAGCTTTGGCGAACCGCTTCTCTGCATTGATCCTGCTCTTATTTGTCACAGGTATGCCTTGGTTTGGTGATAGTACTTTACGACTCCACCTTGCCTCGGCTTCTTCATCCTGACGCTGACACTTAGTCTTTTTGTATATACCTGTTTCGCGTTCTCAGTCAGCTTTGCTTTTTCGAAAGGCTTCGTTTAATAGCCTATCGATCGGGTCTTCTGGCAGTTCCGGGGATTTTAGCGCCGATTCTGCCCCCAGTTCCTCCGCGTTGTTTTCTGACACTGGGGGAGTTTTTTCGTCATTTAACAACGAATAGGAAATCATGTGGAAACTTGCTACATGGTCTTCGGTTTCTTCTGATTAGTCATTTTCCTCATCGTTGTCACTATCTTTGCTCTCAAGAATATGCTTGAGGAACTCTTCGAGCGTGACCGGCTTCCACGCCTTCTGGTTATACTCCTCCAGTGCGTCAATGTCCCTTTGTAGGTCTGTGCGGTTGTCGTCATACTCGGCAGGCTGCACAGGCTTCTTGGTCTTCTTCTTTTTCTTCGAAGACTTTGAAGCCTTGACTTGGGGATTTCGCTCTTTGTCAACAATCTTCTGTACGGGACGCGGTTTCAGCATCCCTTAGGCGATTTCAGGTTCAAATGAGCTTTTCCGCCTGACTGCCGGACATGCATGTAGATCCTTCAACATTCTTTTGGTTTTTGCTGAAAGAACGACTTCCCATGGAGATTCTTCCACGAGCGAGCATGATGCCCCCGGCGCATCCACCTTTTTGGGAGTGTGTTTCTGTAGTAGGTTCACCCTCCAATTCTCAGACAGCGCAAACTTGCCCTGTTGATACTGGTCCTCGACCCAATTCTTGAAGACGTAGCAATCCTCAATTGGGTGGCTCACCATTCTGTGATAGGTGCAGTAATTGGGGTTGTTGACGTCGCCGGGTTGCGGTGGACGCCGTGGGTCTGGCAATATGATGAGTTTGTTACACATTACCAACTCAAATAGTCTCCTCGTCTTATCGCGGGAAAATGAGTAAGCGCATCGTGGCCTTTCTTCCAAGATAGGCATGGACATACATTGTTTTAGCGAGCAGTGGGTTTTGGGCCGCTCGGTTGTTGTTGAGTGTTGGTAACGAAGGCCGCTTTCCCTTTACCCTTGGCGTTTCGAGGGTCCTTACTAGAGGAGGAAGGCCTGATCGCACGCTTTTGGCATGCCGCGTATTAAAAATTCTAAAGTTAACCGCGATCAAGGACGGGGTCGCTTTGTAGCTAACCGGTTGAGCACGTGTCGATCCGCATTGAGATGGTTGTATGTCCGTTCGAGTCTTAGACGAGTCAATAAAGAATGTATATGTGTATGTTCAGTTCTATCCTAAGTGTTCGTATTTATGTTCAAGTAAGTTTGTTAAGATTAAGGTTGGTTAGTAGAGTTAGGATTAGTCTTGTGCTTATCTTTTGCCATTCTTAAAACGATGTTGGGATAATCGAAAGTAGTGGGGATTGGGAGGATATAGGAATGGGATTTGCGAGTCTAAGCGAGCTTTCCAACGCTAAATCCATTCCTAGTGCCCCTTGTCCGTCCGCTAAATACGCTTATCCCAACCCTCAGCCAAACACCCGCAACCATGTATCCAATTAAGTCACAACTACATGTCACGTTGTAGTGCGCTTAAAGGACTTCTCGACTTAGGTCGCGGCTATATGTCGCGTATAGCGCGCCTAAATGAGGGGGTTGCATTTGTTTGGTCAGGGTTCGTTTCAAGATATTTGGCGAAGAGAAGCACAAGGGATTTTTCAGTCCCTCATACCACCTTCCTTAGCCTTAACAAGTGTGGAATTATTCGCACATTATAAATGAAAAGAAAAACAAAACAAGAAGGAAGAAAAGAAGGAAAAGGAAAATACAGTTTTACAAATGATGCAAGCTAACTACTTAGGTCCTCACCTAAGCAAGGAACTCCGTCGAGTATCACAGCTTGAAAATAATACGGATAAGAAGAAAAGAAAAAGAGCAAGAAATAACAACTAGTTAATAACAAATAATAAAAGTTACACAAGAATTAAAATTACACTGCAAGAATTAAAAGATACAAAATAACAAATCCTCATCTTCATTTTATCATCCACTCAATACTCTCACTACAATTTAATGGAGAATACATGAAGAAGAAGAAGAACTAAAGCTAAACTAAATCCTAACAAAAAGAGACTCCTTAACTTGGCACAAAACGGGGCTATTTATAGGCTGAGTGCTGAAACCCTAGGGCAAAATTCTGAGCCCAAATGAAATGACCAAACTACCCCAAAATTCCGAGTTGACACTGAGTCAACTCGGCCGCGGATCCGCGGCCGGGTCGCCACTTTGGCCGCGGTTCCACGGCTATTTTGAGGAGTTGGCTTGTCGTTTTTTGTGGGGTTTCTTGTGTTGCTCTCTTCTGTTGTTCTACATGTTCCAAAATGCAAATTGCATCCACAATTTCTTCAGATCTGCAACAGTCCAAAATGGCATCAAAAATAATTCTTTTGACCTCATCTCCATCTAGTTCCGCGCACCCATTGATTCTTGTGTTGCTCCTCTCATGCTCTGTGCTCTGTGCTTGTCCGAGACACGAATGACCACTATCATCTGTCTTGTCTCTGGAACTGGAAAGTGGAACTGGACGGATACGGATGACCGGAACCCGGCTTTTATCTGTTAGCAACAGATGTTCTGGATTTTGGCGTAACAGTGGAGATTTTGTATCATTTGCGTTATTTTGGACTAGGAACCTGTAACCTGTAAATATGTAGCAAACACGGATTAAAAGCACCTGCCTATAAACAAAAAAGCATAAGAATGGGTGGTATTAAATGCAATATTCTGGTATAAACAAATACCCCCAAACTTAACTTTTTCCCGAGCAAAACCAATTATTCACAAAAAAGTTCTAACCTACTTTCGCAGGGAACGCGATTGCACTGAGCTCGTGCAACTAACCGTTAAACCTCTAGGTATTCCTAGTAGGAGGAGTGTTGTCTCCTAAGGCTTTTCAGCGAATACTACCCACAAAATCCCGTCAAGCTAGTTTCATAAGTTAACGTCAACTCTACTCCTACGGTTCAGTATCTAAATTAGAAATTCTATCATCCTAAGTTAGAAATATTCAACCCTTATGTTTCACACCTCTAATTTATTCAACTCCAGATCCTATACTTTTTGCAGTTTAAAAAGATCTCGGTCTCTCCTGAGTTTTCCTTCTAAAGTGCGGTCTCCAATCAGGGATTTTTATCATTTTTACAGAAAACATAAGTCTTATTCTTTATTTCTATCTTTCCTCCAAATATCGATTGTATACCCCTACGTGTGTGTATTATTTCACCCCTACACTTAAGAATTCAATTCAAGCTATAGTACCCTTGCCCTAATACCTAATACTACTTCTTTCCATTAATGATGGACGGTGTTGCTTACACACCTTTCATGCGACTATTAATGTTTCTTGAGGCACTAACGTCCGATTACTGAATGTGTGAACTTAAAGCATAAATAGCAGTTTTCAGGTCTTGACTTTATTTATTTATTTTTCTTTTCTTTATTTTTCTTTTTCAAGACCGGATATATTTTTCAATATGCTCTTTTGGTGGTTAGCTTTAAATACTGTTTTTTCTTTCATACTGGTTTTCAGGCAAGAGTATTTCTAGGCATACTCTACTATCCCAAATTTCAAGGTGCGTATATGTGCAGTTTGTAGGGTATATACTTTCTAAATTTGGACTCAAGAATAGAAACTATTTTTCAGATTTTATCCTTCAGCAAAACTTCAATACTTTCCCTTCATCTCGACTTAACTCAAGAACTGAACTCAAGATTACTTACATCTAAAAAAAACTGCAAGGACGTATAATTACCAAGGTTAAACAGAATGAGGGTTATTTTTAGGGTTTTCAATTCATAAGCCTAGGATTTAGTTAGTTCTAACGTATCAACTAAACTTTCGGAATCAAAATCTAGGTTACCCTATTAGTTAACTTGACGACAAAGTTTTTATATTTTTGTAAAAATTTTCGATTTTTATGCGTTTTAAACAAGTATGCAAATGCAAAATATACACATGAATGCGAAGGTAGAATGCTTACCGAGCACACCCCCAAACTTAAACTTGACAGTGCCCTCACTGTCAGGCTACAGCAAGAGGGTCAAAATTGTCGGCGCTCCCCTGGTTTTTTTTTGTTGTTTTTATGAACAGAAAAACAAAATATATATACACAAAATAGTTCCCCCCAAACTTAAGTGAAACAATGTTTCCACCCTTTAAGCGTTAAAGTTCAGAGTTAGGGGGGAGAGAATACAGTATCAAGCTATACAAGGCCTTACAAAGGCCAAAAGTTAACACCAACCATTCAAAAATTTTATCGTTATAATGGTGTGGTTGGTGAAAGAATACGGAGAGGAAAGAAATGGAGAATACACGAGACCGTATGGGGATGGAAGTAGTATACGGTCCCGGTATATGAGAAGAAGAATGGCGGAAGGGAAAAAGAAATGAAATACGAACTTGAGGGTAGAAATGGATTGAATAAATTAGTACAATCTGTAATGATCGATGTGAAAAGATGGATTGTACTAATCTATCAATATGGCGAGAAATTGGGTCAAATCTCTCAAGATTCGTGAGAAACCATGGGTAAGCCGAACTTGGTAAACCAGACACTAGAAATGAAAATGACACGGTTTCTTGCAAAGATGAAACGATGAAGGGAAGTGATCGAGGAAGGGTATCGGTTAAAGGCTCAGGAGGGTGTACACAGTCAATGAAAGGGATAGGATGAATTAGAAAATCCGCCTCATTAAGCAAAACTGGTTCATCCTCAAAAATATCCTCAAAACTCACTCAAAAATTAGCTCATCCATGCATTCATCATCAACATCAAGACGCATATGGAGTTCGGGAAAGACAGTTAATGACTCGGGATGATGTCCACACAGAAGTGAAAGTAAATGATGAATTTGATAGACAAACTCATCCAAAGTTGTGGGTTCATCATCCGAAATATTCCCGGCGTCGATATCCTCAATCAAGTGCAAAATCAATATTTTCAGACACCTCATCAAAAGCATGGATATTAATCATTTCAGGTTCTAAGATGGAGGTGTAGAGGTCAAAAGGTTTGGGATTGGTTTCACTCGAAAGGGACCCTTCACAATCCGGTAAATCAAACATTACAAAGTTGCACAACTCGTCAAACGTTCTATCGGCTATTTATGATTCATTTGGGACACTCAATAGACATTCAAAACCGAAGTTGTGGGATTCAATTTGTAATGGGTAGGTTTGATATGGAAGGGTATACAGCTCACTCTCTCCACTCAAATTCTCAACCTGTCCAACCATCTCATCATACATTGGAAAATTTGGAGCTAGTTGGAAACTAGCTACCAGGTCACTAGGTTGTATGAGGGCGGCCATGGACGCATTCAAATCAATCATCTATTGGTACGACGCTACCCGAAAGTCTTCCAACGACTATTCTAGACTAGACATGGGTTGTGAAGGGGTTTCAGTAAAAGATTCAAAGTTATCTGGATATGTGAAACTCCTAAATGGCTGTGTAGAAGCAATATCTAGGAAAGGTGCAATAGTTAGGTACGAATGATAGGAATCGAATGGTTGGACAGGAGTAGGATCAACATTCTGATAAGAAGGTGATTGGAATCGTTGATCAAAAGAATTCAAAGTGGTGAAACGAGTGAAAGATCGGCTACGAGATTGTTCAATATATTCAGCAATGGACATGGGTCTTGGAGTTACAACAGGACTCTCAAAAGGGGTATCGACGTAAGAAGGTGGGGTAGGTTGAAACGGTTGATACAAAGTAGATTAGGAAGTCCAATTTTTTGTCCTAGACGCGTCTATCTGATCTTTCAAAGAGTTTTTTGGCATGGATGGATCGTTCGAAGTTCGACCAAAGCAAGAACCGTAAGAAGTAATGTCTGGTTGTAGGTACCAAAGTTCGGCAAGAGTTTTGCGAGATGGGGTACCCATGTTAGAAGAGTGAAAAGGTAGGGAGGAAAGTGGGTGAAATATTTTTTTATTTTTTTTATTTATTTATATTTTACAAAAAAAAAAATTTTTGGAGTTTTGAAGTTGTTAGTTTGGTTTTTGAAAGAATACGGAATTATGGGACTAAACTTTATACAAGTACAATCACAATCACAATATGCACAAACACACTTAGAGGTAGGGTCTTCAAAGTCCAACTAGACCGCTCCTAGACTTCCAAGCGACAAGTTGCAAGATAACTCTCGAATCGTCTCTTCACTGCTAATAGTGGCCAGGTAAGCACAAGTGAGATAAAGAGGGTTCCGCTCACGAATCACCGTGAGACGGGCCTTTTAGAATTACCTCCTCACTTATCTAACCTATGCACCACAAAGTCAAGTTTAGATAAACGATCGATTCCCCACAATCTTCACTTGTCCTAAATGAGCGCGACAAGTCCTTAAAGGATTGGTCTAAATATTTTTTATTAGCTCAAGATAATGTGTATGCTTTTAGTGATTTGTGGAGTCTTAGGAAGGGTGATGAAATCCCCACCCAATCAGAATTGGTGTTATAGTCCCTTAATGTCCATATTATTATATGCAAAGCGCATAAACAAACAAAAATCTAAAACCACCAAAAAAAAATTATTTTGGCGGCGGCGCAATTCTGTGCAAAGAGACCTGCAGAAAATACAGTTCAGTGAGCTCAAAGAGGGGACTAGAGTAAAGTGAAGGGGAGTAAAAAAAATTGGAGACAGAATCCATAATAAGACCGGGAACCGCCGCGAAACTCCCTCTTTGACCGCGGTTCCGCAATCAAATTGTTGAGTTAGCGCCTGAAACTTTGGTCAATGCACTTCCCTTTCTCTGTACACCCTAATAAAAACCTTTGTTTACTGATTCACTTACTGTAATTGCTCCAGATCGCCTACACACTTGCAAAAAAAATATTAAAAAACAAAAAGATTTTTTTTATTGTTATATTTATAATTTTATATATATACAAAAAGAACATTAACCCGAATAACAAGAAAGAAAATACGTTATCGTCTCCCCGGCTACGACGTCATTTGATTGCACGCTTTTGGCGTGCCGCGTATTCAAAATTCTAATCAAGGACGGTGTCGCTTTGTAGCTAGCCGGTTGAGCACTGGTCGATCCGCAGGGAGATGGTTGTATGTCCGTACACGAGTCAATAAAGAATGTATATGTGTATATTCAGTTCTATCCTAAGTGTTCGTATTTATGTTCAAGTAAGCTTATTAAGGTTAAGGTTTGTTAGTAGAGTTAGGATTAGTCTTGTGCTTATCTTTTGCCATTCTTAAAACGATGTTGGGATAATCGAAAGTAGCGGGGATTAGGAGGACATAGGAATGGGATTTGCGAGTTTAAGCGAGCTTTCCAACACTAAATCCATTCCTGGTGCCCCTTGTCCGTCCGCTAAATATGCTTATCCCAACCCTCGGCCAAACACCCGCAACCATGTATCCAATTAAGTCACAACTACATGTCACGTTGTAGCGCGCTTAAACGACTTCTCGACTTAGGTCGCGGCTATATGTCACGTATAGCGCGCCTAAGTGAGGGGGCTGCGTTTGTTTGGTCGGGGTTCATTTCAAGATGTTTGGCGAAGAGAAGCACAAGGGATTTTTCCGTCCCTCATACCACCTTCCTTAACCTTAACAAGTGTGGAATTATTCGCACATTATAAATGAAAAGAAAAACAAAACAAGAAGGAAGAAAAGAAGGAAAAGAAAATACGTTTTTACAAATGATGCAAGCTAACTACTTGGGTCCCCACCTAAGCAAGGAACTCCGTCGAGTATCACTGCTTGAAAATAATACGGATAAGAAGAAAAGAAAAAGAGCAAGAAATAACAACAACTAGTTAACAACAAATAATAAAAGTTACACAAGAATTAAAATTACACTGCAAGAATTAAAAGATAAAAAATAACAAACCCTCATCTTCATTTCCTCATCCACTCAATACTCTCACTACATTTTAATGGAGAATACATGAAGAAGAAGAAGAAGAACTAAAGCTAAACTAAATCCTAACAAAAAGAGACTCCTTAACTTGGCACAAAATGGGGCTATTTATAGGCTGAGTGCTGAAACCCTAAGGCAAGATTCTGAGCCCAAATGAAATGACTAGATTACTCCAAAATTCTGAGTTGACACTGAGTCAACTCAGCCGCGGATCCGTGGCCAGGTCGCCACTTTGGCCGCGGTTCCGCGGCTATTTTGAGGAGTTGGCTTTTTTTTTTGTGGGGTTTCTTGTGTTGCGCTCTTCTGTTGTTCTATATGTTCCAAATTGCAAATTGCATCCACAATTTCTTCAGATCTGCAATAGTCCAAAATAGCATCAAAAATAATTCTTTTGACCTCATCTCTCTCGAGCTCCGCGCACCCATTGATTCTTATGCTGCCCCTCTTGTGCTCTGTGCTTGTCCGAGACACGAATGACCACTGTCATCTGTTTTGTCTCTGGAACTGGTAAGCAGAACTGGATGGATACGGATGACCGGAATCCGGCTTTTATCTGTTGGCAACAGATGTTCTGGATTTTGGCGTAACGGTGGAGATTTTGTATCATTTACGTTGTTTTGGACTAGGAACCTGTAGCCTGTAAATATGTAGCAAATACGGATTAAAAGCACTTACCTATAAACAAACGAGCATAAGAATGAGCGGTATTAAATGCAATATTCTGGTATGAACAAGGCCCGTGGCCCATCTGGTCTATTTGGGCCAGTTTATCCATCAGAGCCTGGAAGGTTGTTGGTTTGAAGAACGTCATGAACTGGGACACAGTCGTTTGAGGATTAAGGGTCCTGATGAACATGCCCATGGCGGGGGATTCTTCAATGCGCTATTCGCACTTTGACCATAGGTTCCGCCACCGGATCGCATATTGGACCCAGGTTTCTCCTGGCTTTATCCTGGCATTGATTAATGCCATGATCGGAGTGCGCTCGCTTGCGCTGGCGAACCGCTGTGTGAACAGCAGCTCCATCTCTGTGAATGTTCTCACAGAGTCATTTAGGAGCTCCGGGTACTATTCAAAAGCCATCTCTGATAGGCTGCCGACAAACTAGCAAAGCAACAGTTTATCATCTCCTTCAGTGTTGCTGCATAGAGCTCTGAATTGCACGACGTGCTGATGAGGGTTGCATGTCCCTTTGTATATATGGAATTTAGGGATCATATATCCCGGTGGGTACTTGATTTGATCATACCAGCCTGAATACGGTCGCCCAGTTCTGACGATTTGGCCTGCGGCTTCATTGGCTTGATGCGCTTGTATTTGTTGAGCGATATAATCATCAAGAGCAGCCTTGGAGATTGTTTCCTCCTTGGCTGCCGATAAGGCCGGAAGAGGGTTTGATATTTCCCCTCTGTCATCCTCGATGATTATCGGTGGATCCTCAGCTGGGGGTTCCGGCTGGATCATCATTCCAACCATATCCTGAAATAAGAAAGCCATATGTTTTATGTTAGCAGCCTGCTCAGCAGCTTCCTTGTCCTTTCATTCGAGCACCCTTCGCAGGAACTTTGTATCGGTCTCCTGCTCCTGGCGCTGTTCGGCTGTTGTGTCCGGGCTTTCTTTCTGCCCGGTAAGTGCTGCCATTTTGGTCAGCATTTCCTGGAGCTTTTTTTATTGCACCCGAGCTTTTGTCAGTGACCGAGTTTGCGGTCGATGACCCATGGAAGCACGGCTTTCTTCTTTCCCAGAAGCCATATGGACCGTATGTACGATCATGCCCCTAGACCTGGGGCTTTTGGGTCCATCGCATTTGGAATTTGCTGCCGGCGGTGTAATTTTCTCCGGCCTCATCCTTTTGTGGGAGGTCGAAGTTGAAGGAGCCATTATGATAGGCACCTGGGGATTTCTTCGGTCGACGAGAGTAGTCTTTGTTGATCATAGAGTCCTGGACTTTTTGCCAGACCCTGTGAATTTGGGAGGAGAGCCATTGATAGAGGCACTCTAGCTTTGCCTGCACTGCGACTTCCGCAGGCGGAGGCGATTTCTTTAGCACCGCCGTTGGAGAGTTCTTGCATACCCTTCTAAGCAGATCAAAGTTGTTCTTGATTGGAACAGCAGCGTCAACTTCCACCATTCGAGCTAGTGGGGTAAGTTCAGAGGGGGAGTTGCCCCCAGCTTTTTTCATCCGGCGCCAGTGACGACGTCAAGCATGTCTTGCAAAATGGACCGCCTCAATTTTGGAAGCGGCTTCATTATTCCCCCGGCTTTGATGAGGGGCTGTTGTTGGTGTCGGCCTATTGAAGACTAACATCCTGATTGGAATTTAGGGAGAGCCAGCTAATCTTTCGAAGACCGTCCTTCTGATCGAGGAAGCGCTTTTGACGGCTTCACTTGCAGAAGGAGTTGGAAGGGCTATCCGTTTTGGGGCAGTCCCTTCAGGTATCACGGGCTCTTTACGGGCCCGTTTGTACTTTGGCTAGGCCTGTTGAAAATTGAGACACCATATTTGGACGGCCCGTTGAGAGGGGCAGTGGTGATTGCCAGTCGATCGAAGACCGATCTCTTGGGAGCTTCTTCCTGCGGCGCTGAGGCACCGACACTCACTGGTGGAAACATGGTCCTGAAGAATAGTCCCGTAGTAGCTTGCGTTACTTGCCCCACCGGCATTGAAAAGATAGAGGCCGCGTTGGGCCCGTAGGTCACTCCTCCAGCTGAGGTGGAGCGAGAGTTGCTGTTGCAAGAGATGCAATGGGAAGCCATCAATTTTCTGCACATGAGCAAGACACCAAGTTTTGGCACCTCGAATCCAAGAGCAACCATAGCGAACCGCGATTTTGTTCGTGCAACACGACACACGAAGTGTAGAGAAGAAAGAGGAAAAATTCCCACCGGGCGTGCCAGAATCTGTTCACTGTCGGAAGACAGGGACCGAGACTGTTCTCCTCCAAAACACAAAGACACGACCGCGTAGGTCCATCTTGCCTGAATTTGGGGACAGATGCTAATTGGTGCTTTCCGTCCACCTCTCCGAAGATGCCAAGTTGATTTATGACACCACGTATTGAAGGTTTAAACGGATGCAGCCGATATAGCAGACTTCGTCAGATTCCCCCTCGTTGAGGGGTTTTTATTGTGGGGGCGCTCTTCCCTGCAGGCGCAAGCCCCTACAGTTAATTACGCTACCGCATCGCGGTAACAACTTTCTCCTTCTTTAGATGGTCACTTCGTGTCGTGTGTGTTTGTTTTGTTTTTGGTTGCCCGTGGATTGTATACGAAGACTAATTTATGTTGTCGCCCGTAGGGCGTGGATTAGTCCAAATCTATATTTTCTTAGATTTGGGTTTGGAGTTGGGTTTAAGGATACGTTAGTCTCGTTTGAGACTAAAATCAACATAAACGTTTGTTAAGGATACGTTAGTCTAATTTTAGACTAAGATCAACTTAACGGGATCGTTTAGATCCAACAAAAGAGCATTTGGGCTCTATTGTTTAGTTTAGGGACATTGCGGTCGATTACCAGTTTAAGGACATGGTGGTCCAATGTTAGTTTAAGGACATCTCGGTCCAAGTTTAAGGACATCATAGTCCATGGGTTTAAAAGAACTCCACAGTCCGAGGTTAAGTACATCATAGTCCGTGGGTTTAAAGGGACCCCACAGTCCGAGGTTACGGACATCATAGTCCATGGGCTTAAGGAACCCACAGTCCGAGGTTAAGGACATCATAGTCCATGGGCTTAAGGACCCCACAGTCCAGGTTAAAGACATCATAGTCCATGGGCTTAAGGACCCCACAGTCCGAGGTTAAGGACATCATAGTCCATGGGTTTAATTTATAGGAGAAAGAAAAGAATAAGTTTGTTTAATCAATCTTTCATTGAAAGATTTTGGTTGTTTCTGTAACAAACATGATCTTTTCAATCACTCAATGAATTTTATTCACCATTAGATTTTTAATCCAAAAGATATTCTGTTTGTTATTCTTGGTGAATTTCAGGGAAATCTTTCCTTGTATAGAATTTTTCTATAAATTGGTGATTTTTAATCACCATTGGATTTTTAATCCCACGGTGCTCCACTTTACAGAGCACAATCTCTTTTTGTTTGGAAAGATTTAGAGAGATATTTTCTAATTAGGGTTCTCAGTTCCTTCTTAATTAGAATTTTATTCTATTAGTTCAGAAGACTTTAAAAGCCTATCACGTGTTAGCACGTGATCCCATTGTTTGATCATTTAAATAGAATTTAATTCTATTAATTAAAGAGCTTAGGAACCCATCACGTGTTGACACGTGACCCCTTTGATTAACATTTTAACCAGAATTTAATTCTGCTGTTTTAAAGAACTAAGGAATCATCACGTGTCAGCACGTGACCCTTGGTCACGTGTGAGCACGTGATGCCCCATTGGGGTTTTTCCTTAGTTATTTTATTATACTTTTAATTCTTTTTAGTAGGTTTAAAGGCTCATCACGTGTGGGCACGTGACTCCCGTTGATTGATTGTTTGATTAGAATTCACTTCTATTATAACAGAATCCCCAGAAAACCATCATGTGTCAGCACGTGACCCTTGGTCACGTGTGAGCACGTGATACCCCGTTGGGGTTTTTCCTGATATTTTCATGAGGGAACAAATGCCCCCACAGCGTTGTTCTCACGTGTTTGCACGTGAGTGCAACGCTGTCATCTTTTGTGGCTGTTGGATCTGCCTAGGGAAGGGGGCAGATGAACCGTTTCCCATCACATCCTATAAATGTAGGGGTCTCTTCAGAAGCGCCTCCACTTTTCATTTTCTTCCTTGCTTGTTCTTGCCTTGAGAATTTAATTCTCCCTGTCAGAGCTTAGTTCTCTGTTTCAAAAATTTCCAGAGTTTAACTCTGTTAACAAAAGATTTCCTTTTTCAGGTAATGATTTTGAACGGCTGAAGAACTTCTTGTAGGGATTTAGATCTTAAATCCACACTAAGGGTTTTTTCCTTTAACAAGAACCCATCTTTCCAAGTTAAAATAATGTCCAATCTTTAGATAATAAACTCCTTTTGTTAGGGCTTCTCTGATCTCAGGGATCGGTGGTGATACTTGTCTTCTCTCTGGAATTTAATTCCATTCTAAAGAGCTTTAGCTCTGAAAATATTTTCTGGGAATTTAATTCCTCTATTCAAAAGGAATTTAATTCCTCTAAAGAACTCAGTTCTTCACAGAGAACTTCTCGGGACTTTCTTGCCCTGAGTTGTGCTTTGCAAAAAGTTTCTAGAAAGATCCTTCATGATTTGCATAGAGTCTGCAGTGGGAGTTCTCCTTGGGGAATGTGTAAAGTTGTTTGAAATCCACTGTTCATTTATTGAGAATCTTCCTATTATTCCCATAATGATTATCCTGCCTCATCATTAGTGAGCCGCCATTTTGATTTTGTGTGGCCCCTGTGTTTTGTAACCAATGGTCCCATAAAATAAGTTTTCTGTCGCTTTCTTCTACTGTATTTCTTTATACACACACACACACACACACACACACACACACACGTGTTGGCTTCACTTAACAGTTTCCCCTTCTTTATTTCAGGAACAATGGCTTCTCTTCCGTACCTCCCTTTCACCCGCTCGGAAGCTGCCTTTCCTCAGTCACCGTCTGATGAAGAGGTGATGGCGATGATCAGAGCTCACGATCCTAATTGCACCCACTTGCTTTATGGGGGACCTGGTACAGGCATATCATCCATGGTCGCCGCGGCTTTCTTTGCGCGATACCAACAGAGCCTGCCTACCCATTTTTGCCGATGGATCGTCCACGAACTGCCTTCGCTGTGGAGATGTTGAACTGGACCCCTACGGGATGGCTCAAGCCGTTAACAACTGGAATTCCTAACCACCATGTGCCAGCTATAGACATCTTAGGGCGTCGTATCTGCCAAGGTGAAGCCCAGCCTTGGGGTCAGGTTTACAAAATAGGGCTTACTCCTCGACAACCCACGGGTTACCTTTTCTGGGCTCGTTATATCCTGTCTGCCCATCGTGCACGACTGCAAAGGGTTGGGCTTTATTAGGCGGTGTACGCATCCCTCTTCCACTATCAATCCCCCCATATCTGGTGGATTAAAGCTTTCTTAAATTAATGGAATCTTCCCACCAATACCTTCTTTCTAGGGGACCGCGAAGTTTCAATTTCTCTGGAAGAGTTTCGCGAGATCTCGGGGTTGCCAGTCAGGAGGACGCTCTATGAAGAATTGCTGCCTCCTGATGAGTACGTTTTCGAAACTGAGCCTGCTATGCTTGACGGCATGTCGATTGAAAATGCCGTCCGCCACAAGCACCCAAGTCTAATCAAGACTCTGGGCATTTTTGAAAAGCTGTTTGCAGAATCAGATGAGCAGGGTGTCACTTTCAAAAGCTTTATTGCCTGCTTCCTTCGCGGGGACGTTTTATAAAAGACGGCTCCGAAGTTCGCAGATATCAACGACCCTTTCGGGTTCGGTCTAAATAAGCTACCGTCTAAAGAAGAGGATTTGCCGCAATTCTACATTCTAATCCTGTCGGCTGTATCTTTTGAGTCGATCGCAGCCCTTGGCATAGATGAAGAGACTTTCTTCGTGGGTTTTATCAGCGTCTGGATCAGCTGGTTTGTCATTCCCATGCACCGTCGTTTCATGAGAGCCTCGGTCATTTACCCAGCTCATCGCATTGCCGAGGGGACGCGACTAGCTGTGGGCATTGTGGGGCTAGCGCATCTGTATCATGGGCTAAGCGCCGCGGCCAATACATCAACCCCGGGCGTGGATGTGGTAAATTTCTCTCTTCATTACTTTACATCATGGATTGAGATGCACGTGCTAAGGGCATTTACCGCGCATCAGAGACCCCGCTTTTATGATGCCTACACTTTTCCGCGGCTCATGAGGTTGGTGGACGCTTCAGCTCCTGATCCGACTCAGACCGGAGCTATTCGTGTGCTGATTAATCCCTATGCCAATATGGGCGGGATAGTATTCAACGATCGAGTCCTCTCTGCTCCTTCGGGACTGATTCAACAGCTTTGCAACTCGTCGAAAGAGGGAGTACCTTCTCTGAAGCCCAAGGAAGCCATGCACCTATATTCGATCAGACCGGGTTATCTGGTATTTCGTCAGAACGGCGGCCCCTTTTATGCGGTACAACCCACACGGTTTTGCTCGACAACTCGGATATGACCAGGGTGTCCCCTTTGAGGCATTTATAGTGGAGCCTAGCCTATCGTCAGAAGTTGTTTGTGACGCTGCTCATCACTTCATGCGGCTGAACACCGGCTCTCGCTTCGTGATTCCTGAAGATGATTATATTCCTCGATGTGTGGGGTCTTTCACGGGCTGGTACCTCCACCGAGTCAGTCCCATTATTGCCGAGGAGAGGAGGATGCACCTCGGATATAGGGCTCCCACTCCGATCCAAGCCACAGGAGTTCCGCCGTGACCATGTGCAGCGTTTCGCCCTCCCCTGAGAGATACTAGTATCGTGCTTATTCCGAAGGCGGCTAAAGTGGATTTAACTCCCACAGCTGGTATACCTCCGGGAACTAGAGCTCAATCAAGGGCCAATAGGGTGCCAGTAGCAGTATCATCAGCTGCGGCATCAGCAATGGCAGTGTTGTCGTCGGTGGCACCGCCGAGTGAGGATATTGAAGGCGAAGTGGGTCAACGTCGTGCTAAAGAATCAAGGGGAAAGAGGCGATCGTCTTCTGCGGTTAGTTCTGGGTCCAAGAGGTGAAAGAAGACGGTCACCAATCTACTCGACTTTTTAGTGGAATCAGAGCCTATCCTCCAAGACGAACCACTAGTCATGCAAGAATCAGATGGTGGTCTACTTTTCCCGGGTTCATCTGCCGAGGAAACCGCACAATTGGCTGAGGCTATAAGATGCTCACAGGATGAATCCGAGAATGTAAGGATCCCGAAAAGGTCTTATCCTGCCGTCATCTTTTACGAAGACCCTCCATCAATACGGCGGGTATTTATAAGTCCTTTGGAAGAGGGAGGCGAGAGAGATCTTAAACAGCCTATCTCGGCCGATGCTGAAGACGCGCTTTCATTGTGGATCGGTGGCCACGAGTCTACCCTCGAACCCCGGCGAGCATACCTCCTCAGGAAGGAGCGTCGGCATGAACAAGCCATACTAGAAGCTCTTTTGTGCATTGGTACACTTATATATCCTTTTGTAGTATTTTGCACTGCTTACACACACACACACACACACACACACACACACACACATCCTTATCCTCGTGCAAACTTTGCAGGGACTTCGGCAATGGCGGAGGATCTGAGTTCGAGTCGCGCTTTGACTGTGGACTCCGCAAATATCCCCGATGAGACACTAATCAGTGTGGAGGGGGTCGATGCAACTTTTGTTCCTGCGATGGAGCTTCCCTCGGTGATTCCCGCTCCCCAAGTGCTTGCTCCCCTGAAGAGGCATCTTCATTGGCCGCCGATTCAATGGATCTTTCTGGGGACGGCCCGGAGACTAGGGAACAGGTAGTCGAGGCTACCGTCCTTCCGTTGGAGCCTGCAGTGGCGGCCACTGCTCCTCGATCAGAAGTTATTATATCAGCCCACGTCCCCGATGATGTGCCTGGAGGCATGGAGGAGGCCAACGAAGCTGCTATCCCTCCAGTCCAAAGTGGGAGAAGCATCGAAAGTATCCTTCTATATTTTATTTTGATAATCTCTCCATTATCTGAACTTTCTGTCTTTTCAGAATTGCGCGGGTTGGCAGCGTCTATTGCTGATCTGTCTCCCAGGAAATCTTTTCAACGTCTGCTGGAGATGGCCGCTCCGCAGGCAATATCCCCTCAACGCATCGTCCTATCTTCCGGGCAAGGTTAGTGTTGTTCGCCTTCTTCACGGCATTATCATTATTCCATATAACGATACTGATGTCTTTTCCAGTTCTGGAGGCCGATGACGAAATTGAGATTCTTGACGGGCCTGGGGAGCCTTCAGACCCTTCTTGCATAACTGTGGGTAAGTAAAGTTTTAATGTTGTTCCATTCGCTCTTTACTTGTGAATCTCGCTAATTGTTTTCTATGAATCTTAACAGCTTTGCCAGTTCTTACCATGCTGGAATCTCGCATCATGATGCCGCCCGGCCCCTATGCTCTACGTGCCTCGGAACGGATGGCAAAGCTAAGCCTTCACTCCTTATCAGCTCTGATTGAAGATCTTCATGCTGGCAGTCTGATCAAGGCCGAAGCATTTGCCGTTGAAGCCAACGGTTCTCTTCCCTTTCTTGCTACTTACCATAGTGAGACCTTGGTGCAAGTCTGGGTTGAGTTCTGTCGTCAGGTGGAGGCTTGCTTGCATATTCTTGAATCTACACGCTTTCCCTCAGAGGTTGTAGCTGCAAAGGTGAGCTTGCGGGGGCTGATCGAACGATGCGCCTCAAATATGTTGTCATGCGAGAAGAGGCTCAGCCGAAAGTTTTCGGAGAGGGAGCTGGCTTCCAAAGCGCTGAGGGAACTTCAAGCTAATCTTACGACCAAGACCACTCGGGCATATGATCTTTGGCGAGGGCTTCAAAAGGCTATCAAGGAGGTGGTAGCCATTGATAAGGCCGTCATTTTCACTCGTGAAATGGTCGAAGCTCACAAGGTTACCGAAAAAGAGCTTGAAAGTCGGCTTGCCTCATACCAGGCCTAACAGGCTCAAGCGGAGGCCCGTCTTTTGACGATAATAAATCATGAAGCCGAGGCCCAGCAGAAAAAGGATGAACTGGCAAACCTATTGAATCGTCCGCCGGCTTGAAGAATTGTATATATATTTTTTTATTCTTCTTTTGTACATACTCCTGAAAGAGAGTATACTTTTTTTTATTCTTTCATAAATTGTACTTTGTATTCATTTTGATTCATGAATAAAATACATATTTTGCTCCAAGATGGTGTGTCCCTTTTAGTAAATGCATTTTGTGGATAATCTATTTTGATCTTCTTGTAGGACAGCGATGGCTTAGGAGTCAGGTTAAGATCTGTCTTCTAACGCTTTCCAACTTTATGAGCTGTGAGGGTCCCATAAAGGTATTTCTCCTTACGAGTCGTGAGGAACTCGTAAGTGTAATTTCTCCTTAGGAATCGTGAGGATTCCTAAGTGTGTTCTTCTCTTGAGAGTCGTAAGGATCTCAGAAAAGAATTTTCCCTCTTACAAGTCGAGAGGACTCGTAAGTGGTTGTTTCCCTCCTTATCAAGATTCGACTTTGGAGATTGTGGTCCGTGAATAGTATGCAAGAGTCTATTTTGGACCGACTTGCAGGGCCCCAGTGCTTAAGAAACAGTTTTTTTAATCCCCATTGCCTAAGGCTTTTCCTTACGAGTCGAGACGAATCGAGAAGTTCTCGCAAAGACACTAATTTCCTAACGAGTCGAGACAAGTCGAGAAGTTCTCGCAAGAATGTCCTAACGTGACAGTTAACCTCTGTTCTTTACGACAGAGGTCCGTTAGGGTATGTGGTACTAAGGTTTTTCCTATCGTACAGTCGCGTTGACTGATGTATCCCTCGATAGGCAATCTTGCTTTTCGAGTAGCCTTGCGACTGTCGTATCTCTGATCCCTTCAGGGGCTGGACAAGACGTCTTCAAGCAATCTTCCTAGGCAATTTGACCGTCGGAAGAGCAAGCGTTAGGAATTTTGCCATGCCGCTTTTTACTTGAGGTTAGGCTCAGTTTAGGGAGGCCCGATGAGTCATAACCACTCCGCGCTGGCATGGAATGATCACCGATAGTCTTTCAGGTTTTATATGAGTTGCCGTCAAGACCCTGAAGCTAGGAATTTGGCATTTTCTTCGTTTGTCGGCATTGCGTCTGCTGTATCGAGACGAATGTCGCAGTTGTCTCTAGGTTGTTGGTGAACCGTCGAGGTTTGGAACTAGGGATTTTGCCGTGGCTCCGTTGTTTGATTGTCGCGTCGAGGAAGAATGTTGGGGTGACATCTCGTCTGCTGTTTCGAGACGGACGTCGAGGTGGTGACCACTCCGTGCTGGTGTAGGATGATCTCCGATAATCTTTCGGGTTTTATATGAGTTGCCGTCAAAACCGTGAAGCTAGGAATTTGGCCTTTGCTTCGTTTGCTGGCATTGTGTCTGCTGTATCGAGACGAATGTCGCGGTTGTCTCTGGGTTGTTGGTGAACCGTCGAGGCTTGGAGCTAGGGACTTTACCATGGCTCCGTCATTTGATTGTCACGTCTGAGTCCTGCTGGAGGAAAAACGCCGGGGTGACATCTCGTCTGCTGTATCGAGACGAACGTCGAGGTGGTGACCACTCCGCGCTGGTGTGGGTTGATCTCCGATAGTCTTTCAGATTTTATATGAGTTGCCGTCAAGACCCTAAAGCTAGGAATTTGGCCTTTGCTTTGTTTGCTGGCATTGCGTCTGTTGTATCGAGACGAATGTCGCGGTGGTGACCACTCCGCGCTGGTGTGAGATGATCTCCGATAGTCTTTCAGGTTTTATATGAGTTGCCGTCAAGACCCTGAAGCTAGGAATTTGGCCTTTGCTTCGTTGTTTTGGCGCGTCCGAATCCTGTTGGAGGAAGAACACTGGGGTGACGTCGTGTCTGCTGTATCGAGATGAACGTCGAGGTGGAGCTGGGATTTTTCCATCACTCCGCTTTGTTTCAACCGTGGGGTTTTTCGTTGACATTGCATCTGCATCCTGCTGGACTGCGAAGGAACGCCATTGTTGACATTGCGTCTGGTGTAACGAGACGAATGCTGTGGTGGAGCTGGGATTTTACCATCACTCCACTTTATTTCGACCATGAGGTCTTTCATTGACATTGCATCTGCATCCTGCTGGACTGCGAAGGAACGCCGTTGTTAACATTGCGTCTGGTGTAACGAGACGAATGCTACGGTGGAGCTAGGATTTTGCCGTCACTCCGCTTTGTTTCGACCATGAGGTCTTTCGTTGACATTGCATCTGCATCTTGCTGAACTACAAAGGAACGCCGTTGTTGACATTGCGTCTAGTGTAACGAGACGAATGCTGCAGTGGAGCTGGTATTTTGCCGTCACTCCGCTTTGTTTCGACCATGAGGTCTTTCGTTGACGTTGCATCTACATCCTGCTGGACTGCGAAGGAATGCCATTTTTGACATTGCGTCTGGTGTAACAAGACGAATGCTGAGGTGGAGCTGAGATTTTGCCGTCACTCCGCTTTGCTGACATCGTGTCTGCTGTAACGAGACGAATGTCAAGATGATCTCCAGGCTGTCTGTGAACCGTCAAGATTTGGCTTCTTTTTTTGATGGAGCCTGGTAGGAAGGTATGGTTCCCTTTTTGTTTGTGCCCCTGGATTGTATACAGGGCTCGATGTGATCTTACCTATAGGGCAAAAAGTTTCATTTTATATATTTTTCTTTCCGCCATACTCTATCATTTCAGCTTTTTATATTGCGAAAGTCGCGATTGCCCGATCATTTCGGCTATTTTTCGCGGTGCCCAATCATTTCGGCTATTTGTTTTATTTACTCGTTGTTTTTTATTGCGAGTTGCCCAACTATTTCGGTTATTTTGTATGCATACATTTTTACTTGCTGATTTCGTTGCAAGTTGCCCCTATCATTTCGGCTATTTCATATGCATTTGTGGATTGCTGGCTTTTCGCTGCGAATTTGGGATTTGATACTGATTTAGGCATCAGCATCGCTATAACTGGGATATTGCCAGGAGAGAATCATCATTTGCCTCTGTCGATGTCGAACAAAGGTGGCTTAGCGAACAGGGTTAGGATTCTGTCGACTAAGGCTTTTAACTTCATGAGCCGTAAGGGTCTCATGAAGGTATTCCTCCCTACGAGTCGTGAGGATCTCGTAAGTGCACTTTCTCCTTAGGAATCGTGAGGATTCCTAAGTGTATGTGTTCTCTTATAAGTCGTAAGGATCTTACAAGAGTGTTTTCTCCTTATAAGTCGAGAGGACATACAAGTGTCTTTTGCCTTATGAGCATATCCCCAGTCGCGGGTGGGATTCTGTTAGGGAAATGTTTATTCGCGCCCGTAGATTGTGTACAAGGGTTAATATTGAAACGCTTGTAGGGCAGCATTGGATATTGTGATGGCTTAAGAACAGGTTCAGATCCCTGTAGCTTAAGGCTTTTGAACCCTGTGAGCCGTGAGGGTCTCAAAGGGGAATTCTCCTTACGAGTCTTGAGGATCTCGTAAGTGTAATTTCTCCCTAGGAATCGTGAGGATCCCTAAGTGTGTTGCTCCCTTGTAAGTTGTAATGATCTCACGCAGGTAATTTCTCCTTACAGGGTCGAGAAGACCTCGCAGGTGTCCTTTAACGAGATTGCACCCTTTCGGGTTTTCACAAAGCTCGTCAGTAGTCCTGCTGGTTTTACTTACGGAGCCCTTTCAAGTTTTCATCCGTACCCATCTCGCTTGTGGACGTACCATTTTTTTATGCCACGTTAGCCTGAGGATGCCGCGGGTTGGTAGTAGTTTAACGACATTTCGATCAATAGCCAGTTTTAGGACATAGTGGTCCATTATTAGTTTAATGACGTTTTGGTCCGCCGTTGCCATATTTGAGGCGAGTTTCTAGTTTACAGACTTTTCGGTCCATGGGGCTTTCTCTATGAATGAGCACGATACCCCCGGCATGTCCATCTTTTTCGGATCATGTGGTTGTGGCGGGTTCATCTTCTAATTTTCAGACAGCGTGAATTTGCCCAGTTGGTATTGGTCCTCAATCCAGCCTTTGAAGACGAAACAATTTTCGATCGGATGGCTTACTGCTTGGTGGTAAGGGCGGTAATTAGGATTGTTGACATCACCTGGCTACAACGGACGTTTTGGATCCGGCAGATTGATGAGTCTGTTGCGTACTGCCAGCTCAAACAGCCTCCTCATTTTATCCCGGGGAAACGAGTAAGGACGTCCCAGTCTCTCCTTGAGAGATGGGCGTGGACGCATGTTGTTTTTTTGAACAACCGGGTTTAAGTTGCTCAGTTGTTGTTGAGTATTGGCGACGAAAGTCGCTTTCCCTTTCCCTTTTTCATTTCGAGATTCCAGGTTCAAAGGAGATGGTCTATGACCCATCTGATCCATTTGGGCCAGTTTGTCAATCAAGGCTTGGAAGGTGGTAGGCTTGAAAAACATTATGAATTGGGAAATGGTTGCCTGAGGGTCAAGAGTACCCACGAACATGCCTACCGCAGGCGCCTCTTCGATGCGCTGCTCGCACTTTGACCACAAATTCCGCCACCGTATCGCATACTGCACCCATGTCTCTCCAGGCTTCACCCTGGCATTAATCAATACCGTGATTGGGGTGCGTTCGCTAGCACTTGCGAAACGCTGGGTAAATAGCAACTCCATCTCCATAAAAGTTTTGACGGAATCATTAGCTCTGAATACCATTCGAAGGCCGTTTCCGCCAAGCTGCCGATGAACTGACGAAGCAGTAGCTTATCGTCACCTCCAGTGTTTCCGCACAAGGCTCTGAATTGAGCGACGTGCTGATGCGGATTTCCCGTCCCCTTATATACGTGGAATTTAGGGATCGTGTATCCCGACGGGTACTTTATTTGGTCGTACCAGCCTGGATAGGGTCGTCCAGTTTTAACAATTTGCCCCGGCCGTTTCATTCGCCTGGTGAACTCGTATCTGCTGAGCGATGTAATCATCCAGAGCAGCTTTGGATATCGTCTCCTCCTTGGCTATTGACAGAGTCGGTAGAGGATTTAATGTCTCTTCTCTATCATCTTCAATTATTATTGGAGGATCTTCAGTTGGAGGGTCCGGCTGGATCATCATGCCGACTATGTCTTGGAAGAGGTGCGTCATTATTTTTATATTGGCCGCTTGGTCCGCGGCCTCTTTTTCTTTCCTCTCGAGCATTCTTCGGAGGAATTCGCATCAATTTCTTGTTCCTGACGCTGCTCTGAGGTCTCTGGATTTTCTTTCGACCCATTGAGTGCGGCCATTGCAGTCAGCATCTCCTGAAGTTTTTGCTGCTGTTGCTCCCGAGCCTTCGTTATCGATCGGGTAAGCGGTCGATGACCCGTAGAAGCACGGCTTCCCTCTTTTCCGGATGCCATATAGACGGTATGCACCATCATGCCCCCAGACTTAGGGCGTTTAGGTTCGGTGGTCTTACGATTCGTCACAGACTCAGGGATTTTCTCCGGCTTTCTCCTCTTGTGATCAGTCGAAGTTGAGGGGGCCGTTGCAGTGGTAAGCCGATCAAAGACCGACTTCTTTGGGGCTTCTTGTAACAGCAGCGGGGTACTGAAGCTCATCGGTGGGATCATGGTCCTAAAGAACAGCCCAGTGGTGGCCAGAGTTACTTGCTCCACTGGCAATTTGAACAGGGAGGCCGCTTGGGGCCCATAGGTTACACCTCCAGATGAGGTGGAACGTGGGTTGCAGTTACAGCTGGAGCAGTTAGAGGCCATCTCTTTTTTCTGCATGAGAGAAAAATCAAATCTTAGTACCTCGAACCCAAGGGCAACCATATTAAACCGCGATTCTTTCGCGAACACGACACACGAAGTGTGGAGTGGAAAGAGGAAAAGATCCCACCGGGCGTACCAGAATCTGTTCTCCTCCGAAACACAGAGACACGACCACGTAGGTCCGTCTTGCCTGAATTTGGGGGCAGATGCTAATTGGTGATATCCGTCTACCTCTCCGAAGATGCCAAGTTGATTTATGACACCACGTATCGAAGGTTTAAATGGATGCATCCGATATAGCAGACTTCATCAGATTCCCCTTCGTTGAGAGGTTTTTTATTGTGGGGACGCTCTTCCCTGCAAGCGCAAGCCTCTGCAGTTAATTACGCTACCGCATCGCAGTAACAACTTTCTCCTTCTCCAGATGGTCACTTCGTGTCGTGTGTGTTTGTTTTGTTTTTGGTTGCCCGTGGATTGTATACGGAGACTAATTTATGTTGTCGCCCGTAGGGTGTGGATTAGTCCAAATCTGTATTTTCTTAGATTTGGGTTTGGGGTTGGGTTTAAGGATACATCAGTCTCATTTGAGACTAAGATCAACTTAAACGTTTGTTAAGGATACGTTAGTCTAATTTTAGACTAAGATCAACTTAACGGGATCGTTAAGATCCAACAAAAGAGCATTTGGGCTCTATTGTTTAGTTTAGGGACATTGCGGTCGATTACCAGTTTAAGGACATGGTGGTCCAATGTTAGTTTAAGGACATCTCGGTCCAAGGTTAAGGACATCATAGTCCATGGGTTTAAAAGGACACCACAGTCCGAGGTTAAGGACATCATAGTCCGTGGGTTTAAAGGGACCCCACAGTCCGAGGTTAAGGACATCATAGTCCATGGGCTTAAGGACCCCACAGTCCGAGGTTAAGGACATCATAGTCCATGGGCTTAAGGACCCCACAGTCCAGGTTAAGGACATCATAGTCCATGGGCTTAAGGACCCCACAGTCCGAGGTTAAGGACATCATAGTCCATGGGTTTAAGGACCCCACAGTCCATGGAATGATTGGTTATCGGGACCCGTCACCTCTCTGAAGACATTGAAGGATTACAACGACAAATATCAGAGGAGTAAAGAGATGTACTCTTGAACCAAAGTGGGTTGGGAGATCTGTAGTCCAATTTGGGACTAAGATCAATTAATTAGATTATGAGCACATGGGCTCAGTTGAATCTAAGTTGAGGACTTATGGCCAACTTGGGCTAAGTCCAATTAAGTTTGAAATATTGGCCCTTTGTTAGACTATTGAACATCTGTCTAGGTTCAACCTCCCCATTATTTAGAAATGCTAATAGGGGTCTGGGGGATCTGACAACATTTAGTCTTTGGCTGAGCACTAACCATTCATTATAGCTCTGAATTTTAAGGTTCATTTGAAGGGGAGATTTGCCTCTGGAAAACTTAGCCAATTTGGGCTAAGCTTGGTTTTTAAAATAGTGTTAAACACTAGAGGATATTTGGTGATCACGTGCTCTCACGTGATGTGCTGAAAATAGTGTTAAACACTAAGGACAAAGCACTTAAAGTAGTGTTAAACACTAAAATTTAAATTGGTCACGTGGGGTCACGTGAGGCATCTGCAGATGGGGCCAGACTTCCTTTATTTTATTGTTAGAATATTCAAATAAGTGTTAAACACTTTATCTTAACGGCCATCACGTGTGGGCACATGATGGGTATCCATGCATTGATTATTAGAGTGTTTATTAGGCGTCACGTGAGGACACGTGAGGGTGCCCAAAATTAGTACTGCCTTTGGCTTTGTTCCCTTTATTTTGAGGGTCATGTGGGAGCACGTGAGGCATTGCCTCTGAGCTAATTCATTCTTATTTTTAGGAATCCATTAAAGGGTCACGTGGGGGCACGTGAGCATGCTTTATTCATTCCTTTTTGTTCGTTGGGATGAAGGGTCACGTGTTACCACGTGATCCTGTTGGATATTGATCTTTTCATGCATGGAGAGCTTTAAGTCTCTTGTTTTAAGAATTAAATTCTTTTATGGGGTTAAACCCTAGTTCTGTTTAGAGAAATTAAATTTCTATGTATTTGAAAGAATTAAATTCTTATGTGGGGTTAAACCCTAGTTTCATTTGGAGGAATTAAATTCCTGTGAGTTTGAAAGAATTAAATTCTTGTGTAAAGTTAAATCCTAGTTTCATTTGGAGGAATTAATTTCCTATGAATTTGGGGGAATTAAATTCCCTAAACTCAATTCTGCCTCTAAGTTTTGGATCTGCATGGCAGAATCTCCCCGATGAGAATTAAATTCTCAACTTGTGGGGAGATCTGCTTCTGCAGATCTTCAACCAAGGGAAGAACTAAGTTCTTTTCAGAAGAGTTAAACTCTTAAATTGAGAATTAAATTCTCTTTTTTGTTTTATGGAGCTTAGATCTTTTTCCCTTTCTCACTTAGGGTTTCTTTTTCTGAAGAGATCTTCTTTTTCTCTTTTGAGAATTAAATTCTCCTCACTTTTTTCTCTCTGTTGTTGTATATCTCCAAAAAAAAATTCCATGGGGTCTTCTTTTCTCCTCTTGTCTCCTATTTATAGGAGAAAGAAAAGAATCGGTTTGTTTAGTCAATCTTTCATTGAAAGATTTTGGTTGTTTCTGTAACCAACATGATCTTTTAGATCACTCAATGAATTTTATTCACCATTGGATTTTTAATCCAAAACATATTCTATTTGTTATTCTTGGTAAATTTCAGGGAAATCTTTCCTTGTATAGAATCTTTCTATAAATTGGTGATTTTTAATCACCATTGGATTTTTAATCCCACGGTGCTCCACTTTACAGGGCACAATCTCTTTTTTTTGGAAAGATTTAGAGAGATATTTTCCAATTAGGGTTCTCGGTTTCTTCTTAATTAGAATTTAATTCTATTAGTTCAGAAGGCTTTAAAAGCCTATCACGTGTTGGCACGTGATCCAATTGTTTGATCATTTAAATAGAATTTAATTCTATTAATTAAAGTGCTTAGGAACCCATCACGTGTTGACATGTGACCCCCTTGATTAACATTTTAACCAGAATTTAATTCTGCTGTTTTAAAGAACTAAGGAATCATCACGTGTCAGCACATGACCCTTGTTCATGTGTGAGCACGTGATGCCCCATTGGGTTTTTCCTTAGTTATTTTATTATACTTTTAATTCTTTTTAGTAGGTTTAAAGGCTCATCACGTGTAGGCACGTGACTCCCGTTGATTGATTGTTTGATTAGAATTCACTTCTATTATAACAGAGTCCCCAGGAAACCATCACGTGTCAGCACGTGACCCTTGGTCACGTGTCAGCACGTGATGCCCCGTTGGGGTTTTTCCCGATATTTTCATGAGGGAACAGAGACGTTGGGACATTTCTGGCCTGAATTCTGGGGGCAGATGCTATTTGAATTTATCCGTCCACCTCTCCGAAGATACCAAGTTGATTTATGGCACCATATATCGGAGGTTTGGACAGATGCGACCGTTGTAGCAGATTTTATCATATTCCCCCTCATTTTATGAGGGGGTTTTGATTGTGGGGATGCTCTTCCCTGCAGGCGTAAGCCCCTGCAGTTAATTACGTTACCGCATTGCGATAACCACTTTCTCCTGCTCCGGGAGTTCGCTTCGTGTCGTGTGTGTGTTTTTGTTTGTTTTGGTTGCCCGTGGATTGTATACGGAGACTAGTTTGTGTCGCCTCCCGTAAGGTGCGGATTAGTCCAAATCCGTATATTTTAGATTTGGGCTTAAGTTTATTTGAGGATTAATCTGGTTTGAGATTAAGATCGACTTAAATGTGTGAGCATTTGGGCTTAATTTATTTTTAACTAAGGATGGGTTAGTCTAATTTAAGACTAAGATCAACTTAGAAATATTTTAAGGATTCTTAAATTTTATTAAGATCCAGGGGCATTTGGTCTCAGTTGCAAGAGACTTAGCCAATTTGGGCTTAGTCTACTCAGACCTTTTTTTTGTTCAAAAATGCTACGCACTTATTTCGGCTCTGTTCGTTCAGCCCCTTTTTTTATGCAACAGTGCTAAGCACTTATTTGGTGCTCTGACATTCACATGGGTATCATGTGAAGCATTCAATTACGGGCGCTGCCCAATCAGTGCTGAGCACTCGATTATATATATAATGCTAAGCACGTATCCTTTTTTTGGCATCCACATGAGGAGTACGTACGGCGCTGGGCGCTTCCCAAATAGTGCTAAATACCCAGCCGTTTTGGCGATATATGGAGTGTTAAGCACTTTTTGCGTGGCGCCCACGTGAAGAGCACGTAAGGCGCTGGGTGCTGCCTAATTAGTGCTAAGCACTCAACTGTCTTCGGCTGTATATGGAGTGCTGAGCACTTTATTCAGCATCCACTTGTGTTTCACGTGGGGCGCTGGCCTTCTATTTTGGGTAGCCGTGTGTTATCACGTGAGGTGCGAGGTGCTGTTAAAAGGGCACCCGCATAGAAAGCACGTGAGGCGCTAGTTTCTTTTATATGGAGATTTAATCTCTGTTGATGTTTTCGGAGAGCTTAAAGCCCTATCAATGGTATTTTGACCATTAATGCTCGCTAACATAACTATATTTAAGGATTTTAGGTTGAGTTTTTAAAGAACTAAGTTCTCGATTTGAAGGAACCGAGTTCCTGTAGTAGTCTAGACTCCCTCTTCTTTCTCTTTAAATTTGTTCTTCTCTGAATCTTTGATTCTCAAGAACAAGATCTTCCCAATGAGAATTAAATTCTCAACTTGTGGGAGATTTGTCTTGTGGATCTCAGATCCAGAGAAAAACTAAGTTCTTTTTTACAAGGGTTAAACCCTTAGATGTGATATTATAGGTAATAGAGATATTTTGATCTCTTTATTTTACCTAGGGTTTTGAGAAGGAAGCTCTTCTTCTTTGAGAATTGAATTCTCTGTTTTTTCTATCTGTGGTCTCTTCCTCTCTCTGTCCGTTTTCTTCTTTTTTCTTTTTTTTTTTGAGACTTGAAATCTTTGGTCCTTTATATAGTGGAGGCAGATTGTTAATTAGTTTTGAGAAAATCTCTCATTGAGAGATTCCAATTGATTTAATTGGTCTCAAAATTGATTTGGGAAATTTTACCCACCGTTGGATCTTTGATCCAAGGACTTCTGTTTTACAAAATATGTTGTTCTTGTTTTTAACAAGATCGGGGAAATATTCTCCCATATACAGAATTTATTCTTTTAAGTGGTGATTTTTAATCACCATTGGATTTTTAATCCAAGGGTTCTTTGTTTTACAGAGAGCCATCTTTTTTTTGTTTAGAAAGATTGAGGGAATATATTCCCAAAATAGAAATTTATTCTATTATTGGATCATTGATCCAACCAAGAGCATCTTTCTTATTTAGAAAGATTTGAGAGATGTTTTCTCCTAATAGAATTTGATTCTATATTTTAATAATTTATCACCTCCGTTGGATGTTTGATCCAACGGCTCTGTTTAACAAAGAGTATCGTAAAATTTAATTCTACTTGGGCGCTGGCGCTCACATGTTGTGCACATGGGCGCCACTTAAGAATTTAATTCTTAAGATGGGTATTCCTATGCTTTACACATTGGCGCCCACGTGAGGAGCACGCGCGTCGCCATATAAGAGTCTAACTCTTATGTAATGAATTCTTCTGTGATTTGCATATTGGCGCCCGCGTGAGGAGCACGTGAGGCGCCACCATAGGATTTAATCCTATGAGATTGGCTCTGGCGCTGGCGCCCTCATGGAAAGCACGTGAGGCACTGCCTTATTAAATCCAACAAAGTTTTGCTCTTTTATTAGGTTTAAATATTGGAAAAACAGTGATTAGTACGGTCAAAGGAATGCACTCCTTCAAAAATCATCGACGGCATCTCTATGAACCTTCCCGAGCTCTTCGATGTGCTCTATTATCTCAGTATTGCTTACAACATTGAGATAATTTCTACACATAAGAATTATAGTTTACATGGACATTACTAATACACAAAGAATTATAATTTACAAGCAACAAACAACACAATTATGATAATTTCACAACTGTTTCCCATCTGGCAACTTAAGATCTTCCACCTTTTTTGGGTGTATCTCCCCGTAATAGCCAAAGGGATTTATGGATCTTGGTCAATACTTCGGCCGCGGTGATGGCATGTGCCTTGTCTATGGTGCCGTCGGCGTTGGAAATTTCAATCAAGGTTTGGGCCTCCGCGTTCCGCCGCGTTCCATACCTTCGAAATTTTCGCAGTCACGTACTCTTCCTTGATTAGATATCTGGACAGCTTTTGGCCCTGCCTATTCTTCACTCGTTTCTCGAGCCTTTTGGTGGTGAACTTATAGGCGGCCGCTTTTCTCTTGGGTGCCAGTGCAGGGATGACCGCGAAAGACTTCAACAAATCATCAGCACCCTCAATAATGGACTTCTCAGCCGTGGCACAAATATTTCCCTCATTAGAAGCAGCCGCAACTGCTTCCTCCTCAACTCGAGCAACCGGCGGAGATACAGTAATAGCAAAACTGCCATCAGAGAGGCCATCATCATCCTCATCCTCACTCTCCTCCTCTTCTTCCTCTACCCCATCCATTTTGGCTCTCTCCTTCTCCTCTTCTTCTGCCTCGGCCATTTCTTTACCCTTCACTGGACCAGCATCGTTAATCTCTTGGCATCCTAACCTATAGAGTAGACTACGCAGACGTTGATTCTCGTCATTCGCTGCCTCCAATGCTGCTCGCTGCTTGGAAAGGAGCGTTTTATGAAGTAACTCCTTTTTCGCACAAACATTCTTCCAATGCGTTACTTATGCTTCAAAGGACATGCCTTTCGCATTGTCCTTCTCATCCAGCTTTTCAACATATCATTCCTTCATAATCTGCACCAATGAAGACCATAATATATTCAAGTTATTAGAGATTACATGCAACTTATTAGAAGTTACAGGTAACTGCTATAGAAGTTGCACACAACTTATTAAAGGTTACAGGCAATTTATTAAAGATTAAAGGCAACTGCTATAGAAGTTACTGGCAACTTCTTAGAGGTTACAGGCAACTGCTATAGAAGTTACTGGCAACTACTTAGAAATTACATGCAGATACCTATATATACATAAGATCCTTTTTAATGTAAATAGAGAATATACAACTTAACGATGCAGTTGTTGCATTATCGTCTCCACTGCTCTTCTCTTGTAATATAGAAGCGGGGTATCAGCGAAATGTTTTGACGCAACCATGTCCCCCTTTGGCATAAAAGCGGACCTCTTTCTCTTCATTGCCTTCTCTAATCCTGACATCTTCAAAGATGTACTGAATTCCCACCAACATAAGGCCGGTTTGTCGGCATCTATGTGTACTGGTTGTCTTAAATCCATGATGGTATAAAACCATAACTGCAAACAAATATACATCGCATTCGCATTATTAATATTAAATGATCAAACACATCTACCAACAATATTAATTTATCAAGTTTATACTTTGCATATAAATATAGTATAATCTCTATAATAGTTTGCATATACTTACGACGAGAAGGATTTGACACCCGGAAAACTGTGTAGAGCCAGCCTTCGAGCTAAGCTTAGTCATGACGCTGGTCATTATCATATCGTACACCGCTTTGGCCCGGTTCACA
This sequence comes from Agapanthus africanus, assembly GCA_030015575.1. NCBI lineage: Eukaryota > Viridiplantae > Streptophyta > Magnoliopsida > Asparagales > Amaryllidaceae > Agapanthus > Agapanthus africanus. The sequence goes on along the minus strand of CM057343.1, from coordinate 484,109,282 downwards.
CTCAGCACTACCGATAGCTTAACATATAGAAATTCATATCTAGGGACGGTCGGGGACGTGACGGGTATCCAAAATAAAGAAAGCTGATAAAAAATCAGCAAAGATACGAATTCTTCAATCACTTCTAGAGTTTTATCTTTCACAGTCCGCTATAAAGCAGCCTCCAATATTGTGATGTGCGTCCTTTCACCATTCTCTACATTAAAATACTTCTTTCGAAGCTGGGTTATATCACTGTTAGTCTTGATATCTTTGCCAGCCTTCGACAAGTCGGTGTGCTCGCTAACTCAATCTACAGTAAATTTATGCAAGGCGCCTCTAAAAGAGAACTCTCTGGTGTCTCGATTATAGTAAGAGATAAGCCTACATTAGGTAGTCCTATATTAACCCAAAGTTGGCAGCTTCATATAATGGAGGAACAGAGTTTCATTTAGCCTCCATATGTGCAGATGGTGAATGTATACCTTCAACCTCTCAGTGAAGCTATTGTGGCGGACGACGTCGACATATGTCTGAATGGCGAACGTATCTCCATGCTTTATTCTGCGAAAAACCAAATTTAAATATTAAATCATAACTATCAATTCTTTAAACTGAAAATTAGGCAACTGCTTAGAAGCTACAGCAACTGCTTACAAGTTACAAGCAAGTTCTCAAAAGTTACAGGCAACTGCTTAGAAATTACAGGCAACTGTTTACAAGTTACAACCAACTGCTTAGATGGTATAGGCAAATTTTATAGAGATTACAGGAAACTTTTATAGAATGTACAGGAAAATAATTTGCCTGTATTATGTTGCCAACAACAAATGAAAATAAGCACTTGCCTGTAATATCTATGAAATTTCCTGTAACTTTTAATCAGTTTTCTGTAATATGTGGGCAACTTTGGTACATATTACAGGCAACTTTGGTAAATGTTACAGGCAACATTATAGATGTTACAGAAAACTTTACAAATGTTATAGGCAGGAACTAATTATTTGACGTGAAAAATTCACCAAATAAACATAAAACGTCAATTCCATTAAAGATACAAAATGTTCAAACATTAATTTCAGGACACACAAAGAGATCGCCAAATATAGAATCTGAATTACAAGGGTGAACAAAACAAATTTCAAAGTTTTGTAGCTCCCTCTCAGCTGTCTCCATTATATCATAGCGGCATCCCTCAGGTGGTGCATCTTTCCATTAGTCCACTCTGCATCCGTTGGCAAAAGAAGCCATGATGGCCGATTGAGCATGTATCTGACTCAAAATATGGACGGAGCGATCTCTCGGAGGCTTTGTGATCAGACACGCTTTACGAATAGCATCGATTTTGTCCTCCGCAGTATCAAACATCGCCAAAGTCATTTCCTCCTGTAACAACCCTAATTTCTTATACACTTTTTCCTATACAAATTTTTAAATTAATTTTTTCAAAAATTCATAAAGGGGTATTTATTACCCGAGCACAAGACTTAAGTAATTGATTAGCAATTTAATTACAAGAAAGAGCTTGTAGCTCATTGGTAATACTTTGCATTGCTGAACCAAGCCACCAGAGTTCAAATCTCATGCCCCACATTATTTTTAATATTTATTTTGTTTTAAATTTTTCTTCATGGTTGTGTCTCTTCATCTTCTAAACCCCCATGTACACTTCAAATTCCTAGATCGGTTTCAGAGACCTTTGAAATTCCCATTTACTCCATTTTAATGATTTTGTAATACATTTTTACATTAAAACCTTTCATATACCCTATTTACTCCATTTTAATGATTTTTTAATACATTTTTATATTAAAACCTTTCATATACCCTATTTACTCCAATTTTTAATGATTTTATACATTTTTACATTAAAACCTTTCATATACCCTACTTACTCCAACTTTTAATGATTTTATATATTTTTACATTTTTTATTTAAAAACCCTTCACCTATCCTACCCCTAGCCTACCCTATAAATATACCCCCTCCCCTCTATCCTCTCATCCCAAAAATCTTAAGCTTACTCTCTCAAAATCCTCTCAAGAATTGTGTACTTTGAAAACAAGTTCGCAGCGAAGCGCCGGCGAAATTCCGGCGGAAATTCCGGCAACATTTTTTGAAACTACCGGCGACGAAACAACGCCTCGGCAACTCATCTAGTTCCCCTATACTCTTTAGAAGAGTTTGAAAACCCGTAAGTCCCAATCTTCTCTCTTTTCCATTTCTTAAAATACGGAATTACGAACCCCGACGGAAATCGGAACAAACCGATTTCCGATTCGGTTTTTCTACAAAATTTCACTTGTCACCTAATCCATAATACCTAAACATATCCATGATGACTATTAATCACATAAAAATCAATTTAAACAAAGTTTCTCACATGAAATGATAACTTTCTTGTAATCCCGTATTCTTTTCATAAAAAATACCATGAAGTTTATTTTTCTTGTTCTAATTAATTCCCTCATTCCTAAACATGTTCATCTTAATAAATAAACTTGTAGAAATCAATTTGAATGAATTTTCACACATGAAATGATAACGTTTTCAAATACCGTATTCTTACACTTGAATACCTTCATGTTTAATATATCATATTTAACCTCTAAAACTTCATTAAACCATAAAATAAGTCACGAGGTAATGACCTACCTCTACACACACACAAATATAACACTAATTGATAAACGTCAAAACATAGAATACGAAAATACAAGACTTTTCACTAAAATACCATCATCTTTATAAACCTTTCTTGAAAGCTTTAAGTTGTACACAATTCTAAATAAAATCTTTTAAAATAAAAGCACGATATATCATGGACATCAATCGTTTATCTAAACTGACTTTGTGGTGTCTAGGCAAGTGTGTTTAGGCTAGTGGTTTTTAATTAGGCCCACTACTGTGGTTCCTTCCCACTTACCTGGCACTTACCTGGCCGCAATTGGCGGTGAAGAGGCGATTTGAGGCTTCTAATGACTTATCGTTTAGATCTTAGAAATAGGCTAGTCGGCTTAGGAAACCCTAGAAACTAAAATACGGAAATTACATCCTTTACAAATAAATACCTTATATTTATAAAACCGTCTTTTCTAAATGAATAGTATTTATTAAACCTAAGCAAACCGCCGCTACAACCCACCTTTGGGGAACCCGTTAGGGATAGTACGGTTCATCGTGCACCCGCGGGCTAGTAGTGTGAGATTCAGACCTCCGCAAGGAGCATTCGGTCTCGAAAGGTTTAAAATACGGCATTTAAGAAAAAAATGAGATTTTGGAAAATAAAATATTTATTTAAAATTATTCTTGTATATATTTAATTATCATTTAAACACATATTTTATTATAAGATAAAGTTTCTATTTTTCTAAAATTACAAGATTAAAAGTTACATTAAAATACCATGAATTTCAAATAAATAAATTAATACTTTTATTAGGATATATTCACTAGAATAACACAAATAAAATTTGCACTCATTATAACTATAAAGACGAATAATAAATACTTGAGGTGTATTTTTGAAAAAATATACAATAGTACTTTTTACATAAAACCCCTTCAAGTTTTATAAATTACAATAAGGCCCCTAACAAATATTGAACTTCAACTTATCTTCTTTTAGTCTGACTCGGGTTAGAGTCTGACTATTCCTGACTTGAATATGATTCAAGCAAATCTATATTCTTTTATATTCTAACTCAATACGAATACATGAATCCCTGAATCCAGTTAACAATCTATATAACTTGACTGAACCGAACCATGGATATATTCCTTTTACATGTTTCCCAGTATTCCATTTACATGACTCTACGGTTATAACCGTTTCCTGATATCATGGTTTCGGTCAGTCAGTTAATCAATCTTACAATCAATACAATTTTACAAGATAACAATACAAACAAGACATCGCGGGGTTTAAGGGGTAGATTGGTATGGAAGGTGTTAAAGGTGGCACGAGGTAGTCAGATTAAGACACCTAACCTGAATCCCATTGCTGTTGCACCGTGGCATAACGGTTCCTTGTACTATACGTGCCTTAGTCTCTGGCAAGTGAGACTCCCCTCGTATACACTGGCATCCTTCTGTGCTAAGCTACAAACAACAGCGTTAACATAATATTACAACAACAACTTACACTTTAAAAACGTATCTTCTTATTCTGTCTTCTCTACTCCCCTCTTACCTTTGGGACTTACCGAGCGATCTGGTCGCTGACGACATTCTGTTTCTCTCTTCTTTGAATGTCGTCAGGTGGCCTGGACCCGGCAGAAGTTGAGCCAACCCAAGAAGACTTGGAGCAATTTGCCGAAGACCCTGCAGTATAATTTCATTGTACACTTTTCTTTTCAGTACTTTCCATTTCCTGTTATGCCACTGTTTAGGCATCTTTATTTCAGCTATATTTCCTTTCATGCATTGTACAAAGAATGTTAATAAATAAAAGTTGCTGTTCTTTTTATTTCTTGCCTCTTGTGTATTTATTTTATATTGCTTAGATACGCTTAGTGTATGTACTTCTGGGTATATACGTAGCGGACCTCGTCGCGTCTCCTTCGTCGTGCACTGGGAAGCGAGGCATGACACCGCCAAAAAAGGAGGAATGGCGTCAAGAATAGCAAGGAAAACCATCCGAAGCCAAACAGAGCCGGCCGGCAGAAGAGCCCCCACAGTGGTCACGAGCTCATGCATCATCATGTCACAGTGATCATCCATGAAGTTGGGATTCACTAAGCGTGCGATGAAACGAGGGATAAAGTCTATGATGGGCACTTCCTATGGCTGTCGAGGAGCATGTGGACAGTTGCAAGCCATTGCTCTCTCTCTCTCTCTCTCTCTCTCTCTCTCTGCAAATGAAGAAGAAAATGAACCCTTCTTTAATTTATAAAGAGAAACATTTAAACCCTAACACACAAAACGTTGTTGTGGTTAAAGATGGAACGCTTCTCAAGTTTTGACCAAAGGAAAACACTAAAAAAGAGGATATACAGTTCAATAAATATGAAGAAGTCAAACACTGCTCACTAGGAGGCTTTGCCATGCAATAGAAGTCCCTGCCATGCTCCTAAGGGGTCCCCGACATAAGGTCTCCGCTATATCCTCAAACAGAAGTCCTCGCCATACTCCCAAGGGCTCCCCGACATAGGATCTCCGCTATAGCCTCAAACAGAAGTCCCCGCCATGCTCCAAAAGGATCCTCAGCACAGGGTCTCCGCTATAGCGTCTCCGCTACATCCTTAAACAAAAGTTCCCGCCGCTACTTGGAAGGGTCCCCGATGGAGGGAGGCACCCACGAAGGGAAAAAGAGCGGTGAGCTACATGCCCCACGTCCTCAATTGTGGCCCACGTTCATGGCCACGATTCTATGCGCCTATGGGGCTATAAAAGCTTCCCCTCTTGCATTAAAAAGAGGTGAAGCACTCAAATATCACTCTTAATCACAAAAATTACCAAGCGCTGCTACTGGAGCACTGAAGAACATCAAGAAACACCTAAAAGTCCAAGTTTCAAAGAAGAAGAGGAGGAGGAGGAGAAGAGTTTAAACAAACGTAAGTATGGAGCGGCAAATCTCCTCTTCTCTGCAATTTCTTATGCTCCAATGATGTGTGCTTCACTTGCTTCAAAACAAAAAATCCTTGGGATGCTCGATAAAGAGTTATCCCCGAAATGCAAATTTAACGGCTCCATTTCGAACTGTTCGATGAACTTTAAATTTTGTAATAAACATCATGACTGCTTTAAAACTCAATTGTGGGATACTTGCAAAATTTATCCCCTTTCGGAAGCTCTTCGGAGTTATCCCCATGTATACGGATACTCGTTCGAGTTATCTTCCACGAGATTGTCCTCATAATGGACTCTGTGGATGTATACATGGGCAAAAAATAAAAAAATGCATATACATATGGACTGGACATGAATTGTATAATGAAGACTTGACAAAACAAAGTATAGTGGGCACTCTCCCATCAAATCAACCCATGGAGACGACCTCCCAGAGGCCTCCGCACCCTACAAAATCAACGTCGACGACCCCCCTAACGGGTCCCACACCTACCAAAACAATGGCGGAGACCCTCCTAGCGGGCCCCATATCTACAAAATCCATGGCGGAGACCCCCAACGGGCCCTACATCTACAAAACTATAGCGGAGACCCCCCTAGCGGCCCCACATCTACAAAACCCATGGCGGAGACCCCCAGTGGACCCCACATCCACAAAACCTATGGTGGAGACCCCCAGTGGGCCCCACATCTATCAAATCATTGGCAGTGACCCTCTACAGATCCCTGCAACCCCATGCAAACTACAGCAGCAATCCTCATAGCCTCTTCAACTAAATAAAACCCATGCTGGCAACCCTGATAGGTCCCCGCAACCCTATTAAACCCTTGGCAACGCCCTGTATAGGCCCCCGCACCCTCTACAACTCATGGTGGTATCTCCATACACATCTATAATTCACTTAAACCAATGTCGGGCACCCCAAAAGGTCTCCACACTTGCTATAAAACTCACTCTAACACTCAAAACAACCAAACTGCCCTATGAGGGACTGCATCATAGCAGTTTACCATATACTGTCCATGAGCAACTATTGTGGCATAGAAGCCAATAAAATATGACGGTGAATTCAATTCCCCTGAATGCCAAAGCTGCCTTACGGCAAGCTATACTATACTAGCATTCTGTATACGATCCACAAGCGTCTGTTGTGACATAGAAGTCAACAACATAAACCAATTCTGTCCTATGGCAAGTAAAATAACTTACCATATACAATCAACGGGCAACCATCATAGCATAGAAGCCAATTCTGTGTGACCTTGAAGTCAAACATCCATAACATAATGCCTGGTCCGGGACGACCTTAAACTAACACCCATATCCGAAATGAGCTTAAACTAATACACATATGAAACCATCGTGACACAGAAGCCAACTTTATGTGACATTGAAGTTCAACACCGACAAAAACCCAACTATATAAATTGCCCTATGGTGGGGTTATAATATAATAACCTACCATATATAATCCACGGGCATCCGCCGTGACGTAGAAGTCAACAAATCATACCAAGCTGCCCTACGGTACAAATGGACAAAGCGTGTCGTATACCATCCACGGGCTACTATTCGTAGCATATAAGCTAACAAATCGTGACATTGAAGTCAAGCACCTGAAATATATTATATCTACTAGAGCCAACTAGATTGACTCTCGTCGATACTCCCACCAAGTCCAACCTAGCATGGCCAGTTCCCCCTGAAAACCATATAAACTACCTAAAAACTGCTCTATGGCAAGATAATAGTATCTATCGTACACAATCCATAGACAGCCCTTCGTGACATAGAAGTCAACTGTCCCACCAGGCGTGCAACTTGCAATATACTTTGTGGTTGGACTCCCTTTTTATGACATTGAAGTCAACTATTCTATTGAGCATGTCAAAACTGCCCTACGGTCTGGATGATACATTCTATAAAACCGTATACAATCCACGGGCGTAAACAGTAGCGCAGATACACATCTTCTCAACGGCGGAAGAATATATAGCAGGAGATGTATTTTTGTAATGTACATAACATGAAATGTATATGCGGCTAAATATGTATAAATTGAGATGTACTTCATTACAAATGATAATATGAAATACATGCTATGATTGTTGCTCATGTATGTGTGTGTGTGTGTTGTTATTGCTATTTAATACTTTATAGAAATAAACCACTGGTAAAAAGTTCTTTCTGTTTAACAAGGGGGGAGGGGGTAATTAACTACAGGGGATTGCGCTTGTAGGAAATCTAGTCCCCAAAATCAAAAAACCCTTTCCGAAGGGTGGATCTGTGAATTCATGCTACATCGGTCACATCTGATTAGCCCCTCAACCATATACTTACATACATATGCATCGCGGTAATGCATCGCACTGAGGAGTCAGGCGAATCTGCATCGATATGACCCTTTAAGACCCATACATGGACAAAGGATACTCAGGGAACCCTCTCTGCGGCGAGCACTCATTTTCATGCACCATCCAAACACTTGACTGTAACATCGAATCATTTGCCTATAATATACTGGCAACAATAAATAGCATGATGAAGTTGCCTGTAACTTGTAAGCAGTTGCATGTAACATGTAGAAAAATTTGGTATATACCTGTTTAGAAGTTACAGGCAACTGTTTATAAGTTACAGACGAGTTCTTACAAGTTACAGGCAACTGTTTAGAAGTTACAGGTAAGTGCTTAGATATTACAGGCAAATGCTTATAAGTTACAGGCAACTGTTTAGAAGTTATAGGAAACTTTTTAGATATTCAAGTATCGACGAGATATTCACAATTTTTTAGAAATCAAGCATCAATGAGATATTCACAATATTTTAGAAAAGAAACAACTTCGAATTGCAATGTAAGATTAACCGAAAGGGTATCAATTTTATCTAATTTGTATCTCGGGCATTGTCGATTCCTCGGTCGTTGCTGATTTCTTGGTCATTTTCGATTTATCCGACGTCGTTAACTCCAATTCTGGAGCCACTGATTTAGCCGACGTATTTTTCATCAATTTCAAGGCCTTATCCTTTGATTTAGGAGACATTCTACATGGAGTGATGGTGATGAAGTTGTTCTCATGACAGAGGTGTAGATTTGCTATACTCTCTACTAGATGGTTTAAAGTGTAGCGAAAACAATAATTTTAAATTTCAAGAGAGCTATAGCAAGCACACAAAGAATCAAGACCAATGACTATGTTCAGTTGATAAAACTGCACATTTGTATTACATTTTTCCTACCATTTTCATATTAAAAAAGGACTTTATTATAATATATTATACATATGAGGGTTTATGTGTAAAAACATTATTTTCCATGTGTTAATATATTTTAATTATCATTTGGTAGGAAAATGTATGCAAATATTATTGACCTAATCCTAGTAGAACAAAGTCTACTAAAATCTTATTTGAGTTGTTGTGCAGAATATTTCCAAGTTGTTATGAAGAATTTATCAAACAAATCAATTTGTTAAAGAAAACTTGCCAAATTAAGAAGCAAAACTTGGAGACCAAGTCTGGAAGCAACCGAGAGAAGATTTCTGAATTCTAAAGATACCTAGGATTGCCAAATGTCAAAATCAGAGAGCCCAAGAAAATTGGTGAAGAGATCCTCACCATTGGCCGCGGAACCGCGGCCAAACCCCCCTGTTGGCCGCGGATCCACGGCAATCTAGAGAGATTGTGTGCTAAAATTTTGTGGAGTAAATCTCTGCTGAATTTTACCAAGTTTCCAACTAAAAGATTCTGGATTTTCACTATAAAAGGGCACCGAGGGTCTCTTGGAAAAGCTATCAAGCCGAAGAGATCACGAAGTCCAAGACGGCTCACGCATCCAGGCTGATCATCAACTGTCCGTCTACCTCCTTGGAAGAGATCGAGAAGCAAACTAGTCTTTGTAATCATTTTCTAAGGAATCAAAGTGTAGATTGTTCAAGTTGATTAATAAAGGTAGTTATTTTATTTAATTCTTTTGCATTATGTTTTCCCTCTCTGTCTTTTCATCTTCTTCTCCCAACATGCGCGAGTAATTCTCCGCTTGTTAGGGTTCGTAGGATTAGGGTAGGCTAATGGACAATGAAAATAATTAAACCCTTTTTAAGTCCTATAAAGTTTAGGAACTTTATCAAAAGAATCATTAACATTCTAATCGGACGCGCTAGCAATTCTTTGCTAGTTCCGACCGCGATTAAAGATTAGATTAATGATTGTTTTGGTAAAGGCTAGATAATGAACGGAGTTCCGTGTCGAGATAAGGGTTAAGAGTGGGATTCCTTTTCCCTCCAGAAACCCTAATCTACACGCATCACCGTCGTTCTAGTTCTAAATCTATTAATGGATAAAAATGGTAACTTTTAATTAATCGTCCATAACTACTAAATCCTAACGAACCCTACAAGCCTTCTTATTATATTAACTACATCTCTAAAATAATCTAGATCTATATTTTACATTCTTGTTTAACGTAGATCTAGAAACCATTCTATAAAAATTCTTTATCCCTCCTCTCTTTCTCAACACATCTAAAGTAAAAGTAAAAGGTTCCACGTTTCCCAGAGGACGACCCGTACTCATCTCGGTCTAGCTACACGCGACACCGTTATTGATTGCGGTTACACTACAAACAAACACTTTCTCGCACCAATCAAATGGCGCCGTTGCCAGGGATACGTGCGTAAATTTTTTATTTTTACTATTTGTGTTGAATTCTTAGACGACCCATATCATTATTAACACAAAACTGCAAATTGCATATTTAACGATTTGTGCGTGAATTTTTGCAAGGAGATCTGGAGTCACAGAATTAAGGAGAACAGAAAACAGAGACATTTTTAGAGATCCAGAGGAGCACAGAAGGCTATACAAAAAAATTTCATCAACTGTTCCTTCTGCCACGCGGCGGAACCGCGGCAAAAGTACCCCTTCTGCGGCGGAATCGCGGCGGGTTGGAGGAATTAGGGCTTCAATCTTCTCTGGTATCTTTCTCAACTCCTTCTCTCTCTCCTCAAATCCAATAAAATCTATTTTCTGCAGGATTCTTTGCAAAATTGCGCCGCTCAAAAATCTTTTTGCAAAAGTTTTGTGATTGGTTTTGTTTTACATATTTAATACGGACTTTAAGGGGCAAAGACCAAATCAAGATTAGGTAGGGATTTCATCACCCTTCCTAAGCCCCACAAATCACAAACTGAGCATATAGATCAACCCTTCATTAATTTAAAAAATATCTAGACCAGACTATAAGGACTGTCGCGCTCAATAAGGACAGAGGAAGGTCGTGGGTAATCTATCGTTTATCCGCATTACTTTTGTAGTGCCTAGGCAAGTGTGACAAAGGCTAGTGGTTTTTAATTAGGCCCACGACGTGGTTCCTTCCCACTTACCTGGCACTTATCTGGCTACAAGGGTAGTACGGAGGCGGTAGAGGATTGATCCTACGGCTTGTCCTTTGGAAGTCTAGGAGCGGTCTAGAGACTGGACCTAGGTGACCTTAGTTCTAGGGTTGCTTGTGCATCTTAGGGAGATTTGTCTTGAGTCCCACATTTTTCAAAAACAAGCCAATTTTAAAATCCCACACACGCTGCCACTTACACTAAACCCGCTTAGTGCATGCTCGGCTGGACACGGGATCCTAGTGCCCGTCTTGTCTGCGTTCCTGCTATCGACGCTGAAGTCGGTACTTCTTCATCTTCTTTTCCTCCACCACACACCACATCGACCATGATGGACGGCACTCCATCTAATTATAACACCACACTGCCACCGTCCGAAGGTGCGCAGAATCCACCGCGCATCTCTCTCCAAGAGAGATGCTATCCTATTCGTGGTCCTCTTCCTACTTGTCTATCTCTTCCACCACCTAATGGGGATAATTTCGAAATTAAACCCCACTACATCAACCTACTGCCCAAATTTCACGGGCTTGAGTCGGAAGACGCGTACATTTTCATCACCAAATTCGAAAACGTATGCGCAATGATGGGTACTTCACAATTGACTTTAGATGCTATGCGCTTACGTCTTCTCCCATTCACACTGTGCGACTTGGCAGAAAAATGGCTTTATAATACTGCCGCACACTCTATCACTAATTGGGATGAATTCTTCGTAGCATTTCTTAAGAAGTTTACCCAAATCATAAGACTGCACATATTAGGAGCGAGATCAACCAGTTCACCCAGCTTCCCAATGAACCATTTTGGAAGTGCTTTGAACGTTTCAAAGATCTGCTTGTCCAATGCCCCCATCACGGAATACAAAGATGGGATTTATGTCGGATTATATATGAGGGCATTAACCCAGCGACAAAGCATATGCTTGAAACAATGTGTCAATGCAATTTCATGTCTAAAGATGACGGTGAAGCATGGAAATATCTGGAAGATCTCGCTGAACACACGTTGCAGTGGGAAAGCGTAAGACCACCTACAACTAAGGGAGGTATTCACCAGCTCGACGTTTCCATCGCAGTGAAAGCCGAAATGGCAGCGATACAAAAGAAACTCGACGCTATTGAAAACAAGTTCTCATCATTCTCCCTAAATTAGGTCACGCTTCCTAAGACCGTCTGTGGTTGCTGTTCGGATCCTTCACACTTAACGGAAGAATGTCCTATGAATGCATCGTTTCAAGCTAATGCTGCTTTTCAGCAGCGACCTAGAAACGACCCTTATTCTTCCATGTACAATCAAGGATGGAGGAATCATCCTAACTTTGCTTGGAATCAAAACCAACAAAGCAATTATCAAAGACCTCCTCCACAGCAACCACAACCACAGAATCAGCCCCCCTTTCAATCACAGAATTTCCAAAATCCGGCCAACATTTCTACACCACAAGTGGCCGGTACTGACAACTCACTTGCACAAACTTTGGATATGTTCATGAAACAATCCATGCAAATTTCGGCTGATATGAGGTCTTCTATTGATACCCTAACGAAAAACTCATCTTCCCATGGTGAGAGTATTAAATCAATAGAAAACCAAATCGCACAGTTAAACGCCGCAATGAGTGCGAGAGAGAAAGGGAAACTCCCATCTCAACCCCTACCGAATCCTGGCCATTCACAAAGTCATAATATGAATGCCGTCACTACGTTGAGATCGGGGAGAGTGCTGAACAACCAAGTGGGTGAGCAATTTGATGATAGTGACATATTTGATACCCCTTCTTCTTCTTCTTCTTCCCCTAACTCGTCTAGTCTTCCACCTTCATCCGAGCCTATTCTCCGTTTTCCCCAAGGCTCAAACATTTCGCCAAATCTATCTAAGTCGATGCCCACTCCAATTTTGGGATCGAATCCGTCGCCACAGTCTTCTCCACAAACGTTGGACCCAAAACTTATTGATCGAGCTCCATTTCCAAACCGATTAAGGGCCAACCGACCTAACCCGCAAATGGAAAAGATTGTGGAAATGTTTAAGCAAGTGAGCGTGAATATTCCTCTCCTAGATGCTATTCAACAAGTCCCATCTTATGCAAGAATCCTTAAAGACTTGTGCACTAGGAAGAGAAAAACTCAAGTGCCTAAAAAGGTTTTCATGACGAGTAATGTTAGCACAGCTTTCACCCAACAAATACCTAAGAAACGTAAGGACCCCGGCTGTCCTACAATCTCTATTTCTATTGGGGGTAAAAATATAAATCGTGCTTTACTCGATCTAGGCGCTAGCGTCAACTTGCTTCCTTATTCAGTATACGAGCAGCTAGGAATTAGAGAGTTAAAACCCGCCCATTGTACTCTCCAGATGGCAGACCGATCTATCACCAAACCTCGGGACGAACTAGAGGATGTGTTAATTAAAGTCGGGGAATTCATATTTCCCGTGGACTTTATTGTTTTAGATACACAACCTGTGGCAAACCCACGCAATCAAATCCCGGTGATACTTGGTCGACCCTTCCTAGCAACTTCTAACGCTGTTATTAATTGTCGTAACGGTTCTATGAACTTATCCTTCGAGAAAATGACAATTGAGCTTAATATTTACAAGCTAGGAAGTCAGCCGTCAGAACCTTCTGCTCATTTGCTGGATATTTGTTCCATCCACGAGATAGCTTCCGAAAGCTGCATGGATGAGGAGCTTTGCTTTGATGTTCTCGACAACATTAATGAGACATCGTTTGATCTTGCACCACTTTACAGTGAGGATATGTTCAATGAGTCCGACCTTGAGATTGAACCCGTTGACTCGTTGCAAAAGTCAGTAGCACTTTCCGAGTCAATATCTTATGCAAGTTTTGAACCTCTTCGGGAGTCCGAATATCATTCGCTTACCCCACCTTCTATTGTCTCTCCGCCAATTCTTGATCTCAAACCGTTACCTTCTCATCTTAAATATGCATATTTAGGAGAGAATGAGACTTTGCCAGTGATTATTTCCGCTTCTCTAGCCTTAGAGCAAGAGAATGCACTTTTGGCAGTGTTGAGATCGAATCGGGAAGCATTTGGTTGGACTATGGCTGACATCAAAGGGATTAGTCCCTTAATTGTTGAACATTACATATATCTGATAGATGAAGCCAAACCAACCCGAGACCCACAAAGACGGTTAAATCCCGTTATGAAAGAGGCGGTAAAGAAAGAAATCGTCAAGTGCCTTGATAGTGGAATAATTTACCCCATATCTGATAGTCAATGGGTAAGTCCAATTCATGTGGTCCCTAAAAAGTCTGGCATCACGGTCATCACTAATGAGGCTAATGAGTTAATCCAAACACGCACCCAAACTGGGTAGCGCGTATGTATCGATTACAGGAAACTCAATGCCGCGACGAGGAAAGATCATTTCCCTCTATCTTTCATTGACCAGATGTTAGAACGATTAGCGGGACACGAATACTACTGTTTCTTGGACGGATACTCTGGTTATAACCAGGTCCCCATCGCCGAAAAGGATCAAGATAAAACCACTTTTACTTGTCCTTTCGGAACTTTTGCTTATAGACGCATGCCCTTTGGGTTATGCAACGCTCCCGCTACATTTCAGCGGTGCATGATGGGGATATTTTCAGATATGGTGGAAAATTTTCTAGAAATTTTTATGGACGATTTCTCCATTTTGGGGGACTCCTTTGAGGACTGCCTTCGTAATCTTGACGCTGTTCTTACCCGCTGTAAGGATAAGAACCTGACTTTGAATTGGGAAAAATGCCATTTTATGGTCCAAGAAGGTATTGTACTTGGACATATAATTTCACATAAAGGCATTGAGGTCGACAGAGCTAAAATAGATGTCATTCAAAACCTCTCTCGTCCCAATTGCGTCAAAGATATACGATCCTTCCTTGGTCATGCAGGATTTTATAGGAGATTTATTAAGGACTTTAGCAAAATTGCTAGACCCTTAACCCTTCTATTGGCCAAGGACACTACTTTTCACTTCGATTCAGATTGTGAGGCTGCTTTTGAATCGCTTAAAGAATCACTCACTACAGCCCCCGTTCTATCATCTCCGGATTGGAACCACCCGTTCGAGCTTATGTGTGACGCATCAGATTTTTCTATTGGTGCTGTCTTAGGACAGCATATTGATAAGATGCCACATGTAATTTACTATGCAAGTAGGACCTTGAATGATGCACAAATAAATTACACAACTACCGAGAAAGAACTCTTGGCAGTTGTATTTACATTAGAGAAATTCAGGCCCTACTTGATTGGCTCGCCTATTGTGGTTTACACAGATCACTCCGCCCTACGACATCTTTTATCGAAGAAGGATGCGAAGGCCAGGCTAATACGTTGGATCCTATTGTTACAGGAATTTTATCTTGTCATCAAAGACAAGAGTGGATGTGAAAACGTTGTAGCCGACCATCTTTCACGCATCACTTCTTCGCCAACTGTGACCGTGCCGATAAATGACTCATTTCCCAACGAACAGCTCTTGAATGTATCCTACGAACCTTGGTTTGTGGATATCGTGAACTATCTTGCGACGGGACTTATACCTAGCGATTGGTCGAAACAAGACAAACTTCAATTTTTATCCCAAGTAAAATATTTTTACTGGGATGAACCATATCTATTCAAGTATTGTTCCGATCAAATCATTCGCAGGTGTGTCCCTAACGATGAATTCAAGAGCGTGTTATCATTTTGTCATGATCAGGCCTGCGGCGGTCACTTTGGACCTCGAAAAACGGCGGAGAAAGTTTTGCAATGTGGCTTTTATTGGCCAACATTATTTAAAGATGCATTTGAACATTGCAAAACTTGTCCGCGATGTCAGCATTTGGGTCGGATTTCACGTAGGAATGAGATGCCGCTCCAACCTATATTGGTTGTGGAAATATTTGATGTTTGGGGTATTGATTTTATGGGCCCTTTTCCCAACTCCTTTGGGAATTTATATATCTTGTTAGCAGTTGATTATGTCTCGAAGTGGGTGGAAGCTGTACCGTGTCGCACTAATGACAACAAAGTTATCATTAAGTTTCTTAAAGAAAATATCTTTTCGAGATTCGGACACCCTCGCGCTATCATTAGCGACAACGGGACACATTTCTACAATAGGTCTTTCGAGGCCTTGATGCGGAAATATTCAATCACTCACAAGCTTTCTACGCCCTATCACCCCCAAACAAGCGGGCAGGCTGAGATCTCAAATAGGCAGATCAAACAGATATTGGAGAAGACGGTTTCGAAAACCCGTAAGGATTGGTCAACCAAATTGACGGATGCTCTTTGGGCATTCCGCACCGCTTATAAGACCGATCTTGGTATGTCTCCATACCGTCTTGTGTTTGGGAAGGCATGTCACCTCCCTGTCGAGATTGAACATAAGGCAATGTGGGCTATTAAAGAGCTTAATTTTGATCTTGATCATGCAGGCAGCTATCGGAAGCTGCAATTGAATGAGCTAAGCGAACTCCGCGATGAAGCTTACGATAATGCGGTGATAGTAAAGAATAGGACAAAAGTGTTCCACGATAAAAATCTTTTTAGAAAAACCTTCACATCGGGGCAACAAGTCCTTCTTTACGATTCCCGTCTCCATCTTCATCCGGGTAAGCTTAAATCTCGTTGGAAAGGACCTTTTGTGGTGCGGTATGTACACTCGCACGGGGCAGTTGAGGTCGAAAATTTGAAAAACGGTTCGATTTTTAAAGTGAATGGGCATAGATTAAAACCGTATTTTTCTGCTGACCCCGCGGAGGAGCTCCTGTTTTTACAGGAGCCGCTTTATCAAAACTAAATTTCCTCCGCCCCACCTCCATGTTTTTGTAACATTTTCTCATTTTAAGAAATGGAGGTGAGTAAAAAATGGATTTGATTGAATATCTGTGCGTGTCAAAGAATAAGTTTGGGGGAATTTTTCATTTAACTATTATTTTACCCCTTGTATCTCTCCCTTAGTATACAGGTCCTTGTTCTCAAAAGGCTATATCAGTGAGGACACCGCTGAAAACAGGTTTGGGGGGGGAGGTTTGTATTCACTGAATTATCTTTGACACCGGGCATTAAAATTTTTTTATAACAAAAGAATAGAAAGTGAAACATTACATCCAAAAGATAGGAATAATTTAAGAAAACCAAGAAAATTAGAAGTTTTCTTAAACGAACTAGTAATAAGTGGTTATGAGCTGTTGTCCCAAGGGTTAGTAAAATGAAGGAAGTCACTAATCTGAGGATAAAAATAAGTCTGAAAAATAATTTCTATTCTGGAAGCCAAACATTTGAATGTTGATACCCTACTATATGCACTTACACACGTCTTGAAACTCGGGATAGTAGAGGATACCTTGAAATGCTCTTGTCTAAAAGCCAAAGTATGAAGGAAATAAAAAAAATTGAAGAAAATATAAAAATGGTGAAAAGAAAAAAATGAACACTGGTTTTGTTATCGCCAAGGCAGCAATAAAAAAAATATAGCGAGGGTGCCTCTTCACCTAGTGCCCTAAGGCCAACAGGTCTAGGAGTCACTGCTAAGCCTTAGGTGATGCAAGACGAGGAAAACATTATCACCTAATCAGCAAGCACATGAGTAATCGGTTGGTTAGTACCTCAAGAAGTATTAACGGTCGCATGAAAATGTGTGAGCAAATCTAAATATTCATCAAATTAAAAAGTACTAAGGTAGATGGACAAGAGTATGATAGCTTGAATTGAATTCTCCGAGTGTAGGGATGTCCATTTCACACACGTGGGGTTATATGATCAATGTTTGGATGAAAGATAGGATTGAAGAATAAAGATGATGTTTTATTGAGGGATGATGTGATTTCTAACATTTTTCATGACTATTAAGATAGGGCTCATAACAACTAAAAAGCTAGTGTAGTTGGAAACTCTTCTTTTTCAAGGCCTTTCTTTTATGGTTCTTATCTTTATATGTAAATTTCACCATCTTTCTTTTGTTATTGGATTTTATGGGTGTAATCCGCTGAAAACCCTCAGGAGACAACACTCCTCCTACTAGGGACACCTAGAGGTTTAACGGCTTGTTGCACGTGCTCAGTACAATCGTGTTGCCTACGAAAGTGTGCTTAGTTTTCTCCTTTCTTTTTCTCCTCTTGAATAAACTAGTTTGCTCGGGACGATCAAAGATAAGTTTGGGGGTATTTGTTCAGTTGATAAAACTGCACATTTGTATTACATTTTTCCTACCATTTTCATATTAAAAAAGGACTTTATTATAATATATTATACATATGAGGGTTTATGTGTAAAAACATTATTTTCCATGTGTTAATATATTTTAATTATCATTTGGTAGGAAAATGTATGCAAATATTATTGACCTAATCCTAGTAGAACAAAGTCTACTAAAATCTTATTTGAGTTGTTGTGCAGAATATTTCCAAGTTGTTATGAAGAATTTATCAAACAAATCAATTTGTTGAAGAAAACTTGCCAAATTAAGAAGCAAAACTTGGAGACCAAGTCTGGAAGCAACCGAGAGAAGATTTCTGAATTCTAAAGATGCCTAGGATTGCCAAATGTTAAAATCAGAGAGCCCAAGAAAATTGGTGAAGAGATCCTCACCATTGGCCGCGGAACCGCGGCCAAACCCCCCTGTTGGCCGCGGATCCACGGCAATCTAGAGAGATTGTGTGCTAAAATTTTGTGGAGTAAATCTCTGCTGAATTTTACCAAGTTTCCAACTAAAAGATTCTGGATTTGCACTATAAAAGGGCACCGAGGGTCTCTTGGAAAAGCTATCAAGCCGAAGAGATCACGAAGTCCAAGACGGCTCACGCATCCAGGCTGATCATCAACTGTCCGTCTACCTCCTTGGAAGAGATCGAGAAGCAAACTAGTCTTTGTAATCATTTTCTAAGGAATCAAAGTGTAGATTGTTCAAGTTGATTAATAAAGGTAGTTATTTTATTTAATTCTTTTGCATTATGTTTTCCCTCTCTGTCTTTTCATCTTCTTCTCCCAACATGCGTGAGTAATTCTCCGCTTGTTAGGGTTCGTAGGATTAGGGTAGGCTAATGGACAATGAAAATAATTAAACCCTTTTTAAGTCCTATAAAGTTTAGGAACTTTATCAAAAGAATCATTAACATTCTAATCGGGCGCGCTAGCAATTCTTTGCTAGTTCCGACCGCGATTAAAGATTAGATTAATGATTGTTTTGGTAAAGGCTAGATAATGAACGGAGTTCCGTGTCGAGATAAGGGTTAAGAGTGGGATTCCTTTTCCCTCCAGAAACCCTAATCTACACACATCACCGTCGTTCTAGTTCTAAATCTATTAATGGATAAAAATGGTAACTTTTAATTAATCGTCCATAACTACTAAATCCTAACGAACCCTACAAGCCTTCTTATTATATTAACTACATCTCTAAAATAATCTAGATCTATATTTTACATTCTTGTTTAACGTAGATCTAGAAACCATTCTATAAAAATTCTTTATCCCTCCTCTCTTTCTCAACACATCTAAAGTAAAAGTAAAAGGTTCCACGTTTCCAGAGGACGACCCGTACTCATCTCGGTCTAGCTACATGCGACACCGTTATTGATTGCGGTTAACTACAAACAAACACTTTTTCGTATCAATCAGACTACAACATGACACAATAAATGAGAGCAGTATCTACAAGTTTGCGAACTACAACATTTGTAGCGCGTTGGTCACCTCTCCTTAAACTCCAGCTAAACTCCTTGAATCCGGAATTGAGCTTGAATGGAGATCTTCTTGTCAAAAATGATCCACCTTGAGAAATGACCAACTCAAGCTCCACTTCACAAATGAGATGTATATGAAGTAACTAGTCAATACTAACTTGCTAGATTAGTGTAAGAAGATGATGTAGAATAATTTCACACTAATTTTTCCTCTCTTTTTCTTTTTCACTCTCCACTATATTTTCAAGAGGGAGAAGATCAAGATAAGAATCAAGTATGAGAACAAAAGAAGCTAAACATTTTAATATAAATGATAAAACAAGAATTTTCCCTAAAAATCCACAAACTTCTCATTTTCATGACTCGTTTATGCAATTAAACAAATAATGAAAATGATTTGTTCTCATGTCATTCTTTATGTGATTCTCATACACACAATTAATATGCATCATATACATATTAAATAATATTAGTATCATATACAAATATATTTAAAGAGAGGAAAAATAAAGTAATTATGATATTAATATATATATATATATATATATATATTAAATCAACACTTTATTTAATAATCCGGTTATATCAATATATATACCGGCTAATATCATAAAAAGCCCAATTAAAATATGTGTATCAAATACACGTGCTTAATCGAACTCCTGCATATATCTCCTTAAATACACTACATCGTTTCAGCTAAGCTGGGAAATCTCTGTGTAGGACTCTAAAGACTCGACAATACACTGGCAGTAGGTCGGGATCATATCCATATCCCATAAGCACGTCATCGGTACTAGCTGCACATAACGGTTACCCAGGTATTGATCGAAAAAAGGGCAATGAGCAAGCTCATCCGAACCCTGCAAAGTCTATCAATGGCATTCACCGTATAGTCCGGTCTCTTCGTCTAAGAATATTGCATACCGGGTCTAGCAGGTGGAAACCATCAGACTCCCAATAACCCGATAAGTCATACTAATATCAAGCTCATAACCACCTGAGAAACTACTGATAACACTTATCAATAAATCCCCTCTACCTTGGCTAAAGAATTATGGTTATAGCCAATCGCGTACAGTGCGATATCAACTCCCTATAACGGGAGAGATGAAATCCCTTCGATTGCTCGCTTCCTCCATGTACTTCGGGACTGTACCCAACTAAAACCTGTTGCACGACTCTTTAAAGCCGTGGTAGGGTACTAATCAAAGTACAGTGGGAACACACATAAGTCACTATGACGATCTCAGGTCTACAGACTACCATGTACTTATGTCACAAGAGAACTGCTATCTGACAATGGATATAATACCATCTAGTAGTTCTCTGGTGAATCCGTCCAGTGAAACTCATTCACCAATGAGCACATATATACAATTTTTGGTGTCAAACACCAATGGCTATGGGATCAACCATCGCCCTAGTCGGGGTCAAGAAACGTATACATTAGTCTCCTCTGGAATATCGATGGTTAGTCTCGATACTCTCACGACTAAGGACATTTAAGGATGTGCTTATGGACTACCCAGACTCCACTGGTATGATCCATATCATAATCCTGGTAGTCAAGAAAAGATCCCAATGGCTTTATCATTATGTATTAGCGATACATGATAAAAGTAAAACGTATACAAATTAATGATAAAGACAAACCAGATAGCATACTATCATCTCGAGTAAGATTGTTCTGTCAGTATAGGTCCTCTTTCAATTACAATAATTGCCTTGAGGGCACCTATATCCAACAATTTCCCACTTGCATTTAAGGCCAATTATTGCGGTATCGCATACCCAACTTCTCTACTAGCAGTTTCGCAAACCGTGTTCGAGAAACAGCCTTAGTGAGTAGATCCGCTTCAATATTTCTTTTTGTATCTCTCTGCATCTTAACTTCATGGATATCAACTATCTCCCGAACTGAGCGATACTTGCCTTAGAATTTGTCTGGATATGCGATGGGACCAAGTTCATAAATGAACAATATTATCCAGCAACTTTTTGGGCTGTATCCACAGCTGATTCATAATCAGCACCCAGCGTCATGATTACCTCAGTATCTCACTTGGAACCCTTTTTAATATACTGCTCCTCCAAAAGAGGGTAAACTTATAACTCGTGACAGACACTCTATCATACATGTCATCTTGGAAACCAAAATTGGTAACCGCCTTCTGTTGGAGGATACCATTACCATACACCACGAACATTCTCATATGTTCTTCACTGGTTCCTTTTGTTTCATCAAGATTGGACTAATATCTGCTTATGACAGCAACATCTGGTCAAGTACATGACATCACATGATCGAACCAATTACCGAAGCAAATGAAAAGTCATTCATACAAGTCCCTCTATTCATCAGTCTTGAAGAGATCTTTTTAAAGAGGGTGACTCTGCCATATGCGGGTACACTACCGCGCTATAAGTCGTCCATTATAAACCTCTTTAGAATGGTGTCATTCTACCTGAGTTGGGATAAACCTAAAAACTCACTAGATCTATCTCTATAGACTTAGTCACCGAAATGATTAATATATTATCATATATGGAGAAACACCTGTGACAACCACAATTTGACCGAGCTGTAGTATAGGAACATCACTTCCTATCACGAGTTTTTCATTCACATACAATATGAGGAATATGACATTTCTCCCTACATCCTTCTTACAAATATCGGGTTCATCTTTTTGATGAAGTCAAACACTTTGACCGCAACATCAAAACAGATGGTTCATCTCTGCCATGCCTGTTTTAGTCTATAAATAGACTTAAGTAACTTGCACACCTTTCGCTGCTCCCACTGACTACAATAACCCTCTGGCAGAGTCATATACACGTACACTTCTAAATCCTAATTTAAAAAGACGTTATATTCATTCATTTGCCAGATATCATAGTCATGAAGAACAGTAGTGGCAAGTTATATCCATATGGACTTCAGCACAGACATTGAAGTAAAAGTTTTATCACAATCCACATCAGGTATTTGATGAAAATCTCTTACTACATGTCTAAACTTATTAGGTGATTACCTTTCCATCTGCACTGATCTCAAAGATCTACTTGCTCCTGATGAGTTTTACCCTTTACGAGCACCCAACAAAGTCCATACTTTGTTGCATTGCATGGAGTCCAACTTGGATAACTTGGTATCCATCCATTAGTCGGAAGTCACTACTTTCTATGACCTACTGATATAGTAGGGTCATCATCACATGATGCAAGCCTCCCTGTCACCGTCTACTAGGAAACCGAAGTATCTCTCGGGTGGCTGAGGTTACCTACTAAATCTGCATAGTGGCTAAGGTTTGTCAGGGTCAATTGAATCTACAGGTTCTACTGAATCTTCAGTAATCGTTTGTGATTCTAGAATCACTTCCGGTTCTACCATACTCCCACTAATTTCTTTTGCAAGAAATTCATTTTCTTAAAAGATGGCAAGTCAAGAACAAAACAACTTTTGATCTTAAAAATGGTAGAAGTTAAATCCTTGCCAAAGCTTTAGATAACCCACAAATCGCATATTACCGAAATGTGTCTTGAGTTTTTCCGGATTGTGTTTTTAAGTATAAACCGGATAACTCTATATCTTAACAATCTTAAAATATGTTCTCATTATATATCACATATAGAATCGCAGGCACTTATTTAGATGGAACCATATTCAATTGGTATGCAACTGTTTCCAGTGTATATCCCTAAATGAAAAAGGCCACTCAGCATTACTTATCAAGGAGCAAACCATCGGATGAGTAATTTGAGAGAAAATCAAATTCTTAATTACGGAATACCTAGCAAAGTATCCATATACTTGAAAACTTCAAAGAATTTTGACATTTCCAACGTTTGGTTTTCTACTTTATTCTTATATCCTACGAACTTCTCAAAATCTTTGGACTTTGCACTTCAACAAGAATGTGTGCCTAAAACCAGAGAATTCATAGGAAAATGAAATAAAGTGTGAGTACCAACCCCTAGTCCGAATGGATATCGGACAACATACATCAATATGCATAAGTCCTTTGAGTTCATTAACTCATATTCTCTGTGTTGTAATTTGAAAACTGTATTTTAGTTAAGAATGTTTACACCGTTATCTTTACGCACCTTACCCAATCAACAAATTGATTTAGATAAATATTTAGAACATGTTTTTCAAAATTTATATCCCACTTTATCTAAATAAAGAGGCATATATATCTGTTTTAAAAATTAGTGCATAATAACAGTTATTCAAAACCAAAAGTTTGCCGATTGGCAAAGCTAGGTAATTTCCCCAATAGCAACAATTGCTCCAATTTCGGACATTGAGGATCAAATCACCTTTACCAATACTCTACTCTTTCTCAGTATCTGTAACATCTTGCAGATGTAGGATATTAATCCGGTATCTTTATACCCAGGAGTTAGAGTTGATAGAGAAAAGATTTCAATTACAATCACACAAAAAACATGAAACATCAAAATGTTTTGAGGGGTAGCCTAGTATTCCTAGTAATGCCTCTTTCACTGTCCAGGGTCATAACAATAGTTACATTTTCCTTTCCGCTCACTTCAACTCCTTTAAATGTCTCTCCATCTTACCTTTCGTATACCGAACTTATACTAGTTGGTTTTCTTCTTACCCTTCCTTTCAACTCCAGCCTCGATATTGGAAGAAAACTATCCTATAAGCGTAACCGGTATATTCTCCTTATTTAAGGAGCTCTCAAACTTAAGAAAATGTGGTGAGAACAGACAAGTGAACAATTCACTTTTTTCCAGAACTAGTGGCCATTCTTGAACCGAAACAATTTCTTCGAGTTCGTATCTAACCATATGATGGCCTTCCAAGCAATATGGATCTCCGTACCGAATACAGAGGGATCTGAAATAACCAAGTGGAAGTAGGAGCGGAAAGGACATGTGCGACTTTGTCATGAGTTAGGGCAATCATGACATTCCAAAACCGAAGATTGTAAAAAAGATTCGGTTAACTTGGTTTACTAATTTTAGTTTAAGGTCAGTCA
This sequence comes from Agapanthus africanus, assembly GCA_030015575.1. NCBI lineage: Eukaryota > Viridiplantae > Streptophyta > Magnoliopsida > Asparagales > Amaryllidaceae > Agapanthus > Agapanthus africanus. The sequence continues at coordinate 484,084,627 of CM057343.1, read as the reverse complement.
TAGATAGCTGCCACAGAGAGAGAGAAAAGAAACACTCAGCGTGTACTCTATCCTAAATTAGATTGGTTAATTAATTTATCTAATCATGTCTCCCATTATTTTGTCGAATTCTCTCTCAAATCCTAAAAGGAGAACCAGCCGGGATAATACATAGAAAATTTCTCATGAGTAACCATTACTTACAGTGAGAATTGGGATCCAAACTATCATGGTATGGTAACCTTGATAAGGTCAATAAATCACCCCACTCCATAGAAGTTATGTAATCACATTGCAAGCTTCAACACTTGAAACTCCCGATAAGGTTTCTACCCCTAATCTCTTATGACCTTGATAAGGTCAATAAACCATAAGCCGCTAATCAAGTTCAACCCGTCATTTTGTGATTAATTTAGATCCACTCGCACGAGCCCTTGACAAGATCAACAAGGCTATGCGACTGTCCTAACTAATCGCATCATATGCTAGCAGGAAAATATCATTTAGCTACCGTACACTACGTCTTGACAAGGTCAACAAACACAACACGAATACTAAGTACTCTACTACCTGAAATGACAGTGGGTTACGGCTAGTTTTGAAGAAAACCTTTAACGTAATGAACTTGATATCATTGAAGGAACCGTGTGGTTTTGAAAATTTAAAGTTACATAGAGTTTTCTTAAGTGCGGATTCCCCGTGAAGGGATCAGGGTTCTTACCTCATCGAATGAGGTACAGGATATTCCTAACCGAATATCTCTATGCAAAGCAAAAGCAAATGACTATAATTTCTTTTGAAAAAAATCCGGTTCCAACAACGTGTTTTAGGTTTTGTTTTCTATGTACTGATTCAAATTAATGCAATCTCATCAATTAGATAATCACATATTATCTAGCATCTTCTCACACCATTACAGAAAAGTATGATATGAAAAGAAAAATAGAATGTTATATATGTCATCCGCATTCGCCACGGAGCCTTGGATCTGTTGGATATGTATGCCCTAGAGGCCTTTATTGTATAGGATGCTAGGGATATATGTGTACAGGACAATCTTACTCGATATGATAATATGCTATTTGGTTTGTCTTTATCTTAACATGTGATGTATTTTACTTTGTATTTCATATCTTGTATACATGTTGATAAAGCCCGTAGGATCTTTGCCTGACTACCTGCATTGGGATAGCGATCATACTTGTGGGAGCTGGGTAGTCAATAGGCACATCCTTAAAAGTGTCCCTAGTAGTAGGAGTATCGAGACTGGGCATCGATACTTCAGAGTAGACTAGTGTATACATATCTAGACCCTGACGAGGGACAATAGATTGGTCCCGCAACCATTGGTGAGCTGCACTTAAGATTGTATACAGGAGCTCACTGGGTGTGAGTACACCGGACAGGACTCGCCGAGAACTGACAAGATGGTATTATACCTAGCGTTAGATAGTAGTTCTCTGGTGACATGAGTGCAGATAGTCTATCGACCTGAGGTCATCATTTGTCTCGTGTGAGTTCCCAGTGTGCTTTGATTACTACCCTACCATGGCTCGAAGGAGTCGTGCAAACAAGTTTTAGTTGGGTACAGTCCCGAGCCACATGGGGGCAGTGAGCGACTGTTGGGGATTCGTCTCTCTCGGTATAGGGAGTCGATGTCACGCAGTGATCGGTTGGTCAACACCATAAGTCCCTGGCCACGGCGGATTGAGAATTACTGGTGTTGGATCAGTAGATTCTCGGATAGTCTTGAGCCACACCGACACGACTTGTCTGGTTATTAGGGGTCTGACGTTTTCCACCCCCTAGACCTTTTGCAATACTCTCAGACGAACAGACCGGACTGCACGGAGATTGTCACAGACAGGCTCAGTAGGGGTTCGAATGAGTTCGCTCGTCGGCCTTCTTTTCGACATGTACCTAGATTGTCGTTACGTACAGCTAGTTCCGCTGACGTATTTGTGGTTAAACCCACTACCAGCGTACTGTCAAGTCTTTAGAGTCCCACACAGAGGGTTTCCCAGGTTTAGGCGAGACGATGTAGAGGCCGTATGGTCTTACGGCAGGGTTTCGTTCACATACGTGTACTGGCTACATGGATGATGTTCGGACGGATAATACTTGTGGGCTTTGGTTTAAGCTGGATCCTAGTATTATATTATTGGATTATTCATGTCTCATTGTATTCGTATTTTTCGAAATACGAATACGGGTATGTATATATGGTAAGGGTATTCTTGTAATTTCATAAGAATGGGCTTCTAGAAGGAGACAACTCATTACTTGATTTATCCCTTTTTGGAAAAGGATTAATGAGGTGGAATTTGAGGAGACACTTGAGGAATGGTTGAAAGCATGGCTTGGTATTTATTTATTCATTTGTGGTTACTATTCAAGTATGGGTGATTATTTTGTGAGTTAAATAATCCATGCTTGAATTATTGTGTAGAGACTTAGCCATTCTCTCAACCATTATCCATTATCTAACTTTCATTTTTCACTTCCTCACCCTCTCTCCTAATTTCCTCTCCTCCTCCCTTAAGCTCTAACCCTTCACATGTGTTATGATTCATAGAGCTCTTGAGACATATTAGTCCATTGATCATTCTCTACATCTATTTAGTAGTCTTTTTTAGCAAATTAGGCCACTAAGTTACCTCACTTGAGGTTGAAACTTGACCATAGGCCCTCGGGTAGATCTTCTTCGACATAAAGGAGACCGGCAACCGAGTTCGATTTTAGCTACCTAGGAGCCAAAGAAAGGAGAAGAAGGTTGAAGTTTGATCCAAGGAGCCAAGAACCAAGAGAAGACCCGAAGGACTTGACACGAAGGTATAACGCTCTAACCGAGTAGTTAGAACCTTCTTGTAGTATATCTTACCTAGTTAAGGTTTAATCAAGATCCTAAGTTGATAAAGTTAATGTTGCAAAGCAAATTTGATCTTTTGACAAAGAAAAAAATCGTTTTTGATGTATTCCGCCTCCTCGCGAACTCGCGGGGTGTGCGACATAAACTTACACTTGTATCAAAGCCACTTAAACATAAACTAGTTTGTTGGCAAATAGTTAGAATTTCGATCGAAAGAATTTTTGCCCAAAATCATTTTCTGGACCATGTTTGCTGTTAATTTTTAAATTGTTCAAAAAAATATTTTCAGAGGTCTTAAAAATACAAGCAGGGTTTCATAGGAACACAGAAGAAATTTCAGGCAATGATCGGTCAAGACCACCGCAGAACCGCGGCCAAACTTAGTGTTTGGCCGCCGAACCGCGGCCGAGTCAGGGCCGAGTCACTGCAAATTTCTTCTGTGGGTCTTATGTTATGAAATATGATTTCTGGAATATTTTGTTTCTCCCCAGAATTGTTTGTGTGCTGGATTGTTCATGGGGTAGACACGAATTTGTTATTCGATTGAAATTCTAAGTTATTTGGCTGATCGGGTTTTCTTTGTTTGTATCTATGTATTGTTAAACGTCTGCTAATCGCTGTACGTCGATTAGTGGGGGTTGCACATATCTGTGATTTGTGATCTGTGATGGTTTGTGTATATGGATTGTTGGATCGTCGTGAATGAATAGCCGAGGGATGCGAGAAGAGTGTTTTTCTTTTCTTTCATTCATGTTAAATTTGTAAATTGTTGTAATATTATTTTGAGGGGCACATCCGGGTTGAGATTGTAGCCACCGTTGTATTATTTCTTTTTACTGTTTTTGCTCCTAGGATAGACCCAAGGTGTGGTGGACAAACTACCGGGTTCGTGAAGTGCCGAGTGGCCTACTCATTTTTATTGAGGGAGGTTGCTTCACTTCGAGAATTCGGCGAGTAGTTTGCCGCACCCATAGGGGTTAGGTGGAGTTTTGGCTATTCATCACGACCGTGGAATCCGTGTTTCGTTATAGGCTTAAACAAAACACAGAAATCCTAGTTTATCCAATATATTATTCTATGATCCGGAATGCTTATTATTGCGTTAGACGAATGGCTATATATATATATATATATATATATATTTATATATATATATATATATTTATATATATATATATATAAGCGTTGCTTATGTTTTGCACCTGCGCTAGTCCAGCCCCGCTCTGCCGGTAGTTAAGTAACCCAACGGTATATGACGGGGCCCCGTGGTGAATGCGGATGGCATAAGCGTACGTTCTATTTTCATTTCTTTTGCTGCAATGATAAGGTTAATTGATGTGACCGCCTTAATTCTAATTAATGTAAGGAAATAAACCTAAAATCTGATGTCGTTGTAACAATTACAAAACCACTCGGTTTTCTTCAAAAAGCATTTTAAAATGCGGAGCTTAAACCACTCCTTTTCAAAAGCTATCAAGTTCATTACGTTAACGGTTTTTTCGCCAAAAATCAGCCGTAGCCCTCCGTCATTTTAGATAGTTATCTACTAGTATTCATACTGTGTGTTTTGACCTTCGCCAAGGCATTGTGTTTGGTAACTAGTGGGTGCTTATCTGTGGCATAGATAGATGCATTAATTCAAGACAGGCGTACAGCTGTTTTGGCCTTCTTCAAGGGCTTGTACAATTGGGTCTAGGTTAATTTGGATAATGACGTGTTGAACTTGACTTGCGACTTATGATGTTTTTGTTCCCCTCCGAACGGCGGCCAAGACATGGACGTCTTGCCTGAGATTCAGGGCAGATGCTATTTGGTTTTATCCGTCCACCTCTCGAAAGATGTCAAGTTGATTTATGGCACCATGTATCGGAGGTTTAGACGGATGCGGCCGATGTAGCAGACTTCGTCAGATTCCCCCTCGTTAGAGGGGTTTTTGATTGTGGAGACGCTCTTCCCTGCAGGCGCAAGCCCCTGCAGTTAATTACGCTACCGCATCGCGGTAACAACTTTCTCCTTCTCCAGAATTTCACTTCGTGTCGTGGGTGTTTGTTTTGTTTGTGGTTGCCCTTGGATTGTATACGGAGACTAATTTATGTCGTCGCCCGTAGGACGTGGATTAGTCCAAATCCGTGTTTTCTTAGATTTGGTTTTGGGGGTTTTGATTTAAGGATACGTTAGCCGTATTTGAGGCTAAGATCAACTTAAACGTTTTTTAAGGATACGTTAGTCCAGTTTGAGACTAAGATCAACTTAACGAGATCGTTTAGATCCGACAAAAGAGCATTTGGGGGCTCTATTGTTCCCGTTTAGGGACATAGTGGTCCATTGAATGTATGGCCGTCGGGACCCATCACCTCTCTGACGACGTTGAAGGATTACAACGGCAGATGTCAGAGGAGTTCAGAGATGTACCCTTGAACCAAAGTCGATTGGGGGGATCTATAGTCCAATTTGGGACTAAAGTCTGTTTGAAGGTTTAAGGATACGTTAGCCATATTTGAGGCTAAGATCAACTTAAACGGGATCGTTTAGATCCGACAAAAGAGCATTTGGGGGCTCTATTGTTCCATAGTGGTCCATTGTTCCAGTTTAGGGACATAGTGGTCCATTGTTCCAGTTTAGGGACATAGTGGTCCATTGTTCCAATTTAGGAACATAGTGGTCCATTGTTCCCGTTTTGGGGACGGATATTAGTTTAAAGATATATTAGTCCATGAGTTTAAGGACGCTTAAGTCCATAGGTTTAAGGACCCCACAGTCCGTATCTTGGTTTATGGACGCATAAGTCCATGAGTTTAAGGACCCCATAGTCCGTATCGATTTGTGGTTGTCGGGACCCGTCACCTCTCTGACGTCCTTGAAGGATTACAACGATAGGTGTCAGAGGAGTTTGGAGATGTACCCTTGAACCGGATGTAAATTGATTTAAGGGAGCAGTCAGGCTCAGTCAATTTAATTTGAGGACTTACGGCCATGATTGGGCTAAGTCTAGTTGAAGATGTTCAACATTTTCATTTGTCTTTGGCTTATTAGGCCTATGTTAGGGCTTTGCCCCAGTTTAATAATACACTGCATTTTATTTTGGCCTGTAAGGCCTTTTTGATTTGTGCTATGTCCCCTTTATAACGCAGAGCATTTGTTCTGGGTCCATTGGACCTCTTAATTGGGCTCTGCCCCTTTTAAAATTAATGCATTGCATTTTATTATGCCTGTTAGGCCTTTTTTAATTGCGCTCAGCCCTTCTTTAAATAATGCAGAGCATTGATTAAACTGACAGAGTGTCACGTGGCCTGTCAGGCGCTTTGCGCCAATTAATGAGCGCAAGCGCATGTGGAGGTGACACGTGTCACGCTCTGGTGAGCGCAAGCGCATTACGTTGCGCTAGTGCGCTGTGTTGTTGCGCTGCTGACACGTGGCGCGCTCTGGTGAGTTGCGCCAATTTAAGAGAGCAGTGCTCTATTTTTAAAAGCGCATAGCGCAAGTTATTCTGGAGCTGACACGTGGCGCTCTCTGGTGGCTTGCGCCAACCCAGGAGCGCAACAGTGCAGATTTACATATGCAAGGCACTGTTTTAATATCTTGATCCAATTTTTGGATTCAAGAAAAGAATCTTTTAAGATTCCAGAACCAGTGGTTCATAAAAAAGGCAATGCCTTTGTTCTTATTATATTCTTTATTGAAGATCCTTGATCTTGTTCTTAGATCAATGATCTTTTTAGAAGAAATTCTTCTTTTCAAAGGTTTACCTTTTCTTTTTCTTTCTGAATTCTTCTCAAACTTTTTAAGAGTTCTGTGAATTCTCTTTGCTTTCTGTGTTTTTTAGACTTGGGGTCTAGGGGCCTTTATATAGTGCCAATTAGTTTATTAAAATAGTTAAAGAGATCTTTCTCTGAGTGATTTAGGGATTTTTCCCACCGTTGGATCTTTGATCTAAGGGCTTCTGTTTTACAGAAGATAATCTTCTTGTTTTAACAAGAACAGAAATATCTTACTGGAATTTTAATTCTGTTTGGCGCAAGCGCACCTGCGCTCGACACGTGTCGCGCAGCGCAGAGCGCAGCGCAACTGCGCTGCCACGTGTCGTGCAGCGCAACTGCGCTGCCACGTGTCGCGCAGCACAGAGCGCAATCATCTGAAGCGTTGCTTCTTTTGTTTTTTACTTTAAGTAGAGCCTTGCTCTGATTGGGTGCGCTGCCATGGGCGCTGCGCTGGCGTGTCAGCTTTTGACACGTGGCGCATTGCGCGCGGCGCAAGGAATTTGAAGCGTTGCTTCAATTTTTGAATTTTTGAAATTCAAACAGAGTTTTACTCTGATTGGGGAAAACAAATGCCCCCCCTACCGTTGCGCTCACGTGGCGCACACATGAGTGCAGCGGTGGCAAGATCCTGGCCGTTGGATCAACTGAGGAGTTGAAGGGGAGCAAGCGCCTATAAATAGGACCCTTGGCCCTCAGTAGATGATTACCATCTTCAGAACTTTTGTTTTCAGAGTCCTGCTCTTGCTTTTGAGAACTTTAGAGCCTTGCTCTCGTTTTTTTCAAGAACTTTAGAGTTCAGACTCTAGAAAAATCTTAGGTAAAATTTAACTTAAATTAAATTAAATTAATTTAGTCAACAGAGCCTTGATCTCATAGATCTTTGATCTAAAGAAAACCACTTTGGGGTTTCACCAACAGAGCCTTGCTCTCAACAATCCATAGATTTAAAGAGATCTTGTTTTAGGGTTTTTAACCCATGAACAGAGCTTTGCTCATGGACAAAAATACAAATCTTTTTGATCCAAAGATGATGAACTCTTAAGAGTTTTCTTGGATCTTCAAGATCCCAGAATTTTTTTTTAATTAATTTTTTTTTTAATTTTTAGGAGTTAAATTTTTCTTTTGATGGATTTTTCCATCATTATAACAGAGCTAGGCTCTTTTAGGTAATTTTATTCCCTTAAGACCAGAGTTTGACAAATGTCACTCTGTGACAGAGCTTTGCTCTGAAAGAGGAGATTTTCTCCTTGTCTCTAGGGATTTCTCATTAATGATAATATTCTTTTGGGGATCTTTTCATTAATTGACAGTCTCATCCAATGATGGGCCTGTCTTATTAACTGATGCACTGTCATCCAGATTTTGTGGGTCCCCTTTAGCCCCCTACCCACTGCATTGCAGTATGGTATAAATTTTAAAATGCCAAGCGTTGGAATTACAACACTGACGGCTGATTTTTGTCCCTCCGCAGGAAACATGTCTGCTGACCTATCATTCCCGTTTGTTCGCTCGGAGGAAGGATTTCCGGCGGCACCAGTGGACCGAGAGGTGCTCGCTCTCATCAAGGATCATGACCCCGAGCACAAAAACCTTCACCTATGGGATAGGTGGTATATCGATATCATCAAGGGTCGCCGAAGCTTCGGTTCCGCGACACCGTCTGAGCCCATCTCATCGATCCCTTATGCGGATGAACCCCCGGTGAAGTATGCCGTGGAGGTCAAGAATTGGAATTCGGAGGATCAGAATTGGAATTCGGAGGATCTTCTCCAGCCCGCGATTGGTGCCATTCCCGTGCAGCCGCCGCCGGCCGTAGACATTTTGGGGAGGCGAATATGTCAGAGTGAAGCACGCCCTTGGGGACAGGCTTATAACATTGGATTGACCCCGCGACAACCGACCGGATATTTACAGTGGGCCAGGTACATCCTATCGGCGAAGAGAACTCATCTGATGAAGATTGGTTTGTACTCGGCAATCTACGCCTCGCTTTTTGAGTACCCTGCTCCTCCAACGTGGTGGATTAAGGCTTTCATCGAACAATGGAATATCACCACACACACCTTTCTTATGACGGACCGGGAAGTCTCCATTTCCCTGGAAGAGTTCGCCGAGATCTCAGGCTTGCCGGTGAGGGGGGAGCATTACGAGGAGCTGCTTCCTCCTGACGAGTACGTCTTCACCACCAAGCCGCTGGTGTTTGATTTGACGCCGGAGAATGCTATTTAGCACCAGTTTCCAGGCTTGGTAAAGGTGCTGACCATATACGAAGGGCTCTATCTGGAATCAGGAATTCGGGGCGTCAGTTTCGCAGATTTTATCGCCCGCTTCCTTCGACCGGAAATTCTCTCGGAGCGGAATGAACAGTTCGCCAAGCTCGATGACCCTTTCGGCTTTGGCTTAGATCGTCGACCAACATCGGAAGACGATCAAAAGGATTTTTATCTCCCCGACGTCGCCATCATGCCCTTGTCAGAAATCGCCGTCCCGGGCATGGATGAGGAGACCTTCTTTTTGGGGTTCCTGGGATTGTGGTTGTGCAGCTTCGCGCTCCCCATGCACCCGCGCCACATGCGGCCATCCGTTTTCTCCCCAGCGCATCGTATGGTGGCTGGCCTACAGTTGACAATAGGAATCGCCGGGTTGGCTCACCTATACAATGGACTTAGCGTGGCGGCGGACGCTAATGAACCTGGGATGCAGCCTGCTAATTTCCCGATGCACTATTTCACCTCGTGGATGGAAATGCATGTGCACGGGGTGTTCGGCGTCCATAAGAGCCCTTCGTTTTTTGAGAGGTACAGACTCCCAAGAGTCATGTGGCTGATTGGCGCCTCGATCGTGACTGCGCCTCCGCGGGAGGCTATAGGGTTGCTCCTTTGTCCACACCTGGTCAGAGCGAGGATTTCTTTTATGGATAAAGTCATAACGATCGGCTCAGAAACCTCCAAGTCGGTGATCTCGCTGCATGACAACTTCAAGGACGGGGCCTCCATACTGAAAGCCTGGGAGATTCTTCACCTCTACTCAATTCGGCCGGGCTACCTGGTGTTCAGGCAGAACGAGATGGCGCTCTTCATGAGGTACAACCTTCACCGGTTCGCCCAACAATCCAGCTATAACCAGGGGATCCCGCTGGAGGCGTTTTTGGAAGAGCCCGTGGCCAGCAGGGAGGAGATACGGAGCGCGATGCACTATTTCATGCGGCTAAATACGGGCTCCTACTTCTTCATCAGTGAGCCAAGCAGCGTTCCCCGGGTCCTCAACCTGTATGTGGCTTGGTATGCGCACGCAATGGGTGTAGTCATCCAAATGGAGAAGCGCATGTTGGTTGACCGCAAGGGTGCGCCTCCCGGCGGCGACCGCAAGGCTCCCCTGAAGCCAAGGACCCCGGTCGTTCCTCCGCCGAAAGATACCGGAGCTTGGCCACTGCGCATGCTGAGCCCTCCGCGCGGATTGCCGCTCCGTGATACTGTGGATGCGCCACCAGCGCCCCGTGCTCCAGTGGAGACGGTAAATGTGGTTTCGCCGGAGTCCGGCGTGGGCGCGGATATCGGGACCCGCCGCCCTAAGGTGCCTGCAAAGCGTAAGTTGATCTTAGGTGCACCCAAGGCGGGCGGGCGGAAGAGGAAGAAGAAGTCGATCCTCTCAGCTGACGTTGCGTTCGGTCAGGAACCGCATGCTCCCTATAGCGAGGGCTTTGGCGAGTACGGGACCAATAAAGGATTGGTTATGCCGCCAGATGACACTGATCTGGCGGCCGCCATCACAGCTTCAGAGCGATTGGCGAGGCGCGACGCGTGGCTAGCTAAGCTTGATCAATCGGGTAATTACTAGTCGCATTTTTTTTATTGCATCGTACTTTTATTATTGTCTTTGACTAATGCTTTTCCCCTCTTTTCTTCAAACAGGCATCACCACTAAAGAAGCCATCGCTGCCTCCCTCAAAACTTTTCAAGAGGAGGAACGACTCAGAGCATCTTTAGGCTTCGGTACATTTCGACTCATTACGTCTTTATTCTCCTTTTATTATGGTCGATCTAACCTTCTTCCTCTGTCTCTTTGCAGGGGTTGCGCCAGCCGATGCAGGGACTCTCCCCGGGCCAGTTACTGAAGTTCCGGCCTCATCAGGGCTGCTGCGAGAGTCTCAACTCGAAGAGTCGGTGAGGGATGCCTTGAAGGACTTGGAGGCATCTCTGTACACAGACGATGACGCCTCGATGAAGGAAGCTTCGAAGAGGTCCATCTTGACGGCTCGGGAGGAGAGAAAGCGGTTGAGGCGCGAGGCGAAGGCACGCAGAGCTGCTTTGGCCGTAGGAGCAGGCCCAAGCACCATTCCTCGTGCTGATACTCCTTCGGAAGAGCCCCCGGTCGCCTTGTCTACAGCTCACAGACAGGCGGCACACACAAATAGGGAGGATAACGATAAGTCCACCTCAGGTAATGTATCTTTCAAGATTTTGTTGTAAGAATTGTAAACATGTCGGTTCTTATATATCTTGTCCTGCAGGGCCAAGTCCAACCGAAGGGAAGGCGGAAACCGTCGAACCTAAGGGGACAGAGGAAGAGGCACCGGCTGAACCCGAGCCGACGGTGGGCGACGTCGCCGGGGTTGCTGGACCTGAGCTGGGGACTGAGGGAGCTGCGCCAGAGAAGGTCGTCGATGCCGAGCCCGAGATAGCGGTAAATGAGACGACTGTTACAACTGAGCCTGGGGCAGCAGTGGACGGAGCGCCTGAGACCGGCGACCCCATGACGACGGCGGACGAGACAGCGGCGACCGCCGAGCCCGAAGGAGTAGCGGGTGTGACGGGCATGACTCCCGAGGACAAGCCAGCCGCTCTTTCTCAAGAGTCTGGCAATGCTCCAATCATTGCTCTCTCCGTCTACGGTCCTCTGCCGTTTCCTGGCCACGCGAGCACGACAACAGCCCCCGTAGAGTCAGGTGATAAGGTCACGGGAGGTGGACTTATGTCGATGGAGGAGGGAGGCGCCTCCGTTTCGGCTGGCGGCTCATCAGGTAAATTTCGAGTTACTGTCCCTTTTTTTATCTTGCAATCCTTCCTGACAGGTGTATCTTTGTTTTTAACGCAGGTACGGCCAGTGCTGACGCTCCATTGCTTGAGAGGGCGACGTCAACTACTGCCTTGGCGGTGGCCACCTCTCAGCCTTCCCTCGTACCATCGCAGATGCTGGAAGGTATGGATTTGTGACCCATCGGTTTCATCTTTCGGCCGCATGATCCATGTACTAATGTCTTACTATTGCGTCCTTGCAGGAGTGCTTTTTGATCACCTCCACCAGGTGTTGCACCCGCACTTCTCCTTCCCATCTGAACTCGCTTCTTCCTCCAGTGGTGCTGGTGAGTATAGTTTCCTTTTGATGCCTTTCTTTTTTCAGTAATGGAATTATTTCTGACTCTTCCTCGTCCTGATTGCAGTGCTACAAATCGAAGGAGGGGATGAAAGATCGGTCGCGCCACCGGCCCTCCCGGCTTTGCCGCTTGTTGCAGCTGGTATAGTAAACTATCTCATCGATGACTTTTTCATATTTCTTGAACCGTCATCTGATTGTATTTTATTTTTTCAGCTGTCTTTCCGATTCCGGCGCCCTTTGAGTCTCGCGTCGTAATGCCGGCAGGCCCTTTCCTGAGACGTCCGTCGTCAAAAGGTGCCGTAATGAGCTTGGGCATGCTGAGCGGATACGTCGAAGAGCTTGACGCGGACGCTCCCCCATCTGCTGTAGATTTCGTTGCGGAGGTTAACCCGATGTTGGCGGCGCTTGTAAATTTTCATGATGAAGGTGTCGTCGAGCTTTGGGTTAATCACTGCAGGGAAATCGAGGTCCGCCTACATCAATTGGAGTTTATGCGCCCTGCTCTCGAGACCTTAGCCGCAAGCAATCAACGAGCAACATGGATCGAGCAAAGCGCTTCTTACTTCCGCCACTTGGAACAAGAAGCAGCTTTAAGGCTGAGAGAATGCCAAGAGACCTCAAGCGAGACGGCTCATCTGCGTGCTAAGGTTGAGGCGAACGCTGCCCAGGTGAAGGCTATCTTCGAGGGCCTTCTGGAACGTATCTCAAATGGGCTAAACCTGAAGCAGAAGCTCGATGCCGCCGAGCGTGATGCCCAAGGCCGCGAAGCAGCTCAGCAGGCCGTTGGGGAGCAGCTTGCATCCTTCTTGCAGCAGAGGGCTCAGGTGGAAGCAGAACTGGCGGTGGTGGCCGATCAGGAGAAAGCATGGAAGGAAGTGCGCGAACAATTGATAGGGTTATTCAAGACGCTTCCTTCCTAGTAGCTGCCATTGTATTGATATACTTGTAAAAATTTTCTATTTCGAATAAGATGTATCCATTCTTTATTCTTTTATACTATTCACCTTGTACTTGATTGAATTAATGAATAAAGATACACATTTTTTCTTTGCAATGTCTTGTATCATTTCTTCGCTTTCTCCCTTCTCTTATTATCAGCATGCTGTCTTAATAAACATGGTTGTTAGATAATAGAGTAAGCATCTTGGTTTCTTCAAGAGATAGCGATGGCTTAGGCCGCAGGTTCGGATCTGCTGCCTGAGACTTTTCAACTCTATGAGCCGTGAGGGTCTCATGGAGACTTTTCTCCCTACGGATCAAGAGGATCTCGTAGGTGTATTTTCTCCTTAGGAATCGTGAGGATTCCTAAGTGTGTTTTCTCTTACAAGTCGTAAAGATCTTATAAGAGAATTTTCCCTCTTACGAGTCGAGAGGACGCATAAGCGGTTGTTTCCCTCCTTATCGAGATTCGACTTTGGAGAGTGAGACCCGTGGATAGTATGCAAGAGCCCGTTTTAAACCGACTTGCAGGGTCCCAGTGCTTAGGAAACAAGTTTTTTAGTCCCTGTTGCCTAAGGCTTTATCTTGCAAGTCGAGATGAATCGGGAAGTCCTCGCGAAGACACTTATTTCCTCACGAGTCGGGACGAATCGAGCAGCTCTTGTTAAGGACACTAATTTTCCTGAGTCGAAGTATTTTGCCGAGGACACTGGTTTCCTCGAGGTTGAAACGAATCGAAGTGCTCCTGCAAAGACACTGGTTTCTCTGCGGGTCGAAGCGAATCAAGAAGCTCTCATCAAGGACGCTAGTTTCCCTGAGTTGAGGAGGTTGCCAAGGACACTGATTTCCCTGGGGTTGAAACGAATCGGGGTATTCCTGCAAAGACGCTAGTTTCTCTGTGGGCCGACGCGAATCAAGATGTTCTCGTCAAGGACATTGGTTTCCCTGAGTCGAAGTATTTTGCCGAGGACACTGGTTTCCTCGGGGTTGAAACGAATCGAAGTGCTCCTGCAAAGACGGTGGTTTCTCTGCGGGTCGACGCGAATCAAGAAGGTCTCATCAAGGACGCTAGTTTCCCTGAATTAAGGTATTTGCCAAGGACACTGATTTCCCTGGGGTTGAAACGAATTGGGGTATTCCTGCAAAGACGCTAGTTTCTCTGCTGGCCGACGCGAATCAAGATGTTTTCGTCAAGGACACTGGTTTCCCTGAGTCGAAGTATTTTGCCGAGGACACTGGTTTCCTCGGAGTTGAAACGAATCGAAGTGCTCCTGCAAAGACGCTGGTTTCTCTGCGGGTCGACGCGAATCAAGAAGCTCTCATCAAGGACGCTAGTTTCCCTGAATTGAAGTATTTGCCAAGGACACTGATTTCCCTGGGGTTGAAACGAATCGAGGCGTTCCTGCAAAGACGCTGGTTTCTCTGCAGGTCGACGCGAATCAAGAAGCTCTCATCAAGGACACTGGTTTCCCTGAGTCGAGGAGATTGCCAAGGACACTGATTTCCCTGGGGTTGAAACGAATCGGGGTATTCCTGCAAAGACGCTAGTTTCTCTGCGGGCCGACGCGAATCGAGGTGTTCTCGTTAAGGACACTGGTTTCCCTGAGTCGAGGAGGTTACCAAGGACACTGATTTTCCTGGGGTTGAAACGAATCGGAGTATTCCTGCAAAGACGCTAGTTTTTCTGCGGGCCGACGCGAATCGAGGTGTTCTCGTCAAGGACACTGGTTTCCCTGAGTCGAGGAGGTTGCCAAGGACACTAATTTCCCTGGGGTTGAAACGAATCGGGGTATTCCTGCAAAGACGCTAGTTTCTCTGCGGGCCGACGCGAATCGCGGTGGTCTCGTCAAGGACACTGGTTTCCCTGAATTGAGGATGCTGCCAAGGACACTGATTTCCCTGGGGTTGAAACGAATCGGGGTATTCCTGCAAAGACGCTAGTTTCTCTGCGGGCCGACGCGAATCGTGGTGTTCTCGTCAAGGACACTGGTTTCCCTGAGTCGAGGAGGTTGCCAAGGACACTGATTTCCCTGGGGGTTGAAACGATCTCTGGTGGTCTTTCAGGTTTTATATGAGTTACCGTCAAAACCGTGAAGCTAGAAATTTGATCTTCGCTTCGTTTGCTGGCACTGCGTCTGCTGTATCGAGACGAACGTCACGGTTGTCTCTGGGTTGTTGGTGAACCGTCGAGATTTGGCTTCGCTCTCTGGCGGAGCCTGTTGGGAAGGTATGGTTCTCTATTTGTTTATGCCCTTAGATTGTATACAGGGATCGACGTGATCTCACCTGTAGGGCAAAAGTTCATCACTTTTTTATATTATTGTTTTATTTCCGCGATACTCTATCATTTCAGCTTTATATCGCGAAAGTCGCGATTTCCCTATCATTTCGGCTATTTTTCGCGGTGCCCAATAATTTCGGCTATTTATTTTATTTTTACTCGCTGCTTTTTATTGCGAGTTGCCCAATCATTTCGGCTGTTTATTTTATTTTTACTTGCTGCTTTTTATTGCGAGTTGCCCAATCATTTCGGCTATTTTGTATGCATACGTTTTTACTTGCTGCTTTTTATTGAAAGTTACCCCATCATTTCGGCTATCTCATATGCATTTTTACTCGCTGCTTTTTATTGCGAGTGTAGAACTTTGAATCTGGTGCCAATCTCAGCATCAGCATCGCTACAACTGAATATTGCCAGGAGCGAATCATCATTTGCCATAAAAGGGCTTGGAATTTGATACCGGTTTAGGCATCAGCATCGCTACAACTGGGATATTGCCAGGAGAGAATCATCATTTGCCTCTGTCGATATCGAACAAAGGTGGCTTAGCAAACAGGGTTAGGATCCCGTCGACTAAGGCTTTTGACTTCATGAGCCGTAAGGGTCTCACAAAGGTATTTCTCCCTACAAGTCGTGAGGATCTCGTAGGTGTGTTTTCTCCTTAGGGATCATGAGGATTCCTAAGTGCATGTTCCTCTGTAAGTCGTAAGGATCCTACAAGAGGGTTTTCTCCTTGTAAATCGTGGGGACTTACAAAGGTTGTTCATCATGCGAACATATCCCTAGTCACGGGTGGGACTTTGTTAGGGAAATGTTTATTCGTGCCTGTAGATTGTATACAAGGGTCAGTACTGAGCCACTTGTAGGGCCATATCGAAGGTTGTGGGAGTTGCTTAAGAACAGGTTCAGGTCTCTGTAACTTAAGACTTTCAAATCTTATGAGCCGTGATGGTCCCATAAGAGAGTTCTCCTTATGAGTCGTGAGGATCTCGCAAGTGTAATTTCTCCTTAGGAATCGTGAGGATCCCTAAGTGTTTTGCTCCCTTGTGAGTCGTAAGGATTTCACGCGGGTGGTTTCTCTTTACAAGGTCGAGAGGACCCTGTAAGTGTCTTTTAACGAGATTGCGCCCTTTCGGGTTTTCACAAACACTCGCCGATAGCCTTGCTGTTTTTACTCACGGAGCCCTTTCGGGTTTTCATCCGTGCCCATTTTGCTTATGGACATACCGTTTTTATTTTTTATTTTTTATTTTTTTTTATTATTATTTTTTTTTAACGAGGTCGCGCCCTTTCGGGTTTTCACGAACACTCGCCGGTAGCCCTGCTGTTTTTACTCACGGAGCCCTTTCAGGTTTTCATTCGTGCCCATTTTGCTTATGGACCTACCGTTTTTATTTTTTTATTTATTTATTTTTTTTTATCACGTCAGCCTGAGGATGTCGCGGTAGTATTTTAAAGACGTTTCGGTCATCAGCTAGTTTTAGGACGTAGTGATCCGTCATTAGTTTAAGGACGTTTCGGTCCGCGGTAAAGAAGGTCGGCTACTACTTATAGAGTTTGGGCTTAGGAAAATAGCGAGCGGACATAGTCGTCGTCATCTATCATTGACCTAGGCTGTGACTCGTTAAGCGTAGTATTTCTTCAAGAAGCGACCATTTATTGGCCTGAAAGGCCTTTCACCGTGCATATCCATGAGCAGATAGGCTCCACCGTGGTAGACCTTGTCTATGATGTACGGGCCTTCATAGTTCAGCTCGAATTTTCCCCGCTTGGCGTGATTGGGGATCATAGGTCTTTTGACCACTAACACGAGTTCACCTTGGCGGAATGTCCTCGGCCGGGTCAATCTTTCATATGAGCGTGTCATCTTTATTTTATAAGCCTCCAGATTTTGTTGCGCTATGAGCCGTGTTTCATCAAGGGCATCAAGCTCCTCAAGCCGAAGGTGAGCATTTTCTTCGTCCGTCAGCTCGTAGTGGACTGCCACTCGTAGAGAAGGTAGCTCTATCTCGAAGGGGAGTACTGCTTCTGTACCAAAGACTAACGCGTACGGCGTTGTGTTCATGGCCATCTTGAACGTAGTTCGATACGCCCAGAGAGCTTCTTACAGTCTCTCATGCTAGTCCTTCTTATTTCGGGACACCGTCTTCTTCACGATCTTTGTCAAGGTCTTGTTGAAGGCCTCAGCTAGACCGTTAGCTCGCGGATTATAAACTGAGGAATATCTCCAGTCTATATTATGTTGTTGCGCGAAGCGACTGATCTTGTGGCTTCTGTAGGCTGGCCTGTTATTGGAGATGATCCGTCGCGGAGTTCCAAACGATATATGACGTGCGTCTTGAAGAAATGGAGGATATTCTCCGTATTCACTTCCCTCAACGGTACTGCTTCTGCCCATTTGGAGAAGTAGTCAGTCGTCGCCAAGATGAAACGGTGTCCCCTGGACGATGCTGGTTCGATAGGGCCGACTATGTCAGTTCCCCACATTTCGAACGGCCAGCTAGCCACCGTTGGATGTAGCGGATTTGGATGTTGGTGGATGAAGTCCCCATAGATTTGGCATGAGTGGCATTGCTTCGCATATTCGAGGCAGTCCTGAATCATCGTGGGCCAGTAGTAACCTATCCGTTTAATCTTCAACTTCATCTTCGGGCCTGCTTGGTGAGAACCGCAGAGTCCGTCGTGAACTTCCTGAACGACTCTTTTCGCTTCGTCAGGTCCCAGGCATCTCAACCATAGAGAGTCAAACGACCTCTTGTATAGAGTATCATTGACGAAGGCGAAAAACAGAGCTCGTTTCATAAGCTGATATCTTGAGGACGCATCTTCTGGCGTTCGACGGGATTTGAAGTAGTCTATAAAGACTTCTCTCCAATCCTCAGCCTTTTCCCGGTCTTTTATTTGCAGGGCCGTCCGCTCAGTCGCTCCCTTTTCTTCGGATGATTCCGGAGATATTTCTGCTGGGGCAAGCACCCGACGGCTTTGTACCATGATTCTTACGTCATCGAAGTTCTCATCGGCCTGTTCTTTAGCGAGCTTGGCTAACGCGTCCGCTTTGCTGTTTTCCGCACGCGGTATGTTTTCCAAAGTGTATGAAGGAATTTGGGTCAACAGTTGTTGCACCTTTTCGCCGTACTTCACCAACTCTGGTTTGCACGTCTGATAGTCGCCTTTTACTTGACTAACGACCAGTTGGGAGTCTCCGTATATGAGGAGGTTTTCAATTCCCATGTCGATGGCGATCTCGAGGCCTGCTATCATAGCTTCGTATTCGGCTTCATTGTTCGTCCTCGGCTCTGTTAAGGAGAAAGCAAAGCGCGTTATCCCTCCTTGGGGAGTTACGAAGATGAGGCCTACCCCCGATTTGATTATAGGGGTACTTTGTTTGCGCTTCTTCATGGAGGATGCTCCATCGAAATAAAGCTCCCATCGGGTAACACCACCGTCGATTGCGTCAAACGCATGTTCGTCTGGCAGTTCGCAATTCAGAGGAGAATCGGCAGGTATCGGATGCTCAGCGAGGAAGTCGGCGATGGCCTGGCCTTTCACCGCCTTGAGAGGCTGATAGGTTATCGAGAACTCCATCAAGAGTAGGGCCCATTTAGCGAGCCTCCCTGTCAATATGGCCTTCGACATTAAATATTTAAGAGGGTCCACTTTCGATACGAGCCGGATTTCATGCGCCAATGCATAGTGCCTGAGCTTTATTACCGCAAAGATCAACGCCAGGCAGTGTTTTTCGATGGGGGAGTAGTTGCTTTCTGTCCCCAGAAGAACTCGACTCAAATAGTAGAGTGCCCTTTCTTTCCCTTGATCGTTCCCTTGCGCCCATAATGCGCCCAAAGAACCTTCGAGGGCGGTCGTATAGAGAATGAGGGGCTTTCCCTTGACCGGAGCAGCCAGCACTGGCGAGCTCTGCAGGTACTGCTTGATTTCGTCTAGCGTGTCTTGGCATTTATGATCCCAGACGAACGGAGTTCCCTTCTTCATCAGGTGACTGTAAGGATGGCACTTGCCAGAAAGATTGGCTATAAATCGCCGAATGTACGCGAGCTTCCCTTGGAGAGACCGCAGTTGCTTGAGAGTTCTTGGTGGAGGCATTTCCATGATCGCCTTGATCTTTGACGGATCTATCTCGATACCTTGGTGCCGGATGATGAATCCTAGGAATTTGCCTGAGGAAACTCCGAATGCACACTTGAGAGGGTTCATCTTCAAGTTGTATTGTCGAAGGCATTGAAATATGGTCTTCAGATGCTCGAGATGTTCCTCATATGATTTGCTCTTAACCATGAGGTCGTCGATATAGCATTCGACGATTTCATGTATAAGGTCATCGAAGATCTTCGTCATGGCCCTCTGATAGGTGGCACCAGCATTCTTTAGACCGAAGGGCATCACCTTATAGCAGAATATACCCAGAGGGGTCCGGAAAGCGATATGCTTCTGGTCTTCGGGATGCATCTTTATCTGATTATATCCTGATGAGCCGTCCATGAAGGAGAAAATCTCGTGAGTGGACGTGTTATCTATCATCAATTCGGTGACTGGCACTAGGAAATCATCCTTCGGGCATGCTTTATTGAGATCCCGGAAGTCCACGCATATGCGCACTGTCCCATTTTTCTTCATCACCGGGACGATGTTGGCGATCCAGTCGGGATATTGAACTTCTTGGATGAAGCCGGAGTCAATTAACTTCTTGACCTAAGCATTGATACTCATCTCGAGCTCGAGCCGCATTCTTCTCGGCGCCTGTTTGACTGGCTTGACGTCCGGGGATATCTCCAGTTTATGCACAGCGATTTCTGGGTCTATTCCTGGCATTTCGGAATAACTCCACGCGAAGCAATCTCTATACTGCATAAGCACGTCTTTTAACACAGCCACCCTTTCTTCAGATAGCAACTCGCTGACGATTGTCGGTCGTGGGTCGCTTGCCGTCCCCAACTCAATTTTCTTGAGGTTATCTGCAGTAGTATATATTCCATCTTCCAGCTCTTTCGGCGCTGGTGGAAATTCTGAGACCACCTCGTCATCGCTGTTTTCGAAGCACCAGGGGAGGTCATCCATATTCTCGGGCTCTTCTTTTGATATTGTTATCATATGACAAGTACGAGCTCGTTTCCAAGACCGATGTGGATCTGGTTCTGCTATCGCGGTTTTGGGTTCGTGCTTCTGTGGCGGCGTTACCCT
The DNA here is from genome assembly GCA_030015575.1 of Agapanthus africanus. Lineage (NCBI taxonomy): Eukaryota > Viridiplantae > Streptophyta > Magnoliopsida > Asparagales > Amaryllidaceae > Agapanthus > Agapanthus africanus. Next base: position 484,064,229 of record CM057343.1, on the reverse strand, counting down.
CCAACTGTCAGATAGAGCGAACTTGCCGAGCTGATACTGATCTTCAACCCAGTTCTTGAAGGTGAAGCAGTCTTCGAGAGGATGCCGTGATAAGAGCAATAGTTTGGGTGTGAGACTTCGCCTGCTTGTTCAGGGTGTTTAGACTCCGGCAGCGTAAGCATTTGGTATTTTATAGCTCGGTCAAGTATCTTCTTCATCTTGTCCCGGGGAAAAGAGTATGCTCGACTCATCTTCTTTACAAGGGACAGATCCGGACCGTTCGATTCCCGACTGCGTGGCTTCTTAGTCCCGCTTTGTTGCCGTCGAGCGCCCTTTTCGCTTTTCGACTTGTTTCTGCTTCTGCGTTGAGCCTTTTTTACCACAGGTTGACAAGGAGCGTCACTTTCATTTTTCGTGGCCTGTTGTAGGAGGCGTTGCGTTTTGGCTTTCTCGTAGTTGGCCATTTTGCGGTTGTGGTCGTTTCGGACTTTTTGACCAGCTTCCCTTATAAGCCTGTTCATTTGTTCTTCGAATGACGGACTGGGCACCTTTGCATCAGGAACTTTTTCTGGTTCAGGATTAGCGTCCTCCCATTGAGCATTCCCTGCTTCATTGAAGTCATGCACGACGTAGCAATCGCGGAGTAGCTCTCGTTTCTTGGACCGAATGTAACAAAGCCCGATTGTTTCCATTCTCCCATTAGGCAACTTGTGCTGAGTTCCGGGGACGTTCCAGACCCTGTCATAGAATTTGGTTTTTCGAGCGGTCTATTTAAAGGGTATCCCCTGGCGCTTCAACAGCCTCTTCAAGCCTTCTGTATAATATCTAGGCAAACGGATGGGCTGAAGCCTGTCAAGCGTAGGATCCGCACCGTGCCAGATTTCTTTCTCCGCTTTGGTTTCTTCAGAGCGGTAAAATAGAATTGTCTTTTCGCCTTTTCGCCTGGGAGGGACATAGAACGTCCGCAGCTCCTCTACAGTGTAGGCATCGAGCACATCTAGTTCTTTATGATGTTTAAGTGGAACCATGGCGATTTGCAGGCTTTGCTCTTCGTCAGCGGATGTTTGTATTGAAGGCCGAGCAGAGAATACAGCATGGACCTCATCCTCCGAGTCACTACCAAAGATCAACGTAGGAGCGGATGGTCCTGGCTTGTTGTATTGGGGCAGGCCCGAATAAACTATCTCCTCTTCCTCCTCAGTATCACTCCCAAAGACAGGGATGGTGGCGTTAGCTTTGTTCTCCGGCTTGTGACACCTCTCCGTGTCTTCGAAATCCGGTAAGAAGTATTTGGCATCTTCATATTTACAGACTTCGTTCACAGAGAACGGGTTCAGTTCTCCCGTCACGGTATACTCGAGACCATCCTTAAAATATTTCACACACTGATGCTGTGTAGAAAGGATGATGTTGTACTTGTGTAACCATGGTCGGCCGCACGTCTTGGCATCTATGACATGGAATTTAATGTCCGTGACGAGCAGCCCAAAGTGTAACGTCAATATCACAGACCCGAGAGTTCTTGATGATTGAGAGTCGAACCCGGAGATGGTGATCTTATCCCGAGCGAGGTGCTGGACGCTCATGCATATTTCTTTCAACACCCGTACATTGAGGAGATTGACGGAGGACCCATTGTCGACCAGGATTTTGTCTATCTTTATATCATGGCAGTATCCTGAGACATAGAGGGGGCGGTTGTGTTCGCACGTCCCAAGGAGGAGGTCTTCATCACCGAAAGTGACATCGGCTGTGTGCACTTCTTCCAGCTCGTCCTTCATCTTTTCTTCGGCGAGAAAAGCTTGGAATTGCTCCGGCTCCTATAGCGCTTTGATCAATGATTCTCTTGCTTCTTTTGATAGTAAAAGGGCGTCAAGAATGCTGAGTTGCGAGGGTAACTTCCTCAAATGTGCCAGAAAGTTATAGTCCACCTTATTTTTCTTTGGAGGGTCCTTGGCGGTTAACTCTTCCACAACTTGGTCATCTAGGGCGATATCCTCAGAGACCTTCTCTTTTCCCTTATCTTTTTTGTTTGAGGGTCAGAGATTCTTTTCGGGTAGCGTACGACTACGCGGCCGGATATTTTCGCAGGCTTTTGGCTTTTCCTCTTTTCCCGAGGTGGAATCTTTAAAGAGAGGGCTAAGCTCCATTTTCTCGTCAAAGTCGCTTCCGAATGTGAGAACTTGCGCTTTCCCGGCGTTAACCATGCGACAATCACCGGTAGTTCTTCTAGGCTCCTTGGTCGTACTTTTCCGTTCCCGACGAATTTTGCGCTTCTCCCGTTTAAGATGTTGCCGGTGAGCGACATACCCCTGCCACCATTTATTGAAAGCTTTGCACTTTTCGGTGGGGTGCGAAACCTTTCGATGATATAAGCAATAGGAGGGGTGCATTTCTGCTTTGCCGGTACTGTTTTCTTGAGAAGGTGATAGCTTCATCCCCAGTGATACGGCTTTAGCAAACCTGTTCCTCGTCTTGAATTTGATTTTGTCCGCAATGGATGTACTTTGATTTGACGGGAGTGTCTCAACCTTTTCTTCTAGTCGCTGACGTTTAGCTTTTTCAAATATGACCGTCTCGCGTTCTCGATCAGCTTTACTTTTCAGCAGAGTTTCGTTGAGGAATGCATCAATTGTTTCATTTGATGGCCCCAGAAGTTTCGGTTCAGGATCTGCCCCCAGTTTCTCAGTGCAAGGAGTTCTCTCATCGTCCGTAAACGAGTGAGAGATCACATGGCATCTCGCCACGTATTCCTCGGATTCATCTGACGAGCTCTCTCCCTCATCTTCGTCTTGAAAGACGTGGTTGAGGAACTCCTGGAGTGTGATGGGAGTCCGTGCCTTTTGATTGTATTCCTCTAGCGCGTCAATTTGTTTCTGTAAGTCCGTGCGCTTTTCGCCAGGCTTCACGGGCTTTTTGGATTTCTTCTTCTTCTTCTTTGAAGATTTTGACGGCTGGTTGTGAGTGCTCGGGCCACCACCATCGATCTTTGGAGTTGGGCGCGGCTTCAACATCCTTTCAATGATCTGAGGTTCCAACGGGTTCTTCCACCTGATCGCTGGGCATGTTTGAAGATCGTTCAGCATCCTCTTTGTTTTGGCTGATAGCACAACCTCCCGTGGAGCTTCTTCAACGAGGGAGCACGTTGCCCCCGGCGTATTTACCTTTTTAGAGGTATGAGGTTGTGGCGGGTTCACCTTCCATCTTTCGGATAACGCGAACTTGCCTTGCTGATATTGATCTTCAATCCAATTTTTGAAGACATAGCAATCTACAATCGGATGACCCAATACTCGATGATAGGGACAGTAATTGGGATCATTGACGTCGTTTGGCTGCGACGGACGTCTTGACTCCGGCAGATTAATGAGTCTATTACGCAGTGCCAGTTCAAACAGTCTTCTCATTTTATTTTGAGGAAACGAGTAAGGACGTCTCAGCCTCTCCTCGAGGGATAGGTGTGGACGCATATTGTTTTGACGAACAACCGGCTTCAAGTTGCTCGGTTATTGTTGAGCATTGGCGACGACGATCGCTTTCCCTTTCCCCTTCTCATTTCGAGAGTCCGGCTTTGGAGGAGACGGTCTGTAACCCATCTGGTCCATTTGAGCTAGCTTGTCGATCAGGGCCTGGAACGTGGTTGGTTTAAAGAACATCATGAACTGTGAGATAGTTATATGAGGATCTAGGGTGCCCACGAACATGCCTACCGCCGGCGCTTCTTCAATGCGTTGTTCGCACTTTGACCACAAGTTCCGCCATCGCATTGCATATTGAACCCAGGTCTCGCCCGGCTTTACTCTCGCATTAATCAAAGCTGTTATTGGAGTACGCTCACTGGCACTTGCGAAGCGCTAGGTAAACAACAACTCCATTTCAGCGAAGGTCTTGACGGGGTCATTTGGGAGTTCGGAGTACCACTCAAATGCCGTCTCCGATAAGCTACCGACGAACTGGCAAAGCAACAATTTATCATCACCGCCGGTGTTACCACAAAGAGCCCTGAACTGGGCAACATGTTGATGGGGATTGCCAGTCCCTTTATAGACATGGAATTTCAGTATTGTATAGCCCGGCGGGTACTTGATCTGATCATACCAGCTCGGATATGGTCGCCCTGTTCTGACAACTTGACCGGCCGCCTCAGTCGCCTGATGAACCCGTATCTGCTGAGCTATATATTCGTCCAAGTCAGCTTTGGAGATTGTCTCCTCCATAGCTGTTGACAGAGCCGGTGGAGGATTTGACGTTTCTCCCCTGTCATCTTCAAGGACGATCGGAGGATCTTCAGCAGGAGGATCTTGTCGGATCATCATACCCACCATGTCCTGGAACAGAAGGGTCATTCACTTTATATTGGCTGCTTGTTCCGCAGCCTCTTTATCCTTCTTTTCCAGTATCCTGCGAAGGAATTCAGCGTCAGTTTCTTGCTTCTAGCGTTGATCCGAGGACGCTTCGGAGCTTTCTTTTGGCCCAGTGAGTGCGGCCATCGCATTCATCATTTCTTGGAGCTTCTGCTGCTGCTCCTGAGCTTTTGTCACCGATCGTGTAAGCGGTCTATGACCTGTAGATGTACGGCTGTCCTCTTTCCCGGACGCCATATAGACGGTATGGACCACAATACCCCCGGACTTAAGGCGTTTGGGCTCACCGCCTTTGACATTTGCCGCAAGCGTGGGGATTTTCTCCGGCCTTCTTCTTTTGTGGGTCGTCGAAGTTGAGGGGGCCGTTGCCGCGGGCACCCAAGTAGTTGTCGTCCTTTGCTGTTTGACAGGACGGTTCTTTTCTTCCTGAGCCTTCACCCTCTTCTGCCGGCGAGAGTGATCTTGGTCGATTACTGAGTCCTGGACCCGTCGCCAGACCCTGTAAATCTTGGAGGACAGCCGTTGAGGGGGCTGCTCCGGCTTTGTTCCCGCAGCACTCTCCGCAGGTGAAGGAGATCTTTTCAGCGTGGCAGTTGGAGAGTTCTTGCGTACCCTCCTTAACAGTTCAAAGCTGTTCCCAGTCGGAACGGCAGCATTAACTTCCACCATTGGAGCCGGTGGAGTTAACCCAGAGGGAGAGTTGCCCCCGGCCTTCCTTACTCGGCGCCAGTGGCGACGTCGAGCGTGACGAGCTGTTGGGGTTGGCTCGACGATAGGGATAGTTTCGTCTTGCCCCCTGTCCGTATGAGGCGCCGCTGGTACCAGCCTCTTAAAGACTGATGTTGTCTTTTCAGTAGCGGTATCCAATCTGTCAAAGACAGATCTTCGAGCAAGAACGAGAGCCGGAACAGTCAGCCTTGAAAAGACCGACTCTCTAGCAGGAGAAGCCGTCTTGATGACTTCAGGAATAGAGATGGCTTTCTTCTTCGCGATGGCCACGTCAGGGGTCATGGGCTTCTTGGCAGGCCCATTAGAGTTCAGGTTCAGCCTGGTAAAGACCGAGGCTGCCGGCCTGACATTGGACGACCCGTTGAGAGGGGTCGTGGTAGTAGTGAGCCGATCGAAGACCGACTTCTTTTGCGCTTCCGGTACGGGCACCGGGATGTTAACGTTCACCGGCGGGAGCATGGTCCCGAAGAACAGACCGGTGGTAGCCTGAATTACTTGTTCCACCGGCATAGCAAAGATGGAGGCCGCTCGAGGCCCGTAAGCCACACCTCCAGGTGAGGCGGAGCGCTGGTTGCAGTTGCACTTGGAGCAGTTTGAGCAGTTGGATGCCATTGATGCTTGATTTTTGCGCCAGGTAAAAGACCGAATCTTAGTAACTTGAAACCCAAAGGCAACCATTAACAAACCGCGATTCGTTCGCGAAGACGACACACGAAGTGTGGAGTGGAAAGAGGAAAAGGTCCCACCGGGCGTGCCAGAATCTGTTCCCCTCCGAACGGCGGCCAAGACTTGGACGTCTTGCCTGAGATTCGGGGCAGATGCTATTTGGTTTTATCCGTCCACCTCTCCGAAGATGTCAAGTTGATTTATGGCACCATGTATCAGAGGTTTAGACGGATGCGGCCGATGTAGCAGACTTCGTCAGATTCCCCCTCGTTAGAAGGGTTTTTGATTGTGGGGACGCTCTTCCCTGCAGGCGCAAGCCCCTGCAGTTAATTACGCTACCAACTTTCTCCTTCTCCAGAATTTCACTTCGTGTCGTGAGTGTTTGTTTTGTTTGTGGTTGCCCGTGGATTGTATACTGAGACTAATTTATGTCGTCGCCCGTAGGACGTGGATTAGTCCAAATCTGTGTTTTCTTAGATTTGGTTTTAGGGGTTTTGATTTAAGGATACGTTAGCCGTATTTGAGGCTAAGATCAACTTAAACGTTTTTTAAGGATACGTTAGTCCAGTTTGAGACTAAGATCAACTTAACGGGATCGTTTAGATCCGACAAAAGAGCATTTGGGGGCTCTATTGTTCCCGTTTAGGGACATAGTGGTCCATTGAATGTATGGCCGTCGGGACCCATCACCTCTCTGACGACGTTGAAGGATTACAACGGCAGATGTCAGAGGAGTTCAGAGATGTACCCTTGAACCAAAGTCGATTGGGGGGATCTATAGTCCAATTTGGGACTAAAGTCTGTTTGAAGGTTTAAGGATACGTTAACCATATTTGAGGCTAAGATCAACTTAAACTGGATCGTTTAGATCCGACAAAAGAGCATTTGGGGGCTCTATTGTTCCATAGTGGTCCATTATTCCAGTTTAGGGACATAGTGGTCCATTATTCCAGTTTAGGGACATAGTGGTCCATTGTTCTAGTTTAGGGACATAGTGGTCTATTGTTCCCGTTTTGGGGACGGATATTAGTTTAAGGACGCATTAGTCCATGAGTTTAAGGACGCTTAAGTCCATGGGTTTAAGGACCCTTCAGTCCGTATCTTGGTTTATGGACGCATAAGTCTATGAGTTTAAGGACCCCACAGTCCGTATCGATTTGTGGTTGTCGGGACCCGTCACCTCTCTGACGTCGTTGAAGGATTACAACGATAGGTGTCAGAGGAGTTCGGAGATGTACCCTTGAACCGGATGTAAATTGATTTAAGGGAGCAGTCAGGCTCAGTCAATTTAATTTGAGGACTTACGGCCATGATTGGGCTAAGTCCAGTTGAAGATGTTCAACATTTTCATTTGTCTTTGGCCTATTAGGCATATGCTAGGGCTTTGCCCCAGTTTAATAATGCACTGCATTTTATTTTGGCCTGTAAGGCCTTTTTGATTTGAGCTCTGTCCCCTTTATAATGCAGAGCATTTGTTCTGGGTCCATTAGACCTCTTAATTGGGCTCTGCCCCTTTTAAAATTAATGCATTGCATTTTATTATGCTTGTTAGGCCTTTTTTAATTGGGTTCAACCCTTCTTTAAATAATGCAGAGCATTAATTAAACTGACAGAGTACCACGTGGCCTGTCAGGCACTTTGCGCCAATTAATGAGCGCAAGCGCATGTGGAGGTGACACGTGTCACGCTCTGGTGAGCGCAAGCGCATTGCGCTGCGCCAGTGCGCTGCGCTATTGCGCTGCGCCAGTGCGCTGCTGACACGTGGCGCGCTCTGGTGAGTTGCACCAATTTAAGAGAGCAGTGCTCTATTTTTAAAAGCGCATAGCGCAAGTTATTCTGGAGCTGACACATGGCCCTCTCTGGTGGCTTGCGCCAACCCAGGAGCGCGACAGTGCAGATTTACAAGTGCAAGGCACTGTTTTAATATCTTGATCCAATTTTTGGATTCAAGAAAAGAATCTTTTAAGATTCCATAACCAGTGGTTCATAAAAAAGGCAATGCCTTTATTCTTATTATATTCTTTATTGAAGATCCTTGATCTTGTTCTTAGATCAATGATATTTTTAGAAGAAATTCTTCTTTTCAAAAGTTTACCTTTTCTTTTTCTTTCTGAATTCTTCTCAAACTTTTTAAGAGTTCTGTGAGTTCTCTCTGCTTTCTGTGTGTTTTAGACTTGGGGTCTAGGGGCCTTTATATAGTGCCAATTAGTTTGTTAAAATAGTTAAAGAGATCTTTCTCTGAGTGATTTAGGGATTTTTCCCACCGTTGGATCTTTGATCCAAGGGCTTCTGTTTTACAGAAGACAATCTTCTTGTTTTAACAAGAACAGAAACATCTTACTGGAATTTTAATTCTGTTTGGTGCAAACGCGCCTGCGCTCGACACGTGTCGCACAGCGCAACTGCGCTGCCACGTGTCGCGCAGCGCAGAGAGCAGCGCAACTGCGCTGCCACGTGTCGCGCAGCGCAGAGCGCAAATCATCTGAAGCGTTGCTTCTTTTGTTTTTTACTTTAAGTAAAGTCTTGCTCTGATTGGGTGCGCTGCCTTAGGCGCTGCGCTGGCGTGTCAGCTTTTGACATGTGGCGCGTTGCGCGCAGCGCAAGGAATTTGAAGCGTTGCTTCAATTTTTGAATTTTTGAAATTCAAACAGAGTTTTACTCTGATTGGGGGAAACAGTTTTGACCTTCGTCAAGGTTATAAGCGCACGGAGCAAAAATCACATCAGGAGTTTCAAACATAAAGGAAACTTTCCAGTGCTGCATACCTTCTTGAGTGTGTTGTTTTTGGTAGGCTTCCTTCAAATTCATCACACAATGATAGTTGGGTCCTGATTTTACTGTGAGTATCTGCTACTCTTCGAGAAACAATTTCACTTAACGATCAATGCTATAGACCAAGTAGATATCTAGAACGGTATTAGCGGGGCTACGCCTCCAGGGAAAAGAGGTTATATGATTAAAGAACTTCGCAAAAGCGTTGGAAAACCTCCCTCGAAGTACCGACACTAGCTTGGCCGAAAGGTTAAGCAAGTATTGTGACGTGCGATTAATCCTGACTAATTCTTCTTTTAGAGTTTGAAGAAGAATTCGAGAAAATAGTGGGAGCCATCCTGTTTAGATAAACTAAAAACCAATCTACACTTGCAAAAGCATATGCTAAGTGTTTCTTTTCTCTCTCTCCTAATTGTAGCGACCATGACGGGACTTAAGCTTATATTAGATAAAAATAAACTCGCTGAGCCAAACTATAAAGACTGGCTGGGGAATGTCCATATGGCCCTTACATATGATAAGGTCGCATACGTCCTCATGGCGAAAGCTCCCACTATTCCTGGTCCAGCATCCTCGGTCGCGGACATTGAGGTCCGTAAGACCTGGGATCTTGATTGCGCGAAAGCCAAGTGCCTCGTGCTGGCCTCCATGGACAATGAACATCAGACGCGGCACGAGAAAATGGACCTTGCTTCCATCTTCCTCCATACCAAAGAATTATATGGAGAGCAATCTTGTATCGCAAGATACGAGACCTTGAAGAAACTATTTCAAGCGAGGCCGGCTGTCGGATCGTCTGTCGGGGACCACGTCCTGAAGATAATTTCTCTCATTGAAGAGCTCGCGGACCTGGGAACCACGTTGGAAAATGAGTTGTACATCGACTTGATACTACAGTCCCTTCCCTCCACCTATGCTCAGTTCATATTGAATTTCAATATGAATAGTATGGAAATTTCACTTCCTGCCATCCTCAACATGTTGAGGATGGCAGAGGGCATCTTGAACAAAAGCAAGGAAACACCCGCTCTATTTGTTGGAGGATCTTCTTCTGCTAGATTCAAGGCTAAGGCCAAGAGGAAGAAGAAGAAGGCCCTTACCAAACCGAGGGGAGGTGTGCAGAAGGTGCAGGAAAAGGGAAAGGAAAAGATGGGAGGGGCAGCCACAAATGAAGAGTGCTTTTATTGTCGGAAGAAGGGTCATTGGAAGAAGGACTGCAGGGCCCTAAATGCCAAGAATCAGGACACGAAGCAAGTTGTGGCTTCGGTTTCAGGTGTGTTTGTGATTGAAAACTGCTTCTTTATAAACTCTACTTTCTGGATATTGGATACCGGATCAGGATCTCACATCTGTAATTTTTTGCAGGCGCTGAGAAGCCGTGGAGTTTTGAGAAAAAGTGATATGACCCTCAGGGTTGGCAACGGAGCCAGTGTGGACGCTGTTGCAGTAGGAGAATATCACCTTGGATTGGCAAGTGGACATATTTTGTTGTTGCATAGCTGCTTTTGTATACCCAGTATGGTGTGTAATATTATATCAGTATCTTTATTATCAAATAAAGGATATAATTTTGCACTTGTAAGCAATATTATTAACATTCACCTAAATCGTGAAATGGTTGGGTCGAGTACACTGAGCAACGGAATATACATTCTCAATCAACATCAAGTTTTCAACATCCAAAACACACTAAAAAGAAAAGTACCAGAATCAAACCAAGCTTTTCTATGGCATTGTAGATTCGGTCATATCAAGGAAACATGACTGACTAAGTTACATAAAGAAGGATACTTAAATCCATTTGAGTATCGATCATATGCAACTTGTCAATCATGTATCATAGGAAAGATGACAAAAATTCCGTTCACTGGACACGGAGAAAGAGCCACTGAGCTCCTGGGACTCATACACAGCGACGTGTGTGGGCCAATGTCTACACATGCATGAAGTGGCTATTCCTACTTCATTACTTTCACATATGATTTCTCTAGATATGGACATGTATTCTTAATGAAACATAAATCCGAGACCTTTGAGAAATTCCAAGAGTATAAGAATGAAGCGAAAAAGCAAACCGGCAAAAGTATCAAGATGCTCCGTTCTGATCGGGGCGGTGAATACTTAAGTGCCGAGTTCCTGGAATACCTGAAAGAGAATGGAATTCTCTCTCGGCTTACTCCTCCATACACACCACAATACAAACGGTGTATCAGAAAGATAGAATCGCACCTTACATGATATGGTGTGTTCTATGATGAGTAATGCTGAGTTGCCGCCCTCCTTCCGGGGTTATGCACTGGAATCTGCTGCATACCTATTGAACAAAGTTCCAACTAAGTCTATGCCTACCACTCCATATGAAATGTAGAGTGGGAAGAAACCATGTCTTAAGTATTTGAAGATATGGGGCTGCCCTGCCTTTGTCAAAAAGGTTCATCCGGACAAACTCGAGGCGCGTTCAGTACTGTGTAAGTTTGTGGGATACCCCAAGAATTATAGGGGGTATTATTTCTATCATGCCAAGAAAGAAAAGATCTTTGTTTCTCATCATGCCCGCTTCATGGAAACTCAATTTCTCGAAAAAGAGATAAGTGGGAGCGCGATAGAGCTGGAAGAAATTCCAGAACCACAAGCTATTACTGAAAACTTAGTAGAACCTGAAATTTCAATGGAACAGGACGTACCCATGCCACTCCTCAGATCTAGTAGGCACTCTCATCCGCCCGAGAGATACTGCGGTTTTCTCGTAGACAGGGATCGAGAGGATTGCATCATCGACGATGATGAGCCGACTAGTTTTCAGCAAGCCATCACGAGTAAAGACTCGGTGAAGTGGCTGGATGCTATGCGATCCAAGATGGAATCCATGTACACAAACAAACTTTGGATTTTGGATTTTGCTCCTACTGGGGTAAAACCCGTAGGATGTAAATGGATCTTCAAAAAGAAGATTGATGTAGATGGTCAGACAGAAACCTACAAAGCTAGACTTGTTGCTAAAGGTTTTCGTCAAAGACCAGGATTGGACTATGACGAAACTTTTTCACCAGTGGCTATGCTTAAATCCATTCGGATCCTACTTGCCATTGCTGCTTTCCATGACTATGAGATCTGGCAAATGGATGTTAAAATCGCCTTTCTAAATGGAAGTTTAGAAGAGTGTGTTTTCATGGATCAACCAGAGGGCTTCATAGACAGTGGGAGCAGTGGAAAAGTGTGCAATTTGCTTAAATCCATTTATGGATTAAAGCAGGCATCGCGGAGTTGGATCATCTGCTTTGATGAGACGGTCAGAGAATTTGACTTAATAAAAAATATAGATGAACCTTGTATTTATAAAATGATTGTAGGGAGAAGTGTGGTATTCCTCGTTTTATACGTTGATGACCTTCTCCTAATAGGAAATGAGATTCCTATATTACAATCGGCCAAGTTGTTCTTATCACAGAAGTTCTCTATGAAAGACCTAGGTGATACCTTGTACATTCTGGGGATTAAAATCTATCGTGACAGATCTAAAACAATATTGGGACTTTCACAGTCGAGGTACATTGACACCGTACTAAAGAGGTTTAGTATGGAAGATTCTAAATGCGGCAATTTACCCGCTTGTCACGAAATCACCCTCTCCAAAGACATGTCTCCCAAGACTGATGAAGAGAGGGCTCGCATGAGCATAGTACCCTATGCTTCGGTGGTAGGGTCGATAATGTATGCGATGTTATGTACCAGACTAGATGTAGCTTACGCACTTAGCGTGGTAAGCAGGTATCAGTCTAACCCAGATGAGAAACATTGGATAGCAGTAAAGAACATTCTTAAATACCTCAGAAGGACTAAAGAGATGTTCCTGCTGTACAGTAATAGGGACCTCCAGATCGTGGGTTTTACCGACTCTGGCTTCCAAAGTGACAAGGATGACTCTAAATCTGTCTCGGGTTACGTGTTTACCTTCAACGGAGGGGCGGTCTGTTGGAAGAGTTCCAACCATGATACTGTAGCAGACTCGACGATGGAGGCTGAGTATATCGCTGCGAGCGATGCCGCAAAAGAGGCAGTCTGGATCAGGAAGTTCATTTCTGAACTTTAGGTGGTTCCATCCATTGCTAATCCAATACCTTTGTATTGCGATAACAATGGAGCCATGGCTTTCACAAAGAAACCACAGTCCCATCAGAAATCCAGACATATCTTGAGGCGGTATCACCTGATCAGGGAGATCGTGGATTGCCAGGAGATCGAGGTGCGGATAGTGGACACAAAAGATAACACGGCAGATCCATTCACCAAGGCCATCCCTCAAGTCCAGTTCGAAAGACTGTTCGAGATGTTGGGCATGCGGTACGCCAGCTACTGGGTCTAGTGCAGACAGTGGGTACTTATTTCGCCAATTACAGGCCTTAGTGCAAGTGGGAGATTGTTGGATATGTATGCCCTATAGGCCTTCATTGTATAGGATGCTAGGGATATATATGTATAGGACAATCTTGCTTGATATGATAATATGCTGTTTGGTTTATCTTTATCTTAACATGTGATGTGTTTTACTTTTTATTTCATATCTTATATACATGTTGATAAAGCCCGTAAGATCTTTGCCTGGCTACCTGCATTGTGATGGCGATCATACTTGTGGGAGCTGGGTAGTCAATAGGCACATCCTTAAAAGTGTCACTAGCCGTAGGAGTATCGAGACTGGGTATCGATACTCCAGAGTAAACTAGTGTATTATACATATCTAGACCCTGACAAGGGACGATGGATTGGTTCCGCAACCATTGGTGAGGTACACTTAAGATTGTATACACCTCACTGGGTGTGAGTACATCGGACATGACTCGCCGAGAACTGACTAAATGGTATCATACCTAACGTCAGATAGCAGTTCTCTGGTGACATGAGTGCATATAGTCTGTCGACCTGAGGTCGTCATTTGTCTCGTGTAAATTCCCACCGTGCTTTGATTATTACCCTACCATGGCTCAAAGGAGTCGTGCAAACAGATTTTAGTTGGGTACAGTCCCGAGCCACATGGAGGCAGTGAGCGGCTGTTGGGAATTCGTCTCTTCCGGTATAGGGAATCGATGTCGCGCAGTGATCAGTTTGTCAACACCATAAATCCCTGGCCAGGACAGATTGAGAATTAATGGTGGTTGGACCAGTAAATTCTCAGATGGTCTTGAGCCACACCGACATGACTTATCTGATTATTAGGGGTCTGACGTTTTCCACTCCCCTAGACCTTACATGCGATACTCTCAGACGAACAGACCGGACTGCACGGAGATTGTCACGGACAGGCTTAGTAGGTGTTCGGATGAGTTCGTTCGTCGGCCTTCTTTTCGACATGTACCAGGATTGCCGTTACGTACAGCTAGTGCCGCTGACGGACTTGTGGTTAAACACACTGCCAGCGTACTGTCGAGTCTTTAGAGTCCCACATAAAGGGTTTCCCTGGTTCAGGCGAGACGATGTAGAGGACGTATGGTCTTACGGCAGGGTTTCGATCACATACGTGTACTGACTACACGGATGATGTTCGGATGGATAATACTAGCGAGTTTTGGTTTAAGCTGGATCCTAGTATTATATTATTGGATTATTCCTGTCTCATTATATTCGTATTTTTCAGAATACGAATACGGGTATATATATACGGTGAGGGCATTCTTGTAATTTCACACGAATGAGCTTCTAGAAGGAGACACCTCATTACTTGATTTATCCTTTTTTGGAAAAAGATTAATGAGGTGGAATTTGAGGAGACACTTGAGGAGTGGTTGAAAGCATGGCTTGGTATTTGTTTATTCATTTGTGGTTACTATTCAAGTTTAGGTGATTATTTTATGAGTTAAATAATCCATGCTTGAATTATTGTGTAAAGACTTAGCCATTCTCTCAACCATTATCCATTATCTCACTTTCATTTTTCACTTCCTCACTCTCTCTCCTAATTTCCTCTCCTCCTCCCTCAAGCTCTAACCCTTCACATGTGTTGTGATTCATAGAGCTCTTGAGACATATTAGTCCATTGATCATTCTCTACATCTACTTAGTAGTCTTTTTTAGCAAATTAGGCCACTAAGTTACCTCACTTGAGGTTGAAGCTTGACCATAAGCCCTCTGGTGGATCTTCTTCGACATAAAGAAGACCGGCAATCGAGTTCAATTCAAGCTACCTAGGAGCCAAAGAAAGGAGAAAAAGGTTGAAGCTTGATCCAAGGAGCCAAGAACCAAGAGAAGACCCGAAAGACTTGACACGAAGGTATAACGCTCTAATAGAGTAGTTAGAACCTTCTTGTAGTATATCTTAGCTAGTTAAGCTTTAATCAAGATCCTAAGTTGATAAAGTCTATATTGCAAAGCAAACTTGATCTTTTGACCAAGAAAAAAATCGTTTTTGATATATTCCGCCTCCCCGCGAGCGGGGTGTGCGATATAGACTTATAGAATCTTCACCATAAGGTTACTTAATTTACGGCAGGACGGACGTAGGGCTAGCATGGATGCAAAACATATATCAACACTTATTAATATATCATATATATCAACATATATATCATCGCGGGCAGATAATCAGCATTACAAGCAAGCGATAAATATCATCAGAGGCAGGTAATCGCATTACAGGCATGCAATGAACATCACAGAATATGGAAAAGTGGATATACTAGGAATAACGCGTTTCGTTTGAGCCGATTACGAAATTCCACGGTCGTGTGAATTGCCTGTACATCATCGATCCAAAACCCCTACGAGTGCGGCAAGCCACCCGCTAATCCTTGTAATGAGGCAGCCCGTACTCAATATCATGAGTGGGCCACCTAATGCTATCTAGAACCCGGTAACTTGGGCATTCCTCTGTGGGTTACACCTAACCCCCTACAAGCGCGGCGAATCACCCGCCAATTCTAAAATAAGATGATCCGGATCTCAACTCCTTGAGATGGTCACCCGTTGTATCCTAGAATCCGATGACTCGACCGCTTCACCGCGGGGTATCCTAGTACATGAATCAAAATATATATACATCAAGTGGCGACATCAAGCTCAACCCGAAAGTGTCTTAATGAAATATACAAACGATGGCAACAATGGCCATATGTCGACCGCTCGTCCCAAATAAATGAAATACATATGACATCAAAAGTACAAGCATCTCACACGAAGGGCTATTCAATCATGACGATCCATTTAATCTATCATAACAACATC
This sequence comes from Agapanthus africanus, assembly GCA_030015575.1. Classification (NCBI taxonomy): domain Eukaryota; kingdom Viridiplantae; phylum Streptophyta; class Magnoliopsida; order Asparagales; family Amaryllidaceae; genus Agapanthus; species Agapanthus africanus. The sequence continues at coordinate 484,048,504 of CM057343.1, read as the reverse complement.
AACAACAATCGCAACAACAAATGCGCAATCTCGTCTAATTGATCATATAGCAATTAGGCGACGTTTACCAACGCTTATTCTTATTGTATCCATGTTCGAACCGACTCATTCAAACACTTTGATTGAGTTGCTTCAAGCCATGATATTAGAATTCATAAACCGCAAGAACGCAAACTTGGAATTCCAAAAACCGAATTTCAAGTTCATCCCGGCAACGAAAATCCTCTCATTTATGCATGAAATCACACCCCGATAACCCAATAAAACCCCACACTAAATGAGCCTTGATTCGGCCCTGAAATGGAGCTGAATCAGGGGCGAGATCAGCCTCACATCAGGGCTGAACCAGCCCCACATCGGGGCTGAATCGGCCTCGGTTCGGCCCCGAATCGGGGAAGAACCAAGCACAAATTGGTTGAGTTTGGGTTACCTTGAGCCTACTCCAAACTCTTGGTCTGAACCAAGAATCTGGTGGCTACGGAACAAGTAAAAAATGAGAGCTTTTCATGCAAATTTTTAAAACTGGTTTTGAAAAATTTTGGTTTAATGAATTCCAATGTCATCAAAGCAAGTTGTAGTCGTTGGACCGGCTCTGATACCACTACAGCTTTGCTATACTCTCTACTAGACGGTTCAAAGTATAGCGCAAGCAATAATTTTAAATTTCAAGAGAGCTATATCAAGCACACAAAGAATCAAGACCAATGACTACAACTTGACACAACAAATGAGAGAAATATCTACAAGTTTGTGAACTATAACTTTTGTAGCGCGTTGACCACCTTTATTTAGACTCCGGCTAAGCTCCTTGAATCCGGGATCGAGCTTGAATGGAGATCTTCTTGTCAAAACCGATCCACCTTAAGAAATGACCAACTCAAGCTCCACTTCACAAATGGGATGTATGTGAAGTAACTAGTTAACACTAACTTGCAAGATTAGTGTAAGAAGATGATGTAAAATAATTTCATATTAATTTTCCCTCTCTTTTTCTTTTTCTCGCTCTCCGCTATATTTTCAAGAGGGAGAAGATCAAGATAAGAATCAAGCATGAGAACAAAAGAAGCTAAACATTTTAATCTAGAAGATAAAACAAGAATTTTCCACAAAAATCCACAAGCTTCTCATTTTCATGACTCATCTATGCAATTAAACAAATAATGAAAATGATTTGTTCACATGTCATTCTCTATTTGAGTCTCATACACACAACTAATATGTATCATATACAAATACATTTAAAGAGAGGAAAAATAAAGTAAGCAGTATATATATATATATATATATATATATATATATCAACACTATATATATAATTAAATCAACACTTGATTTAATATTCCGATTATATCAATATATATACCGGCTAATATCATAAAAACACAATTAAAATACGTGTATCAAATACACGTGCTTAATCGAATTCCTGCACGTATCTCCATACGCACTCTACATCGTTTCACCTGAGCTGGGAAACCTCTGTGTGGGACTCTAAAAACTCTACAACACGCTGGTAGTGGGTCAGGATCATATTCATATCCCACAAGCACGTCAACGGTACTAGATGCACGTAACGGCTATCCAGGTATTGATCGAAAAAGGTCAACGAGCAAGCTCATCCGAACCCTGTAGGTCTATCAGTGACAGTCATCGTACAATCCGGTCTCTTCGTCTAAGAGTGTCACATACTGGGTCTAAGAGGTAGAAACCGTCAGACTCCCAATAACCAGATAAGTCGTGCTAATATCAAGCTCATAACCGCATGAGAAACTACTGATAACATTTAACGGTAAATCTCGTCTGCCTTGGCCAAGGACTTATGGTTATAGACAATTGTGCACAGTGCGACATCAACTCTCTATACCGAAAGAGACGAAATCTCTTCGTTCGCTAACTGCCTTCATGTGCTTCGGGACTATACCCAACCAACACCTGTTTGCACGACCCTTTAAAGCCGTGGTAGGGTAGTAATCAAAGTACAATGGAAACACACACAAGACACCATGACGATCTCAGATCTACAGACCACCATGTACTTATGTCACAAGAGAACTCCTATCTGACGATGGGTATAATACCATCCAGGAGTTCTCTGTTGAGTCCGTCCAGTAAAACTCATTCACCAATGAGCACATGTATACAATTTTCGGTGTCAAACACCAATGGTTATGGGATCAACCATCACCCTAGTTGGGATCAAGAAATATATACACTAGTTTACTATGGAATATCGATACCTAATCTCGATACTCCCACGACTAGAAACATTTAAGGATGTGTTTATGGGCTAACCATGCCCCACTAGCATGATCCCTATCATAATTCTGGTAGTCAAGCAAAGATCTCAAGGGCTTTATCATTATGTATTAGCGATACGTGATAACAAGTAAAACGTATATATATTAATGATAAAAACAAACCAGATAATACACTATCATCTCGAGTAAGATTATTCTATCCGTATAGGTCCTCCTTCAATTACAATAATTGGCTTGCGGGCATCTATATCCAACAAGAGGATGGGGTCTAGTAGGCCAACGAGAAGCCGACGAAGGTCTGGAGTTTTGGCGTTAACTTGGGGCCGATGAAATGACGGACGGGAACTCGAAGGTTAGGGTTTTCAACGACGAGGGGCGATTCGGGGAGAAGGTTTTTGGTGTCGACTTGGGGAGGTAAGTTTGCGACGAGAGAGACGACAGTGACGAGGGCGGGGTTGTGAGAGGATGTTTAGACTTGGGCCAAAAGATGTTTAGACTCCCTTTCTCCCCATTTAGAAAATACCATATGCTTTTTCACTGGGTTTTGATGGCCGGGGGCTTTTCAATAATTTACCCAAAGGAAAATAAAAATCTCAGCCGAACCCAAAGGCCGGCGGCCTCTTTCTCTCTCTCTTCCCCCGCGAAAAATTCCCCCAAAATTTTCTTCATTGGATCTCTAATTTCCCTTGTGAGTGTTCCTTTCGTTTATATTAACTGTGATTTTTGTTCTTATTTTCATGATATATGATTATTTAAGACGTTTGTTATTCTTGACGATTTATTTTGTTGGGATCTGAAATAGCCAGTTTTAGATCATTTTGATACTTAATATTGGAATTTACGTATAATTAGGGTTTGCGCTTCGGTGATGATTATAAGAATATAGGTAACAGTTTGTTTCTTTGATCATTTTCCATACTTAATTTGAGGATGGACTCAGTGGGTGATTTTTTTATATAAATTTTTATAAAGGAATCCATACAATTAAAAAATAAAGTCCTTGAAATTGGGTGTTGATTTTGGAAGGAGTTATGATGTTAGGTTTTACTGTTTTACTGTGAAGGATATTAAAATAGCAATCTTGAAATATTGTGAAGAATGATCAGAGAAAGGGTTTGGTCTTACCATTTTACCTTTTGAGAATTAACAAAAAGAATCTTTTGAGCTAGAGAAAGAAGAAATTTGTTGCATATGCAATGTTTTGCAATTACGCAAGAAAGGGAGTAGGAAACATATACTTAGGCAGTCTTTCCACCACAATATTATGAAAGGCTTTTTACGACACTTGGGCGAACCCATAAAGAAATCTTTGGATATCTCCTCACAATTCCGTTCAGACACCGATTTAACGCCTGTGTACTTGGATGCTACCAGACTTAGCTCTTTGAACAACATCAAAATGCTTACCAAAATTTTCAATGAATAGCAAACGAAAAAGGAAGCAATTTTGATATTAGAATGATTTTTGGGTTCTTAATATTCGTAAAAATATTTCTTTTAGCTTGTCAATTGTTCACGGCTGGCCTCCTTTTTGATAGTAAGTTAGTGATGCCTATAATATGCATTTCCCTACTTTACGAAAACGTGACATTAGTTACTTATTATGTCTGAATATTGTCCTGGAACAGTTTTGAAACAACCTTCTAAGTTGTACATATCGTGTCAACCACCTCTGAATCTGATCTCTTGTAAATGCACAAGACAGGTTTGTCATTTTTGTGCTATGTTACTGTTCTTTTAGCTGTTATCATTTTTTTGTCATTGTCTGAAGTACCTTATTTTCAACTTCCAGCTTTCACCTGACACGAGAAATGGGAGTTTACCTTAGCACCCCCAAAACTGAGAAGCTTTCTGAAGATGGTGAGAATGCCCGCCTTAGGTTTGGCTTATCATCCATGCAAGGGTGGCGTGCAACTATGGAAGATGCAGTGAGTTAAAACTTCTTATTCATTTGATCAATCTTTATTTTTAAATTCTCTGTCAGTTTCCAGGGATGCATCATCTTAATTTTATATCTTTCTTAATTTGGCACATGAGATGTCAAACTGCTACTTTTGTGTATGTCATTTTCAAATTGTTTTTTTATGAGAATGTATTTCCCCCCTTCTGTACTAGTCTTTAGTGTTGACAACCTTCATGCATTTTCTGTTGGATTGCATAGATGAACAAATATGCAGCTAAGAGTCAGAGGTGCCTACAATTACAAAGACTGTAAATAGATAAATCATAAATGACTTATAAATTTTCAGATTCAGCTGAAAGTCTGTGTCACTTCCAAGACTTCTTAGTGACTTAGTACAAGGACTTTTATGATTACGTATAAGGTAGCGTGAAATATTATCTTCATTGATAGCAAAGAATGAAAAATGAAACACAAGTCATATTAATTTCAGATATATAATGTGATATTAATCTTTTTGAATATTACATAAACCATAAATATCGATTCTAGCAAATATGTAAGACTGTATGAGATCCTAAAGTAAGTTATGTGTGTGCTTCTGTGTGTGTAATTAGTATAAACATGGGATAGTGTGTTCAATTACTAATTTACTTAACATGTTTGTACTCAAGTTTAGTTAACATAAGACATGTAAAAACACTAGAATGTGAATAGTCTTCCTGGCATATGCTTGCCCGCTTAATAAGAGTCTGCCTGTACAGGATTCCTTGTAAGCTGTGAAGTGTTGCAAGGGCCTAGAATGTCCTTATGAGCAAGACCTGTGGCAACCGTGCCAAGTTATACATCATATTTCATTACAAATTATCATTAACAACAACAACTAAGCATTTCCCATTGGATCAAGCCGTAAATGTAGCATGTGGTCCATGTTGAGATTACTCAACAAAGAATGTCATGACGGTTAATAGATTGTCTACTATCTCTATTTGCACACTTGCGTCATTATTAAGCTCGAATAATATTTTCATCAAAGATCGTTGTTCTCACTTGAAACATGCACGAGATTTAGTGTTTATTCATAATCAAGCTATATGTTGGCTTTACACGTCCATGTTATTTATATACTTCTATCGCATCATCGATTTTATTAACTTGCTTTCCAAGTATTATGTGCTTACATATTTGCTTTCTTTCTTTTAGCATACCGCGTTGCCTGATCTTAACAATTGCACATCATTTTTTGGAGTTTATGATGGACATGGAGGTGAGTTTGTGTTCTATATCGTTTACTTTTTCATCTTTTTGATTTTTTTAGACCCACTTCCATTAGCCTTTACAGTTTTTCTTAATGACTTATATTGGTTCACTGTTTAGTCCTAATTCATTTGCCATCTTTATATACAATTCACTGGGTGCCTTATTTAGCTGTTTCTCTTCTCTTTATCGTTAAACACCATATCTTCTATGTATGAGGCTGTGGTAATGGATTCTGTAGGCTTCAAAAATTAAGATTTGGCCATGAAATATGCTCACACTTGTGTGACCAAAGATACATATTGCTTGGTTTATTAAACATTTCCCCCATTTAACCACAAAGGCGGCGTCAACTCACAAAAGAAATATATCTTATCGTATCATTTAATCCATTATAATATAAATCCGATTGGATGTTATATAACTATACTTATTTACCATGTCCCTTGGTAATCTATTAATTCAATTGGATACAAGGCCAATCAAATGAAGATCTGTTGGAATCCTCTTCATATTTGGTTTGTATAATTCTTGCTATCTATTCCTTAAGACCTAAATCCTTACCAACAACATTATGATTTTTATTTGAATAACTACAAGTCAGATGCTGTTAGCAGCTTAAGTGTGAAACTTATAAACTACTTTATCTTTACTTCTTCTCGTTCAAGCTTTACTGATTTAAGATGAAATATCACATGTCTGAATGCCATTCATCTAATTATTCCTAATTTCCAACTATATTACTGTCCTTTCCTTGAACATCTGATCACACACAATTCCACCATGTATTTTTGAATCCTTACTTGCACCTGCCCATTCCCATGCACACACATTAAGTCAATGTAGTTGCTTTCACTGTAGTTTGGGTTTCTGATTATAGTATTATGTACTGCTAAATATGGTAGTCTTCCTAATCTTCAGTGTAAAAGCGTGAAATATCACATGTCTGAATGCCATTCATCTAATTACTTGGAATGTCACCACTCAGTTTTTAATCCAAGAATGTGATGAAACCCTTGGCCCCAAAAAATGCTTGGCTTTGAAAACAATAGTGGTTTGGCTGTGGAATGAAAACATCACGAAAATATGTTGACAAACTCAACCTTGCATTCTGCTATACTTATAAAAAGTTTATAGAGTAGCATATGCTGAATTGATTGAATTGCAATATTGAAGTGTCCCTCATGGTTTCAGGAAAAGTGGTCGCTAAGTTTTGTGCAAAATTCCTGCACGCTCAGGTGCTCAAGAATGAAGCAGTTTCGGCTGGCGATTTAGGTGCTTCTGTTCGGAAAGCATTTTTGAGGTCTTTATTTTAGTAAATACTCTTCCATCTCTCACTTGTGTGTCTTAAAATAATCATATGCCCTTGTGCACATCAAAGAAGCATATTATTTTCTTGGAATTTATGATCCATATCGTGCTGTATGCTTCTATTTTTGCTTCAGAATGGATGAGATGATGCGCGGGCAGAGAGGGTGGAGAGAGTTAGCTGTATTGGGGGATAAGATTAACAAGTTTAGTGGCATGATAGAAGGCTTGATATGGTCGCCAAAGAGCGATGATTCGAATGAACAACAAAATGATTGGGTATTTGACGAGGTATTTCATTTATAAAATCTTTTGGCAGTGATATTTTATACTATCTCTGCAGATGCTTTTGACAATAGTAGTAGCTGTTTTATAAACATTGTTATGCTGAGACATTACCTCATGTTATGTTCTCAGCAAGGTCTAATATCAATATTGGACAATCACTTTTGAGATCTTGTATCGGCCGCTTCATATTAGAAATATCGGATATCATATAGTTTTGAAAAAAGTTTAAAATTATAAATTTCTTGGATAAATAGTAAAATCAACTATAAACAATCTGGCAAATTCTTTAGCAATTAATGGTGTCCAAAATGGTTGTTTTAATAATTGGTAAATATAACTATAAACATTTTGACATCTTTTAGTAATTAATGATGTCAAATAAACCATAATCCAATAATTAATTGATAAATTCACTAACCCATTAATAAACTTAATAATAGAACCCTACTAATCAAATGATAAACTCAATTTAACTTGGTAATTGTATCGAAACTTGGACAGTCATTTTTTGGTTCAGACTCGGCCATCTCAGATCGAGATCAACCGAGATTTCAATCCATGGTTCGCAGATAGACACATGCTTTTGTTTGAATAAGGAAAATGAATTCATTTACTACAAACACATATACATTCAGTCAGGAGCAATTTAAAAGTACTATAATATAGCAAGTCCTAAAATTTGAAAAGGTTTTATTAATTTTAATCTTTGTGACTAGGGAGGACCCCACTCTGATTTCACTGGACCGACGGCAGGAAGCACTGCTTGTGTAGCAGTCATTAGAAACAACCAACTTATTGTTGCAAATGCTGGTGATTCTCGCTGTGTAATTTCAAGGAAGGGACAGGTATGTAATTCCAAGAAAGAACTATTAATTTCCATGTAAATTTTATATGCTTACCTTGAATTTTTTCTTCTTCTATTTTGCACAGGCATACAATCTGTCAAGGGACCACAAGCCTGAACTTGAGGCTGAGAGAGAAAGGATTATGAAAGCGGGAGGTTTTATCCATGCTGGACGAGTAAATGGGAGCTTGAACCTTTCTAGAGCAATTGGTACTTTGATATCACTTCACAAGAACTTGGTTAATTGGATGTTGTGGTTTAGTGGCATCTTAACTTATATAAGCTGTTTGGGTTTCAGGAGACATGGAATTCAAACAGAATAAAAATTTGCCGGCTGAAAAGCAAATTGTTACTGCTAACCCAGACATAAATTCAGTAAGCATTTTGTATGCTCTTTATCGTATTTCATCTATTAAAAATATTTTTTTGGTTTTATTTTTTGACTTTGGACCTCCAAATCTTTGGCACTTATTAAAATGCCTCCCAAAACTTTATATTTCTAAAAACGACACCCAATTTTTTAAATTAAATTAAATCAGTGCATCTAGTTAACTTTCATCCAATTAGCATTTAAATTCCATTAAGTAGGTGTTAATTATAGTCATTATAGTTATAAACGGACCAATTTTCCCCATGCTTAATGCTTAGGGTAAGATTATGATGGTGAATTGAAGTGTTATATACTAATAAATTGTTCTTTTATTAAGTCTTGTTTAAAGTTCAGTTATGGAAATCTTATAGTTTTGACTTTATGAAATATTCTTATGATCCATCTTATATATTCCATAAGTCTTTAAGTTGCAAGGAAGTTTTAAGTGTATGGAAAGACGTGTAACAAGCCTATTAAAGGCCAGTCTCTTATAAGCACGGACAACCTGATATGATATATGGATTAAATTGCAAGGTTTAGTTATCTCTGTGGATTTCCTAGTCGGTTGTGATAAAAAATCTTTCAGCGTCTGCAGTCGAAAAATTGGTTGGCTGCAATTAATTAAAATCCTGCCGCAATTGGAATTTCAATCCCTCACCGTCCTTTCCTTTGTCATTTGGCAACTTCATCAACACTAACATTAAATCCCTCATCGTCATCACCAGATATTGACCAATTGCAGAGATCTGCCTGTATAGCCAGTCAATTCTTAACCAGAACTGCCCGTAATTGCTCAGGACTGAACCAGGACAGCCTACAAAGTGTTCATTTCTGCCATGTTTTCTAGTTTCATCTAGGCTCTGGCTAACTGATAAAACCAGCAGCAGATGACAGTGTTCCATCCCCTATTTCATCACTACAGACCACATTCCAGCCCTTTGTTTCATCACTGTTTCAGCAGTACAGAGTCTCTGATTCGTCATTCGAGAGACTTGATTGTCTTCTGACCTCTATCCATCGTTCAGGCCTAACACAGAACTCAAATTGAGGAATAAAGGTTTGGATTATCTTTCAGTTTAAAGTCTGGTTTATTGATTGGTACTTGATTTGGGTTTGGATTCTACGAGTATTTAACACTTCGAGGAAGCTAGATCTAGTCATATTTGAACCTGAGTTTCCGAAACGACAATATCTATATTCAATATAAAGATTGTGTAGATAGTTTATTCTCGTCGGGCTTATTGATCATCATCATTGAATCAAACGCTTTAACTCTGCAAATGTGATTAACATGCCTAAAGTTCATATAATTTTATTTATTACAATTTATCCACTTCGGTTCTCTTGCGCGTGTATGTTGATTATATATATTAGGGCTTTTGGTTAATTTTTGTTGCTTTCAATTAGAATCCTGTTTAGAAGTTGCATATCCATCATAGTATGCTTACCTTTTTCTCGGTGCATCCATACACCCTTTTAGAGTTGCCCCTTCCGTCATGCGTGAGATTAGGGTTAGAATTTCTTGTTACCACCAAAGAGGATGATGGCGCAGGATGGTGGAGGGAAGGGTGGAAGTGGAAAGAGTGATGGTGGGGAGGGGAGAGTAGACGAAGAGCAGCGGTAACAGTTGGGAAGATGATGGCTTTCGTTTGAGGAGATTGTGAATAAAGAGAAGGGAAACTCTGGGTTCTCACTCTTAATTCAAGCATTCAAGAACACCCATTGAAGATTTCTTTCTAAGGACTGTCTAATTTGGAATCTCTCTGTCTCTGTCTCCCTGTTCGCGCGCGTGCGCATGTGTTCCTTGATGATGTTTTTTTGTTTGAAAAATTGAATGGGGGTGGTTACTTAATTCTTTAGAACGAGGAGATCAGCAAGGTGGAGAGAATAAACTTGTTGAATAGAGTTTCAGAAATGTGAATTGCCATTGTCAATGACTCGTTGATATGAATGTGTTCTTATTTATTTTCTTAAAAAAGTAAGAATATCTTTTCTACCTTTCTTATCATCACAGAATTTAACTAGAAGGGAAGCACAATTTCCTTCAGAATCTGAGAACTTTTTTTTGGGTAAGATCTACATCTCACCCATATTTGGCAAAAAAAATTTACATTTCACCCATATTTTGTTGGATTCTTCTTTTGTGTGTTTGTACAAGGCAATTTATACGATGCAAAATAAGCAAAACTTTGAAAACAAAGATTGATCATGTATGCTTGCATTTCTATAATATTCATGTGCTTTGTGTTTTCCTCTGTTCCAAGTTGAACGGTACACTGAGAATTTCTTGTAGATTTATCATTGCAAGAATCTGGGATAATGAAGGAAATTTTGATGGTGAGATTTGGGATTTGGTTTGAGGGGAGCAAAGGAATAGGAAAGAGATATGGGTGAATGGCATGGGAGAAAGGAGGAAGATGAAGGAGAAGAAGGAAAGTGAGAGTGATTAGGAGGAGATGGGATTTCATTTGGCTATTTCCGTTTGGTGATGAAGTGAGATGCGAGGAGGAGAGGAAGAAGAAATGGAAGAAGAAGAAGAAGATGATGATGGTTCAAGGATATGTGAAGTAATTGATCTTTCAATCTGACTCTTGAAGTGTCAACATAACCAACCTACTAATCTAACACCACACTAACTGAAGGGCTTTTTTAAGTTAAAGGAGAAGATTTGGTTGTCTTTCTTAAGAAATACGAAGATTTGGGTCTCTTTTTTAAAACCAAAGATTTGGATGTCCATGATGTTTTTAGAAAATTATTTTTTAACTGAGATGTTATCTGAAGATATATTCTTTAGCTAATTGGCTTTGTTTTTCTGTGTTAGGCGGAACTTAGTGAGGATGATGAGTTTATTGTTTTAGCATGTGATGGCATCTGGTAAGCTTTCTATGTAATTGTTTTTATTATAACCATAACTATATTAGGTTAACTTTCCAAAGATTTTTCTACTAAAGTTGAGGAATATGTTTGTTTGCTGCCATATTTTTTTTGTTCTAAAGATCCAATTTCAAGTGATCAGGAAGAAGGAAATTTAAATAGATGGTCGGTTCTGAGAAAGAATTGGCAATTGACTAGCTGATAAACTTTATTAGTATAAGTTATTTCCATGAGGAATATTAATTCTCTCTCCCATAGAGAGAAATTTATATTTGAAGCCAATTTCAAATTGATTCCATGTTTGTGGTTTTCTTGTTTATACATCCATTTTCCATATTTTGGGCAATGTTGACTATTACTGTGGTGTACCAGGGATTGCATGACAAGCCAGCAACTTGTGGATTTTATTCATGAGCATATAAACAATGTAAGTAATCATTTCTTTCAGAAGTTATACATTATCGTGAGGATTACATGAAGCAAAGATAAGTATGAGGTTTTTTCTGCACACCGATCTAGTGGTTTATTCACGGTTTATTCATTTCATGTAAGAAACAAAGCCAAACACGTACGACTCGTTTGCTATGGTTGTAGTTTGATTAAGCACTCTTTTGGCCAATGTGGCATTAAGTCCGTAACTGGGTGTCACTTATGTAACTATCCAAGAGTATTTTTCTTCTCTTTTCTCCTTTCTTAGTTCTGTTCTAACCTACAATAGGAACAACAATAACCAGCTTTCATTTAAAACTATTGGTGCCATATACATGGACCCTTTCTCCAGTAGCCCTGTTATGGGCCATGTCTTCAATTAAATCAAAAGATAATATATTTTAACTAATTTAACTCAAAAGGGATGGGGTTTAAAATTAATTTTCCATTTTGATTCTCAGCATGACACACGGCAAGGAAGACCCTCATAATTTTGAGAAAATCTATATATAACTATCAAATGTTGTAAACTATCCATCAAAGCATTTTAGAAACCTCTACTACTTCAACTAAAAGTTTTCATTTTCCCCCAATGTTGTATAACACTTGTATGCGTGTCGTTCGTACCCATGTTACCATAAATCGCTAGCGAATTGCGATTTGGAACAATCGTTCTTAATTTGGGAACACTAGCGCTTTGAAACGAAAGAATCACCGTTCCGATCAAAACTTAAGTTAAATGGGGCATATATTCGGGTTTTTGTTAGATTATACTTAAGAAATTTATTTTTTAGCAAAAAAATTGAATTATACTTATGTATATTATATGCTGTTGGTGTTAAGTGCTTGCGCCACAGCCAAATCGGAAGCAATAATAAATTTTTTATGCAAGCACAAAACACACCAACCCAAAAATTCGTTCTAAACACCTAAACTAGCAAACTAAACATGTAAGGGTATAGAAATACAATCTTCGACGCGTGTTCACATAATTGTGGAACACCCCTCCAAACTCGTAGATACCGGGAACGCGCTTGAAAGACGACCACCCTTACCGAAAAAGATTCACCCGAGAGAAACCGGAAAAGGCTCCGACCGACGCTCTAAACTTACCAAGGATGGATTATGGATGATGTGGGAATTTTTCCACTGATTATTTTCTTTCAAAACCATACTCAAGAGAGAGCAAGAAGAAGGAGAAGTAAGCGAGGAAAAATGGCTAAGTGTCTCAACCATGAAGCAACTCAAGAATGTGGAATGAAGCTAAAAAATGTAGAATGGAATAGCTTTGCATTTTATAACCATGGTTCAAATAGTGCACACAAATCATTTCATCATTTAATGCCAAAGCCATACCTTTTATATATCTAGAACCATGCTTCATGCTACCTCACCCTCCACCTCATTTCCATTTGTTTTTCTAAAAAGAAAAACAAATCTGAGGTGTCTTTTTTCTAGAAACATTCCCGTATAAATACGGAATACTTCACCCGGTATACGTATCATTATATATACGTGTATCCGTATAAAAATACGGATTGCACGAAAGAGAGAAAATGAATAGTGCAATAATACTAATATATGTATCAATATATATATATATATATATATATATATATATATATATTATTAAATCAAAACCTGATTTAATAATCCAGCCTAATCCTAAGCCAGCTAGTATTATCAACCGTCCGATTAAAGTCCGTGTATCCTGTATACGTATTTAATCGGACCCCTGCACGTATCAACGTACAACTTCTACATCTATCGTCTGAACCGGGAAAACCCTCTGTGTGGGACTCTAAAGACTCAACAATACGCTGGCGGTGCGTTTAACCATAAGCATGTCAGTGGGACTAGCTGTACGGAACGGCTACCTAGGTACTTGCCGAAAGGGGTCGACAATCAAGTATGTCCTTATCCTACTGAGCCTGAATGTGACAATGTTCGTACAATCCGGTCTCTTCGTCAAAGAGTATCGCATATCGGGTCTAGGGGGTAGATAACGTCAGACCCTTAGTAACCCGATAAGTCGTGTCTTAGTCAGGCTCATCACCAACAGGGATACTACTGATCAACTATCAGTAAATCCAATCCACCGTAGCACGGATTTAGGGTGATAGATAGCCAACTGAACACAGTGCGACATCGACTCCTAATATCAGGAGAGACGAATCCCTGACAATTGATCACTGCCAACATATGGCTCGGGACTGCTGTTTACACGACTCCTTTGAGCCGTGGTAAGATAGTAATCAAAGTATAGTGAGAACTCACACGAGACAAATGACGATCTCAGGTCAAAGGATTAACCTGCACTCATGCCACCTGAGAACTTTTATCTAACGATAGATATAATACCATCTAGAAGTTCTCGGTGAGTCCGTCCGATGTACTCACCTCTAGTGAGCACTTGTATACTATCTTAGGTGACACAACACTAATGGTTTGTGAGACCGGCCACCGTCTCTCGTCGGGGTCTAAAAACGTATACACTAGTTATTCCGGAATATCGCCGCTCAGTTTCGATACTCCCACGACTAGTTAACTCAGCTCCCACGTATATGATCGCCATCATAATGTTGGTAGTCAAGCAAGAATCCTATGGGCTTCATTAATGATGAAGGCAAACCAGATAGTATACTATCATCTCGAGCAAGACTGTTATACCTGTATAGATCCTCCCTCAATTATCATAATCGTCTACTTGCAATCATAATAATTGCTTTGAGGGCGCTATATCCAACAATCTTCCACTTATACTTAAGGTCAATTATTGCGGTATCGCATACCCACAGCTCGTGTGCTAACGAATACCCAACTTCTCTATTAATTAGTTTCGCAAACTATATTTGTGAAACTTAATGTGTTCGAGAAATAGCCTCAGTGAGTGGATCCGCTACAATGTTCCAACTTCATCTCTCTATATCTCAACTTTGTGGAGATCAACAATCTCTCAAACTGAGCGATACCCCGCTTTAAGAATTTGTCTGGATACTTGATGGGACCAAGTTCATAATATGAACAACTCCATTTAACAAACTTCTTGGGCGGTATCCTCAGTTGAATCATAATCAGCATCCTGTACCATGATTACCTTAGTATCCCTATTGGAACACTATTCAATATACTGATCCTCAGAAGAGGCTAAACTCAAAACTCTGACATCTTTATCATTCATGTCATCTTGGAAGCCTGAACCGATAACCGTCTCTCAGAGGAGGCTGCTGTTACCTTATACCAAGAACATCCTCTTATTTTTATAATAGCTTTCATTTGTTTCTCCAGGATTGGATTAATATATGCTTACTACAGCAAGTGTATAAGCAACATCTGGTTTTGTACAAGACATTGCATGATTGACTCAATTGCCTAAGCAAATGATACGTTATTCATGCCAGTTCCTCTCCTCATTAGTCTAGAAAACATCACTTTAGAGATGGTGACTCCATCACCTGTGGGTACACCGCCACGTCAGGAGTTGTCCATTTTAAAATACTTTTAGAATGCTGTCTAAGTACCCATATTATGATATTTCCCAAATCTTGATCTAAAACCATAAATCTAGTAATCAGAATTTCTGATATATTATCCATATCCAACGTGGAGAAAACACTATGTGACAAACAAAGTTTGACCGATTGTAGTATAGGAACACCACTTCCTATCTGGAGTATCATCTAAATCCCAGGATAGTACTCTCAACATCTTTCTTACTTAGGTTCATCTATTGTTTTGATGAAGTCAATCATCTTGACTGTCACATTAGAACAATAGATCTGTCTCCGCTATCCATGCTTTAGTCTACGAATAGATATAAGCAACATGCACACCTTCCGCTGCTCCCACTAGCTATGATAACCCTCTGGCAGAGTCATATACACGCGCACTTCCAAATTCTCATTTGGAAAGACGTTATAGTCATCCACCTGCCAGATATCATAGCCAAGAACTGCATCAGCGCCAAGTCATATCCATATGGATTTCAACGTAGACACTGAAATAAAAGTCGCATCACAATCCACAACGGGTATTTGATGAGCTCTTTACAACAAGTCTAGTCTTATTAGGTTAGTACCTTTCCATCCGCATAGATCTCGAAAGATCTACTTGCACCTAATGGGTTTTACCCCTTCGGGAGCACCCAACAAAGTCCAAAATCCATAATTTGCTGATGTGCTTGGAGTCCTATCTTGGATGAAGTTACCATTTCTTATGACCTGCTAATAACAAATAGGGAGAATAGCAGTGTTAAGTTATATCCGTATGGGCTTCAGCATAGATACTGAAGTAAGTCTCATCACAATCCACAACATGTATTTGATGAAAACTCTTTACAACAAATCTAGTCTTATTAGGTTAGTACCTTTCCACCTGCACAGATCTCGAAAGATCTACTTGCTCCTAATAGGTTTTATCTCTTCAGGAGCATCCAGCAAAGTCCAAAATCCATAATTTGCTGAAGTGCGTGGAGTCCATCTTAGATATGAAGTATCTGGTCACCTGAAAGTTATCACTTCCTATGACCTGATGATAACTAGTAGGGCCATCATTACTATGATGCCGACCTTCCTGTCACCGTATACGAGAAAACCGAAGTACCTCTCGGGTAGCTAAGGTAACCTACTTAATCTGCGGAGTGGCTAATGGTTTGTCAAGTTCAATTGAATTCTTAGGTTCTACTGAAATTTCGGTAACCGTTTGTGGTTTTGGAATCACTTCCAATTCTACCATACTTCCACTAGTTTCTTTTGCAAAAATATTCCGTTTATAAAAAGTTGGCGGGTCAAGAACAATATTAACTATTGATCTTGAAAATTGTAGAAGCAAAATCCTAGCGAATGCTTGCGATAATCCACAAACCGCAATTACCAAAGCATGCCTTGAGTTTGTCCGGATTCTGTTTTTAAACAGAAAACGGATAACTTCATATCTAAACAACCTCAAGATATATAACCATTCTATATCCATATAGAATCAATGCTCTAATTTAGATGGAAACAGATCCAAATATCATGCAGCTGTTTCCAGTGCATATCACATAATGGAAAAAAGCCAATACAGCATTATTCATCATGGAGCGCATCCACGGATGAGTAACCTGCAAGAGAACTAAGTTCTCAATATTATTATGATAGAACACCCAGCATAAGTATCACATCTTCGATCATTTCGAAAAATCCTGATACTTCCAACGTATGCTTCTCTATTTTATTCTTATATTTATAAACTTCTCAAAATCTTTGGACCCTGCATTACAACGAATGCTCGTCTAAAACCAGAGAACTCATAGGTAAATCTGAATGAAATAAGAGTACCGACCTCTTGTCCCGAAGGACACTGGACAACATACATTTTCATGTATAAGTCCTAAGAGTATACTAACTCAAATTTTGTGTTTTGTAAATTGAAAGCTGCATTTTGGTCGAGAATGTCTTGCACCGTTATTCAATGCACTTTATCTTATCCTCAACTGATAAAGCTAAATGTTTATAACACAATTTTCAAAATATATATCACTTTATAAAATAAAAGTACAGATATTTCATTTTAAAATTTGGTGCATAACGGTTGTTCGAGACCAAATATTTGCCGTTAAGCAAAGCCAGGCGATTTAATCAAATATCACCAATTGCAACAAATTCCGATATTGAGGATCAAATCGTCCATTTCCCAATATTCTACTCCTATTCTGCATCTGTAATACCGTACTGATGTGAGATCCAAATCCGGTAAATACATACCCTGGAATTAGAATTAATTGGGAAAACAGTTTTCTTTTACAAGTGCATAGAAAAACTGAAACATGAAAATATTTTAAAGGGATGGCCGGGTAT
Source organism: Agapanthus africanus (assembly GCA_030015575.1). Lineage (NCBI taxonomy): Eukaryota > Viridiplantae > Streptophyta > Magnoliopsida > Asparagales > Amaryllidaceae > Agapanthus > Agapanthus africanus. The sequence goes on along the minus strand of CM057343.1, from coordinate 484,031,139 downwards.
TCCTAGAAATGCCTATTCCATTATTCAGATTCATGACAGTAGTCGCAATTTCCTTTGCCTTCACTTCAATCCCTTTGTATGTTTTTACATCTTATCTTCTGTATACCGCATTTACGCTAACTGGTTTTATTCTTTCCCTACCTTTCGGCGCCTGCCTAAGGTTTGGAAGAAGACTATCCAATAAGCATAATATGTGTAATTTTCTAATATAAGGAGCTCTCACAACCTGAGAGAAGGTATAAGGAAAAGACAACCGAATAATCCAATTCAATTTCTTCAGAACCTGTGGCCATTCTCGACTGAAGTAACTTCTTCGAGTTCGTAGGTAACTATACGATGGCTGTTCCAAGCAATATGTACCGTCGTAGTGATACGAAGTGTTCTCAAGAAATACAAAGGGTAAAGTAGAAGTGGCAGGGATATGTCCGATTTTGTCGTGAATCATGATAATCCAAAGCCCAAAGTCTGTAAAAAGGTTCAGTCAAATTGGTTCATGAGTTTTAGTTTAAGGTAAGTCATGGGTCGTTGTACCAGAGAGAAGAAACACTCAGCGTGTACTCTATCAAGATTAGATTGGTTTTCTTTTTATCTAATCAAGATGGCCCCTACTGTTTTCTTGAATTCTCCTTCAAACCCTAAAAGGAGAACTAGTCGTGATCATATACATTTTACAAGTTCGCTAACCGTTCAAGCAGGCCAGTGTTGGTACTCCAAGGGAGGTCCCCCGTGCTTTCGTACGTACCGAATTAATAACCCCGTTTCCGCAGAGGCGTAAACCCGTTAACACTTTATAGACACCTGGTTAGCTAATTGTGAAGTGAAAAATCTCCCTAGAAGTAATACATATGCATCAGTGGGAATCGGAACCCAACTATAATTGTGTGATAATTTTAACGGAAGCCAACCAAAATTACCACACTCCAGAAGGTATGCGCATGCCTGGCAAGTTTCCCATATGTTTGAAACTCCTGATATGGTATTTGCCCCTAAGATCCAAGTGATCTTGACAAGGTCAACAAGTTAAAGGTCCTAATCAAGTTCAACCCGTCATTATCTTGATTACATTAGACCTATCTGTACAGATCCTTGACAAGGTCAATAAGGTCGAACGACTGTCCTAACCAATCTACATATCCATGCGACAGAAAAGTATTACAGAGGTATCGCACACTACGTCTTGACAAGGCCAACAAACGCAACACGAATACTAAGCAATACTAATCTCAAATGATAGAGGGCTACGACTGGTTTTTGGCGAAAAGCTTTTAATGTAATGAACTTGATATCGTTGAAGGAACTCGAGTGGTTTTGAAATTGAGTGGTTTAAACTCCGCCTTTTAAAACTAGTAACATAAACCTTTGCTTAAGAGCGAACTCCTAATGAAGGGATCAAGCCTCTTCCCTCATAGAATGAGGTGCGGGATATTCCTAACCGAATATCTCTATGCAAAGCAAAAGAATACGACTATTGTTTTGAAAAAAAACGAGTAGTTTTAAAATTGGTTCTGACATCATTTAGGTTTATTTTCCTTGCATTACATAGATAATGTGTTCCATCATTTTAAGTTTTTAAGCCACAAAAGAAACAACCAAAATAAGCATGCTTTTATATGCCATCCGCATTCGCCACGAGGCCCTGTCATGCACCGTTAGGTTAACTAACGGCAGAGCGAAGGCAGGACTAGCACGGATGCAAAACATATAGAAGTATCTACTAAATATATAATAATATATATATATCAATATCGCAGGCAGGTAATAGTCATTACATGCAGATAAAAATCATCACAGGCATATGAACGACAATATGGAACATCGGATAAACCAGGAGCCCCGCATTTCATTTGAACCGTAAATGAGACGCGGCGTTCCTCGGCAGTATGGATAGCCCGTACAAAGTCGATCCTAAATCCCTACGAGTGCGCAAGCCACCTGCCAATTCTAGAAACTGGTAACACGCCCTCAACAAAGTGAGTCGGTCACCCGTCGCTTTCTAGAATCTGGTGACTTGTGCACCTCTCCGCGGGTCAATCTTATACCCCTACGAGTGTGACGAATAGCTCGCTAATTCTAGAGTAAAGCCCCCTCGGTCTCAACGCCATGAGATGCGGACCCGTTGCTCTCTAGAACATGGCTATTCGAGCACTTTTCCGCGGGGTAATCCTAGTACAAAAATGAAATATTTACAAGGGTGACGACGACCGCAACCTGGTCGAGCCCTAATAAAAGAATATACATAACTGGCAGAAACGACAGTCCACATATCGGACGCTTGTCCCGCAATAATAAATATACAAACTGAGTCAAAACTGTACAAGCAATATTGCACTAGGGGCTATCCAACACGACAATCCGACTAAACCATAACCAGATATATATATAACCACAGAAACAAGTAACACCACAATGTGTGCAACCCCGTTTAAATGAACATATAGCAATTAGACAACGTTCAACAACACATATACCAAATCACAGATATCAACGATGCAAAAGTTTTGAGCTCTAAAACTCCCGAGTTGCCCCAAAAGCTAACATAACACTTAATGAAATCCGGGGCAAAACAAACAAGACCAAAACTACCAATTTCCAAAACCCAAGACACTAGAGGAAAACGAGGACCATAGGCTACAGGAAAACAGCCTATGGCGGGGGAAACACCATTTCTGGCGGTTTTCTTATGGTAGAATCCCCTCATTTTCATTGTGTCACTATCATGTCTAGAGCAAGCCTTTGCACTTGTTTAAAAAAATTTCCGAGACCAAAATTTTTCGAACAGAAACCAGGTTTTGAAAATCGGAGTTTTTCGGTTTTGAAACTAAAGTATCGTCCACCACTAGTTTAATCGGTTTGGATGGCTTTGATACCGTGTTGGTGTTAGGTGCTCGCGCCATGAAAACCGCTGTCAAGACGGAAGCGATAACAAAAATTTTATGCAAACACAACACACACTAACCCAAGAATTCGTTCCAAACACCTAAACTAGCAAACTAAACATGCAAGGGTATAGAAATACAACCTTCGACGCGTGTCCACCTAATTGCGGAAGACCCCTCCAAACTCGTAGACGCCGGGAACACGCTTGAAACGCGACCACCCTTACCGAAGAAGATCCACCCGATGGAAACCGGAAAAGGCTTCGATCGACGCTCCAAACTTGCCACAGATGGATTGTGGGTGATGCAGGAATTTTTCCACCAATTATTTTCTCTCAAAACTATGCTCAAGAGAGAGCAAGAAGAAAAAAGAGAAGTGAGAAAATGGCTAAGTGTCTTAACCATGAAACAACTCAAGAATGTGGAATGAAACTAAAAAATGTAGAATGGAATAGCTTTGTATTTTCCAACCATGGTTCAAATAGTGCACACAAATAATTTCATCATTTAATGCCAAAGCCATACCTTTCTACATGTCTAGAACCATGCTTCATCCTACCTTACCTTCCACCTCATTTCCATTTGTTTTTCTAGAAAGAAAAACAAATATGAGGTGTCCTTCTAGAAGCATTTCCGTATAAATACGGGATACTTCACTCGGTATACGTATTGCTACATATACGCGTGTCCGTATGAAAATACGGATAACACCAAAGAGATAAAATGAATAGTGAACAATAATACTAATATATATATATATATCAATATATATAAAAATTATTAAATCAAAACCTGATTTAATAATCCGGCTTAATCTTAAGCCGGCTAGTATTATCAACCGTTCGATTAAAATCCGTGTATCCCATACACGTATTTAATTGGACCCTTGCAAGTACCAACGTACGGCTCCTACATCTATCGCCTGAACCAGGAAAACTCTCTGTGTGGGACTCTAAAGACTCGACAATACGCTGGCAGTGTGTTTAACAACAAGCACGTCAGCGGCACTAGCTGGACATAACGGCTATCCAGGTACTTGCCAAAGGGGGGTCGACAATCAAGTACGCTCTTATCCTACTGAGCCTGAATGCGACAATCTCCGTACAGTTCGATCTCTTCGTCAAAGAGTATCGCATATCGGGTTTACGGGGTGGATAACGTCAAATCCCTACTAACCTGATAAGTCGTGTCTTAGTCAAGCTCTCACCAACAAATATACTGCTGATCAACTATCAGTAAATCTCATCCACCGTGGCCATGGATTTAGGTTGATGGCCAACTGAACACAGAGCGACATCGACTCCTAATATCAGGAGAGACGAATCCCTGACAATCGATCACTGCTTCCATGTGGTTCGGGACTGTACCTAACTAAAATCTGTTTGCACGACTCTTTTGAGCCGTAGTAGGGTAGTAATCAAAGTACAGTAGGAACTCACACGAGACAAATGACGGGCTCAGGTCAAAGAACTAACCCGCACTCATGCTACCTGAGAACTTCCATCTGATAATAGATACAATACCATCTAGAAATTTTCGGCAAGTCCGTCCGGTGTACTCATCTCCAGTGAGCACATGTATACTATCTTAGGTGACACAACACCAATGGCTTGTGAGACCGGTCACCGTCCCTCGTTGGGGTCTAGAAACGTATACACTATTCTACTCTGGAATATCGACGCTCAGTCTCAATACTCCCAACGACTAGGGACATTTAAGGACGAGCTTATGGATAACTCAGCTCTCATGTATATGATCGCCATCATAATGCTGGTAGTCAAGCAAGAATCATATAGGCTTCATCAATGATGAAGACAAACTATATAGTATACTATTATCTCGAGCAAGAATGTTATACCTGTATTGGTCCTCCTTCAATTATCATAATCGCCTACTTGCAATCACAATAATTGTCTTGAGGGCACTATATCTAACATATACAAATACACATATACATACAAGTGATTCAAAAACACTTTTTTTAGAGGTATGTTTTCCATTCCATATAAGCATATGGAAGAATATTCCTATCGTACCGCATTTCACAACAAGGGGCGTTCCACGTTCCTGTTTTCGTTTTGCATACCGAAACGTTCTGCGTTCCAGGTAACATTGGTTCGTACAAAAATACTAGTCGTCTGCATTAGTTGCCTCCATCTATGTTCATTTAGCCTTGTCTCTAATATCATTATTTCTCCATTAACTACAAATTTGCCACTCATATTTGGCGCACTTATGTGGCATACTTGTTAGCCCTTATTCCACATGTTCATATCCGTTGTCCATGTTATATCTTTGAAGAGCTATCTTTAACTTATAAACACTGTTCTAAATATTGGCCGTATCGGGCGAGATCTCGGTTTCGGCTCGGCCACGATACGATATAACTATCTTTCTCAAATCTCGTTTTGGGTCAATATCGGCCGAGATCGGAATATCAGCCGAGATATTGGGTACTTGTATCGCTATTATATCGGCTGAGATGGTATATAAAGTGATTTAGTTTAAGGTTAAGCCCGATCCGAAGTGACCCGACCCATTAATAGTTTTAATTATTTAAAATATCTACCCATAATTGTTCAGCGGTAAAAAAAACCCTAAAAATTTTGCTTAATTCCTCACCTTATCCTTCCTGAGTCTCGAAGAACCCTCCTTGATTCCTCACCTTCTCTTGAGTCTGCGACTCCTCTCGAGTCTCGACCCTTGACGAGCCCTACCTTCACCTCATCCTCTCTCTCGATGCCTCCCGCGCCTTCCCCTCCTCTCTCGAGTCTCGACGCCTCCTTCGTCTGCCCTCCTCTCGACGCCTCCCCTTTATTCTATACCGCCGATGCCATCGCCATCGCCATCCTCTTGACGCCTCTCCCGCCTTTCTCTTAAGGCCAAAGCCATCACCATCCTCTTGACGCCTCCCCCGCCTTTTTCTTAACGCCGACACCATCATCTACCCTTCTCCTCTCAAGTCTTGACGACGCTTGCCCTTCTCCTCTCAAGTCTTGACGTTTGTCCCGCCATTTTTTTCTTCTTCAATCCTTGTTCAGGTAATGAGTAAGCTTATGTTTTTTAGTTTCTTTTTTTTTTATACAGATCCAATATGGATCTATCTTTCATTGCTCCAGAAAAAATTACAACCTATCAACATCATATTTATTTCTTACACATTTCATACAGCCACACAATATTTAATATGCCCAATATTGTTGTCCGATATGCTTGATATTTACGTCCGATAATGTCCGATATCGATACCCGATATGAACCCGTATCGCCGCGATATCGTCCAATTTTCGCTATCCGATATTCAAAACACATATTCGATACACACCCGATATCCGATACTTAGAACCTTGATTATAAATATATTTATTTCTTATTCTCTCTCCACAGGGTTGCCACTCTTCCATCTTAAAGTTCAACGTTTCTGTAATATGCTAGTTTGGTTGTTAGATATAGATTTGAATAACTAAAATTGGATTATTGTTTTCTTGTTTGTTGCAACTTGGGGTAGGGTTAGGGCTTCAGGGGTTTGGTCATGTTCAAGGGAGAGCGATTACTGCCTAGGTTAGGAAAAGTGACAAAATTATGGTTAATGGCGCAACTAGGGATAAGGGTAGACATAAGCAACATGGATGGAGGCAATTAAGGCCAAAATGTTATTTGTTAATTTAACAGAGAAGATGGCCTTTAACAGAGCAGAATGGAGAAAAAAGGATTCATATAGCAGAACCCAAAAATTTGGGTTGAAGGCTTGTTGCTGCTGCTGATGTTGTTTTGCTGTTGTCGGTTTTTCTTCTTTTATGCTCTTGCTCCCTATGTCCTTGTTGCATCATCGTTCTTTACCTTCTTAATCTTTAGCTTGCATTCTTTCCCTCCATCCCCTCCATCCCACCCTATCCCCAACCCCTTGCACGTGCGCACTCCACAACCCAATGCAGACTGTAAAACACCTATTGGTTCTCTATTTGTTTGGCCAGCGCATAAGCATAAATGGATTACACGTAGCTGTGTTAGATAATCAGATTAGGCAGAATTACATAAATATTGATTTTTGCAAAATGGGAGCAATACAAGAAAAATATGTCGAAACAAGAAAAGGTCAAAAAAATGACCTGTTTTAAAGCAGGGCGGTCTCGTTCAGATTCAATGCCTTCATCGGCAATATTGAGTTTTTATTAGCGTGCCTTGTACACCTGGTCGGTTATGCACATCGTATTTGTGTAATTCCATTTATGCAGTCAGTGGGTCTCTTAATACTCTCTGAAGCGTTGCTGGCTGGCAACATTTAATCACCGTCTAACTGGCCTCCTTAAAACTTGTTTTACAACACTAACCCGACATGCGCATACGCACAAATGCATGCCCATGCCTGCATGTGCATCCCACAACCCAACACACTTGCGCGCACACAGAAATATGAGATCATAAGCTGCGCATGCTCTTTAAATTTCAGGAAACCCGTCTCTCCTCGGTGTGCGAGCGAGTGCTCGATAGGTGTTTGGCTCCGTCGACCTCTGGAGGAGAGGGATGCGATAACATGACCATGATCCTCATCCAGTTAAAGAAACCGGCCAGCTCTAGTACAAGCAACAGCATCGAATCGTCAACTACTCAAACACCAAGAGAGCCAGCGACCACCACATAAGCAAATCCTTCACTCACACAACCCAAGTTGTAAAAAGAAGGCTGTATTCATATTTTCTCCTTTTTCTGTTGAGAAAGAGGTTGGGTTTTGACACTAAATAACAGCCACTTTGCAGAATTCCTCGAGATCTGGTGTGGATATAATGTGTATCTTTAAATCTCCCCCCCCCCCCCTCCCCCCCTCCCTCCCTTCCTGATATAAGATTTTGTAGTTGCTTTCTTTGAGCCGTAAATTTGCACATGACTTTTAATGATTGAAAATGGTGATAGCGTAGAGCGGGGCGTTGCACCTTCAAGAAACGAAAAACGCAAGCATGGCGTAAAATGTAAGCTATACGAATAATCAATTATTATTCTTAGCAGTTCTTAATATATTCATACTATACAAAAATAGAAAAACTAGATTTTAAAAAGAGAATATTTTGAAATGCTAAACATATTTTGTGTCATGCAAACTAGTAATTAACACTACAAATTTTAATTATCCATCCAACGAGGTCACATGCATAATTACCAATGACAATATAATTGTCAAAAAATAATCAAATAGAGAAAATTGATACAAATGGAAAATGTGGTGCTACATAGCATAACCAATAGCACAATTTGCGAAAGTTACCTTTAGCTTTTGCTCTGGTGTTTTAAAACTCGCATTTTGCACTATTCCTAAAATATCTTTTATTTAAACATTTAATTAAAAATATATCTCTTTTCTCCTTCTTATTTATTTAAATATTTTAATTAAATATTCGGGATTTTTGGAATATATTAGAGTTAAAGAAAGTGAGGAACATCTCTTGCACTTTAGCCTGACTAATATTCTTAATAAAAAAACTAAACATTAAATCAGTATTCTAACCATCATTGATGAAAAAATTAAAGGGATGCATGGATGGATGTTCTGAAAGTTTCAAAAAAGGAAGAAAAAAAAGAATTGAAAAGCATGAATGCTTAGAATCAATAAAGAGAGAAAAATTAAAGAGATGAAAGTTGCGAAAATATACAAATCGAGAGCCTGAGATTTCATGAGTTCAAGAAGCCGAGTCCGAGACTTTGAGGAGGCTTAATGTAGTTTGAGGTTAGATATCAATGTCGGCAAGAAGAACTGAGAAGAGGTCGACAAAATAGTAAATGAGAGATTAATCGACAAGATCTAAGGATTAGGATTTAAAGTCAATGAGGAAAATTAGAAATTTTTATTTGGGCTACAAAGGATCAGAGTTTGGAGGAAATTTTGCTCTAACATATCTGATATATATCGGGATTTCAATCTAGGCCAATTGGAAAAGCTCCTAATAAAACCTAATTCACAAATACCATAAGCTTATGCTATTGCTAGCTATTTGTAAAAATTAGACTTCGACCCCATACGTATCGTGTGGGATCAATGATGATCCAATATATTTATAGGTAAATATGTACATTACTCACGGTGGTTATGAAGTAAGCAACATACATGGATAAAATGGAGTACATAACCATCTTCTTCCGGCTAGAATTGATCCCTATTAAATGGAGGCTTTATAGATTGTAAATTTTCTCCATAAACACTAATGTTATTTTTTTTTAAAAATTGAGTTACAATATATTTTTAGTTTTGTATGAATTATGCTTTAGATATTATTAGTTTAATGGAAAAATAATTATTGATATAATTTATGAAGAAAAATTATATGCTGCATGTTAGTAAAATTTATTTTGCAAGCTACAACCATATATTTAGTGAAAATACTTGTATAATCAATGTTATTTTAGTAAAATTTAGCTTAGCTATGTTTTTAATATAATCCCAGTTCGTAACATTTCAAAAAATTTAAAAGGTTTCTTTTAGAATTTAAATATTGATATAATGAGTTTTATTAAAATGATAAAATTTATTGAATTGAGTTTTCATAAATTTGTGTGTTATAGCTTTGAAAAATTAGGTAATGTGTAATGTCTCACTTTTAATTAATAAAACTACTTCGTTTTTTTCCACTTAATTTTATTAAGTCATGATAAACATATTATGGTATTTATATTTCTATTTTTTTAATCTAAATAGAAAAATGGGCATGGGAGGGGCATGGAATTACCATGCTATATGTACACACCTTCATTTTCTTTTTTCCTTCTTCTCTAAATCTCTATCTCTCCCCAATCTCAACCCCAAAACCGTAGCTCTCTCTCACTCTCTTTCAAATCCCCTCAAGTTTTTACTAGAATTGAAGATTTTGAAGATTTCTTTGTGTTGAAAGAGCTTCTTGATTGCTAAACTAGGTATTTACTTCTTTACTTATTTAGATTAATGATAATACTTTGTTATATTTTAGTTACATTCTCTATTCATGAAGATATGTTTTATGTGTGTGATTATTAAGATTTTAAAGAGTATAATGATTCAAAAGTTTGAGTACTTGTAATTGTTTTTTTAGTTGAACTATGTTCTGGAAATCAGCGACAAGCTGGGATTACCAGATTTTTAAAAAAAATTCTGTTGGAATTAGCTTTCTTGGTGAACTGAAAGGTTGTAGATAACCGACTCATCTTTTAGTTCAAAATTTTTGGTTGAGTTTTACTGCAAAATGGAATTTTTACGAATTTTTAAATGAGAAGTTTACAAGTTGGAATTTCTGTTTTCAATGGTTGTTTTTCACTAAACCTATAAATATTTTCTGCATTTTCCATTCACAATTTGGAATATTTAAAAATTGAAAGTTATAGATAATTTTGTGTATATATCTCTAGAATTTTTATTTGTCTTATTCACTTTACAAAATTAAGAGATATCATTTTTTTAGTGAATGGTTGTTTTCTCGTCCAAAAAATATTCAGAAACATGTTTTAGTTTTGCATTTTTTTCCACATCTTATACTTGGAATCTAGAAAAGATATTTTGGGATATCAAATTTAACTCATTTATTTATATGTAGAATTTTATTTTGAGTCTAAATATTGTGTTTACTATTTTTGGGAATTTTTCAAAGTAAACCTAAAAACTGCAGTTTTCTGAACTTGCATTTTTTAAACGTTATTCATTCAAGCATTATATTTTCCTCGCTAAATATTACCAATAAGATAATCTTATTCATGTGTGTATCCGTACATTTGAAGGGCCGTTAGCGAAGGTGCCCGAGGCGTCGAGGCGAGGCAAGAAGTTATAGGATTAAACTAGCTCGTTTTGTAGTTTGGTGAGTAGATTTAGCATCTACAAGTGGAAAATCAGGTGGATAACGTATAGCACTCCCGACATCTAAATTTATTTTGAACATTTCTTTATTGATTATAATTCATATCTTATATGCTCAGTTTATCAATGCTATGCTTTCTTTCCTTTACTATAATTTTGCGAACACAATTGTTAGTACACTTATACAATTACTAATGATTACCATACGGCACCAACACAGACCCGCATGCTACACGTACACATTATTAGTAACTACTATGATACGTATAGACACAAACTCATATGCTAACATGTACACATTACTAGTAATTGCCATGTCACGTGTAGAACTTATCAAGCTTTACATGTAGTATGATCAATGTTATGTACGTGTACACGACTAGATGTCCGTACTATTGCTGTGTATGTACATAGACTAGCAGTCCGTACTATTTGAACTGTGTGTTTGCGTACGTAGACTAAATGTCCATACTAACTGTTATTGAGCGTATTATATTGTTTCCGGACTAAATGAATTTATAATTTTGATTCAATAGAATATTTTGTTGTCGTCGTACGTTATGAGATTCCGTACTGAATGAGGTGATGATGGTTTTACGAATGCGGTCTTTTATTTTTGACTCGCTGAGTCTTACGATTTATCTCGATTGTGAGATTATGACATACAAAGATTTTACTTATTTCTAAATAACGATTCGTTTTATATTTTAAATCAATAATGCAAAGGATGTGCTGCTTGGATTTTAAAGGTATATCTATTTTTAAAATATCACAGCCTTCTTATTTCCAAATAACGTTTCGTTCTACTTTAAAATATAATTGGATTAGTTGGAAGTATTTATCCATTTACAATGCCCGTTCACACTATGTCTGCTTTACTCGTTATCCGTTCATGCTATGATTATGTTATTTGTTTGTGCAACATTTATGTTATCCGTTCGCGCTATGATTATTTTATTTGTTTGTGCTACATTTATCATATCCGTTCGCGATATAATTATTTTCTCTTAAAATGATGATGATACGTCCACCATGAATTTTCTATGTATTTATGGTTTGTTGTTATCCGGTAATTGAGGTGGGGATGTAGTCGATTACGGATATATGGTGGACTGGTTTGGTAATATCCGGTAATCAAGGTGGGGATGTAGCCGATTACGGATACATGGTGGACTAGTTTGGTGGTATCCGATATCGAGATAGGGGGAAACCACTTTCAGATACATGGTGAAACACGGCAAATATCCGGAGGAGACCGACCGGGGTTATACGATGAGATTGAAAAGAAATGATAGCGATTGTACACCGTTATATATATATATATATATATATATATATATATATATATATATATATATATATATATATAGCTGAGTTGTTCACGAATGATTATTGTTATCGTTTCATTGCACTTAAATTCAAGTTTAAGATATGCATATTACATTCGTGACTCACATGCCTTCATATGCTTTAGTGGTCTTGCTATGTGTTCATACCAGAATATTGCATTTTATACCGCCCATTCTTACGCTCGTTTGTTTATAGGTAGGTGCTTTTAATCAGTGTTTGCTACATAATTGCAAGATACTGGTCTCAGCTCTAAACAGTGAATATCATGGAAAAGTATGACAAATTCCGGATAACTGCCAACAACAGATAAAACACGGGTCTTCGCTCTCTATCCGTATGTTGCCACACACCGGTTTAAGGGACAAAATGGCAAATCGATGTCATTTTGATGCACAAAGCTCAATGTCAACACAAGATCCAAGAAATCTACGCAGAGCTCGAGAAAATCATGGCAAAAGATCCACATCACATCACCTTTTGTTCTACTGAAATGCTGGAAGAATTGTGAAGAGATTCTGAGAAACAACATATACCACACTGAAGAGTGCAGAGAACTAGGGAATACCACAAAAAACGAGGCACCAATTCCTCTTTATGGCCGCGGTTCCGCGGCATAAGCGCGCTTAGGCCGCGGAACCGCGGCCGTATAGGCTCCGCAATTGTTTATTTTTCAGGGGTATTTTGGTAATTCTATTTGGGTTCAGAATATTGCCCTAGGTTCTCTGTTTCCTGCCTATAAATAGCCCAGAACTTGCCAAGCCATGGTGTTCATGCTCATGCCTTCTTTTTGTTAGCTTTTAGTTTTCTTTTTCTTCTTCTTCTTCATCTTTCCTCCATTAAATTGTTGTGAGAGCTTTTGAGTGGATGTTAAATGAAGATGAGGGTTTTTGTATCATTCTTTTGGCTTAGTTTCCCCCTTGAGCTCTCTACCTTAACTTGATCTTGCAACCTCTTAAGTGAGCTTGCAAGTTTAAGCTTTGGTCATTGATCTCAAGGGGTTGTATCATTTTGTTCTCTCTTTTGTGCTTCATTCTCCATGAGTTCTTTGCCTTTTCTTGATCTTGCAACTTCTTAAGTGAGCTTGCAAGTTTAAGATTTGGTTATTGAACCCATGTCTTGTATTTGGTTCTGTGGTTCTTATTGTTATTTTCTTGCTTATTTCTTTCTTGCTTTTTATTACCTTGCTTTACTTTCATGCACTTAAATTCCATGCACTTTTAATTACTTGCTTGTAATCTTTTCTTTTCTTTGTTTATCTTTTCTTTTGCTTTTTTTTTGTTCGTATTGTGAATGGTTGTAATTATTGTTGTTAAGAATAAATACGATATTATAAGTTAATGTTTCTTTGCTCATTTCCTTTTCCCGTTATTTTCCTTTGAACTCCGCCCAAAAATTACGCAAGCGCTCCGTTAGGCACCCTACCCTACCAAGGTAACGGTGATTCCTAACCGCGACCGGTTGCGTTCGGTTTGGCCGGATGCGAAAGCAAGAGACAAGAACGGACGGACAAGGGTCAATAAGCCGGATTCCACGAATACCGTGCTTAAGTACCCTAATCCACGTTGTTGCCGATTGCTCTAGCTTCAATTGGTCAAGACTCGGCTCAAAGGTTTTAAGTGCAGATATCCTTAGCTTACACTTTCGTATCTTTTTCTTAACAACTTTATACTTGCATATAAAACACATAGGTTAGAATTGAACAAACATATACATATTCTTTATTGACTCGTCTAAAACAAGAACGGACATACAACCATCTCCCTGTGGATCGACCCGTGCTCAAACGGCTAGCTGCATAGCGACACCGTCCTGATCGCGGTTATAACTTTAGAACTTTGAACATCCGACATGCCAAAAGCGTGCGATCAAATGGCGCCGTTGCCGGGGAGACGGTAGCGTATTTTCTTTCTTATTATTCGGGTTAATATTCTTTTTGTATATATTTATAAAAAAAAGTATTTTTGTTATTTTTGATCATTTTTGTGTGCAGATTTTTGCGGATTTGCAAACTGCGATTGTGGGGAGCAAAGTGTACGTTCAAGGTTAAGGTGATTACGAACTACAGTGCCAAAGATCCGGGAAGTTTGACCCGCGCAAGCGAACTTTTCAAGCTTACCGGAATTGATTCAACGGGGGTTTCCTAACCCAAAAACTTAACGGTACGTATTTCTTAAACACCTTCTTCTCAAATCCGACGCATCCAATATACTATTCTTTGCAGGATTCTTTGCAAGTTTGCTAGCAAACACTAAAAATTGACTAACCCGTATTTGTTGCAGTGCCGCGCTTAAACTAAAAAAAACGATTGTTTGATTCTTTATAGAATTTTTATTGAATTGCGCATTGCATACATTAATACGGACTTAAGGGCAAGCGAACCCCACAACATACGGTAAAGGATTTCATCACCTTTTCCGTGGCCCACAAATCACGAACTTGAGCATAACGTTTACCCGCACAAACTTTAAAAGAAACTAGACTTTAAGCCTTAAAGACTTCGCGCTCACTAGGAGAAGTTAACTGTGTTTAGAACCTCGCTTAACGGTACATTGTTTACGGGGTGTCTAGGAAAGTGTTAACGGCAAAACCGCCAAAAGAGAAAGGGTTATTTAATTAAGGACCTTCGCGAAAGCGTCGGAAAACCTCCCCTTATCTCTGCACTTATCTGGCCTTGTGATCAGTGTATCTTAGAGCCTGTTTCTCGACACAGTTTTACTTCGACAATCAAGTTCTGGAGCAGGTCTAGTTGACCTAGGTGAACCCTAGAACGATTAGGTGTGTGGTATTTTTGTGTCGTAATTGTTTTTTGGTCCAGATTCTTTTTGTGTGTATATTTCAATCTTTTGTTAATAGCTAACTAAAAAATTAATTTAAAAAAAATCACATTCTTTTCCCCCTCCTTTTCTCTGCCTTTATTTCTTTCTCTCTTCATATCATGGGTACCCCACCTCGCAAAACTCTTGCCGAACTTTGGTACCCACAACCAGGCATAACTTCTTATGGTTCTTGCTTTGGCCGAACATCGAACGACCCCTCTATGCCCAAAATGTCATTGAAAGATCGCATAGACGCGTCTAGGACAAACACTTACCTTCCACAATCCACTTTGTATCAACCTTTTCAACCTCCCGCACCCGCTTATGTTGATACCCCTTTTGCAAGTCGTCCTTTGTCCATCGCTGAACGTATTGAACAATCTCATAGCCGATCTTTCACTCCTTTCACCACTTAAAATTCTTGGGATCAACAATTCCATTCACCTTCGTATCCAAATGTTGATCCTACCCCTGTCCAGATATTCAATTCCTACCAGTCCTACCCAACTTTTGCGCCTTCCCTAGACATTGTTTCTGAACCGTCATTTGGGAGTTTCCAGTACCAAAACAACTTTGAATCTTTCACTGAAACCCCTTCACAACCCATGTCTAGTCTGGAACAGTCTTTGGAAGATTTTAGGGTAGCATCGTACCAACAGATGATGGATTTGAATGCGTCCATGGCCGCTCTCATACAACCTAGTGGCCCGGTAGCTAGTTTTCAACTAGCTCCAAATTTTCCCATGTATGAAGAGGCGGTAAGACAGGTTGAGAATTTGAGTGGAGAGAGTGAGTTGTACACCCTTCCAAATCAAACCTACCTATACCAAATTGAATCCCACAACTCCTGTTTTGAAAGTCTATCAAGTGTCCCAAATGATTTATCAATTGAAGATCGAATGATTAATGAGTTGTGCGACTTTGTAGTGTTTGATTTGCCCGATTGTGAAGGGTCCCTTTCGAGTGAAACCGTACCCAACCCTTTTGACCTCTACACCTCCATCTTAGAACCTGAATTGATTGATATCCATACTTTTGTTGAGGTGTCTGAGAATATAGATTTTCACTTGATTGAGGATATTGACGCTGGGAATATTTTGGATGATGAACCCGTAGATTTAGCTGAGTTTTTCTCTCCAATTCATCACCCCGAATCATTAAATGTTTTTCCCGAACCCCATATGCGTCTGGATTTTGAGGATAAACGCATGGATGTGCTTAACTTTGAGGAGACTATTGAGGATATTTTTGAGGATGAACCAGTTTTAATTGATGAGTCGGATTTTCCAATTTATCCTGTTCCTTTCATTGACTGTGTACACCCTCCTGAACCTTTAACCGATAACCTTCCTCCATCACCTACCTCCATCCTTTCCATTGTTCCGACGTTGCAAGAAACCGTATCATTTTCACTTCCAGTGTCTGGTTTACTAAGTTCGGCGTACCCATGGTTTCTCACGAATCTTGAGGGATTTGACCCCATTTCTCGACGGGTTAATAGATTGCCACAATCGCTTTTTACACATCGGTCATCACGAATTGTGCTAATTTATTCGCTCCATTTCCACCCTCAAGTTCGTATTCCACTTCTTTCTCCCATCTGCCATTCTTCTCTTCCACCGAGGCCGGACGCCACTTCTATCCCCACATGGTCTCGCGTGTTCCTTATTTCTTTTCTCTACACTCCATTCTTTCACCAACCGTCGCTTTATAACAATAAAATCTTTGAATGGTTGGTGTTAACTTTTGGTCTGTGTAAGGCCTTGTATAGATTGATACTATTCTCTTTCCCCCCTAATCCTGAATTTCAACGCTTAACAGTGGAAACACTGTTTCACTTAAGTTTTGGGGGAACCCTTTTTTTGTATATATTTATTTTTGGTTTTCTTTTTGTTTTGTATAAAATTTTCTTTTGGAGAGAGCCGACAATTTTGACCCTCTTGGTTTAGCCTGACAGTGAGGGCATTATCAAGTTTAAGTTTGGGGGTGTGCTCGGTAAGCTTTCTACCTTCGCATTCATTTGTATATTTTGCATTTGCATACCTATTTAAAAATCTATAAAAATCAGAAAATTTTCTAAAAACATAAAAACTTTTTGTCAAGTTAGCTAGTGGGAGAACTCTGATTCAACATTTCGACGGTTTTGTTTAATAAGATAAGAATAACTAAATCTTATTTTTAGATTTTGAAAACCTGAAAGCTAACTCTCCTTTGAAGTTAACTATAGCTGATATACGTCTTTACATCACACTACACGTGTCGTGAGTTTTGGAAATTAGATGACAAGTCTTTTGTGTCTAAAAACTTTTAAATGGATAAATGATTTTCTGAGGATCAAATAGGTTTGTTCTGAAATAAGTAATATCAAGAATAGTTTATGAAGTGAAGCGAAAATGAAGGAATGTTATTGATGCCTTAATTGGAACTAATTCTGAAAAATAACCCATCTGGAACTTGATCGGA
Source organism: Agapanthus africanus (assembly GCA_030015575.1). Lineage (NCBI taxonomy): Eukaryota > Viridiplantae > Streptophyta > Magnoliopsida > Asparagales > Amaryllidaceae > Agapanthus > Agapanthus africanus. Next base: position 484,013,824 of record CM057343.1, on the reverse strand, counting down.
ATGATTACACACCGAACCCACTAAACACGTCTTTTATCCAAAAAAAATAACTGAATTGCCGGTTATATCTCCGTTCGCATTGAATCATCATGATTTTCACGCTAAATTGTCTTTTGTTTTTAGGCCTAGGTAACTTGAGTAATTAAGTCCGCTGGGGTGTCTCTACACCTAATGCCCTAAAACCAACTGGTTTGGGTGCATTGGCCCAAAGCTCATTAAGAAACCTAGAAAGTCCAGATTAAAACAAAGTTAAGCAAGTGTTCTCTCCGAGTTAAAATTCCTAACGGTTCTTTGTGTGAGAATAATCTTGACAAAAGACAGGTTTTTATAAAAAAATATTTCTAGCGGAGATATGAAGGTTTTATTCTATGATAAAGACTATTGCACGTTCACAGAGGTGTGTATGAAATGAAAACAAGAAAAAGGTGGAGGGAAAAAAAAACCTAGTTTCCTGTTAGGGAAGATGGAAATTCTGAAGTTGAAACTTTACTGGAAAACGAAACTTGAAAAATGCTTAACTCTTTATAAAACTTATGTGATCCTTTTAAAATTTTTATCTGGGCTTTATTGTGTGACATGATGACTTTAATCGATCCTTCTGGAACTTAACGACACTATTTGTTGGAGATAGTGCCCTCAGATTCAATTATTAGGTCACAGGTACGTGATTGCAATGATTGATGGAGGACCTATCCCGGTAGGACAGTCTTACTCGAGATGATAGTATGCTATCTGGTTTACCTTTATCATCGTGTACTGCTTTAAGTGACCTGACAAGTCGCTATTACACGTTGGTAGAGCCCCTAGGATTCTTGCTTGACCACCAGCAGTATGAGGGCGATCATATAAGTGGGAGCTGGGGTCTATAAGCATTTTCTTAAATGGTCCATAGTCGTGTGAGTTTCGAGACAGGGCATCGATACTCCAGAGTAGACTAGTGTATACAGTCGAGACCCCGACGAGGGGCGGTGGCTGGTCTCAAAGGAGTCGTGCAAACAGGTTTTAGTTGGGTACAGTCCCGAGCCACATGGAGGCAGTGAGCGTATCTTCAGGGGTTCGTCTCTCCCGGTATTGGGGGTGAGGTCGCGCTGTGTCTAGGAGAGCCATTACACGAAGCCCTCGGCCGAGGCAAGGAGATTTACTGGTAGGTATTCCAGTAGTATCTCAGGGTGTTCTGGGCTACACTCCGACACGACTTGTACCGCTTTTGGGGGTCTGACTTTTACCAACCCCCTAGGCCCGCCATGCGATGCTCATAGACGAACGGACCGGACTGTACGGATATTGTCACTGACAGGCTCAGTAGGGTGTCAGGCTGAGTTCGCTCACAGACGTCCTTTTTTGTCAATACCTGGTAGCCCGTTACGTATTGGCTTATACCTCTGACGTGCTAGTGGTTAAATCCACAACCAAGGTGTTGACGAGTCTTTAGAGTCCCCCACATTCAGTTACTCAAGCTTTCGGGCGAAAGGTTGTAGAGGCCGTATGGAGATATGGCAAGGTCCGATCAGATACGTGCGGTATTGCACGGATCAGAATCGGACAGTTTGTACTATAGGCCGTATGGATATATGGCAGGGTTCGATCAGATACGTGCGGTATTGCACGGATCAGGATCGAACGGATATTACTAGCCGGCTTTGGTTTAAGCCGGATCCTAGTATAGTACAGTGTAGATTTTGTCTCATTGCATTTGTATTTCGGTCGGAATACAAATGCGGGTGTGTATGCACAGTATCGGGGTTTTCCTGTAATTTATTACGGGACCAGTTTTCTGGAGTTGCCAGCTTGCTTTCCGTTTCGGCCAATTTCCTTTGTATCGTTCATTGGCCGAAGATTGGTGGAGGAGGGCTTATTTGCATTGTTGCAAATAGGCATTTGTGGAGAGGGGTTCTTTGCATATATTTGTATCATGATGGTTTTATGATGGAGCCCATCCCTTGACCTTGACTTCTTGACTTCTTCTTGTCATCATGGTTTGACTTGTGGAAAGATGATGGTTGCTTTGGAGTGTTGGGTTTTGTTGTGATCATTTGATTGTTTCATCATCACTTGCTTTCCACCCACCCCCTTGTTTTTGCTCTCTCTCTCCAATCACACAAAAAAAGGGGGGGCCGGCCACTATTGTAAGAAGAGGGGATTTCATTTTCATGTGTGGCATTTTGGCTTTCTAAGAGTGCTAAGAAAAGCTCTCTAGTTCATCTCAAAAATCAATTCCTCCACCATCTCAAAAAGCAACATCCTACAACCCCAAATTGAGACACAAATTCTACTACATATTCTACAGCAAATCTTGGGCATGTCGACTAGCCAGCTTCATGCCCGAGTTGCCTCGACATTGAGGTGGGAGCCCGTAAAAGAAGTAGGCGATGTGGTGCACTTCCGGCGACGAGGAGGAGACGGGACATTCCGCAGGAGATCGGGACGATGACGAGAAGACCGAAGGACTTGGATCGTCGGTATATCTCTATTCCCTTTCTTGTAGTTAGCTAGGACTAATTAATGGTTCGATCCGGGTATTAGTGCGCGGCGGTTTGCCAGTTCAAGAAAAATTAAAGTTTATCACCGCTTCCGCATTTGGCCGTCGGATTGACGGCCGGGGCGCCGCCGTGCACTTACAGTGGTATCAGAGCCTCGCCATTAACTTAGTCTAGCTTGGTTTAATGTGTTTTGCATTTCCGATCGACCAAAATTCCAAAATCTACATTTTTGCTAGCGACAGTTTTCTGTTGAAATGTTTTGGTCTCCAAAAATTTTTCAGGTTGTATAAAATTGATGTACTGGAGATTATAAGCCCACTGTAGAAATTCGACACAGTAAGTCGACCACCAGAACGCGGAACAGCGGCAAAACCCCCACTTGGGCCGCTGTTCCGCCGCCGAATAGTGTCCTTACTGTATCAATTTTCTTCAGTTGCTTTCTGGGGTGAAAATTGGGTTTTTGGAATATTAATATTGGGCCCAGAATTTCCTGATCTGCTACAGTATTGCTTGGGGCCCACTTGTTAAATTTTGATCGATCGGATATTTTAAACACATTATTTCACAGTATTTACATTATATCTGCGACCGTGAATGTCACTTGATCGGTAAATCCTGTCTAACTGCTATAGCCCGGTTAGACGGATTTGCGAACGTGACTTTCACGTTGATGTTCTGTTTTTGCTGTGATGTTGCGGATCGGTCGTGGGGGATAGCCTGGATGCAATGCTAGTACAGTTGTGGTTTTATTATGTACATTTGATATTGCGGGGCGAGCGTCCGACATGTGGACTGCCGTCACTGCCTGATTGTATTATTATTTTGGGGCATGGCCAGGTTGCGGTCGATATACCCGTTGTATGTATATTTTATTTTCTGTACTAGAATTACCCCGCGGAGGGGTGCACGGATAGCCGGATTCTGGAGGGCAACAAGCCCGCATCTCATGGCATTGAGACGGAGGGGGCTTCACTCTAGGATTGGCGGGCTATTCGCCACACTCGTAGGGGGTACAGGTTGACCCAGGAGGGGTGTCCAAGTTGCCAGATTCCGTGAAGTGCCGGGTGGTCCATTCACGCCGCTGAAGGGGGCTGCCTCGCTTCAGGTTTTGGCGGGTGACTTGCCGCGCCCGTAGGGGTCTAGGTTTTCATTGCACAGGCTATCCACACGACCAGGGGAACGTCGGGTTTCAGCGGCTCTGTGAAACCCGGGGATCCCAGATATCTGTATTGTTTCTGTGATGCTGTACATTTTCTGTGATGTTGCATTTTATCACGCCTTGAGCGAATATAATATATTGGTATATATATTAGTAGATGTTGTATATGTTTTGCATCCGCGCTAGTCCAGTCCCCGCTCTGTCGTTAGTTAGCTAACCTAACGGGTAATGACGGGACCCAGTGGCGAATGCGGATGGCATATACGTACATCAGTATATTTTCGTTCTTTTTGGTGTGATCAATTGATGGGACTGCGTTGATTCGGATCAATGCAAGTTAAAAACAAACCTAATCTGATGTTGTTGGAACACTTTTCAAAAAGCTGTTATTGCAAGGACGTTCACTTTTGTTTTGCATCGTGATATTCAGTTGGAATATCCTGCTCCTCAGTCGACGAGGCAAGGGCCGAGATCCCTTCACCGGGAGTGACCCCTTGGACAGAAAGTTTGCGTCAGGGCATTAACTTCACTATAGCCGATTACTTTTGCTTTGCACCGTGGTATTCAGTTGGAATATCCTGCACCTCATTCTACGGGGAAAGAGCCGAGATCCCTTCACCGGGAGTGACCTCTTTAGCAACGGTTTTTTCGTCACTATATTTTCTAAAAAGCTATCCGTTCCTTCAACGATATCAAGTTCATTACGTTAAAGGTTTTCGCCAGAAACCATTCGTAGCCCTCCGTCGTTTCATATGGGTAGTCAATAGTATTCAAGCTGTGTTTGTTGGCCAAAGTCAAGGCACAGTGTTTGGTAGCTGTTGGTTATTCATATGCAGCATAGATAGATGCGTTGGTTTGGGACGGTCGTACTGCCTTGTTGGCCAAAGTCAAGGGTAGGTACGGGTGGACTCAAATTAACCTGGAGAATGACGGGTAGAACTTGACATGTGACTTATGATTTGTTGGCCAAAGTCAAGGTCATAAGAGCATGGGGTAAAAATCCACATCGGGAGTTTCAAAAGAACTGAAACTTGCCAGATATGCGCATACCTTCTGGAGTGTGATGATGTGAGCGGATTCCGTCACGTTATCATGCGATGAGAGTTGGATCCCGATTCCCACTGATGAGTTAGTTTACTCCTCGGGTGACCCCGACTAATTCTTCTTTCAGATTTGGAGGAGAATTTGACGGTACAGTGGGAGGTTTCCAGATTAGATAAATTGGTAACCATTCTGATCTAGGTTAGAGTGCACGCTGAGTGTTTCTTTTCTCTCTCTCTTCGGCAGCGACCATTGACCCGACCCTAAGACTATGACTCAGTGACCAAGTTGACCAAACCAAGTATTCCTTCGCCAATCCTAAATCACCTTTGTATTTCTCCAGGACACTCCGTATCACTACGAAGATCCACAGTTTATTGGATACTCCATCGTATGGTTAGATACGAACTCGAAGGAATATATTCGAGGATGGTTTCCGGTTCTGGAGAAAACGGATAGGATTATTCAGTTGTCTTTTCCTTTTTACCCTCTCTCAGGTTATGAGTACTCCTTGGTTTAGGGGTAGTACACCTATTATGCAAATTGGATAGTCTTCTTCCAAACCTTAGGCTGGTGCCGACCGGTAGGGAATGAAGAAAACCAGTTAGCCTAACGATGGTGTACAGAAGGTATTAAGTTCAGACAAAGCAAGGGATTAGTAAGAGGGCAAAGTAAATTGCAACAGATATTCACGACCAAACCAAGTATTCCTTCGCCAATCCTAAATCACTTTTGTATTTCTCCAGGACACTCCGTATCACTACGAAGATCCACAGTTTATTGGATACTCCATCGTATGGTTATATACGAACTCGAAAGGAACTTGTTCCAGTTCGGGGATGGATTCTGGTTCAGGAGAAATAGGAATAAGGTTTATTCGGTTGTCTTTTATCTTCACCTTCTCTCGCTTTGCGAGTGTTCCTAGGATTGGGACAGTACACCCATTATGCTTATTGGATAGTCTTCTTCCAAACCATAGGCTGGTGCCGAACGGTAGGGAAGGAAGAAAACCATTTGGCCTAAGGGGTGTGCAGAAGGTAATGACTAAAGACATATGAAGGGATTTGGAGAGGTGGCAAAGAACTATACGGTTGCAGTCGTGAATCTGGAAGAGGCATTACTAGGAATACCAGGATACCCCATCGAAACATTTCAATGTTTCAGTTTCACTGTGTACAGTTAAAGAAAAACTGATTTCCCAATTATTCCTTACTCCAGGGTATGTATTTACCAGGTATGATTCTCACATCTGTATGGTTTTACGGATGATGAGTGGGAGTAGGTTAGTGGGAATTAGGTGATCATCCTCATTATATCGGGATTCGTTGTAATCGGTGATATTTGAGGAAATCACCTGGGCTGTTTGCCGGTCGGCAAATATTTGGTTTTGAATATCCGCTGTTGTGCACCAATTTCAAATTGATATATCTGTACGTCTATTTTCATAGAGTGAGATGTACTTTTTGAAATTATGTCGATGATATTTACCTATATCAGTGGATGGTTAGGTAAGGAGCATTAAACAGCGGTGTAATTCTTCTTAACCATAAGTACAGATTTCAACCTACGACACACAGTGAATGAGTTTTCAGACTCAAGGGACTTATACAGAGTATTGTATGTTGTCCAGGGTCCATCAGGACAGAGGGGTTGGTCCTCGTACTATATTCGGTTTACTTATGACTTCTCTAGTTTTTAGACAGGTGTTTCGTGGAAACACAGGGTTCGAATTTGGAGAAGTTATAGGTATTTGAATAGAGTAGAGAACCAGGTGTAGCAAGTATCGGGATTCTTTAAAGTGATCGAAGATGTAGATACTTGTATATGGTATTCAGTTGATAGTAGTGATTAAGAGAAATTGCTTCTCTTTCAGGTTACTCATAATTGGAAGCATTCCTAAGTTGAGTAACACTGATCGGCCTCCTTCCATTTAGAAGACATGCACTGGAGACAGCTGCATGATTTGAATCTGGTTCAATTAAATCAGTGCCTCTGGTTCTATATTGGATATAGAACAGTTCATATCTTAACGATATTAAGGTACGGGGAGTTGTCCGGTTTATGATTAAAACCAGACACTGGACAACTCTAGGCACGTTTCTGTAATGGCTGTTTGTGGGTTGACCCAGGCTATGACGAGGGTTGACTTTCTACCATCTGGATGAACAATCGCAATATTGTTTCAGACTCACCACAGTTTTATTAAAAATGGATTTTTTCAGAAAACAGTAATGGGAGTATGGTAGAACTGGAAGTGATTCCAGAACCACAAACGATTACTGAAGATTTGATAAGGAACCTAAAGATTCAATCTGGATTGACATTCCATTGGCCACTCCGCAGATAAGGTGGGTAGCTTCAGGCACCCGAGAGGTACTACGGTAGCCTCAAGGACGGTGACAGGGAAGTTCTTGTTTACCCACAATTACCATTGCTGTTGTTCCAGGCTGCGAGACCAGGCGGGAGGATGAGTATAGCGTCGTTCTGAACTCGCTTCAGAAGTGTACGTGTATATGACTCTGCCAGAGGGTTGTCGTAGTCAGTGGGAGCAGCGGAAGCATTGGTGGACAGGTAGCTTATGTCTATTTATAGACTAAAGCAGATGTAGCGGAGATAGATCATCTATTTCTGACGTGACAGTCATGGGTTTGACTTCATCAGAATAGGGGATGGATCTGTTGAGAAGGTAGTAGGGTGTGATATCCTGGTATTTGGATGACATACACAGAGTAGGAAAGGAAACTCCTATACTACAATTGGTTACACTTTGGTCGTCACACAGTGGTTTCTCCATAAAGGAAATGGATTTTATATCAGACATACTGGTTACTAGATCTATGGTTTTAGATCTAGATTTGGGTGGTTTCCCAATCAGGGTACTTAAACAGCATTCTAAGGGTATTTAGAATGGACGACTCCTGGCACGGTAGTGTACCTGCAGGTAATGGAGTCACCCTCTCTAAAGGTGTCTTACAGACTAAAGGGGAGAGGGATGTACATGATTGGCAGATCACTTGCTCAGGCAATTGAGTCAATCATGAGATGTCAAGTACCACACCAGATGTTGTTCTTGCACTAGATGCAATAAGTTGACATTGATCCAATCCTGGAGAAACAGTCGGAAGCAGTTTTAGAACATAAGTGGATGTTCTAGGGATATGATAACGACAGCCTCATTCGGGAGACAGTTATCATTCCAGGCTTCCAAGGTGACCTGGACGACAAGGAGGTTGTCAGAGTTATAGTTTTCCTTCTGATGAGGGGCAGTATTTTGGACAGGTGGTCCAAGGCAATACTGAGGGAGGCATGGCGCAGGACACTGATTAAGTTCAGTTGACGATACAGTCTAAGAAGTTTGGATTTGCAGTTCATTTATGAGCTAAGTCCCATCAGACATCCAGACATATTCTAAGACAGGTATTGCTCTTTTCGGGAGATGGTTTTCTCCGCGAACTTGAGATATAGAGAGACATAGAAAGAAACATCAAAGCGGATCCACTCACTGAGGCTAGTCCTCGAACGCAATAGTTTCGCAAACGAGCTTTGTGAGACTGACTAGTAGAGGAGTTGGGTGTTCGGTATCACACGGGCTGTGAGTATGCGACATCGCAATAATTAGCCTTGAGTGCAAGTGGGAGATTGTTGGAGATAGTGCCCTCAGAGTCAATTATTAGGTCACAGGTACGTGATTGCAATGATTGATGGAGGACCTATCCCGGTAGGACAGTCTTACTCGAGATGATAGTATGCTATCTGGTTTACCTTTATCATCGTGTACTGCTTTAAGTGACCTGACAAGTCGCTATTACACGTTGGTAGAGCCCCTAGAATTCTTGCTTGACCACCAGCAGTATGAGGGCGATCATATAAGTGGGAGCTGGGGTCTATAAGCATATCCTTAAATGGTCCCTAGTCGTGTGAGTTTCGAGACAGGGCATCGATACTCCAGAGTAGACTAGTGTATACAGTCGAGACCCCGACGAGGGGCGGTGGCTGGTCTCACAAGCCACTGGTGTCAGTTGGTTCACCTAAGATGTATACAGGTGCTCATTGGGTTATGAGTACACCGGACAGGACTCGCCGGGAACATGCTAGTTGGTCATATACCAGATGTCAGATGGCAGTTCCCTGGTGACATGTGTACAGGTTAGTTCATCGACCTGGGGATCGTCATTTGTCTTGTGCGAGTTCCCACTGTACTTTGATTACTACCCTACCACGGCTCAAAGGAGTCGTGCAAACAGGTTTTAGTTGGGTACAGTCCCGAGCCACATGGAGGCAGTGAGCGTATCTTCAGGGGTTCGTCTCTCCCGGTATTGGGGGTGAGGTCGCGCTGTGTCTAGGAGAGCCATTACACGAAGCCCTCGGCCGAGGCAAGGAGATTTACTGGTAGGTATTCCAGTAGTATCTCAGGGTGTTCTGGGCTACACTCCGACACGACTTGTACCGTTTTTGGGGGTCTGACTTTTACCAACCCCCTAGGCCCGCCATGCGATGCTCATAGACGAACGGACCGGACTGTACGGATATTGTCACTGACAGGCTCAGTAGGGTGTCAGGCTGAGTTCGCTCACAGACGTCCCTTTTTGTCAATACCTGGTAGCCCGTTACGTATTGGCTTATACCTCTGACGTGCTAGTGGTTAAATCCACAACCAAGGTGTTGACGAGTCTTTAGAGTCCCCCACATTCAGTTACTCAAGCTTTCGGGCGAAAGGTTGTAGAGGCCGTATGGAGATATGGCAAGGTCCGATCAGATACGTACGGTATTGCACGGATCAGAATCGGACAGTTTGTACTATAGGCCGTATGGATATATGGCAGGGTTCGATCAGATACGTCCGGTATTGCACGGATCAGGATCGAACGGATATTACTAGCCGGCTCTGGTTTAAGCCGGATACTAGTATAGTACAGTGTAGATTTTGTCTCATTGCATTTGTATTTCGGTCGGAATACAAATGCGGGTGTGTATGCACAGTATCGGGGTTTTCCTGTAATTTATTACGGGACCAGTTTTCTGGAGTTGCCAGCTTGCTTTCCGTTTCGGCCAATTTCCTTTGTATCGTTCATTGGCCGAAGATTGGTGGAGGAGGGCTTATTTGCATTGTTGCAAATAGGCATTTGTGGAGAGGGGTTCTTTGCATATATTTGTATCATGATGGTTTTATGATGGAGCCCATCCCTTGACCTTGACTTCTTGACTTCTTCTTGTCATCATGGTTTGACCTGTGGAAAGATGATGGTTGCTTTGGAGTGTTGGGTTTTGTTGTGATCATTTGATTGTTTCATCATCACTTGCTTTCCACCCACCCCCTTGTTTTTGCTCTCTCTCTCCAATCACACAAAAAAAGGGGGGGCCGGCCACTATTGTAAGAAGAGGGGATTTCATTTTCATGTGTGGCATTTTGGCTTTCTAAGAGTGCTAAGAAAAGCTCTCTAGTTCATCTCAAAAATCAATTCCTCCACCATCTCAAAAAGCAACATCCTACAACCCCAAATTGAGACACAAATTCTACTACATATTCTACAGCAAATCTTGGGCATGTCGACTAGCCAGCTTCATGCCCGAGTTGCCTCGACATTGAGGTGGGAGCCCGTAAAAGAAGTAGGCGATGTGGTGCACTTCCGGCGACGAGGAGGAGACGGGACATTCCGCAGGAGATCGGGACGATGACGAGAAGACCGAAGGACTTGGATCGTCGGTATATCTCTATTCCCTTTCTTGTAGTTAGCTAGGACTAATTAATGGTTCGATCCGGGTATTAGTGCGCGGCGGTTTGCCAGTTCAAGAAAAATTAAAGTTTATCACCGCTTCCGCATTTGGCCGTCGGATTGACGGCCGGGGCGCCGCCGTGCACTTACAGTGGTATCAGAGCCTCGCCATTAACTTAGTCTAGCTTTGTTTAATGTGTTTTGCATTTCCCATCGACCAAAATTCCAAAATCTACATTTTTGCTAGCGACAGTTTTCTGTTGAAATGTTTTGGTCTCCAAAAATTTTTCAGGTTGTATAAAATTGATGTACTGGAGATTATAAGCCCACTGTAGAAATTCGACACAGTAAGTCGACCACCAGAACGCGGAACAGCGGCAAAACCCCCACTTGGGCCGCTGTTCCGCCGCCGAATAGTGTCCTTACTGTATCAATTTTCTTCAGTTGCTTTCTGGGGTGAAAATTGGGTTTTTGGAATATTAATATTGGGCCCAGAATTTCCTGATCTGCTACAGTATTGCTTGGGGGCCCACTTGTTAAATTTTGATCGATCGGATATTTTAAACACATTATTTCACAGTATTTACATTATATCTGCGACCGTGAATGTCACTTGATCGGTAAATCCTGTCTAACTGCTATAGCCCGGTTAGACGGATTTGCGAACGTGACTTTCACGTTGATGTTCTGTTTTTGCTGTGATGTTGCGGATCGGTCGTGGGGGATAGCCTGGATGCAATGCTAGTACAGTTGTGGTTGTATTATGTACATTTGATATTGCGGGGCGAGCGTCCGACATGTGGACTGCCGTCACTGCCTGATTGTATTATTATTTTGGGGCATGGCCAGGTTGCGGTCGATGTACCCGTTGTATGTATATTTTATTTTCTGTACTAGGATTACCCCGCGGAGGGGTGCACGGATAGCCGGATTCTGGAGGGCAACAAGCCCGCATCTCATGGCATTGAGACGGAGGGGGCTTCACTCTAGGATTGGTGGGCTATTCGCCACACTCGTAGGGGGTACAGGTTGACCCAGGAGGGGTGCCCAAGTTGCCGGATTCCGTGAAGTGCCGGGTGGTCCATTCACGCCGCTGAAGGGGGCTGCCTCGCTTCAGGTTTTGGCGGGTGACTTGCCGCGCCCGTAGGGGTCTAGATTTTCATTGCACAGGCTATCCACACGACCAGGGGAACGTCGGGTTTCAGCGGCTCTGTGAAACCCGGGGATCCCAGATATCTGTATTGTTTCTGTGATGCTGTACATTTTCTGTGATGTTGCATTTTATCACGCCTTGAGCGAATATAATATATTGGTATATATATTAGTAGATGTTGTATATGTTTTGCATCCGCGCTAGTCCAGTCCCCGCTCTGTCGTTAGTTAGCTAACCTAACGGGTAATGACGGGACCCAGTGGCGAATGCGGATGGCATATACGTACATCAGTATATTTTCCTTCTTTTTGGTGTGATCAATTGATGGGACTGCGTTGATTCGGATCAATGCAAGTTAAAAACAAACCTGATCTGATGTTGTTGGAACACTTTTCAAAAAGCTGTTATTGCAAGGACGTTTACTTTTGTTTTGCATCGTGATATTCAGTTGGAATATCCTGCTCCTCAGTCGACGAGGCAAAGGCCGAGATCCCTTCACCGGGAGTGACCCCTTGGACAGAAAGTTTGCGTCAGGGCATTAACTTCACTATAGCCGATTACTTTTGCTTTGCACCGTGGTATTCAGTTGGAATATCCTGCACCTCATTCTACGGGGAAAGAGCCGAGATCCCTTCACCGGGAGTGACCTCTTTAGCAACGGTTTTTTCGTCACTATATTTTCTAAAAAGCTATCCGTTCCTTCAACGATATCAAGTTCATTACGTTAAAGGTTTTCGCCAGAAACCATTCGTAGCCCTCCGTCGTTTCATATGGGTAGTCAATAGTATTCAAGCTGTGTTTGTTGGCCAAAGTCAAGGCACAGTGTTTGGTAGCTGTTGGTTATTCATATGCAGCATAGATAGATGCGTTGGTTTGGGACAGTCGTACTGCCTTGTTGGCCAAAGTCAAGGGTAGGTACGGGTGGACTCAAATTAACCTGGAGAATGACGGGTAGAACTTGACATGTGACTTATGATTTGTTGGCCAAAGTCAAGGTCATAAGAGCATGGGGTAAAAATCCACATCGGGAGTTTCAAAAGAACTGAAACTTGCCAGATATGCGCATACCTTCTGGAGTGTGATGATGTGAGCGGATTCCGTCACGTTATCATGCGATGAGAGTTGGATCCCGATTCCCACTGATGAGTTAGTTTACTCCTCGGGTGACCCCGACTAATTCTTCTTTCAGATTTGGAGGAGAATTTGACGGTACAGTGGGAGGTTTCCAGATTAGATAAATTGGTAACCATTCTGATCTAGGTTAGAGTGCACGCTGAGTGTTTCTTTTCTCTCTCTCTTCGGCAGCGACCATTGACCCGACCCTAAGACTATGACTCAGTGACCAAGTTGACCAAACCAAGTATTCCTTCGCCAATCCTAAATCACCTTTGTATTTCTCCAGGACACTCCGTATCACTACGAAGATCCACAGTTTATTGGATACTCCATCGTATGGTTAGATACGAACTCGAAGGAATATATTCGAGGATGGTTTCCGGTTCTGGAGAAAACGGATAGGATTATTCAGTTGTCTTTTCCTTTTTACCCTCTCTCAGGTTATGAGTACTCCTTGGTTTAGGGGTAGTACACCTATTATGCAAATTGGATAGTCTTCTTCCAAACCTTAGGCTGGTGCCGACCGGTAGGGAATGAAGAAAACCAGTTAGCCTAACGATGGTGTACAGAAGGTATTAAGTTCAGACAAAGCAAGGGATTAGTAAGAGGGCAAAGTAAATTGCAACAGATATTCACGACCAAACCAAGTATTCCTTCGCCAATCCTAAATCACTTTTGTATTTCTCCAGGACACTCCGTATCACTACGAAGATCCACAGTTTATTGGATACTCCATCGTATGGTTATATACGAACTCGAAAGGAACTTGTTCCAGTTCGGGGATGGATTCTGGTTCAGGAGAAATAGGAATAAGGTTTATTCGGTTGTCTTTTATCTTCACCTTCTCTCGCTTTGCGAGTGTTCCTAGGATTGGGACAGTACACCCATTATGCTTATTGGATAGTCTTCTTCCAAACCATAGGCTGGTGCCGAACGGTAGGGAAGGAAGAAAACCATTTGGCCTAAGGGGTGTGCAGAAGGTAATGACTAAAGACATATGAAGGGATTTGGAGAGGTGGCAAAGAACTATACGGTTGCAGTCGTGAATCTGGAAGAGGCATTACTAGGAATACCAGGATACCCCATCGAAACATTTCAATGTTTCAGTTTCACTGTGTACAGTTAAAGAAAAACTGATTTCCCAATTATTCCTTACTCCAGGGTATGTATTTACCAGGTATGATTCTCACATCTGTATGGTTTTACGGATGATGAGTGGGAGTAGGTTAGTGGGAATTAGGTGATCATCCTCATTATATCGGGATTCGTTGTAATCGGTGATATTTGAGGAAATCACCTGGGCTGTTTGCCGGTCGGCAAATATTTGGTTTTGAATATCCGCTGTTGTGCACCAATTTCAAATTGATATATCTGTACGTCTATTTTCATAGAGTGAGATGTACTTTTTGAAATTATGTCGATGACATTTACCTATATCAGTGGATGGTTAGGTAAGGAGCATTAAACAGCGGTGTAATTCTTCTTAACCATAAGTACAGATTTCAACCTACGACACACAGTGAATGAGTTTTCAGACTCAAGGGACTTATACAGAGTATTGTATGTTGTCCAGGGTCCATCAGGACAGAGGGGTTGGTCCTCGTACTATATTCGGTTTACTTATGACTTCTCTAGTTTTTAGACAGGTGTTTCGTGGAAACACAGGGTTCGAATTTGGAGAAGTTATAGGTATTTGAATAGAGTAGAGAACCAGGTGTAGCAAGTATCGGGATTCTTCAAAGTGATCGAAGATGTAGATACTTGTATATGGTATTCAGTTGATAGTAGTGATTAAGAGAAATTGCTTTTCTTTCAGGTTACTCATAATTGGAAGCATTCCTAAGTTGAGTAACGCTGATCGGCCTCCTTCCATTTAGAAGACATGCACTGGAGACAGCTGCATGATTTGAATCTGGTTCAATTAAATCAGTGCCTCTGGTTCTATATTGGATATAGAACAGTTCATATCTTAACGATGTTAAGGTACGGGGAGTTGTCCGGTTTATGATTAAAACCAGACACTGGACAACTCTAGGCACGTTTCTGTAATGGCTTTTTGTGGGTTGACCCAGGCTATGACGAGGATTGACTTTCTACCATCTGGATGAACAATCGCAATATTGTTCCAGACTCGCCACAGTTTTATTAAAAATGGATTTTTTCAGAAAACAGTAGTGGGAGTATGGTAGAACTGGAAGTGATTCCAGAACCACAAACGATTACTGAAGATTTGATAAGGAACCTAAAGATTCAATCTGGATTGACATTCCATTGGCCACTCCGCAGATAAGGTGGGTAGCTTCAGGCACCCGAGAGGTACTACGGTAGCCTCAAGGACGGTGACAGGGAAGTTCTTGTTTACCCACAATTACCATTGCTGTTGTTCCAGGCTGCGAGACCAGGCGGGAGGATGAGTATAGCGTCGTTCTGAACTCGCTTCAGAAGTGTACGTGTATATGACTCTGCCAGAGGGTTGTCGTAGTCAGTGGGAGCAGCGGAAGCATTGGTGGACAGGTAGCTTATGTCTATTTATAGACTAAAGCAGATGTAGCGGAGATAGATCATCTATTTCTGACGTGACAGTCATGGGTTTGACTTCATCAGAATAGGGGATGGATCTGTTGAGAAGGTAGTAGGGTGTGATATCCTGGTATTTGGATGACATACACAGAGTAGGAAAGGAAACTCCTATACTACAATTGGTTACACTTTGGTCGTCACACAGTGGTTTCTCCATAAAGGAAATGGATTTTATATCAGACATACTGGTTACTAGATCTATGGTTTTAGATCTAAATTTGGGTGGTTTCCCAATCAGGGTACTTAAACAGCATTCTAAGGGTATTTAGAATGGACGACTCCTGGCACGGTAGTGTACCTGCAGGTAATGGAGTCACCCTCTCTAAAGGTGTCTTACAGACTAAAGGGGAGAAGGATGTACATGATTGGCAGATCACTTGCTCAGGCAATTGAGTCAATCATGAGATGTCAAGTACCACACCAGATGTTGTTCTTGCACTAGATGCAATAAGTTGACATTGATCCAAACCTGGAGAAACAGTCGGAAGCAGTTTTAGAACATAAGTGGATGTTCTAGGGATATGATAACGACAGCCTCATTCGGGAGACAGTTATCATTCCAGGCTTCCAAGGTGACCTGGACGACAAGGAGGTTGTCAGAGTTATAGTTTTCCTTCTGATGAGGGGCAGTATTTTGGACAGGTGGTCCAAGGCAATACTGAGGGAGGCATGGCGCAGGACACTGATTAAGTTCAGTTGACGATACAGTCTAAGAAGTTTGGATTTGCAGTTCATTTATGAGCTAAGTCCCATCAGACATCCAGACATATTCTAAGACAGGTATTGCTCTTTTCGGGAGATGGTTTTCTCCGCGAACTTGAGATATAGAGAGACATAGAAAGAAACATCAAAGCGGATCCACTCACTGAGGCTAGTCCTCGAACGCAATAGTTTCGCAAACGAGCTTTGTGAGACTGACTAGTAGAGGAGTTGGGTGTTCGGTATCACACGGGCTGTGAGTATGCGACATCGCAATAATTAGCCTTGAGTGCAAGTGGGAGATTGTTGGAGATAGTGCCCTCAGAGTCAATTATTAGGTCACAGGTACGTGATTGCAATGATTGATGGAGGACCTATCCCGGTAGGACAGTCTTACTCGAGATGATAGTATGCTATCTGGTTTACCTTTATCATCGTGTACTGCTTTAAGTGACCTGACAAGTCGCTATTACACGTTGGTAGAGCCCCTAGGATTCTTGCTTGACCACCAGCAGTATGAGGGCGATCATATAAGTGGGAGCTGGGGTCTATAAGCATATCCTTAAATGGTCCCTAGTCGTGTGAGTTTCGAGACAGGGCATCGATACTCCAGAGTAGACTAGTGTATACAGTCGAGACCCCGACGAGGGGCGGTGGCTGGTCTCACAAGCCACTGGTGTCAGTTGGTTCACCTAAGATGTATACAGGTGCTCATTGGGTTATGAGTACACCGGACAGGACTCGCCGGGAACATGCTAGTTGGTCATATACCAGATGTCAGATGGCAGTTCCCTGGTGACATGTGTACAGGTTAGTTCATCGACCTGGGGATCGTCATTTGTCTTGTGCGAGTTCCCACTGTACTTTGATTACTACCCTACCACGGCTCAAAGGAGTCGTGCAAACAGGTTTTAGTTGGGTACAGTCCCGAGCCACATGGAGGCAGTGAGCGTATCTTCAGGGGTTCGTCTCTCCCGGTATTGGGGGTGAGGTCGCGCTGTGTCTAGGAGAGCCATTACACGAAGCCCTCGGCCGAGGCAAGGAGATTTACTGGTAGGTATTCCAGTAGTATCTCAGGGTGTTCTGGGCTACACTCCGACACGACTTGTACCGTTTTTGGGGGTCTGACTTTTACCAACCCCCTAGGCCCGCCATGCGATGCTCATAGACGAACGGACCGGACTGTACGGATATTGTCACTGACAGGCTCAGTAGGGTGTCAGGCTGAGTTCGCTCACAGACGTCCCTTTTTGTCAATACCTGGTAGCCCGTTACGTATTGGCTTATACCTCTGACGTGCTAGTGGTTAAATCCACAACCAAGGTGTTGACGAGTCTTTAGAGTCCCCCACATTCAGTTACTCAAGCTTTCGGGCGAAAGGTTGTAGAGGCCGTATGGAGATATGGCAAGGTCCGATCAGATACGTACGGTATTGCACGGATCAGAATCGGACAGTTTGTACTATAGGCCGTATGGATATATGGCAGGGTTCGATCAGATACGTCCGGTATTGCACGGATCAGGATCGAACGGATATTACTAGCCGGCTCTGGTTTAAGCCGGATACTAGTATAGTACAGTGTAGATTTTGTCTCATTGCATTTGTATTTCGGTCGGAATACAAATGCGGGTGTGTATGCACAGTATCGGGGTTTTCCTGTAATTTATTACGGGACCAGTTTTCTGGAGTTGCCCGCTTGCTTTCCGTTTCGGCCAATTTCCTTTGTATCGTTCATTGGCCGAAGATTGGTGGAGGAGGGCTTATTTGCATTGTTGCAAATAGGCATTTGTGGAGAGGGGTTCTTTGCATATATTTGTATCATGATGGTTTTATGATGGAGCCCATCCCTTGACCTTGACTTCTTGACTTCTTCTTGTCATCATGGTTTGACTTGTGGAAAGATGATGGTTGCTTTGGAGTGTTGGGTTTTGTTGTGATCATTTGATTGTTTCATCATCACTTGCTTTCCACCCACCCCCTTGTTTTTGCTCTCTCTCTCCAATCACACAAAAAGGGGGGGCCGGCCACTATTGTAAGAAGAGGGGATTTCATTTTCATGTGTGGCATTTTGGCTTTCTAAGAGTGCTAAGAAAAGCTCTCTAGTTCATCTCAAAAATCAATTCCTCCACCATCTCAAAAGGCAACATCCTACAACCCCAAATTGAGACACAAATTCTACTACATATTCTACAGCAAATCTTGGGCATGTCGACTAGCCAGCTTCATGCCCGAGTTGCCTCGGCATTGAGGTGGGAGCCCGTAAAAGAAGTAGGCGATGTGGTGCACTTCCGGCGACGAGGAGGAGACGGGACATTCCGCAGGAGATCGGGACGATGACGAGAAGACCGGAGGACTTGGATCGTCGGTATATCTCTATTCCCTTTCTTGTAGTTAGCTAGGACTAATTAATGGTTCGATCCGGGTATTAGTGCGCGGCGGTTTGCCAGTTCAAGAAAAATTAAAGTTTATCACCGCTTCCGCATTTGGCCGTCGGATTGACGGCCGGGGCGCCGCCGTGCACTTACAGTGGTATCAGAGCCTCGCCATTAACTTAGTCTAGCTTGGTTTAATGTGTTTTGCATTTCCGATCGACCAAAATTCCAAAATCTACATTTTTGCTAGCGACAGTTTTCTGTTGAAATGTTTTGGTCTCCAAAAATTTTTCAGGTTGTATAAAATTGATGTACTGGAGATTATAAGCCCACTGTAGAAATTCGACACAGTAAGTCGACCACCAGAGCGCGGAACAGCGGCAAAACCCCCACTTGGGCCGCTGTTCCACCGCCGAATAGTGTCCTTACTGTATCAATTTTCTTCAGTTGCTTTCTGGGGTGAAAATTGGGTTTTTGGAATATTAATATTGGGCCCAGAATTTCCTGATCTGCTACGTATTGCTTGGGGGCCCACTTGTTAAATTTTGATCGATCGGATATTTTAAACACATTATTTCACAGTATTTACATTATATCTGCGACCGTGAATGTCACTTGATCGGTAAATCCTGTCTAACTGCTATAGCCCGGTTAGACGGATTTGCGAATGTGACTTTCACGTTGATGTTCTGTTTTTGCTGTGATGTTGCGGATCGGTCGTGGGGGATAGCCTGGATGCAATGCTAGTACAGTTGTGGTTGTATTATGTACATTTGATATTGCGGGGCGAGCGTCCAACATGTGGACTGCCGTCACTGCCTGATTGTATTATTATTTTGGGGCATGGCCAGGTTGCGGTCGATGTACCCGTTGTATGTATATTTTATTTTCTGTACTAGGATTACCCCGCGGAGGGGTGCACGGATAGCCGGATTCTGGAGGGCAACAAGCCCGCATCTCATGGCATTGAGACGGAGGGGGCTTCACTCTAGGATTGGTGGGCTATTCGCCACACTCGTAGGGGGTACAGGTTGACCCAGGAGGGGTGCCCAAGTTGCCGGATTCCGTGAAGTGCCGGGTGGTCCATTCACGCCGCTGAAGGGGGCTGCCTCGCTTCAGGTTTTGGCGGGTGACTTGCCGCGCCCGTAGGGGTCTAGATTTTCATTGCACAGGCTATCCACACGACCAGGGGAACGTCGGGTTTCAGCGGCTCTGTGAAACCCGGGGATCCCAGATATCTGTATTGTTTCTGTGATGCTGTACATTTTCTGTGATGTTGCATTTTATCACGCCTTGAGCGAATATAATATATTGGTATATATATTAGTAGATGTTGTATATGTTTTGCATCCGCGCTAGTCCAGTCCCCGCTCTGTCGTTAGTTAGCTAACCTAACGGGTAATGACGGGACCCAGTGGCGAATGCGGATGGCATATACGTACATCAGTATATTTTCCTTCTTTTTGGTGTGATCAATTGATGGGACTGCGTTGATTCGGATCAATGCAAGTTAAAAACAAACCTGATCTGATGTTGTTGGAACACTTTTCAAAAAGCTGTTATTGCAAGGACGTTTACTTTTGTTTTGCATCGTGATATTCAGTTGGAATATCCTGCTCCTCAGTCGACGAGGCAAAGGCCGAGATCCCTTCACCGGGAGTGACCCCTTGGACAGAAAGTTTGCGTCAGGGCATTAACTTCACTATAGCCGATTACTTTTGCTTTGCACCGTGGTATTCAGTTGGAATATCCTGCACCTCATTCTACGGGGAAAGTGCCGAGATCCCTTCACCGGGAGTGACCTCTTTAGCAACGGTTTTTTCGTCACTATATTTTCTAAAAAGCTATCCGTTCCTTCAACGATATCAAGTTCATTACGTTAAAGGTTTTCGCCAGAAACCATTCGTAGCCCTCCGTCGTTTCATATGGGTAGTCAATAGTATTCAAGCTGTGTTTGTTGGCCAAAGTCAAGGCACAGTGTTTGGTAGCTGTTGGTTATTCATATGCAGCATAGATAGATGCGTTGGTTTGGGACAGTCGTACTGCCTTGTTGGCCAAAGTCAAGGGTAGGTACGGGTGGACTCAAATTAACCTGGAGAATGACGGGTAGAACTTGACATGTGACTTATGATTTGTTGGCCAAAGTCAAGGTCATAAGAGCATGGGGTAAAAATCCACATCGGGAGTTTCAAAAGAACTGAAACTTGCCAGATATGCGCATACCTTCTGGAGTGTGATGATGTGAGCGGATTCCGTCACGTTATCATGCGATGAGAGTTGGATCCCGATTCCCACTGATGAGTTAGTTTACTCCTCGGGTGACCCCGACTAATTCTTCTTTCAGATTTGGAGGAGAATTTGACGGTACAGTGGGAGGTTTCCAGATTAGATAAATTGGTAACCATTCTGATCTAGGTTAGAGTGCACGCTGAGTGTTTCTTTTCTCTCTCTCTTCGGCAGCGACCATTGACCCGACCCTAAGACTATGACTCAGTGACCAAGTTGACCAAACCAAGTATTCCTTCGCCAATCCTAAATCACCTTTGTATTTCTCCAGGACACTCCGTATCACTACGAAGATCCACAGTTTATTGGATACTCCATCGTATGGTTAGATACGAACTCGAAGGAATATATTCGAGGATGGTTTCCGGTTCTGGAGAAAACGGATAGGATTATTCAGTTGTCTTTTCCTTTTTACCCTCTCTCAGGTTATGAGTACTCCTTGGTTTAGGGGTAGTACACCTATTATGCAAATTGGATAGTCTTCTTCCAAACCTTAGGCTGGTGCCGACCGGTAGGGAATGAAGAAAACCAGTTAGCCTAACGATGGTGTACAGAAGGTATTAAGTTCAGACAAAGCAAGGGATTAGTAAGAGGGCAAAGTAAATTGCAACAGATATTCACGACCAAACCAAGTATTCCTTCGCCAATCCTAAATCACTTTTGTATTTCTCCAGGACACTCCGTATCACTACGAAGATCCACAGTTTATTGGATACTCCATCGTATGGTTATATACGAACTCGAAAGGAACTTGTTCCAGTTCGGGGATGGATTCTGGTTCAGGAGAAATAGGAATAAGGTTTATTCGGTTGTCTTTTATCTTCACCTTCTCTCGCTTTGCGAGTGTTCCTAGGATTGGGACAGTACACCCATTATGCTTATTGGATAGTCTTCTTCCAAACCATAGGCTGGTGCCGAACGGTAGGGAAGGAAGAAAACCATTTGGCCTAAGGGGTGTGCAGAAGGTAATGACTAAAGACATATGAAGGGATTTGGAGAGGTGGCAAAGAACTATACGGTTGCAGTCGTGAATCTGGAAGAGGCATTACTAGGAATACCAGGATACCCCATCGAAACATTTCAATGTTTCAGTTTCACTGTGTACAGTTAAAGAAAAACTGATTTCCCAATTATTCCTTACTCCAGGGTATGTATTTACCAGGTATGATTCTCACATCTGTATGGTTTTACGGATGATGAGTGGGAGTAGGTTAGTGGGAATTAGGTGATCATCCTCATTATATCGGGATTCGTTGTAATCGGTGATATTTGAGGAAATCACCTGGGCTGTTTGCCGGTCGGCAAATATTTGGTTTTGAATATCCGCTGTTGTGCACCAATTTCAAATTGATATATCTGTACGTCTATTTTCATAGAGTGAGATGTACTTTTTGAAATTATGTCGATGACATTTACCTATATCAGTGGATGGTTAGGTAAGGAGCATTAAACAGCGGTGTAATTCTTCTTAACCATAAGTACAGATTTCAACCTACGACACACAGTGAATGAGTTTTCAGACTCAAGGGACTTATACAGAGTATTGTATGTTGTCCAGGGTCCATCAGGACAGAGGGGTTGGTCCTCGTACTATATTCGGTTTACTTATGACTTCTCTAGTTTTTAGACAGGTGTTTCGTGGAAACACAGGGTTCGAATTTGGAGAAGTTATAGGTATTTGAATAGAGTAGAGAACCAGGTGTAGCAAGTATCGGGATTCTTCAAAGTGATCGAAGATGTAGATACTTGTATATGGTATTCAGTTGATAGTAGTGATTAAGAGAAATTGCTTTTCTTTCAGGTTACTCATAATTGGAAGCATTCCTAAGTTGAGTAACGCTGATCGGCCTCCTTCCATTTAGAAGACATGCACTGGAGACAGCTGCATGATTTGAATCTGGTTCAATTAAATCAGTGCCTCTGGTTCTATATTGGATATAGAACAGTTCATATCTTAACGATGTTAAGGTACGGGGAGTTGTCCGGTTTATGATTAAAACCAGACACTGGACAACTCTAGGCACGTTTCTGTAATGGCTTTTTGTGGGTTGACCCAGGCTATGACGAGGATTGACTTTCTACCATCTGGATGAACAATCGCAATATTGTTCCAGACTCGCCACAGTTTTATTAAAAATGGATTTTTTCAGAAAACAGTAGTGGGAGTATGGTAGAACTGGAAGTGATTCCAGAACCACAAACGATTACTGAAGATTTGATAAGGAACCTAAAGATTCAATCTGGATTGACATTCCATTGGCCACTCCGCAGATAAGGTGGGTAGCTTCAGGCACCCGAGAGGTACTACGGTAGCCTCAAGGACGGTGACAGGGAAGTTCTTGTTTACCCACAATTACCATTGCTGTTGTTCCAGGCTGCGAGACCAGGCGGGAGGATGAGTATAGCGTCGTTCTGAACTCGCTTCAGAAGTGTACGTGTATATGACTCTGCCAGAGGGTTGTCGTAGTCAGTGGGAGCAGCGGAAGCATTGGTGGACAGGTAGCTTATGTCTATTTATAGACTAAAGCAGATGTAGCGGAGATAGATCATCTATTTCTGACGTGACAGTCATGGGTTTGACTTCATCAGAATAGGGGATGGATCTGTTGAGAAGGTAGTAGGGTGTGATATCCTGGTATTTGGATGACATACACAGAGTAGGAAAGGAAACTCCTATACTACAATTGGTTACACTTTGGTCGTCACACAGTGGTTTCTCCATAAAGGAAATGGATTTTATATCAGACATACTGGTTACTAGATCTATGGTTTTAGATCTAAATTTGGGTGGTTTCCCAATCAGGGTACTTAAACAGCATTCTAAGGGTATTTAGAATGGACGACTCCTGGCACGGTAGTGTACCTGCAGGTAATGGAGTCACCCTCTCTAAAGGTGTCTTACAGACTAAAGGGGAGAAGGATGTACATGATTGGCAGATCACTTGCTCAGGCAATTGAGTCAATCATGAGATGTCAAGTACCACACCAGATGTTGTTCTTGCACTAGATGCAATAAGTTGACATTGATCCAAACCTGGAGAAACAGTCGGAAGCAGTTTTAGAACATAAGTGGATGTTCTAGGGATATGATAACGACAGCCTCATTCGGGAGACAGTTATCATTCCAGGCTTCCAAGGTGACCTGGACGACAAGGAGGTTGTCAGAGTTATAGTTTTCCTTCTGATGAGGGGCAGTATTTTGGACAGGTGGTCCAAGGCAATACTGAGGGAGGCATGGCGCAGGACACTGATTAAGTTCAGTTGACGATACAGTCTAAGAAGTTTGGATTTGCAGTTCATTTATGAGCTAAGTCCCATCAGACATCCAGACATATTCTAAGACAGGTATTGCTCTTTTCGGGAGATGGTTTTCTCCGCGAACTTGAGATATAGAGAGACATAGAAAGAAACATCAAAGCGGATCCACTCACTGAGGCTAGTCCTCGAACGCAATAGTTTCGCAAACGAGCTTTGTGAGACTGACTAGTAGAGGAGTTGGGTGTTCGGTATCACACGGGCTGTGAGTATGCGACATCGCAATAATTAGCCTTGAGTGCAAGTGGGAGATTGTTGGAGATAGTGCCCTCAGAGTCAATTATTAGGTCACAGGTACGTGATTGCAATGATTGATGGAGGACCTATCCCGGTAGGACAGTCTTACTCGAGATGATAGTATGCTATCTGGTTTACCTTTATCATCGTGTACTGCTTTAAGTGACCTGACAAGTCGCTATTACACGTTGGTAGAGCCCCTAGGATTCTTGCTTGACCACCAGCAGTATGAGGGCGATCATATAAGTGGGAGCTGGGGTCTATAAGCATATCCTTAAATGGTCCCTAGTCGTGTGAGTTTCGAGACAGGGCATCGATACTCCAGAGTAGACTAGTGTATACAGTCGAGACCCCGACGAGGGGCGGTGGCTGGTCTCACAAGCCACTGGTGTCAGTTGGTTCACCTAAGATGTATACAGGTGCTCATTGGGTTATGAGTACACCGGACAGGACTCGCCGGGAACATGCTAGTTGGTCATATACCAGATGTCAGATGGCAGTTCCCTGGTGACATGTGTACAGGTTAGTTCATCGACCTGGGGATCGTCATTTGTCTTGTGCGAGTTCCCACTGTACTTTGATTACTACCCTACCACGGCTCAAAGGAGTCGTGCAAACAGGTTTTAGTTGGGTACAGTCCCGAGCCACATGGAGGCAGTGAGCGTATCTTCAGGGGTTCGTCTCTCCCGGTATTGGGGGTGAGGTCGCGCTGTGTCTAGGAGAGCCATTACACGAAGCCCTCGGCCGAGGCAAGGAGATTTACTGGTAGGTATTCCAGTAGTATCTCAGGGTGTTCTGGGCTACACTCCGACACGACTTGTACCGTTTTTGGGGGTCTGACTTTTACCAACCCCCTAGGCCCGCCATGCGATGCTCATAGACGAACGGACCGGACTGTACGGATATTGTCACTGACAGGCTCAGTAGGGTGTCAGGCTGAGTTCGCTCACAGACGTCCCTTTTTGTCAATACCTGGTAGCCCGTTACGTATTGGCTTATACCTCTGACGTGCTAGTGGTTAAATCCACAACCAAGGTGTTGACGAGTCTTTAGAGTCCCCCACATTCAGTTACTCAAGCTTTCGGGCGAAAGGTTGTAGAGGCCGTATGGAGATATGGCAAGGTCCGATCAGATACGTACGGTATTGCACGGATCAGAATCGGACAGTTTGTACTATAGGCCGTATGGATATATGGCAGGGTTCGATCAGATACGTCCGGTATTGCACGGATCAGGATCGAACGGATATTACTAGCCGGCTCTGGTTTAAGCCGGATACTAGTATAGTACAGTGTAGATTTTGTCTCATTGCATTTGTATTTCGGTCGGAATACAAATGCGGGTGTGTATGCACAGTATCGGGGTTTTCCTGTAATTTATTACGGGACCAGTTTTCTGGAGTTGCCCGCTTGCTTTCCGTTTCGGCCAATTTCCTTTGTATCGTTCATTGGCCGAAGATTGGTGGAGGAGGGCTTATTTGCATTGTTGCAAATAGGAATTTGTGGAGAGGGGTTCTTTGCATATATTTGTATCATGATGGTTTTATGATGGAGCCCATCCCTTGACCTTGACTTCTTGACTTCTTCTTGTCATCATGGTTTGACTTGTGGAAAGATGATGGTTGCTTTGGAGTGTTGGGTTTTGTTGTGATCATTTGATTGTTTCATCATCACTTGCTTTCCACCCACCCCCTTGTTTTTGCTCTCTCTCTCCAATCACACAAAAAAGGGGGGGCCGGCCACTATTGTAAGAAGAGGGGATTTCATTTTCATGTGTGGCATTTTGGCTTTCTAAGAGTGCTAAGAAAAGCTCTCTAGTTCATCTCAAAAATCAATTCCTCCACCATCTCAAAAGGCAACATCCTACAACCCCAAATTGAGACACAAATTCTACTACATATTCTACAGCAAATCTTGGGCATGTCGACTAGCCAGCTTCATGCCCGAGTTGCCTCGGCATTGAGGTGGGAGCCCGTAAAAGAAGTAGGCGATGTGGTGCACTTCCGGCGACGAGGAGGAGACGGGACATTCCGCAGGAGATCGGGACGATGACGAGAAGACCGGAGGACTTGGATCGTCGGTATATCTCTATTCCCTTTCTTGTAGTTAGCTAGGACTAATTAATGGTTCGATCCGGGTATTAGTGCGCGGCGGTTTGCCAGTTCAAGAAAAATTAAAGTTTATCACCGCTTCCGCATTTGGCCGTCGGATTGACGGCCGGGGCGCCGCCGTGCACTTACACTATTTACACTGCACGTAAAGACATATAAAATCTTTAGTTAAATAAGAAGCGAGGTGTGAAAAATAAGGGTTCGATAGTCTAGACTTAGGATCATAGAATTGTTATTTTCTGAAACAAAACTTTAGGGTTTGAATCATAGTTATTTCGCAAAACTAGCTTGACCGGATTTTGTGGGTGTAATCCGCTGAAAACCCTTAGGAGACAACACTCCTCCTACTAGGGACACCTAGAGGTTTAACGGCTTGTTGCACGAGCTCAGTGCAATCGCTTTCCTGCGAAAGTGCGGTTAGGACTTTTTTGTGAATAATTGGTTTTGCTCGGGACGAGCAAAAGTTAAGTTTGGGGGTATTTGTTCATATCAGAATATTGCATTTTATACCGCCCATTCTTACGCTCGTTTGTTTATAGACATGTGCTTTTAATCAGTGTTTGCTACATAATTGCAGGATACCGGTCTCAGCTCTAAACAGTGAATATCATGGAAAAGTACGACAAATTCCGGATTACTGCCAACAACAGATAAAACACGGGTCTCCGCTCTCTATCCGTATGTTGCCACACACCAGTTTAAGGGACAAAATGGCAAATCGATGTCATTTTGATGCACAAAGCTCAATGTCAACACAAGATCCAAGAAATCTACGCGGAGCTCGAGGAAATCATGGCAAAAGATCCACATCACATCACTTTTTGTTCTACTGAAATTCTGGAAGAATTGTGAAGAGATTCTGAGAAACTACATATACCACACTAAAGAGTACAGAGAACTAGGGAATACCACAAAAAACGAGGCACCAATTCCTCTTTATGGCCGCGGTTCCGCGGCATAAGCGCGCTTAGGCCGTGGAACCGCGGCCGTATAGGCTTCGCAATTGTTTATTTTTCAGGGGTATTTTGGTAACTCTATTTGGGTTCAGAATGTTGCCCTAGGTTCTCTGTTTCCTGCCTATAAATAGCCCATAACTTGCCAAGCCATGGTGTTCATGCTCATGCCCTCTTTTTGTTAGCTTTTAGTTTTCTTCTTCTTCTTCTTCTTCTTCTTCATCATCTTTCCTCCATTAAATTGTTGTGAGAGCTTTTGAGTGGATGTTAAATGAAGATGAGGGTTTTTGTATCATTCTTTTGGCTTAGTTTCCCCCTTGAGTTCTCTACCTTAACTTGATCTGCAACTTCTTAAGTGAGCTTGCAAGTTTAAGCTTTGGTCATTGATCTCAAGGGGTTGTATCATTTTGTTCTCTCTTTTGTGCTTCATTCTCCATGAGTTCTTTGCCTTTTCTTGATCTTGCAACTTCTTAAGTGAGCTTGCAAGTTTAAGATTTGGTTATTGAACCCATGTCTTGTATTTGGTTCTATGTTTCTTATTGTTATTTTCTTGCTTATTTCTTTCTTGCTTTTTATTACCTTGCTTTACTTTCATGCACTTAAATTCCATGCACTTTTAATTACTTACTTGCAATCTTTTCTTTTCTTTGTTTATCTTTTCTTTTACTTTTATTTTGTTCGTATTGTGAATGGTTGTAATTATTGTTGTTAAGAATAAATACGATATTGTAAGTTAATGTTTCTTTGCTCATTTCCTTTTCCCGTTATTTTCCTTTGAACTCCGCCCAAACGTTACGCAAGCGCTCCGTTAGGCACCCTACCCTACCAAGGTAACGGTGATTCCTAACCGTGACCGGTTGCGTTCGGTTTGGCCGGAGGCGAAAGCAAGAGACAAGAACGGACGGACAAGGGTCAATAAGCCGGATTCCACGAATACCGTGCTTAAGTACCCTAATCCACGTTGTTGCCGATTGCTCTAGCTGGTCAAGAATCGGCTCAAAGGTTTTGAGTGCAGATATCCTTAGCTTACACTTTCGTATCTTTTTCTTAACAATTTTATACTTGCATATAAAACACATAGGTTAGAATTGAACAAACATATACACATTCTTTATTGACTCGTCTAAAACAAGAACGGACATACAACCATCTCCCTGTGGATCGACCCGTGCTCAACCGGCTAGCTGCATAGCGACACCGTCCTGATCGCGGTTATAACTTTAGAAGTTTGAACATCCGACACGCCAAAAGCGTGCGATCACTATGCGCGTATCGGACGAAATGTAGTATTATTTTATGATGCCATGATAACCACATATGTTAGTATACTACACATGCTAGGATAGCGGTATACGAGTTGTACATGATGGGTTATTATTATTGCTGTTCATCGCTTGAATTCTAATTTCGATGCATATTTATTTACCTTCTACAATGTACATGTTTATCCATGTCTTAGTTGTTTCACCGCTTATGTATGCGATTTCTATTTTATTATGTGAATTCTATGCACGAGTTGGCAACCCACTCTCGTTGTATCATAACTTCTTGCAGGACCAACCGCTCGGAGAAGTAGCGGCTTGTTGGCGCATTTCAGTTTTTGGGCGTGGTTGCATTTTGTCTTTTGGGCTACGTGTGTTAGATTTCGTTTCGGCATTTGCCATGTTTCTACTTTTATAACTAGATGTACTCCATCAACCAAGTCAGGTATATTTTGTCCGAGACCTTAAACGTTGTATTGTTGTTGTATTTGAACTCATGTGAGGTCAACTTGGTTTTATTTGTTAGTAATATATGTCCTAAAGGTCATTATTATATAGTACTGGATTATATATTACATTTTGGAAGCTTGAGATATACATGGATATAATAACAGTCTTGCTCAATATGATAGTATACTATCTGGTTTGATTTTATCTTAATATGTGTATATGTTTCTTTTAGCATATCGCTAATACATATTGATATAGCCCTTAGGATCTTTGCTTGACACCAGTGTTGCGATGGCAGTCACACTAGTAGGGGCTGGGTAGTCTATAAGCACATCCTTATATGTGTCCCTAGTCGTACGATTATCGAGACATGGCATCGATACTCCAGAGTAGACTAATGTATACGCTTCTCATCCCAGTCAGGGAGATGGCCTGTCCCGCGACCATTGGTATGCGATAACGGAGATAGTATACAGGTGTTCATTGGGTTATGAGTTACATTGGACGGACTTGATGGGAACTGCTGGTTGGTATTATACCTATCGTCAGTTAGCAGTTCCTGGGTGATATTGAGTACAGCTTAGTCCGTTGACTTGACATCACTATTCGTCTCGAGTGTGTTCCCACTGTACTTAGATTGCTACCCTACCACGGCTCAAATGAGTCATGCAAACAGCTAGTGGTAGGGCGTAGTCCCGAAGCACTTGGAGGCAGTAGGGTTAGAAGGGATTCGTCTTTCCCGGTATTGGGAGTTGATATCGCGCTGTGTTCGGATAGCCATTACACAAAGTCCCTGGCCAGGGAAAGCGAGATTTACTGGTAGGTACACCAGTAGTTTCTCAGGGTGTATTGGGCTCTACACCGACACGACTTATTGCGCTATTAGGGGTCTGACGGTTATCACCCTCAGGCCCGATATGCGATACTCTTAGACGAACAGACCGGACTGTACGGAAATTGTCACAGATAGGCTCAGTAGGAGTTCGGATGAGTTTGCTCGTCGGCCTTTTTATCGACAGATACCTAGGTAGCCGTTACGTACAACTAGTACCACTGACGGACTTGCGGTAAACCCACTGCCAGCGTATTGTCGAGTCTTTAGAGTCCCACACAGAGGGTTTTCCTGGTTCAGGCGAAACGATGTAGAGGCCGTATGGTTTTACGTGCAGGGTTCCGATCATATACGTGTATTAATTACACGGATGTTGTTCGGACGGATAATACTAGTGGGATTTGGTTTAAGCCAGATTCTAGTATTATATTATTGGATTATTATTATCTCATCGTATTCGTATTTTTTGCAGTACGATTACAGATATGTATATACGGTGATGGCATTCTTGTAATTTCACAAGAGATGCTTCTAGAAGGAGACACCTCATTATTGGATTCATCTATTTTGGAAATAGATTAATGAGGTGGAAAATAGAGATATTTGTGGCATGGTGAGGCATGGCTCGTTTCATTTATTTATGTGTTTGGGTTTACTATTGAAGTGTTGGGGTCAAAATTTGCACCCCGGTTGACCAAGTC
This sequence comes from Agapanthus africanus, assembly GCA_030015575.1. Classification (NCBI taxonomy): domain Eukaryota; kingdom Viridiplantae; phylum Streptophyta; class Magnoliopsida; order Asparagales; family Amaryllidaceae; genus Agapanthus; species Agapanthus africanus. Next base: position 483,983,363 of record CM057343.1, on the reverse strand, counting down.
AAAGTCAAGGTCAACCACAAGCCAGGTGGGCCTAAGCCCAGATCAAGTGAGCCTATGCCCATGCCCGAGTCAAGCCGGAACATGAAGCGGCCGGCCTCCCCATGCAAATCATGTAAAAAATAATTTTGATGTAATTTTTATGGGCATAAAGCCAAATTTTTGTAAGCCCGTGGCTTATGTGCAAAAACAAATGGCACATGAGCCATGGGATGGGCAAAATGCCATTTTGTAAAACCCAAGGGGCTATATGTAAATATGTAAGCCTATAAGGCAACATGATGATGAATAAATATACACTTTTTATTCCCCTAAAAAAACTAGGGTTTATGCCTCTTTCTCCTTCCTCAAGGTTCTAAAAACCTTCTTCTCCTTTTGAATTAAATCAAGACTTTAACTCTTCCTTTTCCAAAACTAAATAGTTTTTCACTACAAAACCCACAAAGGGGAACTCAGATCTCCTATCAGATCTCGAAAAAGAGAGATCTTTAAAATTCACACCTCTTGATCTTCGAGATCCGGCCAATAGAAAAAGAAGAAGGAGACCCATCTCCAAGAATCTAATTTTGGACAGATCCAAAGCTCAGAAGAAGGGCCAAAGATTCCTAGGAGTTTAACTCCTTTCTAGATCTGTTGGAGTTTAACTCCATAAATTAATTTTCTGTCAGGAGTTTAACTCCAAAAATCCCTTGGGAGTTCAACTCCCCAACCTAAGGGCTAGGCCCCCCTCCAGCGGGTGTTTTCCCGTGGTCACGTGCGCCCACATGACCCCGGGCGCTGAGGCGCCCAACGGTCACATGCGCCCACGTGACCCCAGGCGCTGAGGCGCCCAAACGATCACGTGCGCCCACGTGACCCCGGGCGCTGAGGCGCCCATCGGTCATGTGCGCGCCACGTGACCCCGGGCGCTGAGGCGCTCAACGGTCACGTGCGCCCACGTGACCCCGGGGCGCTGAGGCGCCCAACGGTCACGTGTGCGCCACGTGACCCTGGGGCGCTGAGGCGCCCAACGGTCATGTATGCGCCACGTGACCCCGGGCACCATGCGCCCACATGCTACGCACGCGTCTTTAAGACACTTTTTCCCTTCTTTTTTTTTTGTGTGCACTCCACACTAAATGTGTCTCCCCCGTTAGAAAAAATTTCTAACGGGGTGCTGCACCGTATCCCGCAAGGGGGCTGCTAGCCCCCTTGACCCCCAGCCCGCTATCCGGGTAGCGGGACCCCCGTAAAAATTCTGCGGGGCCCCCGATAATCCAAACCCCCCTTCAAAACACAACACTGCACATTGAGTTCGCATGACCAGTTTAACCCGTTAATCGGAGGTTCCCTTGCTCCAAAGGCCGGGGGTAATTAACGGCAGCTTAGTCTGCGGCTGCCGGAGATTCGGATCCCCACAATCAATAAACCCCCGTCTACCCTATGCAGGGGGAATCTGTAGTACGCCCGACAAGCGCGCGCGTATTCGTATCTCAATGGGGTGACGAAAAACACCATACAGATTCTGGTACGCCCGGTGGGACCAATCTCTCCTCCTATATTTTGGGTTAAACGTTCATGCGAACTCAGTCAAAATACGTACCTATATTTATAATGAAATAATGCTCTTTCATGTAGGTTTTCAAGCAATCACTTCTCAACAATGTCTCCAAAGATGAACTCAGCTCCCATCTCATACACGATGAAGATGGACTCCATGACGGTCCTCCCGACAAGTCTCGGACGATAGTGGGAAGAACCACTGCTACAATTTGGGTCTATTCTGTTTGTCTCGGCTAATGCCATCCCTGCACCTCAAGGCCCGGCGACAAACAAGCCGGTCTTGAAAGGCAAGAGGCCAAATGTGGTGGTCTCGAAGATGCCCCAACTAAAATGCAAGTCGGTGTTTGAACGACTTTCCTTGACCCCAGCTGGGGGCAAGGCCATCAACACCAGCAAAGCAACAAGGCATCTCGGGCAAGCTCCAGCAGCGCCTCTGACAATTGCTCGATTGGGTGTCTTCTCAAGCCTCCCCATCACTCAGCCTATGGCGGCTTCCCGAAGAGCAGAAGCCTGCCAAGCGCTCAAGGCAGAGAAGCTGAGGCAGAAACGGCTCAGATATAGAGCCAATAAAAGGGCTAGGGCTCTGGCCATGTTAAAATTTATGAATTTCCAAAGCCCGGACCACTCCGCGAAATCAGCCGCCAAAGATAAAGTGACGGCTGGGTATGTGGTTCGCACTGTCTACATGGTCGGACATGAAGAAACAAATCCTCATCTTCTTCACAGCCATGGTGATGATATGATTGATGCTACCCAGCATCAGCTCGATCTAAGTGATGAAGAGCCCGCTCAGGCCGATAAGCCAGAGGAGCCCGTGGTTCCTGCGGAATTGAGCTCAGGCAATAAAGATGACCCGGTTGTCATAGACGGAACTACAGAACAAGCGTTATTCCGATGGCTTCAGAGGCAGCTTCAGGACAGAGATGAGAAGTTAGCCAAGGTACAGTCCAAGGTCAACGAATTGGCAAACGTCGCTGCAAATCTCGCGACCCAAGTTGCCCGATTGCAATTACAGCAGAATCAAATTTTGGTTCATGAACCAGGGATTGATACCCGGAGGCAGCCAACTGATATCCCTTTCAACCTAAGAGCGGAGCGCCTTCGCAAAAAACGGCCGCAATCAGCCTCCACTCCCTCCGATACATACGCCGGGGGGGAATCGCCTCTGAAAGAAAAACTGGAAAAAGTCTATTCCTTTAAAAGGGAAAAAGTCCACAAGATATTCAGGGACGCCCTAAGAAACGGTCTACAACTGCCAGAATCAAAGAGACCGCAAGAAGCGAATATAACCGACGACCCAGAATATTGTCCCTATCACAGGGTGATAGGTCATGCCATTGATGACTGCTTCGTCTTCAAACATTGGGTCGAAAGGCAATACAAGACGGGAGAGATAAAACTGTCTAAAAGCGTATTAGCAAACAGTCAAGCTATGACCGCCGATTTCATACAAATGGGGACCGAAGCCTTTCGGGAATCCAATCCTCCCAGACATGTGCCATTATTTGAAAAGGGCGAACCAAAGACTGATCGGCCTCAAGGACCAGCATCGGTATGGGCACCTACTCTAATGGAGAGAAAGAAGAAGGTGTACTCCTTCAGGAAGGATGAGGTCCGCAATATATTCGAGGAAGCCTTGAATAACGGTCTGCAATTGCCTATTCCGAATAGGCCACATGAAATGAATATGATCGGAAATCCGGTATACTGCCCATACCATAGGGTGGTGAGTCATGCCATTGAAGACTGCTGTGTTTTTAAAGATTGGGCAGAGGACCAATACAAGCTTAGAAAAACTTCACAGTCCTCGGATGCATCGGCAAGTCACAGAGCTACGGTCATCAATACAGCTCTGCCAAGATCAAAATTCAAGGAGCTGGGACAAGCAAAGAGGACCACGTCGTTAAACTGGGAATGATAGACCGCTAAGTCTTTAAACTGGGAACAGTCGACCTCTAAGTCGTTAAACTGGGAATGTAAAATATGTGTGTGTGTGTGTGTGTGTAAATAAACAAAAAAATGTGTAAATAAAAGAAAAATAAAGAAAAGCCGAAATGATGGGGCAACTCGCAATAAAAATCAGCGAGTAAAATAAAAATGAAAATAAAGCCGAAATGATGGGGCAACTCGCAATAAAACTCAGCGAGTAAAAATAAAAATGAAAATAAAGCCGAAATGATGGGGCAACCGCGAATAAAAGCCGAAATGATGGGGCAATCGCGATTTTCGCGATAAGAAAAGCTGAAATGATAGAGCAATCGCGGTAAAACAAAAAAAAACAACAAAAATAAAAACAAAACAAAAAAAAACAAAACAACGGCGAATGATGAGTCGCTCCTAGTACCATATTCCAGTGCAGCGATGCAGATGCCGTCTAAAACTTTGAATGACCCAACGGCGAATGATGAGTTGCTCCTGGTACCATGTCCCAGTGCAGAGATGTAGACGCCGTCCGAAACTCAAATCCCAATGGCGAATGATGAGTCTCTCCTGGTACCATATTCTAGTGCAGCGATGCAGACGCCAACCAAAATCCAATTTTCCAAAAATTTTCCGGTCCTACGGTTGGTCCCCAAGTCGACTACCATATACAATCCTTAGGCTTAAATAATTCTCATCATACCCATGCCTCACTGCAATCACCAGTCCAGCAGTTGGTCTCCGTCCTTGGAATTATGCTCCATTGGGAAGACCCATTCATGTGTCCTCACGATGCATGAGAAGAATAAACCTCCGTGGGATCCTTACGACTCACAAAGGAAAAACACATTTGGGGGTCCTCACGACTCCTAAGGAGAAAATGCACCTATGGGATCCTTACGACTCGTAGGGAGAAAATACTTTATGGGACCCTTACGACCCATAAAATTGAAAAGCCTTAGGCGATAGGGATCTAAACCTGTCTCCTAAGCCATCGCTCCTCAATCCCCAAACGGCGAATGATGAGTCGCTCCTAGCACCATATTCCAGTGCAGCGATGCAGACGCCAACAAAGTCCCGAAATTTGTTCGGTCCTATGGTCTGGATCATACATCCTGCAAAACCGTATACAATCTACGGGCGTAAAACGATCCCAATCTCTCCCAAGTCCTACCGGCGAGACTACATTCAAAGTCCCACCGGCGGGGAAGATTCAAAAAAAAAGAGAAGAAAAAAAGAAGGTATGTCCACAAGCAAAATGGGTACGGATGAAAACCCGAAAGGGCTCCGTGGGTAAAAACAGCAGGACTGCCAGCGAGTTTGTGAAAACCCGAAAAGGCGCAAACTCGTAAAAAAGAGATGAAATGCACTCACAAAGTCCTCTCGACTTTGTGAGGAGAAAATTCCCGCGTGAGATCCTTACGACTCACAAAGAAGCAACATACTTAGGAGTCCCCACGACTCTTAAGGAGAAAATACACCTACGGGATCCTTACGACCCGTAGGGAGAAAATACTTTGTGAGACCCTTACGGCTCACAAAATTGAAAAGTCTTAGGTGATAGGGACCTAAACCTGTCTCCTAAGTCATCGCTTCCTGATAAGCAAGCGCAAATGATGATTCGCTCCTGGTACCATATTCCAGTGTAGCGATGCTGATGCCAAACAAAAAAACCAGTTCCCAAGTCCTCCCGGGGCAAATGATGAGTTGCTCCTAGCATTATTCCAGTGCAGCAATGCAGATGCCAAACAAAAACCAAATCCCTAAATCCTCTCAAAGACATATGATGATTCACTCCTGGTACCATATTCCAGTGTAGCTATGCTGATGTCAACCCAAATCACAATCAACAAGTCAACTTCAACTCCGACACCGCAGAAAGCGGAGCAAGCCAGAATCCGATCTCGACACCGCAAGAAGCGAAGCAAGTCAAGTTCACCCCTGACACTGCAGGAAGCAGAGCAAGTCAAATCAGAGCGTCGACCGTCCATGTCGCAAAAAGGGCAGTGCAGGCTTCTCGCAAATCGGGAACCAAATCGCTCCGGATCAGAGCGTCGACCGTCCATGTCGCAAAAAAGGCAGTGCGGGCTTCCCACAAATCGGGAACCAAATCGCTCCGGATCAGAGTGTCGACCGTCCATGTCGTAAAAAGGGCAGTGCGGGCTTCCCACAAATCGGGAACCAAATCGCTCCGGATCAGAGCGTCGACCGTCCATGTCGCAAAAAGGGCAGTGCAGGCTTCCCACAAATTGGGAACCAAATCGCTCCGGATCAGAGCGTCGACCATCCATGTCGCAAAAAGGGCAGTGCAGGCTTCCTACGAAGAAGGAACCAGATCATTCCGGGCCAGGGAAAAGTCTACCACGGACACTCCGTCTAGGAGACGCGTCAAGCATCGACCGTCCAAGTCGCAAAAAGGGCAGCACCGACCGTCCACGTCGCTAAAAGGGCAACATCGACCGTCCAAGTCGCAAAAAAGGCAGCACCGACCGTCCAAGTCGCTAAGGGCAGTATCGACCGTCCAAATCGCAAAAAGGGCAGAACCGACCGTCCAAATCGTAAAAAGGGCAGCACCGACCGTCCAAGTCGCTAAAAGGGCAGTATCGACCGTCCAAGTCGCAAAAAGGGCAGAACTGATGGAGATAGTGCCCTCAAAGTCAATTATTGGATCGCAGGTACGTGATTGCAATGATTGAGGCAGGACCTATACCGATATGACAGTCTTACTCGAGATGATAGTATGCTATCTGGTTTGTCTTTATCATCGTATATATGCTTTAGTTCACTATTGCATGATGATAGAGCCGATAGGATTCTTGCTTGACTACCAGCAGTATGATGGCGATCATATACGTGGGAGCTGGGGTCTGTAAGCATATCCTTTAAGTGTCCCTAGTCGTGGGAGTTTCGAGACAGGGCATCGATACTCCAGAGTAGACTAGTGTATACAGTCGAGACCCCGACGAGAGGTGGTGGCCGGTCTCACAAGCCACTGGTGTCAGTTGGTTCACCTAAGATGTATACAGGTGCTCATTATGTTATGAGTACACCGGACAGGACTCGCCGGGAATATGCTAGTTGGTATTATACATATCGTCAGATAGCAGTTCCCTGGTGACATGTGTACAGGTTAGTTTGTCGACCTGAGATCGTCATTTGTCTTGTGTGAGTTCCCACTGTGCTTAGATTACTATCCTACCACGCTCAAAGGAGTTGTGCAAACAGGTTTTAGTTGGGTACAGTCCCGAGCCACATGAAGGCAGTGAGCGGATCGTCGGGGATTCGTCTCTCCCGATATTGGGGGTTGATGTCGCACAGTGCACGGGTGGCCATCACTAGAAATCCTCGGCCGAGGTAGTGGAGAATTACTGATTTGGATCAGTAGTTTCTCAGGTAGTGATGGGCTTCATGCCGACACGATTTATCGCGTTATTAGGGGTCTGACTTTATCCACCCCCTAGACTCGATATGCGATACTCTTTAGACGAATGGACCGGACTGTATATACATTGTCACTGTCAGGCTCAGTAGGGTTTATAAATGAGTTCGCTCGTCAGCTTCCCTTCCAATTAATACATAGGCAAAACGTTACGTGCAGCTTGTACCTCTGACGTGCTAGGGGTTATACCCAGTGCCAGTGTGTTGATGAGTCATTAGAGTCCCCCACAGACACATTCCCAAGTTCGGGCGAAACGTTGTAGAGGCCGTATGAGTTTATGGCAAGGTTCGGAAAAAGCACGTGCGATTTCGCACGTGTCGTTTTCGGACAGATAATACCGGTAGGCTTTGGTTTAAGCCGGAACCCAGTATTATACTGTGTAGATATAATATCTTTGTCTCAGTTGCATTTGTATTCGGTTGTAATGCAAATGTGGGTATGTTTATACTGATACGGGGTTATCCTGAAATTCGTTTCAGGATCACTTTTGGAAGTTGCCAGTTTCCAGTTTTCTATCAGCCGTATTTTGACATTCGGTTAAATACGGATTTATCTTTTCTTGATGAGGTGAGTCAGTGTTCTAGAAGGTTCTAGAGAGAGTGACAAGGCTAGTGAGTCATTAGTGCATTAATGGAGCAATTAATGCTTGATGACTAAGGGTTTAGGTTCAATGTATGCTTTGAATGAGTTCACACTAGGTGTTAAGGTGACTCATTCTCTTCATGAATGTTCTTTGGCTTATGATCACCTCCCCCTCTCCTACACTCACCTCCCTTTTCTCCTATAAGTGGCCGGCCTCCCCCCTCTCTTGGCTCATGGTTGCTATTCACTAGAAAAAGATTATGATAGATTCGGGTTCATGAAAATTAGATAGCCTCTTTCTCATTTCACCCGATCCAAAAGGCAACTTCCATAACCGTTCGTCCGTGACCTTGGACGTAACGAGACAAAGTGTTCTACTCATTCTCTACTTCATCTTGGTCGTCTCTTTTAGCAAACTTGACGACCGAGTTGCCTCGGTTCAGAGGCGGGAGCCCGTTTAAAGATCCATCGACGTGGTGCCACCTGGACGATAAGACCGGAGTTCAAAGAGATCGGAGCAGCCGCAACAAAGCGTGGGATGATGGTTGAAGACTGAAGGACTCGGATCATTCGGTATAACGTTTCTACCCACTTTGTAGTTTGTTAGTTTAGCTTTAATGGCAGATCTGGGTTACGGTACACGATAGCGCCAGTTTGTAAAAAGTTTTTGTTCCGCAATTGGCGTCTGTTAGACGGCCGGGGCGCTACCATGGACTTACAAGAACCGACCGTCCACGTCGCTAAAAGGGCAGTAACGACCTCCTCGTCGGAATTATGCTCCGCCCCGGAATCAAGTTAACCAGACACTCCATCTCGGAGACACGTCAAGCGTCGACCGTCCATGTCGCAAAAAGGGCAGTGCAGGCATCCCGTAAATCGGGAACCAAATCGCTCCGGATCAGAGCGTCGACCGTCCATGTCGCAAAAAGGGCAGTGCAGGCTTCCCACAAATCGGGAACCAAATCGCTCCGGATCAGAGCGTCGACCGTCCATGTCGCAAAAAGGGCAGTGCAGGCTTCCCGCAAATCGGGAACCAAATCGCTCCGGATCAGAGCGTTGACCGTCCATGTCACAAAAAGGGCAGTGCAGGCTTCCTACAAAGAAGGAACCAGATCACTCCGGGCCAGGGAAAAGTCTACCACGGACACTCCGTCTCGGAGACGCGTCAAGCGTCGACCGTCCATGTCGCAAAAAGGGCAGTGCAGGCTTCCCACAAATCGGGAACCAAATCGCTCCGGATCAGAGCGTCGACCGTCCATGTCGTAAAAAGGGCAGTGCAGGCTTCCCACAAATCGGGAACCAAATCGCTCCGGATCAGAGCGTCGACCGTCTATGTCGTAAAAAGGGCAGTGCATCCCAAATAGTGGGAACCAAAGCAAGTCGCCTCCACGCGAAAGAAGATCCATCAATTTCATGCACACGACCCACATATGTGGTATGCATTTATTGATGGGGGGGCACTTTATTGGGGTCAAAATTTGCACCCCGGTTGACCAAGTCAAAGTCAAGATCAACCCCAAGCCAGGTAGGCCCAAGCCCAGATCAAGTGGGCCTATGCCCGAGTCAAGCCGGAACATGAAGCGGCCGGCCTCCCCATGTAAATCATGTAAAAAATAATTTTGATGTAATTTTGATGGGCATAAAGCCAAATTTTTGTAAGCCCGTGGCTTATGTGCAAAAAAAAAATGACACATGAACCATGGGATGGGCAAAATGCCATTTTGTAAAGCCCCAAGGGGCTATATGTAAATATGTAAGCCTATATAAGGCAACATGATGATGAATAAATATACACTTTTTATTCCCCTAAAAAAACTAGGGTTTATGCCTCTTTCTCCTTCCTCAAGGTTCTAAAAACCTTCTTCTCTTTTTGAATTAAATCAAGACTTTAACTCTTCCTTTTCCAAAACTAAATAGTTTTTCACCACAAAACCCACAAAGGGGAACTCAGATCTCCCATCAGATCTCGAAAAAGAGAGATCTTTAAAATCTCACACCTCTTGATCTTCGAGATCCGGCCAATAGAAAAAGGAGAAGGAGACCCATCTCCAAGAATCTAACTTTGGACAGATCCAAGGCTCAGAAGAAAGGCCAAAGATTCCTAGGAGTTTAACTCCTTTCTAGATCTGTTGGATTTTAATTCCATAAATTAATTTTTTGTCAGGAGTTTAACTCCAAAAATCCCTTGGGAGTTCAACTTCCCAACCTAAGGGCTAGGCCCCCCTCCAGCGGGTGTTTTCCCGTGGTCACGTGCGCCTACGTGACCCCGGGCGCTGAGGCGCCCAACGGTCACGTGCGCCCACGTGACCCCGGGTGCTGAGGCGCCCAAGGGTCACGTGTGCGCCACGTGACCCCGGGGCGCTGAGGCGCCCAAGGGTCACGTGCGCGCCACGTGACCCCGGAGCGCTGAGGCGCCCAACGGTCACGTGCGCCCAACGGTCACGTGCGCCCACGTGACCCCGGGCGCTGAGGCGCCCAACGGTCACGTGTGCGCCACGTGACCCCGGGCGCTGAGACGCCCAACGATCACGTGCACCCACGTGACCCCGGGGCGCTGAGGCGTCAATGGTCACGTGTGCGCCACATGACCCCGGGCACCATGCACCCACATGCTACGCACGTGTCTTTAAGACGCTTTTTCCCTTCTTTTTTTTGTGTTATGAATCTTTTTATCGAAGGATCAGAAAAAAATCGGTCCGGATCTACTGCGGGAATTATTTGGAAGATCCAAAACTAAAAACAACGGTATTTGCTAGCAACAACATCATGGAGACAATCAATCAATATAGATTGATCCGAAATCTGATTCAAATCCAATATAGCACCTATGGGTACATAAGAAATGTATCGAATCGAATCTTTTTCATGAATAGATCGATCGCAACTTCGAATATGGAATTCAAAGGGATCAAATAGGAAACTCCACACTAAATGTGTCTCCCCCGTTAGAAAAAATTTCTAACGGGACGCTGCCCCGCACCCCGCAAGGGGGCTGCTAGCCCCCTTAATCCCCAGCCCGCTATCCCGGTAGCGGGACCCCCGTAAAAACTCCGCGGGGCCCCCGATAGATCCAAAACCCCCTTCAAAACACAACACTGCACATTGAGTTCGCATGACCGGTTTAACCCGTTAATCAGAGGTTCCCTCGCTCCAAAGGCCGGGGGTAATTAACGGCAGTTTAGTCCGCGGCTGCCGGAGATTCGGATCCCCACAATCAATAAACCCCTGCCTATCTTAGGCAGGGGGAATCTGTAGTACGCCCGACAGGCGCGCACGTATTCCCATCTCAATGGGGTGACGAAAAACACCCTACATGAAGTATGGTTGTTATTTTCTATTGGAAAATAATCTATGCTTCATGTGAGATAGAGAATGAACCATCCTTCACTAGCACAACACTTAGTTCATTTGCAAAATTTTCTTTCTCTCTCCATTTTTTCTCTCCTTCTTCCTCAAGACCCTAAACCCTCACATGAGTTGTGAACCATAAGGTCCTTTATGATAAAACACTCCAATAAACACTCTACATCTCTTAAACTACCTAGTTTAGCGAACTAGATACTTTAGTTTCATCGGTTTAGAGGTTGGAGCTTGAACCATAAACTCTCAGGTGGATCGTCTTTGACACGAGAAGACCGACGATCAAGCGTGATCTGGACCTTCGAAGAGCTCAAGGAGAGTAGAAGAAGACCCGAAGGACAAGTATCTATGAGGTATAAAACTCTTATCGAGTAGTTAGAACCTCCAAGTAATATAGCTAGTTAAGGTTTCCGTAAAGATCCTGAATTTAAGGCGGTGTTGCAAGTCAAGAAAATCGTTTTTGTATATTCCGCCTCCCCACAAGTGCGTGGAGGAGCGTGCAACATCGATTTACAGTGTTATCAGAGCCAACTCAAATCTTAACTAGCTTGTTAAACGAAGTTTGAAGTTACGAAACCGAAATAACTTCAAAACAATTAAAATGAAATCCAAGTTTCTATCGATTTCAAAAGGGCCTCTAATTTTTTTTTAAACAATTGCAGAGTGCTCCTTTAGTTGTAACTAGAACACCATAAAAAAAGGAGATCGAAACTCAAAAGTTTGGCCGACGAAATCGCCATTTGTCCCGGCTTCGCCGGTTCACTGTGGGAGTTGGATCTTGGGTTTTTTGTGGTGTTCTGTACTCTTGGATTTAGGTTTTTAGGTATTGTTTGATTTTGCCCAGATTTCATATTCTGTTATCTTTGTGTTGGGGCAATACAGAGTATTTCGAAGTCGCGGTTTTAACATCGTTTATTCGTTTCAGTTTGTATATGTGTTCCTAAACGTCTACTAATTGCTATATGTCGATTAGTGGGGGTTGCACATATCTAGTATCTTCTTGATGGTTTGTGGATATGAAGTATTGGATCATCGTGAATGAATAGCCGAAGGGATGTGAGAAGAGTGCTCTTTTCTTTCATTCATGTATATTTGTAAATTGATGTAATATTCTTTTGCGGGGCACATCTGGGTTGAGCTTGTAGCCACCGTTGTATTATTCCATTTACTTTTTCTTGCACCTAGGATAGACCCAAAGAGGGGTGCACAAACTACCAGGTTCTTGAAGTGCTGAGTGGCCTACTCATTTAATTGAGGGAGGTTGCTTCACTTCGGGAATTTGGCGGGTAGTTTGCTGCACCCGTAGGGGTCTAGGGTGGGGTTTAGCTATTCATCACAATCGTGGAATCCATGTTTCGTTTTAGACTAAAACGAAACACGAATATCTTAGTATATCCAATATATTTATCTGTGTTGCTGTGATATGTGATCTGGAATGCCTATTATTGCGTGAGACGAATGGCTATATATATATATAAACATTGCTTATAATTTGCACCCGCGCTAGTCCAGCCCACGCTCTGCCGTTAATTAAGTAACCTAACGGTGCATGACAGGGTCCGTGGCGAATGCAGATGGCATAAGCGTACGTTCTATTTTCGTTTTTTTCTGCAATGATAGGGTTAAACGATGGGACCACATTAATATTGATTAATGCAAAGAAAACAAACCAAAGTTAAATCGTTGGAATAATTTCAAAACCACTCGGTTTTCTTGAAAAAACAAATTTTAAATGGGTAGCCTAAACCACTCATTTTAAAAGCTATCATGGTTCCTTCGACTATATCAAGTTCATTACGTTCACGGTTTTCGCCAAAACCAGCCGTAGCCCTCCGTCATTTCAGATGGGTATTCAGTAATATTCAAGCTATGTATTTTGACCTTTGCCAAGGTATAGTGATTGGTAGCTCCTGGGTATTCATCTGTAGTATAGATAGATGCGTTAATTTGGGACAGACGTACAGCTATTTTGGCCTTCGTCAAGGATTTCTATGAATGGGTTCAAATTAACCTGGACAATGATGGGTAGAACTTGACTTATGTCTTATGATATGTTGGTCTTCGTCAAGGTCATAAGCGCCTCGAGCAAAAATCCACATCTGGAGTTTCAAAAGAAAAGAAAACTTGCTAGTTTTGCACACCATCTGAAGTGTGATTTTGGTAGGATTCCTTCAAAGTTGTCATGAAATGATAGTTGGATCCCGATCCTACCGTGAGTTTTGTTACTCCTCAGGAGAATTTTCACTTCACAATCAATGTTATAAACCAAGTAGGTGCCTAGAACGGCGTTAACGGGGCTACGCCTCCAGGGAAAAGAGGTTATGTAATTAAGAAACTTCACAAAAGCGTTGGAAAAGCTCTCTCGAAGTACCGACAGTAGCCTGGTCGAAAGGTTAAGCAAGAATTGTAGGGTGCGATTAATCCCGACTAATTCTTCTTTTATGATTTGAAGGAGGATTCGAGAAACAATGGGAGTCATCATGTTTAGATAAACTAATAACCAATCTAAACTTGCAAGAGTATCATGCTGAGTATTTCTTCTCTCTCTCCTAATTGCAGCGACCAAAATGACCGGGCTTAAGTTACTGCTAAATAAAAATATATTGATGGGCCAAACTATAAAGATTGGCTAAGAAATGTACAGATGGCCATAACCTATGACAAGATGGGCTAGCTCCTTACTACCAAATCCCCCGCCGTCCCAGGTCCAGATTATACCGTCGCGGATATTGAAATCCGTAAAATATGGGAAATAGACTGTACGAAAGCCAAGTTTCTCGTGCTGGCATCAATAGATAGTGAACACCAGAGGAGGCACGAGAAGATGGACTTAGCTTCCATCTTCCTCTATACCAAAGATTTATATGGAGAGCAATCTCGTATCGCAAGATATGGGACCTCGAAGAAATTGTTTCAGGCGAGGTTGGCTGTCGGGTCATCTGTAGGGGACCGCGTCCTTAAGATGATTAGCTATATTGAAGAGCTCGCGGACCTTAGGACCACGTTGGAGAACGATTTATACACAGACTTGATTCTACAATCCTTCCCCTCTATCTATGCCCAGTTTATCTTGAATTTCAACATTCAAGATAAGAAAGTTACACTTCCAGGACTCCTTAACATATTGAGGAGTGCAGAGGGTACCCTAAAGAAAACCAGGGAGACACCCGCTCTGCTTATTGGGAAATTTTTCTCTACTAGATCCAAGGCGAAAGCCAAGACGAAAGCCAAGGGGAAGAAGAAGGCCCCCACAAAGCCGAAAGGAGATGTTAAGGTACAGGGGAAGAGCAAAGCAAAAGTTTCGGGGCCGACAGTAGGGAAAGAGAAATACTTCTATTGTCACAGAAAAGGCCATTGGAAGAAGGACTGCAGGACCTGGAAAGCCTAGAACCATGATTCGAAGCAAGTTGTGACTTCGGCTTTAGGTGTGTTTATGATTGAAAACTGTCTGTCAATCAACTTTATTTCCTGGGTATTGGATACCGGATCAGGATCTCATATCTGTAATTCATTGCAGGCGCTGAGAAACCGTAGAGCTTTGAAGGCAGGTGGTATGACTCTCAGGGTTGCTAATGGAACGAGCGTGAATGTTGTATCCGTTGGGGAATATCATCTAGGATTGATAAGTGGACATATTTTGATTTTGCGTAACTGTTTTTGTATACCTAATTTGACATGTAATATCATCTCTGTATCTTTACTATCTAAAGAAGATTATGATTTTACATTTGTAAGCGATATTGTAAACATCCACCTTAATCATGGTTTGATTGGGTCCGGTACACTAGACAACGGTATTTACGTATTAAATCAACACCAAGTTTTCAATGTCCAGAACACACTTAAAAGAAAGTCTCCAGAATTAAATCAAGTTTTCTTATGGCAATGTAAACTAGGTCACATCAATGAAACACGGTTGACGAACTTACATAAAGAGTGATATTTGGATCCGTTTGAATATCTGTCTTATGCAACCTGTTAATCATGTCTCAAAGGAAAGATGACAGACTCGGTTCACTGGACACAGAGTAAGAGCCACCGAGCTCTTGGGACTCATACATAGCGACGTGTGTCGTCCAATGTCTACACATATAAAAAGTGGTTATTCCTACTTCATTACTTTTACGGAAGATTTCTCAAGGTATGGACATGTATTCTTGATGGAAAATAAATCCGAGGTCTTTGAGAAATTCCAAAAATACAAGAATGAAGTGGAAAAAAAACAGGCAAAAGTATCAAGACACTTAGATCAGATCGAGATGGTGAATACTTAAGTGCCGAGTTCCTAGATTATTTAAAAGAGAATGGAATTCTCTCTCAGCTTACTCCTCCATACACACCTTAACACACGGTGTATCAAAAAGGCGGAACCGCACCTTATTGGATATGGTACGTTCCATGATGAGTAACGCTGAGTTACCGCGATTCTTCTAGGGTTATGCACTGGAATCTGTTGCATATCTTTTGAACAAGATTCCTACTAAGTCTGTGCCTACCACACCATATGAAATGTGGAGTGGAAAGAAATCCTATCTTAAGTACCTAAACATATGAGGATGTCCAGCTTTTGTCAAAAAACAGCATGCGTACAAGCTCGAGGCACGATCAGTACTGTGTAAGTTTGTGGGATACCCAAGGAACTCCACGGGGTATCTTTTCTATTACGCGGAGGAACAAAAGGTTTTTGTTTCTCGGTATGCCCACTTTCTGGAAACTCAATTTCTTGAAAAATAAATAAGTAGGAGCGCAATAGAATCGGAAGAAATTCCAAAACCACAAGTTATTACTGAAAGCATGGTGCAACCAGAAGTTTCAAAAGAACCGGACGTCCCTGTGCCACTCCGCAGATCTAGTAGGCAGTCTCATCCGCTCGAGAGATACTATGGTTTTCTCATAGACAGGGATAGAGAGGATTGTATCATCGATGATGATGAGCCAACTAGTTTCCAGCATGCCATTACGAGCAGAGACTCAGTAAAGTGGCTGGATGCAATGCGGACCGAAATGGAATCCATGTACACCAACAAAGTATAGACTTTGGACATTGCACCTCAAGAGGTAAAACCCATAGGCTGCAAATGGATCTTCAGAAAGAAGATTGGTGCAGATGGACAGGTTGAAACCTATAAAGCTAGACTTGTTGCAAAACGTTTTCGTCAAAGATTTGGTTTGGACTATAACGAAACATTTTCTCCAGTGACTATACTTAAATCCATTCGGATCCTACTTGCCATTGCTGCCTTCCAAGATTATGAAATTTGGCAGATGGACGTAAAAATCGCTTTTCTGAATGGAAATTTGGAAGAGTGTTTATATGGATCAGCCAGAGGGTTTCATAGAGAGTGAGAACAGCGGAAAAGTGTGCAAGTTGCTTAAATCCATTTATGGATTAAAGCAGGTATCGTGGAGTTGGAACATCTGTTTTGATGAAACGGTCAAAAAATTCGACTTTATCAAAAATCTAGATGAACCATGCATTTATAGTAAGATTGTAGCAAGAACTGTAGTATTCATCGTATTGTACGTGGATGACATTCTTCTGATAGGAAATGAAATTCCTATGCTATAATCAGTCAAAGAGTTCTTGTCACAGAAATTCTCCATGAAAGACCTGGGTGATGCCTTCTACATTCTGGGGATCCAGATCTATCGTGATAGATCTAAGAGAATGTTGGAACTTTCACAGTCCAGATACATTGACACCATACTGAAAAGATTTAGTATGGAAGATTCTAAGCGCGGTAATCTACCGACTTGTCACGGGATCACCCTCTCTAAAGAGATGTCTCCCAAGACTGATTTAGAAAGGGATCACATGAGTATTATACCATACGCTTCTGCGATAGGCTCTATAATATATGCGATATTATATACCATACCAGATGTTGCTTACGCAATGAGCGTGGTAAGCAGGTATCAGTCAAACCTTGAAGAGAAGCACTAGATAGCGGTTAAGAACATTCTCAAGTATCTGAAAAGGACTAAGGAGATGTTCTTGGTGTACAGCAGTAAAGACCTCCAGATCGAGACCTTCACTGACTCCAGCTTCCAGAGTGACAAGGATGACTCAAAGTCCATGTCGGGTTATGTCTTTACCCTCAATGGAGGGGGCGGCCTATTGGAAGAGCTCTAAGCAGGACACCGTTGCTGACTCGACGATGGAAGCGGAGTATATCGCTGCATGTGACGCCGAAAAAGAAGCAATATGAATGAAAAAGTTCATTACAGAACTTCAGGTGGTTCCATCCATTGTTGATCCAATAACTTTGTATTGTGACAACAACGGGGTTATAGTTTTAGCGAAGGAACCAAGATCCCATCAGAAATCCAGACATATCTTAAGGCGGTATCACCTGATCAGGGAGATTGTGGATCGTCGGGAGATCGAGGTACGGAGAGTAGACACGGAGAACAACACTGCAGATCTATTCACAAAGGACATCCCTCAGACGCAGTTCGAGAGGCTATTCGAGATGATAGGTCTGCGATATGCCAATACATGATCTTAGTGCAAGTAGGAGATTGTTAGTGATATTTGCCCTAGAGGCCATTATTGTATAGTTCTAGATTGTATATTATATTTTGGAAGCTTGGGATATACACGGATATAATAACAGTCTTGCACAATATGATAGTATACTATCTGGTTTGATTCTATCTTAATATGTGTATGTGTTTTTTTAAGCATATCGCTAATACATATTGAGAGAGCCCTTAGGATCTTTGCTTGACTACCAGCGTTGCGATGGAAGTCACACTAGTAGGGGCTGGGTTGTCTATAAGTACATTCTTATACTTGTCCCTGGTCGTAGGATTATCAAGACATGGCATCGATACTCCAGAGTAGACTTGTGTATACGCTTCTCATCCTAGTCAGGGAGATGGCCTGTCCCGCAGCCATTGGTATGCGATACCGGAGATAGTATACAGGTGCTCATTGGGTTATGGGTTACACTGGACGGACTCGCTGGGCACTGTTGGTTGGTATTATACCTATCGTCAGTTAGCAGTTCCCGGATGGCATGGGTATAAGTTAGTCTATTGACTTGACATCACTATTCGTCTCAAGTGTGTACCTACTGTACTTAGATTGCTACCCTACCACGGCTCAAATGAGTCATGCAAACATGTAGTGGTTGGGTGCAGTCCCGAAGCACTTGGAGGCAGTAGGGGTTAGAAGGGATTCGTCTCTCCCGGTATTGGGAGTTGATACGCACTGTGTTCGGATAGCCATTACACAAAGTCCCTGGCCAGAGCAAGCGAGATTTACTGGTAGGTACAGCAGTAGTTTCTCAGGATGTATTGGGCTCTATACCGACACGACTTATTGTGCTATTAGCGGTCTGACGGTTACCACCCCCTAGATCCGATATGCGATACTCTTAGACGAACAGACCGGGCTGTACGGAGATTGTCACGGAAAGGCTCAGTAGGAGTTCGGATGAATTTGCTCAGCGTCCTTCTTATTGACAGATACCTGGATAGCCGTTACATACAACTAGTGCCACTGACGGACTTGTGGTTAAACCCACTGCCAGCGTACTGTCGAGTCTTTAGAGTCCCACACAGAGGGTTTCTCTGTTTCAGGCGAAACGATGTAGAGGCCGTATGATTTTACGTGCAGGGTTCCGATCATATACGTGTACTAGTTGTACGGATGTTGTTCCGACGGATAATACCAGTAAGCTTTGGTTTAAGCCGAATTCTAGTATTATATTATTGGATTATTATTATCTCATCGTATTCGTATTTTTTGCAGTACGAATATAGGTATGTATATACAGTGAGGGCATTCTTGTAATTTCACAAGAGATGCTTCTAAAAGGGGACACCTCATTATTGGATTTATCTATTTTTGGAAATAGATCAATGAGGTGGAAAATGAAGATATTTATGGCTTGGTGAAGCATGACTCATTTCATTTGTTTATGTGTTTGGATTTACTATTGAAGTATGGTTGTTATTTTCTATTAGAAAATAATCCATGCTTGATAGAGAATGAGCCATCCTTCACTAGCACAACACTTCGTTCATTTGCAAAATTTTCTCTCTCTCTCTTTCTCTCTCTCCATTTTTCCTCTCTTTCTTCCTGAAGACCCTAAATCTTCATATGAGTTGTGAACCATAGGGTCTTTTGAGATAAAACACTCCAATAAACACTATATATCTCCTAAGCTACCTAGTTTAGCGAACTAGGTACTTTAGTTACCTCGGTTTAGAGGTTGGAGCTTGAACCATAGACTCTCGGGTGGATCGTCTTTGATACGAGAAGACCAACGATCAAGCGCGATCCGTACCTTTGAGGAGCTCAAGAAGAGGAGAAGAAGATCCGAAGGACAAGTATCTATGAGGTATAAAACTCTTACCGAGTAGTTAGAACCTCCAAATAGTATAACTAGTTAAGGTTTCCATAAAGATCCTGGAGTTTGTCGGTGATGCAAGTCAAGAAAATCGTTTTTGTATATTCCGCTTCCCCACAATTGCATGGGGCGTGCAACATCGACTTACATTATTTATATAGTGTTTATTGTTTTCCGCTTATTGTTCTTCGACTTTAAACATCGTGTATTTTTGCGCGGATTGTGTCTCCGCCGTGTGGGCGTCGAGTTTGCTCCCGTGTGAGGATGCGTTTATTTTACTGCTGTTTTACTGAAATTTTATTCAAAATTTACAAAGAAGGTATTGTCCGTTTTTCAAACGATAACTCTTTACAAAACTAGTTTTACTTCATTTTATGAATCTCTTCTTAAAACTTCACCTCTATTTTCTTTTTTATTTTTGGTTTAGATTCTTGGTTTTGGCTTACTCTGGTAACGGTGGGGTCCACTAGACTTCACGTGATCTTTGTGCCGGTCACGTGCCGTCTTGGGTCATGACAAAGTTGGTATTAAAACCGGTCCTCAATAATAGGTATGTGGTTCGAGAACGAACCATTGTTCTGAGTAGGGATGAGTGGGGAAGGGAAACCACCTACTATAGAACAATGAGATCGGGTTTTCGAAACACAGAACGAAAGATGACAGATCTGTATTATAAATAATGATACCATCCTACGATACTTTGGCGCCTTTTGGATGATCCGGTACTTCGAAGTTCGAAGAACTCTGAAGTTAAGCATGCTCGGGAAGGGAAATCCTAGGATGAGTGACCTCCTGGGAAGTGATCCCTTCTCGAGTCCGGTTCGCTCTAGCGGACAAAACCGTACGGTTTCGGCCAACGTGAACATATTTCATATTTCGATTTATAATTTACAAATGCAAACTTCAAGATATAATGTGCATTGTGGTAATGAAAAAAATGCAAAAAAAAATTTTTATCAAATATTTTAGCAAAAAAAATCTTTTTCCATGAATTCATTACCTAATAAATTATTAAATAACGATAGTTATTTAAATAGTGAAATTTTAGCATCGGATTTAAAGCAAATATTATTTCTATAATTAGCAAATATAAAACAAATTTTGTTATTTGAAACATTATTGTTTTCATCAGGCTTGAATTATGATATTTGATATTATTGATTATTAGATACAAATATTATTGTCACTTCAATTCCCCCCGAATTCCTACCAGTTAAATCCAAAGGATAGATTAAGAAATATGAAAAAAACCAAGAGCAAATGGGGGAAGTGGAAAAATAGCGCATTGACAAAAAGATGCTCTGATTTGCAAAAGATGCTCTTTTTTGCTCTACTTTGTATTAGATATATAGATATATAGCGTGCGTTATCATATATTTGAGCTATTTAGGGTATGTTTGGTTAGCAGCAATAAAAAAAATTGCATCTTGCTTTCATGCAACAAATACATGCATCATTTGTTGCAAAAAATTGCAAAAAAAAAAGGCTCAAATCCATTATTTGGTTATCTTTAAGTTTGTAATTGGATTTTCAAATTCAAACCATTTTTTGTGTTTGATTGAACAAAAGACGGGCATCATTTGTTGCAAAAAAATTGGCCAAAATCCATAGTGTGGTTATCTTCAAGTTTTGTCATTGGATTTCCAAATCCAAGCCATTTTTGGCATTTGGTTGAACAAAAAACTAAAGAAAATGCAACATTTGTTGTAAATTGCATAAGTGGCACATATAAAGCTCATGTGGCATCAATAAAAATTATCATGCTCACCATTCCCAAAGTTGTAACTCTTGTTAACACCAAAATGCGTGCAACAAATGTTGCAAGAATTTGTTATCTTTTGCATCTCCGTTTCCATTTTCAACTTAAGTTTGTTGCCAACCAAACATATAAAATGAAGATTTATTGCAACAAATGTTGCATGAATCTCCATTTTCTAGCAACCAAATATACCCTTTGTTGAGCTATATAACAAACAACTGAAGCTCATGTACAAACCACGTAATAGCGGGTTATGTAGCATTTTCTGAATATATTTTTATCATCGGTTTTCTTTGCTAACATTGACCCTAACCAATGTGCCGTTTTGATTCATGAGGGGTAGCATTTTTTTATACAAAAAGAAGCTATCATGGATCTTGCATTATATATATATATATATATATATATATATATATATATATATTATCATGGTTATGACAAAACATTTCATCCATGCATTGAAAGCATAATAAAGTTTAAAGATGAAACGTTTTGGGCAACGAATTTAATTAGCTACGGTGGAGGAAAGTTTTGTATGAAGCTGATATATTTATTTTTTGGCTAAATTCAACCAATTACCATGATTTTTCTCGAGTGATATCATGAACTTTCAAAATGATGGAGTAATATTATGAACTTTTAGAGTATCAAAACCCCCTCCTAACGGTATTAACGGAAAATTATAAAATGACCATAATACCACTTCCCATTTTTTTGCAAATAAGTCTTTTTATTATATAAGAGGGATGTTGTGGTCATTTTGTAATTTTCTGTTAACATCGTTAGCTATGTGCTATTTTGATATTCTGAAAGTTCATGATATCAATCAATCATTTAAAAAGTTAAGTGCCTATAGTGCATGGTATCAAGTAGAAATTAAGACTGTTTTTCTTCTGGAACTGGCACGTCCTCGACGACATCATGCTTTTGTAGACCAGCCAGACCATGAAGGGAAGGAGGGCTTGGGCAAACAATGAGCCGTGACGCTGATATTTTGGTTGATCATAATATGGTGTACATATTATTGCTTTGAGATGTGCTATAAAAATTATTGCATTGCGAAACTGTTGTGTACTTACCTAATGTATTTCTCATTATTATTTATTTCTTGTATAAATAAGGCATCTTGATTGAGATATGAGCTTATGGAAGCAACCAAGAAGTCTCCAAACTTCATTTGAAAGCTAAGTTTAATCAAATAAAGTTTTGTTTTTTGTCATTATTTGAATCTAATAATGCAGGTGATTGATTCGGTATAATATGTGACAACTAGTTATGAGTGATGCTGGTTAGACTTTATATTTCTTTTATTAACTAATGTACGCTTGATATATAAGTTTGATGATATAAATATATAATTCGGTTCTGGATCAAACACAAGTGTATGTGTGCGCGCGCGTGTATGTAGAGAGAGAGAGAGAGAGAGAGAGTTCCCAAAAATGTAGATTTGTTATTGAACTCTCACATAATTCGAGGTTCCATGATAAAAGAAGAAGGTAAATTTTAGGTTTTAAAGCGAACTAATTAGGATTTGCTTAGACAGGTGTATTCAAATCCTAGGGCTTCATCCCCTTGAGTTACCTTTGCTTTTGCTGCGGCCACTGCAGCGAATCAACAGCAGTTGATTGCACTGCTCATTTATATTCTATCTGCTGATATTGAAAATGTTGTAACCGATTAAAACATTATTATCTGGGATCGGATAAATTTGAAATGCAATGTAACTTGGATGTACACGGGCATGCAAGAAAACTTTTGGATTAAATGGAATCACGGTCGGCTCATCAATATCTTCAAGGGAAATAAGATATTTTAAAAAAAAACATTTGAAGCCTAAAATGTAACGTTCTTTTCTGCCTATTTGTTTGTGTGCTAGAATCATTCAAACATGTTTGCATCTTGCAAGTTTGCTAATAAAATCAATGTCGCCGTCAACCTTGTGCCTGTTAAAATCTCAAAGAGGCGGGGAATATTGAATTTTAATAAATATATGTAGTTTGGAATTTTGCTTATGATTGTATGAAGTTGAATTATAGCTGCCAACAAATTGACGTGCGGCTTACGTGGCCGATAACTTGTTTGTTAATTGACGAAATTCTACACAGTATACCGTTATAAACTAAGTTTGTGTCCAAATGATTATATTAATTAGAGCTTAATCACAATTAACTTGCCGTGTCATACATAATATTATTCACGATTGAAAATTCATATTAGTGGCTTGTTCCAAATTAGTTAAATATGTTTTGTCAATAATCATATTGATATTTGAGATGCCATAAATATATATTGAACACGTCAGATCAAAAAGCCAAACCCAAAATGCTAGATCAATTAAGAGAATCCCAGAGCCTCTAGTACAAGATCCACATTTTGAAATAAAAATGTTCTGAACATAGATAGTGGTATCTTCGATACCATTTTAACAGGTTAACAGATCCAAGCATGCAGAGAAATTTATTAAGATAAGCGTAACGTCGACCTTAAGATGAGCATGCATCTTAAGGTTTTATCGGCATCACGAGATCAATCTCTCAGCCAGCACGTCAATTCCCAATTTAAATTAAAAAGAAAGATACATCCTTCTAAACCATCTCATGTCGTGCACATGGATGACGATGTGGAATAGTCAAATAGCTAGCACGTCTCGGAGAAAGCGTTATTTGCATATAAACACCTGGACATATAAAATTGCACGTTAAACATGGCACGTGCAGAGCTCGTGTTCAGATTTAGCACAAATCACCCATTTTGCATCCAATATAGCAGATTAGGTGCCCGTATGTGCAAATTTAGTGCCGTCGTAATGATATGATTAGCATTGTATAAATTTCGGTCATATGTAGATGTTCGGCCGCTGCCATTTGGCTACAGCCGACACAGCGAATTGGCGTTAATCAGGAGGAGGGATGTTCACTTAACCTGCCAATGGGATGGGCCCACCTCCATGGCTGCTGCGAGTGTTCGCTCCCAACTAGTTAGCTGTGAAACGACGACTCCGGCCATATTAAACTCTTAAAGTTCTAATTAGTTTATTTGATATAACCGTATAAGCAAGCTTATTTCAAACATTTCCATAACTATGAACTTTTCGAGTTGTAAAATGCAAAGGGTAATGTTTCGAGGTACCAAAAGGAAACATTAGAATATCCGGTAACAATCCGGATATGGACCGCTAATTCCGGTAATTATCCATTTTTTAATCCATCGAATGATAACTAAAACAACTGAAGTATTTACGAGAATTCTTCTCAAAACACCCAACTTTTCACCTCCATAACCTCAACGGGCCCCACCTGTGGAAAACAATTTCCAGCTGGGTAATTCCACATTTACCCCCCAAAAATAATATAAATGGATAAGCACGAAGCTTATATCCTCACACGTGCCACGCAAGCACTCGCCCTCTCCTTGTATAAATAAAGAAAACCCCCGAGTTCCCCAAAAAGCGTCGCATTCTCAATTATTTCTCTCTTTTCAATCATTGCACCAAAAAGATCGTAGCTTTAAGCTTTGGGTATTTGATTCGTGGGCTCTGATCGCTTGGGTCTCGTTCAATTTGTTGGGGGTTTGAGGAGAAAATGGCGACGGCGATGGGGATGACCATGGGCTCGATGGGGTCGTGCTCTTCGATGATGAAGAGGAAGAGAGGTGGGGGCGAGAGGGGCAGGATGGTGATTTGCTGCGCGAGCTTAACGGATCCGTATCGGACTTTGCGGATCCAGCCCGGCGCGTCCGAGACGGAGGTCAGGAAGGCGTTTCGGCGACTGGCTCTTCAGGTTGATCTTTTTCTTGCGATCTTCTCTTTTTTGTTGTAATTATTTTTTGATTCATTTAAATTTTTGTCTTCTTTTTGTGGGAAAAGTTGGGATTTTGATTTGGGTTAATGGGGTTTCTACCGTCGATTTGATTTTTGGGGGATTTTTATATTTATCTCTTATTTTTTATTAATTTTTTAGTATTTTTTATCCATTTAAAAAAAAAATATTGTGTAAAAAGCAGGGATTTTATTGTGATTATCACTTTTTTGGTGTAATCTATAGGTTTTTTTTGGTGGGAAAAACTGGGACTCTGGCTTGGGTTAATGGATTTCTAGCCTCAATTTGATTATTTGGGAAAAGTTGGGATTTTTGGGTCTGAATTTGAATTATTGAGTTATTGGCTGTATTTTAATTAATCTGTTTGTTGGTTTATTTATTTATGTTTGAGAATTGAATAATATATATTAGAAAAATGATTGTGGGGGGTTTTAGCTAAATTGCAAAAGATGAATTTTTATTTTGCAGCATCATCCGGATGTATGCAAGGGGAACAATTGTGGCGTTCAATTCCATCAGATCAATGAAGCTTATGATGTGAGTATTATTGCAATTTTTACTTATTTCCTTAAGAAATCATAGGAAAACAATAATTTAGATAAAAAACATATGCACCTGATTTCTTCAATGGAACCTGAGTTTGAATTCATACCTTTGGAAATGTGATTTCTTCAATTAACCAGAAAAGGATATTATCAAAAATGAACCAAAGAAGAAAAGATTACCCAATGGTTGTATTTCAGAGACTCTGAAAAGTTTGATGGCGCTTTATTAAATTTACCACAATAGATGAGCAAGACTTCCAGTTCAAACGGAATTGAATTTCTCAACTCCAATTCAACCAATTTCAGAATTTACAATTTGCAATAGCCAAAATTCTAATTCATGGCTTTTAAGACTTTATAAATCGGTAAAATGATATCTATTTTGTGCATCATTCACCACATGTTTTACAACAAGTTTTTACCGACAACTGTTTGTATGTTTCAGATTGTGATGAGCTCTTTGAGGGCAACAGAGGAGGAAGAAGAGCCACAATGGCAATATTGTGAAGACGCCGACGAGCCGATGAGAGGGATGTATGATTCAAGCTGGGATATGTGGGAGGAATGGATGGGTTGGGAAGGAGCTGGCATTAGAGACTACTACTCTCATATCAACCCTTACATTTGATTTTTTTTTTTATATATCTTTTACCTTAATTTGAATGAGATTTAGAAATGAATCCTTCCAAAAGAAAAAAAAAATGGTTTCTTCATGGAGAAAAATTTAACTTCTGATAAGAATCCAATGTGTGTGTATAAACTTGATATATGTAAATAGTATTGATGTTTTAATGGAAATGTGCAAATATTGGCTATGCTACTTTGGTTGTTGCTAGCAACTATTTTAATCCCTATGGTTTGTTGAATATGATTTTTGAAGGAGATCGGATTTAATAATGTTAGGTTGATACCATCATAGTTTGGAATTTGATGATCTGATTAGATGAAGTTTGGTAGTGGTGGAAGTTATTTATCTTATCTTATCTTATCCATTCTTCTCCCTCCAAAAGATTAAAGGAAAAAATCAGTTGTCTCTGAAAATTCAACAATAATAACGGCAAATGATGGGTTTGGACATGGGTGAAAGTATGCCTTAGCACCACTACTAGGTTTTAAGAAGTATCGAGTATACAAGTTTAAAAATCTAGTGTGCTAATACATGCCATCTTAGAATCGAACCAGAGAATTAGGATTTATAAGCTAGTAAACAAACTTTACACTAAGTGAAAAGGGAATACAACCTTTGTAGACCGGTCCTTCACGTCTAAAGCTCTAAGTAGTAGTCCCTAAAACTCTTCGTAGGCTTCACTTAGCGAAAGGAACGGGCTTGCTTAAGGATCTTCGAGGCCGGAAATGATTCACCTTGAAGAATCTCTAACTCAAGAGGGTATAGATTGATAAAGTAGGAATTTTGCCCACTTTAGAATTCTTTTTCTCTTTGAAGAAGATGAAGCTTGTGTAGAACTAGGGTGAGGAAAATATCTCAAAGATATATGTAGAGACTTAACCATGGATTAAGAATAATGGTTAGGTTATAAAATATCTCAAGTAAAACAAAATTAGTGGAATGAGTCATGGCTTCTACATACTTCTACAAGCATCCGAGCCATGCTCGTTTTCCACTTAATTTTGGATTTACTTTAGATAATAAAATCCAACATTATCCTTGACTTGGTGTGAATCTCATACACCCATGTCCATTGTATCATCTAGCATGACACAATATATATATATACATCAAGAGAAGAAATTCTTTAGTTAGCTAATATTAGTTAATATATATTAATATATCAAATATATAATTATATATCAAATTATTAAATCAACACTTGATTCAATAATCCGGCTATATTATATATAACCGATTAATATCATTTATATGTATATCAATTTATCGAATCAATACTTGATTCAATAACCCGGTTATATCACATATAGCCGACCGATATTATATATCGTGAGATTAGAATACGGTATCACATACACGTATTTAATCAAGGTCCCGCACATATCACATATGTGCCCTATTTCGTTTCGCTTGAGCTAAGAAACATATGTGTGGGATTCTAAAGACTCGTCAATATGTTAGCAGTAGTTAATGATCACATCAGTTATTCACAAGCCGTCAGCGTTACTAACTGAACGTAATGGCTACGCAGGTATTGAACGAATAGAAGATCAACAAGAAGGCTTGTCCAAAGTCCCATGAAACCTATAAGTAACACCACCGTACAGTCTGATCTCTTCGTCTGATAAGTCGCATATCGAGTCTGGGGGGTGGTAAACGTCAGACCCCACTAACTTGATAAGTCATGCCGATGTGTGGTCTATAACGGTCGAGAAACTACTGACCAGTAAATCTCATCAGCTCTGTCCAGGGACTTGCTGTTATAGCCAATCGAGTATAGTGCAATATCAACTCCCAATACCGGGAGAGACGAAACCCCTCCTATCGCTCATTGCCTCCATGTGACTCGGGACTGTACCTAAAATCCACATGTTTACACGACTCCTTTGAGCCGTGGTAGGGAGGAAATCAATGCACGGTGAGAACCACATAAGACTCTATAACGATCTCGGGTCTACAGACTAATCTGTACCAGTGTCACCAGAGAACTGCTATCTGAATATAGATATAGTACCATCTAGGAGTTCTCAGCGAGTCCTGTTCGGTTTACCCATTCTCTAATGAGCACCTGTGTACAATCTCTGATGTCAAACACCAATGGCTATGGGATCAACCATCGCCCCATACAGGGCCAAGAAACGTACACACTAGTTTACTCTGGAATATCGATTCCCTGACTCGATACTCCCTCGACTAGCACTTGTGGACTACCCTGGCCCCACTAGTATGATCTGCATCATGGTCTTAGTAGCCAAGTACATATCCTAAGGGATTTATCAATATGTATTAGAGAGACAGTATAATAATACAAGTGTACATGTTAAGATAAAGAGCAATCAGATAGTATACTATCATGTTGAGCAAGAAAGTCCTTTATATATATATATGTCCAAGCTTCCACTATAATATACAATCATGTACAATAATGGCCTCTAGGGCATACATATGACTAACAATCTCCCACTTGTACTAGGGCCAATTGTTGTAGTATCGTATACCCAACATCCCAAAAAGTCTCTCAAATTGCGTCTGGGCCTTCGTGAGTGGATCCGCCATGTTGTTCTTCGTGTCAACTCTCCTGATCTTGATCTCCCAGCGATCTACTATCTCCCAGATCATACCGCCTAAGAATATGTCTGGATCGCTGATGGGACCGGGGTTCCTTGGCTAAAGCCCCAGCTCCATTGTTATCACAATACAAGGGTATTGGATGCTCAATAGATGGAACCACACCAAGTTCAGCTATGAACTTCTTCATCCAAACAGCCTCTTTGGCGGTATCGTTGGCAGCGATGTATTCAGCCTCCATCGTCGAGTCTGCCACGGTATCTTGTTTGGAACTCTTCCAACATACCGCTCCTCCATTGAGGGTGAAGACAAAACCCGAGACCGACTTACTGTCGTCATTATCACTCTAAAAGCTCGAATCGGTAAAGGACTCCACCTGGAGTTCTCCGTTACTATACACCAAGAACATTTCTTTAGTACTTCTTAAGTACTTAAGAATGTTCTTCATAGCTATCCAGTGATTCTCCCTAGGATCTGATTGATATATGCTTACCACACTAAGTGCATAAGCTACATCCGGTATGGTACATAACATCGCATACATGATAGACCCGACTGCCGAAGTATAGGGTATCCCTTTCATGCGAGCCCTCTCCAAATCAGTCTTGGGAGATACCTCTTTGGAGAGAGTGATTCCTGAGAAGGTGGGTAAATTACAATGCTTAGAATCTTCCATACTAAACCTTTTTAGTATGGTGTCAATATACCTGGATTGGGACAATCCCAACATCCGTTTAGATCTATCACTATAGATCTTAATCCCCAGGATGCAGGAGGCATTACCTAGATCTTTCATGGAGAATTTGTGTGATAAGAAGAGCTTGACCGAGTGTAGCATAGGAACATCATTTCCTATCAAGAGTATGTCATCCACGTACAATACGAGGAAGACAATCTTACTCTCTACAACCTTCTTGTATATACAAGATTCATCTACGTTTTTTATGAAGTCAAACTCTTTGACTGCAACATCAAAACAGATGTTCCAGCTCCGCGATACCCGCTTTAATCCGTGGATTGATTTAAGCAGTTTGCACACCTTTTCGCTGCTCCCACTATCTACGAAACCCTCTGGCTGTGTCATGTACACGCTCTCTTCTAAATCACCATTTAGAAAAGTGGTCTTGGCGGCCATCTTCCAGATTTCGTAGTCATGGTATGCAGCAATGACAAGTAAGATCCGGATGGATTTAAGCATAGCTACAGGAGAAAATGTTTCATCATAATCGACACCTGGTCGTTGACGAAAACCTTTTGCTACAAGTCTAGCTTTGAAAGCCTCAACTTTTCCATCTACACCAAGTTTCTTCTTGAAGATCCACTTGCTCCCGATGGGTTTTACCCCTTCAGGAGCAACTTCCAAAGTCCATACTTTGTTGGTGTACATAGATTCCATCTCAGATCGCATAGCATCCACCCATTTCACAGAGTCTCCACTTGTGATGGCCTGCTCGAAACTAGTTGGGTCATCATCTTCCATGATGCAATTCTCGCTCCCACCGTCTATGAGAAAACCGTAGTATCTCTCAGGTGGATGAGAAACCCTACTAGATCTGCGGAGTGGCTGAGATTCGTCGAGGGCTATTGAATCCTCCGGTTCTCCCAAATCATCAGTTATAGTTTGTGTGGCTGGAACTTCTTCCAGTTCTATCTTATTGCCACTAATTTCTTTCACAAGAAATCCCTTTTCTAAAAAGGTGGCATGTTGAGAAACAAACACCTTTTGTTCCTCAATATGATAGAAGATATATCCATATGAATGTTTTGGATATCCTAAAAACTTGCACAAAACAGACCTTGCCTCGAGCTTGTCCGGATTTTGCCTTTTAATATAGGCCGGACAACCCCATATCTTAACTCATTTAAGAGATGGTCTCTTCTCATTCCATATCTCAGATGGAGTGGTAGGCACGGATTTAGTCAGAACCCTATTCAATAGGTATGCAGCTGTCTCAAGTGCATAACCCCAAAAGGAAATAGGTAACTCAGCAACACTCATCATAGAGTGCACCATATCTAATAGGGTGCGATTCCTCCACTCCGATACTCTATTGTGTTGTGGTGTATACGGAGGAGTAAGCTGAAAGAGAATCCCATTCTTTTTTAAATAGTCTCGGAATTCCGTGCTTAAGTATTCTCCTCTTCGATCAGATTGAAGGACTTTAATACTTTTGCTCATTTGGTTATCTACTTCGTACTTGTACTCCTTGAATTTCTCAAAAATTTCAGACTTGTGTTTCAATAGGAACATATATCCGGATCTTGAGAGATCATCGGTGAATGTGATAAAGTATGAAGAACGATTTCTGGCATGTGTAGACAAGGACCGCATATATCACTATGTATCAGTCCCAAGAGTTCAATAGCTCTTTTTCCATGTCCAGTAAACGGAGTTTTGGTCATCTTGCCTTTGAGACATGACTGGCTAGTTTCATAAGATGTGAATTAGAACAGATTCAAATATCCATCTTTGTGCAACTTCGCTAGTCTAGTCGTATTAATATGACCAAGTTTACAATGCCACAAGAAATATTCGTTCATTTCTGAACTTTTCCTCTTGTGTGTGTTCTGTATATTTAGAACTGCATTCTGATTTAGAATGTATATACCGTTACATAACGTACCAAACCCAATCAACACTTGATTCAAGAAAATGTTCATAATATTTTTCTCTAATACAAAGTTATATCCTTCTTTATCTAATAAAGAAATTGATATTATATTGCATATCATGTTCGACATGTAATAACAGTCGTTCAGAATCAATGTATTACCACTTGGTAATACAAGGGGATATTCGCCAATTGCTTTGGCAGCAACAGTTGCTCCATTCCCTACTAGGACAGACTTATCACTTTTTCCTAGTTCTCTACATCTTCTTAACCCTTGTAACATATTGTAAATGTGGGATTCTGATCCGATATCCAATACCCAAGACATAGAGCATACTGAGAAACAGTTCTCGGTTATGAACACACCCGAAGAAAATGCATCAACATGCTCTTTCTTCGTTCGGGTTGTGTGGGAATTCTGATATTCCCCTATTCCTTGCTCAGAATTATGACAATCATAAGATAGAGCGGAACCAACGTTCCCCAGCTTAGTATAATAAGCGGGTTCGGTTAATACATTCATATTATTATCTTGATTAAGGCGTGTCATGGTTGCTACCTGGAGAGAGAGAAAGAGAGAGAGAGAGAGAGAAGAAAAACACTTTAGCGTGCACTCTTGCAAGATTAGTTATTATCTTATATAATCAGGACGGCTCCCACTGTTTTTATCAAATCTTCATTCAAACCCTAAAAGGTAAGATTATCCGAGATTAATTACACCCTACAAGTTTGCCAATCGGTCAGCCAGGCGGGTATTGGTACTCCGAGAGAGTCTCCCCATACTTTCGCATGGAACTAATTAAATAACCTCATTTCCGCAGGGGCATAACCCCGTTAACACTTTTTCCTATACACCTACTGGATTAGCTAATTGTAAAGTGCAAAACTCTCCCAGAAGTAACTTTTATTCGCAGTGGGTATCGGGATCCAACTATCTCATAGAAGGTATGCAATCTCATTGCAAATTTCAACACTTGAAATTCCTAATATTTGATTTTACCCTTAGTGACTTATGACCTTGGCTATGGTCAACAAATTATAAGTGCTAGCCAAGTTCAACCCGTCATTTTCTGATTGAATTAAGCCCACCAGTACGACCTTTGGCTATGGTAAACAAAGACGTACGACTACCCTAATCCAATCGCATCATATGCTGCAAATAAGCACTAATCAGCTACCGTACACTACGCCTTGGCTATGGTCAACAAACGCAACACGAATACTAAATAGCAATTATCTGAAATGACGGAGGGCTACGACTGGTTTTGAAGAAAACCTTTATCGTAATGAACTTGATATCGTTGTAGAATCCAGTGATTTGAAAAGGAGTGGTTTAAGCTCCGCTTTTTAAATTGAGTAGTTTTCAAAAAAAACCGAATGGATTGTAGCATTTGCTAAATTTTGCTAAAGAGGCCATTCTCGGTGAAGGGATCTCGGCTCTTTCCTCATCGAATGAAGTGCCGGATATCCATCAAGGAATACTGCTATGCAAAGCAATAACTATAGCTATCTTTTTAAAAAAATTGATTTTACAACATCTTTTGGTTTCTTTTCTTTTCATTAATCTCATTAATGTAGTCCCATCATTTATGTTTCCTAAATATCACAGAAGAAACGAAAATAAAACGTACGCTTATGCCATCCGCATTCGCCATGGGGCCCCGTCATGCACCGTTAGGTTAACTAACGGCAGAGCGAGAGCAGGACTAGCGCGGGTGCAAAACATAACCAACGTTTATTATATATCATATATATAATATAAAGCATTCGTCTCACGCAGTTATATGATCACATCATAGAACTCAGGCAGCAGAAACATCATATGAAATATTGGATATATCAGGAGGTCCGTGTTTTAAATTCAGCCGGTAATGAAAAACACGGATTCCACTATCGTGATGAATAACCAAACCCACATCCCTAGACTCCTACGAGAGCGGTAAGCAACCCCGCCAATTCTAGAGTTAGGAGATCCGGTCTTGACTCCTCGAGATGACCTCCCACTGGACTCTAGAACTCGGTTACTTGTGGTCCCTTCCTTGGGTCTATCCTAATGCGGAAAAGTAAATAATATACATCAATGGTGACATCATTCTCAACTCGGAAGTGTCCCAATAAAAGAATATTCATACAATTTATTACATGAATGAAAAATGAAAAACTCTCATCTCACGCAAAAAACCCCGGCTATTCAAACACGACGATCTAATATAACATATCACAGCAACACATAAACATCACATGTCATCAACGTAAGTAAATATGTGTATCCCGGTTGTCGTTGATGTATAGTAACGAAATCGGCGATACACCACATATTACACTTACGGTCGCAGAAAAGAAAATGAAAAATACAACAATTAGAATCCGCAACACCTTAGATATCATAAACCCGGAATATCTCATACTTCGGATTTTATGCCTAACACTATAAACCTCGCATTTTAGTCTCGAATTGAAAATACTTTTCAATAACCAGTCGGGTAATTCAATAAGATTCCAGACAACCTGATCGAATGCTCGTCGGAAACATTAGTAGATGGCCGCACCCCGATGCCGTCAACGAAGTGCATGTAGGCGGAATATCGTGGCCACGAGCACCTAAGTGGATGCTTTAGGTAACGTGGTTCTCCTATAGTTACTTGGTCGGGGCTATAAGGCATGGCTATCTAGCAGTGTTACCCGACGATGTTCGCGTACTATACGAGATTGCGACGGAGTTTTGATCCGAATCGAAACTCCGTGGCAATCTATCAAAAAAGACTAAATTGCTAGGTTTACAAAACACTAACTAGTTTTCACAAAACTAATTTTTGTAGATTCCAAATATTGTATTATATATCAATATAATCTAGACGATATTAAATATTTCGATCGAATTATCAAACACCCACAAATCCCAGAGACTTCAACAACTTGAGTCTCAGAAAAAATAACCAGAAAGTGCCAAATATCACTATGGAGCAGCAAAAGAAAAATGAGTCCACAACTCACCAATGTTGCCGTGCAACCGCGGCTAAACCCTAGGTTAGGCCGCGGTTCCGGGGCCAAATGGTGGAGTTGAGCCCTCGAATTTCTTGGGGCTCCATTATATATCCTGCATTATTTTCTGCATATTTTTAATCTTAAAAATTCTAACTTTTGAATTTTTTTTCAGAAACTAGGAATTTGATGGGTTTCAAAGTTCGATCGAACACTTTAACGTCGTCTAGGCTACTTATAATGCTCTGGCTTGGTTTTGATACCATGAAAGTATGCCTTAGCACCACTACTAGGTTTTAAGAAGCATCGAGTATACAAGTTTAAAAATCTAGTGTGTTAATGCATGCCATCCTAGAATCGAACTAGAGAATTAGGGTTTATAAGCTAGTAAACAAACTTTACACTAAGTGAAAAGGGAATACAACCTTTGTAAACCGGTCCTTCACTTCTAAAGCTCCAAGTAATAGTCCATATAACTCTTCGTTGGCTCCACTTGGCGAAAGGAACGAGCTTGCTTAAAGATCTTCGAGACCGAAGATGATCCACCTTGAAGAATCTCTGACTCAAGCTACCTCTTCACTAATTAAGGAACTAGTGAAGGAAACAACCTATACTAAAGGGCTAGTTTGGTATAGATTGATGAAGTAGGAATTTTGCTCACTTTAGAATTCTTTTTCTCTTTATCTTTTGTTGGATATATATGCCCTAGAGGCCTACATTGTATAGGATGCTTGGGATATGTATGTACATGACAGTCTTGCTTGATATGATAGTACGCTATTTGGTTTGACTTTGTCTTAACGTATAATATATTTTACTTGGTATTTATATATATATGTTGATAAAGCCCATAGGGTGTTTGTCTGACTACCGGCGTTGTGATGGCAGTCATACTAGTGGGAGCTGGATAGTCAATAGGCACACCCTTAGATGTCCCTGGTCGCAGGAGTATCGAGATTGGGCATCGATACTCCGGAGTAGACTAGTGTATACATATCTAGACCCTGACGAGGGGCGATGGATTGGTCCCGCAACCATTGGTGGTGTTCACCTAAGATTGTATACAGATGCTCACTGGGTGTGAGTACACCGGACAGGACTCGCCGAGAACTGACTGGATGGTATTATACCTAACGTCAGATAGCAGTTCTCAGGTGACATGTGTGCAGATAGTCCGTTGACTTAAGGTCATCATTTGTCTCGTGTGAGTTCCCACTGTGCTTTGATTATTACCCTACCACGGCTCAAAGGAGTCGTGCAAACAGGTTTCAGTTGGGCACAGTCCCGAGCCACGTGGAGGCAGTGAGTGACTGTTAGGGATTCGTCTCTCCCGGTATAGGGAGTTGATATCGCACGGTGATCGGTTGGTCATTACCATAAGTCCCTGGCCAGGGCTGATTGAGAATTACTGATAGGTTGATCAGTAGATTCTCGGATGGTGATAGAGCCATACCGACACGACTTGTACGGTTATTAGGGGTCTGACGTCCACCACCTCCCTAGACCGTACATGTGATACTCTCAGACGAACAGACCGGACTGCGCGGATATTGTCACAGACAGGCTCAGTAGGATTTCAGATGGGTTACCTCATCAGCTTTCTTATCGACAACTACCTGGGGACCGTTACGTACAGCTAGTGCCGCTTGCGGTCTGTGGTTAAACCCACTGCCAGCGTAGTAGTCGAGTCTTTAGAGTCCCACACAGAGATATCCCAAACCTAGGCGAAAAGATATAGAGGTCGTATGGTTTTACGACAAAGGTTCGGACGCATACGTGTTTGAACGCACGTACGACATTCGGACAGTTTTTACTAGTCGGCTTTGGTTTAAGCCAGATTCTAGTATCAGGTTATTGGATTTATACAGTCTAAAGTTTTTCCGTGTTTTTACGGATGAGAGAGGCGTTCTCGTAATTTTCCGAGAAGCTTCTAGAAGGATGTGACATAAAGGGAGAGCTGGCATTTTCATTTAATGAATTAGTGACTCATTGTGGATGATTCATCATATCATTAATGCATTATTAAATGCTTAATGACTCATGTAATGAATCACCCACTTGCATTAATGAAACATGATGAATAATCTCTTTTTATTCATTTCTTTTAATTCATTATGTTTCATATATATCAAGTGAGAAGCTTTTTTCATTATAATAATATCATTATCATCTTCTCACTCTCTCTCTTCAAGTTCTCTCTCCTTCACCAAACCCTAATCCTACCCCTCATGAGTTGAGAACAAGGATTAGGAAAGACTAATTACTCCATAACCTATCTCTACATCATCTTAGCTACTCTATTTAGCAACTAGAGAAACTAAGTAACCTCAAGTTTAGAGGTTATAGCTTGGATTAGGGTTCTCGGGTGGATCATCTATCACGGGAGAAAGCCGAAGAGGACGTGGAGATCCAAAGAGGCCGTAGACAACATCAAGACGAAGGACTAGAACCGTTTGGTATAATCTCTTGGCATAGTAGTTTAAAACTCTATAGCTTTTGTTAAAACTTGTTTAGCAAACGATTCATACGGTTAATCGATGTTTGATCATAGAACTTGATTGTTATTCATATTTCCGCCTCCCCACAAGTATTGGGGTGTTGAACATCGACTTACAGTGGTATCAGAGCCTAGCTAAACAACTTTTAACTTTATTGCAAATTTGTACGAATTTCGAACGAAAAAACGAAGCCGGAAAATCCTAAAAACATCAAGTTTCTGTCGAAATTTAAATGAAGTCCAAAAATTTTTCAGGCATGTTCAGAAAGCTTGTAATGACACCAGAAGAACACCCAAGAAAATTGGGGTCATGATTCGACCAAACGGCCGCGGATCCGCGGCGGATCCCACACGATCCGCCGCGGTTCCGCCGCCGATTTGGCGAGTCATGAACCCAAATTTCTTGGGTGGATTCTCTGTAATATTTGGGATTTTATGGAATATTTAATATTTGCTCAGGTTTCAGTTTTACAGAGCAGTTTTTGGAGCAATATTAAAGATGTTTAATCGATCGAAATTGTACAGTATTTGCATATTGGATTATATCTGTGATTGTATAATGTGTTCGTAAACCTCCCCTAACTGCTAGTATGTCAGTTGGCAGGGGGTTGCACATTTCTGAAATGGATTTTAACTGTTTGTGTATATAAACTGTATTGGACTGTTGTGGTGATTAGCCGGGTTTTGTGATGGGTTTTTATTTAATTCATTTGATGTAAATGTAATTTGTTGTAATATTATTTTGCGGGGCACTTCCAGGTTGCGGTTGTAGCCACCGTTGTATTATTTCATTTTACTGTTTTTGCTCCTAGGACAGACCCAAGGTGGGGTGCACAAACTGCCGGGCGGGTAGTTTGCCGCACCCGTAGGGGTCATGGGTGGGGTAATGGCTATTCATCACAACTGTGTAATCTGTCTTTTCTTGCAGGCTCAAAAGAAATACAGATTGCTTGCAAATCCAATATTGTTTATCTGTGTTCTGGAATGTATATCATTGCGTCAGACGAATGTAAAATATCTATATATATGATAGCTATTTAGACGTCACTTATGTTTTACACCCGCGCTAGCCCAACCCCCGCTCTGTCGTTAGTTAAGTAACCTAACGGGTGATGACGGGACCCAGTGGCGAATGCAGATGGCATAAGAGGACGTCATATTTTCGTTGTTTTCTGTAATGATAGGTTAAAGATGGGACGCATTATTATTAATGCAAAGAAAATAAAACCTAAACTGAATCGTTGGAACAATTTCTAAAAACCACTCGGTTTTCTTGAAAAAGCAAATTTTAAATGCGGAGCTTAAACCACTCCTTTTAATAAAAGCTATCTTAGTTCCTTCGATCAAATCAAGTTCATTACGTTAACGGTTTTTTGCCAAAAACCAGCCGTAACCCTCCGTCGTTTCAGATAGACAGCACATCGTATTCATGCTATGCTTGTTGGCCTACGTCAAGGCATAGTGAATGGTAGCAGTGTGTGTGCCTATTTGTTGCATAGATAGATGCATTAGTTTAATACAGACGTACACCTTGTTGGCCTACGTCAAGGGCTTGTACGATGTATTTAAATTGATCAGGACAACGACGGGTAGAACTTGACTTGCGTCTTATGACTTGTTGGCCTACGTCAAGGTCTAAAAGAGCTTGGGGTAAAAATCACATCGGGAGTTTCAAACATAAAGGAAACTTGCAGATTTAGCTTACCTTCTGGAGTATGGTGACTAGAGTGGCTTCCATCTAGGGCATCATGCAATGATAGTTGGATCCCGATCCCACTGATGAGTAGGATTACTCTCGGGAATTTCTCTCACTTAACAATCAATGCTATAAACCAAGTAGGTGCCAAGAAAGGTGTTAGAGGGGCTACGCCTCCAGGGAAAAGAGGTTCTTTAATTAAGGAACTTCGCGAAAGCGTTGGAAAACCTCCCTCGAAGTACCAACACCAGCCTGGCAGAAAGGTTAAGCAAGTATTGTGACGTGTGATTAAATCCTGGCTAGTTCTTCTTTTAGGTTTTGAAGAAGGATTTGAGGAAACAGTGGGAGCCATCCTGTTTAGATAAATTAATAAACCAATCTAAACTTGCAAGAGCATATGCTGAGTGTTTTCTTTTCTCTCTCTCTGGCAGCTACCATGACTGGACTAAAACTATTACTTGAAAAGAATATACTAACCGGGCAGAACTATAAAGACTGGCTAAGAAACGTCAATATTGCGCTGACTTATGACAAAGTTGCATATGTTACCACCGCTGTTCCTCCCCTTATCCCAGGACCAGATTCCTCAGTTACGGACAAGGAAGTTCGTAAAACCTGGGATCTAGACTGTGAGCGAGCTAAGTGTATCGTGCTGGCGTCCATGAATAATGAACTCCAGAAACAGCACGAGAGTATGGATATTGCATCCATATTCCTCCATTGCAAGGAATTGTATGGTGAACACTCCTGTATCGCGAGGTACGAAACCTCAAGGAAACTCTTCCAGATGAGGTTAGCTCCAGGATCGCCTGTTGGAGAGCACGTCCTCAAAATGATCATCCTCATTGAGGAACTCGCAAACCTGGGATGCGTGCTAGAGAATGATTTGTATATCGACTTGATTTTGCAGTCCCTTCCCCACACCTTCTCTCAGTTCGTGTTGAACTTCAACATGCACGAAATGGAAGCGGATCTTCCAAAGCTCCTCAATATGTTGAGGGTAGCAGAGACCTCCTTGAAAAAGGAGAAGACCCCCGTTCTGTATGTTGGCCAATCATCTTCTTCTAAAACTAAAGCGAAAGCTAAAGGGAAGAAGAAGATGAAAGCCACCAAACCGAAGGGTGGGGTCAAGAAGGTGCAGGGAACGAACAAAGCAGGAAGGGTGAAGACAGAAAAGAACGAATGCTTCTATTGTCACAAGCAGGGGCACTGGAAGAAGGATTGTCAGGCCTTCAAAGCCAAGGACATGAAGCAAGCAGTTGCTTCTACTTCAGGTGTGTTCGTAATCGAAAATTGTCTTTCAGTAAACTCTACTTCATGGGTACTTGATACCGGTTCTGGTTCTCACATCTGTAATTCTTTGCAGGATCTGAGAAATAGTAGAGTACTGGGGGCAGGTGATATGACTCTCCGGATGGGCAATGGAATGCATGTAGATGCAGTTGCAATAGGGGAATATCACCTAGGATTGAATAGTGGAAACATTTTGGTATTGTATAACTGTTTTTGTATTCCCAGTATGTTGTGTAATATTATATCAGTATCTTTATTGTCTAATAAAGGATATAATTTTGTGCTTGAAAGAAATGTCATGAACATTCTCCTAAATCAAGAACTGATTGGGTTTGGCACACTGGAAAACGGCATATACATACTTAATCAACCACAAATTTTCAATATTCAAAACACGCGTAAAAGAAAGGCTCCAGATTCGAATCAAGCCTTCCTATGGCATTGTAGACTTGGTCATATAAATGAAACAAGGTTGACTAAGTTACATAAAGATGGATATCTAGATTCGTTTGAATATTCATCATATGCAACTTGTCAATCATGTATCAAAGGAAAAATGACCAAATCTCCGTTCACCGGACACGGAGAAAGAGCCACCGAACTCTTGGGACTAGTACACAGTGATGTATGTGGTCCGATGTCTATACATGCACGAAGTGGTCACTCCTACTTCATCACTTTTACTGATGACTTCTCTAGGTATGGACATGTGTTCTTAATAAAACATAAATCCGAGGCTTTTGAGAAGTTTAAGGAGTATAAAAATGAAGTAGAGAAACAAACTGGTAAAAGCATCAAGACACTTCGATCTGATCGAGGTGGAGAATACTTAAGTACCAGTTTCCTTGAATACTTGAAAGCAAATGGAATACTCTCTCAGCTTACTCCACCTTATACACCTCAGCATAATGGTGTATCAGAAAGAAGGAATCGCACGCTATTAGATATGGTGCGATCAATGATGAGTAGTGCTGAGTTGCCACTTTCCTTCTGGGGATTTGCTCTAGAATCAGCCGCATATCTATTAAATAGAGTTCCAACTAAGT
Source organism: Agapanthus africanus (assembly GCA_030015575.1). Lineage (NCBI taxonomy): Eukaryota > Viridiplantae > Streptophyta > Magnoliopsida > Asparagales > Amaryllidaceae > Agapanthus > Agapanthus africanus. The sequence continues at coordinate 483,942,719 of CM057343.1, read as the reverse complement.
CTGTACCTACCACTCCATATGAAATGTGGTGTGGGAAGAGACCATATCTCAAGTATATCAAGATATAGGGGTGTCCGGTATATGTTAAAAAGCATAATCCGGACAAGCTCGAAGCACGATCGGTTTTATGCAAGTTTGTAGGATACCCCAAGCATTCAAGGGGGTACATGGTCTACCACACTGAAGAACAAAAGGTGTTTGTCGCTCGTCACATTGTCTTCTTAGAAAGCGAATTTCTTGCAAAAGAAATTAGTGGGAGCGCGGTAGAACTGGAAGAAATTCCAGAACCTCAAACTGCAACCGAGGACTTAGAAGAATCTCAGATTTCAATAGAACATGACGAACCAACGCCACTCCGAAGATCTAGTAGGCTTTCTCATCCTCCTGAAAGATACTATGGTTTTCTTCTTGATGGGGATCGAGAGGATTGCATCATCGATGATGATGAGCCTACTAGTTTTCAGCAGGCTATCACAAGTAGCGACTCAGTAAAGTGGCTGGATGCAATGAGATCCGAAATGGAATCCATGTATACCAATAAAGTATGGACTTTAGAAGTTGCTCCTCCTGGGGTAAAACTAGTTGGGTGCAAATGGATCTTCAAAAAGAAGATTGGTACATTTGGACAAGTGGAAACGTACAAAGCTAGATTAGTAGCAAAAGGTTTTCGTCAAAGACCAGGATTGGACTATGATGAAACTTTTTCGCCAGTAGCTATGCTTAAATCCATTCGGATCATGCTTGCCATTGCTGCCTTCCATGACTATGAAATCTGGCAAATGGATGTAAAAACAGCTTTTCTAAATGGACATCTAGAAGAGAGTGTTTACATGGATCAACCAGAAGGTTTCTTAGACAGTGGGAGCAGCGGAAGAGTGTGCAAATTGCTTAAATCCATTTATGGGTTAAAGCAAGCATCGCGGAGTTGGAACATCTGCTTTGATGAAACAGTCAAGGAATTTGACTTTATCAAAAATGTAGATGAACCATGTGTTTATAGGAAGATTGTAGAAGGAGCAGTAGTCTTTCTCGTTTTATACGTCGACGACATACTACTAATAGGGAATGATATCCCTATACTACAATCAGTAAAGCTCTTCTTGTCACAGAAATTCTCTATGAAAGACTTGGGAGATGCATCATACATTCTGGGCATTAAGATCTATCGAGATAGATCTAATAGAATATTGGGACTTTCACAGTCCAGGTATATAGACACTATACTAAAGAGATTTAGTATGGAAGATTCCAAGCGCGGAAATATGCCCGCTTGTCACGGAATCACCCTCTCCAAAGAGATGTCTCCAAAGACTGATGAAGAGAGGGCTCGCATGTGCATTATACCCTACGCTTCGGCGGTAGGATCAATAATGTATGCGATGTTATGTACCAGACCAGATGTAGCTTACGCACTTAGTGTGGTAAGCAGGTATCAATCGGACCCAGGTGAGAAACATTGGATAGCGGTAAAGAACATTCTCAAGTACCTGAGAAGGACTAAGGAGATGTTCTTGATTTACGGTAATGGGAACCTCCAGGTAGAGGCTTTTACCGATTCCGGCTTCCAAAGTGACAAGGATGATTCTAAATCTATTTCGGGTTTTGTGTTTACCCTCAATGGAGGGGCGGTAAGTTGGAAGAGTTCCAAACAAGATACCGTCGCAGACTCAACTATGGAGGCTGAGTATATAGCTGCTAGTGAAGCCGCAAAAGAGGCTGTCTGGATAAGGAAGTTCATTTCTGAACTTCAGGTGGTTCCGTCCATTGCCAATCCAATACCTTTGTATTGCGATAACAATGGCGCTGTAGCTTTAGCGAAGGAACCAAGGTCCCATCAGAAATCCAGGCATATCTTAAGGCGGTTTCACCTGATCAGGGAGATCGTGGATCGTCGGGAGATCGAGATACGGAGAGTAGACACAAAAGACAACACGGCAGATCCATTCACCAAGGCCATTCCTCAAGTACAGTTCGAGAGGCTTTTTGAGATGTTGGGCATGCGGTACGCAAGCAACTGGATCGGGTAGAGACAGTGGGTACTCATTGCGCCAATTATAGGCCTTAGTGCAAGTGGGAGATTGTTGGATATATATGCCCTAGAGGCCTACATTGTATAGGATGCTTGGGATATGTATGTACATGACAGTCTTGCTTGATATGATAGTACGCTATTTGGTTTGACTTTGTCTTAACGTATAATATATTTTACTTGGTATTTATATATATATGTTGATAAAGCCCATAGGGTGTTTGTCTGACTACCGGCGTTGTGATGGCAGTCATACTAGTGGGAGCTGGATAGTCAATAGGCACACCCTTAGATGTCCCTGGTCGCAGGAGTATCGAGATTGGGCATCGATACTCCGGAGTAGACTAGTGTATACATATCTAGACCCTGACGAGGGGCGATGGATTGGTCCCGCAACCATTGGTGGTGTTCACCTAAGATTTTATACAGATGCTCACTGGGTGTGAGTACACCGGACAGGACTCGCCGAGAACTGACTGGATGGTATTATACCTAACGTCAGATAGCAGTTCTCAGGTGACATGTGTGCAGATAGTCCGTTGACTTAAGGTCATCATTTGTCTCGTGTGAGTTCCCACTGTGCTTTGATTATTACCCTACCACGGCTCAAAGGAGTCGTGCAAACAGGTTTCAGTTGGGCACAGTCCCGAGCCACGTGGAGGCAGTGAGTGACTGTTAGGGATTCGTCTCTCCCGGTATAGGGAGTTGATATCGTACGGTGATCGGTTGGTCATTACCATAAGTCCCTGGCCAGGGATGATTGAGAATTACTGATAGGTTGATCAGTAGATTCTCGGATGGTGATAGAACCATACCGACACGACTTGTACGGTTATTAGGGGTCTGACGTCCACCACCTCCCTAGACCGTACATGTGATACTCTCAGACGAACAGACCGGACTGCGCGAATATTGTCACAGACAGGCTCAGTAGGATTTCAGATGGGTTACCTCATCAGCTTTCTTATCGATAACTACCTGGGGACCGTTACGTACATCTAGTGCCGCTTGCGGTCTGTGGTTAAACCCACTGCCAGCGTAGTAGTCGAGTCTTTAGAGTCCCACACAGAGATATCCCAAACCCAGGCGAAAAGATATAGAGGTCGTATGGTTTTACGACAAAGGTTCGGACGCATACGTGTTTGAACGCACGTACGACATTCGGACAGTTTTTACTAGTCGGCTTTGGTTTAAGCCAGATTCTAGTATCAGGTTATTGGATTTATACAGTCTAAAATTTTTCCGTGTTTTCACGGATGAGAGGGGCGTTCTCGTAATTTTCCGAGAAGCTTCTAGAAGGATGTGACATAAAGGGAGAGGTGGCATTTTCATTTAATGAATTAGTGACTCATTATGGATGATTCATCATATCATTAATGCATTATTAAATGCTTAATGACTCATGTAATGAATCACCCACTTGCATTAATGAAACATGATGAATAATCTCTTTTTATTCATTTCTTTTAATTCATTATGTTTCATATATATCAAGTGAGAATCTTTTTTCATTATAATAATATCATTATCATCTTCTCACTCTCTCTCTTCAAGTTCTCTTTCCTTCACCAAACCCTAATCCTACCCCTCATGAGTTGAGAACAAGGATTAGGAAAGACTAATTACTCCATAACCTATCTCTACATCATCTTAGCTACTCTATTTAGCAACTAGAGAAACTAAGTAACCTCAAGTTTAGAGGTTATAGCTTGGATTAGGGTTCTCGGGTGGATCATCTATCATGGGAGAAAGCCGAAGAGGACGTGGAGACCAAAGAGGCCGTAGACAACATCAAGACGAAGGACTAGAACCGTTTGGTATAATCTCTTGGCATAGTAGTTTAAAACTCTATAGCTTTTGTTAAAACTTGTTTAGCAAACGATTCATACGGTTAATCGATGTTTGATCATAGAACTTGATTGTTATTCATATTTCCGCCTCCCCACAAGTATTGGGGTGTTGAACATCGACTTACATCTTTTTCACTCTAGAATTTTCAAGAGGAGGAAGAAAATGAAGCTTGTGTAGAACTAGGGTGAGGAAAATATGTCAAAGATATATGTAGAGACTTAACCATGGGCTAAGAATAATGGTTAGGTTATAAAATATCTCAAGTAAAACAAAATTAGAGGAATGAGTCATGGCTTCTACATGCTTCTACAAGCATCCGAGCCATGCTCGTTTTCCACTTAATTTTGAATTTACTTTAGATAATAAAATCCAACATTATCCTTGACTTGGTGTGAATCTCATACACCTATGTCCATTGTATCATCTAGCATGACACAATATATATATATATATATATATACATACATCAAGAGAAGAAATTCTTTAGTTATCTAATATTAGTTAATATATATTAATATATCAAATATATAATTATATATCAAATTATTAAATCAACGCTTGATTCAATAATCCGGTTATATCATATATAACCGACTAATATCATTTATGTGTATATCAATTTATCGAATCAACACTTGATTCAATAATCCGGTTATATCACATATAGCCGACCGATATTATATATCGCGAGATTAGAATACGGTATCACATACACGTATTTAATCAAGGTCCCGCACATATTACATATGTGCCCTACTTCATTTCGCTTGAGCTAGGAAACCTCTGTGTGGGGCTCTAAAAACACGTCAATACGCTAGCAGTAGTTAATGATCACATCAGTTATCCACAAGCCGTCAGTGGTACTAGCTGGATGTAACGGCTATCCAGGTATTGAGCGAATAGAAGATCAACAAGCAGGCTTGTCCAAACTCCCATGAAATCTATAAGTAACACTACCGTACAGTCTGATCTCTTCGTCTGATATATCGCATATCGAGTCTGGGAGGGTGGTAAGCGTCAGACCCCAGTAACTTGATAAGTCATGCCGATGTGTGGTCTATAATGGTTCGAGAAACTACTGATAACACTTACCAGTAAATCTCATTAGCCCTAACCAGGGACTTGCTGTTATAGTCAATCGAGTATAGCGCAACATCAACTCCCAATACCGGGAGAGACGAAACCCCTCCTATCGCTCATTACCTCCATGTGACTCGTGAATGTATCCAAAATCCACCTGTTTACACGACTCCTTTGAGCCGTGGTAGGGAGGAAATCAAAGCACGGTGGGAACCATATAAGACTCTATGACGATCTCTGGTTTACAGACTAACCTGTACCAGTGTCACCAAATAACTGCAATATGACGATAGGTATAGTACCATCTAGGAGTTCTCGGCAATTCATGTTCGGTGTATCCATTCTCTAATGAGCACCTGTGTACAATTTCTGATATCAAACACCAATGGTTATGAGATCAACCATCGTCCCATACAGGGTCAAAAAACGTACACACTATTCTACTCAGGAATATCGATACCATGTCTCGATACTCCCTTGACTAGGAACAATTAAAGGATGTACTTGTGGACTACCCTGGCCCCACTAGTATGATTTGCATCATAGTCTTGGTAGTCAACTACATATCCTAAGGGCTTTATCAACATGTATCAGAGAGACAATATAATAATATAAGTGTACATGTTAAGATAAAGAGCAACCAGATAGCATACTATCATGTCGAGCAAGCAAGTCCAATATATATATATATATATATATATATGTATGTATATTTATATATATATGTGCGTGCGTGTGTGTGTGTCCAAGCATCCACTATAATATACAATTATGTACAATAATGGCCTCCAGGGCATACATATGACTAACAATGGGATCCGATGTTTGGCACAAGGACAACTTTCTTTTTAAAGAAATAAAGAAAGACTGGCCTTATATATATGTTGCAATCTTGTAGGTTAACTTTGTGAGCAATTAATCCTATGATTAAACGATGAAATACAAAAGGATTATAGTCTTTATATAAAGTGAATACGATCATTATTAATAAATTCATTGAATCTATCATAGTCGACTTTTAGAGCAATTAATGATATGGATAACTGTCCCTGTAGCTATGGGAATATGAAGGGTTGGAAACTACATATAATGAATTTTCGTGGAATCCATCCTAAACAATAAAATTAATTCCAAGAAATTTTCTTAGGGGCAAGAATAAAAAAAATATTGAATAAAACATTTTTTTATTAAATGAAACAACGCCAATGTCAAAATTTTAATTGCTATATTGATACCAGTTATTAATTATAAAGCTGAAAAAGTAATGTGTGTAGTGTGAATAAAAAAAGTACTACCAAAATAGAGTTATCTATTTTCATTTTCAGGAATACTTTAGGTAGATTTAGATTAAATTATATTCAGATATCGAATATTTATTCACGCTCCAAGAGAAATTCAATTCGAATATCAATTACAAATTTCACCGGAGTTTTATTTGAGTAGTTAGTTAACTTTTCACTCCTATTCAAGAGGCAGTGCAAGTTGCAATCGCAAAAGGATGGTTACTTGTTAAAAATGGACTAAGAAAAGGCATATGATATAACAAAGTTGGCTGGAAATATTTCTTGAAAATTATTGATACAATGGACGGGCATGGACTTCATGGATTAAGACGGGACTGCACTTTTAGTTGCATTGGCATGCATTAACATTAGAAAAGCTAAGAAATTTCGTTGCAGATAGTTACTACTAGAGGATTCGTTATCTCCTTTTTATTTGTATTGGTAGTGGATGGGTTAAACTGAAAAATGATCGATACAAAGACTTGGACCATTAGAAGGAAAAAAACGTCTTAGTCTGTCACGACCCAAAATTTAGCGCATGACCGGCTCTTAAACCACGTAACGTCTACAGGCGTATGTAATTTAAATACGTAAATGGAGAAAAACATAGTTTAAAACATTCGGAAATCTCAAGTAAAAATCATTAACTTTAGTTTTCTTTCTTGAAAATTTCGGCAGCACCTCCTTTGTAAAAACTAGCCCTGAAAACGGGTACAACATAGATAAATATAAAGAATCCCAAACGGGAGCAAATCATGCCCAACGGCGGAGACAACCACCACAAACATATATACGATGCCGAAGCGAAGAAATATAAAAGAAAACTGCATAAAAAAGTAAAACTTTTCAACAAAACCGGCTCCTACGAGCACGTCACCCAAAGTCACCGAAATAATAATACAACACCGAATCCCTACAACTCGTCTCTAAGTCAAATACATGAAGTGGTAGATGGAGAATACTAGATCCAACAAAAACATATACAATGTACAAACGGATAACCGCAAAATCCACCTAAAAGCAAAGGCCTCACAGCCAACCGTAGCGGTATCCGCAAAAGTAGAGATGATAAGACGCCATGCCGCGACTACACTGAGGGTAAGCCCTGCAAAACACTGTGGCACAACGGGGGTGAGTTTCCAACTCATGAATAGAAAATAACATCATACTGAAATCGCAAGTATGTACTAACAACAATGATCAATAACATGTAAGCTGGTAGCATGAGTATTGAAATATGAATATGCAACTATCATGATCGAGGTACACCACCAAGGTACTATATCTACATGAATCAAATGCATATCAACTGAATACTGAGTGTGGGATAATAAATAATCTCATGTACAAATCATAAGCATGGAAAAACCCGGTGTATATCAACAACACCCTAAATCCCAAAATACTCAGATCGGCCCTCAGATTGGCCCCCAAATCCTGTAAGTCTCATGGAGCCTGAGTGTCAAACATCGACACATAAATACTCGTATCCATACGTTCCTCGAAACCCAAGTATCCCACTTCGATACTTGTGTTCCACTTGTTGGTTATAGTGCCCTCAAGGCAATTATCATAGTCGCGGACTTGTGATTATGATGATTGAGGCAGGACCTATACCGATGAAACAGTCTTACTGAAGATGATAGTATGCTATCTAGTTTATCTTTATCATCATATACATGTTGATAGAGCCCATAGGATTCTTGCTTGACTGCCAGCATTGTGATGGCGATCACATACGTGGGAGCTGGGGGTCTATAAGCACATCCTTAAATGTCCCTAGTCGTGGGAGTATCGAGACCGGGCATCGATACTCCAGTGTAGACTAGTGTATACCGATCGAGACCCCGATGAGGGGCGGTGGCCAGGTCTCACAAGCCATTGGTGTTAGTTTGTTCACCTAAGATAGTATACAGGTGCTCATTGGGTTATGAGTCCACTGGACGGACTCGCCGGAAACCTGCTAGTTGGTATTATACCTATTGTCAGATAGCAGTTCCCAGGTGACATGTGTACAGGTTAGTCTGTCGACCTGAGATCGTCATTTGTCTCGTGTGAGTTCCCACTGTGCTTTGATTTCTATCCTACCACGGCTCAAAGGAGTCGTGCAAACAGGTTTTAGTTGGGTACAGTCCCGAGCCACATGGAGGCAGTGATCGGATCGTCGGGGATTCGTCTCTCCCGGTATTGGGGGTTGATGTCGCGTTGTGTACGGATGGCCATCACCATAAATCCGTGGCCACGGTGGACGAGAATTATCGATCCAGGATCGATAGTTTCTCAGGTGGTGATGGGTTTCATACCGACACTAAATATCGCGTTATTGGGGGTCTGACTTTATCCACCCCCTAGACTCGATATGCGATACTCTTAGACGAACAGACTGGACTGTGCGGATATTGTCACTGACAGGCTCAGTAGGGGTTCAGGATGAGTTTGCTCGTCGGCTTCCCTTTCGCTCAATACCTGGGTGGCCGTTACGTACAGCTAGTGCCGCTGACGTGCTTGTGGTTAAACTCACTGCCAGCGTATTGACGAGTCTTTAGAGTCCCACACAGAGGGTTTTCACGGTTCAGGCGATATGGTGTACATGAGGTATGTTGATACATACAGATGTCCGATTAAATATGTGCACTTGCTGCGCAGACTTTAATTGGACAGTTGATAATACTAGCGGCTTAGGATTAAGCCAGTTTATTAAATCAGGTTTTAATTTAATAATTTATATATGTATTTGTATATACGTATTCTAGTATTATTGTTCACTATTCGTTTTCTCTCTCGGCTATTCGTATTTTGGTACGAATACGCATATATGAATTTCGGTACATGTACCGGGAAGTATTCCGTATTCTGTATGGAATAGCTTCTAGAAGAAGATGCCACCTCATTTATATGATTTTCCATTTTGGAAAATCATTTGTTTTATAAATAAGGTGGAAGGGATGATGTGGCAAAGGCATGGGTCAAAGCATGGACCTAGGTATGGTTGCATTTGTTTAATGAAATTAAACAAAGGAAATGATATTTTTTTTGTGGGCATGAGAAATGGGGGGGGGGGGCGACCACTTATCTTGGTGGGATTTCATATTTTGTTTTGAAGATGGCATTACACTCTCTCTCACTCTCTCATGCTCTCAAGAAAATTACTTAGCCAATTCTTTGCTCATGCCAAAAGCCTCATCACCTCTTTCATCTTCTTCTTGAGTTGCTCCATGGAGCATATGGATGAGAGAAAATCGTAGTGACACTTTTATACACCCCCACTCTCCATCACTAGCAACTATGGAGCGTCGGTTGTCTTGTTCAACGAGGCTGGAGCTTGCGCCGTTTCTCTCGGGTGGATCATCGGAGATGGAGGAAGACCGGCGACCAAACCACATCAAGGAGCCGCTAGGAGCTTGGAATGAAGACCGAAGGACACGGATCAACTCGGTATAACGATTCTAACTCTTAGTTAGTTTGCTAGTTTAGGGTTTAAGGTCGATCCGTAAATCGGGTAGCGGTAGCGCCAGTTTAGAAGATTTTTGTTCCGCATTTTGGCCGCATTTTGATGGCCGGGGCGCTGCCGTAACCCTTCATGGTATCAGAGCCACCCTTTAAACCCCTTCCCAGCTTGTTCAAATGTGCTTAAAAGACCGGTCGACGGAAATTGCCAAAATCACGACTTCTATTTTGTGTTTGCTGTCGTTTTTTAAAAGTGTTCAAAAAATATTTTCCAGTAGCTTAAAAATCCGTGCAGGCGATTTTATGGGAGCAGAAAAAATTTGGGCCTCTGATTCCTCCAATGCGCCACGGAACCGCCGCACTTACCCCCAATTGGCGGCGGATCCGCGGCCATTTAGTGGTGACGGGCTATGAAATATTTCCTGTAGCACCTTGACTTGGAATTATGATTTTTGACATATACTGTCTTGGCCCAGGTTTCTGTGAAGTGTTGTTTTTCTATTGGGCCCAAATTGGAATTTAGTCGATCGATATTTTAAGTGTGCGTTTAACAATACATACATTTCTATCTGCGACCGTGAATGCCATTTGATCGGTAAACCCGTTTAACTGCTATATGTTCTTTTAGACGGGTTTGCGAACGTGACATTCACGTTGATGTTTTGTGTTGTACTGTGATGTTGGTTGGATCATCATGGTGGATAGCAATGGTGCAATATTAGTACAGTTTTATTTCATTTGTACATTTGATATTGCGGGGCGAGCGTCCGACATGTGGACTACCGTCACTGCCAGTTTGTATATTATTCTTTTGGGGCACGACCGGGATGAGGTCGATATCACCCTTGTATATTATTTTATTTTCTGTACTAGGATTACCCCGCGGTGGGGTGCACGAATAGCCGGATTCTAGAGGGAAACGGGTCCGCATCTCATGGCGTTGGGACGGAAGGGACCTTACTCTAGAATTGGCGGGCTATTCGCCGCAGTCGTAGGGGGTATAGGTTTCATTGCACATGCTATCCATACGACAGGGAACATCGGGGCTCACTTGCGGCTCAAGTGAAACCCGGGGCTCCAGATTATCCACCATTCTGTGTTGTTTCTGTGATGTTGCTTTATATCATGCCTGAGACGAATGTTATATATATATTTATATATACTAGTAGATGTTGTATATGTTTTGCACCCGCGCTAGTCCAGTCCCTGCTCTGTCGTTAGTTAAGTAACCTAACGGGTGGTGACGGGACCCAGTGGCGAATGCGGATGGCATATACGTACATTTTATTTTCGTTCTTTTCTGGTGTGATTAATTGATGGGACTGCATAGATTCTTATCAATGAAAAGATAAAACAAACCTATATATAATGTTGTTGGAACCAAGTTTTTAAAAATTGACATTACAGACGTACACTTTTGCTTTGCATCGTGGTATTCATTTTGGAATATCCTGCACCTCATTCGACGAGGCAAGGGACGAGATCTCTTCATCGGGAGTGACCCCTTGGGTAAAAGTTTGCGTCAACGTAATAACTTTACTATAGTCGATTATTTTTGCTTTGCATCGAGGTATTCAGTTTGGGATATCCTGCACCCCATTCGACGGGGAAAGAGCCGGGATCCCTTCACCGGGAGTGACCTTTTTAGCAAAAGTTTTCGCCACTATATATTTATAAAAACCACTTGGATTCCATCAACGATATCAAGTTTATTACGTTAAAGGTTTTTCGCCAAAAACCAGCCGTAGTCCTCCGTCATTTCGGATAAGTAGTGCATAGTATTCGTGCGGTGTTTGTTGGCCAAAGTCAAGGCATCGTGTGCGGTAGCTGTGTGTTGCTTGTCCGTTGCATGGATATGCATTGGTTTAGGACAGTCGTACCACTTTGTTGGCCAAAGTCAAAGGTGTGTGCGGGTGGGTCTAAATCAATCAGGACAATGACGGGTAGAACTTGACTTGCGGGTTATGATTTGTTGGCCAAAGTCAAGTTCATAAACCGCTTGGGGGTAAAAACACATATCGGGAGTTTCAAACATACAGGAAACTTGCCAGACTTGCGCATACCTTCTGGAGTGTGGTGACTTGAGTGGCTTCCATCAAGTTATTGTTGCGCCACGGCAGCGCCCCGGCCGTCTATCCGAGGCCAAAATGCGGAATCAAAAATTTTCCTTACTTGGAAACTGGCGCTACCGCGGACAAATACCCGGATCGTAACCATTAACCTATACTAGCTAACAAGAGATGGGGTGAGAGATATACCGAGTGATCCGAGTCCTCCGGTCTTCTCGTCATCGTCCCGATCTCCCGCGGAAACTTCGGTCGTCGCCTCCTTGCCGGAAGGGCACCACATCGTCTGTATCTTTTACGGGCTCCCACCTCAATGCCGAGGCAACTCGGGCGCGAAGTTGGCTAGCCGACGCGCCCAAGATGTGCTGTAGAATGTAATGTAGATGATACTTGTCTCATTTGGGGTAATGGAGTTGCCATTGGATGGAGGGAAGCAATGAACAAAATGGAGATGAACTTTGGTGTATACAAATGAGATGATAATTTCCCATTCAACAAAAATGAAAAATCCCTCATCCATTCTCACAAAGTGGCCGGCCTATATGTGTGGAAATGGTGGTGAGAAATCACAAAACAAGAAGGAAGGTGAGTGTAGGATAAAGGAATGGGTGACCACATCCAAAAACATCAACCATGCTTATTTCTTCTATTCACACCATAACCTTTCAAATCTCATTAATGCAAAATCATTATGGATGAAAGATATCATAATCCCACATATGCAAGAAACCCCCTCCCCAAATGTAATTTGCAAAACTGCAAATTACCCCCTCCATCGGAAAAGTCCGGCCGGAAAAGAACAAAGGAAAACCGGCCGGAACGGAATGCAAACTGGCAACTCCAGAAAACTGGTCCCGTAATAAATTACAGGAAAACCCCGATACTGTGCATACACACCCGCATCTGTATTCCGTCCGGATACAAATGCAAAGAGACAAAATCTACACTGTACTAAACTAGGATCCGGCTTAAACCAAAGCCGGCTAGTAATGTCCGTCCGATCCTGATCCGTGCAATACCGCACGTATCAGATCGAACCCTGCCATATATCCATACGGCTACGAGTACAAACCGTCCGATCCTGATCCGTGCAATACCGCACGTATCTGATCGGACCCTGCCATATCTCCATACGGCCTCTACAGCGTTTCGCCCGAAAGCTTGAGTAACTGAAAGTGTGGTGGACTCTAAAGACTCGTCAATACAATGGCTGTGGATTTAACCACTAGCACGTCAGAGGTATAAGCCAATACGTGACGGGCCACCAGCTATTGACCAAAAGGGACGTCGATGAGCGAACTCATCCTGACACCCTACTGAGCCTGTCAGTGACAATATCCGTACAGTCCGGTCCGTTCGTCTACGAGCATCGCATGTCGGGCCTAGGGGGTTGGTAAAAGTCAGACCCCCAAAGGCGGTACAAGTCGTGTCGGAGTGAAGCCCAGAACACCCTGAGATACTACTGGAATACCTACCAGTAAATCTCCTGCCTCGGCCGAGGGCTTTGTGTAATGGCTCTCCTAGACACAGCGCGACCTCACCCCCAATACCGGGAGAGACGAATCCCTGCAGATCCGCTCACTGCCTCCATGTGGCTCGGGACTGTACCCAACTAAAACCTGTTTGCACGACTCCTTTGAGCCGTGGTAGGGTAGTAATCAAAGCACAGTGGGAACTCACACGAGACAAATGACGATCTCAGGTCGATGAACTAACCTGTACACATGTCACCTGGGAACTGCTATCTGACGTCTGGTATAATCCAAACTAGCAGGTTCCCGGCGAGTCCTGTCCGGTGTACTCATAACCCAATGAGCACCTGTATACATCTTAGGTGAACCAACTGACACCAGTGGCTTGTGAGACCGGCCACCGCCCCTCGTCGGGGTCTCGACTGTATATACTAGTCTACTAATGGAGTATCGATGCCCAGTCTCGAAACTCCCACGACTAGGGACCTTTTAAGGATGTGCTTATAGACCCCAGCTCCCACGTATATGATCGCCATCATACTTCTGGCAGTCAAGCAAGAATCCTAGGGGCTCTATCAGCGTGTAATAGCGACCTGTAAGGTCACCTGAAGCAGTACACGATGATAAAGGTAAACCAGATAGCATACTATCATCTCGAGTAAGACTGTTCTACCGGGATAGGTCCTCCCTCAATCATTGCAATCACGTGCCTGTGATCCAATAATTGACTCTGAGGGCACTATCTCCAACAATCTCCCACTTGCACTCAAGGCTAATTATTGCGATGTCGCATACTCACAGCCCGTGTGATACCGAACACCCAACTCCTCTACTAGTCAGTCGCACAAAGCCTGTTTGCGAAACTATTGCGTTTGAGGAAAAGCCTCAGTGAGTGGATCCGCCTAGATGTTTCTTTCTATGTCTCTCTATATCTCAAGTTCGCGGAGAAAACCATCTCCCGAAATGAGCAATACCTGTCTTGGAATGTCTGGATGTCTGATGGGACCTAGCTCATAAATGAACTCCAAATCCAAACTTCTTAGACTGTATCGATAACTGAACTTAATCAGTACCCAGCGCCATGCCTCCCTCAGTATCGCCTTGGACCACCTGTCCAAAATACTGCCCCTCGTCAGAAGGAGAACTATAACTCTGACAACCTCCTTGTCGTCCATGTCACCTTGGAAGCCTGGAGTGATAACCGTCTCCTAAAGGAGGCAGCCGTTATCATATCCCTAGAACATTCACTTATGTTCTAAAACTGCTTCCGACTGGTCCTCCAGGATTGGATCAATATCAACTTATTGTATCTAGTGCAAGAACAACATCTGGTGTGGTACTTGACATCTCATGATTGACTCAATTGCCTAAGCAAGTGATCTGCCAATCATGCACATCCCTCTCTACTTTAGTCTATAAGACACCTTTAGAGAGGGTGACTCCATTACCTGCAGGTACACTACCGTGCCAGGAGTCGTCCATTCTAAATACTCTTAGAATGCTGTCAAAGTACCCTGATTGGGAAACCACCCAAATCTAGATCTAAAAACCATAGATCTAGTAACCAGTATGTCTGATATTGTGTCCAAGTCCTTTGTGGAGAAACCACTGTGTGACGACCAAAGTATAACCGATCGTAGTATAGGAGTTTCCTTTCCTACTCTGTGTATGTCATCCAAAACCCGGATATCACACCCTACTACCTTCTCAACAGATCCGTCCCCTATTCTGATGACATCAAACCCATGACTGTCACATCAGAAATAGATGATCTATCTCCGCTATATCTGGTTTAGTCTATAAATAGACATAAGCCTGATGTCCACCAATGCTTCCGCTGCTCCCACTGACTACGACAACCCTCTGGCAGAGTCATATAGACGTGCACTTCTAAAGCTAGTTTAGAACGACGCTATACTCATCCTCCTGCCGGGTCTCGCAGCCTGGAACAACAACAATGGTAAGTGTGGGTAAACAAGAACTTCCCTGTCACCGTCCTTGAGGCTACCGGAGTACCTCTCGGGTGCCTGAAGTTACCCACCTTATCTGCGGAGTGGCCAATGGAATGTCAAAACAGATTGAATCTTTAGGTTCCTTATCAAATCTTCAGTAATCGTTTGCGGTTCTGGAATCACTTCCAGTTCTACCATACTCCCACTACTGTTTTTGAAAAAATCCATTTTTTAATAAAACTGTGGCGAGTCTAGAACAATATCGCTATTGTTCATCCAGATGGTAGAAAATCAACCCTCGTCATAGCCTGGGTCAACCCACAAACAGCCATTACAAAAACATGCCTTGAGTTATCCAGAGTCTGGTTTCAATCATAAGCCGGACAACTCCCCGTACCTTAACAATGTTAAGATATGAACTGTACTATATCCAATATAGAACCAGAGACACTGATTTAATTGAACCAGATTCAAATCATGCAGCTATCTCCAGTGCATGTCAACTAAATGGAGGGAGGCCGATCAGCGTTACTCAACTTAGGAATGCTTCCAATTATGAGTAACCTGAAAGAGAAGCAATTTCTCTTTATCATTACTATCAACTGAATACCATACACAAGTATCTACATCTTCAATCACTTTGAAGAATCCCGATACTTGCTATACCTGGTTCTCTACTCTATTCAAATACCTATAACTCCTCAAAACTTAGACCCTGTGTTTCAACGAAACACATGTCTAAGAACTAGAGAAGTTAAAAGTAAACAGAATATAGTATGAGGACCAACCCCTCTGTCCTAATGGACACTGGACAACATACAATACTCTGTATAAGTCCGCTGAGTCTAACAACTCTTTCACTGTGTGTCGTAGGTTGAAAACTGTACTATGGTTAAGAAGAATTACACCGCTGTTTGATACTCCTTACCTAACCATCCACTGATATAGGTAAATGTCATCGACATAATATCAAAAGGTATATCTCACTCTATGAAAATAGACGTACAGATATATCAATTTGAAATTGGTGCACAACAGCGGATATTCAAAACCAAATATTTGCCGACCGGCAAACAACCCAGGTGGCTTCCTCAAATATCACCAATTACAACGAATCCCGATATAATGAGGATGGTCACCTAATTCCCAATAACTTACTCCCACTCATCATCTGTAAAACCATACAGATGTGAGAATCAAACCTGGTAAATACATACCCTGGAGCAAGTGTCTAATCAGGAAATCAGTTTTCTTTTAACAGTACACAGTTGAACTGAAACATTGAAATGTTTCGATGGGGTATCCTGGTATTCCTAGTAATGCCTCTTCCATTATCCAGATTCACAACTATAACCGTATAATTCTTTGCCACTTCTCCAAATCCCTTTATATGTCTTTAGTCATTACCTTCTGCACACCCCTTACGCCAAATGGTTTTCTTCCTTCCCTACCGTTCGGCACCAGCCTATGGTTTGGAAGAAGACTATCCAATAAGCATAATGGGTGTACTGTCCTAATCCTAGGAACACTCGCAATGCGAGAGAAGGTGAAGATAAAAGACAACCGAATAAATCTTATTCCTATTTCTCCTGAACCAGAATCCATCCCCGAACTGGAACAAGTTCCTTTCGAGTTCGTATATAACCATACGATGGAGTATCCAATAAACTGTGGATCTTCGTAGTGATACGGAGTGTCCTGGAGAAATACAAAGGTGATTTAGGATTGGCGAATAAGTACTTGGTTTGGTCGTGAATAGTAGTCGCAATTTACTTTGCCCTCTTACTAATCCCTTTCCTTGTCTTAACTTAATACCTTCTGCACACCATCGTTATGCTAATTGGTTTTCTTCCTTCCCCATCATTCGGCACCAGCCTAAGATTTGGAAGAAGACTATCCAATTTGCGTAATAGGTGTACTATCTCCTAAACCAAGGAGTACTCGCAATGAGAGAAGGTGAAAAGAAAAGACAACCGAATAATCCTATTCGTTTTCTCCAGAACCAGAAACCATCCTCGAAGTCCTTTGAGTTCGTATATAACCATACGATGGTTTTGTCCAATGGAAGTGGACGTTCGTAGTAATACGGGGTGTCCTGGAGAAAAGGGTATAAGTAGGAGTGGCAATGAGGTTTGCAACTCTGACAATCCAAAAGCCAGTGTTAAGAAGGTTCGGTTAACTTGGTCACTGAGTCATAATCCAGGGTCGGGTCAATGGTCGCTGCCAGAGAGAGAGAAAAGAAACACTCAGCGTGCACTCTAACCTAGATCAGAATGGCTATCACTTTATCTAATCTGGAAACCTCCCACTGTACCTCAAATTCTCCTCCAAACCTGAAAGAAGAATTAGTCGGGATCACCCGAGGAGTAAACCAACTCATCAGTGGAAATCGGGATCCAACTATCATCGCATGATAACGTGACGGAATCCACTCACGTCACCACACTCCAGAAGGTATGCGCATGTCTGGCAAGTTTCAGTTCTTTTGAAACTCCCGATGAGATTCTTACCCCAAGCGGTTTATGACCTTGACTAGGTCAACAAACCATAAACCGCCAGTCAAGTTCAACCCGTCATTATTCTGGATTGCATTAAACCCACCCGTACGTGTCCTTGACTAGGTCAACAAGGCCGCACGACTGTCTTAACCAATCCCACTTATGCAACAAACAAGTACCACTTAGCTACCGAACACTACGTCTTGACTAGGTCAACAAACGCAGCACGAATACCAAATAATACCTGTAGGAAATGATGGAGGGCTACGGCTGGTTTTTGGCGAAAAACCTTTAACGTAATGAACTTGATATCGTTGAAGGAACTGGATAACTTTTTATAAAAATATAGTGACGAAAACCTTTACTAAAGAGGTCACTCCCGGTGAAGGGATCTCGGCTCTTTCCCCGTAGAATGAGGTGCAGGATATTGCAACTGAATACCATGATGCAAAGCAAAAGTAATCGGCTATAGTGAAGTTAATGCCCTGACGCAAACTTCTGTCCAAGGGGTCACTCCCGGTGAAGGGATCTCGGCCCTTGCCTCGTCGACTGAGGAGCAGGATATTCCAAATGAATACCACGATGCAAAACAAAAGTGAACGTCCTTGCAATAACAGCTTTTTGAAAAGTGTTCCAACAACATCAGAATTAGGTTTGTTTATCTTGCATTGATCCGAATCAATGCAGTCCCATCAATTGATCACACCACAAAGAACAAAAATATACTGACGTACGTATATGCCATCCGCATTCGCCACTGGGTCCCGTCATCACCCGTTAGGTAAGCTAACTAAAGGCAGAGCGGGGACTGGACTAGCGCGGATGAAAAACATATACAACATCTGCTAATATATATACCAATATATAGTATTCGCTCAAGGCGTGAATAAAATGCAACATCACAGAACAATACAGATATCTGGAAGCCCCGGGTTTCACAGAGCCGCTGCTGAAACCCGATGTTCCCCTGGTCGTGTGGATAGCCTGTGCAATGAAATCCTAGACCCCTACGGGCGCGGCAAGTCACCCGCCAAAACCTGAAGCGAGGCAGCCCCCTTCAGCACCGTGAATGGACCACCCAGCACTTCACGGAATCCGGTAACTTGGGCACCCCTCCTGGGTCAACCTGTACCCCCTACGAGTGCGGCGAATAGCCCGCCAATCCTGGAGTGAAGCCCCCTCCGTCCCAATGCCATGAGATGCGGGCTTGTTGCCCTCTAGAACCCGGCTATCCGTGCACCCCTCCGCGGGGTCAGAAAGTAAAATATACATACACCGGGTACATCGACCGCAACCAGGTCGTGCCCCAAAAGAATAATACAAACAGGCAGTGACGGCAGTCCACATGTCGGACGCTCGCCCCGCAATATCAAATGTACATATAAAACAAAACTGTACTAACATTGCATCCAGGCTATCCCCACCGACCGATCCGCAACAACACAGCATAAACACAGAACATCAACGTGAAAATCACGTTCGCAAATCCGTCTAACCGGGCTATAGCAGTTAGACCGGATTTACCGATCAAGTGATATTCACGGTCGCAGATATAATGTAAATACTGTGAAATAATGTGTTTAAAATATCCGATCGATCAAACAATTAACAAGTGGGCCCCCAAGCAATACTGTAGCACTCACAGAAAATCTGGGCCCAAATTTAATATCCCAAAACCCCAATTTTGACCCCAGAAAGCTACTGAAGAAATTTGACACAGCAAGGACACTTTTCAGCGGCGGAACCGCGGCCTAAAGGGGGGTTTGACCGCGGTTCCGCGCTCTGTTGGTCGACTTACCGTGTCGAATTTCTACAGTATGCTTACAGAGTCCAGTACATCACTATTTTACAACCTGAAAAATTTTTGGACACCAAAAAATTTCAACAGAAACTGATGCATGAGAAAATACGGATTTTGGAATTTTGGTCGATCGGATAAGTAAAACGCATTAGAACAAGCTAGACTAGGTTAATGGCGTGGCTCTGATACCATGTTGCGCCACGGCAGCGCCCCGGCCGTCTATCCGAGGCCAAAATGCGGAATCAAAAATTTTCCTTACTTGGAAACTGGCGCTACCGCGGACAAATACCCGGATCGTAACCATTAACCTATACTAGCTAACAAGAGATGGGTGAGAGATATACCGAGTGATCCGAGTCCTCCGGTCTTCTCGTCATCGTCCCGATCTCCCGCGGAAACTTCGGTCGTCGCTTCCTTGCCGGAAGGGCACCACATCGTCTGTATCTTTTACGGGCTCCCACCTCAATGCCGAGGCAACTCGGGCGCGAAGTTGGCTAGCCGACGCGCCCAAGATGTGCTGTAGAATGTAATGTAGATGATACTTGTCTCATTTGGGGTAATGGAGTTGCCATTGGATGGAGGGAAGCAATGAACAAAATGGAGATGAACTTTGGTGTATACAAATGATATGATAATTTCCCATTCAACAAAAATGAAAAATCCCTCATCCATTCTCACAAAGTGGCCGGCCTATATGTGTGGAAATGGTGGTGAGAAATCACAAAACAAGAAGGAAGGTGAGTGTAGGATAAAGGAATGGGTGACCACATCCAAAAACATCAACCATGCTTATTTCTTCTATTCACACCATAACCTTTCAAATCTCATTAATGCAAAATCATTATGGATGAAAGATATCATAATCCCACATATGCAAGAAACCCCCTCCCCAAATGTAATTTGCAAAACTGCAAATTACCCCCTCCATCGGAAAAGTCCGGCCGGAAAAGAACAAAGGAAAACCGGCCGGAACGGAATGCAAACTGGCAAATCCAGAAAACTGGTCCCGTAATAAATTACAGGAAAACCCCGATACTGTGCATACACACCCGCATCTGTATTCCGTCCGGATACAAATGCAAAGAGACAAAATCTACACTGTACTAAACTAGGATCCGGCTTAAACCAAAGCCGGTTAGTAATGTCCGTCCGATCCTGATCCGTGCAATACCGCACGTATCAGATCGAACCCTGCCATATATCCATACTGCTACGAGTACAAACCGTCCGATCCTGATCCGTGCAATACCGCACTTATCTGATCGGACCCTGCCATATCTCCATACGGCCTCTACAGCGTTTCGCCCGAAAGCTTGAGTAACTGAAAGTGTGGTGGACTCTAAAGACTCGTCAGTACAATGGCTGTGGATTTAACCACTAGCACGTCAGAGGTATAAGCCAATACGTGACGAGCCACCAGCTATTGACCAAAAGGGACGTCGATGAGCGAACTCATCCTGACACCCTACTGAGCCTGTCAGTGACAATATCCGTACAGTCCGGTCCGTTCGTCTACGAGCATCGCATGTCAGGCCTAGGGGGTTGGTAAAAGTCAGACCCCCAAAGGCGGTACAAGTCGTGTCGGAGTGAAGCCCAGAACACCCTGAGATACTACTGGAATACCTACCAGTAAATCTCCTGCCTCGGCCGAGGGCTTTATGTAATGGCTCTCCTAGACACAGCGCGACCTCAGCCCCAATACCGGGAGAGATGAACCCCTGCAGATCCGCTCACTGCCTCCATGTGGCTCGGGACTGTACCCAACTAAAACCTGTTTGCACGACTCCTTTGAGCCGTGGTAGGGTAGTAATCAAAGCACAGTGGGAACTCACACGAGACAAATGACGATCTCAGGTCGATGAACTAACCTGTACACATGTCACCTGGGAACTGCTATCTGACGTCTGGTATAATCCCAACTAGCAGGTTCCCGGCGAGTCTTGTCCGGTGTACTCATAACCCAATGAGCACCTGTATACATCTTAGGTGAACCAACTGACACCAGTGGCTTGTGAGACCGGCCACCGCCCCTCGTCGGGGTCTCGACTGTATATACTAGTCTACTAATGGAGTATCGATGCCCAGTCTCGAAACTCCCACGACTAGGGACCTTTTAAGGATGTGCTTATAGACCCCAGCTCCCACGTATATGATCGCCATCATACTTCTGGCAGTCAAGCAAGAATCCTAGGGGCTCTATCAGCGTGTAATAGCGACCTGTAAGGTCACCTGAAGCAGTACACGATGATAAAGGTAAACCAGATAGCAAACTATCATCTCGAGTAAGACTGTTCTACCGGGATAGGTCCTCCCTCAATCATTGCAATCACGTGCCTGTGATCCAATAATTGACTCTGAGGGCACTATCTCCAACAGTTATCATGCATTGATAGTTGGATCCCGATTCCCACTGATGAGTAGGATTACTCCTCGAGTGATTCCGACTAATTCTCCTTTTAGGTTTGGAGGAGAATTCGAGGAAATAGTAGGAGCCATCCAGATTAGATAAAATGATTAACCATTCTGATCTAGGTTAGAGTGCACGCTGAGTGTTTCTTGTCTCTCTCTCTGGCTACGAATATGACCCGACCTTTGACTAAAACTCATGAAACCAAGTTGACCGAACCTTCTTAAAACACTTTGGCTTTTGGAATGTCATGGTGTCGCATACATCATTGCCACTTCTATATCACCTTTTCTTTTCTCCAGAACAACTCGTATCACTATGAACATCCATTTCCATTGGATAAATCCATCGTATAGTTACATACGAACTCGAAGGAACATTTTCGAGGATGGATTCTGGTTCTGGAGAGATTGAATCGGATTATTCGGTTGTCTTTTCTCTTTACCTTCTCTCAGGTTATGAGGGCTCCTAGGATTAGGAGAGGGTACACCTATTGAGCTTATTGGATAGTCTTCCTCCAGACCATAGGCATATGCCGAACGGTAGGGAAGGAAGAAAACCAACAAGCTTAACTGTGGTGTACAGAAGGTAATAAGTAAAGACATATAAAGGGATTAGAATAATGGAAAAGTAAATTGCGATCACCATCATTCACGACAAAGACCATGTATACCCCTGCCACTCCTACATCCACTTTGCATTTCTCTAGGACACTCCGTATCACCACGGATATCCACTTCCAATGGATAAATCCATCATATAGTTACATACGAGCTTGAAGGAACTTTTTCGAATATGGATTCTGGTTCAGGAGAAATAGAATATGATTATTCAGATGACTTTTCTCTTTACCTTCTCTCAGGTTGCGAAGGCTCCTAGGATTAGGAGAGTAAGCCTATTACGCTTATTGGATAGTCTTCTTCCAAACCTTAGGCTGGTGCCGAAAAGTAGGGAATGAAGAAAACCAATTAGCATAAAGAAGGTGTACAGAAGGTAATAAGTAAAGACATAATAAAGGGATTGGAGTGAGGGCAGGTAAGTATATGGTTACTGTCATGATTCAGGATAATGGAAGAGGCGTTATGATTGATCAGAAAAAGTGTTTGTAGAATAACCGCAATCAATAACGGTATCGCGCGTAGCTAGACCGAGATGAGTACGGGTCATCCTCAGGGAAACGTTGAATATTTTACTCTTACTTTAGATGTGTTGAAAAAGAGAGGAGGGATAAAGAATTTTGTGGAAAGGTTTCTAGATCTACGTTAAGCACTAATGCAAAAATATAGATCTAGATTATTTTAGGGATGTAGTTAATATAATAAGGGGGCTTGTAGGGTTCGTTAGGATTTAATAGTTATGGACGATTAATTAAAAGTTACCCTTTTTATCCTTTAATAGATTTAAAACTAAAACGACGGTGATGCGTGTAGATTAGGTTTTCTGGAGGGAAAAGGAATCCCATTCTTAACCCTTATCTCGACACGGAACTCCGTTCATATCTAACCTTTACCAAAACAATCATTAATTTAATCTCTAATCGTGGTCGGCACTAACAAAGAATTGTTAGCGCGCCCGATTAGGATGTTGATGATTCTTTTGATAAAGTTCATAAACTTTATAGGACTTAAAAAGGGTTTAGGAATGTTCATCATCCATTAGCCTACCCTAATCCTATGAACCCTAACAAGCGGAGAATTACTCGCGCATGTTGGGAGAAAAAGAGATGGAAAGAATTTGCATAATTAAAGTACGAAGTAATAGAATAAGAAAAAGAAAGCTACCTTTATTAATCAACAATATTCATTACATTTGAATCCTTAGAAAATGATTACAATTTCTAGTTGCTTCTCGATCTCTTCTAAGGAGGTAGACGAACAGTTGATGACCAGCCTGGATGCGTGAGCCGTCTTGGACTTCGTGATCGCGTCGACTTGATAATTTTTCCAAGAGGCTCTCGGTCCATATTTATAGTCCCAAAGCCAGAAACTTAGCTTCTAAATTTGGAAGCAAGTATTAAAGATTCACCCTGAAAATTCTCGGCTCCTAACTCTTCGATCTTGCCGCGGATCCGCGGCCCAAGTGGGGGTATGGCCGCGGATCCGCGGCCATTTAATCTCGTCCTTTGATTTTCTTTCATCAGTTTCTCTCTACTTGGCACGTGGAGTTCTCTGGAATCTTTGGATCTTTGAAATCTTCTCGTAGTTGCTGCCAGACTTGATCTCCAAGTTTTGCTTTCTTAATTAGGCAAGTTTTCTTTAACAACTTGATTTCCTTGATTTTAGTCTTGGAAAAATTCTGCACAACAACTTAAATAATATTCAGTAGACTTTGTTCTCATAGGATTTGGTCAATGATATTATTTGCATACAATTTCCTACCAAATTCTAATTATAATATATCAACACATGGAAAATATTATTTTTACAGATAAACCCTCATATGTATGATATATTATAATAAAGACTTTTTTTAATATGGAAATAGTAGGAAAAATGTAATAACAAACGTGCAGTTTTATCAACTGAACAAATACCCCCAAACTTATCTTTGATCGTCCCGAGCAAACTAGTTTATTCAAGAAAAGGAGAAAAAAGAAAGGAGAAAACTAAGCACATTTTCGTAGGCAAACACGATTGCACTGAGCATGTGCAACAAGCCGTTAAACCCCTAGGTGTCCCTAGTAGGAGGAGTGTTTTCTTCTGAGGGTTTTCAGCAGATTACACCCACAAAATCCTATAATAAAAGAGAGATGGTGAAATTTACATATAAAGATAAGAACCATAAAAGAAATACTTTGAAAATTTAGAGTTTCCAACTACACTAGCTTTTCAGTTGTCATGAGCCTTATCTTAATAGTCATGAAAAGATGTTAGAAATCACATCATCCCTCAATAAAACATCGTCTTTATTTTTCATTCCTACCTTTCATCCAAACATCGATCATATACCCTACGTGTGTGAATAGAACATCCCTACACTCGGAGAATTCAATTCAAGCTATCGTACTCTTGTTCATCTACCTCAGTACTTTTTAATTTGATGAATATTTAAGGATTTGCTCACACATTTTCATGCGACCGTTAATACTTCTCGAGGTACTAACCGACCGATTACTCATGTGCTTGCTGATTAGGTGATAGTATTTTCCTCGTCTTGCACCACCTAAGGCTTAGCAGTGACTCCCAAACCAGTTGGTCTAAGGCACTAGGTGATGAAGCACCCTCGCTATATTTTTTTATTGCTGCTTTGGCGATAACAAAACCAGTGTTCATTTTTTTTCTTTTCACCATTTTTATATTTTCTTCATTTTTTTATTTCCTTCATACTTTGGCTTTTAGACAAGAGCATTTCAAGGCATCCTCTACTATCCCGAGTTTCAAAACGTGTGTAAGTGCATATAGTAGGGTATCAACATTCAAATGTTTGGCTTGCAGAATAGAAACTATTTTTCAGACTTATTTTTATCCTCAGATTAGTGACTTCCTTCATCTTACAAACCCTTGGGACAACAGCTCATAACTACTTATTACTAGTTCGTTTAAGAAAACTTCTAATTTTCTTGGTTTTCTTAAACTATTCAAATCTTTTGGATGTAATTTTTCACTTTCTATTCTTTTATTATCAAAGAAATTTTTTTTAAAATTTTTGAAAATGTTGTGCTTATGCAAAGTATGATTCAAATTGATGTGTAAATAAGCACAAACCTCTCCCAAACCTGTTTACAGCAGTGTCCTCACTGATGTCATCCGTTAAGCTCAAAAACCTATAGATTTGGGAGGAAATTATTAATGGGGGTAAGAATGTATGAAAGTGAAAATCCTCTCCCAAACTTATTTTTGGCTCACAATTTTGTAAAAATCATTTTCTTTCAAGAGCAAAAAATATATCCCCCCTCAAACATGAGTTAGACAATATGAAGCATTTTAAGAGGGGGTGAGTTATTTGGTCAAAGTAAGACTTTACAAAGACCAAAAGTTAACACCAACCATTCAAAGATTTTATCAGTATAGCGTATAGGTCGGTGGAAGAATGTGTTGTATCGAGTCAAGAAAAAATGGGGAAGGGATAAGAGGTGGTCTGGAAAGGGTTTGAATTTGAAATTAGAGAAAAGAAAGAATGAGGATGAATGTGAATGATTAGGAAGAAGGAATGGTGACGGTTCAACCTCTATAGGTGGAGATTGATCAATCACAAAATCCGTATTGTTTAAAAATTCAAGTTCGTCAGCAAAAAGTTCTTCAAAACTTTTATCAATGGTGTGATTGAACATTTTGCTGTTAAAGAGTTTTGTGCCAGAATTTATCCTACTTGATTCATAAAAAATCATTGGGGTAGAGGACTCGAAAAACTTATCTACTTCATTTTCAAAAATATCCAAATCAAGTTCAATTTCTGGTATTATTGAACTTGAATTAACGGATTGTGATTCATCAAAACTCACTGAAACTATAGGAACAGAAGAAAAACCGGAGAAAGTAGAAGGTGAAATGGGTAAACAAATTGGTGTGTCGAGTGTTGCTGTACCAGATGTGGAAGATGGAGGCTGTATTTCTTTGGGTATACCTTTATCATCAACTTCAAGACATATTTAGGGTTCGGGAAGAATTAAAGGCTCAAGATGATGACCACAAGGAAGTGAAAGGATTTGATGAATTGGTGGGACAAAATCATCCAAAATTTCGGGTTCATCAATCAATATATCCCCAACGTCAATCACCTTATTCAAGTGAAGGTTAAAATTCTCAAACACCTCATCAAAAGTATGGTTTTCAATCAGTTTTGGTTCTAGAGTGGAGGTGTAGAGATCACAAGGGTTGGGTATGGTTTCACTTGAAATGGACCCTTCACAATTGGGTAAATCAAACTCTACAAAGTCACACCACTGATCAGACATTCTATTAGGTGCACTTGATGAATCTATGAAACTGGAGTTGTGGATTTCAGTTTGGAATGGGGAGGTTTGATTAGGAAGGGTGTACAGTTCTGTCTCACTACCCAAATTCTCATTTTGTCCTATGCCCGAATCATATACTGAAAATTTTTGGGCAGGTTTGAAATTCCTTGCTTGCATCCACTCTGTTGTTTCCTTCCTAATTTGGTTCGACAATTCCAAAAATTTTTCTAATGTCTGCTCCAGACTAGTCTTGGGTCTATAAGGGGTTTCAGTATAAGATTGAAATTCCTGTGGATAATTAAAACTCCCAAATGACTGATTAGAAGAACTGTCTAGAGAAGGTGGAAAAGTCGGATTGGATTGATAGGAATAGAATGGTTGCGAAAATTGGGTGGGAGTATGATCAATATTATGATAAGAAGAATATTGATATGGGTTGGTTGGTTGGATATTTTCAATAGACATCTTATATGCCACAAACCTCCTATCAAACTCTTCTTTGGACAGTGGTGGTGATGGTTGATATTGGTCCGGCTTGAAACTTTGGCCTCTAGCCCTAGCTATATGCTCTGCAATGGACATTCGTCTAGGGGCTTCCTCACTCTGGGTATGAACTGAAACAGGTGTAGGATTAGGATATGGTTGATAAGACCTAGACTGAGGTGGCCAACTGTTTCTTCCCTCTTGTTCTATATGGTCTCTTAAGGACATGGAAGAGCCGGACGGTATACCGAAGGGATTACGAAAACAAAAAATATCTGGTTGTGGACTGCAAAGCTCGGCAAGTGTTCTTCTGTTTAGGTCACCCATTATAAGAAGAGAAGAAGGGGGAAGGGGTAAAAAGGGGAGAAAATAATTGGTTTGTTTTGAAAAATGACGGATTTAGACAAATCACACAAAAATGCACAAACAACCCTAGAACTATGGTTACCTAGGTCCAATCTCTAGACCGCTCCTAGACTTCCAACGGACAAGCCGCAGGATCAATCCTCTACCGCCTCTTCACTACCCTTGTAGCCAGATAAGTGCCAGGTAAGTGGGAAGGTACCACGGTAGTGGGCCTAATTAAAAACCACTAGCCTTTGTCACACTTGCCTAGACACTACAAAAATAATGCGGATAAGCGATAAATTACCCACGACCTTCCTCTGTCCTTATTGAGCGCGACAGTCCTTAGAGTCTGGTCTAGATATTTTTTAAATTAATGAAGGGTCAATGCAGATGCTCGGTTTGTGATTTGTGGGGCTTAGGAAGGGTGATGAAATCCCCACCTAATCTTGATTTGGTCTTTGCCCGTTAAAAATCCGTATTAAAATATGAAATAACAAATCGCAAAACAAAACTTTGCAAAAAGATTTTTGAGCGGCGATATTTTGCAAAGAATCCTGCAGAAAAGATATTTTATTGGATTTCAGAGGAGAGAGAAAGATATAGAAAATATACTAGAGAAGTTTGCAGCCCTAGATCTCCTCTCCCGCCGCTCTTTCGTCGCCAAATGAGCTCCTTTGTCGCGGTTCCGCCGCTTGGTGGAGGGATCAGGTGGTGAAAGTTTGCTCTGTGGCCTTCTGTACTCCTCTGGATCTCCTGGAATGTCTCTGTCTTTCTGTTTCCTCAAGTCTGCGACTCCAGATCCCTTCGCAAAATTCACACAATAATCGTTAAATATACAATTTGCAGTTTTGTTTTATTTATGATATTGATCGTATAAGAATTCAACACAAATAGTAAGAATAAAAAATTACGCACGTATCCCCGGTAACGGCGCCATTTGATTGATCTAAAAAAGTGTTTGTAGAATAACCGCAATCAATAACGGTGTCGCGCGTAGCTAGACCGAGATGAGTGCGGGTCGTCCTCAGGGAAACGTTGAATCTTTTACTCTTACTTTAAATGTGTTGAAAAAGAGAGGAGGGATAAAGAATTTTGTGGAAAGGTTTCTAGATCTACGTTAAGCACTAATGCAAAAATATAGATCTAGATTATTTTAGGGATGTAGTTAATATAATAAGGGGGCTTGTAGGGTTCGTTAGGATTTAGTAGTTATGGACGATTAATTAAAAGTTACCCTTTTTATCCTTTAATAGATTTAAAACTAGAACGACGGTGATGCATGTAGATTAGGCTTTCTGGAGGGAAAAGGAATCCCACTCTTAACTCTTATCTCGACACGGAACTCCGTTCATATCTAGCCTTTACCAAAACAATCATTAATCTAATCTCTAATCGCGGTCGGGACTAACAAAGAATTGTTAGCGCGCCCGATTAGGATGTTGATGATTCTTTTGATAAAGTTCATAAACTTTATAGGACTTAGAAAGGGTTTAGGGATGTTCATCATCTATTAGCCTACCCTAATCCTACGAACCCTAACAAGCGGAGAATTACTCGCGCATGTTGGGAGAAAAAGAGATGGAAAGAAATTGCATAATTAAACTACGAAGAAATAAAATAAGAAAAAGAAAGCTACCTTTATTAATCAACAATATTCATTACACTTGAATCCTTAGAAAATGATTACAATTTCTAGTTGCTTCTCGATCTCTTCTAAGGAGGTAGACGAACAGTTGATGACCATCCTGGATGCGTGAGCCGTCTTGGACTTCGTGATCGCGTCGACTTGATAATTTTTCCAAGAGGCTCTCGGTCCATATTTATAGTCCCAAAGCCAGAAACTTAGCTTCTAAATTTGGAAGCAAGTATTAAAGATTCACCCTGAAAATTCTCGGCTCCTAACTCTTCAATCTTGCCGCGGATCCGCGGCCCAAGTGGGGGTATGGCCGCGGATCCGCGGCCATTTAATCTCGGCCTTTGATTTTCTTTCATCAGTTTCTCTCTACTTGGCACGTGGAGTTCTCTGGAATCTTTGGATTTTTGAAATCTTCTCGTAGTTGCTGCCAGACTTGATCTCCAAGTTTTGCTTTCTTAATTAGGCAAGTTTTCTTTAACAACTTGATTTCCTTGATTTTAGTCTTGGAAAAATTCTGCACAACAACTTAAATAATATTCAGTAGACTTTGTTCTCATAGGATTTGGTCAATGATATTATTTGCATACAATTTCCTACCAAATTCTAATTATAATATATCAACACATGGAAAATATTATTTTTATAGATAAACCCTCATATGTATGACATATTATAATAAAGACCTTTTTTTAATGTGGAAATAGTAGGAAAAATGTAATAACAAATGTGCAGTTTTATCAACTGAACAAATACCCCCAAACTTATCTTTGATCGTCCCGAGCAAACTAGTTTATTCAAGAGAAGGAGAAAAAAGAAAGGAGAAAACTAAGCACATTTTCATAGGCAAACACGATTGCACTGAGCATGTGCAACAAGCCGTTAAACCCCTAGGTGTCCTAGTTGGAGGAGTGTTGTCTTCTGAGGGTTTTCAGCGGATTACACCCACAAAATCCTATAATAAAAGAGAGATGGTGAAATTTACATATAAAGATAAGAACCATAAAAGAAATACTTTGAAAATTTAGAGTTTCCAACTACATTAGCTTTTCAGTTGTCATGAGCCCTATCTTAATAGTCATGAAAAGATGTTAGAAATCACATCATCCCTCAATAAAACATCGTCTTTATTTTTCATTCCTATCTTTCATCCAAATATCGATTATATACCCCTACGTGTGTGAATAAAACATCCCTACACTCGGAGAATTCAATTCAAGCTATCATACTCTTGTCCATCTACCTCAGTACTTTTTAATTTGATGAATATTTAAGGATTTGCTCACACATTTTCATGCGACCGTTAATACTTCTCGAGATACTAACCGACCGATTACTCATGTGCTTGCTGATTAGGTGATAGTATTTTCCTCGTCTTGCACCACCTAAGGCTTAGCAGTGACTCCCAAACCAGTTGGTCTAAGGCACTAGGTGATGAAGCACCCTCGCTATATTTTTTTATTGCTGCCTTGGCGATAACAAAACCAGTGTTCATTTTTTTCTTTTCACCATTTTTATATTTTCTTCATTTTTTTTATTTCCTTCATACTTTGGCTTTTAGACAAGAGCATTTCAAGGTATCCTCTACTATCTCGAGTTTCAAGACGTGTGTAAGTGCATATAGTAGGGTATCAACATTCAAATGTTTGGCTTCCAGAATAGAAACTATTTTTCAGACTTATTTTTATCCTCAGATTAGTGACTTCCTTCATCTTACAAACCCTTGGGACAACAGCTCATAACTACTTATTACTAGTTCGTTTAAGAAAACTTCTAATTTTCTTGGTTTTCTTAAACTATTCAAATCTTTTGGATGTAATTTTTCACTTTCTATTCTTTTATTATCAAAGAATTTTTTTTAAAAATTTTTGAAAATGTTGTGCTTATGCAAAGTATGATGCAAATTGATGTGTAAATAAGTACAAACCTCCCCCAAACCTGTTTACAGCAGTGTCCTCACTGATGTCATCCGTTAAGCTCAAAAACTGTAGACTTGGGAGGAAATTATTAATGGGGCAAGAATATATGAAAGTGAAAATCCTCCCCCAAACTTATTTTTGGCTCACAATTTTGTAAAAATCATTTTCTTTCAAGAGCTAAAAATATACCCCCCCCTCAAACATGAGTTAGACAATATGAAGCATATTAAGAGGGGGTGAGTTATTTGGTCAAAGTAAGACTTTACAAAGACCAAAAGTTAATACCAACCATTCAAAGATTTTATCAGTATAGCGTATAGGTCGGTGGAAGAATGTGTTGTATCGAGTCAAGAAAAAATGGGAAAGGGATAAGAAGTGGTCTGGAAAGGGTTTGAATTTGAAATTAGAGAAAAGAAAGAATGAGGAATGTGAATGATTAGGAAGAAAGAATGGTGACGGTTCAACCTCTATAGGTGGAGATTGATCAATCACAAAATCCGTATTGTTTAAAAATTCAAGTTCGTCAGCAAAAAGTTCTTCAAAACTTTTATCAATGGTGTGATTGAACATTTTGCTGTCAAAGAGTTTTGTGCCAGAATTTATCCTACTTGATTCATAAAAAATCATTGGGTAGAGAACTCGAAAAACTCATCTACCTCATTTTCAAAAATATCCAAATCAAGTTGAATTTCTGATATTATTGAACTTGAATTAACGGATTGTGATTCATCAAAACTCACTGAAACTATAGGAACAGAAGAAAAACCGGAGAAAGTAGAAGGTGAAATGGGTAAACAAATTGGTGTGTCGAGTGTTGCTGTACCAGATGTGGAAGATGGAGGCTGTATTTCTTTGGGTATACCTTTATCATCAACTTCAAGACATATTTGGGGTTCGGGAAAAATTAAAGGCTCAAGATGATGACCACAAGGAAGTGAAAGGATTTGATGAATTGGTAGGACAAAATCATCTAAAATTTCGGGTTCATCAATCAATATATCACCAACGTCAATCACCTCATTCAAGTGAAAGTTAAAATTCTCAAACACCTCATCAAAAGTATGGTTTTCAATCAGTTTTGGTTCAAGAGTGGAGGTGTAGAGATATAACTTTTTGATATTATGTCTGTGACATTTACCTATATCAGCTGGTGATTAGGTAAGGTGCATTCAACAACGGTGTAATTCTTCTTAACCATAGTATAGTTTTTCAACCTACGACGCACAGGGTTTGAGTTATTGAACTCAGGGGACGTATACAAAGTATTGTATGTTTTCCAGTGTCCATTAGGACTAAGGGGTTGGTACCCGTACTATATTCTGTTTACTTATGACTTCTCCAGTTCTGAACATGTATTTCGTTGAAATGCAAGGTCCAGATATTCAGAAGTTATAGGTATAAGAATAAAGTAGAGAACAATTTGTTGTAAGTATCGGGATTCTTTGAGGAAGTCGAAGATGTAGATACTCATGTTTGGTATTCAGTTAATAGTAATGGTTTTGAGAACTTGCTTCTTTTTCAGATTACTCATATATGGATGCACTCCTAGATGAGTAATGCTGATTGTCCTTTTTCCATTTGGTTGATATGCACTGGAGACAGCTGCATGATTTTGAATCTGGTTCCAATTAAATTAGTGCTTTTGTTTCTATATCAGATATATATAGAATCAATTTATATCTTAACGATGTTAAGGTATAGGGAGTTGTCCGGCTGATGCTTAAAACCAGAATCCGGATAAACTCGAGGTACGTTTCAGTAATGGCAGTTTGTGGGTTATCCCGGGCTTTGACGAGGGATAACTTTCTACCATCAGGAAGATCAGTATTTATATTGTTCTTGACTCGCCACAGTTTTAGTAAAATGGATTTTTTTTTCCAGAAAAACAAAAGTGGGAGTATGGTAGAACTGGAAGTGATTCCAGAACTACAAACGATCACTGATGATTTAATTGAACCTAATGATTCAATTAGTTTCGACGTTCCATTAGCCACTCTGCAGATTTGGTGGGTAACCTCAGGCACCCGAGAAGTACTTCAGTCTTCTCAGAGACGGTGACAGGGAGTTTCTTGTTTACCCAGACTTGCCATTGCTGCTGTTCTAGACTATAAGACCCGGCAGGAGGATGAGTATACCGTCATTCTAATCTAGCTTTAGATGTGCACGTGTATATGACTCTGCCAGAGGGTTGTTGTAGTCAGTGGGAGGAGCGGAAGCATAGTAGGCAAGTAGCTTATGTCTATTTACAGACTAAAGCAGGTATAGCGGAAATATACCATCTATTTTTTGATGTGACAGTCATAGGTTTTGACTTCATCAGAATAGGAGATGGATCTGGTAAGAAGGTAGTAGGGTGTGATGTCCGAGGATTCGGGATGACATGCACTTAATAGGAAGAGATATTCCTATACTACGAACGGTTATACTGTGGTTGTCACAAAGTTGTTTCTCCACATAGGATATGGATATAATATCAGGTTTTCTGGTCACTAGATCTATGGTTTTAAATCTAGATTTGGGAAGTATCCTAATCTGGGTATTTTGACATTAAATGGACGACTCTTGGCATGGTGGTCTACCTGCAGGTGATGGAGTCAACCTCTCTAAAGGTGTCTTACAGACTAAAGGGGAGAGGGTTCTATATGATTAGCATATCACTTGCTTAGGCAATTGAGTTAATCATGAAATGTCAAGTACCACACCGGATATTGTTTTTGCACTAGATGCAATAAACATATATTATTCTAATCCTGGAGAAATATTGGGAAGCAGTTTATGAATATAAATGGATGTTCTATGGATATGGTAACGGCAGCCTCCTTCGGCAGACGATTATCATTTCAGGCTTCCAAGGTGACCTGGATGACAGAGTGATTGTCAGAGTTATAGTTTTCCCTCTTTTGAGGGAAAGTATGTTAGACATGTGGTCCAAGCGGATACTGAGGAAAGGCAAGACGCAGGATACTGATTAAATTCAGTGGACGATACAGTCTAAGTAGTTTGCTGGATTTGGAGTTCATTTGTGAACTGGGTCCCATCAGATATCCAGACAAATTCTAAGACAAGTATTGCTCATTTCGGGAGATAGTTTCCTCCGCGAAGTTGAGATTAAGAGAGATACAAAAAGAAACATTGGAGCGGATCCACTCACTGAGGTTATTTCTCGAACGCAATCATTTTCGCAAACAAGCTTTGCGAAACTGATTAGTAGAGAAGTTGGGTGTTCGGAATCACACGGGCTGTGAGTATGCGACATCGCAATAATTGGCCTTAAGTGCAAGTGGGAGATTGTTGGCTATAGTGCCCTCAAGGCAATTAT
The DNA here is from genome assembly GCA_030015575.1 of Agapanthus africanus. Taxonomy (NCBI): domain Eukaryota; kingdom Viridiplantae; phylum Streptophyta; class Magnoliopsida; order Asparagales; family Amaryllidaceae; genus Agapanthus; species Agapanthus africanus. The sequence goes on along the minus strand of CM057343.1, from coordinate 483,908,237 downwards.
CATAGTCGCGGACTTGTGATTATGATGATTGAGGCAGGACCTATACCGATGAAACAGTCTTACTCAAGATGATAGTATGCTATCTGGTTTGTCTTTATCATCATATACATGTTGATAGAGCCCATAGGATTCTTTCTTGACTGCCAGCATTGTGATGGCGATCACATACGTGGGAGCTGGGGGTCTATATGCACATCCTTAAATGTCCCTAGTCGTGGGAGTATCGAGACCGGGCATCGATACTCCAGTGTAGACAAGTGTATACTGATTGAGACCCCGACGAGGGGCGGTGGCCAGGTCTCACAAGCCATTGGTGTTAGTTTGTTCACCTAAGATAGTATACAGGTGCTCATTGGGTTATGAGTCCACTGGACGGACTCGCCGGGAACCTGCTAGTTGGTATTATACCTATTGTCAGATAGCAATTCCCAGGTGACATGTGTACAGGTTAGTCTGTCGTGTGAGTTCCCACCGTGCTTTGATTACTACCCTACCACGGCTCAAAGGAGACGTGCAAACAGGTTTTAGTTGGGTATAGTCCCGAGCCACATGGAGGCAGTGATCGGATCGTCGGGGATTCGTCTCTCCCGATATTGGGGGTTGATGTCGCGTTGTGTACGGATGGCCATCACCATAAATCCATGGCCACGGTGGACAAGAATTATCGATCCAGGATCGATAGTTTCTCAGATGGTGATAGGTTTCATACCGACACTAAATGTCGCGTTGTTGGGGGTCTGACTTTATCCACCCCCTAGACTCGATGTGCGATACTCTTAGACGAACAGACCGGACTGTGCGGATATTGTCACTGACAGGCTCAGTAGGGGTTCAGGGTGAGTTTGCTCGTCGGCCTCCCTTTCACTCAATACCTGGGTGGCCGTTACATACAGCTAGTGCCGCTGACATGCTTGTGGTTAAACCCACTGCCAGCGTATTGACGAGTCTTTTGAGTCCCACACAGAGGGTTTTCACGGTTCAGGCGATATGGTGTACATGAGGTATGTTGATATATACAGATGTCCGATTAAATATGTGCACTTGCTGCGCAGACTTTAATTGGACGGTTGATAATACTAGCGGCTTAGGATTAAGCCAGTTTATTAAATCAGGTTTTGATTTAATAATTTATATATGTATTTGTATATACGTATTCTAGTATTATTGTTCACTATTCGTTTTCTCTCTCGGCTATTCGTATTTTGGTACGAATACGCGTATATGAATTTCGGTACATGTACCGGGAAGTATTCCGTATTCTGTATGGAATAGCTTCTCGAAGAAGATGCCACCTCATTTATATGATTTTCCATTTTGGAAAATCATTTGTTTTATAAATGAGGTGGAAGGGATGATGTGGCAAAGGCATGGGTCAAAGCATGGACCTAGGTATGGTTGCATTTGTTTAATGAAATTAAACAAAGGAAATGATATTTTTTTTGTGGGCATGAGAAATGGGGGGGCCGGCCACTTATCTTGGTGAGATTTCATATTTTTTTTTGAAGATGGCATTACACTCTTTCTCACTCTCTCACGCTCTCAAGAAAATTACTTAGCCAATTCTTTGCTCATGCCAAAAGCCTCATCACCTCTTTCATCTTCTTCTTGAGTTGCTCCATGGAGCACATGGATGAGAGAAAATCGTAGTGACACTTTTATACACCCCCTCTCTACATCACTAGCAACTATGGAGTGTCGGTTGTTTCGTTTAACGAGGCTGGAGTTTGCGCCGTTTCCCTCGGGTGGATCATCGGAGATGGAGGAAGACCGGCGACCAAACCACATCAAGGAGCCGCTAGGTGCTTGGAATGAAGACCGAAGGACACAGATCAACTCGGTATAACGATTCTAACTCTTAGTTAGTTTTCTAGTTTAGGCTTTAAGGTCGATCCGTAAATCGGGTAGCGGTAGCGCCAGTTTAGAAGATTTTTGTTCCGCATTTTGGCCGCGTTTTGATGGCCGGGGCGCTGCCGTAACCATTCACCACGTATCGGTCTTTCTGATATCCATACGTTCCTTGAAACCCAAGTATCCCACCTCGACACTTGTGTTCAACGTATCGGTCTCTAAAGACTATATATCTCTCGGAATATAAGTGCCTAACATCGACACTTGAAATTCCCAAATCGCATGAAAACATATCTCAAATGTGTAAATCCTTGTAAAATAACATATGCAACATAAAACATCAATATGAGCATATCACGGGAAAAGTCCGCTATTTAAATGCATCAAGTCATTAAATATATCTCGCGGTTCCCAAATATCCAAATCCAAAATACATATATATACATCGTCCCATTCAACCGTTATATATGTTATAAAAAGCTGATCTTGTAACAATAGCAAAGTATATGTGCGAGCATGTAGGTATAGTATGGCATATGTATAAGCATGTAAGTATACAGGTATGCTATATGTCATATGCGCTATCGCACCAGAATAAATGCCTCTATGTCGCTAACCATTAGCAAGGTATATCAATGAATATTTATGTTGTGCGTATCATGGCAATTACCGACAGTGTGTGTGTGGCATATCATTGGTGCTCGTGCAACATGGACTGTCAATAATAGTGCAGTGTACAATGGATACAGGTTCAGGCACAACAAGTAACTATATGCAAAGAAATTCATGCATCATCTTTATATGAGTATATAAACATGCGGCTAATATCATATCATATCTAGCCCTGACGCTGAACGCCATACGGGCGAATTCCCCGTAGATGTTAAATCTACTCACCGATGGTCTCGAGCTATGAAAATCCGACCACCTGCTTTCCCTTGTTCGCAGCGCCCGAAGTCCCCGCTTGCTGTTCATATCAGATTTTTGCATTTTCATACCGCCCAAATTTTATCACATTGCATATCCGTAGATACTCTTGAGCCGTGTTTGCTAGTAAATTGCAGGATACAGGTTCTCGGTTCCAAAACAGTGAAATTCATGGAAAACACGACAAAATCCGGGTTCCTGCCAACCACAGATAAAACACGGTCTCCGCTCTTCATCCGTATGCTGCCAGATATCAATAGGAAGACAAAAGGTCAAATCAATGTCATTCTCATGCACAAGGCTCAATGGTAGCACAAGATCCAAGAGATCTACGCGGAGCTCGAGGCAAATCATGACAAAATCTTGACAAAAAGTCCACCTTTCCCTCAACAGAAATTCTGGAAAAATCGGGGAGCCAAATTGAGAAAATACATATTCCAGAATATTGTACACAGCAAAACAGGGTGCCACAAAAAAGACCAAGTGCCAATTCATCAACAAGGCCGCGGATCCGCGGCCAAAGTAGGGTCCAGGCCACGGATCCGCGGCCGTTCTGGCGCCAAAGCTGCAGGAATTTCAGGGGTAGAATTGTCTTTTCGTGTGTGGTCTGGTGGTTGCCCTAGGGTTTCATTCTCTGGCCTATAAATAGCCCAGAACTTTGTGAAGAAAGGGGGTCCATTCTTGTATTTTCTTTTTCTAGGATTTAGTTCACTTGTTCTTCTTCTTCTCATCTCTTCTCCATTAAACTTGTAGTGAGCTTTGTGAGGGAGGAATGATAAATAAAGAAGATCAATTTGTTATCATGCTTGTCTTACTTTTATTATAATTGTTGTAACTTTAAATTCGTTAAGTAGTTGTTGTTATTTCCTTGTTGTTTCTTTCTTCTCTTTTTTCTTTTATATGACAATGATACTTACGCTTGATCCTTGCCAAGGTGAGGTCGCAAATAGTTAGTCGTATTCTTCTAATCTCCTTCTTTCTATCTTCCTCTTTTGTGTTGTTTTATTTTTCCGTATTATGATGTGTGAGTAGTTCATTCTTGTTAGGGTAGGATAAGGGAAGTTTGAGAGAAGGAAATCTCTCTCACTCTTTCCTTGCCCAACAGCTTAAATCGACTCCCGTTAATCCAACCACAATCCGCTCCTTACGGCACCCTATCCTACATGATAGCGGTGATTCCGTAGTGAAACCGGTTGTGGTTGGATTAACCGGAGGTTATGGCTAAGAGCCAAGAACGGACGGACAAGCACCAAAAGGAAGACTTATGCGTTGGAAAGCCTAGCTTATACTCGCAAAGTCCTTCCTAGTCATGCTAATCCCCGTTGTTGCCGATTACCGTAACACGACATTAAGAGGGGCAACGAAAGATGTGGAGACTCCTAACTCAAACTAACCTAATCCTAACCCTAACATGCTCTCTTTAATTATCAACTCAACACTTAGATAACTACAAACAAAATCTGAACAACCGGACTTAACTCATCGAAAAACACATAGAAAAAGATTCCCATCTCCCTGCGGACGACCCGTACTCAACCGGCTAGCTACGTGCGAAACCGTCTTGATTGCGGTATTTAAAACTTAAACTTGAACACGCTCGTATCCTAACAATCAAATGGCGCCGTTGCCGGGGAGACGGTAGTTTGTTTCTTTGTGAAATTTCGGGTTAATTTGTAAGTATAACTCTAACCGAAAAACAAAAAAAAATATATACTTTGTAAAAGAAACCATCTTGTTTTCTTGATTAGTTTTTGTGCAAGTGTGCAGGAAATACGAAGCTCAAGATCGACGCCAAAGACGTTGGAAATACGGAGTTCAAGTACAGTGCCAAAGACGTGGGAAGATAGACCCACATTTTCGCGGCTACACCGCGACGAACGAAAACGAAGCATCCGGTCTACTGTACAAATCTGGAACTGTTACAGTGAGCAAATCAGAATTACCCACATCCAGACAAGCAGAGGACACCAAGCAGAGGACACCCAAATTTTTCAGAGCCCTAATTCCTCGACTTAGCCGCGGATCCGCGGCCTAAGTAGGTGTTTGGCCGCGGAACCGCGGCCATTCAGTGCCTTCAGGGACCTAATTTTCTCTGTAAGTTCTCTGCCTCTCTCCACTCCTCTGAACTCCACTGAATTGTGTTTTCTGCAGCCTTCTTTGCGCAAACTCTTCTCCCCTTTCCAATAAACTGTTCTTGTGCAGGATTCTTTGCGCCGCAAATAAAAATTGTTTGCAGTTGATTTGTTACTGTTTTGCATTCTTTAATACGGACTTAAGGGGCTTGAAACCAATCCAGATTGGGTGGGGATTTCATCACCCTTCCCAGGACCCCGGAAATCACTAAAGCATATGCATTGTCCATTGTAAATTAAAAAATACTAGACTTCAGCCCTAAGGACTTCGCGCTCATTAGGAGAAGATAAACCTTGTTTAGAACCTCGCTTAACCGTATATTGTTTACGGGGTGTCTAGGAAAGTGTTAAAGGCGCAACCGCCGAAAGAGAAAGGGTTATTTAATTAAGGAACTTCGCGAAAGCGTTGGACAACCTCCCCTTATCTCTGCACTTACCTGGCCTCGTGATCAGTATATTTTTAAGCCCGTTTCTCGACATTGTTTAACTTCGACAATCAAGTTCAGGAGCAGGTTTAGTAGACCTAGGTTACCCTAGATCTAGGTGTGATTGTGCATATCTTGTTTGTGATTGCTTAAGCCGTATTTCCGTACATACTTCTGTAAATCTCTTTCTAAAAACAAAAAAAAAAGAAAAAAATCAAAAACTTTTATAAAAACTTGCCCTTTTGTCGCCAAATCCATTTTCACCCAACACCCATCGCCTTTCTTCATTGACGTTTTCTTACCCTCACCTTCTCCGCTTTGACTATACTAAACTCGTTTAGTGTATGTCCGCTTGGACTCGGGACACTAGCGCCCGTCTAGTCCGCGTTACCTTAGTCGCGACCGACTACGCGATCGACTCCGAAGTCGATACTCCGTCCACTCCTCTTTCACCCCTTCCTTTGCCGGCCAACTCCGACGTTGACCGGAATTCTGTTCATACATCTTCACCTTCACCTTCACCAACCTCTTCTTCCGCGATGTCGGGATTTAATCCGAACATCTCGTTGACCACCCCTGGATTGGCTCCACCTCCTACGGAGACCAATCTTCCACCACCTCCGCCTGTTGTAGCGCCACAGCGAATCGCGCTCCAGGATCGTTTCTATCCTACCCGTTCTGCACTTCCCACCTGCCTTTCTCTTCCTCCGGCCAATGGGGACAACTTTGAAATTAAGCCCCATTTCATCAACATGCTTCCACGTTTTCATGGGCTTGAATCTGAAGATGCCTATATCTTCATAAACAAATTTCAAAACGTCTGTGCCATGATGAAAACCACCCAGCTGTCGGACGATGCTATACGTCTACGGGTCATTCCGTTCACTCTATGCGATCTCGCTGAAAAATGGCTGTATAGCACCGCTTCCCACTCAATCACCAGCTGGGACGAGTTTGTTAAAGCGTTTCTAAAAAAATTCTACCCAAATCATAAGACCGCAAGAATTCGAAATGAAATCAACCAATTCTCCCAGCTTCCTTCTGAACCCTTCTGGAAGTGCTTTGACCGATACAAAGACCTTCTTGTTCAGTGTCCTCACCACGGTATAGAGAAATGGCAGCTCTGCCAAACCTTATACGAGGGACTGAACCCAGCAACGAAGCAGTTGCTGGAAACCATCTGTCAGGGCCACTTCCTATCCAAATCTGACGAGGAAGCGTGGCAGTTCTTTGACGATCTTGCGGAGCAAACGCTACAGTGGGAGAGCACTAGACCGACTTCTTCTTCTTCTACCTCCACTTCTACCGGTCAGTCTAGGGTAGGAATCCACCAACTCGATGTCTCTATTGCGATGAAAGCTGAAATGGCTGCAATAACACGAAAGCTTGAAGCGATAGAGAGCAAATTTTCTGCTCCTGCCCCCACACCTGTTCTCCCCCTTCGTACCATCTGCGCTTGTTGTTCCGATCCTTCCCACTTGACCGAAGAGTGTCCTTACAATCCACCCTCGCAAGGACAGGATCAGGTTAATGCTGCCTTCCAGCAAAGACCGAGGAATGATCCATACTCTTCCACCTACAATCCCGGTTGGAGGAACCACCCCAATTTTGCCTGGAATCAGAATCAGAATCAATTTCAGGGCAACAATTTCCAAAGGGCCCCTCCGCCGCAACAACAAGCACAGCAACAAACTCAACACCAATATCAGCAGCCCTTCCAACCCCAGCCTTTCCAAAACCAGACGAACAACTTTGCACCGAACAACTCTTTTCCACCAAACAATTTTGTTCCGTCAAACACTGATAAGGTTTCCTCGCTCGAGCGAAGTCTGGAGGCGTTTGTTAAACAATCGACTCAATCCACCGCCAACATCCAGTCTTCGATTCAATCTTTAGTGCAACACACTGCCGCACACGGGCAAAGCATCAAGACCATCGAGGCCCAGATTGCACAGCTGAACGCGGCCTTGAGCGAGCGAGAGAAGGGGAAGCTCCCGTCCCAGCCACTTCCAAATCCCGGTCACCCACATAATGCACATGTTGCTCTTGAACAACAAAACCATAATGTGAGTGCCGTGACCACACTGAGATCAGGGAGGATGCTACAAAACAACATTGGCAAACGGATCAACGATGATGCCCCGGCCGCTGCTGCTTCTTCTTCTTCTTCTCCTTCTTCTTCTTCGTCTTCCGAGCCTATTCTCCGTTCTTCACAAGGCTCTCCTTCTTCTTCTTCTGCTCTGAACGGACCCACTTCTCACTCCACGAAAACACCTATTCTGGGATCCGTTCCAACTCCAAAATCTCCTCCTCCAGCATTAGACTCAACCAATTTTCAAAATGTTCCATTTCCAAACCGGTTGAGGTCTAACAAACAAAATCCACAAATGGAGAAGATTTTGGAGTTATTCAAGCAAGTTAAGATTAACATTCCTCTTTTAGATGCTGTCCAACAAGTCCCATCTTACGCAAAAATCTTAAAGGACTTGTGCACGAAAAAGAGGAAGTCTCAGGTACCCAAGAAAGTTTTCTTGGCTAGTGCTGTGAGTGATGCCCTTACCCAATCTTTACCACAAAAACGGAAGGACCCTGGCTGTCCTACGATTTCAATTACTATTGGGGATAAGAACATCAACCGCGCACTATTAGATCTTGGTGCCAGTGTTAACTTGCTTCCGTATTCAGTATACGAGCAATTAGGCGTCGGAGAGCTGAAACCCACACACTGCACTCTCCAGATGGCCGACCGATCGATCACCCATCCTAGGGGTGAGCTAGAGGATGTGTTAATAAGAGTCGGGGACTTCATATTCCCCGTCGACTTCATTGTCTTAGATACACAGCCTGTAGCTAACCCCCGGAATCAAATTCCGGTGATACTCGGTCGCCCATTTCTCGCAACCTCAAATGCTGTGATCAATTGTCGCAATGGTTCAATGAACCTATCTTTTGGAAATATGACAATTGAACTCAACATTTTTAGGTTGGGGAATCAGCCCGCCGAACCTAATGCTCATATACTGGATGTCTGCTCGATCCAGGAGATCACCCCCGAAGAGTGTGAATTCGAGGAGTTTCTGTTTGAACACGATAATCTTGACGCCACTAGTGCGTTTCTCTTCGAACCTGCTGCTGCTTCTGCGCCCGACAACGAATACGAGTGTTTCACGTTCTCGAACGATCTTAGCCGCGCACAACCCGAGTTTGAATCTTTTGACTTTCCGGATGAGTTACCTGAACCATCCAACTCGGTTGCCTACACTCGCTTTGAACCTTTGCTGGAGTCCTTTGAGTTCGAGACCTTTGCACCAGTCTTGCCTTCCATCATTTCACCTCCAACGCTCGAACTCAAGCCGTTGCCGTCTCACCTTAAGTATGCTTACTTAGGTGAGAACGAGACCCTCCCTGTCATCATCTCGGCTTCTCTAGCTCCCGAGCAAGAGAAAGCCCTCCTCGCGGTCTTGCACAGCAACAGGCAAGCTTTTGGCTGGTCCATGGCGGACATCAAGGGGATTAGTCCCCTGATCGTTGAGCATCACATTCATCTGATGGATGATGCCAAACCAGCCCGGGATCCACAAAGACGTCTTAATCCAGTCATGAAGGAGGCTGTGAAGAAGGAGATCGTCAAATGTCTAGATAGTGGTATCATTTACCCTATCTCTGATAGCTAGTGGGTTAGCCCCATTCATGTTGTCCCCAAGAAGTCGGGCATCACGGTCATAACCAACGAGGCGAATGAGTTAATCCCTACTCGCACCCAAACTGGGTGGCGAGTTTGCATTGATTACAGAAAACTCAACGCCGCAACGCGGAAAGACCACTTTCCGCTACCTTTCATTGACCAGATGCTGGAATGATTGGCCGGACATGAGTACTATTGTTTTCTTGATGGCTACTCTGGCTATAATCAAATTCCCATCGCCGAAAAAGACCAGGACAAGACCACTTTCACTTGTCCTTTCGGCACATTTGCATATCGACGCATGCCCTTTGGGTTATGCAATGCGCCCGCTACCTTCCAACGGTGTATGATGGGAATTTTCTCGGACATGGTGGAAAAATTTTTGGAGATTTTCATGGATGACTTCTCCATCTTCGGCGACTCCTTTGACGAGTGTTTGCTGCATCTTGACGCTGTCCTTACCCGATGTAAGGACAAGAATCTCACTTTGAACTGGGAGAAATGCCACTTCATGGTGCGCGAAGGTATTGTCTTAGGACATATCATCTCGCAAAATGGCATAGAGGTTGACAAAGCAAAGATTGAGGTCATTTCCAATCTGCCTCCTCCCCGTTGCGTCAGAGATATCCGAGCCTTCCTTGGCCATGCCGGTTTCTATAGACGGTTTATCAAGGACTTTAGCAAGATTGCTAGGCCCTTGACGCTTTTGCTGGCCAAGGATACACCTTTTGACTTCAACTCGAGCTGTGTGACTGCATTCGAGTCACTGAAACGCTCACTCACTTCTGCTCCCGTTCTTTCCTCACCTGACTGGACGCACCCATTCGAGATTATGTGCGATGCATCCGACTTTGCCATCGGTGCTGTCCTTGGACAGCACATCAACAAGATGCCGCATGTAATCTATTACGCGAGCCGAACCCTGAACGACACCCAACTCAATTATACAACGACTGAGAAGGAATTCTTAGCTGTTGTATTTGCTCTAGAAAAGTTCAGGCCCTACCTCATCGGCTCTCCAGTCATTGTCTACACTGACCATTCTGCTCTGCGCCATCTTTTTGCGAAGAAAGATGCCAAATCTCGGTTAATACGTTGGATCCTCTTGCTTCAAGAGTTTGACCTTGTCATTAAGGACAAACGAGGATGTGAAAACGTAGTTGCCGACCATCTCTCACGACTTCCTTCTTCGCCTTCGCTTCCAATTCCGATCAATGACGTTTTCCCGGATGAACAACTCTTGACAGTATCTTGCGAACCCTGGTTCGCAGATATTGTGAACTATTTGGCCACGGGATTGCTACCGACCGAATGGTCACGTCAGGACAGACTTCGCTTCTTATCCCAAGTAAAACACTTTTACTGGGACGAACCCTACTTGTTCAAGTACTGTCCCGACCAGATTATTCGTCGGTGTGTCCCTGATGAGGAATTCAAGAGTGTGCTGTCATTTTGCCACGATCAAGCGTGTGGCGGGCATTTTGGGCCCAGAAAGACAGCTGAGAAGATCTTGCAATGTGGTTTCTACTGGCCACAACTTTTCAAAGACGCTCACGACTATTGCAAGACTTGCTCCCGGTGCCAACACATGGGCCGGATATCCCGGAGGAACGAGATGCCGCTCCAACCGATCTTGGTTGTGGAGATTTTCGATGTTTGGGGGATAGACTTCATGGGGCCGTTTCCCAGCTCTTTTGGGAACTTGTACATCCTTCTAGCTGTTGATTACGTCTCTAAATGGGTCGAGGCTGTGCCCAGCCGGACTAACGACAACAAGGTTGTTGTTAGGTTCCTTAAAGAAAACATTTTCTCCCGGTTTGGGCACCCCCGAGCGATCATTAGCGACAATGGAAGTCATTTCTGCAATAGGACTTTCGAGGCCTTGATGCGGAAATACTCCATTAATCATAAGCTTTCTACGCCCTACCACCCCCAAACCTGCGGGCAGGCCGAAGTTTCAAATCGGCAAATCAAGCAGATATTGGAGAAGACGGTTTCCAAGAACCGTAAGGATTGGTCTCTGAAACTCACTGATGCCCTTTGGGCATTTAGAACCGCTTATATGACCGACCTTGGCATGTCTCCCTATCGGCTTGTGTACGGAAAAGCCTGCCACCTTCCTGTCGAAATCGAGCATCGCGCATTTTGGGCGATAAAGGAGCTGAATCTGTCTCTTGATGATGCGGGCAGCCATCGGAAGCTGCAGTTGAACGAACTGAACGAGCTTAGGGATGAGGCTTACGACAACGCGGTTGTCGTTAAGAATCGAACGAAGGTGTTTCACGATAAACACCTTTTGCGCAAAACCTTCGTACCTGGTCAGCAGGTACTGCTTTACGACACCCGACTTCACTTCCATCCTGGAAAGCTCAGATCTTGCTGGAAAGGGCCGTATTTTGTGCGGAATGTGTATCCGCAGGGCGCTGTGGATTTAGAGAATCCAAAGGACGGTTCACTCTTCAAGGTAAATGGACACCGATGCAAACCGTACCTTAGCGCCGAACCAACAGAGGAGCTCCTGTTCTTACAGGAGCCGGTTTACCCTGAATGATCTTCCTCTGCCTACCTCCAAACTTCGGTTATCCAGCCAAGAACAGCGGACACTGTTCCAAATAAGTTTGGGGGTATGTACAAACCATTTTGTATATATTTGTGTATATTCTTTTTCTTTTTTTATTAAAAACAAAAACAAATAAAAATTTGTATATTGCTAACCGACAATTTTGAACCTTCCACTACTCTCTTCATGCAATGACAGTGAGGACACTGTCCAGTTTAAGTTTGGGGGTACGCTCGGTACGCATTTCTTACCTTCGCATTCATATGTATATTTTGCATCTGCATATTAAAATCCATAAAATCCATAAAAATTTGAAAATTTTCTAAAAAATATAAAAACTTTTTTGTCAAGTTAGCTTGTGGAAGAACTCTGATTCAACATTCGACGGTTTTTGTTTGAAAAAAAAATAGGAATAACTAAATCTTATGTTTGGATTTTGAAAACCTGAAAGATAACTCTCCTTTGAAGTTAACTATAGCTGATATACGTCTTTACATCACACTACACGTGTCGTAAGATTTTGGGAATTAGATGACAAGTCTTTCATGTTTAAACTTTTAAACAGATAAATGATTTTCTGAGGATCAAATAAGTTTGTTCTGAAATAAGTAATGTCAAGAATAGTTTATGAAGTAAAGCGAATATGAAGGAATGTTATTGATGCCGTAATTGGAGCTAAGTCTGAAAAATAACCCATCGGAAACTTGATTGGAATGATTACACACCAAACCCACTAAACACGTCTTTTATCCAAAAAAAATAATTGAACTGCCGGTTATATCTCCGTTCGTATTAAATCATCTGATTTTCACGCCAAACTGTCTTTTGTTTTTGGACCTAGGTAACTTGAGTAATTAAGTCCGCTGGGGTGTTTCTACACCTAATGCCCTAAAACCAACTGGTTTGGGTGCATTGGCCCAAAGCTCGCTAAGAAGCCTAGAAAGTCCAGTTTAAAACAAAGTCAAGCAAGTGTTCTCTCCGAGTTAAAATTCCTAACGGTTCTTTGTGTGAGAATAATCTTGATAAAAGACAGGCTTTTATAAAAATTTTAGCGGAGATATGAAGGTTTTATTCTATGATAAAGACTATTGCACGTTCACAGAGGTGTGTATGAAATGAAAACAAGAAAAAGGTGGAGTGAAAAATACGACTTAGCTTCCTGTTAAGGAAGATAGAAATTCTGAAGTTGAAACCTTACTGGAAAACGAAACTTGAAAAATGCTTAACTCTTTATAAAACTTATGTGATCCTTTTTAAATTGTTATCTGGGCTTTATTGTGCGACATGATGACTTTAATCGATCCTTCTGGAACTTAACGACACTATTTGCACTGCACGTAAAGACATATAAAATCTGTAGTTAAATAAGATGTGAGGTGTGAAAAATAAAGGTTCGATGGTCTAGACTTAGGATTATAGAATTGTTATTTTCTAAAACAAAACTTTAGGGTTTGAAGCTTAGTTATTTTACGAAACCAACTTGACCGGATTTTGTGGGTAGTATCCGCTGAAAACCCTCAGGAGACAACACTCCTCCTACTAGGGACACCTAGAGGTTTAACGGCTTGTTGCACATGCTCAGTGCAATCGCGTTCCCTGCGAAAGTGAGGTTAGGAAATTTTTTTTGTGAATAAATGGACTTTGCTCGGGACGAGCAAATGATAAGTTTGGGGGTATTTGTTCATATCAGATTTTTGCATTTTCATACCGCCCAAATTTTATCACATTGCATATCCGTAGATACTCTTGAGCCGTGTTTGCTAGTAAATTGCAGGATACAGGTTCTCGGTTCCAAAACGGTGAAATTCATGGAAAACACGACAAAATCCGGGTTCCTGCCAACCACAGATAAAACACGGTCTCCGCTCTTCATCCGTATGCTGCCAGATATCAATAGGAAGACAAAAGGTCAAATCAATGTCATTCTCATGCACAAGGCTCAATGGTAGCACAAGATCCAAGAGATCTACGCGGAGCTCGAGGCAAATCATGACAAAATCTTGACAAAAAGTCCACCTTTCCCTCAATAGAAATTCTGGAAAAATCGGGGAGCCAAATTGAGAAAATACATATTCCAGAATATTGTACACAGCAAAACAGGGTGCCACAAAAAAGACCAAGTGCCAATTCATCAACAAGGCCGCGGATCCGCGGCCAAAGTAGGGTCCAGGCCGCGGATCCGCGGCCGTTCTGGCGCCAAAGCTGCAGGAATTTCAGGGGTAGAATTGTCTTTTCGTGTGTGGTCTGGTGGTTGCCCTAGGGTTTCATTCTCTGGCCTATAAATAGCCCAGAACTTTGTGAAGAAAGGGGGTCCATTCTTGTATTTTCTTTTTCTAGGATTTAGTTCACTTGTTCTTCTTCTTCTCATCTCTTCTCCATTAAACTTGTAGTGAGCTTTGTGAGGGAGGAATGATAAATAAAGAAGATCAATTTGTTATCATGCTTGTCTTACTTTTATTATAATTGTTGTAACTTTAAATTCGTTAAGTAGTTGTTGTTATTTCCTTGTTGTTTCTTTCTTCTCTTTTTTCTTTTATATGACAATGATACTTACGCTTGATCCTCGCCAAGGTGAGGTCGCAAATAGTTAGTCGTATTCTTCTAATCTCCTTCTTTCTATCTTCCTCTTTTGTGTTGTTTTATTTTTCCGTATTATGATGTGTGAGTAGTTCATTCTTGTTAGGGTAGGATAAGGGAAGTTTGAGAGAAGGAAATCTCTCTCACTCTTTCCTTGCCCAACAGCTTAAATCGACTCCCGTTAATCCAACCACAATCCGCTCCTTACGGCACCCTATCCTACATGATAGCGGTGATTCCGTAGTGAGACCGGTTGTGGTTGGATTAACCGGAGGTTATGGCTAAGAGCCAAGAACGGACGGACAAGCACCAAAAGGAAGACTTATGCGTTGGAAAGCCTAGCTTATACTCGCAAAGTCCTTCCTAGTCGTGCTAATCCCCGTTGTTGCCGATTACCGTAACACGACATTAAGAGGGGCAACGAAAGATGTGGAGACTCCTAACTCAAACTAACCTAATCCTAACCCTAACATGCTCTCTTTAATTATCAACTCAACACTTAGATAACTACAAAAAAAATCTGAACAACCGGACTTAACTCGTCGAAAAACACATAGAAAAAGATTCCCATCTCCCTGCGGACGACCCGTACTCAACCGGCTAGCTACGTGCGAAACCGTCTTGATTGCGGTATTTAAAACTTAAACTTGAACACGCTCGTATCCTAACAATCACTTGCGACCCTAAAATTTCACAAACACATCACATAAGCTAAATATCCTACGTCGACAAAAAGATAACTAAACGCATGGATAACGCCCAGAAAATTACACTGCGCACTAAACGCGCACGATATCAGCAAAAACCCTAACTAGGTTGCCAAACTATGGAACACCATGTTTAGACTCCGATCGTCCCGATCGCGCAAACACAACACAAAAAAATACGAGGAAGATAATAGATATCACCTCGCAACGACCAATTGAACCCACGTCGGAAAAACACCGAAACCTAGTAAGAAACTTATCGCAATATTTTGCACAAGTCTAAAACTAAAACCATTTTAGCAGTTCCAAATATCGCAAAGCGGCTTAACTATATTATCCAAACTGTTTCCATAATTTTAAACCCACCCAATTAGGTTTTATTAAAACCTAGTAAGAAAAAACTTCATTAGTTAACTTAGGAATTATCAATAATTATCATTCACAAGATCAAGTTTCCAAAGTCCTCATTTTAACCATTATCCATCACAAACCCTAAATTGATTTTCTTTAAAATTATAAAGAATGAATTAAACATAAGATTAAAGCTATAATAATCCAATTAATTAGCTATCTTAATGATTTAGCATAACAAAAGAGGATTGGGGTTAGAATTTATACCTCTCGAGAACAAATTCTAGCAACATGATTCTATCAACTTTTGCCTCCAAAGATCAAGTTTTTCATGAAGAACTAAGCAAGTTTAGTGAAATGAAATGATGGTTAAAGTTTTATTTAAGGTTTTGTGGATTTATTTTGGAATTTTTGAAGAGTTTTTGAGTGAAAGAGAAGAAGAAATGAGCTTGGAAAAATTTTGGGGCAGAAATGGGGGAGGCTCGGCCAAGGGGTGATGGGGGAGGGGGTGTTTGTGTAATAAAAATGAAGAAAGTTCTAGCTTAAAGCAATAAATGCTTCATTAATTGAAATTGCCACCCATTTCATTCTTTTTCTTTTCTTTAAAAACATTAATCCTTTTGCACAAAAGATCTAGATATTTTAAGAGAATCTTCTAAACTAATTCTAGTGATAAGATTCAAATGATTCTCATTAGAAATAATTTAATCCAAATCAAAAATGTAATTACCACTTAAAATAATATTTAATTAGGGAAAAATTCTATATGAACCAAAACTTCCCATTGACCTCCAAAGATCGCACACTAGCTTTATTCTAGCTAAACTAGGTGCCGGCAAATCTGTACAGAGGTTTGATCACAATCGGGTTAAAACGGAAAATACTGACTATTTTACCCTAAAACGAAAAAATTCGTATAACGATTTCTAAAACGTTACAATCTCCCCCTTATAGAAATTCGGTCTCCGAATTAAAATTTAACTACGCGTACTTTCGAAGAGATGAGGGAATTTCTTCCGCATCTCGCTCTCGGCCTCCCAAGTGATCTCCTCACTAGTAGGGCTACGCCAAAGAATCTTCACAGATGGTAAGACCTTTGACCGAAGTTTCTTCACCTGCCGATCCAAAATAACTACCGGCTGCTCGGTGAACGAAAGATCGCGCTCAAGCTGAACGGTCTCATGCTGAATCATATGGGAAGGGTCATGAAGGTATCTACGAAGTATCGACACATAGAAAACGGGGTAAACATCCGGAAAACTAGGCGGGAGCGCCAAACGATAAGCAACAGAATCCACTCGCTCAAGGATCTCGAAAGGACCTACAAATCTGGGACCGAGTTTCCCCTTCCTCCCAAATCGCATAACGCCCTTCATCGGAGAAATCCTCAGGAATATATGATCCCCCACTGCGAACTCAAGTCTGCGACGACGACGGTCGGCATATGACTTCTTCCTGCACTGGGCTGCTCTCATCCTGTTCTGAATCAGCTGGATCATCTCCGTAGTCTCCTGAACTAGCTGGGGTCCCAAAACTCTACTCTCGCTGAGTTCGGTCCAACAGACTGGCGATCGACACTTCCTACCATACAAAGCCTCAAAAGATGCCATCTGAATAGTCTCCTGAAAACTGTTGTTGTAGGAGAACTCAATCAACGGAAAGTGACGATCCCAACGGCCACCAAAATCAAGCACACATGCATGGAGCATATCCTCCAGAGTCTGTATAGTCCTCTCCGACTCACCGTCGGTCTGTGGATGAAAAGCGGTGCTAAAACTCAACTGGGTACCCAAAGCTTCCTGAAGCTTCTGCCAAAGACGGCTAGTAAACTGGGTGCCTCTGTCAGATACTATGCATGTGGGAACACCGTGCAAACGCACAATCTCATCTATGTACAACAGAGCATACTGAGCATAACCGAAAGTGGTCTTCACTGGAAGGAAGTGAGCCGCTTTCATCAACCGGCCAACAATCACCCAAATGGAATCATACCCTCGACTGGTCTTGGATAGACCCACAATAAAGTCCATGGAAATCTTCTTCCATTTCCACTCCGGAACGGGTAAAGGCTGCAACTCTCCAGCCGGTCTCTGATGCTCAGCCTTGACTTGCTGACAAATCAGGCACCTCGAAACGAAGTCCGAAATATCGCGCTTCATCTCTTCTCACCAGTAAAAGTCTCTCAAGTCACGGTACATCTTGGTGGAACCTGGATGAACGCTAAAGGTCGACTGATGTGCCTGCTCTAGGATCTCGCGTCTCAATCCATCAGCATCTGGTACACACAAGCGAGTCCCGCATCGTAGCACACCCTGGTCATCAATCATGAACTCCGAAACTGTACCCTGCCGAACAAGCTCAAGAATCTCAGACAAAAGGGCATCACTGGGCTGTGCCTCACGGATACGATCAAGCAGTAGTGGACGGGCGCGGACATGAGCAAACTGTCCCCTACGGAAGTGAACTCGAACTACACTCTACCATCACACAAGAGCCGCCAATCTGCAGAAAACTGTCGCTGAACTGCGCTCAACTGGGACAAGATACCCCCGGGCCTACGACTCAAAGCATCAGCTACCACATTCGCCTTGCCCGGATGATAAAGGATCTCACAATCATAATCCTTCACAAGCTCCATCCAACGGCGCTGTCGCAGATTCAGATCCCACTGCTGGAAGATGTACTTCAAGCTCTTGTGATCCGTGAAGATCTGACATGACTCCCTGTACAAGTAGTGTCTCTAAATCTTCAACGCAAAGACCACCGCGGCCATCTCAAGATTGTGAGTGGGGTAATTCTCCTTGTGCTTCTTCAGCTGCCTATAAGCATAAGCAATCACTCTATCATGCTGCATCAGTACACAACCGAGCCCCACTCGAGAAGCATCACAGTAAACAACAGAGCCGCCTAATCCAGAAGGCAAAAATAGAACTGGTGCTGTCGTCAACCGAGTCTTCAACTGCTGAAAACTCTGCTCGCACGCATCAGTCCAAAGAAAAAGAACTCCCTTCCGGGTCAGTCCAGTCAGCGGTGCTGCGATACTCGAGAAATCCTGCACAAAACGGCGATAATAACCAGCTAAGCCCAAAAAGCTGCGGACCTCAGTCACCGATACAGGTCTGGGCCAAAGCTACACAGCCTCGATCTTCCTCGGGTCCACAAGAATACCATCACCAGTCACCACATGACCCAGGAAGTCAACTCTATCAAGCCAAAATGCGCACTTTGAGAATTTAGCATACAGCTGGTGCTCTCTCAATATCTACAAAGCAATCCTCAAGTGCTGCTCATGCTCCTCACGACTCCTAGAGTAGACCAGTATGTCATCAATAAACACAATAATAAACTGGTCGAGGAACGGCCTGAAAATCCGGTTTATCAAATCTATGAATGCTGCTGGATCATTGGTGAGTCCGAATGACATCACCAAAAACTCATAATGCCCATAGCGCGTACGAAAAGCAATCTTCGGAATGTCATCATTCCGAACCCGCAACTGATGATAACCCGAACGCAAATCAATCTTAGAAAAATGTTTCGCACCCTGGAGATGATCAAATAAATCGTCAATGCGAGGTAAAGGATACCTATTCCGCACCGTAACTCGGTTCAATGGACGATAATCCACACACAAGCTCAAACTGCTGTCCTTCTCCTTGACGAACAGAACAGGAGCTCCCCACGGCGAAACACTCGGATGCACAAGTCCCCTATCAAGTAATTCTTGCAATTGATCTTTAAGCTCTCTAAGCTCTGCCGGATCCATCCGATAAGGCGGTATAGAAATAGGCTCCTTGCCAGGAATCAGATCAATGCAGAACTCAATATCGCGCTCTGGCGGCATCCCTGGTAACTCATCTGGAAAAACGTCGGGAAACTCTCGCACTGTACAAACCTGGTCCAACGACTCCATTGTGGCTCCAGTATCATAAATGAAAGCCAAGAATCCCCGACAACCTATCCTCAAAAGCCGACTAGCGCAAAGGACAGAAATCAAACTGTGAGGGGCGGCACCACGGTCCCCCTGCACCACAAACACTGACTCGCCGGAAAAAAAACCCAACTGTCTTCTCGCGGCAGTCCACGGACGCGTAGCAAGTAGCTAACCAGTCCATGCCCAGCAGAACATCGAAGTCCAGCATCTCAAGAAGGATCAAGTCGACGGACAGATCTCTGTCACCAATACGGACAACACATGACCGGAACACGTGTCGTGCAACAAATGACTCTCCAACAGGAGTAGTCACGACAAGCGGCTGATCTAGCAAAAATGACTTTCGGCCTAACCTCGGCACGAAGTGCGTAAAAACATACGAATGCGTAGATCCCGGATCGAAAAGAACATGCGCATCATAAGAACATACAAAAAGGATACCTGAAACCACAGTATTGGACGCCTACGCGTCCTGATGAGTCAAGGCAAACACCCGAGCCTGCCCTCTACCAGCAACTGGCTGATCTCCGCCTCTACCACCCTGCCCTCTCGGTACAAAACCCCTATGACCCCGATCTCTCTGCACATGAGTCTGACGCGGTGCAACAACCGGCATAAGGGGCAACGCCCTCTGAGGAGGAGAAGGTGGTAAGGTAACCTGCAGTACAGCTGCCTCGCTCACACGTGGCTCAGCACAATCTCGAACCCGATGCCCCATACTCCCGCACCGGTAACATCCAGATGCAAACTGCTGACCCTCCTGAGGGTAAGAACTAAAAAGCCGACCTCGTCCCGAACCTCCACTACCTCCAGTATCTGAACGGGAACTGTCACGGCGTCTAAACGCTCGCCTCCCCGTCGAATCACCAGTACGAACCCTCTTCGGTTCCGGAGCAACTGACGACTCAGAAAGACGCTCCTCCACCAATAGGGCTGCATCCACTGCTGCCGCATACGTGTCACAATGCTGAATGCTGATGGCTAGGAACAACTGGGTAAGCAGGCCGCGAACAAACCTCTTCACTCTCATCTCCTCAGTAGCCACCAAGTTCGGAGCATACACAGACAGCTCGGTAAACAGTACATCATACTCAGACACCGTCATCCCCGGAGTCTGGCATAATGATTGTTCGTTATTTTTAAGCGTGCCCGTTTTGAAATCAAAGAATTAACCGCAATCAAGACGGTGTCGCTTGGTAGCTAGCCGGTTGAGTACGGGTCGGTCCACAGGGAAAACGTGTCTTTTCTTATTGTTCTAACGAGTCAATTCCTATTTGTGGTAGGTTTTGATTTCTATAAAAACTGAAATTGAATTTGATTTGGATTAAAACCTTGCTAGGGTTACGATTAGGTTAGTTTGGAAAGTTAATTTTACTCACCGCTTTCTTTGCCTTAATTAAGAACTTAGGTGTTAAGGTAATAGTTAAAAAAGGGGATTAGCACGACTAGGAAGAAACGTAGTTTCTTCCCTTTAGTCCTTGTCCGTCCTTTCTTAACTCTTATCCTTAACCTCTATGTAAATCAACCACGACCAGTCTAACTAGGGAATCACCGCTATCTCATAGGATAGGGTGCCATAGTGAGCGGTGGGTGATTGATTTATATAGAGTCCTAATTTATAAAGTTAAACGGGCAAGAAATGAGTGAGAGATTTCCATCTCTCAAACCTACCCAATCCTAACCCTAACAAGTGAGGAACTACTCACTCATTAAGGAATTAACAATAGAATTCATTTTTTTTAATTTTTTAATTTTTTAATTATCTAATTAACGTGCAGATAATAAAAGACAGATATGAAAAATTGTAGAAATATAAATTGCAAATAAGGAAAATTCAAAATAAAAACTTACATTTATTGATGCACTCTTTGACGATTACAATGGAATGAAAATTTTAAATTAGAAAATAAAAAGAGGCATCTCAAAAGAGGCACACCCCAAAAGAGGCTGTAGGCTTTCCTATTTATAGATAGGAGAAACCCTAGGGTTTACATCTGATCCACGTCTGAAATTACATTACTACCCTAAGAAAGCCGGGTCAAAGCACCGACACCACCGACACTTTGCACTGACACGTGCACAGCACGGCCGCGGATCCGCGGCCAGAAGCCTTGTTTGGCCGCGGTTCCGCGACCATCTTGAAGGATCTTTGGCTCGTTTTTCCAGGGTTGCTTTATGTTTACTTTTTCTCCTATTTTCTTCATTTGCTTCTTCAGACTCTTTTCTACTTTCTTCCAGATTTCCAACAGTGCAGAATTTGTGGACTTTTACCGTTAGCTTCGTGTTGAAGTCTTGAATCTTGTGCTGCCCTCGTACTTTGTGCAATCGAACTGTTCATTGATTTTCATTTGTTTCTTAAACTGTAGGCGGCATCAAATAGATTCATCTATTCGTTGGTCGTAGTCTCACATTTGTAGCGTCTTTTCATGAATTTCACTGTAACGATCTGAGAACCTGTAACTTGCAACTATTTAGCAGACATAGATCAAAAGCACCTATTTATTTGCAATATGATTAAGAATAGGGAATATAATGATACAAAATTCTGATATGAACAAATACCCCCAAACTTATCTTTTGCTCATCCCGAGCAAAACTATTTATTCTCGAATAAACCTAACCTCACTTTCACAGGGAATCGCGATTGCACTGAGCTCATGCAACAAGCCGTTAAACATCTAGGTGTCCCTAGTAGGAGGAGTGTTGTCTCCTGAGGGTTTTCAGCGGATACTACCCACAAAATCCTATCAATTTGGCCTATTGACTTTCATTTTTCAATTCGGTGTTCTAGCAAGAAATTCTATTATCCTTAACTTAGAAATTATCAACCCGTATTTTTCACACTTACTTATCTTTTAACTTAAGATCGTATATGTTCTGCAAATTTACGTAGCTTTCAGCATCTTTTGAATTTTCCTTCTAAGGTTCCATCTCAACTTAGGAATTTTTATTATCTCTACTAAAAGTATAAGCCCTATCTTTCATTCCTATCTCTCATCCAAACCCCAATCATATACCCCTACGTGTGTGTATGTATCACCCCTACACTTGGAAATTCAATTCAAGCTATTATACTCTTGTCCATCGTCCAAAGTACTTTTAGTTGGTGAATTTTAGATGAAATTGCTCACACATCCTTCATGCTACCGTTAATACTTCTTGAGGTACTAACGACCGATTACAAAATGTGTTCACGCATTTAGGCGTAATTCCTCGTCTTGTAATACCTAAGGCTGTAGCAGTGACTCTCAAACCAGTTGGTCTAAGGCACTAGGTGATAAAGCACCCTCGCTATATATTTTTTATTTTACACAGCCTTAAGTAATTACAAAACCAGTGTTCATTTTTTTATATCTCTTTATTCACACTTATAATTTTATTTATTTTTTTCTCATACTCAGGATTTTAGATAAGAGCAATTCAAGGTATCCTCTACTATCCCAAGTTTCAAGGTGCGTGTATGTGCGAGTTGTAGGGCATATATTTTCAGAATTTAGACTAAAGGTTCGGAATTATTTTTCAGACTTACACTTCAATAAAAATTTCAATACTCTTCCCTTATTTTGACTTAGCCCAAGAACTGAACTCAAAAATTGCCTATTTCTAAATAAATAGTAAGGACATATATTTTCTATAATTAAACTTTAAGAGAGGTTATTTTTAGGGTTTTTAATTTACTAAGTTTAGGATCTAGTTCTTCCCTACTATTCAACCGTCATGTTGCACTTAAGTCAAATATGGGCAACATTAAATTTTTCAATTTTTCAATTTTTTCAATTTTTATGTGTTTTAAAATAAGTATACAAATGCAAAAATATACATATGAATGCGAAGGAAGAAAGCTTACCGAGCACACCCCCAAACTTAAACTTGACAGTGCCCACACTGTCATGCCACAGCAAGAGAGTCAAAATTGTCGGCACTCCCCTGTTTTTTTATTTTTTATTTTTTTTATCTTTTTTTATTATTATTAACAGAAAAAGAAACAAAATATATATACAAAAAGGACCTCCCCAAACTTAAGTGAAACAGTGTTTCCACTGTTGAAGCATTAAAGTTCAGAGTTAGGGAGGAGAAAAACACAGTATCAAGCTATACAAGGCCTTACACAGGCCAAAGGTTAGCATCAACCATTCAAAATTTTTATCGTTATAATGGTGTGGTTAGTGAAAGAATGGAATATAAAGAAAAGAAATGAGAAACACACGAGATCATGTGGAGATAGAAGCAGTATACAGGCTTGGTAGAGGAGAAGAATGGCGGAAGGGACAAAGAAATGGTGGTAGTTCAACTTCTTCAGGTGGGGTTGATTAATCACAAAATCCGTGTCATTTAGGAATGCAAGTTCGTCAGCAAAAAGTTCTTCAAAACTCTCATCGATGTAATTGAACATTTTGCTGTCAGTAAGTTTTGTGCCAGAATTTATCATACTTGATTTGTCAAAAATTATAGAGGTAGGAGACTCGAAAAACTCATCTATCTCATTTTCAAAAGTATCCAAATCAAGTTGGCTTTCTGGAATGATCAAACTTGAAATATCGGATTGTGATTCATCAACACTCACTGAAATTATAGGAAGAATAGAAGAGGAACGTGAGAAAGTGGGAGAAAGAAGTTGAATACGAACTTGAGGGTGGAGATGGAGTGTATAAATTAGCACAATTTGTAATGACCGATGTGTAAAAAGCGATTGTGCTAATCTATCAACCCACTGAGAAATGAAGTCAAATCCCTCAAGATTCGTGAGAAAACATGGGTATGTCGAACTTGGTAAAGCAGACATTGAAAATAAAAGGGATACGGTTTTTTGCGCGGTCGGAACGACAGAAAGGATGAAGGGGATTGATTTAGGAAGTTTAACAGTTAAAGGTTCAGGAGGATGAATTGGAAAATCCGACTCATCAAACAAAACTGGTCCATCCTCAATACTATCCTCAATACTCTCCTCAAAATTTAGCTTATCCATGCAATTCTCATCAAATTCAAGACGCATATGAAGTTTGGGAGAAACATTTAATGTCTCGGGATGATGGATTGGAAAGAAAAACTTATCCAAATTTGTGGGTTCATCATCCAAAATATTCTCAGTATCAATATCCTCGATCAAGTGAAAATTAAATTTCTCAGACACCTCATCAAAAGCATGGATATTAATCAATTCAGGTTCTAGAGTGGAAGTATAGAGGTCAAAAGGATTAGGTGTGGGTTCACTCGAAAGGGGCCCTTCATAATCTGGCAAATCAAACACTACAAAGCCGTACAACTCATTAGACGTTTTATCTTCAACTGGTGAATCATTTGAAACATTTGATAGACATTCAAAACCAGAGTTATGGGATTCAATTGGGGATGGGTAGGTTTGATTTGGAAGTGTGTACAGCTCACTCTCACCTCTCAAATTCTCAATCTGTCCAACTGCCTCATCATACATTGGAAAATTTGGAGTTAGTTGGAAACTAGCTGCCGGGTCACTAGGTTGTATAAGGGCAGCCATGGACGCATTCAAATCCTTAATCTGTTGTCTTGACGCTACCATAAAATCTTTCAACGACTGTTCCAGACTAGACTTGGGTTGTGAAGGGGTTTCCGTAAAAGATTCAAAGTTGTTTGGATTCTAGAAACTTCCAAATGGCTGTGTAGAAGCAATGTCTAGGGAATGTGCAACAGTTGGGTAAGATGGATAGGAATTGAATGGTTGGACAGTATTAGGATCAACATTTGGATAAAAATGTGAATGGAATTGTTGATCCCAAGAACTGAAAGTGTTGAAAGGAGTGAAAGATCGGCTACGAGATTGTTCAATATGTTCAGCAATAGACATGGGTTTTGGAGTTACCACCGGACTCTCAAAAGGGGTATCAACGTAAGAAGGTGGTGAAAGTTGAAACGGTTGATATAAAGTGGATTGCGGAGTCCAATTGTTTCTCCTAGACGCGTCTATTCGATCTTTCAAAGAAATTTTGGGCATGGAGGAGTCGTCCGAAATTCGACCAAAACAATGCGCGTAGAAAGTAATGTTTGATTGAGAGTACCAAAGTTCGGCAAGAGTTTTGCGAGGTGGGGGTACCATGATGTCAGAAAGGAGAAGAAAAAGAATGTGATGATTTTTTTTCTTTTAATTTTTTTAATTTAAAATTTTTTTTTTAAAAAAAAATTGTTTGTTTTTTGTGTTTTGAAATTTTTTGAAAGTGTTTTTTTTAAGAATGAGTTTTGCAAAAATTTGTACGAAACTACGGCACAATTTCAAACAATCACAATTTGAACATGCACAATCAAGCCTAGAGCTAGGGTCTCTTAAGTCAACTAGACTGCTTCTAACTGATCCAAAGGACAAGTTGTGAGATATCCCTCAAATCGCCTCTTCACCGCCAATTGTGGTCAGGTAAGCACAAGTGAAGAAAGGAGAGATCCGCTCACGAATCACTGTAAGACTGACCTTTTAAAATTACCTTTCCCACTTGTCTAGCCTAGGCATCACAAATTCAGGTTTAGCTAAACGACCGATTGCCCACAACCTTCCTCTGTCCTAATGAGCACGACAGTCCTTAGTTGGCTGAGTCTAAATATTTTTTAATTAAGCTCAAGGGTGATGCGTATGCTTTTAGTGATTTCTGGGGTCTTAGGAAGGGTAATGAAATCCCCACCCAATCTGGATTGGTGTTATAGCCCCTTAAAAGTCCGGTTTAAAAAATGCAAAGCAGTAAACACACAAAAAATCTAAAACACTTTCAAATTTTTTTATTTATTTGGCAGCGCAAAGAATCCTGCACAAAAGCAATTTATTGGAGAGGGAGAGGAATTTTGCGCAAAGAACCCTGCAGGAAATTTTTTCAGTGGACTACAGAGGGCAGAAGAGAGGAGAAGAATGCTTACAGAGAAGTTTCCAGTTGCTGACGTCAACAGAGTACCGCGGTTCCGCAGCAGAATGCTCCCTTTAGCCGCGGTTCCGCGGTTGTTCAGTTGGATCTGGCCTCCAAAATCTTTCTGTTATCTGTTGTGGTTCTCCTCTGTATGTTCAGATCTGCTGTTTGCTGTTTTGTTCACTGGATTTTTCTAGATCTGAATCTGTTCGTCTTTCCGTTCCTGCACAATTCACACGTAAACCCTTCAAAAAATAATAAGATGATAATTTTTTTTGTTTTTATATTTTTCAGTTTTTTATGATTTTTTAATTTTTAATTAACCCAAAATTACAAAAAGAAAATAACTACCATTATCCCCGGCAATGGCGCCATTTGATTGTTCGTTCTTTTTATGCGTGTGCGTTTTGAAATCAAAGAATTAACCGCAATCAAGACGGTGTCGCTTGGTAGCTAGCCGGTTGAGTACGGGTCGGTCCACAGGGAAAACGTGTCTTTTCTTATTGTTCTAACGAGTCAATTCCTATTTATGGTAGGTTTTGATTTCTATAAAAAACTGAAATTGAATTTGATTTGGATTAAAACCTTGCTAGGGTTAGGATTAGGTTAGTTTGGAAAGTTAATTCTACTCACCGCTTTCTTTGCCTTAATTAAGAACTTAGGTGTTAAGGTAATAGTTAACAAAGGGGATTAGCACGACTAGGAAGAAACGTAGGTTCTTCTCTTTGGTCCTTGTCCGTCATTTCTTAACTCTTATCCCTAACCTCTATTTAAATCAACCACGACCGGTCTAACTAGGGAATCACCGCTCTCTCGTAGGATAGGGTGCCGTAGTGAGCGGTGGGTGATTTATTTACATAGAGTCCTAATTTATAAAGTTAAACAGGTAAGAAAGGAGTGAGAGATTTCTATCTCTCAAACCTACCCAATCCTAACCCTAACAAGTGAGGAACTACTCACTCATTAGGGAATTAACAATGGAATTCATTTTTTTTTCCTTTTTTTCTTTTTTAATTATCTAATTAATGTGCAGATAATAAAAGACAGATATGAAAAATTGCAGAAATATAAATTGCAAATAAGGAAAATTCAAAATAAAAACATACTTTTATTGATGCACTCTTTGACGATTACAATGGAATGAAAATTTTAAACTAGAAAATAAAAAGAGGCATCTCAAAAGTGGCACATCCCAAAAGAGGCTGTAGACTTTCCTATTTATAGATAGGAGAAACCCTAGGATTTACATCTGATCCACATCTGAAATTACAATACTACCCTAAGAAAGACGGGTTAAAGCACCGACACCACCGACACTTTGCATCGACACGTGCACAGCACGGCTGCGGATCCGCGGCCAGAAGCCTTGTTTGGCCGCGGTTCCGCGGCTATCTTGAAGGATCTTTGGCTCGTTTTTCCAGGGTTGCTTTATGTTGCCTTTTTCTCCTGTTTTCTTCATTTGGTTCTTCAGACTCTTTTCTACTTTGTTCCAGATTTCCAACAGTGCAGAATTTGTGGACTTTTACCGTTAGTTTCGTCTTGAAGTCTTGAATCTTGTGCTGCCCTCGTACTTTGTGCAATCAAACTGTTCATTGATTTTCATTTGTTCCTTAAATTGTAGGCGGCATCAAACAGATTCATCTATTCGTTGGTCGTAGTCTCACATTTGTAGCGTCTTTTCATGAATTTCACTGTAACGATCTGAGAACCTGTAAGCTGCAACTATTTAGCAGACATGGATCAAAAGCACCTATTTATTTGCAATATGATTAAGAATGGGGAATATAATGATGCAAAATTCTGATATGAACATGTAACGACTTAAGTCGGCACGCTCGCGCATCCCTGACGCTCGGTGGAAGAAAACGGGCGAGAAACACAGTCACAAAGTCAGCCCAGGTCATAGGAGCAAGACCCGCGGCTCTGCCCCTCTCCAAGGACTCACACCACTTCTGGGCTAGACCCTCCAGACGGAAACTCGCGAACTCCACCCATCTCTCGTCGGAGCATCGGAGCGAACGACAAATCCTGGCCATCCGGTCGATAAACGACTGCGGTTCCTCAGTAGCATTTGTGCCAGTGAACACCGGAGGCCTTAGCCTCATGAACTCTGTCAGTGACACGGTAATAATCTCCGGAGCTGTAACTGCGACTGCCGGAACAGTAGGTACCATCGTGGTCCCTGAAACGGGTGGAATAACTGCCTGCCCCTGCGCTCGAATGGCCTCCACTAAAGTCCCCATCATCTGGCGCAGGTCCTGCATACCATCCCTAAACATAGCAATGTGCTCTGGTACAACAGGCGTACCGCCCTGGTCAGTCCTCTCCTCAGACGAGTCGACTCTGACCTCGGCCCTCGCGGTCGCTCTCTGTGCCCTCATAGTCTTCGGCGGCATATAGGCTGGAAATTGAAACAAGATTCGATAAGGATACAGAAATCGAATCACAAGGATGTATAAAAGCACGGAAAGAATTCCAATCAACAAGTCCTAAGGTCACTTAGGCGGAGTACCGCATCGTAAGTATGCCGCGGAACATACACACGCTACGTTACTCTGCTTAAACTACCTACTCCATCATACCAAGGTCACCCTACACTCCGAAAGGTAAAACCTAGCGCTCTGATACCAACTTTGTCACGACCCAAAATTTGGCGCATGACCGGCCCTTAAACCACGTAACGTCTACAGGCGTACGTAATTTAAGTAAGCCGAAACCCAGAAATCTAAACCACCCCAAAAAGGGATAAATGGAGAAAAACATAGTTTAAAACATTCGGAAATCTCAAGTAAAAATCATTAACTTTAGTTTTCTTTCTTGAAAATTTCGGCAGCACCTCCTTTGTAAAAATTAGCCCCGAAAACGGGTACAACATAGATAAATATAAAGCATCCCAAACGGGAGCAAATCACGCCCAACGGAGGAGACAACCACCACAAACATATATACGACGCCGAAGCGAAGAAATATAAAAGAAAACTGCATAAAGAAGTAAAACTTTTCAACAAAACCGGCTCCCATGAGCACGGCACCCAAAGTCACCAAAATAATAATACAACACCGAATCCCCACAACTCGTCTCTTAGTCAAATACAAGAAGTGGTAGATGGAGAATACTAGATCCAACAAAAAGATATACAATGTACAAACGGATAACCGCAAAACCCACCTAAAAGCAAAGGCCTCACAGCCAACCGTAGCGGTATCCGCAAAAGTAAAGATGATAAGGCGCCCTGCCGCGACTACACTGAGGGTAAGCCCTGCAAAATACTGTGGCACAACGGGGGTGAGTTGCCAACTCGTGAATAGAAAATAACATCATACTGAAATCGCAAGTATGTACTAACAGCAATGATCAATAACATATAAGCTGGTAGATGAGTATTGAAATATAAATATGCAACTATCATGATCGAGGTACACCACTAAGGTACTATATCTACATGAATCAAATGCATATCAACTGAATACTGAGTGCGGGATAATAAATAATCTCATTCACAAATCATAAGCATGGAAAAACCCGGTGTAAATCAACAACACCCCAAATCCCAAAATACTCAGATCGGCCCCCAAATCCTGTAAGTCTCATGGAGCCTGAGTGTCAAATATCGACACATAAATACTCGTATCCATACGTTCCTTGAAACCCAAGTATCCCACTTCGACACTTGTGTTCCACGTATCGGTCTTTCTTATATCCATACGTTCCTCGAAACCCAAGTATCCCACCTCGACACTTGTGTTCCACATATCGGTCTCCAAAATCCATATATCTCTCGGAATATAAGTGCCTAACATCGACACTTGAAATTCCCAGATCGCATGAAAACATATCTCAGATGCGTAAATCCATGTAAAATAACATATGCAACATAAAACATCAATATGAGCATATCACGGGAAAAGTCCGCTATTTAAATGCATCAAGTCATTAAATATATCTCGCGGTTCCCAAATATCCAAATCCAAAATACATATATATACAACGTCCCATTCCACCGTTATATATGTTATAAAAACCTGATCATGTAACAATAACAAAGTATATGTGCGAGCATGTAGGTATAGTATGGCATATGTATAAGCATGTAGGTATACAGGTATGCTATATGTCATATGCGCTATCGCACCAGAATAAATGCCTCTATGTCGCTAACCATTAGCAAGGTATATCAATGAATATTTGTGTTGTGCGTATCATGGCAATTACCGACAGTGTGTGTGTGGCATATCATTGGTGCTCGTGCAACATGGACTGTCAATAATAGTGCAGTGTACAATGGATACAGGTTCAGGCACAACAAGTAATTATATGCAATGAAATTCATGCATCATCTCTATATGAGCATATAAACATGCTGCTAATATCATATCATATCTAGCCCTAACGCTGAATGCCATACGGGCGAATTCCCCATAGGTGTTAAATCTACTCACCGATGGTCTCGAGCTATGAAAATCCCACCACCTGCTTCCCCTTGTTCGCAGCGCCCGAAATCCCCGCTTGCGACCCTAAAATTTTACAAACATATCACATAAACTAAATATCCTACGCCAACAAAAAGATAACGAAACGCAAGGATAACGCCCAGAAAATTACACTGCGCACCTAGCGCACTAAATGCGGACGACATCGGCAAAAACCCTAACTAGGTCGCCAAACTACGGAACACCATGTCTAGACTCCGATCGTCCCGATCGCGTAAACACAACACAAAAAAATACGAGGAAGATAATAGATATCACCTCGCAACGACCAATTTAACCCACGTCGGAAAAACACCGAAACCTAGTAAGCAACTTATCGCAATATTTTGCACAAGTCTAAAACTAAAACCATTCTAGCGGTTCCAAACATCGCAAAGCGGTTTAACTATGTTATCCAAACTGTTTCCATAATTTTAAACCCACCCAATTAGGTTTTATTAAAACCTAGTAAGCAAAAACTTCATTAGTTAACTTAGGAATTATCAATAATTATCATTCACAAGATTAAGTTTCCAAAGTCCTCATTTTAACCATTATCCATCACAAACCCTAACTTGATTTTCTTTAAAATTATAAAGAATGAATTAAACATAAGATTAAAGCTATAATAATCCAATTAATTAGCTATCTTAATGATTTAGCATAACAAAAGAGGATTAGGATTAGAATTTATATCTCTCAAGAACAAATTCTAGCAACAAGATTCCATCAACTTTTGCCTCCAAAGATCAAGTTTTTCATGAAGAACTAAGCAAGTTTAGTGAAAGGAAATGATGGTTAAAGTTTTATTTTGGGTTTTGTGGATTTATTTTGGAATTTTTGAAGAGTTTTTGAATGAAAGAGAAGAAAAAATGAGCTTGGAAAAATTTTGCGGCAGAAATGGGGGAGGCTCGGCCAAGGGGTGAGAGGGGGGGTGTGTGTGTGTGTTTTGTGTAATAAAAATGAAGAAAGTTCTAGCTTAAAGCAATAAATGCTTCATTAATTGAAATTGCCACCTTTTTCATTCTTTTTCTTTTTCTTTAAAAACATTAATCCTTTTGCACAAAAGATCTAGATATTTTAATAGAAGCTTCTAAACTAATTCTAGCGATAAGATTCAAATGATTCTCATTATAAGTAATTTAACCCAAACCAAAAATGTAATTACCACTTAAAATAATATTTAATTAGGGAAAAATTCTATGTGAACCAAAACTTCCCATTGACCCCCAAAGATCGTGCACTAGCTTTATTCTAGCTAAACTAGGTGCCGGTAAGTCTGTACAGAGGTTTGATCACAATCGGGTTAAAACGGAAAATACCG
This sequence comes from Agapanthus africanus, assembly GCA_030015575.1. NCBI lineage: Eukaryota > Viridiplantae > Streptophyta > Magnoliopsida > Asparagales > Amaryllidaceae > Agapanthus > Agapanthus africanus. The sequence continues at coordinate 483,876,437 of CM057343.1, read as the reverse complement.
ACTATTTTACCCTAAAAAGGAAAAATTCATATAACGATTTCTAAAACGTTACATAGTCAATCTTCAATAAATTGATGATACTTCAAATTTTGGAAGATATAGTGTTGGGCAGACTATCATTTAAAGTGGGCATTGTATACGTTTGAGCTACGGTCCACACTACGAAAAAAATTAGAGAAAAGCTCGATAATTTATACAATAGAGTAAAGATAGAAGGAAATAATAAAAAGGATTTTCAATTATAAAGCGGTCATTTTTCCATCAAGTATGTAGGACTGCTAGACTACCAACAAGACTAGGAGGTCTAAAAGGAAATGATTGGAAGTGTATAAAAAAGTTAGAAGTCTTTAAGAGGACAAACACCACTTTTGGTCTGGCAGTGGGTATTATTAGCTTTGTCAGGTAACCTATTATTCTATAGGTCCTTATAAGGATGGATAACACTATTGATCAGCATGATGGCTCTTATAATTAACAGCGAGGCTTAAGGCGTAACCATTCTGTTTCACCATGTGATCTGCTACTATAGAGATTCCAGAAACCATTATGCCCACTTCGACGAAGTATGGCATTCAGCTGCTAAGGACAGGGGATCTGATAAGGGACTTCTTTGATCTGAAAAATTTAACTTCTGATGAGAATCCAATGTGTGTACATAGGTATGTAAATAGTATTGATGTTTTAATGAAAATGTGCAAATATTGTCTATGCTACTTTGATTGTTGCTAGCAACAATCAAAGTACCTTATGGTTTGTTGAAAATGATTTTTGAAGGAGATCAGATTTAATAATGTTTGGTTGATATCATCATAGTTTGGCATTTGATGATCTAATTAGATGAAGTTTGGTAGCGGTGGAAGTTATTTATCTTATCTTATCCATTCTTCTCGTTCAGAAAGAAAAAAAATTCAAATGTCTCCAAAAATTCAACAATAATAGCTCCTAATAAATAAAAATTATACCTTATGATGGGTTAGGACATGGGATCTGATAAGGGACTTCTTTGATCTGCAAATTCCACAAAATTCACAGTAATAGCGCCTAATGTCTCTGAAAATTGGTTTTTTGATCTCTTTCCCTTTCCGCATTCTGAGTTGCCATCTTTTGCGCACAAAAAATAATGATGATGATGATGATGATAAAAAAATAACCCTAGATCAAAACACATATAAACCAAACTATGACACTATCAAATGGAAATTAATTGATCCTTTATCGAATTTCCACAAGATCGTAACAAAAGATGCTAACTTTAGGGTTTCTTAAGTTTCTCCATACAAAATTAAAAGAAAAAAGAAAAAAAATAGGGATGAAATTTGTACCTGAATTGCAGAAATAAGGGTTTCTTCATATCGCCGAAAAGAGATGAGAAAATGCAAAACCCTATATGTATATATGACCTTGGGTAAATTACACTAAAATACCCTCAACTATCATCATTGCCTTTCACTAAAATACATTAAACTATGGTTTGTAAGGATGTCTTTTTCACCAACAACACTTAAGATATTTTTAATAAGAGAACGTTAACATAGTTTAGTGGGAAAAAAGAAACGTCCCTTCTTCCATAATAAGTTTTTGAACAATCAACGACTTAAAACTCAAAACCACAGTAAAGGAGAAATATATATTGCTTTTATTTCTATTTGCTCGTAGGCCGGAAATGCTTTCAAAGGAATTGAGTACGTCATTTAAAGCCACGGCCGATTTTGCATCACCTTTTCCAAAAACAAGAATATCATCGGCATAAAGAAAGGGAGGAATACCAAGAGAGCTCCTATCAATAGTTTCAAATTCACCGGAATCCATATTTTCTTGTAAAAGTTGAGAAAAAAAGTCATCACCAATGTAAATAAGTAAGGTGATAAAGGATCACCTTGCTGAAGACTGGAAGTGGAACAAAAATAGCCTTGATACAAGCTACTCAGATTTACCGAGAACATCGGTTTGTATATGCAGGCACAGATCCACTTGAGCCATCCGGTTCCGGAGATTTTGAAGTTTTTGCATTGAAAACCATATTTTTTATCTCATCATTAGTAATGGGTTTGGAAATGTCATAAATGTATGCTTCCTCTAGATTCGGTCCATTATCAATAGAATAAAATGAATACCGATGTGAGGAATTGTGTAGTTCTTCATAGAAGGACACGGATTTGAAAGTAATGATAGAGGGATCAAAAGTGGGTGCACCATCTTCAAGTTGGAATGAATGTATATGATGGTGCTCACAAGTAGGGATTTCCTATATCAAGGCACGTGGCAGATGTCAAGTATCCCACGTGCACCAACTAGCTACTTGAACTCTACGGAGCAGAGATAAGTACCGTGCAAGAGGGACATTTCTCGGTGCCTCGCCTCTGAGGTAGCATTTGACCTTTGAGGGACCTCTCCTGAGTGCGTTCCCTCTTCGCCTAACCATCAACCAATAGCTCATACCCGAACAATCATAGAGCCGAGCTTCCTCGGCTTCTTTGTGTTAGTGTATATGCCCTAGAGGCCATTACTGTATCATACTAGTTTGTATATTACTTGATGGAAGCTTGGGATATTCACAGTTGTATAGACAATCTTGCTCGAAATGGTAGTATGCTACTTGGTTTGTTTCTACTTTAATGTGTGCATGTGTTTCTTTTAGCATATCGCTTATACACATTAGTGGAGCCCTTAGGATCTTTGCTTGATTACCAGCGTTGTGATGGCAGTCACACTAGTAGGGGCTGGGTAATCTACAAGCACATCCTTATACAGGTCCCTAGTCGTTGGATTATCGAGACGGGGCATCGATACTCCGGAGTAGACCAGCGCATGCGCTTCTCATCCCAGTAGGGGAGATGGTCTGTCCCACAGCCATTAGTACGTCGTACTTGAGATAGTATGCGGGTGCTCGTTAGGTTACGAGTACACTGGACAGGACTCGTCGGGAACTGTTGGTTGGTACTATACCTATCGTCAGTTATCAGTTCCCAGGTGACATGAGTACAGCTTAGTCCGCTGACTTGACACCGTCACTTCGCCTCGAGTGTGTTCCCACTGTTCTTTGATTACTACCCTACCACGGCTCAAAGGAGTCGTGCAAACAGGAAGTAGTTGGGTGCAGTCCCGAAGCACTTAGAGACAGTGACGGTTAGACAGGATTTGTCTCTCCCGGTATTTGGGGTTGATATCGCGCTGTCTAGGAGAGCCATTACACAAAGTCCCTGGCCAGGGCAAGCGAGATATACTGGTAGATTTTCTAGTATTATCTCAGGGTGTTCTGGGCTACACTCCGACACGACTTGTAACGCTATTAGGGGACTGACGTTTACCGCCCCCTAGGCCCACCATGCGATATTCTCAGACGAACAGACCGGACTGTACGGAGATTGTCACATTCAGGCTCAGTAGGAGTTCGGATGGGTTTACCTCATCGGCCTTCTTATCGACATCTACCTGGGGACCGTTACGTACAGCTAGTGCCGCTTGCGGTTTGTGGTTAAACCCACTGCCAGTATAGTGTCGAGTCTTTAGAGTCCCACACAGAGAGTTTCCCTGCACTGGGCAAAAGGTGTAGTGGCCGTATGGTTTTACGGCAAGGCTACGATCACTTACGTACACTTGTGCGCGTATGCTGTTCGGGCAAACAATGCTAGTGGGCTTTGGTTTAAGACGGATCTTAGTATTGTATGGATGGATTAGTTTTGTCTTCTGTGCATTCGCATTCTACGGAATGCGGATGCGGGTGTGTATGCACGGTTGTGAGGAGCGAAGAAGGAGGAGGTGCCTCATTAGGGTTTTGACCGTTGGTTTGGTCAAAACCATTATGAGGTGGGGAAAATATTTACTAATCTTTTTAATGATAATTATGTTATGGCTAATTGCTTTGACCATTTGACCATGCTTGACCATGTTGACAATTTGACCATTGTTGACTTGGAGTTTTCTTGAGAGCACTAGATCCTTCTTTTGCTTTTTGGCTTTGGATTTGATTTGTGATGATAATGGTCATATCAGTGTAGCCATCAACTTTATCATGATAAAGATGAGTAATTATTTTGTTTTATGGATCATTATTCTCTTCTCATTCTCTCTCTTCAAGTGAGAAGCTCCTGATTGGTACGAAAAATTATTTTGTAGTAGTTAACCGCAATCAATAACGGTGTCGCATGTTGCTAGACCGAGATGAGTACGGGTCGTCCTCTGGGAAACGTTGAATCTTTTATTCTTACTTTAGATGTCTTGAGAAAGAGAGGAGGGAAAAAGAATGGTGTAGAATGGTTGTATGATCTAGATCTACGTTAAACACGGATGCAAAATATAGATCTAGATTAATTATGGATGTAGTTAATATAAAAAGGCGCCTGTAGGGTTCATTAGGATTTAGTAGTTATGGATGATTAATTAAAGATTACCCTTTTTATCCTATAATAGATTTAAAACTAGAACGACAGTGATGCATGTAGATTAGGGTTTCTGGAGGGAAAAGGAATCCCACTCTTAACCCCTATCTCGACATGGAACTCCGTTCATATCTAGCCTTTACCAAAACAATCATTAATCTAATCTCTAATCGCGGTCGAGACTAACAATGAATTGGTAGCGCGCTCGATTAGGACGTTAATGATTCTTTTGATAAAGTTTATAAACTTTATAGGACTTAAAAAGAGTTTAAGGATCTTCATCATCCATTAGCCTACCCTAATCCTACGAACCCTAACAAGCGGAGAATTACTCGCGCATGTTGGGAGAAAAAGAGATGGAGTGAGAAATCATAATGAAACTACAAAGAAATAGAATAAGAAAAAGAACTACCTTTATTAATCAACAAAACTCATTACACTTTGATTCCTTAGAAAATGATTACAAGGACTAGTTTGCTTCTCGATCTCTTCTAAGGAGGTAGATGAACCGTTGATGATCAGCCTGGATGCGTGAGCCGTCTTGGACTTCGTGATCTCGTCGGCTTGATAATTTTTCCAAGAGTCTCTCGGTCCATATTTATAGTGCCAAAGCCAGAACCCAAGCTTCTAAATTAGGAAGAAAGTAGCAAAGATTTTCTCCAGAAAAGCGCAGACCCTAACTCCCTAACATTGCCGCGGATCCGTGGCCCAAGGGGGAGTATGGCCACGGATCCGCGGCCATTCAATCTTAGCCCTTGATCAAATTTCTTAGGCTCTGTATTTGTGACATTTGGCGATCCTTGGAACCTTTGTAACATGGAAATCTTCTCGTGGTTGCTGCCAGACTTGGTCTCCAAGTTTTGCTTTCTTAATTAGGCAAGTTTTCTTTAACAACTTGATTTTCCTTGATTTTAGTCTTGAAAAATTCTGCACAACTTGGAAAAATTCTGCACAACAACTCAAATAATATTTAGTAGACTTTGTTCTACTAGGATTTGGTCAATGATATTATTTGCATACATTTTCCTACCAAATGCTAATTATAATATATCAACACATGGAAAATATTATTTTTACAGATAAACCCTCATATGTATGATATATTATAATAAAGACCTTTTTAAATATGGAAATAGTAGGAAAAATGTAATAACAAATATGCAGTTTTATCAACTGAACAGCTCCCATGGTTCCTCCTCCTTTAGATTTTTCCTTTGCTCTCGTGTGTTGAGAAAATAAGGATCTAAATTGACAAACAAATCCAGCATCTTCTTCTACACCACCTAGGATATCAAGCATAGCACACTTGTTGCCATAGTTACCTCGGCTTGAGGTGGAGCTCGGAACACAAACTCTCGGGTGGATCGTCTTCGACTCTAGGAGGCCGCGGAGGTAACCAAGATCCGGATCAATCCTTGGAGCTTGCATGGACGAGGAGAACAAAGGAGAGAAGACCCGAAGGACCGGTTTCATGAGGTATATTCTCTTTAGCATAGTAGATAGAACCTCATGTAGTTTGCTAGGTTTTGTTTAGCAAAGATCCTCTAGTTTCTAGTCCATGTTGCCTTAAGAGAAAAAATCGTTTGTTACCTATTCCGCCTCCCCGTAAGCACCGGGGTGGGCAACGTGGACTTACAGTGGTATCAGAGCCTAGCTAAACAACAACTAGCATATTAGCAAAGTGATTAGAACTTCGATCCGGAAAAAAATCGCGAAACATATCAAAAACCCACACTTTTTGCCGATTTTTAAAACTGCTCTAAAAATAATTCCACATATCTTAAAAATCAGTGCAGGGTTTTTTAGAAAAAGCTAGCAAAAACGAGCCTACGACTCGGTCAACGCGCCGCGGAACCGCGGTGAAACTACGCGTTTCGCCGCGGATCCGCGGCCGAGTTGACTCGGCCGCGACTCGGGTTTGCTGCAGTTTCTTCAGTGTTCTGTTTTGGGATTTTTAAAGTATTTTTTTTTCTGCCTAGAATTTCCAGAGAGCAAAGTTGTGTTTGGGGTAGTTACAAATTGGTGTTTTGATCGAAGTTCTACAAACTTTTGCTAAATGGTTATATCTGTAATGTGATATATGCACTGAACGTCGACTAATCGCTATACGTCGATTAGTGGGGATTGTGCATATCTGTGATCTGTAATGCTGTTGGATTGTGTATATGAACTTGTTGGATTGTCGCGGATGAATAGCCGGGGGTTGTGAGATGAGAGTTTTCTTTATTTTTCATTTGATGTAATATGTAAATTGATGTAATATTATTTTTATGGCCGCACATCCGGGATAAGGTTGTAGCCGCCATTGTATATTATTTCTTTTACTGTTTTTGCTCCTAGGATAGACCCAAGGTGGGGTGAACAAACTACCGGATACTTTGAAGTGCCGAGTGGCCTACTCACGTTGTTGAGGGATGTTGCTTCACTTCGGGTACTTGGCGGGTAGTTTGCCGCACCCGTAGGGGTCTAGGGTGGGGTTTGGCTATTCATCGCGACCGTATAACCCGTTTTTCGTTGCAGGCTCGAACGAAACACGGATTCCTAGTATATCCAATGTGTTCATCTGTGATCTGGAATGGCTATCATTGCATCTGACGAATGTATATATCTATATATGATATCCAGTAGGCATTGTTTATGTTTTGCATCCGCGCTAGTCCAGCTCCTGCTCTATCGTTAGTTAAGTAACCTAACGGGTGATGACGGGGCCCCGTGGCGAATGCGGATGGCATAAGCGTACGTCATATTTTCGTTGTTTTCTGCAATGGTATGATTAATTGATGGGACGCATTAAATTAATGCAAGAAAATAAACCAAAGTTAAGTCGTTGGAACAATTTCAAAACCACTCGGTTTCTTTTCAAAACAGAAAACTTTTAAAAACGCGGAGCTTAAACCACTCCTTTTAAAAGCTATCAAGGTTCCTTCGATTATATCAAGTTCACTACGTTCACGGTTTCGCCAAGACCATTCGTAGCCCTCCGTCATATCAGTTAAATATTCAGTAGTATTCAAGCTATGTATTTTGACCTTCGCCAAGGTATAGTGATTGGTAGCTGCTGAATATTTATCAGTAGCATAGATAGATGCGTTGGTTTGGGACAGTTGTACTACTATTTTGGCCTTCGTCAAGGGTATGTACGGGTGGGTTCAGATTAACCTGGATAATGACGGGTAGAACTTGACATGTGACTTATGATATGTTGGCTTTCGTCAAGGTCATAAGAGCATGGGGCAAAAATCCACATCGGGAGTTTCTAAAGAAACTGAAACTTGCTAGCGCTGCATACCATTTGGAGTGTGATGATTCTGGTAGGATTCCTTCAGTTTTATCACACAATGATATTTGGATCCTGATCCTACTGTGAGTATATGCTACTCCTCGGGAACTTTCTCACTTAACGATCAATGCTATAAACCAAGTAGGTGTCTAGAAAGGTGTTAGCGGGGCTACGCCCACAGGGAAAAGAGGTTATTTAATTAAGGAACTTCGCGAAAGCGTTGGAAAACCTCCCTCAAAGTACCAACACTGGCCTGGCTGAACGGTTAAGCAAGTATTGTATGGTGAGATTGATCCCGACTAATTCTTCTTTTATGGTTTGAGGAAGGATTCGAGAAACAGTGGGAGCCATTCTGTTTAGATAAATTAAAAACCAATCTAAACTTTCAAGAGCATCATGCTGAGTGTTTTCTTCTCTCTCTTAATTGCAGCGACCCAGTGACCACACATAGGTTACATCTAGATAATAAAATGACTGAATCTGACTGTTATGACTGGCAAAGGTCTGTCCAGATGTCCATTACCCATAACAAGCTGGGACACCTCTTAACTAATCAAACCCCTGCCGTCTCAGGACCAGTTTCTACTGTCGCGAATATTGATATCCGTAAGACATCGGAAAAAGACTGTACGAATGCCAAGTGCCTCATGTTGGCCTCAGTTGATGGTGCGTACCAGAGGCAGCACGAGAAGATGGACTTAGTTTCTATCTTCCTCCATAACAAAGATTTATATGGAGAGCAATCTCGTATCGCAAGATATGAGACCTCGAACGAATTGCTTCAAGCGAGGTTGGCTTTCGGGTCATCTGTAGGGGACAACGTCCTTACAGAGACTAGCAAATTTGATGAGCTCACGAACCTGAAGACAACTTTGAAGAACGGGTCAAATACTGACTTGATTCTACAGTCTCTGCCCTCTACTTATACTCTGAAGGAAACCAGGGAAGTAGAAGGAAAGGGAAGGGCAAAAGTTTCGGGACTGGATGTAGTAAAGGAGGGACGTTCCTATTGTTACGGGAATGAACATTGGCAGAAGGATTGCAGGGCTAGCAAAGCCAGTAGCCAGGATTTGAAGCATGTTGTGGCTTCGGCTTCGGGTGTGTTTGTAGTAGAAAACTGTATGTCAATTAACCCTATTTCCTGGGTATTGGATACCGGATCAGAATCTCACATCTGTAATTCATTATAGGCTCTGAGAAAACGTAGAGTTATCAGGATAGGTGATATGACTTTCAGGGTTGCCAGCGGAATGAGCATGGACGCTGAATCCGTAGGGGAATATCATCTTGGATTGACAACTGGGCAGATATTGATTCTGCGTGACTGTTTGTATGTATCTAATGCGACTTGTAATATCATATCTGTATCCTTACTTTCTAAGGAAGGATATGATTTTACTTTTGTAAGCGATGTGGTCCACATCCACCTAAATCAAGTTCTGATTGGGTCAGGCACATTAGAAAACGGAATATACGTACTGAATTAAGCTCAGGTTTTCACTGTCTAGAACACACTTAAAAGAAAGTCTCCGAAATTAAATCAGGCTTTCTTATGGCATTGTAGACTGGGTCACATCAATGAGACACGGTTAACAAAATTACATAAAGAGGGATACTTGAATCCGTTCGAGTATTAGTCTTATGATACTTGTGAATTATGTCTCATGGGAAAGATGACAAAGACTCCGTTCACTGGACACGGAGTAAGAGCGAGCGAGCTCTTGGGACTCATACACAGTGACGTGTGTGGTCCAATGTCTACACATGCGCGAAGTGGTTATTCATACTTCATTATTTTTACGGATGATTTCTTTAGGTATGGACATGTCTTCCTGATGAAGCATAAATCCGAGGCCTTTGAGAAATTTCGAGAATACAAGAATGAAGTTGAAAAAAAAACAGGCAAGAGTATAAAGACACTGAGATCTGATCGAGGTGGTGAGTACTTGAGTGCCGAGTTTCTGGACTACTTAAAAGAGAATGGAATTCTCTCTCAGCTTACTCTTCCATACACACCACAACACAATGGTGTATCTGAAAGGCGGAATCGAACCCTATTGGATATGGTTCGTTCCATGATGAGTAAGGCTGAGTTACCGCGATCCTTCTGGGGTTATGCACTAGAATCAGCTGCATATCTTTTGAACAAGGTTCCCTCCAAGACTGTGCCTACCACACCATATCAGATGTGGTGTGGGAAGAAACCCCATCTTCAATATCTGAAAATATGGGGATGTCCAGCTTTTGTTAAAAAGTAGCATACAGACAAACTCGAGGCACGCTCAGTACTGTGTAAGTTTGTGGGATACCCAAAGAACTCCAGGGGGTATCTTTTCTATTACGCAGAGGAACAAAAGGTTTTTGTTTCTCGTCATGCCCACTTTCTGGAACATCAGTTTTTAGAAAACCGGAAGCTATTACTGAAAGCTTGGAAGAACCAGAAGTTTCAGGAGAACCGGACATCCCAGCGCCACTCCGCAGGAGTAGTAGGCAGTCTCATCCGCCCGAGAGATACTACGGTTTTCTCATAGACGGGGATATAGAGGATTGCACCATTGATTATGATGAGCCTACTAGTTTCCAGCAAGCCATTCAGAGCGGTGACTCAGTAAAATGGCTGGATACAATGCGGACCGAAATGGAGTCCATGTACACGAACAAATTTTGGACTTTGGACTTTACTCCAGAAGGGGTAAAACCCGTAGGCTGCAAATGGATCTTCAGAAAGAAGATTGGTGTAGATGGGCAGGTTGAAACCTAAAAAGCTAGACTTATTGCAAAGGGTTTTCATCAAAGACCTGGTTTGGACTATGACGAGACCTTTTCTCCAGTGGCTATGCTCAAATCCATTCGGATCCTTCTTCCCATTGCTGTCTTCCACGATTATGAGATCTGGCAGATGGACGTAAAGATGGCTTTCCTAAATGGAAATTTGGAAGAGTGCGTCTATATGGATTAGCCGGAGGGTTTCATTCAGAGTGGGAGCAGCGGTAAAGTGTGCAAGTTGCTTAAGTCCATCTATGGACTGAAGCAGGCATCGCGGAGTTGGAACATCTGCTTTGATGATACTGTCAAAGAATTCGGCTTTATCAAAAACCCAGATGAACCATGCATTTACAGTAAGATTGTAGGGAGAACTGTGGTATTCCTCGTCTTGTACGTGGATGACATTCTCCTAATAGGAAATGATATTCCTATGCTACAGTCAGTCAAAGGATTTTTGTCACAGAGGTTCTCCATGAAGGACCTAGGCGATGCAAACTACATTCTGGGGATCCAGATCTATCGTAATAGATCTAAGAGGATGTTGGGACTTTCGCAGTCCAGGTACATCGACACCATACTGAAACGATTCAGTATGGAAGATTCAAAGCGCGGTAATCTACCGGCTTGTCACAGAATCACCCTTTCCAAAGATATGTCTCCCAAGACTGATTTGGAAAGGGCTCGCATGTCATCTATACCCTACGCATCTGCGGTAGGCTTTATAATGTATGCGATGTTGTGTACCAGACCAGATATATCATACACATTGAGCGTTGTAAGCCGGTATCAGTCGGACCCAGGGGAGAAACACTGGATAGCAGTAAAGAACATTCTCAAGTACCTGAGAAGGACTAAGGAGATGTTCTTGGGGTATGGCAGAAAAGACCTCCAGATCGAGGCCTTTGCTGACTCTAGCTTCCAGAGTGAAAAGGATGACTCCAAGTCCATGTCGGGTTATGTCTTTACCCTCAATGGAAAGGCGGTTTGCTGGAAGAGCTCCAAGTAGGAAACCGTTGCTGACTCAACTATGGAAGCGGAGTACATAGCTGCTTGCGATGCCACAAAGGAAGCTGTCTGGATGAAGAAGTTCCTCACGGAGCTTCAGGTGGTTTCTACCATTGTTGATCCAATACCGCTGTATTGTGACAACAACGGCGCTATAGCTTTAGCGAAGGAACCCAGGTCCCATCAGAAGTCCAGGAACATTTTGAGGCAGTACCACCTGATTAGGGAGATCGTAGATCGCCGGGAGATCGAGGTGAAGAGAGTAAATTCGGAGAATAACACTGCAGATCCATTCACGAAGGCCATACCCCAGACTCAGTTCGAGCGGCTGATCGAGATGATAGGTCTTCGATACGCCAGTACATGGCCTTAGTGCAAGTGGGAGATTGTTAGTGTATATACCCTAGAGGCCATTACTGTATCATACTAGTTTGTATATTACTTGATGGAAGCTTGGGATATTCACAGTTGTATAGACAATCTTGCTCGAAATGGTAGTATGCTTCTTGGTTTGTTTCTACTTTAATGTGTGCATGTGTTTCTTTTAGCATATCACTTATACACATTAGTGGAGCCCTTAGGATCTTTGCTTGATTACCAGCGTTGTGATGGCAGTCACACTAGTGGGGGCTGGGTAATCTACAAGCACATCCTTATACAGGTCCCTAGTCGTTGGATTATCGAGACGGGGAATCGATACTCCGAAGTAGACTAGCGCATGCTTAAAATGGTAGATGAACCTTGTATATACAAAAAGGTAGTAGGGAGTATGGTGGTGATCCTCGTAGAGTATGTGGATGACATACTCTTGATAAGAAAGGAGTTTCCTATGCTACGCTCGGTCAATCTCTGCTTATCACAATGATTCTCCATATAGGATCAAAGTGATACCTCTTAAATCCTGGGTTTTGGATCTATGAGATAGATCTAATTGGATGTTAGGATTCTCACTAGTTGTAGTGAGATGGTATCAATCGATCCTGGGGGCAATCACTGGAAGGGTTCCAGCGTGATAAGGACAACTGAATGTCAGTCATAGGCATTGTCTTTACTCTCAGTAAAGGGACGGTATGTTGGAAGAGTTCCAAGCTAGATACCGTGGCATACTAGACGATAAAGGCTGGCTACATCGCTACCAAAGATGCTACCAAAGAGGAAGTCTGGGTGTATATTAGTTCATGAGATGAACTTCGTTCCTACCATTGTGAGACAATGGAGTTGTGGCTTATGCCTAGGAACGCCCGTCCCATTAGTGATCCAGACATATTCTGAGGCAGTGTCACCTGATCATGGAGATGGTTGATCTCCAAGGGATCGAGATTAGGAGAGTAGACTCAGAGGACAACACGGCGGATCCACTCACAAAGGCCTTTTCCCAGAGAGAGACTTTTATGGGATGGTTGAGTATGAGATACTACAACCACTGCTATCAGATGGCCCTAGTGCAAGTGGGAGATTGTTAGTTATATGTATGCCCTAGAGGCCATTGCTATACATAGGATGTATATTGTAGTGGATGCTTGGACATATATAGGGAGGACTTTCTTGCTTGACATGATAGTATGCTATCTGGTTGCTCTTTACCTAAACGTGTACACTCATTGTCTCTCTGTTACATGTTGGTAAAGCCCTTAGGATGTGTACTTGATTACCTGGACTATGATGCGGATCATACTAGTGGGGACATGGTAGTCCATAAGTACATCCTTCAAGGTCCTTAGTCGTAGGTGTATTGAGACGGGGCATCGATATACCAGAGTAGACTAGCGTATACCTTCTCGACCCATACAGATGGGCGATGGATGATCCCATATCCATTGGTGTTTGACATCAAAGATGATATACGGGTGCTTAGTGGAGACTGGGTACACTGGACGGACTCGCCGAGAACTCCCAGATGGTATTATACCTTACGTCAGATAGCAGTTCTCTGGTGACACTGGTACACGTTAGTCTGTAGACCCGAGATCGTTATAGAGTCTTGTGTGATTCCCACTGTGCTTTGATTTCCACCATACCACGTCCAAGAGGGCGTGCAAAATGGTGGTTTTTGGGTATAGTCCCGAATCACATGGAGGCAATGAGCGATAGGAGGGGATTCGTCTCTCCCGGTATAGGGAGTTGATGTTGCACTGTGTTCGATTGGCTATAACCGGAAATCCCTGGCCAGGGTTGCTGAGATTTACTGGTAAGTGTTACCAGTAGTTTCTCGAACTGTTATAGACCTCATATCGACACGACTTATCGAGCTACTGGGGTCTGACGTTTACCACCCCCAGGCGAGATATGCGACATATCGAACGAACAGACCGGACTGTACGGTAAGTGTTACTGGTTGGATTCACAGGAGTGTGAGCGGGCTTGCTCGTCGATCTTCTGATCGCTCAATACCCGGGTGGCCGTTACGTTTAGCAGACCGCTTGCGGCTTATGGGTGTTTGATATGATCATCACCTGCTGCCGACGTATTGACGAGTCTTTAGAGTCCTACACAGAGGTTTCCTGGCTCAAGCGAAACGAAATGGGAGCACATATGAGATATGTGCGGGACCGAGAATAATACGTGTATATGATACCGTATTCTATTCTCGCGATGAATGTATCGATTGGTTGTATGCGATATAACCTAGTTATCGAATCAAGGATTGATTCGATAAGTCGATACATTGGATATTAGTCGGTCATATGCGATATGACCGGATCGTTAAATCAAGTGTTGATTTAATGATTTAATGTATAATTATATATTTGATATATTACTTTACATTAACTAATATTGGTTCACTTAAGATGTTTTTCTCACTTGTTTGTGCACATTATATATGTGATATATTTTTTTGTGCACAAGATTGTATCATGTTTGATGATACATGCAAACTTGGTTGTATGTTTGAATAAACCATGTTTGGTTAATGGTTACGGTTTCTTTTGCCTTATTTATTTATTTCATTTATTTACTTTTGGCAAGAAACAAAAACAAAAGGTGGTGGCTTTTCTCACTTTGGCTTGAAGCTTCATGAAGCTTCAAAGCACTTTTGACTAAGTCTAAGCCTTTTGTTTTATTCTTAACCTAACCATTCACCTAACCCTAGTTTATTCTCTACATTCAACCATGGTTGCAAAATGATAAGAATCACTTAGATTTTCTTTTTTAAAAAAATTCTTTTTGTATCATCTTCTTCTTCTTCTTCATGGAGAAAAAGAAAAGCTTGCTTGAAAATGTCTAAGTGATGATTCCAAGTGAGAAATCCAAATCCAAAGTGAACCCACTTCCTATTTCTTCATCCTCTACCACTTGCCAAGTAGTATAGGGTGTTTTCTTCACAAGTTTCATGACTTGGTGAAGTTGGAGCTTGATCTTGAGTTGCCTCGACGTAGATCATCTTCGGCATCGAAGTCGACGACCTAGCCCGATCATTTCTTCGACGAAACCATCGCTAGAGTCCGGGATCCGATGATCGCAGCGGAGGGACATTAACGCGGAGCTATGGAGGTGGAGGACCAGATCTACAAAGGTTGTATTTTCCGTTCACTCTTAGTTAAGTTGTTAACTTGCAATCTTTATCGCCTATCCTCTAGTTAACGATCCGTATTAGGGTTTGTAGGCACATGAAAAAAATTTGAATTTGGCATGGTTGATGCCTTGTGAGACCTCATTAGTGTGCCTAAGAACCCTACAGTGGTATCAGAGCCTGGCTAGAGCCTTAGGCGAAGTGTTGACGATGTTAGAAATCCGAACGAAACACGAAACCCTAATCCGACCCATTCTCTGTACTTTTTTCAAAACTGTGCATTTTTCCTAATTAAAAATATGCAGAAAAATCAGCAGGTGTTTTTAGGAGTTACTGTGAAATTCGAGTGGCTAATTCGACTAAGGATCGGCGGAACCGCGGCACGAGCATGGCTCATGCGGCGGTTCCGCGGCCAAGTAGTCACATCAGGTTTTGAAAATTGCACAGTAATTCCTATATTTTAGTGCTGTATTTTCTGGGAATTTTTAACTTCTACTCAAGAGTTGAGTGTTCTGGGGTTGTATTGGGGACTCGATAATTCGATTGGATTATTTAACTTTGTTTACTGTGTTTTTCCGGGTATTTTTAGAATATGTTAAAAAGTTCGACCGGATATAAATACCCAATTTTTCCCCTGCCGGAAAATTTTCAATTGTTGGATTTTCCGTAGTTTAATGACGTTCTAAGTAGTGCAAGTAACGCGATAGTCTCTCTAGAAGACAACAAACCTTAACTCGATTATGTGACTTTCTTGAACTGCCCTTTGAACCTTCGGGTTTGGGGCAGTACGGCGTGCCATATGTGAGGCGTTGGCTTGACCCTTCTACGGCTGGACCGTTGGTACTGAGGCATGAACTGGATGTTTTTAAACTTGTTTCATGTGTTGAGCTGTTTTGGGAAAACTTGGGTGTTTGAATGTTCGATCGGAAAGTTTAGCATTTTCTATTTATCTGGAATGGGATACAATATTTGGAATCCACAAGTAGTTATGAGATAACTGATTTGGATGTTATAAACATAGCTGTTTAGTCTCACTTGATCGGTTGTCACGGAATTTTGATGTGATCAAAAGTCCGTCGCAATCTCGTAGCGTACGCGGATACTCGCCGGTAAAACTTAATAGATAGCCACGCCCCGTAGCCCCGACCAAGTGACTGTAGGAGAACCCCGTCGCCGAAAGCATCCGTTCGGGTGCTCGCGGCAGCGGTGTTTCGCTTTAGTGCACTTCGTCGGCGGTATCGGGGGTGCGGCCGCCTACTAAAGTTTGCGACAAGCATTCGATCAGTTTTGCGGGAATCTTGTTGAATTGCCCGACTTGATATTGAAAAGAGTTTTCGATAATGAGACTAAAATGCGGGGTTTATAATTGTTAGGCATGCGATATCTAAGTAATTCATTTGATTAGGCATGCGATGTTTAAGAAGGTTGCGGATTCCAACTGTTATAGTTTTACACTTTCTTTTCTGCGACCGTAAGTGTAATATGTGATATCGCTGGTTTCGTTGCTATATGTCAACGACAATTGGGATGGGCATATTTACTTACGTTGATGACATGTGATGTTATGTGTTGCTGGATATTTTATATTGAATCGTCGTGTTTGAATAGCCGGGATTTTTTTATGTGAGATGAGTGTTTTTCATTTTCATTCATGTAAAAACTTGTATGTAATATTCTTTTATTGGGGCACTTCCAGGTTGCGGAAGATGTCACCTTTGTATATTATTTACTTTTCCGCACTAGGATAGACCCAAGGAGGGGAGCACAAGTAACCGGGTTCTGGAGTCCAGTGGGAAACCAACTCGAGGAGTCGAGTCCGGGTCTCCTAACTCTAGAATTGGTGGGGTTGCTTGCCGCTCTCGTAGGGGTCTAGGGGTGTGGGTTTGGCTATTCATCGCGACCGTGGAGTCCGTGTTTTATACTGGCTCGTATTGAAAACACGGACGTCCTAATATATCCAATGTTTCATATGATTCTTCTGCTGCGATATCTGTGATGTGATCATTTGATGTTCTGTGATAAATACTGTATATAGTATATATGATATATTATATAGACGTTACTTATGTTTTGCACCCGCGCTAGCCCTGCCCCGCTCTGCCGTTAGTTACCTAACCTAACGGTGCACGAGGGGACATCGAGGCGAATGCGGATGGCATAAGTGTACGTCGTATTTATCTGTAATGTTTAGGTACTTAAATGATGGGACTTCATTAATATGATTAATAAAAGAAAAGAAACCTAAGATGTTGTGGAATCGAATTTCTAAATAAAACAGGTAGCTACAGTTCTTGCTTTGCATCGCGGTGTTCCTTGTAGAACATCCTGCACCTTATTCGATAAGGAAAGGTCCGAGATCTCTTCACCGGGAGTAACTCCTTTAGCAATAACTGGCAGATGCTACACCCCTCGGTTTGTCTTTTGATTGCTTCTATAGTTTTTGCTTTGCACAGAGATATATATGATATATCCCGCACCTCATTCGACGAGGAAAGGGCCGACGATTCCTTCACCGGGAGTGACCCCTTTAGCAAAACTAGAAAAGCCTAAAAAACACTCCATTTTAAAATCATTTGATTCTACAACGATATCAAGTTCATTACGCAATAGGTTTTCCGAAAAACCCGTCGTAGCCCTCCGTCATTTCAGATAAGTACTAGTTAGTATTCGTGTTGCGGTAGTTTGGCATTCGTCAAGGCGTAGTGTGCGGTAGCTAACTAGTATTTATCTGCTTATGCATATGATGCAGATTGGATTAGGGTATTCGTACGGCATTGTTTGGCATTTGTCAAGGGTCGTGCGGGGTGGGTTTAATTCAATCAAGAAATATACGGGTTGAACTTAACTAGTGGACTATGGGTTGTTTGGCATTCGTCAAGGTCATAGAACGCTAGGGGCAAAATTATTGGGAATTTCAAGTGTTGAAATTTGCAATGAGATTGCATACCTTCTATGAGATTGTTGGATCCCGATACCCACTGCGAGTAAGAGTTACTCCTGGGAGAGTTTTACACATTACAATTAGCCAATCTAGTAGGTGTCTAGAAAGGTGTCAACGGGGTTACGCCTCTGGGAAAACGAGGTTTACATTAATTAGGTTCGTGCGAAAGCATGGGGGACCTCCCTCAAAGTACCGACACTGGCCTGGCTGAAAGATTGGCGAACTTGTAGCGTGTAATTAATCCCGGCTAGTCTTTCCTTTTAGGGTTTGAAGGAAGATTTGATAAAAACAGTGGGAGCCATCATAATTAGATAAAATAATAACCAATCTGATCTTGCAAGAGCATACGCTGAGTGTTTTCTTCTCTCTCTCTCCAGGTAGCGACCATATCACGCCTTAATCAAGATAATAATACGGATATTGACCGAACCCGCTTGTTATACTGAGCTGGGGAACGTTGGTCCCGCTCCAACTTATAATAGTTATAAGACAGAGCAGGAAATTGGGGATTACCAGAATTCCCGTGCCGCCCAAACGAAGAGAGTGCATGCTGATGCATCATCTTCGGGTGTGTTCATTATACAGAACTGTTTTTCAGTATTCTCTGCGTCCTTGGTATCTGATACCGGATCAGGATCCCATATATGTAATCTGTTACATAGGGCTACAGAAAGGTAGAGAACTGAGAACGGGTGATAAGTTTCATGAGACAGAAAACGGGGCAAGTGTTGCAGCCAAGTCTGTTGGTCACTGTCACCCTGTATTACCAATACATTGATTCTGAACGAATGTTGTTAGATACCGAACCTGATATACTCTTTATTAGTAAAGAAATGATAAAATTTTGTATTGTTGGATAATGTTTTGAACATTTCCAATATCAAAAGTTGATCGGTTCAGGCACGTTATCTAAAAGCATTGATGTTCTAAATCAAACTACAGTTCTTAGTATACAGAACACACACAAGAGGAAGAGTTCAGAAATGAACGGATCCTTCTTGAGGTATTATGGACTAGGTCATATCAATGCGACTCGACTAGCTGAAGTTACATTTAGATGCATATTTAAATCAGTTTGAATTTACATCTTATGAAACTTGCCAGTCATGTCACAAAGATAAAATGATCATAGCTCTGTTTAATGGAAACAGAGAAAGAGTTAGTGAACTTTTGGATAATACATGTTGATGTATGAAGGTCCCCTGTCTATACATGCCAAGACCGGTTCTTTGTACTTCATTACATTCTCTGATGATCTCTTTAGATTCAGACATATGTTCCTGTTGAAACACAAGTCCAAACCTTTTGAGATATTCATAGAATATAAGTTAGAAATAGAGAACCAATACGGGTATAAGTATTATGTCCTATGATGAGATCAGGGAGGAGAATACTTGTGCATGGAATTCCTGGACTATTCTAAAGGAGAATGAGATTCTTTCCCAGCATTACTCCTCCGTATACACCATAACACGATGGTATATCGGGGCGGAGCAATAACACCCTATGTGATATGGTGTGCTCTATGATGAGTACTACCGAGTTTCCTATTTCCTTTTGGGAGTTATGCACTTGAGAAGCTGCATACCTATTGAATAGGGTTCCAATCAAATCAGATGCCTACCATTTCATATGAGATATGGAAAGGGAAGAGCCCATCTCTTAAGTCAGTTAATATTTGGGGTTTTCCGGCCTATGTCTAAAAGCAAAATCCGGACAAGCTCGAGACAAGGTCTGTAATGTAGAACTGGAAAGGTTCCAGCTATACAAACTACAACAGATGATTTGATAAAACCAAAGGATTCAATAGTTACCAACGAACCTCAGCCTCTTCGCCGATCTAGTAGGGTTTCTCACCCACCTGAGAGATTCTTCTGTTTCTCTATGACAGTGGGAGCAGGGATTGCATCATGAGATGATGACCCAACTATTTTCGAGCAGGCCATCGAGAGTAGGGACTCTGTAAGAATGGCTGGATGCTTAGCGATCTGAGATGGAATCCATGTACACCAACAAAGTATGGACTTTGGTTGCTATATCTGAAGGGTTAAATCCTCATCAGGAGCAAGTATATCTTGAGAAGATTACTTGGTGTAGATGGAAAAGTTGAGACTTTCAAAGCTAGACTTGTTAAAGGTTTTCGTCATCGACCAGGCGTGGATAATGATGAAACCTTTTTCCAGTGCCTATGTTTAAGTCCATCCAGATCCTACTTGCCACGGCTACATACCATGACTATGATATCTGGCGGTTGGGTGTCATGACTGCTTTTCTAAAATGATGTTTTAGAAGAGAGCGTCTGTAAGTACATAGCCAGAGGGCTTCGTAGACAGTGGGAGTAGCGGAAACGTGTATAAGATGCTTTATAGGATAAAGCAGGCATCGCGGAGTTGGAACATCTGTTTTGATGTAGTAGTCAAATAATTTGACTTCATCAAAATGGTAGATGAACCTTGTATATACAAAAAGGTAGTAGGGAGTATGGTGGTGATCCTCGTAGAGTATGTGGATGACATACTCTTGATAAGAAAGGAGTTTCCTATGCTACGCTCGGTCAATCTCCGCTTATCACAATGATTCTCCATATAGGATCAAAGTGATACCTCCTAAATCCTAGGTTTTGGATCTATGAGATAGATCTAATTGGATGTTAGGATTCTCACTAGTTATAGTGAGATGGTATCAATCGATCCTGGGGGCAATCACTGGAAGGGTTCCAACGTGATAAGGACGACTGAACGTCAGTCACAGGCATTGTCTTTACCCTCAGTAAAGCGACGGTATGTTGGAAGAGTTCCAAGCTAGATACCGTGGCATACTAGACGATAAAAGCTGGCTACATCGCTACCAAAGATGCTACCAAAGAGGAAGTCTGGGTGTATATTAGTTCATGAGATGAACTTCGTTCCTACCATTGTGAGACAATGGAGTTGTGGCTTATGCCTAGGAACGCCCGTCCCATCAGTGATCCAGACATATTCTGAGGCAGTGTCACCTGATCATGGAGATGGTTGATCTCCAAGGGATCGAGGTTAGGAGAGTAGACTCAGAGGACAACACGGCGGATCCACTCACAAAGGCCTTTTCCCAGAGAGATACTTTTATGGGATGGTTGAGTATGAGATACTACAACCGTTGCTATCAGATGGCCCTAGTGCAAGTGGGAGATTGTTAGTTATATGTATGCCCTAGAGGCCATTGCTATACATAGGATGTATATTGTAGTGGATGCTTGGACATATATAGGGAGGACTTTCTTGCTCGACATGATAGTATTCTATCAGGTTGCTCTTTACCTTAACGTGTACACTGATTGTCTCTCTGTTACATGTTGGTAAAGCCCTTAGGATGTGTACTTGATTACCTGGACTATGATGCGGATCATACTAGTAGGGACATGGTAGTCTATAAGTACATCCTTCAAGGTCCCTAGTCGTAGGTGTATCGAGATGGGGCATCGATATACCAGAGTAGACTAGCGTATACCTTCTCGACCCATACAGATGGGCGATGGATGATCCCATATCCATTGGTGTTTGACATCAGAGATGATATACGGGTGCTTAGTGGAGACTGGGTACACTGGACGGACTCGCCGAGAACTCCCAGATGATATTATACCTTACATCAGATGGCAGTTCTCTAGTGACACTGGTACACGTTAGTCTGTAGACCCGAGATCGTCATAGAGTCTTGTGTGATTCCCACTGTGCTTTGATTTCCACCTTACCACGTCCAAGAGGGCATGCAAAACGGTGGTTTTTGGGTACAGTCCCGAATCACATGGAGGCAATGAGCGATAGGAGGGGATTCGTCTCTCCCGGTATAGGGAGTTGATGTTGCACTGTGTTCGATTGGCTATAACCGGAAATCCCTGGCCAGGGTTGCTGAGATTTACTGATAAGTGTTACCAGTAGTTTCTCGAACTGTTATAGACCTCATATCGACATGACTTATCGAGCTACTGGGGTTTGACGTTTACCACCCCTAGGCGAGATATGCGACATATCGGACGAACAGACCGGACTTTACGGTAAGTGTTACTGGTTGGATTCACAGGAGTGTGAGCGGGCTTGCTCGTCGATCTTCTGATCGCTCAATACCCGGGTGGCCGTTACGTTTAGCAGACCGCTTGCGGCTTATGGGTGTTTGATATGATCATCACCTGCTGCCGACGTATTGACGAGTCTTTAGAGTCCTACACAGAGGTTTCCTGGCTCAAGCGAAACGAAATGGGAGCACATATGAGATATGTGCGGGACCGAGAATAATACGTGTATGTGATACCGTATTCTATTCTTGCGATGAATGTATCGATTGGTTGTATGCGATATAACCTAGTTATCGAATCAAGGATTGATTCGATAAGTCGATACATTGGATATTAGTCGGTCATATGCGATATGACCGGATCGTTAAATCAAGTGTTGATTTAATGATTTAATGTATAATTATATATTTGATATATTACTTTACATTAACTAATATTGGTTCACTTAAGATATTTTTCTCACTTGTTTGTGCACATTGTATATGTGATATATTTTTTTGTGCACAAGATTGTATCATGTTTGATGATACATGCAAACTTGGGTGTATGTTTGATATATTTTTTTGTGCACAAGTTTCATGACTTGGTGAAGTTGGAGCTTGATCTTGAGTTGCCTCGACGTAGATCATCTTCGGCATCGAAGTCGACGACCTAGCCCGATCATTTCTTCGACGAAACCATCGCTAGAGTCCGGGATCCGATGATCGCAGCGGAGGGACATCAACGCGGAGCTATGGAGGTGGAGGACCGGATCTACAAAGGTTGTATTTTCCGTTCACTCTTAGTTAAGTTGTTAACTTGCAATCTTTATCGCCTATCCTCTAGTTAACGATCCGTATTAGGGTTTGTAGGCACATGAAAAAATTTGAATTTGGCATGGTTGATGCCTTGTGAGACCTCATTAGTGTGCCTAGGAACCCTACACCATTGAGATCCACACACTCTCTCTAAATCACAGCCTTTCTACCCCGCTGGCCACAAGATCGATGGAAGACAACATCAGAGGGAGATTCCGACCTCCATCAGCATATGATTGAAGTATCGTCTTTTACGCATAGCCACATAAAAGAATTTATTATTCATATCACCAAAATGAAGCTGTTCACCGCCGGAGACAGAGACGGATTGGGATGGATCGTCTTGCCTGAATCTGGAGGCAGATGCTATTCGGATTTATCCGTCCACCTCTCGGAAGATACCAAGTTGATTTATGGCACCATATATCGGAGGTTTGGACAGACGCGACCGTTGTAGCAGATTTTATCAGATTCCCCCTCATTTTATGAGGGGGTTTTGATTGTGGGGACGCTCTTCCCTACAGGCGCAAGCCCATGCAGTTAATTACATTACCGCATTGCGATGACCACTTTCTCCTTCTCCAGTAGTTCACTTCGTGTCGTGTGTGTTTTTGTTTGTTTTGGTTGCCTGTGGATTGTATACGGAGACTAGTTTATGTCGTCACCCGTAGGGCGCGGATCAGTCCAAATCCGTATATTTTAGATTTGGGCTTAGGTTTATTTAAAGACCGTTAATCTGGTTTGAGATTAAGATCGACTTAAAACATATGAGCATTTGGGCCCAATTATTTTAGTTTAAGGACATCACGGTCTATTATCGCCATGTATGAGACAAAATTTTAGTTTAAGGACATTTTGGTCCGTTATTCCCATTTTAAGGACAAACGTTAGTTTAAGGACATTTCGGTCCAACATTCCCATTTTGGATACGAATGTTAGTTTAAGGACATTTCGGTCCATTATCGCCGTGTTTGGGGCGAAAATTAGTTTAAGAACATTTCGGTCCAATATTCATCTTGCACGCACGTGTATTTGTTACGTGGCGGAGTGAACGATGGTGACATGGACTACGCCCAATTTGGGAAGCGATCCGATTTGAGGTGTGCACGTCAAGTTGGAAGTGCATCAATGTATGACGAAATGAGTTATTGGTTGTCGGGACCCGCCACCTCTCTGAAGACATTGAGAAATTACAAAGACATATATCATAGGTATGGAAAGATGTACCCTTGAACCAAATCCCGTATTTGAGAGAAAGGGTTTGTGGTGGTCCTAACAATCATTAGTCATATTTGAGACTAAGATTACTTTAGGAGATATGAGATGAATATCATTTTGGATATCATCAATGAGAGATCATTAGTCATGTTTGAGACTAAGATCAGTTTAACAATATTTTTAAGGATCATTTTTACTTAAAATCCATCAAAAGAGCATTTAGGCTCAGCTGCAAGAAAACTTCAGAGACTTCGCCAATTTGGGCTTAGTCTGCTTAGTCTTTTTCTTTTTCATTCAAAAGTGTTAAGCACTTATTTGGGCTCTGTTCGTTTAGCCCTTTTCTTTTTATGTAAAAGTGCTAAGCACTTATTTGAACTCTGATACTCACATATATGTCATGTGAAGTATTCAGTCATGCGCGCTGCCCAATGAATGTTGAACACTTTCGTCCTTTTGACTAAATGTGAAATGCTAAGCACTTCCTATGGCATCCACGTGAGGTGCACGTGCAGCGCTGGGTGCTGCCCAATTAGTGCTAAGCACTCAGCCGTTTTGGCTGTATATGGAGTGTTAAGCACTTTTTATATGGCGCCAACGTGAGGAGCACGTGAGGTGCTGGGCGCCGTCCAATCAGTTCTAAGCACTTAGCTGTCTTCGGCTGTATATGGAGTGCTGAGCACTTTTATTCAGTGCCTACGTGTGTTTCATATGAGGCGCTGGCCTTTTTTTTTGAGAGCCCGCGTGTTTTTCACATGAGGCGCTAGGCGCTGTTAAAAGAGCGCCCGCGTGGGAAGCACGTAAGGCGCTGGTCTTTTTTTAATGGAGATTTAATCTCTGTTGATGTTTTCAGAGAGGCTAAATCTCTGTCCATGGTATTTTGACCATTAACGCTCGCCAAAATCACAATTTTTTATGAGGATCTCGGGTTGAGTTTTTAATGAACTAAGTTCGTGATTTGAAGGAACTGAGTTCCTGGAGTATTATGGACTCCATTTTCTTTCTCTTTAAATTTGTTCTTCTCTGAATCTTTGATTCTCAAGAACAAGATCTTCCCGATGAGAATTAAATTCTCAACTTATGGGAGACTTGTCTTGTGGATCTCAGATCCAAAGAAAGAACTAAGTTCTTTTAAAA
The DNA here is from genome assembly GCA_030015575.1 of Agapanthus africanus. Classification (NCBI taxonomy): domain Eukaryota; kingdom Viridiplantae; phylum Streptophyta; class Magnoliopsida; order Asparagales; family Amaryllidaceae; genus Agapanthus; species Agapanthus africanus. Next base: position 483,851,355 of record CM057343.1, on the reverse strand, counting down.
GGGTTAAACCCTTAGATGTGATATGACATGTAAAGGAGATATTTTGATCTCTTTTCTTTACCTAGGGTTTTGAGAAGGAAGATTTTCTTTTTTGAGAATTGAATTCTCTGTTCTTTCTATATGTGGTCTCTCCGTGCCTATATCTCTCTATGGTTGTCGTTGTGTGAGACTTGAAGTCTCGGGTCCTTTATATAGTGGAGGCAGATTTTTACTTAGTTTTGAGAAAATCTCTTATTTAGAGATTTCAATTGATTTAATTTGGTCTTAAAATTGATTTGGGAGAATTTTACCCACCGTTAGATCCAAGAACTTCTGTTTTACAGAATATGTTTTCTTGTTTTTAACAAGATTAGTGAAATATTCTCCCATATACAGAATTTATTTTGTCAAGTGGTGATTTTTAATCACCACTGGATTTTTAATCCAAGGGTTCTCTGTTTTACAGAGAGTAATCTTTTTTTGTTTAGAAAGATTGAGAGAATATATTCCCAAAATAGAATTTTATTCTATTATTGGATCATTGATCCAACCGAGAGTATCTTTCTTATTTAGAAAGATTTGGGAGATATTTTCTCCTGATAGAATTTGATTCTATATTTTGATCATTTATCATCTCCGTTGGATTTTTGATCCAACGGCTTTGTTTAACAGAGAGTGTCGTAGAATTTAATTCTACTTGGACGCCGGCGCTCACGTGTTGTGCACGTGGGCGCCATTTAAAAATTTAATTCTTAAAATGGGTATTCTTATGCTTTGCATATTGGCGCCCTCGTGAGGAGCACGTGCAGCGCCATATAAGAGTCTAACTCTTATGTAATAAATTCTCTTGTGCTTTGCACACTGACGCCCCACATGAAGAGCGCGTGAGACGCCACCATAGGATTTAATCCTATAAGATTGACTCTGGCTCTGGCGCTGGCGCTCTCGTGGAGAGCACGTGAGGCGCTGCCTCATTAAATTTCAACAGAGCTTTGCTCTTTTACTATATTTAAATATTGGGGGAACAGAAGCCAATTGACTCTTGATTTTTGTTTGAGGATAGATTTCTCGAGTTGTAAAGGATGATTGAGCTTGCTTGAAGCATCGTTTTCAAGAGAGCATAAATTAAGGTGAAAGGGATTATCATCGAGGATGAATTGGATGTTGTGTAAGTCATTTCTCGCATCTTTAATTTTTAATTGAGCATCTCTGTCATGCCCCGCTTCTCAGTAGACGGAAACGGTGACGTGGTAAGCCCGCGGTATATTTATCCAGAGAAGGTCATTCCCTAAATAAATATACTAAGCGTATTGAAACAATAATACACAATGCAAGAATAAATGGAGACTGTAAAATTTTTCAACAAATATCTTTATTTACATCCAACTTTCAATATTTACAAGTAGATGAGTTTCAGCTGGAAAGTAAATACAATAAAAGAAAATGCCTAAACATGTGGCATACATAAACTGAAGAAAGTGAAGCTGGGCTAGTCCTGAGCAGCAATCTGGTTATAGTCCTCCTCTGTGGCCTTTACCTCCTCCGTCTCGACAGTATCTGACGAACATTCCAAGAGAAAAAAAGTGGATGGAATGCCCGTCAGCGAACTAGCGCTCGGTAAGTTCCAAGGATAAAGTAAGAACAAAGGAAATGACAAATATAGAATATATAGATGACGAGTAAGAGTATATGTTCATGTGTGAATATGTAATATAGGTCTCTACATGGTCTCTATGTTAATGTTAAGTTCCAAGTGTGAATATCAACGTGGCCGTAGAAGTATTCACGAGCTCAAGAGTAGGGCCCCAGGAGAAGGAAAACACGGGCCCATTTCATGTGTTAGTATCAGGGTTCTAGGCTGTGGATGAGTCAACCAGACTGATATTCGAGTAAAATAAAAAAGAGGTTAATATGGGACTCCTGAAGTTCCGTTGGATTCACACAAGAAACTATCCCAAACACCCCGAGTATAAATAGTCTATAGCTGTATAATATACTTAATTAAATTTGATTGATTGATTATAACATGTCTTGATCGAAACCATAGATTGCAAAAGGTGTAGAATGAAGTCGAGTGAGTCGAGTAATATGTGAGTCATGTCAATTGCAATCTTGGTTAGAGTCAAGTTAGTTCGAGTAGATTGGGTTCGAGTTCATGTTCAGGTTTAGATTCCAGTTGGGTTAGAGTTCAAGTTTAGATTCGAGTTCGAGTTCAAGTTTAGATTCGAGTTCAGGTCTTTTTCATATGAATTGTTCTAAACTGTTAAAAATCTAATGTTCGGGAGAAATCGGCAACTGTTGCACATGGACGGCAAGATTTGTGTTTTTTCCAAGACAATTGCCATTTGATAACTCCGTTAAGTTGTCTAATCTGAATAGGCAAGCACACACTTTCTCCGGCTCCCTGGGACTCAAGAGAAATGATACCGCTTAAACCTATATTAATTCTAGAGTCTTTAGAATATTGTTTGCATATCTCGAGGGGGTTTTATGAAAAATACTTTAATATAGTTTAAAAATAAACCTCAAGGGAGATTTATAATATTTAGGGTTTTCATGAATATGTATATTAATTGTTGTGGTGTTTTGGTGATAAAACCTAGCTTTTTGAAAGTTTATGGTATTTTTATGAAAACCACTACTTTTCAAAACTCGGTGGTATTTTATTAAAAATTCGAAATTTTCATTTTAAAAAATATATTTTCCTAATATGTTTTTATTGAAAATACGTGTCACGCCCCGCTTCCCAGTAGAAGAAAACGGTGACGTGGCAAGCCCGCGGCATATTTATCCAGAGAAGATCATTCTCTAAATAAATATACTAAGCGTATTGAAACAATAATACACAATGTAAGAATAAATGAAGACTGTAAAATTTTTCAACAAATATCTTTATTTACATTCAACTTCAAATATTTACAAGTACATGAGATTATACTAGAAAGTAAATACAATAAGAAAAATGCATAAACAAGTGGCATACATAAACTGAAGAAAAGTGGAGCTGAGCTAGACTTAGGTAGCGATCTGGTTGAAGTACTCCTCTGTGGCTTCCACTTCTTCTGTCTCAATTGTATCTGACGAACATTCCAAGAGAAGAAAAAAATGGGTGGAATGCCCATCAGCAAACTAACGCTCGGTAAGTCCTAAAGTTAAGTAAGAGTAAAGAAAATGACAAGTGTAGAATATATATGACGAGTAAGAGTATATGTTCATGGGTAAGTATATACTATAGGTCTTTATACGGTCATTATAACGTTAAGTTCCAAGTGTGAATGTCAACTGTTGATTTATATTTTTTTCTTCATGCTAAGGCTTTTAGATAAGAGCATTTCAAGGTATTCTCTACTATCCCAAGTTTCAAGATGTGTGCAAGTACGTATAGTAGCGTATTAACATTCAGAAGTTAGGACGCAAGAATATGGATTATTTTTCAGACTTATTTTTATTCTCAGATTAGTAATTTGCTTTATCTTACTAACCCTTGAGACAACAGCTCATGACTATCTATTACTAGCTTTGTTTTAAAACATCTAATTTTCTTGCTCTTTTTAAATCTCTTTCTATCTTTCATATGTATTTTTCACATTCTAAATTTTATTATCAAAAAAATTTTAGTGCTATTATTTAGTTTAATGCAAAATGATGCATGAATATGCACAAATCTCTCCCAAACCTATTTGTAGCAGTGTTCTCACTGATGTCATCTTTTAATTCTCAAAACCTGTAGACTTGGGAGGAAAAGTTCTCAATGATTAGTATAGAGGACAAAATGTCATTGACAGTGAAATCCTCCCCCAAACTTATAGTGCAAAAAAAAAAATTCTTTTCTTTCAAGAGCCATTTTCAAAATATTTTCTTTCTCCCCCCTAAACTTAAGTAAAACAGTATTTTTAAGCATTGAAATTTAACATAAGAGGGGGAAAATATTATTGGTCTATATAAAACTTTACAAAGACAAAAGTCAATACCAACTATTCGAATATTGTATCAAGTTAGCACTATGGTTGATAGAAGATCATGTCATAGATAGACGTGAAGAAGTGGGGAGGAGATAAGAGATGTAATTGAACGGGTTTATGTCTCTGTTGATAGAGACAAAACAGTGATGGTGGATGAAAACACGAATGTGAAAGATAAGAAGTAGGTGGAATATTCGGATTTCGTACTTGATAAGAAGAAGGGGTGGCAGTTCAGATTCTTTGGGTGGAGGTTGATTCATCACAACATCCATATCTTTTAGGAATGCGAGTTCTTCGGTGAATATGTCTTCAAAACTTCCATCGATATTCCGAATGATAATCTCATCGGAAAGAAATGTATGATAATCGGATAGCTCGACTAAATCATTTGACAAGTCAAAAGATTCGGACTTGGGTGTGGACTTGTTGACAGAAGGGTTTTCATGTGTATAATAAATAGCAAGATCAAACAATGACGCACTAGTGGCATCAAGATCAGTATCGCGAGGCTCCTCAAATTCGTAACTGTCGGTAGCTATCTTGTCGACAGAACATACATCTATTATCTGAGCATAAGGTTCGGAGGGTTGACTTCCTAACTTGTAGATGTTAAGCTCAATTGTTATTTTCCTAAAGGACAGGTTCATTGAACCATTACAACAATTGATTTTTGCGTTGGAAGTTGCTAGAAAAGGCTGACCTAGAATCACCGGAATTTGGTTCCGTGGGTTTGCTACAGGCTGTGTATATATAACTATAAAGTCCATAGGGAATATAAATTCCCCGACTTTGATTAACACATCCTCTAGCTCATCCCTAGATTGGGTGATAGATCGATCGACCATCTGGAGAGTGCAGTGCGCAGGTTTCAACTCTCCTATGCCTAATTGCTCATAAACAGAATACGGAAGTAAGTTAACACTAGCACCTAAATCGAGTAGAGCGCGATTGATATTTTTACCCCCAATAGTTATAGATATTGTAGGACAACCGAGGTCCTTACATTTCGTGGACACTAATTGGGTAAGAGAATTGCTCATACTACTCGCTAAGAAAACTTTTTTAGGCACTTGAATTTTTCTTTTCCTAGTGCAAAAGTCCTTTAAAATTTTCGCATAGGAAGGAACTTGTTTGATAGCATCTAGGAGAGGAATATTTATGTTAATTTGTTTAAAAATTTCCACAATCTTCTCCATTTGGGGACTTGGTCTGTTGGCCCTTAACCTGTTTGGAAAATGAGCTTTATCAATAAGGGTTGGGTCCAATTTTTGAGGAGAAGTTTGTGGGGATAGAATAGATCCCGGAATTGGATTTGGGATGGTCGTAGATGGTAATTCTTTCAAGAAAATGGGCTGAGGGTTCGAGCCTAGTTGAAAACGGAGAATAGGCTCGGAAGAAAATGTTGGATTAGATGAAGTAGGAGTAGAACTAGTAGCCGGGATTTCATCAATATCATCAATTTCATCAATTTCAACTTGTTCACCAACTTTGTTATTCAGCACTTTTCCCGATCTCAATGTAGTTACGACACTCACATTATGATTTTGAAGGATGAGATTTGCGCTTTGTGAGTGGCCGGGATTTGGTAGAGCTTGAGATGGAAGCTTTCCTTTCTCTCTCTCACTCATCGCGACATTTAACTGTGCAATCTGTGCTTCTATCGATTTTATGCTTTCACCGTGGGAAGCAGTGTGTTGCACTAATGTTTGGATAGAAGACGTTAAATTAGCCGTCGTTTGCGTGGATTGTTTAATGAACGTTTTTAAGTTACGTTCAAGTGCAGAGATTTTATTGGTATTGGCCGTCGAAATATTATTGTTGGCCAGATTTTGAAAAGATTGCGGTTGAAAGGGGTGCTGAATTTGGTGTGGTGGCTGTTGTTGCTGTGAGGGAAGCCTTTGAAAGTTATTTTGCCTTGGGATCTGATTTTGATTTTGAGATTAGTTTTGGTTCCAAGCGAAATTAGGATGATTCCTCTATCCCTGATTATATGTGGATGAATAAGGGTCATTTCTAGGTTGTTGCTGAAAAGCAACATTGGTTTGTTCATGACCTTGAGACGGAGGATTCAAAGGACATTCTTCCGTTAAATATGATGGGTCAAAACAACAACCACACACGGTTTTTGTTACGTCCCGCTTCCCAGTGTACGGACAGAGGACGCGACGGGCCCGCTACGTATTTACTCAGAAGTAAACACGCTAAGCGTATCTAAGCAATATAAAATGAAATGTACACAAGAGACATGATGTAAATGAACAAAAACTTTATTTATTAAACATTCTTTTTACAATACAGCTGAAATGTAAATACATGGAATGAAAGCGATGCCTAAACAGTGGCATAACAGAAATGAAAATATATACAAGTAAACTAGAGCTCTGGGTCGAAGGCTATCTGATCCAAGTCCTCGCTGGTGGGCTCTGTCTCCAGAAGGTCCGATCCACCTAACAACATTCTAAAGAAAGAAGAAAAGGAATGTAGTCAGTAAACAATCGCTCGGTAAGACCCAAAGAATAGGTATAAACAGTATAGACATAAGGAGAATGTAACTTTTAAAGTTGTATTATATTGTTAACGCTGTTGTTTATAGCTTGGTATAGAAAATGCCAGTGTATACGAGAGGAGTCCCACTATTCCGGAGACGAAGTTATACGGAGCACAAGGAACCGTTCAGCCATGGTACAACGGCAATAGAGATTCAGGTTAGGTGTATTATGGTTACAGTCTCGTGCCACTTTTAACACCTTCCGTACCAATATACCCCTTATAAACCCAAGTCTTGATTGTATTGTTTATCTTGTATTGTCTTGTTATATATAGATGGATGACTTGCCGAAACCATGATATCAGTAAATGGATGGATATAAATGGAGAGTCATGTAGATGGATGTATATCCATGGTTCGGTTCAGTCAAGTAGATTGATATAGTCTGAATAGACGAATTCATGTTGAATTGTTGTATTGGAAGTTTATACTTGAATCACATTCAAGTCAGATTGATCAGACTGAGATTCGGTCTGAGTCAGACACTTTGAAAAGAAATTGAAGTCCTGGATTAGTTTTGATGTTATCGGTAACTGCTGCACATGGACGGCAGGATTTGTGTCTTTTTCCAAGATAATTACCCTGTTGATAACACCTTTTGGTAGGTTGTCTACCTTAAATAGGCAAGCACCCATATTTCTGGCTCCCTGAGGCTCAAGAGACTGGTCCCGTTTAAACCTATGTTTACTAGGGTCCTTATTGTAATTTAGTATAACTTGAGAGAGTTTTATATAAAAATAATTTTGGTATAATTTTCAAAATACACCTCAAGCATTTAATTATCATCTTTAGAGTTTTCATAGATATATATTTTATAAATGTGAAATTTTCTAGTGAGTAAAACCTAATTTCAAAGTATATGGTATTTTCTTGAAATATTGTAATTGTATTGTATTTGGATGGTATTTTCATGTAATAGGATTCCTTTGATTTAGAAAACTTGGAATATTTATATAATTAAAATAGGTATTTTGATAATATATATATATATATATATATATTTAATGAAAATAATTTATTTATTTTCTTGTAGAAATCTCATTTTCTAAAGAAAAATGTATAAAAATTCTATCGAGATCGAATGCTCCTTGCGGAGGTCTGCATCTCGCTCTACTAAACCCGAGAATATGCGATAATTTGCACCATCCCGAATGGGGTTCCCAAAAATGGGTTGTAGAGGCGCAATTGCATGGAAATGTTTAATACATCTTTATATAGAAAACGGTTTTGTAAGTTTAGGATATTTATTTATAAAGTCGTATTTTCCCGTATTCTATTGTCCCAAAATTCATCGTGCTATGATAGAGATGTGTGTTGTGATGAGATAGGTCATTACCTCATGAACTATCTAAAGGTATAGCAAGGAATTATGATGATTTATATCGATACTAAAGAATATGGTATTTTTCTGAAAAAGTGCGATAAAAGTTACAAAAATGATTCTTTTAAGGTGAAACTTGTTTTAATAGATTTATTAATGTTTGCTAAACAATATGTGAGAATATGGTTTTATCATATTAAATAAAAGTGTAGTTTTTAAACGAAACCGAATCGGAAGTCGGACTAACTCTGCTTCCGTCGGGTTTTGGAAATGAAACTTTTTAAAGATGAAGATGAGAGGGGGGAATGGAACTTACTGGCTTAAAAGAGAGGGGAGAGTAGGAGAAGGATTGGGAAGCGTCGGGATGTCGTTTCGTCGCCGGAATCTCCTCGGAAGTTTGTCGGAGTTTCGCCCTTCGCTAACTCCACTTGTACACTAAAAGACTTAGGAATTTGGTATAGTTTTTGTAATAGAATTCTGGGTGAGAGGGGTGTAAAATGGAGTGGGTTTTTATAGGGAAAATTAAGATTTAAGGGGTGATGAATTTGAGAATTAAAATGCATTTAAAAGGAATTAAATAGGTGATTTAAGTTCTCTGGAAAATGTACAGAGAAGATAAACAGTGTGAAAGGGAGTGGGGTAGGCCAAGGATTGCAGGGTAAAATTTTAGGAGTATTCCCAACGGGGGAGACTGGCGGCACCGGGCCTATTGGGATTTTCGCCGGTTTTGTACCGTCGGGTGGGGGTGGGTTTGGTGCCACATGTCGGGGTCGATTGATATTCTACTGTGCACATGTTTAAATAATCTGTGACTTTTGGTTTTACGTGTTATGCACGTGCAAACCCTTGGGCTTCTAAAAAGATTAAAAGAAAATAAAACAAAAATATAATGTGGATTATGGGATTTGAATTCTGGTGCTATGTCTCAGCAGTGTAAGGCTTTACCAATGAGCTACAAGTGCTTTCTTGCTGTTCTAAAGCAGAACAAATTCTTATAGCATTCACAGGATTGCAAGTACCCCAATTATACATTAACATTTAAACAATTTTATGTACATTGAAATTGGAGTTGTTACAGTCTGCCCTCCTTACAAAAAATTTCGTCCTCAAAATTTACAATTTATTTTAAGGACTAGGCTACAAATAAGTGAGGATATTTTGCACGCATCTCATCTTCCCTTTCCCATGTTGATTCTCCCGGTGTGTCTTTTCTCCACATCACTCGAACCAAGTTGACTTACTTGTTCCGAAGTAATTTCACTTTTCTATCCAGGATATCAACAGGTTGTTGCTCACAGGATAAGTCGGGCTGTATAGTGAGCTCGGAATGACCAAGAATATGGCTGGGGTCACTCACATACCTTCTGAGTTGGGATATGTGGAATACATTGTGCACTCCTTCCAATGAAGGTGGAAGTACCAAGCGATAAGCCACTTCACCGACTCGTTCGAGTATGTCGAACGGTCCAATGTACCTTGGACTAAGCTTACCCCTTCTTCCAAAATGGATCACCCCACGGTTCGAAGATATCTTCAGAAATACATGATCTCCCGGCTGGAACTCCAAATGAAGGCGCTTTGCATCAGCCCAGTGCTTCTATCGATCTTGAGCTATGCGCATTCGTTCTCTGATAGTGCAAACCATGTCGACAGTTGCTACTATCATCTCAGGTCCAAGGAGTTCTCTATCTCCGATGTCGTCCCAACTTAATGGCGATCGACACTTCCTTCCATAAAGCGCTGCAAAGGGTGCCATTCCTATACTTGTTTGGTAGCTGTTGTTGTATGAAAACTCCACAAGATGTAGGTGATTGTTCCCTTATAAAAAATAAATAATAAATAAAAAGCGATGGGAAAAATTCCTCAAATGGAGCATCACGTGCCCACATGTGATGCGCCTTGGGGCAAAAATTATAGGCATCGCGCTTAACAAATAAGGCTAAAATTGAGCCTCACATGCAGGCACGTGAGCATCTATATACAAAGTATATAGGCGCCTTCCTAAAACAAATAACAGGACAGAGAAGCTCACGTGTCAGCACGTGATGCTCTTTGTTGGGCTTAATTTCGTGGGGGTCACGTGCCACACATAACATTCCTGAACATCAGCTCACGTGCCAACACGTGATGCCTTTTTCTGGGACTGCTGCATATAAGCAAACCGGTTTAATTCTATGGGGTTCACGTGCTACACGTGAGGGTTCCTAATGCCTTCTGAGCCGATAGAATTAAATTCTAAATAAGAGGGATCAAAACCCTATTTGGAAAATATTTCCTTAGATCTTTCTAAATAAGAAAGATTACGCTCTGTAAAACAGAGCACCGTTGGATTAAAGATCCAATGGTGATTAAAAATCACCAAGCTACAGAATAAGCTCTGTATGGGAAAATATTTCCTCAATCTTTCTAAACAAGAAAGATTGCGCTCTGTAAAACAGAGCACCGTTGGATTAAAAATTTAATGGTGATTAAAAATCACCAAGCTACAAAATAAGCTCTGTATGGGAAAATATTTCCCCAATCTTTCTAAACAAGAAAGATTACGCTTTGTAAAACAGAGTACCGTTGGATTAAAGATCCAATGGTGATTAAAAATAACCAAGCTACAGAATAAGCTCTGTATGGAAAATATTTTCCCAATCTTGTTAAAAACAAGAAAAATATTTTCTGTAAAACAGAAGTTCTTGGATTAAAAATCCAACGGCGGAAAAAATCCCCGAATCAATTAAAAAATCTCTCAATGAGAGATTTTCTTAACCAAATCAACAAATTTGCCTCTACTATATAAAGGATCCGAGACTGAAAGGAGAGAAGGAGGAAACCCTCCATAAGATTTGAAAAACAAAAAAAAGGAAGAAGAGTTCTCTTTGAAGAAAAGAAATCTTAGGTAAGAAAAAAGACCTAAAGATCATTTTATCTCTTCTTACAAGAGTTTAACTCTTCCAAAAAAGAACTTAGTTCTTCCTCTGGTTAAGGTCTGCAGAAGCAGATCTCCGTACAAGTTGAGAATTTAATTCTCATCGGGGAGATTATATTATGCAGTCCCAAAACTCAGAGGAAAGAACTAAATTTAAAGAATTTAATTCTTCCAAAAGATATAGGAATTTAATTTCTCTGATAAAACTAGGGTTCAACTCTGCATAAGAATTTAATTCTTATAAAACAAAGGACCTGAAATTCTCAAAACACAGATCAAGATCTCCATGTATATAAAAGAAACGATTAGCGTACAACGCTATAACAATAGATCACGTGTTCCCACGTGAGCACCTCTGAGGAACAAAAAGGAACGACTAAGATCGAGTCACGTGATCCTACGTGACCCCTAATAGTGCTCAGCACTTATAAAAGAAAAGGGGAATAAATCAAAAACAGTTTCCATTTTTAGGACGCCTCACGTGATCCCACATGACCCCCTAATAGGGCTTATCACTTGTAAAAGGAAAGGGGAATAAATTCAGACAGTTCCCATTTTTGGGGCGCCTCATGTGCCTACACGTGACCTCCAATAGTGCTTAGCACTTATACAAGAACAAGGGAATAAGCTCAAAGAAGTAGTGCCCAATATTCAGACACCTCACGTGCCACACGTGAGCACTCCAAATTGCATTGTTTAACACTTTTTAAGAGCTTCACGTAGGGCACGTGAGCACCAAACAATTATCAGTGTTTAACACTATGAGGGGGCCAACCTTAGCCCAAATTAGCCAAGTCTCCTGAGGCCAAAAACCTTTTGACCATCAACCGAGCCCTCCTATACTCAGGTCTCCCCAAATCGATCTTAGTTCCAAAGATGACTAATGATCTCTTGACACATGGCATCTAAAATGATGTTCGTTCCACCATGATCTCTCCCTTCAATCTGGAGTTCGGTTCAAGGGTACATCTCTCCATACCTATGATACATGTTGTTGTAATTCTTCAATGTCTTCAGAGAGATGGAGGGTCCCGACAACTAAAAGCTCTTTGGTGCACTCCCAAACCCATGAGCACATTCCTATGGACCGTAATGTCCTTAAACTAGATGTGGACCGCAACGTCCTTAAACTAGCTGTGGACCGCAACGTCCCTAAACTAAACCCTCACCCCAAAAATAGTGATCTACGGTGTAACAACCCTAAACTTTCTGTACAAATTTTTCAAAAAAATACATAAAGGGGTACTTTTGTCTGAGCACAAATTATAAGTTTGTTTTGCTTTTTAATAACAAGAAAGAGCTTATAGCTCATTGGTAAGACCTTGCTCTGCTGAACCAAGCCACCAGAGTTCAAATCCCATACTCTACATTATTTTTAATATTGTTTTCTTTTGAATTTTTAGAAGTCCAAGAGCCTGCACGTGCATAACTCGTAAAAACCCCACTACACATATAAAACAAACTGTCGTAGGGGCTACACCATACGACATAGGACACGTGGCAGCGAGCCCCGGTCCGACTCGGGTCGGCGACTCGGTCGACTCAGCCAGCCGCCGCCGGCCGAGTTGAGCCGGATCGCCGACTTGTCTTCTTAGGAGTTGTGTCTTTTGGTCTTCCCATTACTCATGTATAGTTTAAATTTCCTGCACATGAACAGAATACTTTAAAATCCCATTAAACCATAATTTTAATACAATTTAATACATTTTTCTTTACACCCTTTCACTTATCCTAAACCCTAATCTTTCCCTATAAATATCAACCCTAAACACACCCTTCTCACTCCAAATTTTTGTCCAAAAACTCTCAAGAAATCCCTAAAAGTTTAGTGTACTTTTGGAGTTAGCAAAAGGCGAAAGCTTCGGCGATTTTCCGACGACGACCCTAGGAGCTCCCGGCAACGAAACGACTCACCGGCACCTCCTACCGCTTCCTCTCTCTCTTTTCTGAGCTCTAAACCCGTAAGTCCCACCTTCCTCTTCTTTAATCTATCCTTAAAACTTCTTTTACTAAAACCCGGCGGAAGCGGAGTTAAATCCGACTTTCGATTCGGTTTTCTTTATAAAGTTAAATTTTTCTTAACACTGTTCCCGCCAAAAAAAATTTCTGCGCAAAAGAGCCCAAGGTATCAAATGGCAGCGATACGTTTAAGAAAATGTGAACCAGTATTTTCCGGATTGTATTTTGACAAATTCCCGAATGTGAAACAACTAAATTCTGATGGTATCGAAAGCGTCTCGAAAAAGCCTTCGATTTGATATATTATGGGCCTCATAATTCATCCGGGATCAAAAGTTATGAGAAAATATGTTATGCACGTGTAATCTAAGGAAGTAAATGTGAACCAGTATTTTCCGGGCTGCATTTTGACAAACTCCCGAATGAGAAATGGCTAAATTCTGATAGTATCTAAAGTGTCTCGAAAAATCCTTCGATTTGATATATTATGGGCCTCATAATTCATCCGGGATCAAAAGTTATGAGGTATTACGTGCTCACACGTGATCAGGCATCACGTGCCCATACGTGACCATTTACAGGCAAAGCCTGTAGACACTGAATAAAATAAATAATTGAAAATAATTAATCAGTGGGGTCACGTGCCAACACGTGATAGGCTCTTAAACCCTATGAAACAATAGAGTTAAATGCTAATTAAATAATTAATCAGAGGAGTCACGTGCCAACACGTGATGGGTTTCTGAGCCCTCTAAACCAATAAAATTAAATTCTAATTAATTGGTCAATCGGTGGGGTCACGTGCTAACACGTGATAGGCTCTTAAACCTTCTGAACTAATAGAATTAAATTCTAATTAAGGGAAATAAAAAACCCTAATTGGAAAAATATTTTCCTAGATCTTTCCAAACAAAAACATTGTGCTCTATAAAGAGGAGCACCGTTGGATTAAAAATCCAATGGTAATTAAAAATCACCAATTTATAGAAAAATTCTATACAAGCAAAGATTTCCCTGAAATTTACCAGGAATAACAGATAAAATATCTTTTGGATTAAAAATCCAATGGTGAATAAAATTCACTGAGTGATCTAAAAGATTATGTTGGTTACAAAATCAATTAAAATCTTTCAATGAAAAATTGACTAAACAAACCGATTTTTTTCTTTCTCCTATAAATAGGAGCCAAGAAGAGAAAGAAAAGGAGGAGAGATACAACAACAGAGAAAAAAAAGAGGAGAATTTAATTCTTCAGAAAGAAAAGAAGATTTCCTCAGAAGAGATAAAAAAAACCCTAGGTGAGAAAGGGAAAGAGATCCGAGCTTCATAAATCAAAAAGAGAATTTAATTCTCAAATTAAGAGTTTAACTCTTCTGAATAAGAACTTATTCTTCCTTTGGTTGAAGATCTGCAGAAGTAGATCTCCCCATAAGTTGAGAATTTAATTCTCATCGGGGAGATTCTACCATGCAGATCTAAAACTTAGAGGGAGAATTGAGTTTAGGGAATTTAATTCCTCCAAATACTTAGGAATTTAATTCCTCCAAAAGAAATAGGGTTTAACCCTTAAAACAAGAACTTAGTTCTTCTTCATGGTTGAAGATCTGCAGAAGCAGATCTCCCCATAAGTTGAGAATTTAATTCTCATCGGGGAGATTCTGCCATGCAGATCCAAAACTTAGAGGGAGAATTGAGTTTTGAGAATTTAATTCTTCCATAAACATAGTAATTTAATTCCTCTAAATAAAATTAGGGTTTAACCCTATGTAAGAATTTAATTCTTAAACAAAGGATTTAACTCTCCATGCACGTAAAGAGATCAGTACCCAACCTGGTCACGTGGTAACACGTGACTCTCATCCTCAATGGGTAGAAAAAGAACGATCAAGACGAGGTCACGTGCCCCCACGTGACCCTCAAACAGACTCCTCAAAATGAGAAAGAAAAAGCTTGGAGGTAATGCCTCATGTGCTCACATGAGACCCTCAAAACTAAAGGAAATAAAGCCAAAGGCAATACTGATTTAGGGCGCCTCACGTGTCCCCATGTGACCCCTGACTAACACCTTTTTAAAAGGGTAAATGAGGGAAAACAGAGGAATTAATACTCAATACATGGGCACTATCACGTGCCCACACGTGATGATTACAAAGATTAAGTGTTTAACACTTATTGGCAGCTTTTGAGAGTAAAATAAAGAAAGTCTGGCCCAATTCTCTGGCGCCTCACGTGACTCCACGTGACCACCTCATTTATAGTGTTTAACACTATTTTGAGTGTTCTATCCCTAGTATTTAACACTATTTTAAGTGCATCACGTGGGAACACGTGATTGTCAAATATGTGTTAGTGTTTAACACTATTTTCAAATCAAGCTTAGCCCAAATTGGCTAAGTTTTCCAGAGGCAAATCTCCCCTTCAGCTGAACCTTAAAATCCAGAGCTATAATGAATGGTTAGTGCACAACCAAAGACAAAATGTTGTCAGAGCCCCCAAACCCCTGTTAGCATTGCTAAATAATAGGGAGGCTGAACCCAGACAAATGATTCAACAGTCCAAACAAAGGTCTAACATTTCGAACCTAATTGGACTTAGCCCAAGTTGGTCATAAGTCCTCAATTCAGATTTAACCGAGCCAATGTGCTTATAATCTAATTAATTGATCTTAGTCCCAAATTGGACTATAGATTTCCCAATCAACTTTGGTTCAAGGGTACATCTCTTCACTCCTTTGATATTTGTCGTTGTAATCATTCAACGTCTTCAGAGAGGTGACGGGTCCCGATAACCAATCATCCCATGGACTGTGTAGTCCTTAAACTCATGGACTATGATGTCTTTAAACTTTATAGACTATGACGTCTTTAAACTACGGACTGTAGGGTCCTTAAGCCCATGGACTATGATGTCCTTAACCTGGACTGTGGGGTCCTTAAGCCCATGGACTATGATGTCCTTAACCTTGGACCGAAATGTCCTTAAACTAACATTGGACCACCATGTCCTTAAACTGGTAATCGACCGCAATGTCCCTAAACTAAACAATAGAGCCCAAATGCTCTTTTGTTGGATCTAAATGATCTCGTTAAGTTGATCTTAGTCTAAAATTAGACTAACGTATCCTTAACTAACGTTTAAGTTGATCTTAGTCTCAAATGAGCCTAACGTATCCTTAAACCCAACCCCCAAACCCAAATCTAAGAAAAATACGGATTTGGACTAATCCACGCCCTACGGGCGACAACATAAATTTGTCTCCGTATACAATCCACGGGCAACAAAGAAACAAAACAAACACACACGACACGAACTGACCATCTGGAGAAGGAGAAAGTGGTTACCGCGACGCGGTAGCGTAATTAACTGCAGGGGCTTGCGTCTGCAGGGAAGAGCGTCTCCACAATCAAAAACCGCTCAAATGAGGGGGAATCTGACGAAGTCTGCTACATCGGCCGCATCCATTTAAACGTTCGATACACGGTGTCATAAATCAACTTGGCATCTTCGGAGAGGTGGAAAGATAGCACCAATTAGCATCTGCCCCCAAATTCAGGCAAGACGGACCTACGCGGTCGCGTCTCTGTGTTTCGGCGGGAAACAGATTCCGGCACGCCCGGTGGGACCTTTTCCTCTTTTCACTCCATACATCGTGTGTCGTGTTCACAAACGAATCGCGGTTTGATATGGTTGCCCTTGGGTTTGAGGTACTAAGATTTGGTTTTGCTCTTGTGTAGAAAAAAGAGATGGCCTCCAATCGCTCCAACTGCGACTGCAACTCCCGTTCCGCCTCATCTGGAGGTGTAACCTATGGGCCCCAAGCGGCCTCGCTGTTCAAGATGCCGGTGGAGCAAATAACTCGGGCTACCACTGGACTATTCTTCGGGACCATGCTCCCACCCATGAACTTCAATGCCCCGCTGCCGTTGTAGGAGGCCCCAAAGAAGTCGGTCTTTGATCGACTTACCACTACTGCGGCCCCTCTCAACGGGTCGTCCAGCTCCAACGCCTCAGTCTTTGACAGACTGGGCCAAAGCTCATTTAGGCCCATTAAGAAACCCGCGATACCGGAAAGAGTTATCCCTAAGCGGATAGCCATTCCTGCTTATGAAGTCGTCAAGGCGGCTTCTCTTGCCAAAGGGCCGGTCTTCACGAGATTGACTGTTCCGGCTCCCGCTCCAGGAGAAGTCCTCAAAGCTGCTTCCCCTGCCCAGAGGTCTGTCTTCGACAGATTGGACATCGCTTCTCAACGGGCATCGGTCTTTAAGAGGCTGATGCCGGTGACAACCCTTCGCCAACACAGGGGGCATGAGGAAGTCACCCCTACAGCAGAAACAATCCTAACGGCTCAACACACTCGACGTCGCCACTGGCGCCGAGTAAGGAAGGCTGGGGGCAATTCCCCTTCCGGACTGACTCCGCCATCTCCCATGGTGGAAATCAATGCTGCTGTTCTAACTGGGAACAGTTTTGAACCGCTTAGGAGAGTTCGCAAGAACTCTCCGACTGCCGTACCGAAAAGATCTCCTTCACCTATGGAGATTGCTACAGAAAAGAAGCCGGAGCAGCCCCTCAGCGGCTGTCCTCTAAAATTTACAAAGTTTAGCGACAGGTTCAGGAATCGGTGATTAATCAAGATTACTCTCGCCAACAGAAAAAGGTGAAAGTTCAGCGAGAAGGAGACCATCCTGTCAAGCCACAGAAGGCGACAGCTACTTGGGTGCCCACTGCAATGGCCCCCTCAACTTCGACCGCCCACAAAAAGAGAAGGCCGGAGAACGTCCCCATGTCAGCGACAAATGTCAAGGGCACTGAGCCTAAACGCCCTAAGTCTGGGGGTATGGTGGTGCATACCGTCTATATGGCATCCGGGAAAGAGAATAGTCGTATCTCCACAGGTTATCGACCGCTTACGCGATCAGTAACTAAGGCTCAGGAGCAATAACAACAGAAGCTCCGAGAGATGTTAACAGCCATGGCCGCACTTACGGGATCGAAAGCAAGCCCGGAGACATCCTCGGAGCAGCGCCGTGAGCAAGAAACTGATGCTGAATTCCTTCGGAGAATGCTTGAGAAGAAGGAAAAAGAGGCCGCAGAATAAGCGACCAATATAAAACAAATGGCCCTTCTATTCCAAGATATGGTGGGCATGATGATCCGGCCGGACCCTCCAGCCGAAGATCCTCCAATAATAATTGAAGATGATAGAGGAGAGACATCAATTCCTTTGCCGGCTCTATCAGCAGCCAAGGAGGAGACCATCTCTAAAGCCACGCTCGATGATTATATAGCTCAACAAATACGAGCTCATCAAGCGAATGAGGCGGCTGGCTAAGTCGTCAGAACTGGACGGCCCTATCCGGGTTGGTACGACCTAAAAAGGTACCCGCCGGGATATACGAAACCTAAATTCCATGTATATAAGGGGACAGGAAATCCGCACCAGCATGTCACCCAGTTCAGGGCTCTATGTGGCAACACTGGAGGTGACGATAAACTGCTACTTCTCCAGTTCGTCGGCAGCTTGTCGGAGACGGCGTTCGAATGGTATTCTGAACTTTCGAATGACTCCGTTAAGACATTTGCAGAAATGGAGTTACTGTTCATGCAGAGGTTTGTAAGCGCTAGTGAGCGCACCCCAATCACTGCATTAATTAACGCCAGAGTAAAGCCAGGCGAAACTTGGGTTCAGTACGTGATACGGTGGCGGAATTTATGGTCGAAGTGCGAGCAACGCATTGAAGAAACACCTGCGGTAGGCATGTTCGTGGGTACTCTCGACCCTCAGGCGACCATTTCCCAATTTATGATGTTTTTCAAGCCGACCACTTTCCAGGACTTGATTGACAAGCTGGCCCAAATGGACCAGATAGGTCACAGGCCTTCCTCTTCGAAGTCGGAGCCTCGAAACGAAAAAGGGAAGGGGAAAGCGACCTTCGTCGCCAATACTCAACAACAGCCGAGCAACTTAAAGCCGGTTGTTCGCCAAAACAACGCGCGCCCACGCCCATCCCTCGAGGAGAGACTGGGACGTCCTTACTCGTTTCCCCGGGATAAAACGAGGAGACTGTTCGAGCTGGTAGTGCGCAACAGACTCATCA
Organism: Agapanthus africanus; assembly: GCA_030015575.1. Taxonomy (NCBI): domain Eukaryota; kingdom Viridiplantae; phylum Streptophyta; class Magnoliopsida; order Asparagales; family Amaryllidaceae; genus Agapanthus; species Agapanthus africanus. Next base: position 483,832,571 of record CM057343.1, on the reverse strand, counting down.
ATCTGCTGGATCCAAAATGTCCGTTGCAGCCAGGCGATGTCAACAATCCTGATTACTGCCTTTACCACCAAGCAGTAAGCCATCTAATCGAAGATTGCTTCGTTTTCAAAGGCTGGGTTGAGGATCAATACCAACAGGGCAAATTCGCGCTGTCTGAAAACTGGAAGATGAACCCGCCACAACCACACAATCCGAAAAAGATAGACATGTCGGGGGCATCGTGCTCATTCATAGAGAAAGCCCCATGGACCGAAAATTCCGTAAACTAGAAATTCGCCTAAAATACGGCAACGATTAACTGAAACGTTTTTAAACTAACAATGGACCACTATGTCTTAAAACTGGCTGATGACCGAAACGTCTTTAAACTACTACAAACCCGCGGCATCCCCAGGCTGACGTGGTAAAAAAAAAGTGTACGTCCATAAGAGAAATGGGCACGGATGAAAACCCGAAAGGGCTCCGTGAGTAAAAACAGTGGGACTATCGGCGAGTTTTGTGAAAACCCGAAAGCGCGCAATCTCGTCAAAAGACACTTGCAAGGTCCTCTCGACCCTGTAAGAAGAAACCACCTGCTTGAGATCCTTACGACTCACAAAGGAGAAACACACTTAGGGATCCCCACGATTCCTAAGGAGAAATTACACTTGCGAGATCCTCACGACTCGTAAGGAGAACCCTCTTATGAGACCCTCACGGCTCATAAGATTCAAAAGTCTTAAGCTACAGAGATCTGAATCTATTTTTAGTCTAAAATTAGACTAACGTATCCTTAACTAACGTTTAAGTTGATCTTAGTCTCAAATGAGACTAACGTATCCTTAAACCCAACCCCCAAACCCAAATCTAAGAAAAATACGGATTTGGACTAATCTACGCCCTACGGGCGACAACATAAATTAGTCTCCGTATATAATCCACGGGCAACCAAGAAACAAAACAAACACACACGACATGAACTGACCATCTGGAGAAGGAGAAAGTGGTTACTACGGCGTGGTAGCGTAATTATCTGCAGGGGCTTGCGCCTGCACGGAAGAGCGTCTCCACAATCAAAAACCCCTCAAATGAGAGGGAATCTGACGAAGTCTGCTACATTGGCCGCATCCGTTTAAATGTTCGATACACGGTGTCATAAATCAACTTGGCATCTTCGGATAGGTGGACGGATAGCACCAATTAGCATCTGCCCCTAAATTCAGGCAAGACGGACCTACGCGGTCGCGTCTCTGTGTTTCGGCGGGAAACAAACACGGCCATATTAAATTCTTACATCTTGACTATTAATTATTAACAAAACATGTTGAACAAGTTTCATGGCAATATATTTCATTTTGTAACTTTTACTAGTCCTTTTCAGTAAAATACCATGTAGTTTACTTTCTACTTTAAAACATCATAAATCTTGCTATACCTTTAATTAGATCACGAGGTAATGACCTATTTTCTCACAACACTCATATGCAACATAGCACAATACCTTTTGGGAAATACCGTTTTATACAAAACTACCTTTAACTTATAAAAAACCTTTTCTACAAGATTACGTATTTTTACAAATCTTTGCAAAGCTCCGCTACAACCCATTTTGGGGAATTCGATTGGGATGGTGTAGATTATCGCACATCCCTGGGCTTAGTAGTGCGATATGCAGACCTCCGCAAGGTGTATTCGGTCTCGAGAGATTTAAAATACAAATATCTTAAGAAAATGAGATTTCTAGAAATATAATATATATTAAAATTATTTTTATATAAATATAAATATATATATATATATATATATATCTGAATCATTAAAATATGTATTTTGTGATAATATAAATATTCCAACTTTTTCCTAAAATCACAAGAATCACTTTACATTAAAATACAATGAATTCCATACAAGTTCAATGTTACAATTAAATACCATGTATTATGAAAAATAGGTTATTTTCACTAGAAATATCACAAATATAAAATTTACATGTATGACAACTCTAAAGACGATAATTAAATACTTGGGGTGTATTTTGAAAATTATACAAAAGTATTTTTACATGAAACCCCCTCAAGTTCTATAAATTACCCTAAGGACCCTAGTAAATACAGGTTTAAGAGAGACCAATCTCCTGAGCCTCAGGGAGCCAAAGAAGTGGGTGCTTGTCTATTTAAGGTAGACAACTTAACAACGGTGTTATCAACACGGTAATCGTCTTTGAAAAAGACACAAATCCTGCCGCCCATGTGCAGCGGTTACCGATAACATCAAAACCTAATTCAGGACTTCAATTTCTTTTCTAATTGTTCTGACTCAGACTGAGTCTTATTATAAATAATCTGATTTGAATATGATTCAAGTACAATCTACAATACTACAATTCAATATGAATCCATGAATCCATATATTCGATATATTCAACCTGTATTGACCGAACCGAACCATGGCTATACTTCCATTTACATGATTCTCCAGTTACATCCATGATTCTCCAGTTACATCCATTTACTGATATCATGGTTTCGGCAAGTCATCCAATTATACAATCTATATATTACAATTCAATTACAAGTTACAATACAAACAATACAAACAAGACATCGCGGGGTTTAAGGGGTAGATTGGTACGGAAGGTGTTAGAAGTGGCATGAGACTGCAACCATAAGACACCTAACCTATATTCCGTTGCTGTTGTACCGTGGCATAAACGGTTCCTTGAGTTCCTGATACCTTAGTCTCCGGGACAAGTGAGACTCTTCTCGTATACACTGGCATCCTTCTGTACCAAGCTACAAACAACAGCGTTAACACCAAATACTCATATAATACAACTTTAAAAGCTATCTCCCCTCTCTGTCTATTCTATTTCTCCCTTACCTTTGGGACTTACCGAGAGATTGTTCGCTGACGACATTCCTTCTCTTTCTTCTTTGGAATGTTGTCAGATGATCTGGACACTCAGGAGATCGAGCCTACTAGTGAAGACTTGGATCATCTTGCCTACGACCCAGAGCTCTAACTTCATTGTACATATTTTTATTTCAGTACTTTTCATTTCTGTTATGCCACTGTTTAGGCATTGCCTTCATTCAGTTGTATTTACTTTTCCATGTATTGTAAAAAGAATGTGAATAAATAAAGTTGCTGTTTTATTATATCTTGTTTCTTGTGCATTTATATTTATATTGCTTAGATATGCTTAGCGTATTTACTTCACAGTAAATACGTAGCGGCCTCGTCGCGTCTTCTTCACCGTACACCGAGAAGCGGGGCGTGACAGATTTTGTTGGCGGCCCATGCAGGTCAGAGCTGTATGGAACACTATCATGCAGTTCTGTTCTGCGTAAACAACCTAAGCAATATAATACAAGAAACGACAACTAAAACATTCTTTACAATTCATCTTCCTTGAATCTTCCAATTTCATATATCTTGAATCTGTTCTAACCCAAAATTCCCTCACCTCTTTTACAATCTTACCAAAACCTTCGCATCCTTTCGTTCTTTCACATATTTTTCATACACTACCAATAGTTCAATCATCAAATTTTCCTTGAATCGGTTACACTTTCCTTTTACAAATTTCAAGGACGAAATTTTTATAAGGAGGGTAGAATGTAACAACCCTAAACTTTCTGTACAAATTTTTCAAAAAAATACATAAAGGGGTACTTTTTCCAGAGCACAAGTTATAAGTTTGTTTTGCTTTTTAATAGCAAGAAAGAGCTTGTAGCTCATTAGCAAGACCTTGCACTGCTGGACCAAGCCACCAGAGTTCAAATCCCATCCCCCACATCATTTTTAATATTGTTTTCTTTTGAATTTTTAGAAGTCCAAGAGCCTACACGTGCATAACTCGTAAAAACCCCACTACACATATAAAACAAACTGTCGTAAGGGCTACAGCATACGACATAGGACACGTGGAAGTGTGCCTCGGCTCGACTCGGCCGACTTGGGCCGGCGACTCGGTCGACTCGGCCCGCTGCCGGCCGAGTTGAGCCGGATCACCGAGTTGTCTTATTAGGAGTTGTGTCTTTTGGTCTCCCCATTACTCCTGTATAGTTTAAATTTCCTGCACATGAATAGAACACTTTAAAATCTCATTAAACAATAATTTTAATACAATTTAATACATTTTTCTTTACACTCTTTCACCTACCCTAAACCCTAATCTTTCCCTATAAATATCAACCTTAAACACACCCTTCTCACTCCAAATTTTTGTCCAAAACTCTCAAGAAATCCCTAGAAGTTTAGTGTATTTTTGGAGTTAGCAAAAGGCGAAAGCTTCGGCGATTTTCCGACGACAACCCTAGGAGCTCCCGATGACGAAACGACGCACTGGCGCCGCGTACTGCTTCCTCTCTCTCTCTCTCTTTTCTAAGCTCTAAACCCGTAAGTCCCACTTCCCTCTTCTTTAATCTATCCTTAAAATTTCTTTTACTAAAACCCGACGGAAGCGGAGTTAAATCCGACTTCCGATTCGGTTTTCTTTATAAAGTTAAATTTTCCTTAACACAATCATATTAAACTCTTACATCTTGACTATTAATTATTAATAAAACATGTTGAACAAGTTTCATGGCAATATATTTCATTTTGTAACTTTTACTACTCTTTTTCAGTAAAATACCATGTAGTTTACTTTGTACTTTAAAACATCATAAATCTTGCTATACATTTAATTAGATCACGAGGTAATGACCTATCTCCTCACAACACTCATATAGCACAATACCTTTTGGGAAATATAGATTCGGGAAATACCGTTTTACACAAAACTACCTTTAACTTATAAAAAACGTTTTCTACAAGATTATGTATTTTTACAAATCTTTCCAAAGCGCCGCTACAACCCATTTCGGGGAACCCGACTGGGATGGTGCGGATTATCGCACATCTCTGGGCTTAATAGTGCGAGCTACAGACCTTCGCAAGGAGCATTCGGTCTCGAGAGATTTAAAATACAAATATCTTAAGAAAATGAGATTTCTAAAAATATAATATATATTAAAATTATTTTTATATAAATATATCTATATATATCTGAATCATTAAAATATCTATTTTGTGATAATATAAATATTCCAACTTTTTCCTAAAATTACAAGAATCACTTTACATTAAAATACCATGAATTCCATACAAGTTCAATGTTACAATTAAATACCATATATTATGAAAAATAGGTTATTTTCACTAGAAATATCACAAATATAAAATCTACATCTATGACAACTCTAAAGACGGCAATTAAAACTTGGGGTGTATTTTGAAAATTATACAAAAGTATTTTACATAAAACCCCCTCGAGTGCTATAAATTACCCTAAGGACCCTAGTAAATATAGGTTTAAGCGGGACGAATCTCTTGAGCCTCAGGGAGCCGGAGAAGTGGGTGCTTTCCTATTTAAGGTAGACAACTTAACAACGGTGTTATCAACACGGTAATCGTCTTTGAAAAAGACACAAATCCTGCCGCCCATGTGCAGCGGTTACCGATAACATCAAAACCTAATTCAGGACTATTCCCCTCCGAAGGACGGCGTGAGACTGACGTGTATGCCTGTGATTCGGGGCAGATGCTATTTGATGCTATCCATTCACCTCTCCGAAAATGCCAAGTTGATTTATGGCACCGTGTATCGAAGGTTTAAACGGATGTGGCTGATGTAGCAGACTTCGTCAGATTCCCCCTCGTCTGAGGTTTTTTTATTGATTGTGGGGACGCTCTTCCCTGCAGGCGTAAGCCCCTGCAGTTAATTATGCTACCGCATAGCGGTAACAACTTTCTCCTTCTCCAGCTGGTCACTTCGTTTCGTGGGTGTTTATTTTGTTTGTGGTTGCCCGTGGATTGTATACGGAGACTAATTTATGTTGTCGCTCGTAGGGCGTGGATCAGTCCAAATCCGTATTTTCTTAGATTTGGGTTTGGGGTTTTGGTTTAAGGATACGTTAGCCATATTTGAGGCTAAGATCAACTTAAACGTTTGTTAAGGATACGTTAGTCTAATTTGAGACTAAGATCAACTTAACGGGATCGTTTAGATCCAACAAAAGAGCATTTGGGGGCTCTATTTCCATTTTAAGGACATGGTGGTCCCACATTCCCATTTTGGGGACGAATATTGGTTTAAGGACATCATAGTCCATGAGTTTAAGGACCCCACAGTCCGTATTACCAGTTTAGGGACATGGTGGTCCATTTCCAGTTTAGGGACATGGTGGTCCAACATTCCCATTTTGGGGATGAATATTGGTTTAAGGACCTCATAGTCCATGAGTTTAAGTACCCCACAGTCTATATCAATGTGTGGTTGTCGGGACCCATCACCTCTCTGACGACGTTAAGGGATCACAACGACAAATATCAGAGGAGTTCAGAGATGTACCCTTGAACCGGGTGTAAATTGATTTGAGAGAGCGGTTGTGCTCGGTTCAATTTAATTTGAGGACTTACGGCCAGAATTGGGTTAAGTCCATTTGAAAATGTTTAACACTTTTATTCATGATTGGCCTGTTTAGGCCTTTGCTTGGGCTCTGCCCTTTTTTTTAACATAATGCACAGCATTGGGCTTTTAATTAAATGCACAGCATTCAGATTAGGCCTGTTAGGCCTTTTAATTGGGCTCTGCCCCCTTTTAATAATGCATAGCATTTGCCTTGGTCTGTTAGACCTTTTAATTGGGCTTTGCCCCTTTTTCAATAGTGCAAAGCATTTAATGGTCTGACAGTGCTCCATGTGGCCTGTCAGGCGCTCTGCGCCAATTAATGAGCGCAAGGCGCCAGCGCATGTGGAGGTAACACGTGTCACGCTCTGGTGAGCGCAAGTCTGTTAGAGCAGTACGCTGCGCTAGTGCGCTGCTGACACGTGGCGCGCTTTGATGACTTGCGCCAATCCAAAAGCGCAGTGCTCATTTTTTAAAGCGCAAGGCGCAGATTATTCTGGGGTTGACACGTGGCATGTTCTGGTGACTTACGCCAACCCAAGAGCGCAGAGGCTCATTTCAGAAGTGCAAGGCACTGTTCAATAGCGCAAAGCACATCTTGATTTATTTTAAATCAAAGAAACAAGTTCTTCTTGTTCCAAAGAGGTTCTACCTCAAGATTTAAGAACCAATGGTTCATCAAAAGGCTGTGCCTTTATATAGATCAAAAGATCTAATAATGAACTAGATCACTTCTTTAATTTTCTTTTACTGGATCTTTATGATCTTCTTTTTTTTTTATTGAAGATCTTGATCTTGTTCTTAGATCATTGATCTTTTTAGAAGAAATTCTTCTTTTTTCAAAGGTTTACCTTTTTCTCTTCGAGTTCTTCTCAAAGTTTTTAGAGGAGTTCTGTATATCTTTCTCTATTTCTGTATATCTGAGACTTGGAGTCTAGGGGCTTTTATATAGGGCCAATTAGTTTGTTAGGTTAGTTACAAAGATCTTTCTCTGATTGATCTGGGGATATTTTCCCACCGTTGGATCTTTGATCCTAAGGCCTCTGTTTTACAGAAGATAATCTTCTTGTTTTAATAAGATTAAAAGATCTTTCTAGAATTTTAATTCTAATTAATTAAATAATTTATTATTTAAGTTTTAGTGCTGGCACAGTTGGCGTAAGTGTACCTGCGCTTGACACGTGTCGCGCAGCGCAGAACGCAGTACAACTGCGCTAGCGCACCTGCGCTGACACGTGTCGCGCAGCGCAGAGTGCAAGTTATCTGAAGCATTTCTTCCTTTATTTTTATTTTAAAACAGAGCCTTGCCCTGATTGGGTGCGCTGTCTAGGGCGCAGCGCTGGCGTATCTGCTTTTGACACGTGACGCGTTGTGCGCAGCGCAAGGAATCTGAAGCGTTGCTTCAATTTTTGAATTTTTGAAATTCAAACAGAGTTTTGCTCTGATTAAGGGAAACAAATACCCCCCCACCGTTGCGCTCACGTGGCGCATACGTGAGTGCGGCGGTGGCAAGATCCCAACCGCCAGATCAACTCAGGAGTTGAAGGGGCGCATAAGCGCCTATAAATAGGACCCTTGGTCCTCAGCAGATGATTATCATCTTCCCAAGATTTATATTTTCAGAGCCTTGCTCTCGTTTTCAAGAACTTCAAAGCCTTGCCCTCATTTTCAAAGTTAGAACTTTTAGAAAAACTTTAGGTAAAAATTAATCTTAAATTAAATTAATTTTAATTAATAGAGTCTTTTTCTTATAGATCTTCTGATCTAAAGAAAACCCTTTGGGGTTTCACAAACAGAGCGTTGCTCTCAAGAATTTGTTTCAGGGTTTCTTAACCCATGAACAGAGCTTTGCTCATTGACAGAACATAGATCTTTTGATCTAAAGATGATGAACTCTTAAGAGTTTTTCATGGATCTTTAAGATCCCAAACTTTAATTTTTTAGAAATTAATTTTTCTTTGATGGATATTTCCATCATTATTACAGAGCTAGGCTCTTTTAAGGAATTTTATTACCTCGTGACCAGAGTTTGTTAAGTGTCATTCTGTGACAGAGTTTTGCTCTGAAAAGGGAGATTTTCTCCTTGTCTCAAGGGATTTCTCATTTAATGAGAATATTCTTTTGGGGATCTCCTCATTAATTGACAGTTTCATCCAATGATGGGGCTGTCTTATTAACTGATGCATTGTCATCTGGATTTTGTGGGTCCCCCTTTGGTCCCCTTTTCACTGCATTGCAGTGTGGTACAAATTTTAAAGTTCCAAGTGCTAGAAATTAAAAATTACAATACTGACAGTTGATCTCCGTCCCCCTTCTTTTTGCAGGCAACATGTCTTTCGATACCTCGTTCCTATTCGTTCGCTCGGAGGGAGGATTCCCGGGAGCACCCGTAGACCGGGAGGTCCTAGCTTTGATCAGAGACCATGATCCGGAACATAAGAATCTTCACCTTTGAGGATCATGGTATAATCAAATTATCAGGGGTCGACAAAGCTTTTCATGCGCGGTGCCTTCGGAGCCTATCACGGCGATCCATTACGCCAACTCACCCCCGGTGAAGTATGCCGTGGAGATGGTCGATTGGACTTCAGAAGTCATTCTTCATCCCGCTATAGCTTCAATTCCCGTTCAGCCTCCCATGGTTTTAGATATCTTGGGACGCCGTATTTGTCAAGGCGAAGCGCGATCCTGGGGGCAACCATACAATATAGGTCTGATCCTCCGTCATCCGATCGGTTATCTGCCATGGGCTCGCTACATTTTGTCAGCGAAGAAGTCACAGTTGATGAGGCTTGGGTTTTATACCGCTGTTTATGCTTTTCTCTTCCAATATCCTACGCTTCCTACTTGGTGGGTTAAGGCTTTTTTGGAGCAGTGGAATATCCTTACTCACACTTTCCTCGCACTGGACCGGGAAATGTTGATTTCTTTAGAGGAGTTCACGGAAGCTTCCGGTTTACCGGTCATAGGGGAGCATTATGAGGAGCTGCTTCCCACGGACGAATATGTCTTCGGTGCTAAGCCAGTGATAATGGTCCTTACTCCAGCGAATGCTGTTCAACACCAGTTTCCTAGTCTGATCAAAGTGTTGAAAATCTACGAGCAGCTTTTTCTCGAATCTGGGAGTCGCGGGGTTGATTTCGAGGATTTCATCGCTCGCTTCCTTCACCCGAAAGTCCTCTCGGCAGAAGTTGCTAAGTTTGCCACGCTTGATGACCCTTTCGGTTTAGGTTTGGACAACCTGCCAGCGACGGAGGTAGATCAGAAGGGTTTCTTCCTTCCTAACTCCCCGGTTGTCCCTTTTGCGGAGGTTGCAGGCCCTGGGATGGATGAGGAAGCATTCTTCTTAGGATTCCTTGGGCTATGGCTGAGTTGGTTCGCGCTCCCGATGCACCTTCGCCGTATGAGGCCATCTGCCTTTTACCCAGCTCACCGGATGACCATTGGGGTAAAAGTGGCCATTGGGGTCGCCGACTTAGCCCACCTGTATCACGGCCTTTGTCAAGCGGAGGATGCTAATGAACCTGGAGTACCGCACGTGATCTTCTCGATGCATTACTTCATGTCATGGCTTGAGCTACATGCACTTGGCGTTTTTGGTATGCACAAAAGGCCTTCGTTCTATGACAGGTGCAGCTTCCCTCGGATTATGCGATTGGTCGGCGCCTCAATTGTAAATCGGTCGCCGCGGCATGCCAGAGGTTTGCTCCTTCATCCCCGCACAGTTGGAGACGGGATGACCTTCACCGACAAAGTGTTAACCATCGGAAAGGCGTCTACTAGCACAGTGCGGTCGTTGCAAGATACTTTCAAAGATGGGGCCTCAGTTCTGACAGCCCGAGAGACCCTCCATTTATATTCTATCAGACCGGGTTTCCTGGTGTTTAGGCAAAATGACGCGGCGCTTTTCATGAGATACAATCCGCATTGTTTTGCCCAGCAACTGAGCTATAATCAAGGAGTGCCGTTGGAGGCTTTCTTGCTGGAACCTGCCGCCACTGAAGAAGGGATGCGGAGCGCACTGCATCACTTCATGCGTCTGAATACGGGCTCTCACTTTTTCATCAGCGAGCCGACTTGCGTCCCATGGATCCTTAATACATATACGGCATGGTACCAGCATTCGACGGGCGCCGTTATTAAGGAAGAAAGGCGGTTGTTGGTTGACCGCAAGGGTGTGCCTCCTGGCAGCGACCGCAAAGCGCCCCTGAGGCCAAGGATCCCTGTCGTTCCTCCGCTGAGAGATGCTGGAGCTGAGCCACCGCGCATGCTAAGCCCCCCACGCGGATTGCCCCGTGCTACCGCGGACGTGCCCCCAGCGCCCCGTGCTCCAGTGGAGACGGTGAATGTAGTTTCGCCTGAGTCTGGCATGGGCTCGGACATCGGGACCCGCCGTCCTAAGGTGCCCACAAAACGCAAATTGATTTTGGGTGCGAGCGGGGTCCGGGCTCAGAAGAGGAAGAAGAAGTCGGTTCTTTCTCTCGATGCCATTCTCGGCTTAGAGCCTCAGGCCCCTCTCACCGAAGGCCTAAGCGGTACGGAAGCAACGAGGGTTTCTTCGTAGAGCCAGAAGATACCGATTTGGCAGCCGCCATCGCGTCTTCTGAGCGATCGGCAAGGCTCGAAGCGTGGTTGGCTAAACATGCTCAATCCGGTAATCACTAGTCGTATTCTTTGTCATTTCATCGTACTTTTATCATTGTCTTTGACTGACGCTTTTCCTTTTTAAACAGGCATTTCTACCGATGAAGCCATCGTTGCTTCCCTGAAAACCTTCCAGGAGGAAGAGATGAAACACACTCTATCGGGTGTTGGTAGGTCTCGGCTTACTGAGTCTTTATTCTCCTTTTTATGGCCAATCTAATCCTTTCTTTGTCTCTTTGCAGGGTCTGCGGGATCTACTACGCAAGCCGAAGCGGGGATTCTCCCCGGGCCAGCTACCGAAGTCCCGGCCTCTTCGGGGCTGCCGCGAGAGACCCAACTCAAAAAGCCGATGATGGATGCCTTGAAGGCTCTGGAGGCAACTCTGAACGCGGACGACGATGCCTTGCTGAGGGAGGCTTCAAAAAGGTCCATCGTGACGGCCCGGGAGGAGAGGAAGCGCTTGAGGCACGCAGCGAAGGAGCGTAGCGCTGCTTTGGCCGTGGGAGCGGGCCCGAGCGCCGTTACTCCTGCTGCTACTCTTTCCGAGGAGCCCCCGGTCGCCTTGTCTACTGCTCATAGACGGGCGGCGCGTGCAGCTCGGGAAGCCAACGATCAATCCACCTCAGGTAATGTGTTTTTCGAGGCTTTGTTGTACAAGTTGTAAAACTATCGGTTCTCATACATCCTGTCCTGCAGGGCCGAGTCCAACTGAAGGAGCGGCGGCGACCGTCGAGCCTGAGGGGACGGTGGAGAAGGCAGCAGCCGAAACCGAGCCGACGGTAGGCGGTGCAGCCGTAGTTGCCGGGCCCGAGCTAGTGGCTGACAAGACAGTCACGCCTAATATGCCCGAGAAGGTTGCCGATGCCGAGCCCGAGGGGGCGGTAGGTGAGACGGCTGCTACGACCGAGCCTGTGGCAGTAGCGGATGGAGCGGCTGCGACCGATGAACTTATGGCAGCGGTGGCCGAGACGGTCGCGACCGCTGAGCCCGAGGGGGTAGCTGGTGAGACGGGCATGATCGTTGAGGACGAGATTGTCGCTCTTTCTCAAGAGTCGGGCACCGCTCCGATCATCGCTCTCCCTGCTTACAGTTCCTTGTCGTCTTCTGGCGTCGCGAGCGTGACGACGGCTCCTGTAGAGTCGGGCGATGAGGCAACAGGAGGTGAGACCGTCTCAATGGAGGAGGAGACGCCGCCGTTTCGGCTGACAACTAATCAGGTAAATTTTGGGTTACCGTCCCTTTTTTTTATTCTGCAACCCATCCTGACAGAGCTTATCTTGTTTTTAACGCAGGTGCGGCCAGTGCTGATGCCCCTTTGCTCGAGGGAGCGCTGTCAGTTACTGCCTTGACGGTGGACACCTCTCTACCTTCTCTCGCACCGTCGCAACTGCTGGAAGGTATGGATTTGTAACCCATTAGTCTTATCTCTCGGCCGTATAATTCATGTATTGACGTTGTACTACTGCGTCTTTGCAGAAGTGCTTTTTGATCACCTTTACCTGGAGCAGCACCCACACTTCTCCTTCCCGTCGGAGCTTGCTTCCTCCAGTGGCGCTGGTGAGTATAATTTTCAATTAATACCTTTTCTTTTTCTGATAATGAAATTGTCTCTGATTCTTCCTTGCCCTGGTTGCAGTGCTACAGATCGAAGGAGGAGATAAGAGATCGGTTGCGCCACCGGTCCTCCTTGCCACCTGCTGCGGCTGGTATAGTAGACTCCATCATTGATGACTTTCTTATATTTCTTGAACCGTCATTTGATTGTGTTTTATTCCGCAGCTGTTATTTCGACTCCGGTCCCTTTTGAGTCTCGCATCATGATGCCGGCAGGCCCATTCTCGAGACGTCCATCTTCAAAGGGTGCTGCAATGAGTTTGAGCATGCTGAGCGGATGCGTCGAGAAGCTTGACGCAAAAGCTCCTATATCTGCCGCAGATTTTGCTGCTGAGGTTAATCCGATGCTGGCGACGCTTGTAAATTTTCATAATGAAGGCGTCGTCGAGTCTTGGGTTAACCACTGCAGGGAGATCGAGGCCCGCTTGTATCAGCTGGAACTTATGCGTCCTGCCCCCGAGGTTTTGGCCACGAGTACTCAACGGGCGGCATGGATCGAGCAGAGCACTTCTTACTTCCGCCATCTGGAACAAGAAGCGGCCTTAAGGCGGAGGGAATTCCAAGAGACCTCAAGCGAGTTTGCTCGACTGCGTGCTGAGGTCGACGCGAACGCTGCCCGGATGAAGGCTATCTTCGAGGGCCTTCTGCAAAGTATTTCTGATGGGCTAACACTGAAGCAGAAGCTCGATGCCGTTGAGCGTGATGACCAAGGTCGCGAAGCAGCTCAGCGAGCCGTCGAAGAACAACTTTCATCTTACATGCGGCAGCGGGCCCAGGTGGAAGCAGAGTTGGCTGCGGCTGCCGATCAGGAGAAGGCGTTGAAGGAAGTGCGAGAGCAGCTTGCGGATTTGTTGAAGACGCTTCCTTCTCAGTAGCTGCTTTTGTATCAATTATACATTTGTAATCTTTGAATAATATGTATCCATTCTTTATTCTTTTATACGATTTGCCCTGTACTTAATGGAATTCATAAATAAAGATACACACATTTTATTTTGCAATGTCTTGTGTCATCTCTGCGCTTTCCCCCTTCTTTTATTATCAGCATGTTACCTTAGTAAACATGGTCGATAGATGATAGAGCGAGCATCCTGTCTTGGCTTCTTCAAGAGGTAATAATGGCTCAGGACGCAGGTTCAGATCTGCTGCCTAAGACTTTTCAACTTTATGAGCCGTGAGGGTCTCACAAAGACTTATAAGTCGTAAGGATCTTATAAGAGAATTTTCCCTCTTACGAGTCGAGAGGACCCGTAAGCGGTTGTTTCCCTCCTTGTCGAGATTCGACTTTGGAGAATGTGACCCGTGAATAGTATGCAAGAGTCCATTTTGGATCGACTCATAGGGTTCCAATGCTTAGGAAACAGGTTTTTTTTAATCCCCGCTGCCTAAGGCTTTATCTCACAAGTCGAGACGAATCGAGAAGTTCTCGCAAAGACACTAATTTCCTCACGAGTCGAGACGAATCGAGCAGTTCTCGCAAGAATATCCTAACGTCACAGTTAACCTCTGCTCTTTACGACAGAGGTCTGTTAGGGTCTGTGGTACTTAGGGTTTTGTCCGTCGTACCATCGCGTTGGCTGATGTATTCCTCGATAGGCAATCTTGCATGTTCGAGTAGCCTTGCGACTGTCGTGTCTCTGATCTCTTCGGGGGCTGGACAAGACGTCTTCAAGCAATCCTCCTAGGAAGTTTGACCGTCGGAAGAGTAAGCGTTAGGAATTTTGCCATGTCGCTTTTTACTTGAGGTTAGGCACATTTTGGAGAGCCCTGATGAGTCATAACCACTCCGTGCTGGTATGGGATGATCTCCGATAGTCTTTCAGGTTTTATATGAGTTGTCGTCAAGACCCTGAAGCTAGGAATTTGTCCTTCGCTTCGTTTGCTGGCATTGCGTCTGCTGTATTGAGACGAATATCGCGGTTGTCTCTAGGTTGCTGGTGAACCGTCGAGGTTCGGAACTAGGGATTTTGCCGTGGCTCCGTTTGTTTGATTGTCACGTCTGAATCCAGCTGGGGGAAGGATGTTGTGGTGACATCTCGTCTGCTTTGTAGAGACGAACGTCGAGGTGGTGACCACTCCGCGCCGGTGTGGGATGATCTCCGATGATCTTTCAGGTTTTATATAAGTTACCGTCAAGACCCTGAAGCTAGGAATTTGGCCTTCGCTTCGTTTGCTGGCATTGCGTCTGTTATATCTAGACGAATGTCGCGGTTGTCTCTAGGTTGCTGATGAACCGTCGAGGTTTGGAACTAGGGATTTTGCCGTGGTTCCGTTGTTTGATTGTCGCGTCTGAATCCTGCTGGGGGAAGGACGTTGTGGTGACATCTTATCTGCTTTGTCGAGACGAACGTCGAGGTGGTGACCACTCCGCGCTGGTGTGGGATGATCTCCGATGATCTTTCAGGTTTTATATGAGTTACCGTCAAGACCCTGAAGCTAGGAATTTGGCCTTCGCTTCGTTTGCTGGCATTGCGTCTGTTATATCTAGACGAATGTCGCGGTTGTCTCTAGGTTGCAGATGAGCCGTCAAGGTTTGGAAATAGGGATTTTGCCGTGGCTCCGTTGTTTGATTGTCGTGTCTGAATCCTGTTGGAGGAAGAACATTGTGGTGACATCTCATCTGCTGTATCGAGACGAGCGTAGAGGTAGCGATCACTCTATGCTTGTGTGGGGTGATCTCTGGTGGTCTTTTGGGTTTTATATGAGTTGCCGTCAAGACCCTAAAACTAGGAATTTGGCCTTCGCTTCGTTTGCTGGCATTGCGTCTGCTGTATTGAGACGAACATCGAGGTGGTGACCACTCCGCGCTGGTGCGAGATGATCTCCGATGGTCTTTCAGGTTTTATATGAGTTGCCGTCAAGACTCGGCTCCGTTTTCTGATGGAGCATGGGGAGGGAAGATGTGTTTCCTTCTTTGTTTGTGCCCCTGGATTGTATACAGGGATTGCTGTGGTATCGCCTGTAGGGCATAAATTTCATTTTTATTTTTTATTTCTTTCCGCGATGCTTTATCATTTCAGCTTTTATATCGCGAAGGTTGCGATTGCCCAATCATTTCGGCTAATTTTTTCGCGGTGCCCAATCATTTCGGCTATTTTTTTGTTTTTACTCGCTGCTTTTTATTGCGAGTTGCCCAATCATTTCGGCTATTTATTCATGCATACATTTTTTTTACTTGCTGATTTGTTGCACGTTGCCCCATCATTTCGGCTATTTTGTATGCATGTGTGGCTTGCTGTCTTTTCGCCGCAAGCTTGGGATTAGACACCGATTTCGACATCAGCACCGCTACAACTGGGATATTACCAGGAGCGAATCATCATTTGCCTCTGTCAATGTCGAATAAAGGTGGCTTAGTAAACAGGGTTAGGATTCCGTCGACTAAGGCTTTTGACTTCACGAGCCGTAAGGGTCTCATAAAGGTATTTCTCCTTGCGAGTCGTAAGGATCTTGTAGGTGTGTTTTCTCCTTAGGAATCATGGGGACTCCTAAGTGTATGTTCCCCTGTAAGTCGTAAGGATCTTACAAAAGGGTTTTCTCCTTATAAGTCGAGAGGACTTACAAGGGTTGTTCACCATATGGACATATCCCTAGTCACGGGTGGGACTTTGCTGGGGAAATGTTTACTCGCGCCCGTGGATTGTATACAAGGGTCAGTATTGAGCCACTTGTAGGGCAATATCGAAGGTTGTGGGGGTTGCTTAAGAGCAGGTTCATGTCTCTGTAACTTAAGACTTTCAAATCTTATGAGCCGTGAGGGTCCCATAAGAGAGTTCTCCTTACGAGTCGTGAGGATCCTGCAAGTGTAATTTCTCCTTAGGAATCGTGAGGATCCCTAAGTATATTGTTCCCTTATGAGTCGTAAGGATCTCACGCAGGTGTTTTCTTCTTACAAAGTCGAGAGGGCCCTGTAAGTGTCTTTTAACGAGATTGCGCCCTTTCGGGTTTTCACAAACACTCGCCGGTAGCCCTGCTGTTTTTACTCACGGAGCCCTTTCGGGTTTTCATCCGTGCCCTTTTTGCTTATGGACATACCGTTTATATTTTTTTCTCTTTTTTTTATTCTTTTTATATAACGAGGTCGTGCCCTTTCGGGTTTTCACAAACACTCGCCGGTAGCCCTGCTGTTTTTACTCACGGAGCCCTTTCGGGTTTTCATCCGTGCCCATTTTGCTTATGGACATACCGTTTATATATATATATATATATTCTTTTTTTTGTATCGGCTTTGGGATGTTGCAATCCACCGTAGTTTATCGACATCTCGGTCAATGGCTAGTTTTAGGACGTAGTGGTCCGTCATTAGTTTAAGGACGTTTCGGTTCGTTGTTGAAGAAGGCCGGCCACTACTTATAGAGTTTGGGCTTAGGAGGATAGCGAGCGGACATCGTCGTCGTCATCTATCATTGACTTAGGCCATAACTCATTAGGCGTAGTATTTCTTCAGGAAGCGGCCGTTTATTGGCCTGAAAGGTCTTTCACCGTGCATATCCATGAGTAGATAGGCTCCACCCTGGTAGACCTTGTCTATGATGTACGGGTCTTCATAGTTCGGCTCGAATTTTCCCTGCTTGGCACGATTGGGGATCATAGGTCTTTTGACCACTAGCACGAGTTCGCCTTGGCGGAATTTCCTCGGCCTGGTCAATCTTTCATATGAGCGCGTCATCTTTGCTTTATAAGCTTCTAGATTTTGCTGCGCTAGGAGCCGGGTTTCATTAAGGGCATCGAGCTCCTCGAAGCGAAGGTGAGCATTCTCTTTGTCCGTTAGCTCATAATGGACTGCCACTCGTAGAGAGGGTAATTCTATTTCGAGGGGGAGTACTGCTTCTGTATCGAACACCAACGCGTATGACGTTGTGTTCATGGCCGTCTTGAACGTAGTTCGATACGCCCAGAGAGCTTCTTGCAGTCTCTCGTGCCAGTCCTTCTTATTTCGGGACACCGTCTTCTTCACAATCTTCATCAAGGTCTTGTTGAAAGCCTCAGCTAGACCGTTAGCTCGGGGATTATAGACTGATGAATATCTCCAGTCTATGTTGTGTTGTTGTGCGAAGCGGCTGATTTTATGGCTTCTGTAGGCTGGCTCGTTATCGGAGATAATCCATCTCGGAGTTCCAAACCGATAAATGACGTGCATCTTGAAGAAATGGAGGATATTCTCCGTCTTCACCTCCCTCAGCGGTACTGCTTCTGCCCATTTGGAGAAGTAGTCAGTCGTCGCCAAAATGAATCGATGTCCCCTGGACGACGCTGGTTCGATGGGGCCAATTATGTCAGTTCCCCACATCTCGAACGGCCAACTAGCCACCGTTGGATGTAGTGGATTTGGATGCTGATGGATGAAGTCCCCATGGATCTAGCATGAGTGGCATTGCTTCGCATACTCGAGGCAGTCCTGAATCATCGTGGGCCAATAGTAACCCATCCGTTTAATCTTTAGCTTCATCTTCGGGCCTGCTTGATGAGAACCGCAGAGTCCGTCGTGAACTTCCTGAACGACTCTTTTTGCCTCTCCATGTCCCAGACATCTCAACCACAGAGAATCAAACGATCTCTTGTACAGAGTATCATTGACGA
The DNA here is from genome assembly GCA_030015575.1 of Agapanthus africanus. Classification (NCBI taxonomy): domain Eukaryota; kingdom Viridiplantae; phylum Streptophyta; class Magnoliopsida; order Asparagales; family Amaryllidaceae; genus Agapanthus; species Agapanthus africanus. The sequence goes on along the minus strand of CM057343.1, from coordinate 483,814,300 downwards.
AGGCGAAAGACAGGGCTCGCTTCATAAGCTGATGTCTTGAGGACGCATTTTCAGGTGTTCGACGGGATTTGAAGTAGTCTATAAAGGCTTCTCTCCAATCCTCAGCCTCTTCCTGGTCTTTTATTTGCATAGCCATTTGCTCAGTCGCTCCCTTTTCTTCGGATGATTCCGGAGATATTTCTACTGGGGCAAGCACCCGACGGCTTTGTACCACGATTCTTACGTCATCGAGGTTCTCATCGGCCAGTTCTTTAGCGAGATTAGATAGTGCATCCGCCTTGCTATTTTCTGCACGCGGTATGCTTTCCAAGGTGTAGGAAGGAATTTGAGTCAGCAGTTGCTGTACTTTTTCGCCGTACTTTACCAACTCTGGCTTGCACGTTTGGTAGTCGCCATTTACTTAACTAACGACCAGTTGGGAGTCCCCGTATATAAGGAGGTTTTCAATTCCCATGTCGATGGTGATCTCGAGGCCTGCTATTAAAGCTTCATACTCGGCTTCATTATTTGTCCTCGGCTCTGTTAAGGAGAAGGCAAAGCGCATTATCCCTCATTGTGGAGTTACGAAGATGAGGCCTACCCCCGATTTGATTATAGGGATGCTTTGTTTGCGCTTCTTCGTGGAAGACGCTCCATCAAAATAAAGTTCCCATCGGTTACCACCACCGTCGATCGCATCAAACGCGTGTTCGTCTGGCAGTTCGCAATTCAAAGGGGAGTCGGCCAGTATCGGATGTTCGGCAAGGAAGTCGGCGATGGCCTGGCCTTTCACTGCCTTAAAAGGCTGATAGGTTATCGAAAACTCCATTAAGAGCAGGGCCCATTTAGCGAGCCGCCCTGTTAATATGGCCTTTGACATCAAATATTTGAGAGGATCCACCTTCGATATGAGACGGACTTCATGTGCTAATGCATAGTGCCGGAGTTTCGTTATCGCAAAGATCAACGCCAGGCAGTGTTTTTCGATGGGAGAGTAATTGCTTTCTGCCCCCAGTAGAATTCGACTCAAGTAATAGAGAGCTCTTTCTTTCCCTTGGTCGTTCTCTTGTGCCCATAATGCACCTAAGGAACCTTCGAGGGCGGTTGTATAAAGAATGAAAGGCTTTCCCTTGACCGGAGCAGCCAGCACTGGCGGGTTCTGCAGATACTGCTTGATCTCATCCAGCGCGCCTTGGCATTTGTGATCCCAGACGAATGGGGTTCCCTTCTTCATCAGGTGACTGTAAGGACGGTACTTGCCAGAAAGATTGGCTATAAATCGCCGGATATACGCGAGCTTTCCTTGGAGAGACCGCAATTGTTTGAGAGTCCTTGGCGGAGGCATTTCCGTGATCGCCTTAATTTTTGACGGATCTATTTCGATACCTCGGTGCCGGACGATGAATCCCAGGAATTTGCCCGAGGAAACTCCGAATGCGCACTTGAGAGGGTTTATCTTCAAGTTGTATTGTCGAAGGCGTTGAAATACGGTCTTCAGATGCTCTAAATGCTCCTCGTATGATTTGCTCTTAACCACGAGGTCGTCGATATAGCATTCGACGATTTCATGTATAAGGTCATCGAATATCTTTGTCATGGCCCTTTGATAGGTGGCACCGGCGTTCTTTAGACCGAAGGGCATCACCTTGTAGCAGAATATACCCAAAGGGGTCCGGAAAGTGGTGTGCTTCTGGTCTTCGGGATGCATCTTTATCTGATTATATCCTGATGAGCCGTCCATGAAGGAGAAAACTTCATGAGTGGACGTATTTTCTATCATCAGCTCGGTGACCGGTACTGGGAAATCGTCCTTCGGGCAGGCTTTATTGAGATCCCGAAAGTCTATGCAGATGCGCACTGTCCCATTTTTCTTCATCACCGGGACAATGTTGGCGATCCAATCAGGGTATTGAACCTCTTGGATGAAACCAGAGTCAATCAGCTTCTTGACCTCGGCGTTGATGCTCATCTCAAGCTCGAGCCGCATTCTTCTCGGTGCTTGTTTGATTGGCTTGACGTCTAGGGATATTGCCAATTTGTGGACATCAATCTTTGGATCTAATCCTGAAATTTCGGAATAGTTCCACGTGAAGCAATCTTTATGCTGCATAAGCACGTCTTTTAGTGTAGCTACCCTTTCCTCAGACAGCAACTTACTGACGAATATTGGTCGCGGGTCACTTGTCGTCCCTAGATCAATTTTCTTGAGGTTATCTGCAGTGGTATGTATTCCATCTTCCAGCTCTTTCGGCGCTGGTGGAAATTCTGAGATCACATCGTCATCGCTGTTTTCGAAGCACCAGGGAAGGTCATCCATATTCTCGGGCTCTTCTTTTGATATCGTTATCATATGACAAGTACGAGCTCGCTTCCAAGACCGATGTGGATCTAGTTCTGCTCTCGTGGCTTTGGGTTCATGCTTCTATGGCGGCGTTACCCTCCAGCTGTCAGATAGAGCAAACTTCGAGCTGATACTGATCTTCGACCTAATTCTTGAAGGTGAAGCAATCTTCGAGAGGGTGTCCTATTACCCTGTGATAAGAGCAATAGTTCGGGTGTGAGACTTCGCCTGCTTGTTCGGGGGTGCTTGGACTCTGGAAGCATAATCATTTGGTGTTTTATAGCTAGGTCAAGTATCTTCTTTGTCTTGTCTTGAGGAAAAGAGTATGCTCGACTCATCTTCTTCATAAGGGACAAATCCGGACCGCTCGATTCCCGACCGCGTGGCTTCTTGGTCCCGCTTTGTCGTTGCTGAATGCCTTTTCCACTTTTTGACTTGTTTCTGTCTTTGCGTCAGGCCTTTTTTACAACAGGTTGACAGGGAGCGGCATTTTCGTCTTTCAAAGCCTGTTGGAGGAGGCGTTGCGTCCTGGCTTTCTCGTAGATGGACATTTCGCGGTTGTGGTCGTCTCGAACTTTTTGACCAGCTTCCCTTATAAGCTTGTCCATTTGTTCTTCGAACGACGGATTGGGCATTTTTACGTCGGGGACTTTTTCTGGCTCAGGGTTAACATCTTCCCATTGAGCATCCCCTTCTTCATCAAAGTTATGCACAACATAGCAGTCGCGGAGTAGCTCCCGTTTCTTGGACCGAACATATCCAAGCCCGATTGCTTCCATTCTCCCGTTAGGCAACTTGTGTTGAGTTCCGGGAACGTTCCAGACCCTGTCATAGAATTTGGCTTTTCGAGCGGTCTGTTTGAAGGGTATCCCTTGGCGCTTCAACAGCCTTTTCAATTCTTCTGTGTAATATCTAGGCAGACGGATGGGCTGAAGCCTGTCAAGCGTAGGGTCCACACCGTGCCAGATTTCTTTTTCCACTTTAGTTTCCCCAGAGCGGTAGAATAGGATCGCCTTTTTGCCTTCTCGCCTGGGAGGGACATAGAACGTCTGCAGCTCTTCTACACTATAGGTATCAAGCGTGTCCATTTCTTTATGATGTTTAAGTGGAACCATGGCGACTTGCAGATTTTTCTCTTCATCAGCGAATGTTTGTATTGAAGGCCGAGCAGAGAATATAGCACGGACTTCATCTTCCGAGTCACTGCCAAAGATCAACATAGGAGCGGATGGTCCTGGCTTGTTGTGTTGGGGTGGACCTGAATAAACCATCGCTTCTTCCTCCTCGGTATCACTCCCGAAGACTGGAATGGTGGTGATAGTTTTGTTCTCCGGTTTGTGACATCTCTATGTGTCCTCGAAATCCGGTAAGAAGTATTTTGCATCTTCATATTTGCGGACTTCGTTCACGGAGAATGGGTTCAGCTCTCCTGTTACGGTATACTCGAGACCATCCTTAAAATATTTCATACGCTGATGCTGTGAAGAAGGGATGATGTTGTACTCGTGTAACCAGGGTCGGCCGAGCAAAGCATTATAGCATGTCTTGGCCTCTATGACGTGGAATTTAATGTCCGTGACGAGTAGCCCAAAGCGTAACGTCAGTATCACAGACCCGAGAGTCCATGATGATTGGGAGTCGAACCCGGAGATGGTGATCTTATCCCGAGCGAGGTGATGGACGCTCATGCAGATTTCCTTCAATACCCGTACATTGAGGAGATTGACGGAAGACTCATTGTCAACCAAGATTTTGCCTATTTTTATATCGTGGCAATACCCTGAGACATAGAGGGGACGATTGTGTTCGCACGTCCCAAGGAGGAGGTCTTCATCACCGAAAGTGACATCGGCTGTGTGCACTTCTTCCAGCTCGTCCTTCATCTTTTCTTCGGCGAGAAAAGCTTGGAATTGCTCTGGTTCTTGTAGCGCTTTAATCAATGAATCTCTTACTTCTTTTGATAGTAAGAGGGCATCGAGAATACTGAGTTGCGAGGGTAACTTCCTCAAGTGTGCCAGAACGTTGTAGTCCACCTTATTTTTCTTTGGCGGGTCCTTGGCGGTTAGCTCTTCCATGACTAGGTCATCTAGGGCGATATCCTCAGAGACCTTTTCTTTTCCCTTATCTTTTTTATTTGAGGGTCCGAGATTCTTTTCGGGTAGCGTACGATTACGCAGCCGGATATTTTCGCAGGCCTTCGGCTCTTCCTCTTTTCTCGAGGTGGACTCTTTAAAGAGAGGGCTAAGAGCCATTTCCTCGTCAGAGTCGCTCCCGAATGTGAGAATTTGCGCTTCCCCGGTGTTAACCATGCGACAATCGCTGGTAGTTCTTCTAAGCTCCTCAGTCGTACTTTCCCGCTCTCGACGAGTTTTGCGCTTCTCCCGCTTAAAATGTTGCCGGTGAACAACATACCCCTGCCACCATCTATTGAAAGCTTTGCACTCTTCGGTAGGGTGCGAAATCTTTTGATGATATAAGCAGTAGGAAGGGTGCATTTCTGCTTTGCCGGCAATGTTTCCTTCAGAAGGTGGTAACTTCATCCCCATTGATATGGCTTTAGCAAACCTTTTCCTCGCCTTGAACTTGCTTTTTTCCGCAACGGATGTCTTTTGATTTGACGGAAGTGTCTCAACTCTTTCGTCTAGTCGCCGGCGTTTGGCCCTTTCAAATATGACCGTCTCGCGTTCCCAATCAGCTTTACTTTTGAAAAGAGCTTCGTTGAGGAATGCATCAATTGTTTCATCTGATGGCCCCAGAAGTTTCGGTTTAGGATCTGCCCCCAGCTTCTCAGTGCAAAGAGTTTTCTCATCGTCTGTAAACGAGTGGGAGATCATATGACAACTTGCTACGTAACCCTCAGATTCATCCGATGAGCTTTCTCCATCATCTTCCTCCTGAAAGACACGGCTGAGAAACTCTTGGAGCGTGATGGGAGTCCGTGCCTTCTGATTATACTCCTCCAGCGCGTCAATCTGTTTCTGTAAGTCCGTGCGCTTGTCGCCAGGCTTCACGGGCTTTTTGGATTTCTTCTTCTTTTTCGAAGATTTTGACGGCTGGATATGAACACTTTGGCTATCCGCACCAATCTTTGGAGTTGGGCATGGTTTCAGCATCCCTTCGATGATCTGGGGTTCCAACGGGGTTTTCCACCTGATCGCCGGGCATGTTTGGAGATCATTCAGCATCCTTTTGGTTTTAGCTGAAAGAACGACCTCCCATGGGGCTTCTTTGACAAGGGAGCATGTTGCCCCCGGCATATTCACCTTTTTAGGGGTATGAGGTTGCGGCGGGTTCACCTTCCATTTTTCGGACAACGCGAACTTGCCTTGTTGGTATTGGTCTTCAATCCAGTTTTTGAAGACGTAGCAATCTTCGATCGGATGACCCAATACTCGGTGGTAGGGGCAGTAATTGGGATCATTAACGTCGTTTGGCTGCAACAGACGTTTTGAATCTGGCAGATTGATGAGTCTGTTGCGCACTGCCAGCTCGAACGATCTTCTTGTTTTATCTTGAGGAAATGAGTAAGGACGTCCTAGCCTCTCCTCGAGGGATAGGCATGGACACATATTATTTTGACGGACAACCGGCTTCAAGTTGCTCGGTTGTTGTTGTGCATTGGCGACGACGATCGCTTTTCCTTTCCCCTTTTCATTTCGAGAGTCCAGCTTTGGAGGAGACGATCTATGGCCCATCTGGTCCATTTGGGCTAATTTGTCAATCAAGGCCTGAAACGTGGTTGGTTTAAAGAACATCATGAACTGTGAAATAGTTGCATGAGGATCTAGGGTGCCCACGAACATGCCACCGCTGGCGCTTCTTCGATGCGTTGTTCGCATTTTGACCATAAGTTCCGCCATCGGATTGCGTATTGAACCCAAGTTTCGCCCGACTTTACTCTTGCATTGATCAAAGCTGTTATTGGAGTACGCTCGCTGGCGCTTGCGAAACGCTGGGTAAACAACAACTCCATTTCAGCGAAAGTTTTGACGGAGTCGTTCGGAAGCTAGGAGTACCATTCAAACGTCATCTCCGATAAGCTGCCGACGAATTGGCGAAGCAGGAGCTTATCATCGCCGCCGGTGTTTCCATAAAGAGCCCTGAACTGGGCAACATGTTGATGGGGATTGCCTGTCCCTTTGTAGTCATGGAATTTTGGGATCGTGTAGCCCGGCGGGTATTTGATTTGATCATACCAGCTTGGATATGGTCGCCCTGTTTTGACAACTTGACCGGCCGCTTCATTTTCCTGGTGGACTCGTATCTGATGAGCTATATAGTCATCCAGGGCAGCTTTGGAAATTGTCTCCTCCTTAGCTGTTGAAAGAGCCGGCGGTGGATTTGACGTTTCTCCTCTGTCATCTTCGAGGACAATCGGAGGATCTTCAGCAGGAGGATCCTGCTGGATCATCATACCCACCATGTCCTGGAACAGAAAGGCCATTCGTTTTATATTGGCTTCTTGTTTCGCAGCCTCTTTGTCCTTCTTTTCCAGTATTCTCCGAAGGAATTCGGCATCGGTTTCTTGCTCCTGGCGTTGATCCGAGGATGCTTCTGGGCTTTCTTTTGGCCCGGTGAGTGCGGCCATCGCAGTCATCATTTCTTGGAGCTTCTGCTGCTGCTCTTGAGCTTTAGTCACCGATCGCGTAAGCGGTCTATGACCGGTGGATATACGGCTATCCTCTTTCCCGGACGCCATGTAGACGATATGTACCATCATGCCTCCAGACTTAGGGCGTTTGGGTTCAGTGCTTTTGACTTTTGTCGCCGGCACAAGGATTTTCTCCGGCCTTCTTTTCTCAGGAGCGGTCGAAGTTGAGGGAGCCGTCGAGGTGGGCACCCAGACAGCTTCTCGTGGCTTAGCAGGATGGCTAACTTCCTTTTGGACCTTCAGTTTCTTGTGCCGGCGGGAGAAATTTGGATCGATCACCGAGTTTCGGGCCTACCGCCAGACTTTATAGATTTTGGAGGACAGCCGTTGAGGGGATTGGGGCCGTTCTGGCTTTGCTTCTACAGCCTTTTCCAGCGGAGAGGGAGACCTCTTCAGTACAGCGGTAGGAGAATTCCTACGCCTTTATTTAGCAGTTCAAAGCTGTTCCCAGTTGGAACAGCAGCATTGATTTCAACCATTGGAGCTGGCGGAGTTAGCCCAGAGGGGGAGTTGCCCCCAGCCTTCCTTACCCGGCGCCAGTGACGACGGCGAGCATGTCGTGCGATTGGAGTTGGTTTAGCCGTAGGGGCGACCTCCTCATGCCCCCTGTGTTGGTCAGAATTCTCTGGTATCAGCCTTTTAAAGACCGACATCTGTTGAATGGGCACGGCCAACCTATCAAAAGCAGACTTCCGAGTAGGGGAAGCAACCTTGGTGATTTTTCCTGGAACGGGGGTAGAAATAGTCAGTCTTGTGAAGACCGACCCTTTGGCAGGAGAAACCGCCTTGATGATTTTGGGAGCAGGGATAGCTATCCGCTTCGGGATAACGCCTTCCGGTATTGCAGGCTTCTTCATGGGCCCGTTGGAGCTCTGGCCTAGTCTGTTAAAAACCGAGGCAGTGGAGTTGGGCGACCCGTTGAAAGGGGTCGTAGTAATAGCAAGCCGATCGAATACCGACTTCTTGGGAACTTCTTGTGACGGTACAGGGGCGTTGAAGCTCATGGGTAGGAGCATGGTCCCGAAGAATAGTCCAGTGGTGGCTTGAGTTACCTGCTCTACTGGCATCTTGAAAAGGGAGGCCGCTTGGGGCCCGTAAGTCACTCCTCCAGCAAGGACGAAGTGAAAGTTGCAGTTGCAGGTAGTGCAGTTTGAAGCCAATGATCTTCTGCTTTCTGCATGGAGCAAGACACCAAATCTAAGTACCCAAAATCCACAGGCAACCATCGCAAACCGCAATTCGTTCGCGAACACGACACACGAAGTGTGGAGTGGAAAGAGGAAAAGGTCCCACCGGGCGTGCCGGAATCTGTTCCCCTCCGAAGGACGGTGCGAGACTGACGTCTATGTCTGTGATTCGGGGCAGATGCTATTTAGTGCTATCCATCCACCTCTCCGAAGATGCCAAGTTGATTTATGGTACCGTGTATCGAAGGTTTAAACGGATGCGGCCGATGTAGCAGACTTCGTCAGATTCCCCCTCGTCTGAGGGTGTTTTTTTTATTGTGGGGATGCTCTTCCCTGCAGGCGCAAGCCCCTGCAGTTAATTACGCTACCGCATCACGGTAACAACTTTCTCCTTTTCCAGCTGGTCACTTCGTGTTGTGGGTGTTTGTTTTGTTTGTGGTTGCCCGTGGATTGTATACGGAGACTAATTTATGTTGTCGCCCGTAGGGTGTGGATTAGTCCAAATCCGTATTTTCTTAGATTTGGGTTTGGGGTTTTGGTTTAAGGATACGTTAGCCATATTTGAGGCTAAGATCAACTTAAACGTTTGTTAAGGATACGTTAGTCTAATTTGAGACTAAGATCAACTTAACGGGATCGTTTAGATCCAACAAAAGAGCATTTGGGGGCTCTATTTCCATTTTAAGAACATGGTAGTCCCACATTCCCATTTTGGGGACGAATATTGGTTTAAGGACATCATAGTCCATGAGTTTAAGGACCCCACAGTCCGTATTACCAGTTTAGGGACATGATGGTCCATTTCTAGTTTAGGGACATGGTGGTCCGACATTCCCATTTTGGGGACGAATATTGGTTTAAGGACCTCATAGTCCATGAGTTTAAGGACCCCACAATCCATATCAATATGTGGTTGTCGGGACCCGTCACCTCTCTGACGACGTTAAGGGATTACAACGACAAATATCAGAGGAGTTCAGAGATGTACCCTTGAACCGGGTGTAAATTGATTTGAGAGAGTAGTTGTGCTCGGTTCAATTTAATTTGAGGACTTACGGCCAAAATTGGGTTAAGTCCATTTGAAAATGTTTAACACTTTTGTTCATGATTGGCCTGTTTAGGCCTTTGCTTGGGCTCTGCCCTTTTTTTTTTAACATAATGCACAGCATTGGGCTTTTTAATTAAATGCACAGCATTTAGATTAGGCCTGTTAGGCCTTTTAATTGGGCTCTGCCCCCTTTTAATAATGCATAGCATTTGTCTTGGTCTGTTAGACCTTTTAATTGGGCTCTGCCCCCTTTTCAATAGTGCAGAGCATTTAATGGTCTGACAGTGCGCCACGTGGCCTGTCAGGCGCTCTGCGCCAATTAATGAGCGCAAGGCGCCAGCGCATGTGGAGGTGACACGTGTCACACTCTGGTGAGCGCAAGTCTGTTAGAGCAGTGCGCTGCGCCAGTGCGCTGCGCCAGTGCGCTGCTGACACGTGGCGCGCTCTGATGACTTGTGCCAATCCAAGAGCGCAGTGCTCATTTTTTAAAGCGCAAGGCGCAGATTATTCTGGGGTTGACACGTGTCGTGTTCTGGTGACTTGCTTCAACCCAAGAGCGCAGAGGCTCATTTCAGAAGTGCAAGGCACTGTTCAATAGCGCAAAGCACATGTTGATCTATTTTAAATCAAAGAAACAAATTCTTCTTGTTCCAAAGAGGTTTTACCTCAAGATTTAAGAAGCAATGGTTCATCAAAAGGCTGTGCCTTTATGTAGATCAAAAGATCTAATAATGAAGTAGATCACTTCATTAATTTTCTTTTACTGGATCTTTATGATCTTCTTTTTTTTTTATTAAAGATCTTGATCTTGTTCTTAGATCATTGATCTTTTTAGAAGAAATTCTTCTTTTTTCAAAGGTTTACCTTTTTCTCTTCGAGTTCTTCTCAAAGTTTTTAAAGGAGTTCTGTATATCTTTCTCTATTTCTGTATATCTGAGACTTGGAGTCTAGGGGCCTTTATATAGGGCCAATTAGTTTGTTAGGTTAGTTACAGAGATCTTTCTCTGATTGATCTGGGGATATTTTCCCACCGTTAGATCTTTGATCCTAAGGCCTCTGTTTTACAGAAGATAATCTTCTTGTTTTAATAAGATTAAAAGATCTTTCTAGAATTTTAATTCTGATTAATTAAATAATTTATTATTTAAGTTTTAGTGCTGGCACAGTTGGCGCAAGTGCACCTACGCTTGACACGTGTCGCGCAGCGCAGAGCGCAGCGCAACTGCGCTGGCGCACCTGCGCCGACACGTGTCGCGCAGCGCAACTGCGCCGACACGTGTCGCGCAGTGCAACAGCGCTAGCGCACCTGCGCTGACATGTGTCGCGCAGCGCAGAGCGCAAGTTATCTGAAGCGTTTCTTCCTTTATTTTTATTTTAAAACAGAGCCTTGCTCTGATTGGGTGCGCTGTCTTGAGCGCAGCACTGGCGTGTCTGCTTTTGACACGTGGCGCGCAGCGCAAGGAATCTGAAGCGTTGCTTCAATTTTTGAATTTTTGAAATTCAAACAGAGCTTTGCTCTGATTGGGGGAAACAAGGACTTCAATTTCTTTTCTAATTGTTCTGACTCAGACTGAGTCTCATTATAAATAATCTGATTTGAATATGATTCAAGTACAATCTACAATACTACAATTCAATATGAATCTATGAATCCATATATTCGATATATTCAACCTGGATTGACCGAACCGAACCATGGATATACTTCCATTTACATGAATCTCCAGTTACATCCATTTACTGATATCATGGTTTCTGCAAGTTATCCAATTATACAATCTATATATTACAATTCAATTACAAGTTACAATACAAACAATACATCGCGGGGTTTAAGGGGTAGATTGGTACGGAAGGTGTTAGAAGTGGCACGAGACTGCAACCATAAGACACTTAACATATATTCCGTTGCTGTTGTACCGTGGCATAAACGGTTCCTTAAGTTCCTGATACCTTAATCTCCGGGGCAAGTGAGACTCTTCTCATATACACTGGCATCCTTCTGTACCAAGCTACAAACAACCGCGTTAACACCAAATACTCATATAATACAACTTTAAAAGCTATCTCATCTCTCTGTCTATTCTATTTCTCCCTTATCTTTGGGACTTACCGAGCGGTTGTTCGCTGACGACATTCCTTCTTTTTCTTCTTTGGAATATTGTCAGGTGATCTGGACACTCAGGAGATCGAGCCTACTAGTGAAAACTTGGATCAGCTTGTCTACGACCCAGAGCTCTAGCTTCATTGTACATAATTTTATTTCAGTACTTTTCATTTCTATTATGCCACTGTTTAGGCATTGCTTTCATTCAGTTGTATTTACATTTCTATGTATTGTACAAAGAATGTGAATAAATAAAGTTGTTGTTTTATTATATCTTGTCTCGTGTGCATTTATATTTATATTGCTTAGATACGTTTAGCGTATTTACTTCATAGTAAATACGTAACGGCCTCGTCGCGTCCCCTTCACCGCACACCGGGAAGCGGGGCGTGACATACGGACCGTAACGTCCCTAAACTAAAATGTTAGAGCCCAAATGCTCTTTTGTTGGGTCATAATGATCCCAAAATCATGCTGAGTAGATCTTTGTGTAAAATTAGACTAATGTATCCTCAACAAACTTTTAAGTTGATCTTAATCTCAAACGAGATTAACGATTCTTAAACCAACCCAAACCCAAATCTAAGAATATACGGATTTGGACTAATCCACGCCCTACGGGAGACAACACAAATTAGTCTTCGTATACAGTCCACGGGCAACCAAAAATAAAACAAACACACACGACACGAAGTGAACATCTGGAGAAGGAGAAAGTGGTTATCGCTACGCGGTAATGTAATTAACTGCAGGGGCTTGCGCCTGCAGGGAAGAGCATCCCCATAATCAAAAACCCCTCGCGAAAGAGGGGGAATCTGACGAAGTCTGCTACAACGGCCGCATCCGTCCAAACCTCCGATACACGGTGCAATAAATCAACTTGGCATCTTCGGAGAGGTGAACGGATAAATCCAAATAGCATCTGCCCCCAAATTCAGGCAAGACAACCTACGTGGTTTCGTCTCTGTTTTTGGCGGTAAACAGATTCTGGCACGACCGGTGGGACCTTTTCCTCTTTCCACTACACACTTCGTGTGTCGTGTTCGAGAACGAATCGTGGTTTAATATGGTTGCCCCTGGATTCGAGATATTAAGATTTGGTATCTTGCTCCATGCAGAAGAGAAGATACATCGATGGGTTCCAACTGCACCAACTGCAACGGCAACTCCTACTCCGTCCCTGCCGGAGGTGTGACTTATGGGCCACAAGCGGCCTCCATCTTCACAATTCCAGTGGAACAGGTGACTCAAGCCACCACTGGACTGTTCTTCGGGACTATGCTCCCGCCAATAAACTTTAATGCTTCAGTGCCATCACAGGAGGCCCCGAAAAAGTCGGTCTTCGATCGGCGTGCAACTACCACGGCCCCTCTCAACGGGTCATCCAAGTCTGCCGCCTCAGTCTTTGACAGGCTGAGCCAAAGCTCAAGTGGGCCCGTAAAGAGGCCCGCGATACCTGAAGGGGTTATCCCGAAGCGGATAGCCATTCCAGCTCCAGTAGACGAAGTTGTCAAAGGGGCTTCTCCTTTTAAAGGATCGGTCTTCACAAGACTGGTCGTTCCAACTCTCGCTTCGGGCAAAGTCACCAAGGCTGCTTCCCCTGCCAAAAAGTCGGTCTTTGCAAGATTAACCGTTCTCTCTCAGTGGACGTCGGTCTTCGACAGGCCGACGCCGACATCAGCCTTTCATCAAAGCAGGGGGCATAACGAGGTCACTTCAACAACAGAGGTGGTCCCATCTGCACGACATGCTCAACGTCGCCACTGGCGCCGAGTGAGGGAAGCCGGGGGCAGTTCCCCCTCTGCACTTACCCCACCAGCTCCAATGGTGGAAATTAATGCTGATGTTCCAATTGGGAACAGTTTCGAGCTGCTCAGGAGAGTGCGCAAGAACTCTCCAACAGCCATACTGAAGAAGTCTCCCCCGCCTGTCGAAAATACTGCACAGGTGAAGCCGGAACAGCCTCCTCAGCTGTTGTCCTCCAAGATCCACAGAGTCTGGCAGAAAGTTCAAGACTCTATGATTGACAAAGATTACTCTCGCCGGCTGAAGAAGATGAAGGCTCGGCAAGAGGAGGACCATGCCTCCGTCGTACCATGGAAGGTGTCATCTACATGGGTGCCTGCTGCAATGGCCCCCTCAACCTCGACCTCACACAAGAGGAGAAGGCCGGAGAAGATCCCCATGCCGACAGCAAATATCAAAGGCAGTGGACCCAAACGCCCCATGTTTGAGGGCATGGTATTACACGGTGTACATGGCTTCCGGGAAAGAGGAAAGTTGTACTTCCACGGGCCATCGACCACTTACATGATCTGTGACAAAGGCTCAGGAGCAACAACAAAATCTCCAAGAGATGTTGACAAGGATGGCCACACTCATGGGACAAAAAGAAAGCCCGGAAGTATCGTCTGAGCAGCGCCAGGATTAAGAGACCGATACGGAGTTCCTGCGGAGGGTATTAGAAAGAAAAGATAAAGAGGTCGCGGAACAAGCGGCTAATATAAAACAAATGGCGCTTCTGTTCCAAGACATGGTAGGGATGATGATCCAGCCGGATTCTCCAGCCGAAGACCCTCCAATAATCATTGAAGGCTACAGAGAGGAGACATCAAATCCTCCTCCGGCTTTATCAGCAGCCAGGGAGAAGACGATCTCCAAAGCTACCCTTGATGACTATATAGCTCAACAAATACGAGCTCATCAAGCGAACGAAGTGGCAGGCTAAGTCGTCAGAACTGGGTGACCTTATGCAGGCTGGTATGACCAAACTAAGTACCCGCCAGGATATATGATCCCCAAATTCCATGTGTATAAGGGAACGGGAAATCCACACCAATACGTTGCTCAATTCAGAGCTTTGTACGGTAATACCGGGGGCGATGACAAACTATTGCTTCACCAATTTGTCGGCAGCTTGGCGGAGATAGCATTTGAATGGTATTCGGAGCTCCCAAATGACTCTGTTAAGACATTTACGGAGATGGAACTACAGTTCACACATCGGTTCGCAAGCGCAAGCGAGCGCACCCCAATCACGGCATTAATCAACGCCAGAGTGAAGCCGAGAGAGACCTGGGTTCAATACGCAATTCGGTGGCGTAACCTATGGTCAAAGTGTGAACAGCGCATAGAAGAAGCTCCTGCTGTGGGCATGTTCGTGGGGACCCTTGATCCTCTGGCAACTATATCCCAGTTTATGATGTTCTTCAAGCCGACCACCTTCCAGGCCTTGATTGACAAACTGGCCCAAATGGACCAGATGGGTCATAGACCGTCCTCTTCAAAGGCAGATCTTCATAATGAAAAGAGCAAAGGGAAAGCGACCTTCGTCGCCAACGGTCAACAACAACTGAGTGACCTGAAACCGGTAGCTCGCCAAAACAACAAACCAAGATCCCTCGAAGAAAAGTTGAGACATCCTTCCTCGTTCCCCCTGGATAAAACGAGGAGACTATTCGAACTGGCGGTGCGTAACAGGCTCATCACTCTGCCGGATCCGAGATGCCCACTACAACCAGGCGACGTCAACAATCCCAATTACTGTCCCTACCACCGAATAGTGGGCCACACAATCGAAGATTGCTACGTCTTCGAAAACTTGGTTGAAGACCAGTACCAACAGGGTAAGTTCGCATTGTCCGAAAATTGGAAGGTAAACCCGCCACAGCAGCACGCTCCTAAAAAAGTGGATACGCCGGGGGCATCATGCTCATTTGTAGAGGAAGCTCCGTGGAAAGTTGTCCTTTCCGTTAAAACTAAAAGAATGCTGAAGGATCTTCAAGCATGTCCGGCGATTAGGTGGAAAAGCCCGCCGGAGCCTGAGATTATTGACGGGATGCTGAAACCGCGCCCAACGCGGAAAGTTGGTAACGATGGGCAAAACCTCCAGGCCAAGCCTCCGAAGTCTTCAAAGAAAAAGAAGAAGGCCAAGAATCCCGTGCAGCTCAACGGCAATCGTATGGGTCTGCAAAAGTATATCGACGCACTGGAGGAATACAACCAAAAAGCGCGGACCCCAGTCACATTGGAAGAATTCTTCAAGCATGTTCTTGAGAATGGAAACAATGACATTGATGAAGGAGGCGATTCTTCAGAGGAGCCCGAGGATTATGTGGTGAGCTACCACATGATCTCTCACTCATCGATAAACGACAAAGAAGCTCCTGACGTAGAGAAACTGGGGGCAGATCCAGAACCAAAATCCATGGAACCGTCAGATGACCTCATCGACAAGCTGCTTAACGAAGCCCTCCAAAAGAGCAAAGCTGACCGAGGACGTGAAGCGGCCCTATACGAAAAGGCTAAGCGTCGGCGTCAAGCTAAAGAAGCCCCGGTAATGAGAAGTCATAAAGTACCCCAACCGGATCAAAGCGCGCCTGCCACCAGCAAGAGCAGAATCAAGGTAGGGAAACAGTTCGCCAAAGCTCTGTCAGTGGGGATGAAACTGCCACCTTTCGAAGGAAATACTTCCGGGAGTACATGCCTCGACGAAGCGAATGTACATCCGAACTACTTCTTGTACCATCGGAAGGCCACGCACCCTACCGAAGAGTGCAGTGCTTTCAAGAAGTGGTGGCAGGGATATGTTGCCCATCAACAACACTTCAAGCGAATGAAGCGCAAAGCTCGTCGGGAAGAGAGAAGCGTGATAGACAAGCGTGAAGGAACGGACGGCAACTGTCATATGGTTGGTACCAGTTCGACAAGAGAAAAATCTCAAGTTCTTACCTTCGGGAGGGATTCTGACGAAGAAATAGCCCTCGGCCCTCTCTTTAAGGAATCCACCTCTGAAAAAGAAGAAGAGATGAAGAACTGTGAGAACATTCAGATGCGTAACCGTACGTTGCCTGAAAAGAATCTCGGACCTTCAAACAAAGGTTCGGGCAAAAGGGACAAAGGGAAGGAAAAAAGTCCCTGAGGAGATTTCCATCGATGATAGAGTCGTCGAAGAGCTCACAGCCAAGGACTCGCCCAAAAAGAACAAGGTGGATTACAATGTCCTGGCACATCTGAGGAAGATGCCCTCGCAATTGAGCATTTTGGATGCCCTTCTCTTGTCTAAAGAGGCACGAGATTCCCTGATCAAGGCGTTATAAGTGCCCGACCAGTTTCAAGCCTTCCTTGTAGAAGAAAAGATGAAGGACGAGCTGGAAGAAGTCCACACTGGCTGACATCACCTTCAGCGATGAAGACCTCCTTCTCGGAACGTACGAGCACAACCGTCCGCTGAATGTAATAGGATATTGTCACGATGTCAAAATAGGGAAGATCCTAGTCGACAACGGGTCCTCCGTCAACCTTCTCAATGTAAGAGTGTTGAAGGAGATTTGCATGAATGTGCAACACTTGGCTCGGGATAAAATTACCATCTCGGGTTTTGACTCCCAATCATCACAAACGCCCGGGTCTGTAATACTGACATTATGCTTCGGGCTGCTCGTCACTGACATCAAGTTCCATGTTATTGACGCCAAGACTTGCTACAACACTTTGCTTGGCAGGCCTTGGTTACATGAGTACAACATCATCCCTTCTACACAACATCAGTGTATGAAGTACTTCAAGGACGGCCTCGAGTATACAGTTACAGGGGAGCTGAACCCATTCTCCATAAATGAAGTCCGCAAATATGAAGACACCAAGTACTTCTTACCAGACTTCGAAGACATGGAAAGATGTCGCAAACCGGAGAATAAACAAAAAGCCATCGCCACTATCCCGATCTTTGGGAGCGATACCGAGGAGGGCGAACAGATGGTCTACTCGAGACAACCCCAAGGCAACAGGCCAGAACCATCTACTCCTATTCTGGTCTTTGGCAGTGACTCTGAGGACGAGGTCAACACAGTGTTCTCCGTCCGCCCGTCAATGCAAACCTTTGCTGGAGCTGACCATAGTTTACAAATTACCATGGTTCCGCAGTGGCATTACAAAGAACTTGATGCACTCGATACGTACACCGTGCAAGAGCTGCAAACCTTCTACGTCCCTCCTAAGCAAAGTGGTGAAAAGTCGATCCTTTTCTACCAATCCACGGAGACTAAAGGGGAGAAAGAAGTCTGGCACGGTGCCGAACCTGTGCTCGACAGGCTTCAACCAATTCGTCTGCCTAAATACTACGCAGAGAGATTGAAAAGGCTATTAAGACGCCAATGCGTACCCTTCAAACAGACTGCTCGACAAGCCCAGTTCTATAACAAGATTTAGGACGTTCCCGGGACTTAGCGGAAGATGCCCAACGGGAGAATGGAGACAACTGGCCTTGGATACGTTCGGTCCAAGAAACGGGAGCGGTTCCATGGCAACCATGTCATAAATAATTTTGGTGGAGAAACGAATGCATTTATAGATAGCATTGATGTCGAACCAGGGCGAGATCCTGCCGTGAGAATACCAAGCCCGTCATTCGAAGAACAGATTGACAAGCTGATAAGAGAAGCAGGTCAAAAGGTTCGGGATGACCATAGCCGCGAAATGGCCATTTACGAGAAAGCCAGGACGCAGCATATCATTCAACAGGCTACGGAAGGAGAAGACGACGATGCCCTTCACTCTAAGCATGCTGTGCGCTCTTGCGGCAAGAAAAAAGTTCGACGCAAAAGAAATGAAAAGATCAAGATCGGGGATGGCGTTCAAAGACAGCGAAGCGGATCCAAGGAGCCACGCATGCGAGAAAAAGTCAGCTGGAACTCGTCTTTTATGAAGAAGATGGGTCGGGAGTACTCTTTGCCTCAAGACAAGACAAAGAAAATATTCAACCTTGTCATGAAGCATTAAATGATGACGCTCCCGGAATCTCGATATCCCGAACAGATAAATGAGGTCCATCATCCGGATTATTGCCCCTACCACCGAGTAGTGAGACATCCTCTTGAAGACTGCTTCACCTTCAAAGACTGGGTTGAAGATCAGTACCAACATGGCAGGTTTGCTCTATCCGACAGTTGGAGGGTAGCCCCGCCACGAAAGCATGAGCCGAGGGCAACCTACACTACGAGGGAAAGTCTATATCAGCATCGGGCTTGGAAACGAGCTCGTACCTGCCATATGATAACATTCTCAAAGGAAGGAGAGCACGAGAATATGGACGACCTCTCCCAGTGCTTCGCAAATAAAGAGGAGAATGAGGTGATCTCAGAATTTCCACCAGCGCCAAAAGAGCTGGAAGATGGGATACATACCACGGCGGACAACCTGAAAAAAATCGATTTGGGGATGGCAGACGAGCCAAGGCCAACGTTCGTTAGTGAGCTGCTGTCTGAGGAACATGTGACCATGTTAGAAGACGTGCTTATGCAATATAAAGACTGTTTTGCATGGAACTATTCCGAGATGCCGGGATTAGATCCAAAGATAACTGTGCATAAACTGGCGATATCGCCGGACGTCAAGCCAGTCAAACAAGCACTAAGAAGAATGCGGCTCGAGCTTGAGATGAGTATCAATGCTGAAGTCAAGAAGCTAATCGACTCTGGCTTCATCCAAGAAGTTCAATACCCTGACTGGATAGCCAATATCGTTCCGGTAATGAAGAAAAATGGGACAGTACGCATCTGCGTAGATTTCCGGGATCTCAACAAAGCTTGTCCGAAAGATGACTTCCCAGTGCCTGTTACCGAGCTGATGATCGATAACACATCCACCTATGAAGTCTTCTCCTTCATGGACGATCCTCAGGGTACAACCAAATCAAGATGCATCCTGAAGACCAAAAGCACACTGCTTTCCGGACTTCGCCGGGCATATTCTGCTACAAAGTGATGCCTTTTGGTCTGAAGAACGCTGGCGCCACCTACCAGAGGGCCATGACAAAGATCTTTGATGACCTCATACACGAGATTGTCGAATGTTATCTTGACAACCTCGTGGTGAAAAGCAAATCGTACGAGGATCACCGGGAGCATCTGAAGATAGTGTTCCGACGCCTTCAGAAGTACAACTTGAAGACGAACCCTCTGAAATGTGCGTTTGGAGTTTCCTCAGGCAAATTCCTAGGATTCATCATACGACACCGGGGCATCGAAATAGAGCCGTCAAAGATCAAGGCGATTATGGAAATGCCTTCGCCAAGAACTCTCAAGCAACTGCGGTCTCTCCAAGGAAAGCTCGCGTAATTTCGACGGTTCATAGGTAACCTCTCCAGCAAATGACGCCCCTACAGTCATCTAATGAAGAAGGGGACCCCATTCGTTTGGGATCGTAAATGCGAAAACGAACTGGACAAAATCAAGCAATATCTGCAGAACCCGCTGGTACTGACCGCTCCGGTCATGGGAAAGCCCCTCATCTTGTACACAAAAACCCTTGAAGGTTCTTTAGGCGCGCTATGGGCACAAGAGAATGACCAGGGGATGGAGAGAGCTCTCTACTATTTGAGTCGAGTTCTCCTGGGGGCAGAAAACAATTACACCCCCATCGAAAAGCATTGCCTGGCACTGATCTTCGCGGTAACGAAGCTCCGACATTATGCCTTGGCACATGAGGTTCATCTCATATTAAAGGTGGATTCTCTCAAATATTTGATGTCAAGAGCCATACTAACGGGAAGGCTTGCCAAATGGGCCTTCCTCTTGATGGAGTTCTCGATAGTATATCGACCCCTCAAGGCAATAAAAGGCAAGGCCACCGCTGACTTTCTCGCTGAGCATCCGATACAAGCTAATTCTCCCTTAAACTGTGAGTTGCCGGACGAACACGCGTTTGACGCAATCGATGGGGAGAAAGAAAGGAGTGAGACCCGATGGTAACTCTACTTCAATGGAGTATCATCTATGAAGAAGCGAAAGCAAAATACCCCCATAATCAAAGCCGGGGTGGGCCTTATCCTCGTAACTCCGCAAGGAGGGATAATACGTTTCGCCCTTTCCTTAATGGAGCCAAGAACAAACAACAAAGTGGAATATGAAGCTTTGATAGTAGGTCTCGAGATCGCCATTGACATGGGAATTGAAAACCTCCTCATATATGGAGACTCCCACCTAGTCATCAGCCAAGTAAATGGAGATTATCAGACGTGCAAACCTGAGTTGGTAAAATATGGCGAGAGAGTGCAGAAATTACTGACTCAAATCCCGTCTTACGTCCTGGAAAGCATACCGCGGATGGAAAATAGTAAGGAGGATGCGTTGGCCAAGCTCGCTAAATGACCGGCCGACGAAAACCTCGATGACGTAAGGATCATTGTGCAAAGCCGCCGGATTCTCGCGCCAGCAGAAATATCTTCGAAGTCGTCTGAAAGAAAGGGAGCGACCGGACAAGCGGCCTTCCAAATAGAGGACGAAGAAAAGGCTAAGGATTGGAGAGAAGTCTTCATAGACTACTTCAAATCCCATCGAACGCCCGAAAACGCATCATCAAGACATCATCTCATGAAGCGAACTTTGTCTTTCGCCTTCGTCAATGATACCCTATATAAGAAATCGTTCAATTGTTTGTGGCTAAGGTGTCCGGGACCAGAAGAAGCAAAAAGGGTCGTCCAAGAAACTCATGATGGACTCTGCGGTTCCCATCAAGTCGGGACAAAGATGAAGCTGAAGATCAAAAGAATGGGTTACTATTGGCCCACGATGATTCAGGACTGTCTCGAATATGCGAAGCAGTGTCACTCGTGCCAAGTTCACGGGAATTTCATCCACCAACATCCGAATCCGCTACACCCTACACTGGCTAGCTGGCCATTCGAAATGTGGGGAATCGATATAATTGGGCCCATCGAACCGGCATCATCCAAGGGACATCGATTCATATTGGCAACGACCGATTACTTCTCCAAGTGGGCAGAAGCAATACCGCTAAGAGAGGTGAAGACGGAGAACATCCTTCATTTCTTCAAGACACATGTCATCTACCGGTTCGGCACTCCGCGACGGATTATCTCGGATAACGGGCCAGCCTATAGAAGCCATAAGATCAGCCACTTCGCACGGCAGCATAAAATAGATTGGAGATACTCTTCGGTCTATAATACCCGAGCTAACGGTCTAGCTGAGGCTTTCAACAAGACCTTGACAAAGATCATAAAGGAAACGGTGTCCAGAAATAAAATGGACTGGCATGAGAGATTGCATGAAGCTCTCTGGGCTTATTGGACCATGTTCAAGATGGCCATGAATACAACGCCATTTGCATTGGTATTTGGCACGGAAGCGGTACTTCCTTTGGAGATAGAGTTACCCTTTTTACGAGTGGCGGTCCGACATGAGCTGATGGATGAAGAAAATGCCCACCTTCGGCTTGAGGAGCTCGATGCCCTCGATGAAACTCGTCTCATGGTGCAGAAAAACTTAGAAGCTTACAAAGCGAGGATGACGCGCTCATACGAAAGACTGACTAGGACGAGAACATTCTGCCAAGGCGAACTCGTGTTTGTCGTAAAAAGACCTATGATCCCCAACCGTACCAAACGGGGGAAATTCGAGCCAAACTATGAAGGTTCGTATATCATAGACAAGGTCTACCAAGGTGGGGCCTACTTGCTCATGGATATGCATAGAGAAAGACCCTTCCGGCCAATAAACGGCCGGTTCCTTAAGAAATACTACGCTTGACGAGTCACGGCTCAGGTTAATGATGGATGACGACGCTCGTATCCGCTCACTGTCTTCCTGAGTTCAAACTCTATGAG
Source organism: Agapanthus africanus (assembly GCA_030015575.1). Lineage (NCBI taxonomy): Eukaryota > Viridiplantae > Streptophyta > Magnoliopsida > Asparagales > Amaryllidaceae > Agapanthus > Agapanthus africanus. The sequence goes on along the minus strand of CM057343.1, from coordinate 483,792,360 downwards.
TAGTATCCGGCGAAACCTCGCCTCAAAATCCCAGTGGACCGCAACGTCCTTAAACTAGCTATGGACCGAGATGTCCGTAAACTAACAACGGACCGCAGCGTCCTTAAACTAACAATAGACCGAGATGTCCTTAAACTAACAACGGACCGCAATGTCCTTAAACTAGCTGTGGACCGAGAGGTCCCTAAACTAACAACGCACCGCAACATTCTTAAACTAGCTGCGGACCGAGATGTCCCTAAACTAACAATGGACCAAGATGTCCTTAAACTAATATTGGACCGAAATGTCTTTAAACTAACAATGGACCGCAATATCTTTAAACTAAATACGCTGTCTCAAAACACAGCGACAGTGGAATCCAGGTCCACAAGTCCTAGCAGCGAGGATTGCAACTTAAGTCCCTCTGGCTACACTGCTACCCCAGTCGGCGAAGTCCCACTGTGATAAAAAAAATGCGGCACGCCCACAAGCAAAAGGGGCATGGATGAAAACCCGAAAGGGCACCATGTGTAAAAACAGCAGGGCCACCGGCGAGCTTATGAAAACCCGCAAAGGTACAGACTCGTAAAAAAAATTCATGCACACTTGCAAGGTCCCCTCGACCTTGTAAGGGGAAAATACCTGCGTGGGATCCTTACGACTCAAAAAAGGGAGCAACACACTTAGGGATCCCCACGATTCCTAAGGAGAAATTGCACTTACGAGAACCTCACGACTCGTAAGGAGAATCCCCCTTATGAGACCCTCATGGTTCATAGGATTCGAAAGCCTTAAGTTACAGGGATCTGAACATGTTCTTAAGCCATCACATTCCCCAAGTTGCCCTACAGGCGGTCCGATATTGGCCCTTGTATACAATCCACGGGCATAAATAAACGTTCCCCTCATCTAGTTCCACCAATGGCGCGAAATTTCCCCATTTGGTGAATGACATTTGTAAGTCCTCTCGACTTATAAGGAGAAAACAATCTTGTAAGATCTTTACGACTTATAAGAGAACACACATTTAAGAATCTTCACGATTCCTAAGGAGAAAACACACCTACGAGATCCTCACGACTCGTAGGGAGAAACACCTTTATGAGACCCTTACGGCTCGTAAAGTCAAAAAGCCTTAGTCAACATGATCCTAACCATGTCTGCTAAGCCACCTTTGTTTAAATCGACAAAGGCAAGTGATGATTCGCTCCTGGCAATATCCCAGTTGTAGCGATATTGATGCCTAAATCGGTATCGAATTCCAAGTCCTTTCACGGAAAATGATGATTCGCTCCTAGCCATATTCCAGTCACAACGATGCTGATGCTAAGATTGGTATCAGATCTCAAGTTCCATACTCGCGGCAAAAAATCAGCGAGCCAAAAACGCATATGAAATAACCGAAATGATAGGGAAACTCGCAACAAAAATCAGCGAGTAAAATATATGCATATAAAAATAGCCAAAATGATTAGGCAATTCGCAATAAAAAGCAGCGAGTAAAGAAAAAGAAAAACAACCGAAATGATTAGGCACCGCGAAAAAATAGCCGAAATGATTGGGCAATCGCGACTTTCGCGATATAAAAAGCTGAAATGATAGAGCATCGCAGAAAGAAATAAAAAATGAAATAAAACTTTTGCCCTGCAGGTGAGATCACATCGACCCCTGTATACAGTCCATGGGCACAAACGAAAAGGGAACCATATTGTCCCACCAGGCTTCGTCAAAGGGAAGTCAGATCTCGATGGCTACATCTACAGCCTAGAAATCAACAATGGCGTTCCTTCTCGTTCCAACCAGAAGCAGATACGACGTCAGCAAAACGAAGCCACGGCAAAGTCCCCTAGTTCAAAATCTCAATGGTTCATAGATAGCCTAGAGACTACCGCAGAGCTACAGCAAAGTCCCTTAGTTCCAAATCTCGACGGTCACAGATAGCCTAGATACTACCTCAAAGCCACGGCTAAAGTCCCTTAGTTCCAAATCTCCACGGTTCACAGATAGCCTAGAGACTATCTCGAAGCCACAGCAAAGTCCCCTAGTTCCAAATCTCGACGGTTCACAGATAGCCTAGAGACTACCTCGGAGCCACGGCAAAGTCCCCTAGTTCTAAATCTCAACGGTTCACAGATAGCCTAGAGACTACCTCGGAGCCACGATAAAGTCCCCTAGTTCCAAATCTCGACGGTTCACAGACAACCTAGAGACTACCTCGGAGCCATGGCAGAGTCCCTAGTTCTAAGTCTCGGAGGCAGCATCCACAGCCTAGAGATCAACAATAGCGTTCTTCCTCCCTCCAGCAGGATACAGACGCGACATCAACAAACAGAGCCATGGCAAAGTTCCCTAGTTCCAAATCTCGACGGTTCACAGACAATCCAAAGACAACCTCGACATTCGTTGCAATATTGCAGACACAATGTCAACAAACGAAACAAAGGAAGATCCTTAGCTTCAGGGTCTTGACGGCAACTCAAATGAGACCTGAAAAACTATCGGAGATCATCCTACTCCAGCGCGAAGTGGTCATGACTCATCGGGGCTCCCAAACTGAGCCTAACATCAAGTAATAAGCAACATGGAATATCCCTAACGCTTGCTCTTTCGACAGTAATATCACCTGGAAGATTACCTGAAGACGTCTTGTCCAGCCCCCGATGGGATCAGAGACACGACAGTCGCGGGGCTACTCGAACAACAAGATTGCATATCGAGGAATACACCGACCAACGCGACGGTACGACGGGTAAAAAACCCTAGTACCACAGACCCTAACGGACTTCTATTAGCATGAGTTAACTATGACGTTAGGACATCCTTGCGAGAACTTCTCGATTCGTCTCGACTCGTGGGGAAAATAATGTTCCTGTGAGAACTTCTCGACTCGTCTCGACTCGTAGGGAAAAGCCTTAGGCAATGGGGATAAGGACCTGTTTCCTAAGCACTGGGGCCCTGCGAGTCGGTCCAAGATGGACTATTGCATACTATTCAGGGGCCACACTCTCCAAAGTCGAATATCGATAAGGAGGGAAACAACCACTTACGAGTCCTCTCGACTTGTAAGGGGAAAAATTCTCTTGTGAGATCCTTACGACTCTTAAGAGAAAACACACTCAGGAATCCTCACGACTTCTAAGGAGAAAATACACCTACGGGATCCTCTCGATTTGTAGGGAGAAAAGTCTTTATGAGACCCTCACGGCTCATAAAGTTGAAAAGTCTTAGGCGACAGATCTGAACCTGTTTCCTAAGCCACCGCTGCCCTACAAGGAGATTAAGATGGACTATCTACGGGCCATATTTGCCAAAGCCACATTCGTCGATGAAATAAAGAAGCTACTTATGAGTCCTCAAGATTCGTAAGGAAAAAATATATCCGAGCGAGATCCTGGTGACTCAAAGAGGCGATGAACGCTTGGAAATCCTCACGCTTTCTAGGGAGGATGTGCTCTCCCGACGGTAATATGATCTGGGAGATTATTTGAGGATGCTTTTTCCAACCCCGAAGGGAGCGGAGACACGACAGCAAGACTACGTATCGGGAATGCCTTAATACCACACACCTTAACGGGCCTATGTCGTATATATAAAAAAACAAGGGTTAACTATGACGTTAGGACAGGTTTGCCTATAAGCCCAAGGGAGGTAAACTAAACAAACTCCGAAATGAGTATATAAACTACTTCACGTCCAGTCAAGACAGAAAGGCGTAACCCACGAGCACCAACCATGTACTGTGCAAGGCTGTAAGGAGAGTCTTTGGTTCGCGCCCCATTAAGCATGCATTCACGACTGCGTGCCTGCTTAAATGGGAATGGTGTCCAAAACGTGCTGATTTATGTACGACACTACAATGGCGCTCGCACTTAAAAAAAATTCCTAAGGATAAAGTATAAAGCTCGTGTACAGGGGCGAGATACACGTACAAATATATGATGAACAGAAAACATTCAACAGGTAATAATAAGAAAAATACATTGAAACAAATATACTACTCTACAGGGAAGAGATCGCCAAATGTGGGATCAGAGATACAAGGGTTAACAAAACAATAAATAAAGTTTTCCAATTCTCTCTCTGCCCTCTCTACCATGTCGAAGCGGCGGTCTTCATGAGGAGTTGCTCCCCATCGATTAGCACCATGCTCATCAGTGAAGACAGACATGATGGCTTGCCGAGCTTGTATCTGACTTAGTAAATGAACCGAACGATCCTTCGGAGGCTGAGTAATCAAGTGGGCCTCGTGGAAACATTCAATCTTGTCCTCCGCCGCATCGAGAATCGCCGAAGTCATCTGCGCTGGATAAGGAGGGATATCAGCAAGCACGAACAAGAAAATCATCCGGAGCCAAATGGAACCCATAGGAAGAGGAGAACCCCTGCGAGCTACGAGCTCGTACAATACTACGTCACATTGGTCATCAGTAAGAAGAGGATCCGCTAACCGTGCGGTAAAGCGAGGAATAATCTCCTCGATAGGCACCTCCCAGGGTTGCCGACGAGCATGGGGACAGTTGCAAGCTATAACTCTTGGTTTGTTTCTCAAAAATGATCACCCTAAGGTCTGAATGGATTTCTCTTTGAAGATAAGAAGGAAGACATAGTTTCAGGTTATAAAGAGAAGTATTCAAGTCTAGACACAGAAAATTTTGTGCATGGTGGAACTATTTCCAAGGCCGGAAAAAGGGGCATGGGAACAAGATAGTTGACCCATAGAAATCAGAACAAGGAGGTGAAACGTCCCCATCAGTAGAGTCTCACGTGCATGACACGTGAGAACCCGCATTGATCCTTTTGGGGACTAAAGCGGTGCCGCACGTGCATAACACGTGAGCACCGGCGCTAGTTCAGGATTAAAATCCTCAACAGCGTTTCACGCGCAAAACACGTGAATGCCAACAACAGTATAACAATACTTCATGCAAGAAACATGTGAGCACTGGTAAAAAAGGGGAAAGAGAAAGTTTTGTCATTCATACTCCAGGTACTTATACATGGTAAAATAAAAATAAAATAAAATTAAAAAAATAAAATAATATAAAATAAAATAAAAAGAAAAAAGAAAAAAGGAAAAAATATTTACAATGGTAAAACACTAAATCCCAGACATGGATTGAGAAATTCAGAAGCAAGGCCGAGTAAAATACTTCTGGTTTCTCTGACCATTTTTGTGTGCATTTTCTCACGAATGCAAGCGTCAGGATTCTCATTGATATCGCCCGTCCTCTGGTAGGCAGAGATTATCGTCGTCTGTTGGAAGACTTGATGCAAGATATCAACAAGATCATCTCGCCGTCTCTTCAAGATCAAGCCCATCAGATATACTGAGTGCACTTTGTCTTCGGTATCATCAACTGCCTCAAGTGGCATGGCTTCGTTAAATTCAGGAAGTGCTTCCCAAATCGCCACCATGATGATCTTCAAAAGAGCGGAACGACGGGGGAGTAGTCGACCGTTGTATTCATCGAAGCGACGCATATCCTCAGCGCATTGGGCATTCGTAAACTCCTGATTTTGACAGCGGCCTTGGACGCGAATGTCTTCATAGAGATAATTTCGTCAAGATCATACAGATAAACGGCCATAGTATCTGAAAAGAAAAATCAGTAAGAGTTTAGTGATCAAAATGATCAAGAAAATGCTTATTGTGAGAATCAAAAAAGGATTCTCATTAAACGGACACGGGAGTTTAAACAACCCTTGACATCCTAATAGAAAAAACAAGTTCTGTTAAAATACTCAACGAATTTAAATTCGTGCAAATAAAAAAAATCTATGAAAATGTTCACAAGAACACCAGGGAATAAAAATTCCTGAAGGGCCCTTTTGATCTTCCAGAGCTAAGATCTTCGGTGAGGAATTGAATTCCTTTTATGCGGTGGAATTAAATTCCAGAAACCCCCATGATGAGGAAATGAAAAATAAAAATGCCATGAATCCTTCAAAATCAGAGGGAGGATGCCCAAGAAATTGAGGTTTAGTACTCAAAGATCACGTCTTTGGATCTCTGAGAAATGGGTTTCAGAAGAGAGCAAACCTTTTATGGTGGATTTAAAATCCCGGATTTTTTTTTAAGAAAATGGTTTCTTTGTTGTTCAAGATCCTTACCCAACGGAAAGTTTTAACATAGTTTAACTTTGGAATTGCAATGAGCAGAGAACTAAGCTCTGAAGAAGAGAATTAAATTCTCGAAGAAGACAAGGAAAGAAGAAGTTGAAAGAACAGTGGCTTCCCAAAGACAAAACCCTTGCATTTATAAGACGTGACAAAGACGGTTCACCTCCCCATTCCCCTAGGCAATCCAATGGCTGTAAAGGTAACAGCGTTACACTCACGTGCAAGCTACGTGAGAACAACGCTGTGGGGGAAATTGTTCCTTTATAAAAAATAAATAAAAAGCGATGGGAAAAATTCCCCAAATGGAACATCACGTGCCCACACGTGATGCACCTTGGAGCAAAGATTATAGGCATTGCGCTTAACAAATAAGGCTGAAATTGAGCCTCACGTGCAGCCACGTGAGCATCTATATACAAAGTATATAAGCGCCTTCCTAAAACAAATAACTGGCCAGAGAAGCTCACGTGTCTACACGTGATGCTCTTTGTTGGGCTTAACTTCGTGGGGGTCATGTGCCATATGTGACATTCCTGAACATGAGCTCACGTGCCAACACGTGATGCCTTTCTCTGGGACTGCTGCATATAAGTAAACTAGCTTAATGCTATGGGGTCACGTGCTACACGTGAGGGTTCCTAATGCCTTCTGAGCCGATAGAATTAAATTCTAAATAAGAGAGATCAAAACCCTATTTGGAAAATATTTCCTTAGATCTTTCTAAATAAGAAAGATTACGCTCTGTAAAACAGAGCGCCGTTGGATTAAAGATCCAATGGTGATTAAAAATCACCAAGCTACAGAATAAGCTCTGTATGGGAAAATATTTCCTCAATCTTTCTAAACAAGAAAGATTACGCTCTGTAAAACAGAGCACTGTTGGATTAAAAATCCAATGGTGATTAAAAATCACCAAGCTACAGAATAAGCTCTGTATGGGAAAATATTTCCTCAATCTTTCTAAACAAAAAGGATTACGCTCTGTAAAACAGAGCACCGTTGGATTAAAGATCCAATGGTGATTAAAAATCACCAAGCTACAGAATAAGCTCTGTATAGAAAATATTTTCCCAATCTTGTTAAAAACAAGAAAAATATCTTCTGTAAAACAGAAGTCGTTGAATCAAAAATCCAACGGCAGATAAAATCTCCGATTCGATTAAAAAATCTCTCAATGAGAGATTTCCTTAACTAAATTAACAAACTTTCCTCTGCTATATAAAGGATCCGAGATTGAAAGGAGAGAAGGAGGAAACCCCCCCATAATATTTGAAAAACAAAAAAAAGGAAGAAGAGTTCTCTTTGAAGAAAAGAAGCCCTAGGTAAGAAAAAAGACCTAGAGATCATTTTATCTTCTCTTACAAGAGTTTAACTCTTCCAAAAAAGAACTTAGTTCTTCCTCTGGCTGAGATCTCCAGAAGCGGATCTCCCCACAATTTGAGAATTTAATTCTCATCGGGGAGATTCTGTTATGCAGTCCCAAAACTTAGAAGAAATAAATAAGTTTGAAGAATTTAATTCATCTAAAAGATATAGGAATTTAATTCCTCTGATAAAACTAGGGTTCAACCCTGCATAAGAATTTAATTCTTATAAAACAAAGAACCTGAAATTCTCAAAACTCAGATCAAGATTTCCATGCACATAAAAGAAATGATTAGCGTACAACGCTATTACAACAGATCACGTGTTTCCACGTGAGCACCTCTGAGGAACAAAAAGGAACGACTGAGATCGAGTCACGTGATCCCACGTGACCTCTAATAGTGCTCATCACCTATAAAGGAAAAGGGGAATAAACGAAAGACAGTTCCTATTTTTAGGGCGCCTCACGTGATCCCACGTGACCCCCTAATAGGGCTTAGCACTTGTAAATGGAAAGGGGAATAAATTCAGACAGTTCCCATTTTTGGGGTGCCTCATGTGCCCACACGTAACCCCCAATAGTGCTTAGCACTTATACAAGAACAAGGGAATAAGCCTAAAGAGCAGTGCCCAATATTCAGGCGCCTCACGTGCCACATGTGAGCGCTCCAAATTACAGTGTTTAACACTGTTTAAGAGCCTTACGTGGGAGCACGTGAGCGCCAAACAATTATCAGTGTTTAACACTATGAGGGGGCCAAACTTAGCCCAAATTAGCCAAATCTCCTGAGGCCAAAAACCTTTTGACCATCAACTGAGCCCTCCTATACTCAGGTCTCCCTAAATCGATCTTAGTTCCAAAGATGACTAATGATCTCTTAACACATGGCATCTAAAATGATGTTCGTTCCACCATGATCTCTCCCTTCAATCTGGAGTTCAGTTCAATGGTACATCTCTCCACACCTCTGATACATGTCGTTATAATTCTTCAACGTCTTCAGAGAGATGGAGGGTCCCGAAAACCAACAGCTCTTTGGTGCACTCCCAAACCCATGAGCACATTCCTATGGACCGTAATATCCTTAAACTAGCTGTGGACCGTAATGTCCTTAAACTAGCCATGGACCGCAACGTCCCTAAACTAAACCCTCATCCCAAAAATGGTGATTTACGGACCGTAACGTCTCTAAACTAAAACGATAGAGCCCAAATGCTCTTTTGTTTGGTCAGAATGATCCCAAAATCATGCTGAGTAGATCTTAGTCTAAAATTAGACTAACGTATCCTCAACAAACTTTTAAGTTGATCTTAATCTCAAACGAGATTAACGATACTTAAACCAACCAAAACCCAAATCTAAGAAAATACGGATTTGGACTAATCCACGCCCTACGGGCGACAACACAAATTAGTCTCCGTATACAATTCACATGCAACCAAAAATAAAACAAACACACACGACACGAAGTGAACATCTGGAGCAGAAGAAAATGGTTATCGCTACGCGGTAACGTAATTAACTGCAGGGGCTTACACCTGCAGGGAAGAGCGTCCCCACAATCAAAAAACCCTCGCGAAAGAGGGGGAATCTGACGAAGTCTGCTACAACGGCCGCATCCGTCAAAACCTCCGATACACGGTGCCATAAATCAACTTGGCATCTTCAAAGAGGTGGACGGATAAATCTAAATAGCATCTGCCCCCAAATTCAGGCAAGACGACCTACGCGGTTTCGTCTCTGTTTTCGGCGGTAAACGGTGATCTTCCCACGATCCTCCGAAGTCTAGCATACACGCTCTGAGCATATCTTCCAAGATCTGAATAGTTCACTTCGACTGACCATCAGTTTGTGGATGATAGGCTGTGCTGAAGTTTAGACTTGTTCCCAAGCTAGTTTGCAAATTTTGCCAAAATTGCGATCGGAATCTGGTATCACGATCGGAGACAATACAAACCGGTACTCCCTGTAATCTCACGATTTCCTGCATGAGTTCATGGGTATCAGAGATAGTACATTTATGAAAATTTTAAATCTGACTTAGATTCTTACCTCCATTTATTTCTTTGCTAATGTCTCAGTAGATTGGCCAACTCGAAATGGGATGAAGTGAGCCGACTTTGTGAGTCGATCCACAATAACCCATACCGCATCGTTACCCTTTGTGCTGCGAGAAAATGCAGTCACAAAATCCATTATGATGTGTTGCCACTTCCATTCTGGGATAGGTAACGGTTGAAGTAATTCAGCAGTCCTGTGATGTTCAGCCTTTACTTGCTGACACACCAAGCATTTAGCGACGCTTCTGGCTACTTCACGCTTCATTCCATGCCACCAGTAATTTTGACGCAGATCTTTGTACATCTTTGTACCTCCAGGGTGTATTGAGGAGGGAGAGCTGTGAGCTTCTTTCATCAACTCTTTCCGAACAGAACCTTTTGGTACACACAGTCTGCTGCCCTATCTTAAAGATCCGTATTTATTGATAAAGAAGTCTATTCTACGTCAATTCTCCACTTGTTCTCTGATCTTTTGCAGCTTAGCATCACTTGCTTGAGCTGCTTTGATCTGATTGACAATGGTAGATTGAACTCGTAAGTTCATCAAACTTGAAGCGTTACCTGGCATGACTACTTCAATCTCCATTTGATGTAAGTCTTGTTGAAGCTTCTACTGTACGGTAAGATTCAATGCTAATGGTTGGCGACTAAGGGTGTCAGGTACTACATTCGCCTTCCCTGGTTGATATTGTAGGTTGATGTCGAAGTCCGCCATGAGTTCTAACCATCTTCTTTACCGCATATTCAACTTCTTCTGAGTAAACACATATTTCAGACTCTTGTGATCTTTGTATATGTCCACTCGTTCACCAAGAAGATAATGGCACCAAATCTTAAGAGCAAAGATTACGGCTGCCAATCCCAAGTCATGCGTCGGATAATTGCGCTCATGAATCTTCAGCTGTCTTGAAGCATAAGCCACAAACTTACCGTACTGATGTAGAACACATCGCAATCCCTTACCGGATGCATCGCAATGCACTACAAAACCTCCAGATTGGTCCGGTATGACGAGAATAGGCACTGATGTCAATCTTGACTTGAGTTCTATGAAAACTTGTTTGCATGCTTCTGACCATACAAATTCTTCATCTTTATGTGTGAGCTTGGTCAGGGGTGTTACTATCTTCGAAAATCCTTCAATGAACCTTCTGTAATATCCAGCTAGACCCAAGAAACTTCGAATGTCCTTCCCTGACTTTGGTGTCGGCTATTCGCTTACTGCTGATACTTTCGCTGGATCCACAGAGATTGCTTCACCTGATACAATATGTCCAAGAAAACCAACTTGATCTAGCCAAAACTCGCATTTGCTGTACTTGGCGTAGAGTTGATATTATCATAGAGTTTCCAGGACAATTCGTAGGTGTTCGGCATGTTCCTTCCGACTCTTAGAATACACCAGGATGTCGTCGATAAAGATGACAACAAACCTGTCTAGGTACTCCCGGAAAACTTGATTCATTAGGTTCATGAATATAGCTGGTGCGTTGGTCACTCCAAATGGCATCACAAGAAATTCGTAATGACCATAACGAGTTTTGAATGCCGTTTTATGGATATTAGATTCCTTGACCTTCACCTGATGATAACCCAAACGAAGATCTAACTTGGAGAAGACGCAAGATCCACTTAGCTGATCGAACAGATCGTCGATGCGCTGTAGTGGATACTTGTTCTTTATCGTTACTTCATTCAAGGCTCTATAATCAATACACATTCGATATGAACCTTCCATCTTCTTCACGAGCAAAACTGGAGATCCCCAACTTGAAGTGCTGGGACGAATCCATCCTTTCTTCAATAATTCGTCCAACTGAGTTCGGATCTCCTTCAAACCTTCCGGACTTAGGCGATATGGTGCTTTGATCACCGGTTGTGCTCCTGGTACTAAATCAATGCTGAATTCAAGAACTCGATCGGGAGGCAAACATCATATACCGTCAGGAAACACATCATCGAACTCTCGAACTACTTCTGGATTTGATCCTTCCTCCGCTTGAATTGCCACAATCACTGCCTTCCTTGGTTTCGCCTTGTATGTACTTGGCTCAAGGGTACGGTCTCCACTTTTGAAATAGAAAATCGGATGCTCTGTAATCTCGAATACTACTCTCCTTTGACGACAGTCAATGGTAGCATAGAAGGTTCCTAGCCAATCCATACCCAGAACCACATCGATGTTCTGTATGTCCAGCGCATTGAAGTCAGCATAGAATTCTCTGCTGCAGACGACCACTGGACACAGGTTGTATCCCATTGTTGCCTTTAGAACACCGTTTCCTGAACTGACATTCAAGCTGGATACAAGCGGTATGACTGGAATCGCATGAGTTCGGACGAACCGTTGCTACATAAAGCAATGAAATGCTCCAGTATCGAAGAGTGCGAGTGCAGGAAGTAGGGCTACTAAGATTGTACCTAAGTTATGTGAGATATGTTTTAGGTATAAGGGAAAAGATATATAGGTATGTCTATGAACTGAAAGAGAATTTGAAAGAGAAGTGTTACCAGTAATGACTTGGTCGGTGGCTTCAGCCTCTTCCACAGTCATTGTGAAAGCCTGTCGCCTCAGCACATTCCTCCTTGCTGGAGGAGCATTCCTCTGTCCATTCCTTGGTCCTTGAGGTATGTTCCGTTTAGCTTGATGGAACTGACGGGGAGGAGGTTCAGTCGGTCCATGAGGAGGTGGAGCAGGTAGTGCAAGTCTTGGAGCAAGTGCCTGGATGGCTGGGCACTGTTGGTAAGTAATTGCTGGTCTCGGTGCAGCATATGGGTTGTGTCTACGAGGAAAAGACCCAATGTTATGAGTAGCTGAGCTGCAGACTAAGCAAAGGCGATTTGCTCGCCGGCAGTATTTCACCAGATGTCCATCTCTCCTGCAGTAAGTACAAAAGGCTGGGTTGGGTCGGTTGTTGCGTACTCCTGGTCTCCTTGGCACAAATGGTGGCCTTGAAGAGGCTCCTCCTGCCATCTGGTTGGCAGGGCGCTTTACTCCGGCAGATTGAGGTCCGCCCCTCATCTTTACCACCGCCTCATATCGACGGGCCGCTTTCAGAGCCAATTCATGAGTCGGGAAATCCCCTGTAGCTAAATTAGCTCGGATCTCCGGATCTAACCCTTGTTGGAATCGTCAGGCTCTGATCTCATCCGTTGGTATTAGGTGTGTCGCGAATCTATTAAGGTATTGTGTTAGCTGTGTAGTATGTAATATTTTAAAATCGAAAAATTGAGACGTATCTTACCGACTGAGCATGGTAAATTCAGCATCGTACTCATCCACTGATTTGGTCCACATTGAACCCTGTTCTAGGTGGATGAACTGCTGTTCCATATCGAATCTGGCAGTCTCGGGGAAGTACTTTGCGTCGAACATATCGCGGAAAGTCCTCCATTCGATCGGCTGGGTGAGACGGCTTTCTTCCGCCTTCCACCAGACCCGTGCATTGTCAGTGAGCTGCAGCTTTTCCACTCGTACCCAAGCGACCTCTGGCACTTGTGCTGCTTCCAGGTCATCTTCAATACTCTGAGCCCATTCCTCAGCTTCTAGAGGGCTCTCTTTTCCTGAGAATTGCTTGGGGTGCAAAGCCCTGAATTTCTTCGCTCCAGGTGCTTCCGCCTCTAGACGGTTCATCAAGATAGCAGTCTGCTGCTGCTGTCCTTTCAGGAGGCTACGGATCGCCTTAAGTAGTACCGTATGATCATTAATCGGAGCAGCTACGGCAGGTGTAAGCGGTAGAGGTGGTGGAGTGTTGTTGAAATTTGTGCTAGTGTTGTTTGGGGAATCCATAACCTTGAAAGAAAAATTTGGGTTAGGACAGATTCAAAATATATGAAATTGGAAGATTCAAGGAATATAAATTGTAAAGAATGTTTTAGTTGCTGGTTCTTGTGTTATATTGCTTAGGTTGTTCACGCAGAATAGACCTGCATGGGCCACCAACAAAACCTGTCACGCTCCGCTTCCCAGTGTATGGGCAGAGGACGCGACGGGCCCGCTACGTATTTACTCAGAAGTAAACACGCTAAGCATATCTAAGCAATATAAAATAAATGTACACGAGAGACAGGATGTAAATGAACAACAACTTTATTTATTAAATATTCTTTTTATAATACAGCTGAAATGTAAATACATGGAATGAAAGCGATGCCTAAACAGTGGCATAACAGAAATGAAAATATATACGAGTAAACTAGAGCTCTGGGTCGAAGGCTATCTGATCCAAGTCCTCGCTGGTGGGCTCTGTCTCCAGAAGGTCCGATCCACCTGACAACATTTCAAAGAAAGAAGAAAAGGAATGTCGTCAGCTAACAATCTCTCAGTAAGTCCCAAAGAATAGGTATAGACAGTATAGACAGAAGGAGAATGTAACTTTTAAACTTGTATTATATTGTTAGCGCTGTTGTTTGTAGCTTGGTACAGAAAATGCCAGTGTATACGAGAGGAGTCCCACTATTCCGGAGACTAAGGTATACGGAGCACAAGGAACCGTTCAGCCATGATACAATGGCAATGGAGATTCAGGTTAGGTGTATTATGGTTATAGTCTCGTGCCACTTTTAACACCTTCCGTACCAATCTACCCCTTATAAACCCCGAGATGTCTTGATTGTATTGTTTGTCTTGTATTGTCTTATTATATATACATGGATGACTTGCCGAAACCATGATATCAGTAAATGGATGGATATAAATGGAGAGTTATGTAGATGGATGTATATCCATGGTTCGGTTCGGTCAAGTAGATTGATATAGATTGAATAGACGGATTCATGTTGAATTGTTGTATTGGAAGTTTATACTTGAATCACATTCATGTCAGATTGATCAGATTGAGACTCAGTCTGAGTCAAACACTTTGAAAAGAAATTAAAGTCCTGAATTAGTTTTGTTATTATCGGTAACTGCTGCACTTGGACGGCAGGATTTGTGTCTTTTTCCAAGACAATTACCGTGTTGATAACACCATTTGTTAGGTTGTCTACCTTAAATAGGCAAGCACCCATATCTCCGGCTCCCTGAGGCTCAAGAGACTGGTCCCGCTTAAACCTATGTTTACTAGGGTCCTTATTGTAATTTAGTATAACTTGAGGGAGTTTTATGTAAAAATAATTTTGGTATAATTTTCAAAATACACCTCAAGTATTTAATTATCGTCTTTAAAGTTTTTATAGATGTATATTTTATAAATTTGAAATTTTCTAGCGAGTAAAACTTAATTTCAAAGTATATGGTATTTTCTTGAAATATTGTAATTGTATTGTATTTGGATGGTATTTTCATGTAATAGGATTCCTTTGATTTAGAAAATTTGGAATATTTATATAATTAAAATAGGAATTTTGATAATATATATATATATATATATATATTTAATGAAAATAATTTATTTATTTTCTTGTAGAAATCTTATTTTCTAAAGAAAAATGTAGAAAAATTCCATGAAGATCGAATGCTCCTTGCGGAGGTCTGCATCTCGCTCTACTAAGCCCGAGAATGTGCGATAATACGCATCATCCCGAACGGGGTTCCCAAAAATGGGTTGTAGAGGCGCAATTGCATGGAAATGTTTAATATATTGTTCCCCGCCGAAACACGGAGACGCGACCGCGCGGGTCCATCTCGCCTGAATTTCGAGGGCAGATGCTAATTGATGCTATCCGTCCACCTCTCCGAAGATGCCAAGTTGATTTATGACACCGTGTATCGAAGGTTTAAACGGACGCGGCCGATGTAGTAGACTTTGTCAGATTTCCCCTCATTTGAGGGGTTTTTGATTGTGGGGTGTTCATATCATAATCTTGCATTATTATATTCCCCATTCTTATTCATTTTGCAAATAAATAGGTGCTTTTGATCCATGTCTGTTGAATAGTTGCAGGTTACATGTTCTCGGAACAAAACAGTGAAAATGATGAAAAGACACTACAAAAATGAGACTACGACTAACAAATAGAAGAATCTTTATCATGCCTACAGTTTGAGGAACAAACGAAGATCAGTAAACAGTTCGATTGCATAATGGCAGCACAAGATTCAAGACTTCAACACGAAGCGAACGGTAAAAGTCCACAACATTTTGCACTGTGGAAATCATGAAGAAACTAAAAGACACTCTGAAGAACCAAGTGAAGAAATCAGAAATAAAATGCAACATAAAGTATATCTGAAGAAAAGAGCCAGAGAGCCCCCAATATGTCCGCGGATCCGCGGCCAAACAAGGCATATGGCCGCGGATCCACGGCCGTGCTAAGCACGTGTCGGTGCGTTTTGACGGTGGATGGTGGTGCGTTGACCAGGCTTCTCAGGGTAGTTTTGTAAATGTAGATGGGGATCAGATATAAACCTTAGGGTTTCTATAATCTATAAATAGGAACCCTACAGCTCTTTTTGGAGCATGTCTCTTTTTATTTATCTATTTTAGAATTTCAATTCCTGTAATGTTCAAAGAGTGCATCAAATAAAAAGTAAGTCTTTTTCTTTATCTTGCCTTCGTTTAATTTCTTTTCTGCGCTAATATAAATTTTATTTATCTGCCCTAGTTATAAATTTTATTTATTTGCCGTAGTT
Source organism: Agapanthus africanus (assembly GCA_030015575.1). NCBI lineage: Eukaryota > Viridiplantae > Streptophyta > Magnoliopsida > Asparagales > Amaryllidaceae > Agapanthus > Agapanthus africanus. The sequence goes on along the minus strand of CM057343.1, from coordinate 483,776,258 downwards.
TAGATAATTAGGTTATTAAAAACAAACAAAAAAATGAATTCAATTCCCTAATGAGTGAGTAGTTCCTCACTTGTTAGGGTTAGCTTTGGGGAAGATTTGAGAGATGAAAATCTCTCACCCCTTTCTTACCCGTTTTACATTTTAAATAGGACTCTATACATACATACACACACCGCTCACTACGGCACCCTATCCCAAGTGGTAGCGGTGATACCATAGTTAAAGACTTGTTGTGTATGTTTTCCATGGAGGTTAGGGTAAGAGTTAAGAAAGGACGGACAAGGACCTAGAGGAAGAAACCTAGTTTCTTCCCGATCGTGCTAATCTCCTTTGTTAATTATTACCTTAACATCTAAATAGTTCTTAATTAGGGCATAGAAAGCGGTGAGACATATAGACTTTCCAAACTTAACCTAAATCTAACCCTAGCAAGGTTTTAATCCTAATCAAACTCATTTCAGTTTTTAGTGATAATCAATCCCACCACAATTGGAATTAACTCGTTAGAACAACTAGAAAATACACAAAATCCCTGTGGACCGACCCGTACTCAACCGGCTAGCTACCAAGCGACACCGTTCTTGATTGCGGTTAAATATTCTTTGATTTATCTTCTAAAAAGCGCATAAGCACAAAAAAAAACATTTCAATCAAATGGCGCCGTTGCCGGGGATGGTGTAGTTATTTTCTTTTTGTAATTTCGGGTTAATATAAAAATTGAAAAATCATAAAAACTGGAAAAAAAAATATAATTTTTTTTATCATCTTGTTATTTTTTGAAGGGTTTTCGTTTGAATTGTGCAGGATCGAAGAGACGAACAAATTCAGATCTGGAAAAATCCAGTGTGCAAAACAGCAAACTGCAGATCTGAACAAACAGAGGATAATCAGAACAGAGAAATAGAAGAATTTTTGGGATCCAAACCGCCAAGTCAACCGCGGAACCGCGGTCAAAGGTACGTTCCCGCGGCGGATCCGCGGCCTGGTGGTGACGTCAGCAAGCAAAAATATCTCTGTAAGCTTTCATTTCTTCTCTGTAACCCCTTGATATCCTCTGAAAAATTTTCCTGCAAGGTTCTTTGCGCAAAAACTTTTCCCCTTCTCCAATAACTTGATCCTGTGCAGGATTCTTTGCGTCGCAATAAAAGAAAAAAAAATTGGCAATTGTTTTGTGTGTTTTACTGCTTTGCATTCTTAAACTGACTTTAAGGGGCTTTAACACCAATCTAGATTGGGTGGGGATTTCATTACCCTTCCTAAGATCCCAAAAATCACAAAATGCATTTTGCATTAACCATCGAGTTAATTAAAAAAGATTAGACTCAGCCTATAAGGACTGTCGCGCTCGATAGGACAAAAGAATAGTTGTGGGTATCGATCGTTTATCTAAACCAGACTTTGTGGTGCCTAGGCTAGACAATTAGGGAAAGATAATTTTAAAAGGCCCGTCTCACGGTGATTCGTGAGCGGATCCCTCCTTTCTTTACTTGTGCTTACCTGGCCACAATTGGCGGTGAAGAGGCGATTTGAGGACCTCACAACTTGCCCTTTGGAACAGTTAGGAGCAGTGTAGTAGACCTAGGAGACCCTAGATCTAGGCTTGATTGTGCATATTGTGATTGTGTCTAAGCTTCTTATAAAAAAATCTTTTTGAAAAAAGCTCCTTATTATTATAAAAAAAACAAAACAGAAAATTTTATAAAAACTTGCCATTTGTCGCTAAGAAATCCATTGCACTCCACTTGCACCCACTTTCTTCCATTGACGTTTTCTTACCCCCACCTTCTGTTTTTACTTTTTGACTACACTGCCCCTCTTTAGTGTATGTCCAGTTGGATTAGGGACACTAGTATCCGTTTATTCCGTGTCTCATTGGTGCCGACTGATGACGCTTTCGACTCCGAAGTCGAAATTCCCTCCACTTCTTTACCTTCATCTTCATATTCATCGTCTTCTAAGGAGATGTCAGGATTCAATCCTAACAACCCCTTACCTGCGGGACTGATTCCACCTCCACTAGGTGCGAATAACCCACCCCAACCACCTGTTGAAGCGCTCCAACGAATCGCGCTCAGGATCTTTTCTACCCTATCCGCACCGCACTTCCCACTTGTCTTTCTCTTCCACCGGCCAATGGGGATAACTTTGAGATCAAATCCCTCTTCATCAACATGTTGCCTAAATTTCACGGGCTGGAATCCGAAGATACCTACATCTTCATTAACAAATTCCATAATGTTTGCGCAATGATGAAGACCACACAACTTTCTGATGATGCTATAAGGCTACGTGTCATTCTATTCACTTTATGTGACCTAGCTGAAAATGGTTATATAGCACAGCATCACACTCGATAAAAAATTGGGAAGAGTTTGTTAAGGCCTTTCTAAAAAAATTTTACCCACACCACAAGTCCGAGAGAATTCGCAATGAAATTATTCAATTTTCCCAGCTTCCTTCCGAACCTTTTTGGAAGTGTTTTGAAATATTTAAGGACCTCCTTGTTTAGTGCCCTCACCATGGTATCGAGAATTGGCAACTTTGCCAAAATTTATACGAAGGACTGAACCCAGCAACTAAGCAGTTGTTGGAAACCATTTGTCAAGGTCACTTTCTTACAAAATTAAACGAGGAAGCTTGGCAGTTTCTCGACGATCTTGCTGAACAAACACTTCAGTGGGAAAGCACTAAGACCACCTCATCTACTTCATTAGGTCAGTCTAGGGCAGGCATACATCAACTTGATATGTCGATTGCAATGAAGGCCGAAATGGCCGCACTTACGAAAAAGCTAGAAGCAATTGAGAGAAAATTCTCATCGCCTTCTCCTGTCCCTGCTTTACCCCCACGCACAGTTTGCGCTTGTTGTTCGGATCCATCTCATTTTACTAAAGAGTGTCCTTACAATCCACCTGTGTAAGGAAAAGATCAAGTCAATGCTGCCTTTCAGCAAAGACAAAGAAATGATCCATACTCTTCGACTTATAATCCTGGTTAGAGGAGCCACCCAAGTTTTGCTTGGAATCAAAATCAACAACAATTCCAAGGCAATAACAACTTTCAAAGGCCTCCTCCACAACAACATGCACCTCAACAAACTCAATATCAGCAACCTTTCCAACCCCAACCTTACCCAAACCAAATGAACAATTTTGTACCTAACAATTCTTATCCTCAAAACAATTTTGTTCAGCCGAATAACGATAAGGTTTCCTCGCTAGAAAGAAGTCTAGATGCGTTTTTAAAACAATCTACACAATCCGCAGCAAGGTTCGAGACTTCCATTCAGTCTTTGGTGCAAAACAGTGCTTCACATGATCAAAGCATCAGATCAATTAAGGCCCAAATTGCACAACTAAATGCTGCGTTAAACGAGCGAGAAAAGGGAAAGCTTCCGTCTCAACCATTGCCAAATCCCGGTCACACACACAACGCACATGTTGCTTATGAATAACAAAATCATAATGTAAATGCTGTGACCATGTTGAGATCTGGAAGAGTGTTGCACAATAATATGGGCATTAGTGATGACATCCCTGCCAGTTCTTCTTCTTCTTCATCTGCTTCTTCTTCATCTTCTTGTTCTTCATCTTCTTCGTCAGAGCCTGTTCTTCATTCTTCACAAGGCTCTACTTCTTCTAATTCGAACGGACTCACATCTCACTTCACGAAAACACCAACACTGGGATCTATAACAACCTAGTTCATTTATACCAATTCCAGTTCTCGTATTTTCTTATTTGTGGTATTTCTTGATTTGTCGTGTTTTGGGTGCGAATGATATTTTACATTTTACATTGCATTCGACCCGACCCGCTTGCTTGAAACCTGTTCGATTCATGTTTATAGTTTAACTTGACTTGTTGTGTAGACTGTGTATTCTCATGTTAATGCATACTGGCATTTCATCTGGCAACGCATATTTTACCATATAACATTTTAAGTCACAGAAAATAATTTAAAATTGCATTTCATAGCCTGCATGATACCCCTAATCCCGTGGTAGCATCCGCGCATCTTGTTCTCGTCCCGTTCAGTGAAACGGACGTGTTTGGATGGCTACGCGCACGTACGTTCTTGGGGGTATGCATTTTCGTTAGCTGAGCATTCGTTTTGAATTTTGAAAGTCGCATATATTTTTCATATTTTAAATCTGAATTTTTAGACCCGACCCGGACATGTTTTGGAGTAAATTTGTAATTGCCAAAATCTCAAAACGGACTAATATTATATTCTAATATATTCAAACTGTTAACAAACTTTAAAACAAATAAAATATATTTTAATATAATAAATCTTTAACATAGCCTCACCTGCTCTCTCTCTCTCTTCACACATATATATAAATTCTATATTTTTTAAAGGATTCTTTATATATGTCAACTAACTCTCTCTGTTTCTTTTAAATATTAATCCTTTTAATATTTTTTTTAAACCATACACGTCTCTCTCTCTCTCTCTCCACATACATCCAAAATTCTTTCTCCTTACTGTTCCTTTCTCCCTCTCGATCTCCTCTCGATCTCTCTATATCTCTTTCTCTCCCCCCCCCCTCTCTCTCTCATCTCTCCCTCTCTCTCTCTCTCTCTCTTTCTCTCAGTCTCTCTCTCTCCCCTCTAATTTATATTAAATCCCTCAGCTCTCTGTCACTTTTCTCTCTCTCTGTCTACATATATTTTCCCTAACCCTATTCCTCCCCCACGTTCTCTCTTTCTTCCTCGTCTCCTTCTTTTCTTTTTTATTTTTTCGCCGTCACTCGCCGCGAATCCAAGCCACGCTCGCGCCCTTCGCCTCGCCGCCTCCACGCTCGTCAGCATCCCCATCTCCCCGGCCTCCTCACATCTCTCCCCGGCTTCGACCACCACTTCCGTCACCTCCACAACAACCTCGCGACCCATACCCATCGCTGAATCCAACACCAGCCTCTATGCCTCCGTTCTCATCTCGCCGGGGCCCCACCTCACGTCGAATCTCCACCCTAAACCTCATCTTCCTCCTCCACCTCCACTCTTCTTCTCTGCACAACCTACGCTTTCACCACCTCGTCGCCCTCACGCCGGTTACCCCCCGTCTTCACCCTCGGCTTTCTTGTCACCCTCTCCTTTCTCCTCCTCGACCTCGCCGACTCTCTCTCCTCCTTCTCGTCTCCCCTGGTGATTCCCTGCACACCCTTCAACCAAACCCATCACCCTCCTCGCCGGTGATCCCTGCCTCCATCTCGTCGGCCTCACCGCCGACCATTCTCGTCAGCCTCCCCTCTCGACCACCTCCTCACCTCTCTATCCCCTCACCCGACGAAATTCCCTGCAAACCCTTACACCCACCTTCTCCGAATCCATTACCTGCACTTCCTACCTCGCCGGAGACCTCCTCGACGATTGTACCCCGTCATCGTTGTCATGTTCCCTGCCTCGCCTCGCCTCCCTTCTAAACCCAGAACACCAAACCCTAGTTCCCTCTTCTTCTTCTACTTCTTTTCTCTTTCTTTCTCTTTCTTGATCTTTTTCCGGTGATCGCCGGAGACCCGTTGCCGACGTCACCCCGTCACCACGACCTCCTCTGACCCAGAGCACCACACCCTAGAGACCACCTTCTCCTTCTTCTTCTGCTTTCTTCTTCTTCCTTTCATTTCTTCTATTTACTTCTTGATTTCTTGCTTTCCGATCACCGCCGAAGCCGTGCTCGCTGCCGACGATCCGAGCAACCCAGTGGACATTCTTAGCCAGCGTGGTCACTCTCTTGCATTACCTGGTCCTGTTCCGTACGCGTGAGCGTGCATCGAGACTTTTACCAACATTGGACGCTGCGTACGCATCCCGTATTGTGATCCGTTCAGGCAGGTTAATCTTGCTACATGCTGTATAATTCATTATATGCCTATTTAAATATATATATCATGCCTGTAGTTTAAATCTAGTACCCCATGTTTCATTTTATAACGTTTCGATGTTCCGTTTGCATCCGTTTACATCATTTTAGATCTAAATCATGAAAACTAATCTTGTTACATAGTATATTACATTACGATGCATCCATACCAATATTTATATCACATATTGCTTAGTTGTTCATCCCATGTTACCATTTTATAGTTTTATAACTTTTCGGATACCCGTTTGCATCCATTTCATTTAGAATATATATAATTGCATCCATAGATCACTTGAATACATAACACTGTAATATTGACACCCCATGTTTAATAAACTGCATCCTAATTAGTATTGGAACTATAATTGCAACCCTAATCGATAACTGTGCATCCATATCTTTGAACATATACCTATTTGCATACCACATCATATTATTCCATTTTATTGTTATATTGGTATCCCATACTTGTTTTTGTGTATCCATGCTTATTACAGTTTGATTATGAGCACCCACTCGACACTTGTGCACTACCTGACATGACTTGATACACCACTACTTGACACGACTCGATACATGTGCACTACTTGACATGATTGGATCCATGTACACTACCTGACATGATCTGAGGTACCACAGCTTGACCTGTTACCTGATCTTGTTACTAATGCCAACAATCTTGACCTGTTGTCCCTACGGACATTTCCTGTTGTCTATTCAGACAAACCTGTACTTGCTTGATCCTGTGTTGGCATTAGCTCCAGATTTATCAATACCTGACTTGAACACATAACTTGGGGGTATGGAGAAATCAATGATGAAACCTGACTTGTAACTCGACAGTTCGATACTTATACTGATCAGTCTTACGGGCTAGGCCAGCCCCGGGATGATGCGGCTGACATCATTCATCGTTACATACTACCTTTTACTGCCTAGCGGCACGTCTCGGATTCAGCCTGAGAATCTTGACCGTGGTCCCGGGCATGCACGGGATACTATTGAGTTACATCGATAATTCATCAAATTGATTTCAAAGACTTGAGAGTAGTTGACCCAGTAGACCAGTTTAGATTACTCACTGCACATCACCTGTGCCTTACCCTTCACTGTCCTTATTTATGTTACTGTTATACCTTTATTACTGTTCATACTCATGCCTGCATGTCTCGTTACCCCCTTATTATACTATTATTGATGTTATGAAGCACTGACGTCTGGGTTTTGCATGGCCCAGATCCTCTACCTTTGCCGCAGGCTAATCAGGAGTACTTCCGCCGTTAGGCCGAGCAATGAGGATCGAGTTGGTATCCAGTTTTACCTTCCAGGTGTTTTGTTTATTGGATCCATTGCTTCCGCATATTATTTTATTCTTGACTTGTTTATTCTGGCATACGGACATGTACTAGATAGTTATTTTACTTTCCTGTTCTTGATATCTCTACAGCCGTAAGGTGGCTGTGGAGGGATTTTTCCTATCCACAGGTAACATGGTTAGCTCTGTCACGTGCCTATCTTAGCGCACTCTGGGAAGCGGGGCGTGACAGGATCCATTCCAACTCCGCAATCTACTCCACAAACATTTGAGTCAACAAATTTTCAAAATGTTCCATTTCTAAACAGGTTGAGATCTAATAAACCTACTCCATAAATGGAGAAGATTGTGGAGTAATTCAAACAGGTTAGCATAAACATACCTCTCTTGGATGCAATCCAACAAGTCCCTTCTTACGCTAAAATCTTAAAGGACTTATAGACCAAGAAGAAGAAGTCACAAGTACCAAAGAATGTTTTCGTGGCTAGTGCTGTAAGTGATGCTCTTATCCAACCTTTACCCCAAAAACATAAGGACCCCGGCTGTCCTACAATTTCAATAACAATTGGGGATAAGAACATCAATAGAGCACTTTTAGATTTTGGTGCTAGTGTTAATTTGCTACCCTATTCAGTATATGAACAATTAGGCGTTGGAGAGCTTAAACCCACATATTGTACTCTCCAAATGACCGACCGATCCATCACCCATCCTAGGGGTGGGTTAGAGGATGTGTTAATTAAAGTAGGGGACTTCATTTTCCCCGTTGATTTCATTGTTATGGACACACAGCCTGTAGCTAACCCCCGGAGTCAAATTCCGGTGATACTCGGTCGACCATTCCATGCGACTTCTAATGCGGTGATCAATTGTCGAAATGGTTCGATGAATCTATCTTTTGGAAATATGACAATTGAACTCAACATTTTTAAGTTGGGAAATCAGCCCTCTGAGCCTAATGCTAGTATACTTGATGTTTACTCGATCCACGAGATCACGCAGGAGGACTGTGAGCTCGAAAAATTTCTGTTCGATCACAGCAGTTTTGACGCCACTAGTGCGTTCCTCCTTGAATCTGACACAGCTTTCACACCAGATAACGATTACGAGTGTTTCACTTTTTTGGACGATTTTGATGACTCACCACCCGAGTTTGAGTCCTTTGATTTTTTGGATGAGTTAGCTGAACCATCTGACTCGGTTGCTTACACTCGCTTTGAACCATTGTTGGAATCCTTCGAGTTCGAGACAGTTTCACCAATTTTACCTTCAACTGTTTCACCTCCGAAACTCAAACTCAAGCAATTGTCGTCTCACCTTAAATACGCTTACCTAGGTGAGAATGAGACCCTTCCTGTTATCATATCGACGTCTCTAGCCCTCGAGCAAGAGAAAGCCCTTTTAATGGTCTTACAAAATAACCGGTAAGCTTTTGGCTGGACTATGGCGGACATCAAGGGGATTAGTCCCCTCATAGTTGAACATCATATACATATGATGGATGATTCCAAGCCAGTAAGGGATCCACAGAGACGCCTCAACCCCATAATGAAGGAGGCTGTCAAAAAGGAGATTGTCAAATGTCTTGATAGTGGTATCATTTACACTATCTTTGATAGCCAGTGGGTTAGCCCCATTCATATTGTCCCAAAGATATCGGGCATAACGGTCATAACCAATGAGGTGAATGAGTTAATACCTACTCGCACCCAAACTGGGTGGCGAGTTTGCATCGATTATAGAAAACTCAACGCCGCTACACAGAAAGACCACTTTCCGTTACCTTTTATTGACTAAATGCTAGAACGATTGGCTGGGCACGAATTTTACTGCTTTTTGGATAGCTACTCAGGCTATAATCAAGTTCCCATCGCCGAAAAGGATCAAGATAAGACCACATTTACTTGTCCTTTCGGTACATTCGCTTACCGTCACATGCCTTTTGGGTTATGCAATGCACCCGCTACTTTCCAGCGGTGTATGATGGGGATCTTTTCAGACATGGTGGAGAAATTTTTGGAGATTTTTATAGATGATTTCTCCATTTTCGGCGACTCCTTTGATCAGTGTTTTTTACACTTAGACGCAGTTCTTACCCGCTGTAGGGATAAGAACCTCACTTTAAATTGGGAGAAGTGCCACTTTATGATACGAGAGGGTATTGTCTTAGGACATGTCATCTCGCAAAACGGCATTGAGGTTGATAAAGCCAAGATTGAAGTCATTTCCAATCTTCCTCCTCCTAAGTGCGTCAAAGACATCCGAGCTTTCCTTGGCCATGCCGGTTTTTATAGACGGTTCATCAAGGATTTTAGCAAGATAGCTAGACCCTTGACTCTTTTATTGGCCAAGGACACCACTTTTGATTTTGACTCAACCTGCATGAAAGCGTTCGAGTCATTGAAACACTCACTTATTTCTGCGCCCATTCTTTTATCTCCCGACTGGACGCATCCATTTGAAATTATGTGCGATGCATCTGATTTCGCCATTGGTGCTGTCCTTGGACAGTACATTAATAAGATGCCGCACGTAATTTATTACGCTAGCCGAACATTAAATGAGGCCCAATTGAATTACACAACAACAGAAAAAGATTTTTTAGCCGTTGTGTTTGCACTAGAAAAATTCCAGCCCTATTTAATCGGCTCTCCAGTGATTGTTTACACGGACCATTCAGCTTTTCGCCATCTTTTTGCGAAGAAGGATGCTAAATCCTGGCTAATACGTTGGATCCTCTTGCTACAAGAGTTTGATCTTGTCATAAGAGACAAGAGAGGATGTGAAAATGTAGTTGCCGACCACCTTTCACGACTTCCTTCTTCGCCCACACTTGAAATTCCTATTAAAGACGTTTTTCCCGATGAACAGCTCTTAACCGTGTCATGTGAACCTTGGTTCGCTGATATAGTGAATTATTTGGCCACCGGACTGATACCAAAAGATTGGTCGAATCAGGACAAACTCTGATTCCTGTTCGAAGTAAAACATTTTTATTGGGATGAACCGTATCTCTTTAAATACTGTTCCGACCAAATCATTCGTCGGTGTTTCCCTGAAAACGAGTTTAAGAGTGTGCTGTCTTTTTGCCACGATCAAGCATGTGGCGAGCATTTTGGCCCCAAAAAGACAGCAGAAAAGATCTTGCAGTGTGGCTTCTACTGGCCACGACTTTTTAAAGATGCATACGAATACTGCAAGACATGCTCCCGGTGCCAACACTTGGGCCGTATTTCTTGGAGAAACGAAATGCCGCTCCAACCAATTTTGGTTGTTGATATTTTTTATGTTTGGGGAATAGACTTCATGGGACCATTTTCCAATTCTTTTGGGAACATGTACATTTTACTAGCTGTCGACTATGTTTCTAAATGGGTCGAGGCCGTGCCCAGCCGAACTAATGACAACAAGGTTGTCGTTAGATTTCTTAAAGAGAACATCTTTTCTCGGTTTGGGCATCCTCGAGTGATTATAAGTGATAATGGATCTCACTTCTGTAATAGGACTTTTGAGTCCTTAATGCGCAAATACTCCATTACTCACAAATTGTCAACACCATATCATCCCCAAACTTGTGGGCAAGCCGAGGTTTCGAATCGGTAGATTAAACAAATTTTGGAGAAAACGGTTTCCAAAAACCGTAAAGATTGGTCAACAAAACTGATTGATGCACTATGGGCATTCCGTACTTCCTACAAGACAGATCTTGGCATGTCTCCATACCGGCTTGTTTATGGGAAGACTTGCCACCTTCCTGTTGAAATTGAGCACAAGGCATTTTGGGCGATTAAAGAGTTGAACTTATCCTTGGGAGATGCGGGCAGTAATAGAAAACAACAATTGAATGAATTGGATGAGCTATGGGATGAGGCTTATGAGAACGCGGTAATTGTTAAAAACCGAACGAAGGAGTTCCATGACAAACACCTTATGCGCAAAATTTTCAAACCTGGTCAACAGGTTTTGCTTTATGACACTCGGTTACACTTCCATCCCGGCAAGCTCAAATCTAGATGGAAAGGGCCATTTATGCTACACACCGTATATCCGCACGATGCGGTAGATCTAGAAAACCCGGAGGATGGTACATTATTTAAAGTAAACGGATATCGACTCAAACCGTTCCTCACTGCGGACCCGTCGGAGGAGCTCCTGTTTTTGCAGGAGCCGATCTACACTGACTAATCCTCCTCCATTTACCCCTAAATTTTCGATCATCTAGCCAAAACATTGCTTCAAAAAAGTTTGGGGGTATGTATCATTTGTAATTTTCTAAATACAAAATAACATAAAAAATAAAAACTTTTTGAAAATTTTTTTTGGGTATTTTTGTAAATTTCCAGATTAAATAAATAAATAAAAAATTTATTTGCAAATAATTTCCTCTTTTTAGAGTGGTTTATTTGCAAATAGCCAACACTTTCCCCTATATATATAAGACCCGACCCCTCTGTTTCTAAACCCTAAAAATTTCTGCTCTCCTTAAACCCTAGCCGTTGCCGCTTCAATTTTTTCAGCGAGATCTCGTCCTCCAGCCGCGCGACCGCCGCCAGACCCCGCTTTCGACCGTGCTTCCGCCGCGCCATTGCTGCGTCTCCCTCTGATTTTCTCAGAGGCGGTTCAATTTCTGAAACTCCTCTCTATCTTTAATTTTTAAGATCTGTAGCTTATCTGATGGCACCCAATATGCAACTAGAGCGTGACTTTTCACAGAATTTTTCACACGTAGTATATGGGAGTTACTTTGCGAATGAAATAGCACGTAGGGGCTGGAACTTTTTGATATATAATCACCCAAACGCTTACGCCCTTCCGGAATTAGTCACTCGTTTTTACGAGTGCATGGAAGATGGGTGTCTCGCCCAATATGACTTTATAAAATTGCAGTGGGGTGATAGGGAGATTATAATTGACAGAGACTTCATACATAAAGTCACCTTAATCCCTAGGATACCAGTTCATGATCAACCATTACAGTTTGAGGATTACATGCCCTTAATGGGCAATGATTGCTCGAGGGAACCACGGAAGGGGATCCAAGCGAGAACCCTTTTCGCCAATGTTTTAACTGTGTGCCGGTGGGCACAAAACAATATTTTTGGGAGTTCCCACAACACCACATTTTTCACTCCATCACTGCATATTGTGCACACACTTATGACTAGAAACCCTTGATTTGATATGTGCATGGTGCTGCTGAACTCAATTGGTGCGGGCAAAAGAGCCGCAAACTACCCTTGCCCCATGCTAGTGACACAACTGTGTCTCTATTTCCTCCCCGTGGAGGAGTTTGAATTTTACATGGTTACCCGTCAGGCCTCTCATTGAGGGCGTATCTACATCCTATACACGCATGACGGATGTTTGGTCAAGAACTGAACCGGTGGAACACGTGCCCGCCCGAACACCTAGCTCCAGCTCGACCGCGAGCGAGAGAGAACTCACCCCTTTAGAACATGCAAATTTGATGCGAAGAGCTGTTAGGGGCATTGACGAGTTGAGGGGGATAGTTAAGGAGCATGATCGGCAGTTGACTGAAGTAGAGCAGGGGATCCGAACCCTGCTAGGTAGGGAGGATCGTTCCCGTTCACGCTCAAGGGCGCGACGTGGGGCCGAGCAGTGAGGGCACTGCTTTTGGTAAGTTTGGGGGAGTTGGTGGTTGTAAATAGTTATCATTTGCATTGCATATTTCTTTTAAATTTTTGTATATATTTTTTCTTTTTCTTTTGCATGTTTAAATTCTGTATTGCATCTTTATAAAAAAAAAATCATAAAAATTGAAAAAATGAATATAAAAAAATTGAAAAATATAAAAATAATATAAAAACTGAAAAATTTTATAAAAAAAATTATAAAAATTGAAAAGTTCAATTTTGGCCATAATTGACTTAAGTTTGACAAGACGGTTAACTAGCTAGGAAAAACTAGATCCTAAACTTAGTAAATTAAAAACCTTAAAAATAACCTTTCTTAAAATTTAACGGTAGAAAATATATGTCTTTGTAGTTTACTTAGAAATAGGCAAATTTTGAGTTCACTTCTTGGGCTAAGTCAAAATAAGGGAAGAGTATTGAAATTTTTATTAAAATATAAGTCTGAAAAATAATTCATAAGTTTAAGTCTAAATTCTGAAAATATATACCCTACAACGTGCACAAACATGAACCTTGAAACTTGGAATAGTATAGGATACCTTGAAATGCTCTTGTCTAAAATCCTTAGTATGAAGAAAAATAAAATGATAAGTGTGAATAAAGAGATATAAAAAAATGAACATTGGTTTTGTAATTACTTAAGGCTGCGTAAAAAAAATATAGCGAGGGTGCTTTATCACCTAGTGCTTTAGACCAACTGGTTTGGGAGTCACTGCTAAAGCCTTAAGGTATTACAAGACGAGGAATTACGCCTTAATGCGCAAACACATTTTGTAATCGGTCGTTAGTACCTCAAGAAGTATTAACGGTCGCATGAAGGATGTGTGAGCAATTTCATCTAAAAATTCACCAACTAAAAGTACTTTGGACGATGGACAAGAGTATAAGAGCTTAAATTGAATTTCCAAGTGTATGGGTGATACATACACACACGTAGGGGTATATGATTGGGATTTGGATGAGAGATAGGAATGAAAAATAGGATTTATATCTTTAGTAGAGATGATAAAAATTTCTAAGTTGAGATGGAACCTTAGAAGGAAAACTCAAAAGATGCTAAAAGCTAAATAAATTTACAAAACATATACAATCTTAAGTTAAATGATAAGGAAGCGTGAAAAATATGGGTTGATAATTTCTGAGTTGAAGATAATAGAATTTCTTGCTGGAAAATCGAATTGAAAAATACAAGTCAACAGGCAAAATTGATAGGATTTTGTGGGTAGTATCCGCTGAAAACCCTCAGGAGACAGCACTCCTCCTACTAGGGACACCTAGAGGTTTAACGGCTTGTTGCACGAGCTCAGTGCAATCGCGTTACCCTGTGAAAGTGAGGTTAGTCTTTTTCGAGAATAAACTAGGTTTGCTCGAGGACGAGCAAAAGATAAGTTTGGGGGTATTTGTTCATATCATAATTTTGCATTATTATATTCCCCATTATTATTCATTTTGCAAATCAATAGGTGCTTTTGATCCATGTCTGTTGAATAGTTGTAAGTTACAGGTTCTCGGAACAAAACAGTGAAAATGATGAAAAGACGCTACAAAAGTGAGACTACGACCAACAAATAGAAGAATCTTTATCACGCCTACAGTTTGAGGAACAAACGAAGATCAGCAAACGGTTCGATTGCACAAAGGAGGCACAAGATTCAAGACTTCAACACGAAGCGAACAGTAAATGTCCACAACATTTTGCACTGTGGAAATCTGGAAGAAACTAGAAGACACTCTGAAGAACCAAGTGAAGAAACCAGAAATAAAATGCAACATAAAGTATACCTGAAGAAAAGAGCCAGAGAGCCCCTAATATGGCCGCGGATCCGCGGCCAAACAAGGCATATGGCCGCTGATCCGCGGCCGTGCTAAGCACGTGTCGGTGCGTTTTGACGGTGGATGGCGGTGCGTTGATCAGGCTTCTCAGGGTAGTTTTGTAAATGTAGATAGGGATCAGATGTAAACCCTAGGGTTTCTATAATCTATAAATAGGAACCCTACAGCTCTTTTTGGAGCATGCTTCTTTTTATTTATCTATTTTAGAATTTCAATTCCTGTAATGTTCAAAGAGTGCATCAAAAAAAAAGTAAGTCTTTTTCTTTATCTTGCCTTCGTTTAATTTCTTTTCTGCCCTAGTATAAATTTTATTTATCTGCCCTAGTTATAAATTTTATTTATTTGCCGTAGTTTAGATAATTAGGTTATTAACAACAAACAAAAAAATGAATTCAAATCCCTAATGAGTGAGTAGTTCCTCACTTGTTAGGGTTAGATTTGGGTAAGGTTTGAGAGATGAAAATTGTAGGGTTCCTAGGCACACCCATGAGGTTCTACAAGTGATCAAACATGGCCAATTCAAAAAATTTCTATGTGCCGAGAAACCCTAAACTAGATCGTTACTAGAGGTAAGGCGATGCAAGCAAGTAAACAACTTTATTGCTAAAGGAAAGTGAATACAACCTTTGTAGATCCGGTCCTCCACTTCCTTGGCTCCGTGATGACATCCCTCCGCTGTACCCATCGGAATCCTAGACTCTCGCGGTGGTTTCATCGGAGAAAAGATCGGGCTAGGTCGTCGACTTCGATGCCGAAGATGATCTACGTCGAGGCAACTCAAGATCAGGCTCCAACTTCACCAAGTCATGAAACTTGTGAAGAAAACACCCTATACTACATAGCAAGTGGTAGAAGATGAAGAAATAGGAAGTGGGTTCACTTTAGAATTGGATTTCTCACTCTTTTTCTCAAGTCACCATTGAAGCTAGCAAGCTTCTTTCTTGAAAAAGAAGAAGAAGAAGAAAAAGAATATGATAAGATTTTTGAATAAATGAAAATAAAGTCATTCTTATCATTTTAGCAACCATGGTTAAGTGTAGAGAATAAACTAAGGTTAGGTGAATGGTTAGGTTTAGGAAAGAAACAAGAATGGTCAAAGCTTCTTGAAGCTTCAAAGAAACAAACAAAAGAAGCAACCATTTCTTTTCTTGCCCTAAAATAAACAAATAACATAAATAGTTAATAAAAGATAACAAAACCCTAACCATTCACTTAAACATGCTTTAAAGTAAACACAAACCCAAGTTTGCATGTATCATCAAACATGATACAATCAAGTGCACAAAAATATATCACATATACAATGTGCACTTCAAGTGAGAAAATCTATTTTAAGAGAACCAATATTAGTTAATGCAAAGTAATATATCAAATACATAATTATACATTAAATTATTAAATCAACACTTTATTTAATGATCCGGTCATACTGCATATAACCGACTAATATCAAGTGCATCAATGTATCGAATCAACATTTGATTCGGTAGCCCGGCTATATCACATATAACCGTCCCATGATACATATCGCGAGAATAGAATACAGTATCACATACTGGTATTATTCTCGGTCCCGCACATATCTCATATGCGCTCCTATTTCGTTTCGCTTGAGCCAGGAAACCTCTGTGTAGGACTCTAAAGACTTGTCAATACGCCGGCAGCAGGTGATGATCATATCAAACACCCACAAGCCGCAAGCGGTCAGCTAAACGTAACGGCCACCCGGGTATTGAGCGATCAGAAGATCGATGAGCAAGCCCGCTCACACTCCTGTGAATCCAACCAGTAACACTTACCGTACAGTCCGGTCTGTTCGTCTGATATGTCGCATATCTCGTCTAGGGGTGGTAAACGTTAGACCCCAATAGCTTGATAAGTCATGCCGATATAAGGTCCATAACATTCGTGAAACTACTGATAACTCTTACCAGTATATCACAGCAACCCTGGCCAGGGATTTCCAGTTATGGCCAGTCGTGCATAGCGCAACATCAACCCCCAATACCGGGAGAGACGAATCCCCTCCTATTGCTCATTGCCTCCATGTGAATCGGGACTGTACCCAAAAACCACCTGTTTGCATGACTCAGTAGAGCCGTGGTAGGGTGGAAATCAATGCACAGTGGGAGACACACAAGACTCTATGACGATCTCAGGTCAACAGACTAAGCTGTACCAGTGTCACCAGAGAACTGCCATCTGACGTGAGGTATAATACCATCTGGGAGTTCTCGGCGAGTCCGTTCAGTGTACCCAGTCTCTACTGAGCACCCGCATACCATCTCTGATGTCAAACACCAATGGATATAGGATCATCCATCGCCCATCACATGGGTCGAGAAGATATACGCTAGTCTACTCTGGAATATCGATGCCCCGTCTCGATATTCCCACGACTAGGAACATTGAAGGATGTACTCATGGACTACCCAGGCCCCACTAGTATGATCCACATCAAAGTCCTGGAAGTCGAGTACATATCCGAAGGGCTTTATCAACATGTGACAGAGAGACAGAAAGTATACATGTTAAGATAAAGAGCAACCAGATAGCGTACTATCATGTTGAGCAAGAAAGTCCTACCTATATATGTCCCAGCATCCACTACAATATACATCCAATGTACAGTAATGTCCTATAGGTCATACATATAACTAACAATCTCCTACTTGCACTAGGGCCGTCTGTAGCAGTGGTTGTAGTATCTAATACTCAACCATCCCATATAAGTCTCTCCCTGGGAAAAAGCCTTTGTGAGTGAATCTGCCGTGTTGTCCTCTGAGTCTACTCTCCTAACCTCGATCACCCTGGAGATCAACTATCTCCATGATCAGGTGATGCTGCCTCAGAATATGTCTGGGTCACTGATGGGACCGGGGTTCCTGGGCCAAAGCCTCTCTTCCATTGTCACACAATGGTGGGAACCTAGTTCATCCCATGAACCAATATACACCCAAACTGCCTCTTTGGTAGTATCTTTAATAGCGATGTTACCGGCCTTTATCGTCTAGTTTGCCACGGTATCAAGCTTGGAACTCTTCCAACATACCGTCCCTTCATTGAGGGTAAAGACAATGCCTGCGACTGACAATCAGTCGTGCTTATCAACCTGGAACTTTTCTAGTGATTCTCCCCAGGATTTAGGAGGTATCACCTTTATCCTATTTGGAGAATCCTTGTGATAAGAGGAGATTGACTGTGTGTAGCATAATAAACTCTTTTCCTATCAAGAGTATGTTGTCCACGTACAATACGAGGATGACCACCTTACTCTCTACTACCGTTTTGTATATACAAGGTTCATCTACCATTTTGATGAAGTCAAACACTTCGACTACCACATCAAAACAGACGTTCCAACTCCGCGATGCCTGCTTTATTCTGTAAAGCAACTTGCACACGTTTCCGCTGCTCCCACTGTTTACGAAACCCTCTGGCTGTGTTCTTATAGACGTTCTCTTCTAAATCATTTTAGAAAAACAGTCATGGCACCCAACCACCAAATATCGTAGTCATGGTATGTAGCAATGGCAAGTAGGATCTGTGTGGACTTAAGCATAGATCCTGGAAAAGGTTTCATCATTATCCACGCCTGGTTGACGACGAAAACCTTTAACAAGTCTAGCTTAGAAAGTCTCAACCTTTCCATCTACACCAAGTAATCTTCTCAAGATATACTTGCTCCTGATGGGGATTTAACCCTTCAGATATGGCAACCAAAGTCCATACTTTGTTGGTGTACATGGATTCCATCTCAGATCGCTAAGCATCCAGCTATTCTTATAGAGTCCCTACTCTCGATGGCCTGCTCGAAACTAGTTGGGTCATCATCTCATGATGCATTCCTCGCTCCCACTGTCATCGAGAAACCGAAGTATCTCTCAGGCGGATGAGGAACCCTGCTAGTTCGGCGGAGAGGCTGAGGTTCGTCGGGGACTATTGAATCCATTGGTTCCGTCAAATCAACAGCCGTAGTTTGTATAGCTGGAACCTTTCCAGTTCTACTTAACAGACCTTGCCTCGAGCTTGTCTGGATTTTTCTTTTAGACATAGTCCGGACAATCCCAAATCTTAACCAACTTAAGATATGGGCTCTTCCCTTTCCATATCACATATGAAGTGGTAGGCAACTGATTTGATTTGAATCCAATTCAACAGGTATGCAACTTCTCAAGTGCACAACCCCAAAAGGAAATAGGCAACTCAGTAGTACTCATCATAGAGCACACCATATCTAATATGGTGCGATTGCTCCGCCCCGATACACCGTTGTGCTGTGATGTATTCAGAGGAGTAACACCGAGAGAGAATCTCATTCTCCTTTAGAATAGTCCAAGAATTCCATGAACAAGTATTCTCCTCCCTGATCTTATCATAGGACATAATACTTATACCCGTATTTTGGTTCTCTACTTCTAACTTATATTCTGTGAATATCTCAAAAGCTTCGGACTCATGCTTCAACAGGAACATATGGCTGAGTCTTGAGAGATCATCAGAGAATGTAATGAAGTACAAAGAACCGGTCCTGGCATGTATAGACAGGGGACCTTGCATACATCACTATGTATCAGTCCCAAGAGTTCACTAACTCTTTCTCTGTTTCCAGTAAACGGAGCTATGGTCATCTAATCTTTGTGACATGACTGGCAAGTTTCACAAGATGTAAATTCAAACTGATTTAAATATGCATCTAAATGTAACTTCAGCCAGTCGGGTCGCATTGATATGACCTAGTCTACAATGCCTCAAGAAGGATTCGTTCATTTCTGAGCTCTTCCCCTTGTGTGTGTTCTGTATACTAGGAACTGTAGTTTGATTTAGAACATCAATGCTTTTAGATAACGTGCCTGAACCGATCAACTTTTGAAATAGGAAATGTTCAAAACATTATCCATCAATACAAAATTATATCCTTCTTTAATAAATAAAGAGATTGATATGATTTTGTATATCAGGTTCGGTATCTAATAGCATTTGTTCAGAATCAACGTATTGGTAATACAGGGTGACAGTGACCAATAGACTTGGCTACAACACTTGCACCGTTTTCTGTCTCATGAAACTTATCACCCGTTCTCAGTTCTCTACCTTTCTGTAGCCCATGTAACAGATTACATATGCGGGATCATGATCCGGTATCTAATAACCAGGACGTAAAGGATACTGAGAAACAGTTCTATGTAATGAACACACCCGAAGATGATGCATCAGTATGCACTTTCTTCGTTTGGGCGGCACGGGAATTCTGGTAATCCCCAATTTCCTGCTCTGTCTTATAACAATTATAAGTTGGAGCGGGACCAACGTTCCCCAGCTCAGTATAACAAGCGGGTTCGGTCAATACATCCGTATTATTATCTTGATTAAGGCGTGATATGGTCGCTACCTGGAGAGAGAGAGAAGAAAACACTCAGCGTGCGCTCTTGCAAGATCAGATTGGTTATTATTTTATCTAATCAGGATGGCTCCCACTGTTTTTATCAAATCTTCCTTCAAACCGTAAAAGGAAAGACTAGCCGGGATTAATTACACTCTGCAAGTTCGCCAATCTTTCAGCCAGGCCAGTGTCGGTACTTTGAGGGAGGTTTCCCGTACTTTCGCACGGACCTAATTAAAATAAACCTCGTTTTCCCAGAGGCGTAACCCCGTTGACACCTTTCTAGACACCTACTTGATCGGCTAAATGCAAAGTGCAAAACTCTCCCAGGAGTAACAATTACTCGCAGTGGGTATCGGGATCCAACTATCATATAGAAGGTATGCAATCTCATTGCAAATTTCAACACTTGAAACTCCCGATAATGGTTTTTACCCCTAGCACTTATGACCTTGGCTAAGGTCAACAAATCATAAGCACTAGTCAAGTTCTACCCGTCATTTCGTGATTAATTAGACCCACCCACATGACCCTTGGCTAAGGTCAACAAAGCCACATGACTGTCCTAACTAATCGCATCATATGCTGTGTAGAAAGACATCACTTAGCTACCGTACACTACGCCTCGGCTATGGTCGACAAACGTAGCACGAATACTAAGTACTCTACTTCCTAAAATGACGGAGGGTTGCGGATGGTTTTTAAGAAAACCATTAACGCTTTGAACTTGATCTCGTTGCGGAATCAAATGGTTTTTAAATGGAGTGTTTTTGAGGCTTTTCTAGTTTTGCTAAAGGGGTCACTCCCGGTGAAGGGATCGTCGGCCCTTTCCTCATCGAATAAGGTGCAGGATATATCATATATACCGCTGTGCAAAGCGAAAACTATAGAAGCAATCAAAAGACAGACCGAAGGTTGTAGCATCTGCCAGTTATTGCTAAAGGGGTCACTCCCGGTAAAGGGATCGTCGGCCCTTTCCTCATCGAATAAGGTGCAGGATGTTCTACAAGGAACACCACGATGCAAAGCAAGAACTGTAGCTACCTGTTTTATTTTTAAAATTCGATTCCACAACATCTTTTAGGTTTCTTTTCTTTCATTAATCTCATTAATAAATGTCCCATCATTTAAGTCCACCTAAACATCACAGATAAATATAACGTACGCTTATGCCATCCGCATTCGTCTCGATGTCCCGTCTGCACCGTTAGGTTAGGTAACTAACGCCAGAGCGAGGCAGGGCTAGCGCGGGTGTAAAACATAAGCAACGTCTATATAATATATCATATATACTATATACCATATCTATCTGAACATATCACATGATCACATCACAGATAACGCAGCAGATAATATCATATGAAATATTGGATATACTAGGACGTCCGTGTTTTTAATACGAGCCAGTATAAAACACGGATTCCACGGTCATGATGAATAGCCAATCTCACACCCCTAGACCCCTACGAGAGCGGCAAACAACCCTACCAATTCTAGGGTTAGGAGACCCGAACTCGACTCCTCGATATGGCCTCCCACTGGACCCTAGAACCCGGTTACTTGTGCTCCCCTCCTTGGGTCTATCCTAATGCAGAAAAGTAAATAATATACAAATGGTGACAACATCCGCAACCTGGAAGTGCCCCAATAAAAGAATATTACATACAAGTTTTTACATGAATGAAAATGAAAAACACTCATCTCACATAAAAAAAAACCGGCTATTCAAACACGACGATCCAATATAACATATCCAGCAACACATAACATCACATGTCATCAATGTAAGTAAACATGCGTATCCCAATTGTCGTTGACATATAGCAACGAAACCGGCGATATCACATATTACACTTAAGATCACAGAAAAGAAAGTGTAAAACTACAACAGTTGGAATCCGAAAACTCTTTAGACATCGCATGCCTAACCAAATGAATTCCTTAGACATCGCATGCCTAACAATTATAAACCCCGCATTTTAGTCTCATTATCGAAAACTCTTTTCAATATCAAGTCGGGCAATTCAATAGGATTCCCGACATGCTAATCGAATGCTCGTCACAAACTTTAGTAGACGGCCGCACCCCCCGGATGCCATCGACGAAGTGTACTAAGGCAGAACACCGCTGCCGCGAGCACCCGAACGGATGCTTTCGGCGACGGGGTTCTCCTACTGTCACTTGGTCGGGGCTATGGGGTGTAGCTGTCTATTAAGTTTACCGGCGAGTATCCGCGTTCGCAACGTGATTGCGACGGACTTTTGATCACATCAAAAATCCGTGGCAACCGATCAAGTGAGACTAAACCACTAGATTTATAACATTCATTCAGTTATCTCATAACTACTTGTGAATTCCAATTATTGTTTCACATTCCGGATAAATAGAAAATGTTAAACTTTCCAAATAAAACACCCAAGTTTTCCCGAAACAGCTCAACACATGACATAAGTTTAAAAACATTCACTTCATGCCTCAGTACCAACGGTCCAGCCGTAGAAAGGTCAAGCCAACGCCTCACATGTGGCACGCCGTACTGCCCCAAACCCTAAGGTTCAAAGGGCAGTTCAAGACGGTCACATAATCGAGTTAAGGTTTGTTGTCTTCTAGAGGGACCATCGCGTTACTTGCACTACTTGGAACGTCATTAAACTACGGAAAAATCCAACAATTAGAAATTTCCCGGCAGGGGAAAAAGTGGGTATTTATATCCGGTCGAACTTTTTAACATATTCCAAAAATACCCGGAAAAACACAGTAAACAAAGTTAAATAATCCGATCGAATCATCGAGTCCCCAATACAACCCCAGAACACTCAACTCTTGAGTCAAAATAAAAATACCCATAAAATATAAATCACAGAAATAGGAATTATGGTGCAAAAATGATAACCTAACTCCTCTGTACGGCCGCGTAACCGCGGCCCAAGCAAGCTATTGCCGCAGTTCCGCGGTGGAATGTACGATTTAGGGGGTCGTTTTTCACCACAATTCTTATATTTTCCTGCTGTATTTTTCAGGTATTTTTAGTTCAGAAAAATCCACAATTTTCAAAAATGTACAGAGAGGGGTCATGGATTAGGGTTTCGAGTTTGATCGGGTTTCTAACTCCGTCTACACATCGCCTAAGGCTCTAGCTAGGCTCTGATACCACTATAGGGTTCCTAGGCACACCCATGAGGTTCTACAAGTGATCAAACATGGCCAATTCAAAAAATTTCTATGTGCCGAGAAACCCTAAACTAGATCGTTACTAGAGGTAAGGCGATGCAAGCAAGTAAACAACTTTATTGCTAAAGGAAAGTGACTACAACCTTTGTAGATCCGGTCCTCCACTTCCTTGGCTCCATGATGACGTCCCTCCGCTGTACCCATCGGAATCGTAGACTCTCGCGGTGGTTTCATCGAAGAAAAGATCGGGCTAGGTCGTCGACTTCGATGCCGAAGATGATCTACGTCGAGGCAGCTCAAGATCAAGCTCCAACTTCACCAAGTCATGAAACTTGTGAAGAAAACACCCTATACTACATGGCAAGTGGTAGAGGATGAAGAAATAGGAAGTGGGTTCACTTTAGAATTGGATTTCTCACTCTTTTTCTCAAGTCACCATTGAAGCTAGCAAGCTTCTTTCTTCTTGAAGAAGAAGAAGAAGAAGAAGAAAAAGAATATGATAAGATTTTTGAATAAATGGAAATAAAGTCATTCTTATCATTTTAGCAACCATGGTTAAGTGTAGAGAATAAACTAAGGCTGGGTGAATGGTTAGGTTTAGGAAAGAAACAAGAATGGTCAAAGCTTCTTGAAGCTTCAAAGAAACAAACAAAAGAAGCAACCATTTCTTTTCTTTCCCTAAAATAAACAAATAAAATAAATAGTTAATAAAAGATAACAAAACCCTAACCATTCACTTAAACATGCTTTAAAGTAAACACAAACCCAAGTTTGCATGTATCATCAAACATGATACAATCAAGTGCACAAAAATATATCACATATACAATGTGCACTTCAAGTGAGAAAATCTATTTTAAGAGAACCAATATTAGTTAATGCAAAGTAATATATCAAATATATAATTATACATTAAATTATTAAATCAACACTTGATTTAATAATCCGGTCATACTGCATATAACCGACTAATATCAAGTATATCAATGTATCGAATCAACATTTGATTCGGTAGCCCGGCTATATCACATATAACCGTCCCATGATACATATCGCGAGAATAGAATACAGTATCACATACTGGTATTATTCTCGGTCCCGCACATATCTCATATGCGCTCCTATTTCGTTTCGCTTGAGCCAGGAAACCTCTGTGTAGGACTCTAAAGACTCGTCAATACGCCGGCAGCAGGTGATGATCATATCAAACACCCATAAGCCGCAAGCGGTCAGCTAAACGTAACGGCCACACTCCTGTGAATCCAACCAGTAACACTTACCGTACAGTCCGGTCTGTTCGTCTGATATGTTGCATATCTCGCCTAGGGGTGGTAAACGTCAGACCCCAATAGCTTGATAAGTCATGCCGATATAAGGTCCATAACATTCGTGAAACTACTGATAACTCTTACCAGTATATCACAGCAATCCTGGCCAGGGATTTCCAGTTATGGCCAGTCGTGCATAGCGCAACATCAACCCCCAATACCGGGAGAGACGAATCCCCTCCTATCGCTCATTGCCTCCATGTGAATCAGGACTGTACCCAAAAACCACCTGTTTGCACGACTCAGTAGAGCCGTGGTAGGGTGGAAATCAAAGCACAGTGGGAGACACACAAGACTCTATGACGATCTCAGGTCAACAGACTAAGCTGTACCAGTGTCACCAGAGAACTGCCATCTGACGTGAGGTATAATACCATCTGGGAGTTCTCGGCGAGTCCGTTCAGTGTACCCAGTCTCCACTGAGCACCCGCATACCATCTCTGATGTCAAACACCAATGGATATGGGATCATCCATCGCCCATCACATGGGTCGAGAAGATATACGCTAGTCTACTCTGGAATATCGATGCCCCGTCTCGATATTCCCACGACTAGGAACATTGAAGGATGTACTCATGGACTACCCAGGCCCCACTAGTATGATCCACATCATAGTCCTGGAAGTCGAGTACATATCCTAAGGGCTTTATCAACATGTGACAGAGAGACAGAAAGTATACATGTTAAGATAAAGAGCAACCAGATAGCGTACTATCATGTTAAGCAAGAAAGTCCTACCTATATATATCCCAGCATCCACTACAATATACATCCAATGTACAGTAATGGCCTCTAGGGCATACATATAACTAATAAAAATCTCTCACCCCTTTCTTGCCCGTTATATATTTTAAATAGGACTCTATGCATACATACACACACCGCTCACTATGGCACCCTATCCCAAGAGGTAGCGGTGATACTATAGTTAAAGACCGGTTGTGTATGTTTTTCATGGAGGTTAGGGTAATAGTTAAGAAATGCTGGACAAGGACCTAGAGGAAGAAACCTAGTTTCTTCCCGATCGTGCTACTCCCCTTTGTTAATTATTACCTTAACACCTAAATAGTTCTTAATTAGGGCATAGAAAGCAGTGAGACATATAGACTTTCCAAACTTAACTTAAATCTAACCCTAGCGATGTTTTAATCCTAATCAAACTCATTTCAGTTTTTAGTGATAATCAATCCCACCACAATTGGAATTAACTCGTTAGAACAACTAGAAAATACACAAAATCCCTGTGGACCGACCCGTACTCAACCAGCTAGCTACCAAGCGACACCGTTCTTGATTGCGGTTAAATATTCTTTGATTTATCTTCTAAAAAGCGCATAAGCTTAAAAAAAACATTTCAATCATGGGGACGCTCTTTCCTGCAGGCGCAAGCCCCTGCAGTTAATTACGCTACCGCTTCGCGGTAACCACTTTCTCCTTCTCCAGATGGTCACTTCATGTCGTGGGTGTTTGTTTTGTTTTTGGTTGCCCGTAGATTGTATACGGAGACTAATTTATGTTGTCGCCCGTAGGGCGTGGATTAGTCCAAATCCGTATCTTCTTAGATTTGGGTTTGGGGTTGGGTTTAAGGATACGTTAGCCTCATTTGAGACTAAGATCAACTTAAACGTTAGTTAAGGATGCATTAGTCTAATTTTAGACTATGATCAACTTAACGGGATCATTTAGATCCAACAAAAGAGCATTTAGGCTCTATTGTTTAGTTTAGGGACATTGTGGTCGATTAGTTTAAGGACATTACGGTCCAATGTTAGTTGAAGGACATCTCGGTCCAAGGTTAAGGACATCATAGTCCGTGAGTTTAAAGACCTCACAGTCAAGGTTAAGGACATCATAGTCCGTGAGTTTAAAGACCTCACAGTCAAGGTTAAGGACATCATAGTCCGTGAGTTTAAAGACCTCACATTCTGTAAAATATTTGGTTATCGGGACCCGTCACCTCTCTGAAGACGTTGAAGGATTACAACGACAAATATCAGAGGAGTTCAGAGATGTACCCTTAAACCGATGTGAGTTGAGAGACCTGTAGTCCAATTGGGACTAAAATCTGTGATTTGTGAGCATATGAACTCAATTAATCTGAATTGAGGACTTATGGCCAATTTGGGCTAAGTCCATTCAATTACAATGTTCAACATTTGTTTTTTGTGTTGTTAGGTGTTTGTTTGAGCCCAATCCCCTTAAAAATGCTAAGCATCGGTTTGGTCTCTGACAATGTTTTGTCTTTAATTGAATGTTGTGCATTTATCATAGCTCCAGGCTTATTCAAAGAACAGTTTATGTTCTGTTCAAGCGCACATAAAAGCATGTGGTGCACTTGGCACTAGCGCTAGTCGATGAGCGCAGTGCGCTATGGTTAAAGCGCTAATGCGCTTAGTTCTTTGCGCCGGATATGAAGCGCTAATGCGCTTAGCGCTTTGCGCTAAATGAAGAGCGCCGATGCGCTTAGCGCTAGATGTAGAGCGCTGATGCGCTATAGTTGAAGCGTTGAGGCGTTTGGCGCTGGTGCCATATAATGAGCGCAAATCGTTTTTAGTAATGCAACGCACACGTGAGGAGCACGTGGCACGCTTAGCGCTGAGCGCTAGCCAATGAACGCTGTGCGCTGTGTTTAAAGCGCTATGGCACTGCAGCACTTTGCGCTAGATGAAGAGCACTAAGGCACTTTTAAATTAGGAGCGCTAAGGCTCTTCTTAGGTTAACTTTGCGCTCTGAAGATTATCTTTTCTTTGATAAGAGATTTTGTCTCAAGATTCTAAGAACAGAGTTCTTAGTTTATAGGAGATATTTCAATCTCTTTTTGATGAAAGGCTTTGCCTTTATGGTTCTGTGATACTAAGAGAATTGAATAATTCTCCCGCCTTTATAATGAGATGTTCATAATTTCTTTTGTGAAAGACAATTTGTCTTTTAGATCTATGATCTGTGAAAGAAGTAAATACTTCTTTTATATTGAGACGATTTCGTCTTTCTATTCCTTTTTACCTTGAAAAGAATTTTCTTTTGCCGAGAGCTTTTTCTTCTTCCAGAGATTTTCTCAAAGTTTATGGGGTTTTTTTGAGACTTGAAGTCTCGGGGCCTTTATATAGGGCAAGCTGATTTGTTCAATCAGTTAAGGAGATCTTTTCTCCAATTAATTTGGGGAATTTCCCATCGTTGGATCTTTGATCCAAGGGCTTCTGGTTTACAGAAGATAATCTTCTTGTTTTTTACCAAGATTGGGAAATCTTTCCCCCTTACAAAATTTGTTCTGTATTTTAGTGATTTTTAATCACCATTGGATCATTGATCCAACGGTGTTCCAAATTCAGGACACAATCTTTTCTGTTTGGAATGATTCAACAGAATTTCATTCTTGTTAATTGATAATTTAATCATATCCGTTGGATATTTAATCCAACGGTGAGGAACATTTAGTTCAAGCGCTAGCGCTTATGCGCTCTGCCTATAGTGCGCTACTTGGAGCGCAGCGCTCTTAGCGCTAGCGCACACGTGCTTTGCACGTGGTGCGTTACTTGGAGCGTAGCGCATCTAGCGCTAGCGCCTATGCGCTGTGCACGGGGTGCGCTAGTTGTAGCGCAGCGCTTTTATAAAAGCGTAGCTTTAATTCAAATTTTGAATCCTGAACAGAGCTTTGCTCTAATTGGGGAAACAAATGCCCCTCCCCCACCGTTGTGCTTACGAGGCCCACACATGGGTGCAGCGGTGGCAGCATCTCCACTTTTGGATCAACCAAGGAATTGAAACGGCGCTTAGTGCCTATAAATAAGACCCTTGGCCCTTGAGATGACTTGTGTTCATCTTCAATCCTTCTTGAAAATTTATTTTCTCCTTCACAGCGCAGCTCTTCTTCTTAAGAATTTTCTTAAGGACCAAACTCTGTCTGATTTTTTAGGTAAAAGATTAAATCTTTTTGAAACATCTTTTACGGTTTCACCCATTAACAGAGCCTTGCTCTTCATAGATCTTTGATCTAAAGAAAATCCTTTTTAGGGTTTTATTAACAGAGCTTTGCTCTCTTGGAATCACAAATCTAAAAAGATCTTGCTTATGATTTCTTAACCCATTAATGGAGATTTGCTCCTTTCAGATCATATAGAAGAACTCTTAAGAGTTTGTTCATGGATCTTGAAGATCAAATTGAAATTTTATTTTTGATAGATTATTCCATCATCTTCTCAAAGCAAGAATCTTAGGATTTTCTTGAGGAATTTTATTCCTTCATCATTAGACTTTGACAGATGTCTGTTTAGTGAAGAGCGCTGCTCTCAATGGGAGTTTTACTCCTCTGCTCGAGGGATTTCTCATTTAATGAGAATTTCTTGAGGATTTCCTCATTTAATGACAGCCTCATCAAATGATGAGGCTGTTTTATTAATGATGAACTGTCATCTAGATTTTGTGGGTCCCCTTTGGTCCCTTTTGACTGCATTGCAGTGCGGTACGGATTTATAGTACCCAGTGATAGAATTTAATTTATAGCATTGGTGGATGAAAATTCGTTCTTTTCTGTGCGGGTACTATGTCTTTCGACACTTCCTTCCCGTTCATTCGCTCAGAAGGCAGATTCCCTGAAGCACCCGTAGACCGAGAGGTATCTGCGCTGATCAAAGATCATGACCCGGAGCACAAGTGTCTTCATCTATGGGGTAAATGGTACGATCAAATTATCATGGGCCGACGGAGCTTTTCCTGTGCGACACCCTCGGAGCCTATTTCGGCGATCGCTTATGCAGATGCACCTCTGATAAATTACGGTGTGGAGGAGGTCAACTGGACTTCACAGGGTCTCCTTCGGCCTTCTATGGCCGCGATACCCGTGTAGCCGCCGGTGGCCTTAAACACTCTAGGACGGTGTATATGTCAGGGCGAGTGGCGCCCTTGGGGACAGCCCTACAACATCGAACTAACTCCCCGTCATCCGGCCGGATACTTGAAGTGGACTCGATATATTTTATCGGCGAAGAAATCACAGTTGCTGAAGCTCGGATTGTATCCCGCCGTTTACGCTTCTTTATTTCAATATTCCACACCTCCTATATGGTGGGTCAGGGCATTTCTGGAGCAGTGGAACATTCCGACCCACACCTTCCTCTTATCAGATCGAGAAGTCCCCATTTCGTCGAAGGAATTTGCAGAGGTCTCAGGTTTACCCGTTAGGGGAGAACATTATGAGGAATTGCTTCCCCCGGATGAGTATATTTTTGCCACCAAATCAGTGGTAATGGATCTTACTCCCGAGAACGCTATTCAACACCAATTTCCGAGTTTGATAAAGGTGTTGAATATCTATGAGAACCTCTCTCTTGCATCCGAAGGTCGTGGAGTTAATTTTACGGCTTTTATCACTGATTTTCTTCGCCCAGAAGTATTGAAGGAAGAAGTTGAGAAATTCGCCAGTCTTGACGACCCCTTCGGCTTAGGTTGGGCAACCTGCCGGCGACGGAGGCGGATCAGAAGAGCTTCTTTCTACCCGATACCCCGGTCATCCCTTTTGCAGAGCTGGCGGCTCCTGGGATTGACGAAGAAACGTTCTTTTTAGGGTTTCTTAGGTTATGGCTGAGTTGGTTTGCGCTTCCCATGCACCCTCGCCGTATGAGGCCATCGGTCTTCTATCCTGTACATCAGATGGTTGCTGGGATACAAGTGGCTGTAGGGATCGCTGGGTTAGCCCATGTGTATCACGGCCTCAGCATGGCAGCGGATACCACTGAGCCAGGGGTGCAGTCGGTAAATTTCCCGATGCATTATTTCACATCATGGCTCGAGTTACACGCGCTAGGCGTCTTTGGCATCCACAAGAGGCCGGGTTTTTATGACAGGTGCAGGTTCTCTCGGATCATGCGACTGGTCGGCGCTTCTATTGTGACTCCAACGCAATGGGAAGCTAGAGGCTTGCTTCTTCGCCCACGCACGGTTGGAGCCGGCATGTCCTTTACTGATAAAGTTTTGACCGTTGGCCAGGAATCGGGGAAGACGGTGTTGCCATTGCAGGATATATTTAAAGATGGGGCCTCCATCTTGAAAGCTCGGGAGATTCTTCATCTGTACTCTATCCGGCCCGGCTTTCTCGTATTTAAGATGAATGACTCGGCTTTATTTATGAGGTATAACCCGCATCGATTCGCTCAGCAGTTAGGCTACAACCAGGGCGTCCCACTCGAGGCTTTCTTGGCAGAACCGGCTGCCACTGAAGAGGGTACTCGGAGCGCACTACATCATTTTATGCGCCTAAACACAGGGTCTAACTTCTTCATCAGCGAACCGAGTTGTGTTCCGTAAGCCCTGAATGTGTATGTGGCGTGGTACCAACATTCGATGGGTGCCGTCATTAGGGAGGAAAAACGATTGCTACTTGATCGCAAGGGCGCAGTGCCGGCTGGTGATCGAAATGTTCCTGTGAAGCGACGGAACATTGTTCATCCTCCCTTGAGAGAGGTCACTGCAGTTGAGCCATCACACGTGCTAAGCCCTACGCACGGGTTGCCCCCATCCAGCGCGCCTAAAAAGAGATGGCTGCTACGTCCCCCGAGTCAGACATAGGAAAAGAAATTGGGACTCGTCGTCCAAAGGTGCCTACCAAACGCAAACTCGTGTTATCGGCCACCGGCGCTCGTCCTCGGAAGAAAAAGAAACAAGTACTTTCTTTGGACACCATATTAGGCTCGACGCCTCTTGCTCCGTCTAGCGAAGGCTTGAGCGAATATGGGACCAATGAGGGTTTATTCGGGACGCTCGATGATACCGATTTGGAGGCTGCCATCGAAGCTTCCAAACAGTCAGCCATCCTCGAAAAATGTAACAACTCCAAATTTTGTATACATAAAATTGATTTAAATTTGAAGTATACTTGGGGTATTTAATGTTGTTATTACCACTTTAAGTAATTATTTCACACAAATAATTACAAGAAAGAGCTTGTAGCTCATTGGTAATACCTTGCACTGCTGAACCAAGTCACCAGAGTTCAAATCACCTGCCCCACATTATTTTTAGATTATTTTTGTTTTAAATTCCTTGGAAGCCCAACAGTCCAAACACCATACTCCCAAAACTTGAACTGCACCTGAAAATTTAAATGCACCAGAGGCTACACTAGGAGACACCCCACCCCCCGACCCCCTGATTCGGCCGAGTCGGTCGCCGGACCGGCCGACTCGGGCCGGCGCCGCCGGCCGAACTCGGCCGGACGGCCGAGTCCCCAACATGAAAGTTGGGGATCTTCGTCTCCCCTAACCCCCTGTATACTCTAATTTATTGGATCGGTTCCCAAGATTTAATTATCCCCCATTTACTACAATCTTAATGATTTTCACACAAATTTTTACAATTTTTTATTAAAAACCCTTCACCTACCCTATCCATAGCCTACCCTATAAATACACCCCCTCCCCTCTACCCTCTCATCCCAAAATCGTAAGCTCACTCTCTCAAAAAAATTTCAAGAGTTGTGTACTTTGAAAACATGCTCGCGGCGAAGCTCCGATGAAATTCCGGCGGAAATTCCGGCGACGTTTTTAGGAACTACCGGCGACGACGTAACGCATCGGCAATCCCTTTAGTTCCCCCTCACTTTAGTGTAATCAAAAACCCGTAAGTCCCTTTCTATCTCTCTCTTCCCTATTCAAGAAAATACGAAATTACAAACCCGACGGAATCGGAACAAATCCGATTTCCGATTCGGTTTTATATAAATTTCACTTCTCACTAATACAATCATAATTAAACATCCTTATGTTGACTACTAAACACTAATCAAAGAATTTGAACAAGTTTCACCACATGAAATGATAGTTTTCTCAATTTACCGTATTTTTCGCTTAAATACCACAATGTTTCACTCTTTCATCTAACACCATCAAACTTGCTATACATTTACAGTAGATCACGAGATAACGACCTACCTCCTCACACACTTACATACAATCTAATATGATACCATTGAAACCTTAGAATACGAGAAAACAAGAATTTACATTTAAATACCATATACTTAATAAAACTATCATAAAAGATTTAGAGTTGATACACTTTTAAATAAATACCTTTTATTAGGAAAATAAGATAAGTTGTGGACATCGGTCATTTATCTAAACCTGACTTTGTGGTGTCTAGGCTAGGCAAGTGAGAAAGGTAACTTTAAAAGGCCCGACTCACGGCGATTCGTGAGTGGATCCCTCCTTTCCTCACTTGTACTTACCTGGCCACAATTGACGGTGAAGAGGCGATTTGAGGTATCTCACAACTTGTCGTTTAGACCATTTAGAAATATGCTAGTTGACTTAGGAAACCCTAGAATCTAAAATACGGAAAATTAACATTTTTACAAATAAATACCTTTTACTTTATAAAACCGTTTTCTAAAGGATTTAGTATCCTACAATGTTTGCAAAGCGCCGCTACAACCCATTTTTGGGGAACCCGTTTGGGATGGTGCGGATTATCGCACATCCTCGGGCTTAGTAGTGCGAGATTCAGACCTCCGCAAGGAGCATTCGGTCTCGAAAGATTTAAAATACGATATCTTAAGAAAATGAGATTTTTAGAATATAAAATATTTATTAAAATTATTTTTGTATAAATATATGTATATTTATCATTAAAACATTTATTTTGTTATGATATAAATATTCCACTTTTTTCTAAAAATTACAAGAGTAAATTTTACACTAAAATACCATGAACTTCAAATAAATCAATATTACAGATAAATACCTTATTTATAAAACTAAGATATTTTCACTAGAAATGGCTCAATATAAAATCCATATTCATTACAACTCTAAAGACAAATAATGAATACTTGAGGTGTATTTTGAAAAGTATATAAAAGTATTTTTACATAAAACCCCCTCAAGTTTTATAAATTACCTTAAGGACCCTAACAATTATAGGACTTCGATTTACATTTCTAACTGTCTGACTCGGGTTTGAGTCTGATCATTCTGACTTAAATATGATTCAAGCCAATCTACAATCTACAATATTCCAATTCAATATGAACACATGAATCCATGAATTCAATTATCAATTTATACAACTTGACTGAACCGAACCATGGATATATATATTCCTTTTACATGATTCTCAGTTATTCCATTTACATGACTCTACGGTTACAACCGTTTACTGATATCATGGTTTCAGTCAGTCAATCACTCATACTACCAATACAATTTACAAGATAACAATACAAACAAGATATCGCGGGGTTTAAGGGGTAGATTGGTACGGAAGGTGTTAAAGGTGGCACGAGGCGGTCAGATTAAGACACCTAACCTATATTCCGTTGCTGTTGTACCGTGGCCTAACGGTTCCTTGTACATTCCGTTTGCCCTGGTCTCTAGCATATAGAGACCCCTCTCGTATATACTGGCATCTTTCTGTACCAAGCTACAAACAACAGCGTTAACAAAACATTACAACAATAATATACAAATTTAAAAGATATCTTCTTATTTTGTCTATTCTACTTTCCTCTTATCTTTGGGACTTACCGAGCGACCTGTTCGCTGACGACATTCTATTTCTTTTTTTTTTGAATGTCGTCAGGTGGTTTGGACCCGGCAGAGATCGAGCCATCTACAGAAGACTTGGAGCAGTTTGCCGAAGATCCAGCACTGTAGTTTCATTGTACACTTTTCCATTCAGTAATTTTCATTTCCTGTTATGCCATTGTTTAGGCATCTTTTTATCTCAGTTGTATTTCCATTTCATGCATTGTACAAAAGAATATTAATAAATAAAAGTTGTTGTTTTTATTATCCCTTGTCTCTTGTGTATTTATTTTATACTGCTTAGATACACTTAGCGTATGTACTTCTGAGTATATACGCAGCGGACCTAGTCGCGTCTCCTTCTTCGTACACTGGGAAGCGGGGCGTGACAAAAAAGAACTGGCCGCCCTTGCGCAGTCAGGTATACTTCACCCTTATCTCTCCACTGTTCATTTCACTTTTTTTATCATGCTTTGACTGACGCCTGCTGTTTTAACAGGTGTCTCCACAGAAGAAGCCATTGCTGCTTCGCTTAAAACCTTCCGAGAGGAGGAAAGGCTTCGCGCCTCATTGCCAACATAGGCTTCACTTGAACGACCGATGACGGATACCGTAACGGTTCCGGAGGTAAAACCTAGCTCTGATGATAATATCTCCTTGGCAGAGGTCCTGAAGAAGTCTTCCCTCCCTGCCAAAACCGAGAAGCAGCTCAAAAAGCGGACGGCAAGGGGGAGGAAGCGATCTTCTACAGTCACTAGCTCTGGGCCAAAGCAGGGGAAGAAGACCGTTACCAGTCTGCCGGAAGACAGTCTTCTTTTTCCTGGTTCATCTGCCGAGGAAGCCGCACAATTGGCTGAGGCTTTAAGACGCTTACAGGATGAATCCGAGAATGTAAGGATCCCGAAGAGACCTTATCCTGCCGTCATCTTTTACGAAGATCCTCCATCGATACGGCGGATATTCATAGGTCCTTTGGAAGAAGGGGGTGAGAGAGCCCTTAAGCAGGTTGTCTCAGCCGACGCTGAAGATGCACTTTCGTTGTGGACCGGTGGCCACAAATCTACCCTCGAATCTCGGCGAGCATACTTCCTGAGAAAGGAGCGTCGGCTTGAACAAACCATACTAGAAGCTCATTTGCGCATTGGTACACTTATATATCCTTTTGTAGTATTT
This sequence comes from Agapanthus africanus, assembly GCA_030015575.1. Lineage (NCBI taxonomy): Eukaryota > Viridiplantae > Streptophyta > Magnoliopsida > Asparagales > Amaryllidaceae > Agapanthus > Agapanthus africanus. The sequence continues at coordinate 483,741,014 of CM057343.1, read as the reverse complement.
TGCACTGCTTATATATATACATATCCTTATCCTCGTGCAAACTTTGCAGGGGCTTCGCTGATGGTAGAGGATCTGAGTCCAAGTCGCGCCCTGATTATGGATTCAGCAAATATCCCCTATGAGACACTCGTAGGTGTGGAGGGGATTGCCACGGTTGCCATTCCTGCTATAGAGCTTCCACTGACGGCCTCCATTCTTTCTGCGCCCGTTGGCCCTGAAGAGGTGCCTTTACCCGTCGTAGATTTAATGGACCTTTCCGGTGACGGCCTAGAGGCGGTGGAACAAGTGGCTGAGATTACCGTTCCCGAAGTGGCTGCTGTGCCTCAACCAGCAAGCGTTTCTGGTGATGTGCCCGATGGTACGGAGAAGGCTGCTGAGGCTGCTATCCCTCATGTTCAAAGCGGGAGGAGTATCGAAGGTATTATCCCATACTTTGTTTTAAACGATATTTCGATTATCTAAACCTTCCTTGTCTTTTTCAGAGCTACGAGGCTTGGCGGCGTCCATTGCTGGCCTGTCTCACAAGAAATCTTTCCAGCATCTGCTGGAATTGGCTGCTCCACAGGCGATATCCCCTCAGCGTATCATTCTATCTTCCGGACAAGGTTAGCATTGTTCGCTCATTTCCCGGTATTGTTACTTCTTCATATAACAATGTTCATGTCTTCTGTAGTTCTGGAAGCTGATGATGAGGTTGAGGTCTTCGATGGGCCTGGGGATCTTCCAGACCCTTCTTGTATAAACGTGGGTAAGTAAAGTTTCGACGCCTTTGCATCTGTCCTCTGTTTGCAACCTTCGCTGATCATTTATCAATCTTTAACAGCTCTGCCTACTTTTACCCCGTTGGAGACTCGCATTCTCATGCCGTCTGGCCCTTATGCGCTGTGTGCATCCGAACGTATGGCCAAGTTAAGCCTTCACTCTTTATTAGCATTGATCGAAGACCTTCGTGTTGGTAGCTCGCTTACGGCCGAAGAATTTGCTGCTGAATCCAACGGTTCTCTTCCCTTTCTTGCCACTTATCACAGTGAAGCATTGGTGCAAGTCTGGGTCGAATTCTATCGTCGAGTGGAGGCTTACTTGTATAGTCTTGAATGAGCACGCCTTCCTTCGAAGGTGGTGGCTGCGAAGACAAGCTTGCAGAGGATGATTAAGCGGTACGCCGCTAATACGCTTTCCTGTGAAAAAAGGCTCCGCCGAAAGTTCTCAGAGAGGAAGCTGGCTTCAACCGCGCTCGGGGAGCTTCAAGCCGAATTTACAACTAAGACCACCCACGCATATGAACTTTGGCAGGAGCTTCAAGCCGCAATCAAGGACGTGGTGGTTGTTGATAAAGTTGTTATCTTTACCCGGACGATGGTTGATGCTCATAAAGCTACTGAGCAGGAGCTTGAAGGCCGGCTTGCCTCGCATCATGCCCAACAGTCGGAAGCGGAGGCCCGTCTCGCAGCCATAGTCAATTTTGAAGCAGAGACCCAAGAAAGAAAGGATGAACTGATGAACCTTTTGAATCATCCGCCAGCTTGAAAGATGTATTATATTATTTTATTTTCTTTCTTATACATGTTCTTAACTGAAAATATATTGTTGATTCTTTCATAAATTGTACTTTGTATTCATTTTGATTCATGAATAAAAAGACGTATTATTATTTTTTTTTATGGTGATGTGTTCATTTTAAGATATGCATTTCGTTGATAGTTTATTTAAATCTCTTTGCAAGACTGTGCCCTTCTTTTTCAAGTTAAGATATTTGTGATTTGATTTATCCCCGAAATGGAGCATTGCTCTATGATAGAGAAGTTATGAATTAATGTGTGTGTGTGTATATATATATATATATATATATTTAAGACGAAGCATTGCTCTGGTTGAGAGGGTCATGAGTTGATATTTTTCCGTGTCGGAGCTTTGCTTGACGACAGGGAGTGCCGGAGCATTGCTCAACGACAAGGAGAGTTATGAGTTATCATGTATCCAAGTCGAAGCTTTGCCTGACGATAAGGAAATGTCGGAGCATTGCTCGATGACAGAGGGATGATATGTGTCCAAGTCGAAGCTTTGCTTAACGATGAGGAGGTGTCGGAGCATTGCTCGACGACAAGGGTTGACATAAGCCATACGGGGTCAAGATTGACATTAGCCATATGGTGTCAAGGGTTGACTTTATCTGCATTTCACGGGGTCAAGGGTTGCTCTGGATGCTTCCCACGGAGTCGGTTTGACATAGCCGTGTTCTGCGAGGACCAGGCTCCGCTCTGGACGTTTCCCACGGGGTCAGGATTGACATAGGCCGTGTTCCACGTGACCAGGAATTCGCTCTGGATGCTTCCCACGGGGTCGGTTTGACATAGCCGTGTTCTGCGAGGACCAGGCTCCGCTCTGGACGTTTCCCACGGGGTCAGGATTGACATAGGCCGTGTTCCACGTGACCAGGAATTTGCTCTGGATGCTTCCCACGGGGACGATTTGACATAGCCATGTTCTGCGAGGACCAGGATCCGCTCTGCACGTTTCCCACAGGGTCAGGATTGACATAGGCCGTGTTCCACGTGACCAGGAATTTGCTCTGGATGCTTCCCATGGGGTCGGTTTGACATAGCCGTGTTCTGCGAGGACCAGGCTCCGCTCTGGACGTTTACCACGGGGTCAGGATTGACATAGGCCGTGTTCCACGTGACCAGGAATTTGCTCTGGATGCTTCCCACGGGGTCGGTTTGACATAGCCTTGTTCTGCAAGGACCAGGCTCCGCTCTGGACATTTCCCACGGGGTCAGGATTGACATAGGCCGTGTTCCACGTGACCAGAAATTTGCTCTGGATGCTTCCCATGGGGTCGGTTTTACATAGCCGTGTTCTGCGAGGACCAGGATCCGCTCTGGACGTTTCCTACGGGGTCAGGATTGACATAGGCCGTGTTCCACGTGACCAGGAATTTGCTCTGGATGCTTCCCACGTGGTCGGTTTGACATAGCCGTGTTCTGCGACGACCAGGCTCTGCTCTGGACGTTTCCCACGGGGTCAGGATTGACATAGGCCGTGTTCCGCGTGACCAGGAATTTGCTCTAGATGCTTCCCACGGGGTCGGTTTGACATAGCCGTGTTCTGCGAGAACCAGGCTCCGCTCTAGATGCTTCCCACGTGGTCAGGATTGACATAGGCCGTGTTCCACGTGACCAGGAATTTGCTCTGGATGCTTCCCACGGGGTCGGTTTGACATAGCTGTGTTCTGCGAGGACCAGGATCCGCTCTGGACGTTTCCCACGGGGTCAGGATTGACATAGGCCGTGTTCCACATGACCAGGAATTTGCTATGGATGCTTCCCACGGGGTCTGATTGACGTAGCCGTGTTCTGCGAGGACCAGGCTCCGCTCTGGACATTTCTCACGGGGTCAGGATTGACATAGGCCGTGTTCTACGTGACCAGGAATTTGCTCTGGATGCTTCCCACAGGGTCTGATTGACATAGCTGTGTTCTGCGAGGACCAGGCTCCGCACTGGACGTTTCCCACGGGGTCAGGATTTACATAGGCCATGTTCCACGCGACCAGGAATTTGCTCTGGTGGCTTCCCACGGGGTCGGTTTGACATAGCTGTGTTCTGCGAGGACCAGGATCCGCTCTGGACGTTTCCCACGGGGTCAGGATTGACATAGGCCGTGTTCCATGTGACCAGGAATTTGCTCTGGATGCTTCCCACGGGGTCGGTTTGACATAGCCGTGTTCGGTGAGGACCAGGATCCGCTCTGAACGTTTCCCACGGGTCAGGATTGACATAGGCCGTGTTCCACATGACCAGGAATTTTATCTGGATGCTTCCCACGGGGTCTGATTGACATAGCCGTCTTCTGCGAGGACCAGGATCCGCTCTGGACGTTTCCCATGGGGTCAGGATTGACATAGGCCATGTTCCACGTGACCACGAATTTTCTCTGGATGCTTCCCACGGGGTCAGTTTGACATAGCCATGTTCTGCGAGGACCGGGATCCGCTCTGGACGTTTCTCACGGGGTCAGGATTGACATAGGCCGTGTTCCAAGTGACCAGGAATTTTCTCTGGATGCTTCCCACGAGGTCAGTTTGACATAGCCGTGTTCTGCGAAGACCAGGATCCGCTCTGGATGTTTCCCACGGGGTCAGGATTAACATTGGCCGTGTTCCAAGTGACCGGGAATTTGCTCTGGATGCTTCCCACAGGGTCTGATTGACATAGCCATGTTCTGTGACGACCAGGATCCGCTCTGGATGTTTCCCATGGGGTCAGGATTGATATAGACCGTGTTCTACGAGACCAGGAATTTGCTCTGGATGCTTCCCACGGGGTCGGTTTGATATAGCCGTGTTCTGCGAGGACCAGGATCCGCTGTGGACGTTTCCCACGGGATTAGGATTGACATAGGCCGTGTTCCACATGACCGGGAATTTGCTCTGGATGCTTCCCACGGGGTCTGATTGACATACCCGTGTTCTGTGAGGACCAGGCTCCGCTCTGGACGTTTCCCACGGGGTCAGGATTGACATAGGCCGTGTTCCACGTGACCAGGAATTTTATCTGGATGCTTCCCACGGGGTCTGATTGACATAGCCGTTTTCTGCGAGGACCAGGATCCGCTCTGGACGTTTCCCATGGGGTCAGGATTGACATAGGCCATGTTCCACGTGACCACGAATTTTCTCTGGATGCTTCCCACGGGGTCAGTTTGACATAGCCATATTCTGCGAGGACCAGGATCCACTCTGGACGTTTCCCACGGGGTCAGGATTGACATAGGCCGTGTTCTACGTGACCAGGAATTTGCTCTGGATGCTTCCCACGGGGTCGGTTTGATATAGCCGTCTTCTGCGAGGACCAGGATCCGCTCTGGACGTTTCCCACGGGGTCAGGATTGACATTGGCTGTGTTCCAAGTGACCGGGAATTTGCTCTGGATGCTTCCAACAGCGTCTGATTGACATAGCCGTGTTCTGCGAGGACCAGGATCCGCTCTGGATGTTTCCCATGGGGTCAGGACAGATATAGACCGTGTTCTACGTGACCAGGAATTTGCTCTGGATGCTTCCCACGAGTCGGTTTGATATAGTCGTGTTCTGCGAGGACCAGGATCCGCTGTGGACGTTTCCCACGGGGTCAGGATTGACATAGGCCGTGTTCTACGTGACCGGGAATTTGCTCTGGATGCTTCCTACGGGGTCTGATTGACATAGCCGTGTTCTGTGAGGACCAGGCTCCGCTCTGGACGTTTCCCACGCGGTCAGGATTGACATAGGCCGTGTTCCACATGACCGGGAATTTGCTCTGGGTGCTTCCCACGGGGTCGGTTTGACATAGCCGTGTTTTGCGAGGACCAGGCTCCGCTCTGGACGTTTCCCACGGGGTCACGATTGATATAGGCCGTGTTCCACGTGACCAGGAATTTTCTTTGGATGCTTCCCACGGGGTCGGTTTGACATAGCCGTGTTCTGCGAAGACCAGGCTCCGCTTTGGATGTTTCCCACGAGCTCAGGATTGACATAGGCCTTGTTCTACGTGACCAGGAATTTGCTCTGGATGCTTCCCACGGGGTCGGTTTGACATAGCCGTGTTCTGTGAGGACCAGGATCCGCTCTGGACGTTTCCCACGGGGTCAGGATTGAAATTGGCCGTGTTCCGCGTGACCAGGAATTTGCTCTAGATGCTTCCCACGAGGTCGGTTTGACATAGCCGTGTTCTGCGAGAACCAGGCTCCGCTCTGGACGTTTCCTACGGGGTCAGGATTGACATAGGTCGTGTTCTACGTGACCAGGAATTTGCTCTGGATGCTTCCCACGGGGTCAATTTGACATAGCCGTGTTCTGTGAGAACCAGGATCCGCTCTGGATGTTTCCTTCGGGGTCAGGATTGACATAGGCCATGTTCCACGTGACCAGGAATTTGCTCTGGATGCTTCCCACGTGGTCGGTTTGACATAGCCGTGTTCTGCGACGACCAGGCTCTGCTCTGGACGTTTCCTACGGGGTCAGGATTGACATAGGCCGTGTTCCACATGACCAAGAATTTGCTCTGGATACTTCCCACGTGGTCTTATTGACATAGCCGTGTTCTGCGAGGACCAGGCTCCGCTCTGGATGCTTCCTGCGTGGTCAGGATTGACATAGATCGTGTTCCACGTGACCAGGAATTTGCTCTGGATGCTTCCCACGAGGTCGGTTTGACATAGCCGTGTTCTGCGAGGACCAGGATCCGCTCTGGACGTTTCCCACGGGGTCAGGATTGACATTGGCCGTGTTCCACATGACCAAGAATTTGCTCTGGATGCTTCCCACGGGGTCTGATTGACATAGCCGTGTTCTGCGAGGACCAGGCTCCGCTCTGGACATTTCCCACGGGGTCAGGATCGACATAGGCCGTGTTCTACGTGATCAGGAATTTGCTCTGGATGCTTCCCACGGGGTCTGATTAATATGGCCGTGTTCTGTGAGGACCAGGCTCCGCTCTGGACATTTCCCACGGGGTCAGGATTGACATAGGCCGTGTTCCACGTGACCAGAAAAGGTTGACTCTCGGTTGTTTTTGCATCGTCGAGTCGTGGAACTGGGAATTTTGCCGCAGCTCCGATTTGTTGATGTCGTGTCTGTTGAAATGAGACGGATATTGAGATGATCTCCAGGCTGTCTGTGAACCATTGAGTTTTGGCTTCTTCTTCTGATGGAGCCTGAGGAGGGAAGGTGTGATTCCTTCTTTGTTTGCGCCCCTGGATTGTATACAGGGATTGATGTGATATCACCTGTAGGGAAAAAATTTCATTCTTTCAAAAAAAAAAAAATTAGTTCTTTCCGTGATACTCTATCATTTCAGCTTTTATATCGCGAAGGTCGCGATTGCCCAATCATTTCGGCTATTTTTCCGCGGTGCCCAATCATTTCGGCTATTTGTTTTATTTTTACTCGCTGTTTTTTATTGCGAGTTGCCCAATCATTTCGGCTATTTTGCATGCATATATTTTTACTTGCTGATTTTGTTTGCAAGTTGCCCCATCATTTCGGCTATTTTGTATGCATGTGTGGCTCGCTGGCTTTTGCCACGAGTTTTGGGATTTGACACCAATTTCAGCATCAGCATCGCTGCAACTGGGATATTGCCAGGAGCGAATCATCATTTGCCTCTGTCGATGTCGAACAAAGGTGGCTTAGCGAACAGGGTTAGGATCCTGTCGACTAAGGCTTTTGACTTCATGAGCCATAAGGTTCTCATAAAGGTATTTCTCCCTGCGAGTCGTGAGGATCTCGTAGGTGCGTTTTCTCCTTAGGAATCGTGAGGACTCCTAAGTGTATGGCTTCTTGTAAGTCATAAGGATCTTACAAGAGGGCTTTCTCCTTATAAGTCGAGAGGACTTACAAGGGTTGTTCACTGTGCAAACATATCCCTAGTCACGGATGGGACTTTGTTAGGGAAATGTTTATTCGCGCCCGTGGATTGTAGACAAGGGTCAATATTGAATTGCTTGTAGGGCAACATTGGAGGTTGTGATGGCTGCTTAAGAACAGGTTCAGATCCCTGTAGCTTAAGACTTTTGAATCCTATGAGCCGTGAGGGTCTCATAGGAGGGTTCTCCTTACGAGTCGTGAGGATCTCGCAAGTGTAATTTCTCCTTAGGAATCGTGGGGATCCCCAAGTGTGTTGTTCCCTTGTGAGTCGTAAGGATCTCACGCAGGTGGTTTCTCCTCACAAGGTCGAGAGGACCTTGCAAGTGTCTTTTAACGAGGTTGCGCCATTTCGGGTTTTCACAAAACTCGCCGGTAGCCCTGCTGTTTTTACTCACGGGGCCCTTTCGGGTTTTCATCCGTGCTCATTTTGCTTATGGACATACCGTTTTTTTTGTGTCAGCCTTAGGATGCTGCGGTCCGTAGTAGTTTATTGACATCTCGGTCAACAGCCAGTTTTAGGACATAGTAGTCCGTCGTTAGTTTAAGAACATTCCGGTCCGTTGTTGTTAGTTTTAGGACATTTCGGTTCGTTGTTAGTTTTAGGACATTTCGGTCCGTCGTTAGTTTAAGGACGTTTCGGTCCGTTGTTAGTCTTAGGACATCTCGGTACGTTGTTATTTTTAGGACATTTCGGTCCGACGAAAAGGAAGCCGGCTACTACTTACAGAGTTTAGGCTTAGGAAGATAGCGAGCGGACATAGGCGTCGTCATCTATCGTTGACCTAGGACGTGACTCGTCAGGCATAGTATTTCCTTAGGAAGCGACCGTTTATTGGCCTGAAAGGTTTTTCACCATGCATGTCTATGAGTAGATATGCTCCACCCTGGTAAACTTTGTCTATGATATACGGGCCTTCATAGTTCAGCTCGAATTTCCCCCGCTTGGCACGATTGGGGATCATAGGCCTTTTGACCACTAGCACGAGTTCGCCTTGGCGGAATGTTCTCGGCCTAGTCAATGTCTCATATGAGTGCATCATCTTTGCTTTATAAGCCTCCAGATTTTGTTGCGCTATGAGCCAGGTTTCATCAAAGGCATCGAGCTCCTCAAGCCGAAGGTGAGCATTTTCTTCGTCTGTTAGCTCGTAGTGAACGGCCACTCATAGAGAGGGTAACTCTATCTCGAGAGGGAGTACCGCTTCTGTGCCGAATACCAAAGCATACGGCGTTGTGTTTGTGGCCGTTTTGAACGTAGTTCGATACGCCCAGAGAGCTTCATGCAGTCTCTCATGCCTGTCCTTCTTATTTCGAGACACCGTCTTTTTCACGATCTTCGTTAAGGTCTTGTTGAGAGCCTCAGCTAGACCGTTAGCTCGAGGATTATAGACTGAAGAGTATCTCCAGTCTATGTTATGCTGTTGTGCGAAGCGGCTGATCTTGTGGCTTCTGTAGGCTGGCCCGTTATCGGAGATGATCCGTCGCGGAATTCTAAACCGATAAATGACGTGCGTCTTCAAGAAATGGAGTATATTTTCCGTCTTCACTTCCCTCAACGGTACTGCTTCTGCCCATTTGGAGAAGTAATCAGTTGTCACCAAAATGAACCGATGTCCTCTAGAAGATGCTGGTTCGATGGGCCTGATTATATCGGTTCCCCACATTTCGAACGGTCAGCTAGCCACCGTTGGATGTAGTGGATTTGGATGCTGGTGGATAACGTCCCTGTGATTCTGGCACGAGTGGCACTACTTCGCGTATTCTAAGCAGTCTTGGATCATCGTGGGCCAATAATAACCCATCCGTTTGATCTTCAACTTCATTTTCGGCCCAGCTTAGTGAGAACCGCAGAGTCCGTCGTGAGTTTCTTAGACGATTCTCTTTGCCTCTTCAGGTCCCAGGCATCTTAACCACAGAGAATCAAATGACCTTTTATACAGAGTATCATTGACGAAGGCAAAAGACAGAGCTCGTTTTATAAGCTGATGTCTTGACGACGCATCTTCAGGCATTCGACGGGATTTGAAGTAGTCTATAAAGACTTCTCTCCAATCCTTAGCCTTTTCATGGTCTTTTATTTGCAGAGTCGTTTGCTCGGTCGCTCCCTTTTCTTCGGGCAACTCCGGAGATATTTCTGCCGGTGCAAGAACCCGACGGTTTTACACAACGATCCTTACGTCATCGAGGTTCTCGTCGGCCAATTCTTTAGCAATCTTAGCTAATGTATCCGCTTTGCTATTTTCCGCCCGTGGTATGCTTTCCAGAGTGTAGGAAGGAATTTGAGTCAGCAGTTGCTGTACTCTCCCGCCGTACTTCACCAACTCCGGCTTGCACGTTTGATAGTCTCTATTTACTTGACTAACGACCAGTTGGGAGTCTCCGTATATAAGGAGGTTTTCAATTCCCATGTTGATAGCGATCTCGAGACCTGCTATCAAAGCTTCGTACTCGGCTTCATTATTCTTCCTCGGCTCTGTTAAGGAGAAGGCAAAGCGCATTATCCCTCCTTGTGGAGTCACGAAAATAAGGCATACCCCTGATTTGATTATGGGAGTGCTTTGTTTGCGCTTCTTCATGGAAGATGCTCCATCGAAGTAGAGTTCCCATTGGGTATCATTCTCTCTTCTCTCCCCGTCGATCATGTCAAACGCGTGTTCGTCTGGCAATTCATAGTTCAAGGGAGAGTCGGCAGGTATCGGATGCTCAGCGAGGAAGTCGGCGATAACTTGGCCCTTCATTGCCTTAAAAGGCCGATAAGTTATCGAGAACTCCATCAAGAGCATGGCCCATTTAGCGAGCCGCCCCGTTAATATGGTTTTTGACATCAAATACTTGAGAGGATCCACCTTTGATATGAGATGGACCTCATGTGCCAACGCATAGTGTCTGAGCTTTGTTATCGCGAAGATCAACGCCAGGCAGTGTTTTTCAATGGGAGAGTAATTGCTTTCTGCCCCCAGGAGAACTTGACTCAGATAGTAGAGAGCTCTTTCTTTCCCTTGGTTGTTTTCTTGTGCCCATAATGCGCCTAGAGAACCCTCAAGGGTTGTTGTATACAGAATGAGAGATTTTCCTTTGATTGGAGCAGTCAGCACCGGAGGATTCTGCAGGTATTGCTTGATTTCGTCTAGTGCGCTTTGGCATTTGCGATCCCAAACGAAAGGGGTTCCCTTCTTCATCAGGTGACTGTAGGGGCGGCACTTGCCAGAGAGATTAGCTATAAATCGCTGGATATACGCGAGCTTCCCTTGGAGAGATCGTAGTTGCTTGAGAGTCCTTGGCGGTGGTATTTCCATAATCGCCTTGATCTTCGACGGGTCTATCTCGATACCTCGGTGTCGGACGACGAATCCTAAGAACTTGTCCGAGGAAAATCCAAATGCGCATTTGAGAGGGTTCATCTTCAAGTTGTATTTCCGAAGGCGCTGAATCACGATCTTCAGATGCTCTAAATGTTCCTCGTATGATTTGGTTTTAACTACAAGGTCGTCAATATAGCATTCAACGATTTCATGTATGAGGCCATCGAAAATATTCGTCATGGCTCTCTGATAGGTGGCACCGGCGTTCTTTAGACCGAAAGGCATCACCTTGTAGCAGAATATGCCCAAAGGGGTCTGGAAAGCGGTATGCTTCTGGTCTTCGGGATGCATCTTTATCTGATTGTATCCTGATGAGCCGTCCATGAAGGAGAAAACTTCTTGAGTGGACGTATTATCTATCATCAGCTCAGTGACTGGTACTGGGAAGTCGTCCTTCGGGCAGGCGTTATTGAGATCCCGAAAGTCCACACATATGCGCACCGTCCTATTTTTCTTCATCACCGGAATGATGTTGGCGATCCAATCAGGATACTGAACCTCTTGGATGAAGCCGGAGTTGATTAGCTTATTGACTTCGGTGTTGATGCTCATCCCAAGCTCGAGCCACATTCTTCTCGGTGCTTGTTTGATCGGCTTGACGTCCGGAGATATTGCCAATTTGTGGACAACAATCTCTGGATCTAATCCTGGCATCTCGAAATAGTTTCATGCGAAGCAATCTTTATTCTTTATGAGCACGTCCTTTAGCGTAGCCTCCCTTTCTTCAGACAACAGCTCAATGACGAATGTCGGCCGCGGGCCACTTGCCGTCCCCAAATCAATTTTCTTGAGGTTATCTGCAGTAGTATGTATTCCATCTTCCAGCTCTTTTGGCGCCAGTGGAAACTCTGAGATCACCTCGCCATCATCGTTTTCGAAGCACCAGGGGAGTTCATCCATATTCTCGGGTTCTTCTTCTGATAGCGTTATCATGTGGCAGGTATGAGGTCGCTTCCAAGACCGATATTGATCTGGTTCTACTCTCGCTATACACGTCACTTTTGGTTCATGCTTCTATGGCGGGCTTACCCTCTAACTGCTGGATAAAACGAACCTACCTTGTTGATATTAGTCTTCGACCCAGTTCTTGACGGTGAAGCAGTCTTCGAGAGGATGTCCTATTGCTCGGTGATAGGAGCAATAGTCTGGGTGAAAGACCTCGTTCGCTTGCTTGGGGTGCTTGGACTCCGGGAGTGTTATCATCTGATGCTTTACGACGAGATTGAATATCTTGGGGAAAAGAATATTCTCGACTCATCTTCTTTATAAGGGACGGATCCCGGCTGCTCAACTCTTGTTCACGTGGCTTCTCAGTCCCGCTTAGCTGCTGTCGAACTTTTTTTTCCGTTCTTTGGTTTATTGCATCTCTTCGTGTCCTCGAAGTCTGGCAAGAAATACTTTGCATCCTCATATTTGCGAACTTCGTTTACGGAGAACGGGTTAAGTTCCCCTGTCACAATATACTCGAGACCATCCTTGAAATACTTCATACCCTGGTGTTGTGCAGAAGGGATGATGTTGTACTCGTGTAACCAAGGCCAGCCGAGCAAAGCGTTGTAGCAAGTCTTGGCGTCAATGACGTGAAACTTGATGTCCGTGACTAGCAACCCAAAGCGTAGTGTCAATATTACAGACCCGAGCGTCCGTGATGACTGGGAGTCAAACCCGGAGATGTTGATTTTATCACGAGCGAGGTGTTGAACGCTCATGCAGATTTCTTTCAACACCCTTACATTGAGGAGATTGACGGAGGACCCATTATCGACCAGGATTTTACCTATCTTGATGTCATGACAGTATCTAGAGACGTAAAGGGGACGGTTATGCTCGCACGTCCCGAGGAGGATATATTCATCGCCAAAGGTGATATCGGCCGTGTGTACTTCTTCCAGCCCGTCCTTCATCTTTTTTTCGGCGAGGAAAGCTTGGAATTGCTTAGGCTCTTGCAGTGCCTTGATCAATGAATCTCTCGCCTCTTTGGATAGCAGAAGGGCGTCGAGAATGCTTAGCTGCGAAGGTAGCTTTCTCAAGTGTGCCAGAACGTTGTAGTCCACCTTACTTTTCTTTGGCGGGTCCTTGGTTTTCATCTCTTCGACGGCTTGATCATCAAGGATGATATCCTCAGGGACCTTTTCTTTTCCCTTATCCTTTTTGTTCGACCCCTTGTTTATGGGTCCGAGATTCTTTTCAGGTAATGTGCGATTACGCAGCTGAATGTTCTCACAGCTCTTCGGTTCTTCCTCTTTTCTTGAGGTGGATTCTTTGAAGAGAGGGCTGATAGTCACTCTTCGTCAGAGTCGCTCCCGAAAGTAAGGACTTGCGATCCCTCATACTCAACCATATGGCAGTTGCCGGCAGTTCTTTTGCGCTCCTCGGTTGTATTTCTTTGCTCCCGACGAGTTTTGCGTTTCATCCGCTTGAAATGTTGTCGGTAAGTAACATATCCCTGCCACCAGTTTTTAAAAGTATTGCACTCTTCGGTGGGGTGTGCAATCTTTCGATGATATAAGCAGTAGCTAGGATGTATTTCCGCTTCACCAAGAGTGTTTCCTTCGGAGAGTGGCAGCTTCATTCCCATCGATATGGTTTTGGCGAACCTGTTCCTCGTCTTGAACCTGCTTTTATTTGCAGCGGATGTACTTTGATTTGGCGGGGGTGTTTCAACCCTTTCGTCCAGTCGCCGACGTTTGGCCTTTTCAAATATGGCCATCTCACGCTTTCGAGCAGCTTTTCTTTTAAGAAGAGCTTCGTCCACGAATGCATCAATCATTTCGTATGATGGCCTTAGAAGTTCCGGCTTAGGATCTTTCCCCAGTTTCTCTGTGTAAGGAGCTTCTTCATCGTCTATCGACGAGTGAGAGATCACATGGCAACTTACCACATAATCTTTAGATTCATCCGACGAGTCTTCTCCATTGTCATCATCTCCGTTCTCAAGGACGTGGCTGAGAAATTCTTGGAGTGTAACTGGAGTTCGCGCTTTTTGATTATATTCTTCCAGCGCGTCAATCTGCTTCTGCAGGTCCGTGCGCTTGTCACCGGGCTTCACGGGCTTTTTGGTCTTCTTCGTCTTCTTCTTCTTCGAAGACTTTGACGGCTGGGTGTGAGCGCTTTGGCTATCACCACCAATCTTTGGAGTTGGGCGCGGCTTCAGCATTCCCTCAATAATCTCGGGTTCCAGCGGATTCTTCCTCCTGATTGCCGAGCACGTTTGGAGATCCTTCATCATTCTTTTAGTCTTGGCTGAAAAAACGACTTCCCATGGAGCTTCTTCTACGAAAGAACATGATGCCCCCGGTGTGTCCGTCTTCTTGGGAGCGTATGGCTGTGGCGGGTTCACCTTCCAATTCTCGGACAGGGCAAATTTGCCCTGTTGGTATTGATCTTCAATCCAGCCTTTAAAGACGAAGCAATCTTCAATTGGATGGCTTACCGTTTGATGGTAGGGGCAATAATTGGGACTATTAGCCTCACCAGGTTGCAACGGTCGTTTTGGATTCGGCAGATTGATGAGCCTGTTGTGCACCGCCAGCTCAAACAATCTTCTCGTTTTGTCCCGGGGAAATGAATAAAGGCGCTTCATTTTCTCATTATAGTATCGCCGTCTCTCGTCTAGTCGATCCGTTAATTTTGGACCACTGGGATACTGTTGAGCATTGGCGACGAAGGTCGCTTTTCCTTTTCCTTTTTCATTCCGCGGCTCCGGCTTCGAAGAGGAAGGCCTATAGCCCATCTGGTCCATTTGAGCTAGTTTGTCAATCAGAGCCTGGAACGTGGTCGGTTTGAAGAACATCATAAATTGGGAAATAATCGCTTGAGGATCAAGAGTGCCTACGAACATGCCCACGGCCGGCGCTTCTTCGATGCGCTGCTCACATTTTGACCACAAATTCCGCCATCGTATTGCGTATTGAACCCATGTCTCGCCAGGTTTCACCCTGGCATTGATCAATGCCGTTATTGGGGTGCGTTCACTAGCACTCGCGAAATGCTGGGTGAATAGTAGCTCCATTTCTGCAAAAGTTTTGACGGAGTCATTCGGGAGCTCAGAGTACTATTCGAACGCTGTCTCCGACAGGCTGCCGACGAATTGGCGAAGTAGCAGTTTATCATCGCCTTCGGTATTTCCACATAGATCCCTGAACTGGGCAACATGCTGATGCGGATTTCCCGTCCCTTTATATACATGGAATTTGGGGATCGTGTATCCTGGCGGGTACCTTATTTGGTCATACAAGTCTGGATAGGGTCATCCAGTCTTAACGACCTGTCCAGCCGCTTCGTTCGCCGGGTGAGCTCGTATTTGCTGAGCGATGTAATCATCCAGAGCGGCCTTGGAGATGGTTTCCTCTTTGGCTGCTGAAAGAGCTTGAGGAGGGTTCGATGTCTCCCCTCTGTCGTCTTCAATGATAATCGGGAGGTCTTCAGCTGGAGGTTCCGGCTGTAACATCATCCCGGCCATGTCTTGAAACAAAAGAGCCATTCGTTTTATGTTGGCCGCCTATTCCGCGGCCTCTTTTTCTTTCCACTCGAGCATTCTTCGGAGGAATTTAGCATCAGTTTCTTATTCCCGACGCTGCTCTGAGGTCTCTGGATTTTCTTTTGGCCCGGTAAGTGCGGCCATTGCAGTCAGCATCTCCTGAAGTTTCTGCTGCTGTTGTTCCTGAGCCTTCGTTATCGATCGGGTAAGCAGTCGATGACCCGTGGAAGCATGGCTTTCTTCTTTTCCGGAAGCCATATAAACGGTATGTATTACCATGCCCCCAGATTTAGAGCGTTTAGATTCAACGTCCTTGCAGTTTGTCGCGTTCACAGGGGCTTTCTCTAGCCTCCTTCTCTTGTGAGCAGTTGAAGTCGAGGGGGCCGTTACAGCGGGCACCCAGACGGCTGTCGCCTTTGGTGGCTTGACAGGATGGTTTTCTCCTTGTCGAGCTTTAAGCTTCATTGATCATCGAGAGTAGTCCTGGTCAATCACCGATTCCTGGACCTGCCGCCAGACTTTATAAATTTTGGAGGACAGCCGCTGAGGGGGCTGCTCCGGCTTCTTTTCTGTAGCATTCTCCACATGTGGAGGAGATCTCTTCAGCACGGCAGTCAGAGAGTTCTTGCGAACCCTCCTAAGAGGTTCAAAGCAGTTCCCAGTTGGAACAGCAACATTGATTTCCACCATGGGAGCTGGTGGAGTTAGTCCAGAAGGAGAGCTGCCCCCAGCCTCCCTTACTCAGCGCCAGTGACGACGGCGAGCATGTCGTGCGGATGGGATTGTCTCGGCCGTAAGGGGTGACTCCCTCATACCCCCTGTGTTGGTCCGAAGTTGTCGTTGTCAGCCTATTGAAGACCGATGTCCGCTGAGTGGGGATGGCTAACATATCGAAGGCAGACTTCCGAGTGGGGGAAGCAACCTTGATGATTTCGCCTGGAACAGGAGCTGGAACAGTCAGCCTTGTGAAGACCAACCCTTTGACAGGAGAAGCCGCCTTGACGACTTCGAGAGCAAGGATGGCTATCCTTTTTGGGATGACCCTTTCTGGTATTGCGAGCTTCTTCATGGGCCCAACTGAGCTTTGGCCCAGTCTGTCAAAGACTGAGGCGTTGGGGCTAGACGACCCGTTAAGAAGGGCCGCAGTAGTTGTAAGCCGATCAAAGACCGACTTCTTATGAGCTTCTTGTATTGGTACAGGAGTGCTGAAGCTCGTTGGCGGGAGCATGGTCCCGAAGAACAATCCAGTGGTGGCCTGAGTGACCTGTTCCACCGGCATAGCGAAGATGGAGGATGCTTGGGGACCGTAAGTCACTCCTCCGGACGGGACGGAGCGAGAGTTGCAGTTATAGTTAGTGCAGGTTGAAGCCATTGATCTTCTGTTTTCTGCACGAAGCAAGACATCAAATCTTAGTACCTCGAACCCAAGGGCAACCATGTCAAACCGTGATTTGTTCGCGAACACGACACACGAAGTGTGGAGTGGAAAGAGGAAAAGGTCCCACCCGGCGTGCCTGAATCTGTTCCACACCGAAATACGGAGACACGACCGCGCGGGTCCGTCTTGCCTGAATTTCGAGGGCAGATGCTAATTGATGATATCCGTCCACCTCTCCGAAGATGCCAAGTTGATTTATGACCCCGTGTATCGAAGGTTTAAACGGACGCGGCCGATGTAGCAGACTTCGTCAGATTCCCCCTCATTTGAGGGGTTTTTGATTGTGGGGACGCTCTTCCCTGCAGGCGCAAGCCCCTGCAGTTAATTATGCTACCGCATCGCAGTAATCACTTTCTCCTTCTCCAGATGGTCACTTCGTGTCGTGGGTGTTTGTTTTGTTTTTGGTTGCCCGTGGATTGTATACGGAGACTAATTTATGTTGTCGCCCGTAGGACGTGGATTAGTCCAAATCCGTATCTTCTTAGATTTGGGTTTGGGGTTGGGTTTAAGGATACGTAGCCTCATTTGAGACTAAGATCAACTTAAACGTTAGTTAAGGATGCGTTAGTCTAATTTTAGACTAAGATCAACTTAACGGGATCATTTAGATCCAACAAAAGAGCATTTAGGCTCTATTGTTTAGTTTAAGGACATTACGGTCCAATGTTAGTTTAAGGACATCTCGGTCTAAGGTTAAGGACATCATAGTCCGTGAGTTTAAAGACCTCACAGTCAAGGTTAAGGACATCATAGTCCGTGAGTTTAAAGACCTCATAGTCAAGGTTAAGGACATCATAGTCCGTGAGTTTAAAGGCCTCACAGTCTGTAAAATATTTGGTGGTCGGGACCCGTCACCTCTCTGAAGACGTTGAAGGATTACAACAACAAATATCAGAGGAGTTCAGAGATGTACCCTTAAACCGATGTGAGTTGAGAGACCTGTAGTCCAATTGAGACTAAGATCTATGATTTATGAGCATATGAACTCAATTAATCTGAATTGAGGACTTATGGCCAATTTGGGCTAAGTCCAGTCAATTACAATATTCAACATTTGTTTTTTGAGTTGTTAGGTGTTTGTTTGAGCCCAATCCCCATAAAAATGCTAAGCATCGGTTTGGTCTCTGACAATGTTTTGTCTTTAGTTGAATGTTGTGCATTTATCATAGCTCCAGGATTATTCAAAGAACAGTTTATGTTCTGTTCAAACGCACATAAAAGCATGTGGCGCACTTGGCACTAGCGCCAGTCGATGAGCGCAGTGCGCTATGGTTAAAGCGCTAATAAGCTTAGTGCTTTGCGCCAGATATGAAGCGCTAATGTGCTTAGAGCTTTGCGCTAAATGAAGAGCGCCGATGTGCTTAGCGCTTTGCGCTAGATGTAGAACGCTGATGTGCTATAGTTGAAACGTTGAGGCGTTTGGCGCTGATGCCATATAATGAGCGCAAAGCGTTTTTAGTAATGCAACGCATACGTAAGGAGCACGTGGCGCGCTTAGCGCTGAGCGCTAGCCAATGAGCGCTATGGCACTGCAGCGCTTTGCGCTAGATGAAGAGCACTAAGGCACTTTTAAATTAGGAGCGCTAAGGCTCTTCTTAGGTTAACTTTGCGCTCTGAAAATTATCTTTTCTTTGATAAGAGATTTTGTCTTAAGATTCTAAGAACAGAGTTCTTAGTTTATAGGAGATATTTCAATCTCTTTTTGATGAAAGGCTTTGTTTTTATGGTTCTGTTATCCTAAGAGAATTGAATAATTCTCCCCCCCCTTTATAATGAGATGTTCATAATTCTTTTGTGAAAGACAATTTGTCTTATAGATCTATGATCTGTGAAAGAAGTAAATATTTCTTTTTATATTGAGACGATTTCGTCTTTCTATTCCTTTTTACCTTGAAAAGAATTTTCTTTTACCGAGAGCTTTTTCTTCTTCCTGAGATTTTCTCAAAGTTTATGTGGGTTTTTTTTTAAGACTTGAAGTCTCAGGGACTTTATATAGGGCAAGCTGATTTGTTCAATCAGTTAAGGAGATCTTATCTCCAATTGATTTGGGGAATTTCCCATCGTTGGATCTTTGATCCAAGTGCTTCTGGTTTACAGAAGGTAATCTTCTTGTTTTTTTACCAAGATTGCGAAATCTTTCCCCTTACAAAATTTGTTCTGTATTTTAGTGATTTTTAATCACCATTGGATCATTGATCCAACGATGTTCCAAATTCAGGACACAATCTTTTCTGTTTGGAAAGATTCAACAGAATTTCATTCTTGTTAATTGATGATTTAATCATGTCCGTTTGATATTTGATCCAACGGTGAGGAACATTTAGTTCCAGCGCTAGCGCTTATGCGCTCTGCCCATGGTGCGCTACTTGGAGCGCAGCGCTCTTAGCGCTAGCGCACACGTGCTTTGCACGTGGTGCGCTACTTGGAGCGCAGCGCATCTAGCGCTAGCGCCTATGCGCTGTGCACGGGGTGTGCTAGTTGTAGCGCAGCTCTTTTATAAAAGCGCAGCTTTAATTCAAATTTTGAATTCTGAACAGAGCTTTGCTCTAATTGGGGAAACATACATCTTTATATAGAAAACGGTTTTGTAAGTTTAGGGTATTTATTTGTAAAGTCGTATTTTCCCGTATTCTATTGTCCCAAAATTCATCGTGCTATAATAAAGATGTGTATTGTGATGAGGTAGGTCATTATCTCGTGAACTGTCTAAAGGTATGGCAAGAAATTATGATGATTTATGTCGATACTGATGTATATGGTATTTTTCTGAAAAAGTGCGATAAAAATTCTTTTAAGGTGAAACTTGTTTTAATAGATTTATTAATGTTTTCTAAACAATATGTGAGAATATGGTTTTATCTTATTAAAGAAAAGTGTGGTTTTAAAGGAAACCGAATCAGAAGTCGGACTAACTCCGCTTCCGTCGGGTTTTGGAAATAAAACTTTTTAAAGATGAAGATGAGAGGGGGAAAGGGAACTTACTGGCTTAAAAGAGAGGGGAGAGGTAGGAGAAGGATTAGGAAGCGTCGGGACGTCGTTTCGTCGCCAGAATCTCCTCGGAAGTTTGTCGGAGTTTCGCCCTTCGCTAATTCCACTTGTACACTAAAAGACTTGGGAATTTGGTATAGTTTTTATAATAGAATTCTGAATGAGAGGGGTGTAAAATGGAGTGGGGTTTTATAGGAAAAATTAGGGTTTAGAGGGTGATGAATTTGAGAATTAAAATGCATTTAAAAGGAATTAAATAGGCGATTTAAGTTCTCTGGAAAATGTGTAGAGAAGATAAACAGTGTGAAAGGGAGTGAGGTAGGCCAAGGGTTGCATGGTAAAATTTTGGGAGCATTCCCAACGGGGGAGATCGGCGGCGCTGGGCCTATTTGGATTTTCGCCGGTTTTTTACCGTCGGGTGGGGGTGGGTTTGGTGCCATATGTCGGGGTCGATTGATATTTCACAGTGCACATGTTTAAATAATCTGTGACTTTTGGTTTTACGTGTTGTGCACGTGTAAACCCTTGGGCTTCTAGAAAGATTAAAAGAAAATAAAACAAAAAGATAATGTGTCTGATGGGATTTGAACTCTGGTGCTATGTCTCAACAGTGCATGGCTTTACCAATGAGCTACAAGTGCTTTCTTACTGTTCTAAAGCAAAACAAATTCTTATAGCATTCACAGGATTGCAAGTACCCAAATTGTACATTAACTTTTAAACAATTTTATGTACATTGAAATTGTAGTTGTTACAGTTTGGGGAGCGTAACTTGTTTTAGAGAGGCTGAAGAGAAGTAAGTGCAGAAATTAAATGCGGAAAATAAATGCAAAGAGAATTAAAAGTAAAAACTGCATATATTAATCAACTATTGCATTTACAATTCTCCTCAGAAAGTCGATTACAAGAACCCTAGTTTGCTCTAAATCTCTCTCTTATTGGAGGTAGATGAATAGATGATGATCACTCGGATACGTGGATCTCTTGATCTTTTCGATGATGATTTTGAATGTACAGCTCTCAGTCCTTTATATAGTATTTGAAACCAGAAACCCTAGATTCCATATGTAAGGCTATACAGTTACGATCCAAGCCACAAAATCTCACATCCTACGGCTCTGATTGCGCCACGGTTCCGCCGCATATCACCCTCTTTGGCCGCAGTTCAGCCGCAGCATAGTGGAATCAGGATTTGATATTTTTTCTGGTCTCTTGTGTTGATATGTGGAGATCCTTTTGATATCTAGATTATGAAAATAATACTCTGAATCTTTGTCCTTGATAGATTTCTTGATTTGCTTCTAAAATTTGGCAAATTCGGTTCCGATATCCCGATTTCTCTTGGATTCCAAACCTGAGCTAATATCTGCACAATATCTCAAATCAAAGTGTTTAGTAGCATTTGGTATTTTTGAGATATTATTCTAACCATTTATATAATATCTTAAGAATAATGATTAGGAATATTTGATATGATATGCATATTCTAATTACTAAGATTTTATTTAAATATTATATGCATATATCTTCCCTCATTATATTAATTATAATGTAGAAACATATGATAATAAACTTTTTACAAATAAACCCACATATATTCTATATTTAAAATAAACACCTTTTAGTACTTAACAATAGTAGGGAAAATATTCATTCAAAAGTGCAATATTTTAGACTAATCATCAACGCAGCCATAAAAGTATTCACGAGCTCAAGAGTGGGGTCTTAGGAGTAAGGAAATACGTGCCCATTTCATGTGTTAACATCAGGACTCTAGGCTATGGATGAGTCAACCCGACTGATATTCGAGTAAAATAAAAAAGAGGTTAATACGGGGCACTTGAAACTCCGTTGGATTCACACAAGAAACTATCCCAAGCACCCCAAGTATAATATATTATAACTGGTTAATATACTTAATTGATTTAATTGATTGATTAATATGTCTTGATCGAAACCATAGATTGCAAAAGGTGTAGAATGTAGTCGAGTGAGTCGAGTAATATGCGAGCCATGACAATTGCAATCTTGGTTCGAGTCAAGTTGGTTCGGGTAGTTTGGGTTTGAGTTCATATTCGAGTTTAGATTCGAGTTAGGTTAGAGTTCGAGTTTGTGTTCGAGTTCGAGTTCGAGTTCAAGTTCAAGTTTAGATTCGAGTTAGGTTAGAGTTCATGTCTTTTTCATAGGAATTGATTTAAACTGTTAAAAAATCTTATTTTCGGAAGAAATCGACAACTGCTGCACATAGATGGCAGGATTTGTATCTTTTTCCAAGACAATTGACATTTGATAACTCCGTTAAGTTGTCTAATCTGAATAGGAAAGCACTCACTTTCTTCGGCTCCCCGAGGCTCAAGAGAAATAATACCGCTTAAGCCTATATTAAGCTATAGTTCTTAAAATATTGTTTTGCATATCTCGAAGGGGTTTTATGAAAAAATATACATTAATATTGTTTAAAAATAACCTCGAGGGCGATTTATAATATTTAGGGTTTTCATGAATATGTATTTTAATTGTTGTGGTGTTTTGGTGATAAAACATAGCTTTTTAAAAGTTTGTGGTATTTTTATGAAAACTACTACGTTTGGAAACTTGGTGGTATTTTATTAAGAATTCTAACTTTTTATTTTAAAGAATATAGTTTCATAATATGTTTTTATTGAAAATACGGATTCATAATTTTATATAATTTTCCAAAATTTAGTTTTTATTTAGAAAAGTCGTATTTCTTAAAAACCGTATTTTTATTTCCTTTCGAGATCGAATACTTCGTGAGGAGTTCTGCATCTCGCTCTACTGTCCCAAGAATTTGCAATAATCCGCACCATCCATTAGCGGGTCCTCTGACGAGGGTTGTAAAGGCGTAATCGCCAAGAATTACAAAATACCGATTAAAAAAAACCCGTTTTATAAAGGTGTGGTATTTTAATGTAAAAGTTATTTTTTAAATGAACCATAGAACTAGGATACCGTACTATGAAACCATGGTGTACGTGTGGGGTAGGTCGTTACCCCATGAGGTTTTCCTAAAGGTATTTTTAACAATTATTGAAATGAGAGTTATACTAAAGTTCATGGTATTTTAATGAAAAGGTCTGTTATATGTTTGTTTCACATGAATTTTTTGTTAAACTAAAAACCAAATGATGGGAAATAAGGATAAGATTAGTATAGCATGTTAGTTTGATCTAATTTGCTTATCAAGTGGAATACAAAAATTAAAAAGAAGATTATATCGGGGATAACTCCACTTTTGTCGATTTGTTTTAAAAAATTGCTTTGAAGTGGAAAAGGATAGAGATGAAGGGACTTACGGTTTTAGGTGGTTAACAAAAGAAATAAGAAGCCCTCGGGGGTTGTGGTTTCGTCGGAAATGCTCCGGTCGTCAAGTTTGGTTTGCTACTCCACTTGGGAGGCTTAACTCCGCTTGGGAGGCTTAACTCCACTTGGTAGTTAGAGAGTTTGAGAGAATTTTTGCTAGAAATTTCAGAATAGGGAAGAGCTAGGGCATGGGGTGGTATCTATAATGAAGAATTAAGGGAGTTGAGGGGAGTTAAATGGTGAATTGAAGAGTCTCTGTTTGATTGCAGGAAAATCAAACAGTGCAGGAGAGTTGAATGGAGTTGAAGAGTCAAGTGTGCAAAGCACGGAGTCAATTGGACTCATCATGACCGTCGGCGCCGGCCCTAGGGGCAAAATGGGTGGGCGGATCTTAAGGCCTTGCCTCGAGATTCCTGCCACGTGTCAAGTTAGGTGTGTACACCTCATTGTGCCTGTTTGATTTTTCTGAAACTTTTTGTTTCTTCGTGAATTGCACGTGCAACTCTTGGGCTTTCGAAAAATAAAAAAGAAAAAATCCTAAAAATAATTGAGTCTGATGGGAATCGAACGCATAGGCTATGTCACAGCAGTGCAGAGGTTTTACCAGTGAGCTACAAGTTGCTTCTTGCTTTTATTTAACAAAAATAACATTTAACTCTTATAAAGGCTGAAATACCCTTTTCTGTACAATAACAAGAAATTTATGTACAGAAATTTCAGAGTTGTTACATTCTACCCTCCTTACAAAAATTTCGTCCTCGAAATTTATAATTATATAGGGACTAATTTTCAAAAAGGTAAGGGTATCGTGCAGGCATATCTTCTTCTTTTTCCCAAGTTGATTTTCGTGGCGAATCCTTTCTCCACATCACTCGGACCGAATTTACTTTCTTGTACCGTAATGTTTTCACCTTTCGGTCCAGTATCTCAACTGGTTGTTACTCGCACGTTAGGTCGGTTTGTACCGTGAGTTCTGAGTGATCAAGTATATGGCTGGGGTCGCTCACATATCGTCGTAGTAGGGATATGTGGAACACGTTGTGCACTCCTTCCAACGAGAGCGGTAGTGCTAAATGGTCCGCTACTTCTCCAACTCATTCGAGTATGTCGAACGGTCCTATGTATCTTGGACTTATCTTACCCCTTTTGCTAAAACGTATCACTCCTCTGTTTCGGGAGATCTTCAAGAATACATGTTCTCTGGGTTGAAACTCCAAGTGGCGACGCTTTTCATCTGCCTAATGCTTCTGTTGGTCCTGGGCTATGCACATCTTTTTCCTAATCGTGCGGACTACATCTACAATTGCCACGATCATCTCTGGCCTAAAGAGTTCATGATCTCCAACATCGTCCCAACTCTGCGGGGAACGACACTTCCGTCCATAGAGTACTGCAAATGGTGATATCCCAATGCTTGCCTGATAGCTGTTGTTGTATGAAAACTCCATAAGGTGTAGATGATCTTCCCACGAACCTCCGAAGTCTAACATACAGGCTCTTAGCACATCTTCTAATATCTGAATTGTTCGCTCAGACTGTCCATCTATTTGTGGATGATACGCCGTGCTGAAATTCAGACTCGTTCCCAGGCTAGCTTGCAGACTCTGCCAAAATTGTGATTGGAATCTTGTATCACGATCGGAAACGATGCAAACAGGTAACCCATACAATCTCATGATCTCCTGCATGAGTTTATGGGTATCAAGTATGGTACATCTTGAAGGTATAAATCTTACTTTAGATTTTTTTTACTCACCTCCATGTACTTCCTTGCTAACGTCTCGGTTGACTGGCCAACTCGAAATGGAATAAAGTGAGCCGACTGTAGGGTTACTAGGCACTGTCACAAGGGTCTATAAGGCATCAACCATGCCCGATTTAAAATTTAGACGTGCCGAACAACCTAAAGCGAGGATCTTTGCTAGATAATTAGGGTTATACATGCAAGTAAACACCTTTACAACTAAGAGAGAGGGATTACAACCTTTGTAGTCCGCTCCTTCGCTTCACAAGCTCCGAGTAGTAGTCCTTTCGCCGCGATGCATGATCTCCAGGACTCAAGAGAAGCTCCACAACCCGAATGATCCATGCTAGCTTGAAGTCTTCCTTTTCGAAGATGATCTACCTTGAAGTTTCTTTAACTCAAGCTCTCACTTCTCTAATCAAGTATCAGAGAAGAGAACACCCTAATCTAAGTGGCTAAAATAGATGAGGATGATGAAGTAGGAATTTAGCTCTCTTTTATTTTCATAATCTCACACTAATCCATCACAAAAGAAAAACCTAGAAAGCTTTTCAAGAGCTCAAGGAAGAAGAAGAAAAATGATTAATTCTTTTGTAATGAATAATGTAATGTTATAATCATTACAATTGCAACCATGGTTAAGTCAAGAAAGACTTAACCATTGTAGAGATTTAACTAGGGTAAGGATGTGGGTTGGGTTAAGAAACTATCTCCAAAAATATCAACACATAATATCTTTGCAAGAAATAAAACAAAAGCTTCTAGAAGCTTCTAGAAAAGATTAACCCAAATCAAACCCTAACCATATTTAATCTCTACTAATCATGTTGCATTAGTAATCATAACTTGTTACAATATTATATATCATATATATAATATATTTTTGTAACAAAAGAAAATAATACAATTAACATATATTGCATATATATCAATGTATTATCCGGTGAGAAAATGAATCAATAAAGCGAGCCAATATTAGATAATGTAATGTAATATATCATATATATAATTATACATTAAATTATCGAATCAACACTTGATCCGACAATCCGACTATTTCTCAAATAACCGACAAATATATACTGTATCATTTCATCGAATCAACACTTGATCCGATGACCCGGCTATATCACATATACCCGGCCGATATCAAATATCGCGAGAATAGAATACGGTATCTCATATCGTATTATCCTCAGTTCCGCACATATCACATATGTGCTCCTACTCCATTTTGCCTGAGTCAAGAAACCTCTGTGTAGGACTCTAAAGAATCGTCAATACGGCGGCAGTAGGTGATGATCATATCAAACACCCACAAGCTGCAAGCGGTCAGCTAAACGTAACAGCCACCCAGGTATTGAGCGATCAGAAGATCAACAAGCAAGCCTATACATTCTCCTGTGAATCCAATCAGTAACACTACCGTACAGTCCGGTCTCTTCGTCTGATATGTCGCATATCTGGTCTAGGGGTGGTAAACGTCAGACCCCAGTAACCGATAAGTCGTGTCGATGTGAGGCTCATAACAGGTCGAGAACCTACTGATAACACTTACCAGTAGTACTCAATATCCTTCCTGGCCAGGGACTTCCAGTTATAGCCAATCGAACGCAGCACAACATCAACTCCATATACCGGGAGAGACGAAACCCCTCCTATCGCTCATTACCTCCATGTGATTCGGGACTGTACCCAAAAGCCACCGTTTTGCACGCCCTCTTGGACGTGGTAAGGTGGAAATCAAAGCACAATAGGAATCACACAAGACTCTATGACGATCTCGGGTATACAGACTAACCTGTACCAGTGTCACAGAGAACTGCCATCTGACGTGAGATATAATACCATCTGGGAGTTCTCGGTGAGTCCGTCCAGTGTACCCAGTCTCTACTGAGCATCGTACACCATCTTTGATGTCAAACACCAATGGATATGGGATCATCCATCGTTCATCATATGGGTCAAGATGCGTATACGCTAGTCTACTCTGGTGTATCGATGCCCTGTCTCGATACACCCTCGACTAGGAACAATTATAGGATATACTCATAGACTACGCTGGCCCCACTAGTATGATCTCATCATAGTCCCATTAGTCGAGTACATATCCTAAGGACTTTATCAACATGTGAGAACAAGACAGTAAACTAATACAAGTCAACATGTTAAGATAAAGTGAAACCAAATAGCATACTATCATGACAAGCAAGAAAGTCCTCTCTCTATATATCCAAGCATCCATTATAATATACATCATATGTACAACAATGGCCTCTAGGGCATATATATAACTAACAATCTCCCACTTGCACTAAGGCCAGCTGTTGTAGTATCTCATACCCAGCATCCCGAAGAGTCTCTCAAACTGTGTCTGGGGAATGGCCTTCGTGAGTGGATCCGCGGTGTTGTCCTTCGTATCAAATCTCCTGACCTCGATCTCCCTGCGATCAACTATCTCCCGGATCAGGTGATACCGTCTCAGAATATGTCTGGACTTCTGATGGGACCTGGGTTCCTTGGCCAAAACCACAGCTCCATTGTTATCACAATACAAAGATATTGGATGCTCAATGGATGGAACCACACCAAGTTCAGTAATGAACTTCTTTATCCAGACAGCCTCTTTGGCAGCATCGTTGGCAACGATGTATTCAGCCTCCATCGTCGAGTCTGCAACGGTATCCTGTTTGGAACTCTTCCAACACACCGCCCCTCCATTGAGGGTAAAGAAAAATCCCGAGTGCGACCTAGAGTCGTCCTTATAACTTTGGAAGCTCGAATCGGTAAAGGACTCCACATGGAGTTCTCCGTTACCATACACCAAGAACATCTCCTTAGTTCTTCTCAAGTACTTGAGAATATTCTTCACAGCTATCCAGTGACTCTCTCCAGGATCTGCTTGATACCTACTCACTATACTTAGTGAGTATGCTACATCGGGTCTGGTACATAGCATCACATACATGATAGAGCCTACTGCCGAAGCATAGGGTATCCCTTGCATGCGAGCTCTTTCCAAATCAGTCTTGGGAGACATCTCTTTGGAGAGAGTGAGTCCAGAGATTGTGGGTAGGTTCCCATGCTTGGATTCTTCCATACTAAATCTCTTTAGTATGGTGTCAATGTACCTGGATTGGGACAATCACAGTATCCGTTTAGATCTATCTCTATAGATCATAATTCCCAGTATGCAGGAGGTATCACCTAGATCTTTCATTAAGAATCTTTGTGACAAGAAGAGCTTGACCGATTGCAGCATAGGAACATCATTTCCTATCAAGAGTATGTCATCGACGTACAATACGAGGAAGACAACCTTACTCTCTGCAACCTTTTTATATATACAAGGTTCATCTACGTTTTTGATGAAGTCAAACTCTTTGACTACAACATCAAAGCAGATATTCCAACTCCGCGATCCTTGCTTTAATCCATAGATGGATTTAAGCAGCTTGCACACCTTTCTGCTGCTCCCACTATCTACGAAGCCCTCTGGCCGAGTCATGTACACGCACTCTTCTAAATCACCATTTAGAAAGGCGGTCTTAACATCCATCTGCCAGATTTCGTAATCATGGTATGCAGTAATGGCAAGTAAGATCCGGATGGACTTAAGCATAGCCACTGGAGAAAAGGTTTCGTCATAATCCACACCTGGTCGTTGACGAAAACCCTTTGCAACAAGTCTAGCTTTGAAAGTCTCCACTTTTCCATCTACACCAAATTTCTTCTTAAAGATCCATTTGCTCCCAATGGGTTTTACCCCTTCAGGAGAAACTTCCAAATTCCATACTTTGTTGGTGTACATGGATTCCATCTCAGATCGCATTGCATCCAGCCACTTCACAGAGTCACCACTCGTGATGGCCTGCTCGAAACTAGTCGGGTCATCATCTTGCATGATGCAATCCTCGCTCCCACCATCAACGAGAAAACCGTAATATCTCTCAGGTGGACGAGAAGCCCTACTAGATCGGCGGAGAGGCTGGGGTTCGTTGTGTACTATCGAGTCATCTTGTTCTACTAAATCTTCAGTTGTAATTTGTTCTGCTGGAACTTCTTCCAGCTCTACCGCATCGCCACTAATTTCTTTTGCAAGAAATTCCTTTTCTAAAAAGGTGGCATGTCGAGAAACAAACACCTTTTGTTCCTCGCCGTGGTAGAAAAGATATCCATGTGAATGTTTAGGATATCCTACAAACTTACAAAGAACTAACCGTGCCTCGAGTTTGTCCGGATTTTGCTTTTTGACATAGGCCGGACAACCCCATATCTTAACTCGTTTAAGACATGGTCTCTTCCCACTCCATATCTCATATGGTGTGGTAGGTACAGATTTAGATGGAACTTGATTCAATAAGTATGCAGCTGTCTCCAGTGCATGTCCCCAGAAGGAAATAGGTAACTCAGCAGTGCTCATCATAGAGCGCACCATATCTAATAGGGTGCGATTCCTCCACTCCGATACACCGTTGTGCTGTGGTGTATAAGGAGGAGTAAGCTGAGAGAGAATCCCATTCTCTTTTAGATAGTCCAGAAACTCATTGCTCAAGTATTCTCCTCCTCGATCAGAGCGAAGGATCTTAATACTTTTGCCCGTTTGGTTCTCCACTCCGTTCTTATATTCTCTGAATTTCTCAAAAGCTTCAGACTTGTGTTTCATCAGGAACACATATCCGTATCTAGAGAGATCGTCAGTGAATGTAATAAAGTAGGAAGAACCGTTCCTAGCATGTGTAGACATGGGACCGCATACATTACTATGTATCAGTCCCAAGAGTTCCGTAACTCTTTCTCCGTGTCCACTAAACGGAGTTTTGGTCATTTTGCCTTTGAGACATGAATGACAAGTATCATAAGATGATAATTCGAACGGATTCAAATATCCATCCTTATGTAACTTAGCTAGCCGTGTCGCATTGATATGACCAAGTATACAATGCCATAAGAAGGATTCGTTCATTTTTGAACTTTTCCTCTTGTGTGTGTTTTGTATATTAAGGACTGTATTTTGATTGAGAACGTATATGCCATTATGTAACGAACCTGATCCAATCAACTTTTGATTTAGGAAGATGTTCATAACATTATCCTGTATTACAAAATTATATCCTTCTTTACTTAATAAAGAAACTGATATAATGTTGCACATCATGTTCGGTATATAATAGCACTCGTTCAGAATCAAAGTATTGCTACTTGGTAATATTAGGTGATATTCGCCAACTGTTTTAGCTGCAATATTTGCACCATTCCCTACTTGTACGGAATGATCACACTTTCCCAGTTCTCTACCTTTATGTAGCCCACGTAACAATTTACATATGTGGGATCCCGATCCGGTATCTAATACCCAGGACGTAGGGTGAACTGAGAAACAGTTCTCAATAACTAACACACCCGAAGAAGATGCATCAGTATGCTTGTTCTTTGTTTGGGCAGCATGAGAATCCAGATATTCTCCTGTTTCCTGCTCAGTCTTATAACTCTTATAAGAAAGAACGGGACCAACGATCCCCTGCTCAGTATAATAAACGGGTTCAGTCAATACATCCATATTATTATCTTGAACAAGGCCTGACATGGTCGCTACCTGGAGAGAGAGAGAAGGAAACACTTTAGCGTATGCTCTTGCAAAATTAGATTGGTTATTATCTTATCTAATCGGGATGTCCCCCACTGTTTTTATCAAATCTTTCTTTTCAAACCCTAAAAGGTAAGATTAGCCGGGATTAATTACACCCTACAATTTCATCAATCTTTCAGCCAGATCAGTGTTGGTACTTTGAGGGAGGTTCCCCGTGCTTTCGTACGGACCTAATTAAAATAAACCTCGTTTTTCCAGAGGCATAACCCCGTTAACACCTTTCTAGACACCTACTTGATCGGCTAATTGTCCTGTGTAAAATTCTCCCAGGAGTAACTCTTACTCGTAGTGGGTATCAGGATCCAACTATCTCATAATAGGTATGCAATCTCATTGCAAATTTCAACACTTGAAATTCCCGATAATTCTTTTACCCCTAACCCCCTATGACCTTGACAAAGGCCAACAAACCATAAGAAGCTAGTCAAGTTCAACCCGTCATTTCTTGATTGAAATAAACCCACCCGCACGACCCTTGACAAAGGCCAATAAGGTCGTACGACTACCCTAATCCAATCGCATCACAAGCTTAAACAGATAAGTACCAGTCAGCTACCGCTCACTACGCCTTGACAAAGGCCAACAAACGCAGCACGAATACTAAATAGTCTTTATCTGAAATGACGGAGGGCTACGCAGGTTTTTCAGAAAACCATGAGCATAATGAACTTGATATCGTTATAGAAACAAGTGATTTTGAAAAGGAGTGTTTTTGAGGCTATGCTAGTTTCGCTAAAGAGGTCACTCCCGGTGAAGGGATCTCGGCTCTTTCCCCATCGAATAAGGTGCAGGGTATATCATATATACCGCTGTGCAAAGCAAGAACTATAGAAGCTATCAAAAACTAAACCGTGAGTTTGTAGCATCTGCCAGTTTAGCTAAAGAGGTCACTCCCGGTGAAGGGATCTCGGCCCTTTCCTCATCGAATAAAGTGCAGGGTATATCATATATACCGCTGTGCAAAGCAAAACTGTAGCTACCCTTTTTATAAAGTTTTGATTCTACAACATCTTTTAGGTTTCTTTTCTTTTATTAATCTCATTAATAAAATCCCATCAATTAATGCTTCCTAAGCATCAGTAATATTTATATATCAACATATATATATAGTATAAGCATTCTTCTTAGGCACAGCGGAAGATAACATATGAAATATTGGATATTGTAGGACGTCCGTGTTTTATTTTGAGCCTGTATAAAACACGGATTTCACGGTCGCGATGAATAGCCAAACCCACATCCCTAGACCCCTACAAGAGCGGCAAGCAACACTGCCAATTCTTGGGTGAGGAGACCCGGTCTCGACTCCTCGAGATGGCCTCCCACTGTACCCTAGAACCCGGTTACTTGTGCTCCCCTCCTTGGGTCTACCTAATGCGGAAAAGTAAATAATATACAATGGTGACATCAACCTCATCCCGGAAGTGCCCCAATAAAAGAATATTACATACAAATGAATTTTACATGAATGAAAATAAAAACCCTCATCTCACATAAAACCCCCGGCTATTCAGAACACGACGATCCAATATAACATATCACAGCAACACATAATATCTCATATCATCAACGTAAGCAAGTATGCGTATCCCGATTGTCGTTGATGTATAGCAACGAAGCCGGCGATACACCACATACTACGCTCACGGTCACAGAAAAGAAAATGTAAAACTACAATATTTGGAATCCACAATCTCTTTAGACATCATAAATCCGAAATATCACATACTTCGCATTTCATGCCTAACTATATGAATTCCACATATTGTATCACATTCCAGATAAATAGACAATATTAAACTTTCCAATCGAATAATCAAATACCCAAGATTTCCCAAATAGCTCAACACTTGAGCGGAGTTCAAAAAATCCCAGAACGTGTCACCGCCCCAGTGAACCAGCCGTAGAAGGGTCAAACCAACGCCTCACATGAGGCAACGCCAACTACCACAAACCCTAGGGTTCAGTGGAAGTTTTGATGGTCACATAATCGAGTTAAGGTTACGTTCTTCTAGAGGGTCCACAGATATGCTTGCATGTTTTTCCGAAAGTTTTAAACAAAATAAATATTCAACACTTGAAAATTTTTCGTGTCGGGAAAAAGCGAGTTATTGATATTCGTTCGAACATTTTAACACGTTCTAAATTATCCGGAAAACTAAACGAAATTAAACTTTCCGATCAAATCAACGAATACAAAGGATCTCCAGAGAACTCAATACTTGAGCAAGATTAAAAATTCCCAGAAGTATATACTAATACCTACGGATTAACCCTACAAATACGAGACCTTAACTCCCAAGAACGGCCGCGGAACCGCCGCGGGAAGTAAGTTCCTGCTGCGGTTCCGCAGTGAATTTAGGGAGTTGGGGGCTCGTATTTTACAGTAATCCTTAGAATTTCCTGCTGAATTTTCTGAGTATTTTTAATACGGAAAAAACCAAATTTTTAAAAAATTTCCAGAGAGGGGTCAAATTTTGACGTTTCGGGGTTCGATCGGACTTTTAACTTCGTATACACGTCGCCTAATGCTCTAGCTTGCCTCTGATACCACTGTAGGGTTACTAGGCACTGTCACAAGGGTCTATAAGGCATCAACCATACCCGATTTAAAATTTAGACGTGCCGAACAACCTAAAGCGAGGATCTTTGCTAGATAATTAGGGTTAAACATGCAAGTAAACACCTTTACAACTAAGAGAGAGGGATTACAACCTTTGTAGTCCGCTCCTTCGCTTCACAAGCTTCGAGTAGTAGTCCCTTCGACGAGATCCATGATCTCCCGGACTCAAGAGAAGTTCCACAACCCGAATGATCCATGCTAGCTTGAAGTCTTCCTTTTCGAAGATGATTTACCTTGAAGTTTCCTTAACTCAAGATCTCACTTCTCTAATCAAGTATCAGAGAAGAGAACACCCTAATCTAAGTGGTTAGAATAGATGAGGATGATGAAGTAGGAATTTAGCTCTCTTTTGTTTTCATAATCTCACACTAATCCATCACAAAAGAAAAACCTAGAAAGCTTTTCAAAAGCTCAAGGAAGAAGAAGAAGAATGATTAATTCTTTTGAGATGAATAATGTAATGTTATAATCATTGCAATTGCAACCATGCTTAAGTCAAGAAAGACTTAACCATTGTAGGGATTTAACTAGGGTAAGGGTGTGGGTTGGATTAAGAAAATATCTCCAAAAATATCAACGCATAATATATTTGCAAGAAACAAAACAAAAGCTTCTAGAAACTTCTAAAAAAGATTAACCCAAATCAAACCCTAACCATGTTTAATCTCTACTAATCATGTTGCATTAGTAATCATAACTTGTTACAATATTATATATCACATATATAATATATTTTTGTAACAAAAGAAAATAATACAATTAACATATATCGCATATATATCAATGTATTATCCGGTGAGAAAATGAATCAATAAAGCGAGCCAATATTAGATAATGTAATGTAATATATCATATATATAATTATACATTAAATTATCGAATCAACACTTGATCCAACAATCCGGCTATTTCTCAAATAACCGACTAATATATACTGTATCATTTCATCGAATCAACACTTGATCCGATGACCCGGCTATATCACATATACCCGGCCAATATCAAATATCGCGAGAATAGAATACGGTATCTCATATCGTATTATCCTCAGTCCCGCACATATCACATATGTGCTCCTACTCCGTTTTGCCTGAGTCAAGAAACCTCTGTGTAGGACTCTAAAGAATCGTCAATACGCCGGCAGTAGGTGATGATCATATCAAACACCCACAAGCTGTAAACGGTCAGCTAAACGTAACAGCCACCCAGGTATTGAGCGATCAGAAGATCAACAAGCAAGCCTGTACATTCTCCTGTGAATCCAATCAGTAACACTACCGTACAGTCCGGTCTCTTCGTCTGATATGTCGCATATCTGGTCTAGGGGTGGTAAACGTCAGACCCCAGTAACCGATAAGTCGTGTCGATGTGAGGCTCATAACAGGTCGAGAACCTACTGATAACACTTACCAGTAGTACTCAATATCCGCCCTGGCCAGGGACTTCTAATTATAGCCAATCGAACACAGCACAACATCAACTCTCTATACCGGGAGAGACGAAACCCCTCCTATCGCTCATTGCCTCCATGTGATTCGGGACTGTACCCAAAAGCCACCGTTTTGCACACTCTCTTGGACATGGTAAGGTGGAAATCAAAGCACAATGGGAATCACACAAGACTCTATGACGATCTCGGGTCTACAGACTAACCTGTACCAGTGTCACCAAAGAACTGCCATCTGACGTGAGGTATAATACAATCTGGGAGTTCTCGGTGAGTCCGTCCAGTGTACCCAGTCTCCACTGAGCACCCGTACACCATCTCTGATGTCAAACACCAATGGATATAGGATCATCCATCGCTCATCATATGGGTCAAGATGCGTATACGCTAGTCTACTCTGGTGTATCGATGCCCTGTCTCGATACACCCTCGACTAGGAACAATTATAGGATGTACTCATAGACTACGCTGGCCCCACTAGTATGATCTCATCATAGTCCTAGTAGTCGAGTACATATCCTAAGGGCTTTATCAACATGTGAGAACAAGACAGTAAACTAATACAAGTCAACATGTTAAGATAAAGTGAAACCAAATAGCATACTATCATGACGAGCAAGAAAGTCCTCTCTATATATATCCAAGCATCTATTATAATATACATCATATGTACAACAATGGCCTCTAGGGCATATATATAACTAACACCGACTTGGTGAGTCGATCCACAATAACCCAAATTGCATCATTATCCTTCGTGCTGCGAGGGAGAGCAGTCACGAAGTCCATGGTAATGTGCTGCCATTTCCATTCTGGGATTGGTAACGGCTGAAGTAGACCAGCAGTTCTATGATATTCAGCCTTTACTTGCTGACACACCAAACACTTGGCTACGCTCCTTGCTACATCTCGCTTCATTCCATGCCACCAGTAATGTTGTCGTAGATTCTTGTACATCTTTGTACCACCGGGGGGTACCGAATACGGAGAGCTATGAGTTTTTTTCATCAACTCTTCTCTAATAGGTCCAATTAGCAAGCATAAACGGCTCCCATACCGCAAGGATCCATCTTCGTGGATGATGAAGTCAGTTCGAAGTCCACTTTCTACTTGTTCTCGGATCTTTTGTAGCTTAGTATCATTTGCTTAAGCTGCCTTAATCTGATTTACAAGAGTGGACTGGACTTGTAAGTTCATCAAATATGAAGCGTTTTCTGGCACAACTATTTCAATCTCCAATCCATGCAATTCTTGTTATAGTCTCTACTGAGCGGTGAGGTTCATTGTTAATGGCTGGCGACTAAGTGTATCAGGAACTATGTTCACCTTCCCAGGATGATACTGTAGGTTGATGTCGAAGTCCGCCATAAGTTCTAGCCATCTTCTCTGTCGCATGTTGAGTTCCTTCTTATTAAATACATACTTCAGACTTTTGTGGTCAGTGTATATATCCACTCGTTCTCCCGAAAGATAGTGGCGCCAAATCTTGAATGCGAAGATAATGGTTGTCAATTCTAGATCATGTGTTGGATAGTTGCGTTCATGGACCTTTAACTGTCTTGATGCAAAAGCCACAACTTTTCCATGCTAGTGTAGAACACATCCTAATATTTTACGGAACGCATCACAATGCACAGCGAATCTGCCAGATTGATCCGGTATTATAAGGATAGGTGCAGAGGTTAATCTCGACTTGAGTTCTACAAAATCCTTTTCACATGCTTCTGACCACACGAATACTTCGTCTTTACGTGTGAGATTGGTCAGGGGTGCTGCAATTTTTGAGAATCCTTCAATGAATCGTCTGTAGTATCCTGCTAAGCCTAAGAAATTTCTTATATCTTTCACCATCTTTGGTGTCGGCCACTCACTGACAGCTGACACCTTAGCTGGATCCACAGAGATTCCTTTGCCTGAAACGATATGTCCGAGAAATCCGACTTGATCTAGACAAATCCCACACTTGTTGTACTTGACGTAGAGCTGATGTTATCGTAATGTGTCCAGGATAATCCATAAGTGCTCGGCGTGCTCTTTCCGATTCTTTAAATACACCAGGATATCGTCGATGAATATAACAACAAACTTGTCTAAGTACTCTTGGAAAACTTGGTTTATCAAGTTCATAAAGATGGCAGGTGCATTGGTCACTCCAAATGGTATTACGAGATATTCATAATGACCATAACGAGTCTAAACGCCGTCTTTGGAATGTCGGACTTTTTGACCTTCGCCTGATGGTAACCCAAACGAAAATCTAGTTTTGAAAAGACACAAGATCCACTTAACTAATCAAAAAGGTCATTGATGCGCGGTAGTGGATACTTGTTCTTAATTGTCACTTCGTTCAGAACTCGATAATCCACACATATCCTGTAGGAATCTTCTTTCTTCTTCACCAGTACCACCGGAGATCCCCAACTTGAAGTACTGGGACGAATCCAACCTTTCTTCAAGAGTTCGTCCAACTGAATGCGGATCTCCATCAATCCCTCTGGACTTAATCGGTACGGAGCTTTTATTACTGGTTGTGCGCCGGGTTGTAAATCGATACTGAATTCAAGAGCTCGATCGGGATGCAAACTTGATATATCTTCCGGGAATACATTCTCGAACTCTCGAACTACCTCTGGCTTCGATTCTTCCGCTTGCAATGCTGCAATCTCTGCCTTCTTTGGTTTTGCTCGGTAGACGCTAGGTTCCAAGGTTCGGTCTCCACTTTTGAAGGATAACACTGGATAATCTGGTATTTCGAACACTACCCTCCTGTGGTAATAGTCGATGGTAGCAAAGAAAGTTTCCAGCCAGTCCATCCCCAAGACTACGTCGAAATTTGGTATGTCCAGCACTTTGAAGTCCGCATAAAATTCTCGATTGTAGACGACCACTGGACACAGATCGTATCCCAAAATTACTTTTAGAACGGCGTTCCCTGAACTAACATTCCAGCTGGATACGAGCGATTTAATTGGGATTGCATGAGTTCGGACGAATCGTTGCGACATAAAGCAATGTGATACCCCAGTGTCTAAGAGAGCGAGTGCAGGTAGGGAGGCTGCTAAAATTGTACCTAAGTCACGTGGGATAGGTTTAGGTATAATGTAACAACTCCATTTTTAGTGTATATAAATTTGATTTAAATTTGAAGTATACTTGGGGTATTTAATGTTGCTGTTACCACTTTAAGTATTTGTTTCACACAATAATTACAAGAAAGAGCTTGTGGCTCATTGGTAATACCTTGCACTGCTGAATCAAGCCACCAGAGTTCAAATCCCATACCCCACATTATTTTTAATATTGATTTTTTTTAAAACCTTTAGAATACCAAGAGTTTACACGTGCATATCTCACAAAAACCCCACTACACCCAAAGATGTAACATTTTCAGGAGTTAGATGAACCGTCGGGGGGGATCCCGGCCACCTGACTCGGCCGGGAATCGGCCAAATCGGCCTTGACTCGGTCTGACACCGTCCTCAGACCGAGTTACGGCCGAGTCGGCCGATTCCGGCGACGGCCCCAACATGAAAGTTGTGTCTTTTCATATTCCCTATGCACCTGCAAAATTTCAGCCTCAGACCACTTCCAGAGCTCTTTCAAAACCCCAATTACTCCACTTTTAATACATTTTTTATACATTTTATCACATTTTTTATTTTAACATTTCATCTACCCTAACCCTAATCTACCCTATAAATACACCCCCTACCCTCTACCCTCTCACCCCAAAATTCTGAGCCCACTCTCTCAAAAATTTTCCAACAGTCGTGTACTTTGAAAACAAGCTCGAGGCAAAACTCCGACGAATTCCTGGCGGAACTTCCGGCGACCGTTTTAAGGAACTACCGGCGACGACGCAATACATCGGCGATCCCTCTAGTTCCCTCTCACTCCCTTGTTTAATCTAAAACCCGTAAGTCCCTTTCTATCTCTCTTTTCCATTCTCAAAATACGAAATTACAAAACCCGACGGAATCGGAATAAATCTGATTTCCGATTCAGTTTTCTATAAAATTCCACTTCTCACTAATACAATCATACCTAAACTTTCTCATGT
Source organism: Agapanthus africanus (assembly GCA_030015575.1). Classification (NCBI taxonomy): domain Eukaryota; kingdom Viridiplantae; phylum Streptophyta; class Magnoliopsida; order Asparagales; family Amaryllidaceae; genus Agapanthus; species Agapanthus africanus. The sequence goes on along the minus strand of CM057343.1, from coordinate 483,702,498 downwards.
TGACTATTAAACACTAATCAAACAATTTGATCAAGTTTCGTCACATGAAATGATAGCTTTTTCAATTTATCGTATTTTTCACTTAAATACCACATTGTTTCAATCCTTCATTTAACCCCATCAAACTTGCTATACATTTAAAGTAGATCACGAGGTAACGACCTACCTCCTCACACACTCGTATGCAACACCCCCGAAAACCTAGAATACGAGAAAAATAAACATTTTCATTTAAATACCATATATTTAATATAACCATTTCTAAAAGATTTAGTTTTGATACACTTTTTAAAGAAGTACCACTTATTATGAAAATACGATAAGTTGTGGACATCGGTCGTTTATCTAAACCTGACTTTGTGGTGTCTAGGCTAGGCAAGTGAGAAAGGTAACTTTAAAAGGCCCGACTCACGGTGATTCGTGAGCGGATCCCTCCTTTCCTCACTTGTACTTACCTGGCCACAATTGGCGGTGAAGAGGCGATTTGAGGCATCTCACAACTTGTCGTCTGGACCAGTTAGGAATAGACTAGTTGACTTAGGAGAATCTAGAACATACAATACGGAAAATATACACCTTTACAAATAAATACCATTTACTTCATAAAACCGTTTTCTAAAGGATTTAGTATTTACAATCTTTGCAAAGCGCCGCTACAACCCACTTTGAGGAACCTGATTCGTATGTCAAAAACTATTTCTAAACCGCAATCAAGAACGGCGTCGCTTTGCAGCTAGCCGGTGAGTACGGGTCGGTCCACAGGGATGTTGTGAATCTCCGATTCGTTCTTACGAGTTAATTCCGAAGGGTGTTCGGAGTTGTTATTAAATCTAAAAACCTAAATTATCCTAGGGCAATTATCTAGATCTAAATCTTGCTAGGGTTGGGTTTAGGAATGGTTTGGAAATGTAAATAAATCTCAACGCTTTCTATACCCAGATTAGGATCTAAGAGGAGTTATGGTAATTATCAATAAAGGGGATTAGATCCATTCGGGAAGGTGTTCCTTCCTCTAGGTTCTTGTCCTTCCTTTAGAGATCCTTACCCTAACCTCCATGGAAAACGCGCGCAACTGAGCCTTTATACTACGGTATCACCGCTACCTCGAGGGATAGGGTGCCGTAAGGCGCAGTGTGTGCGTGTATGCATGGAGTCCTATAGATTCTATGTGATGGGTAAGAAAGGGATGAGAGATCTCATCTCTCAAAAGCCCTTCCCAAAGCTAACATCTAAGGCAAGGAATTAAAATCTAAACTAGAACAAGAAATTAAATTACTTACAGATGGATCCCTCCAATCATCCATGCAGGTTTGTCAGATCTGAATTTCTAAATGGAAAAGAAGCACCGATGCTCTCCAAAAGATTTCTAAATTTTATTCATTAAAAGAAGGCATAAAGTTTTACAATATATAGAGTTCTATTTATAGGAAATAGAAACCCTAGGTTACATCTTGAACCGCATGTCTAAATTTACAAAAATAGCCTTAGGTTGACTAGTCAAATCCGCCTCATAATTTGGTAAAAATTAATTCCACTGTTTCCTTAAGCCCGCCGCGGAACCGCGGCCCAAGGCCTGGTTTGGCCGCGGTTCCGCGGCCAAAAAGTAGAATTGTTTCATGTTCTTTCTTGTGATGGCTTCTTATGACTTGTACTTCCTATTTCTTCAGGTCTTTTTGCAGATTGTTTTCTCGTTCTCTTCCAGATCTTTCCAGTGAATATTGTAGTGGACCTTTACTGTTTCTTCGTGTCGCTGCCTTTATACTCGGTGAACTGTCGTTCATTGTTCCTCAACATGTAGACGCTATCAATATTTCACCATTTATCATTCGTAGTCTCACTTTTGCATTGTCTTTTCATTGTTTTCACTGTTTTAGATCCAAGAACCTGTAACCTGTAATATGTAGCAGACATGCGTCAAAAGCACCTGTTTATTTATTAAAAAGAATAAGAATGGGGAATATAATAATGCAATATTCTGGTGTGAACAAATACCCCCAAACTTATCTTTTGCTCGTCCTCGAGCAAACTTATTTTTATTCACTAAAATCCTAACCGCACTTTCGCAGGGAAACGCGATTGCACTGAGCACGTGCAACAAGCCGTAAAACCTCTAGGTGTCCCTAGTAGGAGGAGTGTTGTCTCCTGAGGGTTTTCAGCGGATACTACCCACAAAATCCTATCAATTCAACCCATTGACTTTTGTTCTCCAATTAGGTTTTCTAACTAAGAATTCTATTATCATCGACTCGTAAATTATCCACCCATATTTTTCACGCTTCCTCATCATCTAATTTAAGATTATATATATTCTGTAGACTTACTTAGCTTTCGGCATTTCTTAAGTTTTCCTTCTAGGGTTCCATCTCCACTTAGGAATTTCTATCAACTCTATTAAAGATACAAGTTCTATTCTTCATTCCTTTCTCTCATATAAACTCCAATCACATATCCCTACGTGTGTGTTTAAGTTACCCCTACACTTGGAAATTCAAATCAAGCAATCATACTCTCGTCCGCTGTCCAAAGCACTTCTTAATTGGTGAATTTTTAATTGAATTTTGCTTACACATCCTTCATGCGACCGTTAATACTTCTTGAGGTACCAACGACCGATTACAAGATGTGTTTGCACATTAAAGCATAATTCCAAGTCTTGCAACCCAAGGCTTTAGCAGTGACTCCCAAACCAGTTGGTCTAAGGCACTAGGTGATGAAGCACCATCGCTAAGTATTTTTCTATTTTTTGCAGCCTTAAGTAATCACAAAAACCAGTTTTCATTTTTTTTATTCTTTATTCACACTTTTTTTCTTTTATTTTATTCGTACTAAGGACTTTAGACAAGAGCATTTCAAGGTCTCTTCTACTATTCCAAGTTTCAAGGTGCGTGATTGTGCAAATTGTAGGGTATACGTTTTCAGAATCTAGACTTAAGTTAGGAACTATTTTTCAAACTTATACTCTAATAAGAACATCAATACTTTTCCTTCGTTTCGACTTAGCCCAAGAAGTGAACTCAAAATTTGCCTATTTCTAAATAATCTACAAAGACATATACTTTCTACCGTTAAACTTTAAGGAATGTTATTTTTAGGGTTTTTAATTCACTAAGTCTAAGATCTAGTTGTTCCTAGCCAGTTAACCTATTCGTCAAACTCAAGTCAATTAGCCAAAATTGAATACAAATATTTTTATAATTTTTGAAATTTTTCAATTTTTTATGGGTTTTCAAATAAGTATGCAAATGCAAAAATATGTACAAATGAATGCGAAGGAAGAAGACGTACCGAGCATACCCCCAAACTTGAACTTGACAGTATCCTCACTGTCATACTAAACCAAGAGGGTCAAAATATCGGCACTCCCCTGTTTATTTATTTACATTTTTTTTATATTTTTAATGTTTTGAATTTTTTTTATTTTTTATAGAAAAAGAAAACAAAAATATATATACATATATACAACAAGGTTCCCCCCAAACTTAAGCTTGACCTTACACAAGCCAAAAGATAGCACCAACCATTCAAAAATCTTATCGTGGTAATGGTACAGTTGGTGCAAGAAAATGAGAAACACGCGAGACCGTGTGGAAAGAAGAATGGTAGAATATGGTCTCGGTGGGGGGAGAGAAGGGCGGAAAGGAGAAAGAAGGATCGCGCGAACTTGAGAGTGTAAATCGAGTGAATAAATTAGCGCAATATGTGATGATCGATATGTTATAAGTGATTGCGCTAACCTATCAACCCGTCGGGAAATGGGGTCAAATCCCTCAAGATTCGCAAGAAAACATGGGTACGCCGAACTTGGTATAGGAGATGAAAGCGTAACGGTCACTTGTTCGGTCGGAACAATGGGAAAGACGAAAAGGAGTGAATTAGGGATAGTATCTTTCTCACCGTAGTAAACTGTTTCGAACTTGAAAGATTCCATTAATGGTTCGAAACTACTATAATCAACCGAGTCTGATGGCTCATCTGAAAATGTAAAGGACTCAAACTCGGGCGGTGAGTCATCAACATCGTCCGAAAAGGTGAAACACTCATAGGTGTTATCGTCTGTGAGAATTGTGTCAGATTCAAAGGAAAAGGTTTCAAGCTCATAGTCTTCAAGCGGGGTCGGAACGATGGGAAGGAGGGAGCGTGATATAGCAGTCAAAGGTTTAGGAGGATGAATTGGAAAATCAGACACATCAAATAAAAATGATTCAACCTCAATATTATCCTCAAGACTCTCCTCAATACTATCCTCAATATTTAACTCATCCATGCCATTATCATCAAAATTTAGACGCATATGAGATTCGGGAGAAACATTTAATAATTCAGGATGATGATTTGAACATAAAATTTCAAGCAAATCGACAGGTTCATCATCCGAAATATTCCCGGCGTCTATATCCTCAATCAAGTGAAAATCAATTTCTTTAGACACCTCCTCAAAAGCATGGATGTTTATCAATGTAGGTTCTAGAGTGGATGTGTAAAGGTTAAACGGATTAGGTGCGGTTTCACTCGAAAGGGGTTCTTCACAATTTGGCAAATCAAACACTACAAAATCACACAACTCGTTTTTATTTTGAACTTGTATATCATTTAGGACATTCGATGGAAAACTGGAGTTGTGGGCTTCAATTGGGTAAGGGTAGATTTGATTTGGAACTCCTCTCTCATTCTCACTCTGTCCAACTGCCTCCTTATACATTAAAAAATTTTGAGCTAGCGGGACACTAGCTACCTGTTCACTAGGTTGCATAAGAGCGGCCATGGACGCTTCCACATTCCTCATCATTTTATTTGTTGCAGCAATATATGCCTCCAACGACTCTTCTAAACTAGACTTGGGTGGTGAGGGGGTTTCGGTAAAAGATTCGGAATCGTGTGGATATGCAAAACTCCCTAATGGCTGTGTAGAAATAGTGTCTAGTGAGGGTAGTAAGGTCGGGTAGGACTGGTAGGAAGTGGGTGGTAGGACAGGGGTAGGGGCTACATGTGGATAAAAATGTGAATAATCTTGTGGATCCCTAGAACTAGATGTGTAGAGAGGGGTGAAAGATCGGCTGCGAGATTGAGCAATGTGCTCAGCAATGGACATCGGCCTAGGAGTGACAGAAGGACTTGAAGAAGTGGTATCAACATATGTAGGTGGTAAAGGTTGACTCGATTGACACAAAGTGGGTTGAAAAGTAAAACTATTTCTCCTAGACGCCTCTATTTGATCTTTCAAAGATATTTTTGGTAAGGAGGGATCGTCTTTAAATTGACCGAACAAATTGACGTATGACGCAAAATTAGCTTCGGGATACCAAAATTCGGCTAATGATTTATTGTGTGGGGTACCCATGTTAGAAGAAGAAAGGTGACAAGAAGGAAGGTTGGGTAGTGCAAGGATTTATTTGGGGCTAAAAAATTTTGCAAGTTCTATAAAATATTTGTCCTTTTTATTTTCATTTTTCATTGATTTTTTTCATTTGATTGAAAGTGATTTAGCATGTTTGCGCTTTCTAAAAGATAGATCAAAAATATATGTTAACCGCAATCAAGAACGGCGTCGCTTTGCAGCTAGCCGGTGAGTACGGGTCGGTCCACAGGGATTTTGTGAATTTCCTAGTCGCGCTTACGAGTTAATTCCGAAGGGTGTTCGGATTAATTATTAAATCTAAAAACCTAATTAACCTAGGGCAATTATCTAGATCTACTCTTGCTAGGGCTAGGTTTAGAGATGGTTTGGAAATGTAATTAAATCTCACCGCTTTCAATACCCGAATGAAGATCTATGAGGAGTTATGGTAATTATCAATAAAGTGGATTAGATCCGTTCGGGAAGGTGTTCCTTCCTCTAGGTTCTTGTCCTTCCTTTAGAGATCCTTACCCTAACCTCTATGGAAAACATCACACCCGGGCCTTTATACTACGGTATCACCGCTATCTCGAGGGATAGAGTGCCGTAGGGAGCGGTATGTGCATGTATGCATGGAGTCCTATTGTAAATATTTGGTGGGTAAGAAAAGGATGAGAGATCTCATCTCTCAAAATCCTTCCCAAAAGCTAAACCATAAACAAGTTCCTAGGGCATGAAATTAAATCTACCTAGGGCAAGGAATTTAAATCTACACTAAGACAAGAAATTAAATCACTTACAGATGCATCCCTCCAATCATCCATGCAGGGTTGTCAGATCTGAATTTCTGAATGGAGAAGAAACACCGATGCTCTCCAAAAGATTTCTAAATTTTATTCATTAAAGGGAGGCATAAGAAATTACAAGCTTTAGAGTTCTATTTATAGGAAATAGAAACCCTAGGTTACATTTTGATCCGCATGTCTACAATTACAAAAATAGCCCTATGTCAACTAGTCAAAGCCACAAATGAATTTTGGTAAAATAAAATCTTCCTTTTGTCTTCTTAAAAAGGAAGTATTGGGCCTTTCCTTTGTGGGCTCTTCTGTCTTTGGGCTTCCTGGGCTACTTAATTCTTTAATTCTTTCTTTAAAATAGCTTATGTTCTTTTTCAGATTTTCCAGTGAATAATTATGGTGGACTTTTAACCGTGGCTTCGAAATCTTGGACCTTGCATTGCCTTGTACTTTATGAATTTTATCTTTGATGTAGGCTAGTCTTCTGTTTGTTTGTCAAAAGTCCCTTTTTGTATCATCTTTTGTCTTTTTCACTGTTTTCGCTCTAAGAACCTGTAACCTGTAATATGTAGCAGATATGCATCAAAAGCACCTGTTTATTTATAAAACGAATAAGAATGGGGAATATAAAATGCAAAATTATGATATAAACAAATACCCCCAAACTTATCTTTTGCTCGTCCTCGAGCAAACTTATTTTTATTCACTAAAATCCTAACCGCACTTTCGCAGGGAAACACGATTGCACTGAGCACGTGCAACAAGCCGTTAAACCTCTAGGTGTCCCTAGTAGGAGGAGTGTTGTCTCCTGAGGGTTTTCAGCGGATTACACCCACAAAATCCTATCAACTCGGCCCATTGACTTTTGTTCTCCAATTAGGTTTTCTAACAAGGAATTCTATTATCTTTTACTTGTAAATTATCCACCCATATTCTTCACGCATCCTTATCATTTAACTTAAGATTATATACATCCTGTGGACTTACTTAGCTTTCGGCATTTCTTAAGTTTTCCTTCTAGGGTTCCATCTCTACTTAGGAATTTCTATCAACTCTATTAAAGATACAAGTTCTGTTCTTCATTTCTCTCTCATATCTAAATTCCAATCACATACCCCCACGTGTGTGTAAATATCACCCATACACTTGGAAATTCAAATCAAGCAATCGTACTCTCGTCCATTGTCCAAAGCACTTATTAATTAGTGAATTTTTAAATGAAATTTGCTTACACATCCTTCATGCGACCGTTAATACTTCTTGAGGTACCAACAACCGATTACAAGATGCGTTAGTACTTTAAAGCGTACTTCCTAGTTTTGCAACACCCAAGGCTTTAGCAGTGACTCCCAAACCAGTTGGTCTAAGGCACTAGGTGATGAAGCACCCTCGCTAAATATTTTTCTATTTTTTTACAGCCTTAAGTAATCACAAAAACCAGTGTCCATTTTTTTCTCTTTATTCACTTTTTTTTTCTTTTATTTTCTTCGTACCAAGAACTTTAGACAAGAGCATTTCAAGGTCTCTTCTACTATTCCAAGTTTCAAGGTTCGTGATTGTGCAAATTGTAGGGTATACGTTTTCAGAATCTAGACTTAAGCTAGGAAATATTTTAAAACTTATACTCTAATAAGAACATCAATACTCTTCTCTTATTTTGACTTAGCCCAAGAAGTGAACCCAAAATTTGCCTATTTCTAAATAAACTACAAGGCATATACTTTCTACCGTTAAACTTTAAGGAATGTTATTTTTAGGATTTTTAATTCACTAAGTCTAAGATCTAGTTGTTCCTAGCTAGTTAACCTATTTGTCAAACTCAAGTCAATTAGCCAAAATTGAATACATTAATTTTTATAATTTTCGAAATTTTTCAATTTTTATGGGTTTTCAAATAAGTATGCAAATGCAAAAATATATACAAATGAATGCGAAGGAAGAAGACGTACCGAGCATACCCCCAAACTTGAACTTGACAGTGTCCTCACTGTCATGCTAAACCAAGAGGGTCAAAAAACCGGCACTCCCCTGTTTATTTATTTATAATTTTTATATTTTTAATGTTTTGAAATTTTTTTTTTTATAGAAAAGAAAACAAAAAATATATACATATATACAAAGATTCCCCCAAACTTAAGCTTGGCCTTGCACAAGCCAAAAGTTAGCACTAACCATTCAAAAATCTTATCGTGGAAATGGTATAGTTGGTGCAAGAAAATGAGAAGAACGCGAGACCGTGTGGAAAGAAAAATGGTAGAATATGGTCTCGGTGGGGGAGAAGAATGGCGAAAAGAAGAAGGAAGTGGAGTACGATCTTGAGGGTGTAAATTTAGTAAATAAATTAGCGCAGTTTGTGATGACCGATGCGTTAAAAGCGATTGCGCTAACCTATCAACCCGTCGAGAAATGGGGTCAAATCCCTCAAGATTCGCAAGAAAACATGGGTACGCCGAACTTGGTATAGGAGATGAAAACGTAACGGTCATTTGTTCGGTCGGAACAATGGGAAAGACGAAAGGGAGTGAATTAGGGATAGTATCTTTCTCACTGTAGTAAACTGTTTCAAACTTGAAAGATTCCATTAATGGTTCGAAACTACTATAATCAACCGAGTCTGATGGCTCATCTAAAAATGTAAAGGACTCAAACTCGGGCGGTGAGTCATCAATATCGTCCGAAAAAAGTGAAACACTCGTAAGTGTTATCATCTGTGAGATCTGTGTCAGATTCAAAGGAAAAGGTTTCAAGCTCACAGTCTTCAAGCGGGGTCGGAACGATGGGAAGGAGGGAGGGTGATATAACAGTCAAAGGTTGAGGAGGATGAATTGGAAAATCAGACACATCAAATAAAAATGATTCAACCTCAATATTGTCCTTAAGACTCTCCTCAATACTATCCTCAATATTCAACTCATCCATGCCATTATCATCAAAATCTAGACGCATATGAGATTCGGGAGAAACATTTAATAACTCAGGATGATGATTTGAACATAAAATTTCAATTAAATCGACAGGTTCATCATCCGAAATATTCCCGGCGTCTATATCCTCAATCAAGTGAAAATCAATTTCTTTAGACACCTCATCACAAGCATGGATACTTATCGATTTAGGTTCTAGAGTAGAGGTGTAAAGATCGAAAGGATTAAGTGTGGTTTCACTCGAAAGGGGTTCTTCATAATTTGGCAAATCAAACACTACAAAATCGCACAACTCGTTTTTATTTTGAACTTGTGAATCATTTAGGACAATCGATGGAAAACAGGAGTTGTGGGCTTCAATTGGGTAAGGGTAGGTTTGATTTGAAAATGCTCTCTCATTCTCACTCTGTCCAACTGCCGCCTCATACATTGAAAAATTTGGAGCTAGCGGGACACTGGCTACCGTTCACTAGGTTGCATAAGGGCGGCCATGGACGCTTCCACATTCCTCATCATTTTATTTGTTGCAGCAATATATGCCTCCAACGACTCTTCCAAACTAGACTTGGGTGGTGAGGGGGTTTCAGTAAAAGATTCATAATTGTTTGGATATGTGAAACTCCCAAAAGGCTGTGTAGAAACGGTGTCTAGTGAAGGTGGGAAGGTCGGGTATGACTGGTAGGAAGTGGGTGATTGGACAGGGGTAGGGTCAACATATGGATAAAAAGGTGAACAGTCGTGTAGATCCCTAGAACTAGATGAGTGGAGAGGGGTGAAAGATCGACTGCAAGATTGAGCAATATGCTCAGCAATGGACATCGGCCTAGGAGTGACAGAAGGACTTGAAAAAGTGGTATCAACATATGGAAGTGGTGAAGGTTGACTCGGTTGACACCAAGTGGGTTGAAAAGTCAAACTATTTCTCCTAGACGCCTCTATTTGATCTTTCAAACATATTTTTAGCAAGGAAGGATCGTCTTTAAATTGACCGAACAAATTAACGTACGACGCAAAATTAGGTTCGGGATACCAAAGTTCGGCTAATGATTTATTATGTGGGGTACCCATGTTGTAAGAAGAAAGGTGACAAGAAGGAAGGTTGGGTGGTGCAAGGATTTATTTGCAGCTAAAAAATTTTGCAAGTTTCTTTAAAATATTTTCCTTTTTTCCTTTTTCTCTTTATTTCAGACTGTTTGCAGAAAAAAAAAATTTCGATAAAGGGCTTAGACACAAATGTAATCAACTAGAAATGCACAATCAGACCTAGATCTAGGGTCACCTAGGTCTGCTAGACAGCTCCTAACTAGGGCTAGAAATAGGACCTCAAACCGCCTCTTCACCGACAAGTACGGCCAGGTAAGTGGGAAAGAATCACAGTAGTGGGCCTAATTAAAAACCACTAGCCTAGACACCGCAAAGTCAATTAGGATAAACGGTCGATGCCTATACTAGTCCTTTTCCTATTGAGCTCGATATCCTTAGGGCTGAGTCTAGTATTTTTTAATTAGGATATGGTCAATGCAAATACCTTATGTGATTTCTGGGGTCCTGGGAAGGGTGATGAAATCCCCACCCAATCTGAATTGATCAAAAAGCCCCTTAAAGTCCGATTAAAGATATGCAAAACAGTAAATCACTTGCAATCAAAGATTTTTATATTATGCGCGGTGCAAAGAATCCTGCACAAGATTGTTATTTGGAAGGGAAAGGATTTTTGAGCGCAAAGAAATCCTGCAGGCAAATTTATAGAAGATATATCAAGATTTGCAGAGGATGAGAGAGAGAAAACTCACAGAAATATGCAGTAGCAGAACCGGTTTTTTTTTTTTTATCGGGCTCTGCCTTTTTTTTTCAAGCTCTGATTCGACCAGACCGCGGCGGTTCCGCGGCCAAAAGGGGGCTGGCGCGGCGGTTCCGCCGCACTTTGGTCGGTTCGGCTTTTTTTTTTTCTTTCTTTTTTTTTTTTTTTTGGGAAACCAGATCACCGCAGTTAACTTGTAGACTCGGTCCTCCAAATTTCTTCTGTTTCTTGATTGTTGTGATCTTCTGTTGTTCCGATCTGTTTTTTCCTGTTTTGATCTCTGTAGATTTCCAGATCCGATTTTCGTATATCCTGCAAAATTCAAACAACAAAGTATCCCTTCCAAAAATAACAGATGATATATTTTTATATTTTTTGTGATTTTTCAGATTTTTATGATTTTTTTTTTAATTTTGATTAACCCGAAATCGCGAAAAGAAAATTCTACGCCATCCCCGGCAACGGCGCCATTTGATTCGTATGTCAAAAACTATTTCTAAACCGCAATCAAGAACGGCGTCGCTTTGCAGCTAGCCGGTGAGTACGGGTCGGTCCACAGGGATGTTGTGAATCTCCGATTCGTTCTTACGAGTTAATTCCGAAGGGTGTTCGGAGTTGTTATTAAATCTAAAAACCTAAATTATCCTAGGGCAATTATCTAGATCTAAATCTTGCTAGGGTTAGGTTTAGGAATGGTTTGGAAATGTAAATAAATCTCAACGCTTTCTATACCCAGATTAGGATCTAAGAGGAGTTATGGTAATTATCAATAAAGGGGATTAGATCCATTCGGGAAGGTGTTCCTTCCTCTAGGTTCTTGTCCTTCCTTTAGAGATCTTTACCCTAACCTCCATGGAAAATGCGCGCAACTGAGCCTTTATACTACGGTATCACCGCTACCTCGAGGGATAGGGTGCCGTAGGGCGCAGTGTGTGCGTGTATGCATGGAGTCCTATAGATTCTATGTGATGGGTAAGAAAGGGATGAGAGATCTCATCTCTCAAAAGCCCTTCCCAAAGCTAACATTTAAGGCAAGGAATTAAAATCTAAACTAGAACAAGAAATTAAATTACTTACAGATGGATCCCTCCAATCATCCATGCAGGTTTGTCAGATCTGAATTTCTGAATGGAAAAGAAGCACCGATGCTCTCCAAAAGATTTCTAAATTTTATTCATTAAAGGAAGGCATAAAGTTTTACAATATATAGAGTTCTATTTATAGAAAATAGAAACCCTAGATTACATCTTGAACCGCATGTCTAAATTTACAAAAATAGCCTTAGGTTGACTAGTCAAATCCGCCTCACAATTTGGTAAAAATTAATTCCACTGTTTCCTTAAGCCCGCCGCGGAACCGCGGCCCAAGGCCTGGTTTGGCCGCGGTTCCGCGGCCAAAAAGTAGAATTGTTTCATGTTCTTTCTTGTGATGGCTTCTTATGACTTGTACTTCCTATTTCTTCAGGTCTTTTTGCAGATTGTTTTCTCGTTCTCTTCCAGATCTTTCCAGTGAATATTGTAGTGGACCTTTACTGTTTCTTCGTGTCGCTGCCTTTATACTCGGTGAACTGTCGTTCATTGTTCCTCAACATGTAGACGCGATCAATATTTCACCATTTATCATTCGTAGTCTCACTTTTGCATTGTCTTTTCATTGTTTTCACTGTTTTAGATCCAAGAACCTGTAACCTGTAATATGTAGCAGACATGCGTCAAAAGCACCTGTTTATTTATTAAAAAGAATAAGAATGGGGAATATGATAATGCAATATTCTGGTGTGAACAGAACCCGTTCGGGATGGTGCGGTTTATCGCACATCCTCGGGTTTAATAGTGCGAGATTCAGACCTCCGCAAGAAGCATTCGGTCTCGAAAGATTTAAAATACGACATCTTAAGAAAATAAGATTTCTAGAATATAAAATATTTATTAAAATTATTTTTGTATAAATATATGTATATTTATCATTAAAATATCTATTTTGTTACGATATAAATATTCCACCTTTTTCTACAAATCACAAGAATCAATTTTACATTAAAATACCATAAATTCCACATAAATCAATATTACAAATAAATACCTTTATTTATGAAACTAGGATATTTTCACTAGAAATATCCCAATATAAAATCCACCTTCATTACAACTCTAAAGACGAATAACGAATACTTGAGCTGTATTTTGAAAAGTATATAAAAAGTAATTTTACATAAAAACCCCTCAAGTTTTACAAATTACCCTAAGGACCCTAGCAATTATAGGTTTAAGAAATAATCAAGACTTCGATTTACATTTCTAATTGTCTGACTCGGGTTTGAGTCTGATTAATCTGACTTGAATATGATTCAAGTCAATCTACAATCTGCAATTTTCAACATGAATCCACTAAGTCTAATTATCAACCTATACAACTTGACTGAACCGAACCATGGATATACATTCCACTTACATGGTTCTCCAGTTATTCCATTTACATGATTCTACGGTTACATCCGTTTACTGATATCATGGTTTCGGTCAGTTTTTCAGTTATGCACTCAATTCAATTTACAGTACAAAACAATACAAATAAAACACTACGGGGTTTAAGAGGTAGATTGGTACGGAAGGAGTTAAAAGTGGCACGAGGCGGTAAGATTAAGACACCTAACCTATATTCCGTTGTTGTTGTACCGTGGCTTAACGGTTCATTGTACATTCCGTTTGCCGTGGTCTCTAGCATATAGAGACCCCTCTCGTATACACCGGCATCCTTCTGTACCAAGCTACAAACAACAGCGTTAACACGACATTACTACAAGATAATACAACTTTAAAAGATACCTCCTTATTCTGTCTATTATACTTTCCTATTATCTTTGGGACTTACCGAGCGACCTGTTCGCTGACAACATTCTATTCTTTCTTCTTTGAATGTTGTCAGGTGGTTTGGACCCGGCAGAGATCGAGCCATCTGCAGGAGACTTGGAGCAGTTTGCTGAAGAACCAGAGCTCTAGTTTCATTGTACATTTTCCATTTAGTACTTTTCATTTCCTGTTATGCCATTGTTTAGGCATCGTTTTATTTCAGTTGTATTTCCTTTTCATGTATTGTACAAAAGAATGTTAATAAATAAACGTTGTTGTTTTTATTATATCTTGTCTCTTGTGTATTTATTTTTATATTGCTTAGATACGCTTAGCGTATGTACTTCTGAGTATATACGTAGCGGACCAGTCCCGTCCCATTCGCCGTATACCGGGATGCAGTGCGTGACAGGTTTTGTTGGTGGCCCATGCAGGTCAGAGCTGTATGAAACTCTATCATGCAGTTCTGTTCTGCGTGAACAACCTAAGCAATATAACACAAGAACCAGCAACTAAAACATTCTTTACAATTCATGTTCCTTGAATCTTACAATTTCATATTCCTTAAATCTTATCATTTCATGTACTTGAATCTGTCCTAACCCAAATTTTTCTTCAAGGTTATGGATTCCCCGAACAACACCAGCACCAACGTCAACAACACACCTCCACCTCCACTATTAATCGTTCCTGCTGTTCCTGCGCCACCCACCGAGCAAACCGTGCTACTTGAGGCGATCTGCAGCCTTCTTGAGGGACAACAACAACTCCTGAACCGTCCCGAGACTGACGCATCTGGGGTAAAGCAATTCAGGGCTTTACATCCCAAGCAGTTCTCCGGAAAAGGAAGCCCACTTGAAGCTGAGTAATGGGCACAGAGCATAGAGGATGATCTGGCGGCAGCACAAGTGCCAGACATAGCTTGGGTCCGTGTGGCGAAACTGCAACTCACGGACAATGCTAGCAACTGGTGGAAGGCGGAAGAAAGCCGTCTTGTACAGCCTATTGAATGGAAGACTTTTCGCGAGAAGTTCGACGCGAAGTACTTCCCTGTGACTGCCGGGTTTGCCATGGAGCAGCAGTTCATTCATCTGCAACAAAGTTCGATGTGGGACAAGTCAGTGGATGAATATGACGCTGAATTCACCATGCTAAGTCGGTAAGATATGTCACAGTATTTCAAATTTCTAAAATATCACATACTACACAGCTAACACAATCCTTTAAACAGATTCGCGGCACACTTGATACCGACGGACGAGATCAGAGCCCATCGCTTTCAACAAGGTTTGGACACGGAAATTCTGGCTGCACTAGCCACAGGGAAATTTCCGGCTCATGAGGAAGCTCTGGAAGCTGCCTGCAGTTATGAGGCAGTGATAAAAGCAAGGGGCAGACCTCAGTCTGCAGGAGTTAAGCGTCCTGCTAACCAGATGGCAGGAGGAGCCTCGTCCAGGCCACCTTTTGTGCCAAGGCGACCCGGATTACCGAACCATCGTCCCAGCCCAGCCTTTTGTACCTACTGCAAAAGAGCCGGACATATGATGAAAGACTGCCGGTAAGCCAACCGTCTTTGCTTAGTCTGCAGCTCAGCTACTCATGATAATGGGTCTTGTCCTTAAAGGCAAAACCCAGTTGTTGCACCCAATCCAGCAAACAATTACCCACAGCGCCCAGCCATCCAAGCCCCTGCTCCAAGACCTGCACTACCCAGAGGACCATAAACTGCACCACCTCCTCGTTAGTTCCATCAAGCTCAAAGGAACGTTCCGAGGAATGCTCCTCAGGCCAGGAGGAATGTACCAAGGCGCCAGGATTTCACTATGTCAGTGGAAGAAGCTGAGGCCACTGGCCAAGTCATCACTGGTAAACTTTTCTTCTCAAACTTTTCTTTTAGTCTTGTTTATCTACACACTTTCCCTATACCAAAAACATATCTCACATACCTTAGGTACAATTTTAGTAGCCTCACTACATGCACTAGCACTGTTTGATACTGGAGCATCCCACTGTTTTATGTCACAACGGTTCGTCCGAACCCATGCGATTCAAGTCTCACCACTTGTATCCAGCTGGAATGTCAGTTCAGGAAATGGCGTTCTAAAGGCAACTATGGGATACAGCTTGTGTCCAGTCGTCGTCTGCAGCAGAGAGTTTTATGCTAACTTCAAAGTACTTGACATACCGAACTTCGATATAGTTCTAGGAATGGATTGGCTTGGAACTTTTTATGCTACCATCGACTGTCATCAAAGGAGGGTAGTATTCGAGATTCCAGACCATCCGGTCTTCTATTTCAAAAGCGGAGACCGTACCCTGGAGCCAAGTACCTACAAAGCAAAGCCAAGAGAAGCAGTAGTTGCAGCAGCTCAAGTGGAGGAAGAATCAAGACCAGAGGTAGTTCGAGAGTTCGACGATGTATTTCCTGACGATATATCAGGTTTGCGTCCCGATCGAGCTCTTGAATTCAGTATTGATTTAGTACCAGGAGCACAACCGGTGATCAAAGCATCTTATAGATTAAGTCCGGAAGGTTTGAAGGAAGTCCAAACCCAGTTGGACGAATTATTGGCGAAAGGATGGATTCGTCCCAGCACTTCAAGTTGGGGAGCACCTGTACTACTTGTGAAGAAGAAGGAATGTTCATACAGAATGTGCATCGATTATAGAGCCTTGAACGAAGTCACTATAAAGAACAAGTATCCACTCCCACGCATCGATGATTTATTCGATCAGCTAAGTGGATCTTGTGTGTTCTCTAAATTGGATCTTCGTTCAGGTTATCATCAAGTGAAGGTCAAGGAAGCTGATATTCACAAAACAGCTTTCAGAACTCGCTATGGACATTACGAATTTCTAGTGATACCATTTGGAGTGACCAATGCACCAGCAATATTCATGAACCTAATGAATCAAGTTTTCCGGGAGTACTTAGACAGGTTTGTTGTCATCTTCATCGACGACATCCTGGTGTATTCTAAGAGTCGGAAAGAGCATGCAGAGCACCTACGAATTGTCCTGGAAACTCTTCGACAACATAAGCTCTATACCAAGTACAGCAAGTGCGAGTTTTGGCTAAAGCAAGTTGGATTTCTTGGACATATAGTATCAGGAGAAGGAATTTCTGTGGATCCAGCAAAAGTTTCAGCAGTTAGCGAATGGCCTACACCAAAGTCAGTGAAGGACATTCGAAGTTTCTTGGGTTTAGCTGGATATTACAGAAGGTTCATTGAAGTCTTTTCAAAGATAGCAACACCCCTGACCAAGCTCACACGTAAAGATGAGGAATTTGTGTGGTCAGAAGCATGCGAACAAGCTTTCGTAGAACTCAAGTCAAGGTTGACATCAGCACCTATTCTCGTAATACCGGATCAATCTGGAGGATTCGAAGTGCATTGTGATGCATCCGGTAAGGGATTAGGATGTGTTCTACATCAGCACGGTAAGGTTGTGGTTTATACTTCAAGACAACTGAAGACTCATGAGCGCAATTATCCGACGCGTGACCTGGAGTTGGCAGCCATCATCTTTGCTCTCAAGAGTTGGCGCCATTATCTACTTGGTGAACGAGTGAACATCTACACAGATCATAAAAGTCTGAAGTACGTGTTTACTCAGAAGGAGTTGAATATGCGGAAGAGAAGATGGTTAGAACTCATGGTGGACTTTGACATCAACTTGCAATATCACCCAGAGAAGGTGAACGTAGTACCTGATACTCTTAGTCGCCAACCATTAGCAATGAATCTCACCGCTCAGTGGAAGCTTCAACAAGACTTGAATCAGATGGAAATTGAAGTGGTCATGCCAGGTAACGCTTCAAGTTTGATGAATTTAAAAGTTCAATCAACCATTGTCAATCAGATCAAGGCAGCTCAAGCAAGTGATGCTAAGTTGCAAAGGGTCAGAGAACAAGTGGAGAATGGACTCAGAACAGATTTCATCATCCATGAAGACGGATCTTTGAGATACGGCAGCAGATTGTGTGTACCAAAAGGTCCTGTACGGAAAGAGTTAATGAAGGAAGCTCACAACTCTCCCTACTCAGTACATCCTGGAGGTACTAAAATGTACAAAGATCTACGTCAGAATTATTGGTGGCATGGAATGAAGCGTGAAGTAGCCAGAAGCATCGCAAAATGTTTGGTTTGTCAGCAAGTAAAGGCTGAACATCACAGGACAGTTGGACTACTTCAACCGTTACCGATCCCAGAATGGAAGTGGCAACACATCACGATGGATTTTGTGACTGCTCTCCCTCGCAGCACAAAGGGTAAAGATGCTATATGGGTCATTATGGATCGACTCACGAAGTCGGCTCACTTCATCCCATTTCGGATTGGCCAATCAACTGAGGCACTAGCAAAGAAGTACATGGAGGTAATGATCTATTTAAGATTTAAACTCTTCATAATGTACTATCTCTGATACCCATGAACTCATACAGGAAATTATGAAACTTCATGGAGTACCGGTCTGCATTGTCTCCGATCGTGACACCAGGTTCCGATCGCAATTTTGGCAGAGTCTGCAAGTAAGCTTGGGAACAAGTCCGAACTTCAGCACGGCTTATCATCCACAAATAGATGGTCAGTCTAAGCGAACTATTCAGATCTTGAAAGATATGCTCAGAGCGTGTATGCTAGACTTCAAAGGATCATGGGAAGATCACCTACATCTTGTGGAGTTCGCGTACAATAACAGCTGCCAAGCAAGCATAGGAATGGCACCTTTTGCAGTATTGTATGGAAGAAAGTGTCAATCACCATTAAGTTGGGACGACATCGGGGATAAGGAACTCCTTGGACCAGAGATGATAGTAGCGACCGTTGATGTGGTTCGTACTATCAGGGAAAGAATGCGCATAGCCCAAGATCGACAGAAACACTGGGCTGATGCGAAGAGACGACACTTGGAGTTCCAGCCAGGAGATCACGTATTCTTGAAGATATCTCCGAACTGCGAAGTGATCCAATTTCGAAGACGGGGTAAATTAAGTCCGTGATACATTGGACCGTTCGACATACTCGAACGAGTCGGTGAAGTGGCATACCGCTTAGCGCTTCCACCCTCATTGGAAGAAGTGCATAATGTGTTCCATATATCCCAACTCAGAAAGTATGTGAGTGACCCCAGCCATGTTCTTGATCATTCCGAGCTCACTATACAGCCCGACTTGTCTTGTGAGCAACAGCCTGTGGAGATCCTGGATAGGAAAGTGAAGACACTTCGGAACAAGGAAGTTAACTTGGTCTGAGTAATGTGGAGGAAAGACACTCTAGGAGAATCCACTTGGGAAAAGGAAGATGAAATGCGTGCAAGATATCCTCATCTCTTTGTAAACTAGTCTTCAAATAAAAGTTGTAAATTTCGAGAACGAAATTTTTGTAAGGAGGGTAGACTGTAACAACGCTATTTTTAGTGTACATAAATTTGATTTAAATTTGAAGTATACTTGGGGTATTTAATATTGCTGTTACCACTTTAAGTATTTGTTTCACACAATAATTACAAGAAAGAGCTTGTGGCTCATTGGTAATACCTTGCACTGCTGAACCAAGCCACCAGAGTTCAAATCCCATACCCCACATTATTTTTAATATTGATTTTTTTTAAAACCTTTAGAATACCAAGAGTTTACACGTGCATATCTCACAAAAACCCCACTACACCCAAAGATGTAACATTTCCAAGAGTTAGATGAACCGTCAGATGGGATCCTGGCCGCCTGACTCGGCCGGGAATCAGCCAAATCGGCCTTGACTCGGTCTGACTCAGTCCTCAGACTGAGTCACGGCCGAGTCGGCCGATTCCGGCGACGGCCCCAACATGAAAGTTGTGTCTTTTCATATTCCCTATGCACCTGCAAAATTTCAGCCTCAGACCACTTCCAGAGCTCTTTTAAAACCCTAATTACTCCACTTTTAATACATATTTTATACATTTTATCACATTTTTCATTTTAACCTTTCATCTACCCTAACCCTAGTCTACCCTATAAATACACCCCCTACCCTCTACCCTCTCACCCCAAAATTCTGAGCCCACTCTCTCAAAAATTTTCCAAGGGTCGTGTACTTTGAAAACAAGCTGGAGGCGAAGCTCCGACGAATTCCCGGCGGAACTTCCGGCGACCGTTTTAAGGAACTACCGGCGACGACGCAATACATCGGCGATCCCTCTAGTTCTCTCTCACTTCCTTGTTTAATCTAAAACCCGTAAGTCCCTTTCTATCTCTCTTTTCCATTCTCAAAATACGAAATTACAAAACCCGACGGAATCGGAACAAATCTGATTTCCGATTCGGTTTTCTATAAAATTCCACTTCTCAGTAATACAATCATACCTAAACTTTCTCTTGTTGACTATTAAATACTAATCAAACAATTTGATCAAGTTTCATCACATGAAATGATAGCTTTTTCAATTTATCGTATTTTTCACTTAAATACCACATTGTTTCAATCCTTCATTTAACCCCATCAAACTTGCTATACATTTAAAGTAGATCACGAGGCAACGACCTACCTCCTCACACACTCGTATGCAACACCCCCGAGAACCTAGAATACGAGAAAAATAAACATTTTCATTTAAATACCATATATTTAATAAAACCATTTCTAAAAGATTTAGTTTTGATATACTTTTTAAAGAAGTACCACTTATTATGAAAATACGATAAGTTGTGGATATCGGTCGTTTATCTAAACCTGACTTTATGGTATCTAGGCTAGGCAAGTGAGAAAGGTAACTTTAAAAGGCCCGACTCACGGTGATTCGTGAGCGGATCCCTCCTTTCCTCACTTGTACTTATCTGGCCACAATTGACGGTGAAGAGGCGATTTGAGGCATCTCACAACTTGTCGTCTGGACCAGTTAGGAATAGACTAGTTGACTTAGGAGAATCTAGAATATATAATACGGAAAATATACACCTTTACAAATAAATACCATTTACTTCATAAAACCCTTTTCTAAAGGATTTAGTATTTACAATCTTTGCAAAGCGCCGCTACAACCCACTTTGGGGAACCCGTTCGGGATGGTGCGGTTTATCGCACATTCTCGGGCTTAGTAGTGCGAGATTCAGACCTCCGCAAGGAGCATTCGGTCTCGAAAGATTTAAAATACGACATCTTAAGAAAATGAGATTTCTAGAATATAAAATATTTATTAAAATTATTTTTGTAGAAATATATGTATATTTATCATTAAAATATCTATTTTGTTAAGATATAAATATTCCACCTTTTTCTACAAATCACAAGAATCAATTTTACATTTAAATACCATAAATTCCACATAAATCAATATTACAAATAAATACCTTTATTTATGAAACTAGGATATTTTCACTAGAAATGTCCCAATATAAAATCCACCTTCATTACAACTCTAAAGACGAATACCGAATACTTGAGGTGTATTTTGAAAAGTATATAAAAAGTAATTTTACATAAAACCCCCTCAAGTTTTACAAATTATCCTAAGGACCCTAGCAATTATAGGTTTAAGAAATAATCAAGATTTCGATTTACATTTCTAATTGTCTGACTCGGGTTTGAGTCTGATTAATCTGACTTGAATATGATTCAAGTCAATCTACAATCTGCAATCTTCAACATGAATCCACAAGTCCAATTATCAACCTATACAACTTGACTGAACCGAACCAGGGATATACATTCCACTTACGTGGTTCTCCAGTTATTCCATTTACATGATTTTACGGTTACATCCGTTTACTGATATCATGGTTTCGGTCAGCCTTTCAATTATACACTCGATTCAATTTACAGTACAAAACAATACAAATAAAACACTACGTGGTTTAAGGGGTAGATTGGTACGGAAGGTGTTAAAAATGGCACGACGCGGTAAGATTAAGACACCTAACCTATATTCCGTTGTTGTACCGTGGCTTAACGGTTCCTTGTACATTCCGTTTGCCCTGATCTCTAGCATATTGAGACCCCTCTCGTATACACTGGCATCCTTCTGTACCAAGCTATAAACAACAGCGTTAACACGACATTACTACAAGATAATACAACTTTAAAAGATACCTTCTTATTCTGTCTATTATACTTTCCTCTTATCTTTGGGACTTACCGAACGACCTGTTCGCTGACGACATTCTATTCTTTCTTCTTTGAATGTCGTCAGGTGGTTTGGATCCGGCAGAGATCGAGCCATCTGCAGAAGACTTGGAGCAGATTGCTGAAGAACCAGAGCTCTAGTTTCATTGTACATTTTCCATTTAGTACTTTTCATTTCCTGTTATGCCATTGTTTAGGCATCGTTTTATTTCAGTTGTATTTCCTTTTCATGTATTGTATAAAAGAATGTTAATAAATAAAAGTTGCTATTTTTATTATATCTTGTCTCTTGTGTATTTATTTTTATATTGCTTAGATACACTTAGCGTATGTACTTCTGAGTATATACGTAGCGGACCAGTCCCATCCCCTTCGCCGTATACCGGGGAGCGGGGCGTGACATATAACAAATATAAGATGGTTATGAATTGAAAGGTCTTGAAAGAGAATAGGGAAGAGATTTACTAGTGATAACCTGACCTGTAGCCTCTTCGACCGACATAGTGAATGCTTGGCGTTGCTGCACTTTCTTCTGTGCCTGGTTAAACACTCGGCATTGGGGTTGAGTGGTCTGGGTGCGGGGAGTTGGAACTGGTAAAGCTAACCGGGTAGGAGGAGCTTGGATCGCCGGTCTAGCTGGAGGGTTATTGGGTCCTCGGTTCTGAGGGCATGTTCCAATGGCGCGAGTAGAAGACCCATAGGTCAGGCACAAATTGTTCTCGCTGCGACAGTTTTTCATAAGATGCCCTGTTCTTTTGCAGTAGATGCAAAAGTATGGTCTGCTGTTGGCGAACGAACCTACTGGCCTCCGAGATGGTCCGTTAAAAACTGGCCTGGAAGAGGCCCCTCCTATGATCTGGTGCACAGGGCGTTTCACACCGGCAATCTGCGGCCTGCCTTTCTTCTTCACAACTGCCTCATAGCGTCGGGCAACCTTCAAAGCAAGCTCATGGGTTGGGAAATCCCCTGTAGCGAGTGCAGCTTGGATTTCAGAGTCTAACCCTTGCTGAAATCGTCGTGCCCGGATTTCAACAGTGGGAATAAGATGTGCCGCAAACCTGTTACGACCTTGTGTTAGCAGTGTAGTAAGTGATATCAAAAAATTGAATTTGAGACAATATTTTACCTACTGAGTATGGTAAACTCAGCATCATATTCATCCACCGACTTGACCCACATCGAGCCTTGCTGTAAATGAATGAATTGCTGCTCCATGTCAAAGCGGGCAGTTTCCGGGAAGTACTTGGTGTTTACCGCCGAAAGACGCGACCGGAACGTTAGGACGTCTGGCGTGAATTTTGGGGGCAGATGCTATTTGGTTTTATCTGTCCACCTCTCCGAAAATGCCAAGTTGATTTATGGCACTGTGTATCGAAGGTTTAGACGGATATGGCCGTTGTAGCTGACTTCGTCAGATTCCCCCTCATTGGCGAGGGGTTTTTGATTGTGAGGACGCTCTTCCCTGCAGGCGCAAGCCCCTGCAGTTAATTACGTTACCGCGTAGTGATAACCACTTTCTCCTGCTCCAGATGTTCACTTCGTGTCGTGTGTGTTTGTTTTAATTTTGGTTTCCCGTGATTGTATACATAGACTAATTTGTGTTGCCGCCGTAGGGCGTGGATTAGTCCAAATCCGTATTTTCTTAGATTTGGGTTTGGGTTGGTTTAAGGATCATTAATCTCGTTTGAGATTAAGGTCAACTTGAATGTTTGTTGA
Source organism: Agapanthus africanus (assembly GCA_030015575.1). Classification (NCBI taxonomy): domain Eukaryota; kingdom Viridiplantae; phylum Streptophyta; class Magnoliopsida; order Asparagales; family Amaryllidaceae; genus Agapanthus; species Agapanthus africanus. The sequence goes on along the minus strand of CM057343.1, from coordinate 483,678,974 downwards.
AGATACATTAGTCTAATTTTAGACTAAGATCTACTCAACGGGGGTTCAGGATCATTTTTGATCCAACAAAAGAGCATTTGGGCTTTATCGTTTTAGTTTAGGGACGTTGCGGTCCATTGGGTTTAAGGACATCATAGTCCGTGTTTAAAGTCATCATAGTCTATAGGGTTTAAAGACATCATAGTCTGTGTTTAAAGACATCATAGTCTACAGGGTTTTAAGACATCATAGCCTGCAGGGTTTAAAGGAATCATAGTCTATAGGGTTTTGGTTTAACAGTTTGGGGATGCGCCAAAAGTTATTGGTTATCGGGACCCTCCATCTCTCTGAAGACGTTGAAGAATTACAACGATATGTATCAGAGGTATGAAGAGATGTATCCTTAAACCAGATTTCAGATTGAAGAGTCATCAATCATGAGCATGGAGGCTCGGTTTATTTAGAGATTTAATCTCAGGAAAGACTTAGCCAATCTGGGGTTGAAGTTGGCCTCTTATAGTGTTAAACACTAGTGTATGCTCAGTGTCCACGTGCTCCCACGTGATATTCTAAGGCAGTGTTAAACACTGAGATCTAGGATGCTCATGTGTGGTACGTGAGGCGCCATAACAGTGTTAAAACACTAAAAGTTGGGGCACTCACGTGTGGCACGTGAGGCGCCATAGCAGTGTTAAACACTGAAAGTTGGGGCTCACGTGTGGCACGTGAGGCGCTTTAGCAGTATTGAACACTGAAAGTTGGGGCTCACGTGTGGCACGTGAGGCGCTTAGAGTTGGGCGCTGCCTCTTTTATTCTCTTATTCTTTTACAAGTGCTAAGCACTGTTAGGGGGTCACGTGGGATCATGTGAGGTGCGCCAAAAATAGGGTTTATTCCCTTTTCTCTTTTATAAGTGCTGAGCACTTCTCAGAGGTCACGTGAGGCGCCCCAAAAATAGTGTTTATTCCCTTTTATCTTTTATAAGTGCTAAGCACTTCTCAGGGGTCACGTGGGGTCACGTGGCTAGATCTCAGTCTTTCCTTTTTGCTCCTCAGAGGTGCTCACGTGGGAACGTGATCTGTTACGTAACATTTGAACGCTAATGAATCATCAGGCTGTTCTTCTATGGTTCCGAGGAATCAAGTTCTCCTTTTGTTCTTTACAGGGATTAAATTCTTTTTAAAGGGTTAAACCCTAGTTTCGAGGAATTAAATCCCTATATGTTTTATAAGAGTTAAACTTTTTTGGATTCAGTTCTTTCCCCTAGATTTTGAATCTGCATGACAGAATCTCCCCGACAACTTGTGGAGAGATCTGCTTCTGCAGATCTTAACCAGAGGAAGAACTAAGTTCTTTGAGAAGAGTTAAACTCTTGGTTTGAGAATTAAATTCTCTTTTTGTGGGAGCTTTTGGGAGTCGTTCCTCTTATTTAGAGAATTAAATTCTCTCTATATTTTTCTCCCCCTCCCTCCGTGTGTGTATCCCCTCCTCTCCTTGCTCCTATTTATATGAGAAGAAAAATAATCAATTTGTTAAAGAAATCCCTCATTGAGAGATCATGATTGATTTCATGATCTTTTAGATCAATCGGTGAATTTATTCACCGTTGGATTTTTAATCCAAAGGCTCTCTGTTTAACAGAGAAGATTTTTTGTTTGTTTAACAAGATTATGAATATCTTGTTAGTTTTAATAAGATTAGAATTTTATTCTATCATAACAAGATCAGAAATATATTTTCTTAATATAGAATTTAATTCTATCATATAGATATCTCGTTAATATAATAAGATTAGAATTTTATTCTAACATAGAATTTTGATCATATGAATATCTTGTTTATTTAACAAGATTAGGAAAATATTTTCATATGATAGAATTTTATTCTACCAGATGATCACTGTTGGATCTTTGATCCAAAGGTCCTCTGCTTAACAGAGAAGATCTTTTTAGTTTGAGAAAGATCGGGAAAATATTTTCCAAAATAGAATTTAATTCTAGAATTTGACAGGAGCATTTTAAATTGGGGCGCTCACATGCTTTACATGTGAGAGGCAAGAGAACTCATGTGTTTAACACGTGACCCCTGCTGTGGGTTTTGGCATGTTTATATTCAGCGCTCATATGCTTTGCATATGAGCACTCACGTGTTTTACACGTGAGGCCTGTTTGGCCATTGGTAATTTATGTTCAGCGCTTATATGTTTTGCATATAAGTGCTCACGTGTTTTACACATGAGGCCTGTTTGGCCCTTTAAGTTTATTTTATTCAGTGCTCATATGCATATGAGCGCTCACGTGTTTAGCATGTGATGCCTGTTTGGCCCTTAATTATTTTATTCAGCGCTCATACGCTTTGCATATGAACGCTCACGTGTTTTACACGTGAGGCCAAATTTTAAGGACTCTCCCCCCTTTTTATAAGGGAACAAGTAGCTTTTGGCCAAAAATTTTGGCGGGAACAAATGCCCTCCACTACTTTGCCCACGTAAGCATGTACGTAGGTGAAGTAGTGCAGAGTTATGCATGGCAATAGAATTGAGGGCTTAGGGGACAAGTTTAGAGTCCTTGTAGCCTAAGACTTTTATCGAGACGAGTCGAGAAGTTCTCGCAGGAACGTTATTTTCCCTACGAGTCGAGAAGTTCTCGAAAGGAACGTTATTTTCCCTACGAGTCGAGATGAGTCAAGAAGTTCTCGCAAGGACATTATTTTCCTTACGAGTCAAGACGAATCGAGAAGTTCTTACAAGGACATTATTTTCCCTACGAGTCGAAACGAATCGAGAAGTTCTCGTAAGGACACTAATTTCCTCACGAGTCGAATCGAATCGAGAAGTTCTCACAAGGTCACTAATTTCCTTACGAGTCAAGACGAATCGAGAAGTTCTCGCAAGGACACTAATTTTCTTATGAGTCGAAACGAATCGAGAAGCGATGGCTTAGGAAACAGGTTCAAATCTGCCGCCTAAGACTTTTCAATTTTATGAGCCGTGATGGTCTCATAAAAGAATTTTCTCCCTACGAGTCGAGAGGATCCCGTAGGTGTATTTTCTTCTTAGGAGTCGTGAGGACTCCTGAGTGTGTTATCTCTTGAGAGTCGTAAGGATCTCACAAGAGAATTTTTCCCTCTTTCAAGTCGAAAGGACTTGTAAGTGGTTGTTTCCCTCCTTTTCGATATTCGACTTCGGAGAGTGTGGCCCATAGATAGTCCATCTTGACCTCTTTGTAGGGCAGTGATGACTTAGGAGACAGGGTTAGGATCTGCCACCTAAGACTTTTCAACTTTATGAGCCATGAGGGTCTCATAAAGACTTTTCTCCCTACGGGTCGAGAGGATCCCGTAGGTGTATTTTCTCCTTAGGGGTCGTGAGGATTCCTAAGTGCGTTTTCTCTTGAGAGTCGTAAGGATCTCATAAGAGAATTTTCTTTTCATGCGTGGGGACACTAATTTCCCTGCAGGTCGAGACGAATCGATAGATTCTCGCAAAGACACTGATTTCCTTGTGGGTCGAAACGAATTGAGAGATTCTCGCCAAGGACACTGATTTCCCTGAATCGAGAGGTTTATGCCAAGGACACTGATTTCCCTGGGGGTCGAGACGAATCGAGAGATTCTTGCAAAGACACTGATTTCCTTGCAGGTAGAAACGAATCGAGAGGTTCCTGCAAAGACACCGATTTCCTTGCGGGTAGAAACGAATCGAGAGGTTCCTGCAAAGACACCGATTTCCTTGCGGGTCGAAACGAATCGAAAGATTCCTGCAAAGACATTGTTTTTCTTGCGGGTCGAAACGAATCGATGTTCTCGCTAAGGACTCTGATTTTCCTGAATCGAGAGGTTTTTGCCAAGGACACTGATTTCCCTGGGGTTCGAGGCGAATCGAGAGATTCCTGCAAAGACACTGATTTCCTTGCAGGTCGAAACGAATCAAGAGGTTCCTGCAAATACATTGATTTCCTTGCGGGTCGAAATGAATCGAGAGATTTCTGCAAAGACCCTGATTTCCCTACGGGTTGAAACGAATCAAAAGATTCTCGCCAAGGACGCTGATTTCCCTGAACTGAGAGATTTTTGCCAAGGACACTAATTTCCCTGAGGTCGAGACGAATCGAGAGATTCCTGCAAAGACACTGATTTTCCTGCGGAGCGAAACGAATCAAGAGGTTCTCGCCAAGGATGCTGATTTCCCTGAATCGAGAGGTTTTGCCAAGGACACTGATTTCCTTGGGGGTCGAGACAAATTGGGAGATTCCTGCAAAGACACTGATTTCCTTACGGGTTGAAACAAATCGAGAGATTCTCGCCAAGGACACCGATTTCCCTGAACCGAGAAATTTTTCCCAAGGACACTGATTTCCCTGGGGTCGAGACAAATTAAGAGATTCCTATAAAGACACTGATTTCCCTGCGGGTCGAAACGAATCGAGAGATTCTCGCCAAGGACGCTGATTTCCCTGAACCGAGAGATTTTTGCCAAGGACACTGATTTCCCTAAGGTCGAGACGAATCGAGAAATTCCTGCAAAGACACTGATTTCCCTACGGGTTGAAACGAATCGAGAGATTCTCGCCAAAGACGCTGATTTCCCTGAACTGAGAGATTTTTGCCAAGGACACTGATTTCCCTGAGGTCGAGACGAATCGAGAGATTCGTGCAAAGACACTGATTTCCCTGCGGGGCGAAACGAATCGAGAGGTTCTATCCAAGAACGCTGATTTCCCTGAATCGAGAAGTTTTTGCCAAGGACACTGATTTCCCTGGCAGTTGAGACGAATCGGGAGATTCCTGCAAAGACACTGATTTCCTTGCGGGTCGAAATGAATCGAGAGGTTCTCGCCAAGGACGCTGATTTTCCTGAATCGAGAGGTTCTCTCCAAGGACGCCTATTTCCCAGAATCGAGGTTTTTGCCAAGGATACTGATTTTCTTATGGGTCGAAACGAATCGAGAGATTCCTGCAAAGACACTGATTTCCTTGCGGGTCGAAACGAATCGAGAGGTTCTCGCCAAGAACGTTGATTTCCCTGAATCGAGAGCTTGTTCCAACGGGTAGAACATGACATGTGACTTATGATTTGTTGGCCAAAGTCAAGGTCATAAGAGCATGGGGCAAAAATCCACATCGGGAGTTTCAAAAGAAACTAAAACTTGCTAGCGCTGCATACCATTTGGAGTGTGATAATTCTGGTAGGATTCCTTCAGTTTTGTCACGCGATGATATTTGGATCCCGATCCTACTGTGAGTATATGATACTCCTCGGGAATTTTCTCACTTAACGATCAATGCTATAAACCTAGTAGGTGTTTAGAAAGGTGTTAGCGGGGCTACGCCCCCAGGAAAAAGAGGTTATTTAATTAAGGAACTTCGCGAAAGCGTTGGAAAACCTCCCTCGAAGTGCCAATACTGTCCTGGCTGAACAGTTAAGCAAGTATTGTACGGTGAGATTGATCCCGACTAATTCTTTCTTTTTGGTTTGAGGAGGGATTCGAGAGACAGTGGGAGCCATCCTGTTTAGACAAATTAAAAACCACTCTAAACTTGCAAGAGCATCATGCTAAAGTGTTTCTTCTCTCTCTCCTAATTGCAGCGACCAAACATCATGACTGGACTTAAGTTACTACTAGATAAAAACATACTGACAGGGCCAAACTACAGAGATTGGCTCAGGAATGTCAAAATGGCAATCACTTATGACAAGTTGGGGTATCTCCTTACCACCAAAGCTCCCCCAGTCCCGGTCCCAAAGCCAGCGTCGCGGATAAGGAAATCCGTAAGACCTGGGAAATCGACTGCACGAAGGCCAAGTGCCTCGTGCTTGCCTCTATGGACAATGAACATCATAGGAGGCACGAGAATATGGACCTCGAATCCATATTTCTCCATACAAAAGAACTGTATGGAGAGCAATCTCGTATCGCAAGGTACGAAGTGTCAAAAAAGTTATTTTCGGCAAAATTGGCCGTCGGATCATCGGTAGCGGAACACGTGCTTAAGATGATTGGCTTCATTGAGGAGCTCGCGGACCTTGGGACCATGTTAGAGAACGAGCTCTATACGGACTTGATTCTCCAGTCCCTTCCTTCCACTTACGCCCAGTTTATCCTGAACTTCAACTTGCAAGAAAAAGAAGTTGAACTTTCAGAACTCCTCAACATGCTGAGGAGTGCAGAGAGCACCCTACAGAAAGGTAGGGAAACATCCACTTTGTTTGTAGGAGGATCTTCCTCTTCTAAGTCCAAGGCAAAAGCCAAGGGAAAGAAGAAGAAAGCCTCCGCCAAACCAAGGGGCGGTGTTAGTAAAGTGGATACGAAGGGAAAGGCAAAGGCAACAAAGGTAGCGGGAAAGCTTGTGGGAAAGGAAGAATGCTTTTACTGTCACAAGAGTGGACACTGGAAAAAGGATTGCAGGGCTTGGAAGGCCAAAACCCAGGATCTGAAGCAAGTTGCAGCTTCAGCTTCAGGTGTGTATGTTATTGAAAACTGTCTATCAATAAACTCTACTTCCTGGGTATTGGATACCGGATCAGGATCTCATATCTGTAATTCTTTGCAGGCATTGAGAAGGCGTAGGGTTTTGAAGGCAGGTGATATGACCCTCAGAGTTGCAAACGGAGCTAGCATGGATGCTGAGTCCGTGGGGGACTATCACCTGGGATTGTCTGATGGACACGTTTTGGTTTTGCGTGATTGTTATTTTGTACCCAATGAAACCTGTAATATCATATCTGTATCTTTATTATCTAAAGAAGGTTATGAATTTGCATTTGTAAGTAATGTTGTGAACATTCACCTTAATCAAGTTTTGATTGGGTCAGGTACATTAAGCAGTGGTATATACGTATTAAACCAACCACAGATTTTCAATGTCCAGAATACACACAAAAGAAAGTCTCCGGAAACAAATCAGGCTTTCTTATGGCATTGTAGACTGGGTCACATCAATGAGAGAAGGTTGACGAAGTTACATATAGAAGGATATTTGGATCCGTTCGAATATCAATCATATGCAACTTGTCAATCCTGTCTCAAAGGAAAGATGACAAAGACTCCGTTCACTGGATACGGAGTAAGAGCGAGCGAGCTCTTGGGACTCGTACACAGCGACGTGTGCGGTCCAATGTCTACGCATGCGCGAAGCGGTTATTCTTACTTCATTACTTTTATGGATGACTTTTCAAGGTACGGATATGTCTTCTTAATGAAACATAAATCCGAAGCCTTTGGAAAATTCCAGGAATATAAGAATGAAGTAGAAAAACAAACAGGCAATAGTATCAAGACACTGAGATCTGATCGAGGTGGTGAATACTTAAGTGCCGAGTTCCTAGATTACTTAAAAGAGAATGGAATTCTCTCTCAGCTTACTCCTCCATACACTCCGCAACATAACGGTGTATCGGAGAGAAGGAACCGAACCCTATTGGATATGGTACGGTCCATAATGAGTAACGCTGAGTTACCGCGATCACTCTGGGGATATGCACTAGAATCAGCTGCATACCTTTTGAACCGAGTTCCAACTAAGACTGTGCCTACCACACCATATCAGATGTGGTGTGGGAAGAAACCTATCTTAAGCACATTAAGACATGTGGATGTCCAGCTTTTGTCAAAAAGCAGCATGCGGACAAACTCGAGGCACACTCAGTACAGTGCAACTTTGTGGGATATCCAAAGAACTCCAAGGGATTTTCTTCTATTGCGAAGAGGAACAAAAGGTTTTTGTTTCTCGTCATGCCCACTTCTTGGAAACTGAGTTTTTGGAAAATCAGATAAGTGGGAGCGCAATAGAACTGGAAGAAATTCCAGAACCATGAGCTATTACTGAAAGCTTAGTAGAACCAGAGGGTTCGAAAGATCAGGACATTCCTACGCCGCTCCGCAGGAGTAGTAGGCAGTCTCATCCGCCTGAGAGATACAACGGTTTTCTCATAGACGGGGATAGAGAGGATTGCATCATTGATAGTGATGAGCCGACTAGCTTCCAGCAGGCCATTCAGAGCGTTGACTCGGTAAAATGGCTGGATGCAATGCGGACCGAAATGGAGTCCATGTACACCAACAAAGTATGGACGTTGGACGTTGCTCCAGATGGGGTAAAACCTGTAGGATGCAAGTGGATCTTCAAAAGGAAGATTGGTGTAGATGGACAGGTTGAGACCTATAAGGCTAGACTTGTTGAAAAGGGTTTTCGTCAAAAACCTGGTTTGGACTATGACAAAACCTTTTCTCCAGTGGCTATGCTGAAATCCATTCGGATCCTTCTTGCCATTGCTGCCTTCCACGATTATGAGATTTGGCAAATGGACGTAAAGACCGCTTTTCTAAATAGAAATTTAGAGGAGTGTGTTTATATGGACCAGCCAGAGGGTTTCATTCAAGGTAGGAGCAGCGGAAAAGTGTGCAAGTTGCTTAAGTCCATTTATGGACTGAAGCAGGCATCACGGAGTTGGAACATCTGTTTTGATGATACGGTCAAAGAATTTGGCTTTATCAAAAATCCAGATGAACCATGCATCTATAGTAGATTTGTAGCAAGAACTGTCGTATTCCTCGTTTTGTACGTGGATGACATTCTTTTGATAGGTAATGACATTCCTATGCTACAATCTGTCAAAGGGTTCTTGTCACACAGGTTCTCCATGAAAGACCTGGGTGATGCCTCTTACATTCTGGGGATCCGGATCTACCGTGACAGATCCAAAAGGATTTTAGGGCTTTCACAGTCCAGGTACATCGACACCATACTGAAAAGATTCAGTATGGAAGATTCCAAGCACGGTAATCTACCGGCTTGTCACGGAATCACCCTCTCCAAAGAGATGTCTCCCAAGACTGATTTGGAAAGGGATCGCATGTCTATTATACCCTACGTTTCTGCGGTAGGCTCTATAATGTATGCGATGTTGTGTACCAGACCAGATGAAGCTTATGCACTGAGTGTGGTAAGCCGGTATCAGTCAAACCCTGGGGAGAAGCACTGGATAGCGGTAAAGAACATTCTCAAGTACTTGAGAAGGACTAAGGAGATGTTCTTGGTGTATGGCGGAAAAGACCTCCAGATCGAGGCCTTTGCTGACTCCAGCTTCCAGAGTGACAAGGATGATTCCAAGTCCATGTCGGGTTATGTCTTTACCCTCAATGGAGGGGCGGTGTGTTGGAAGAGTTCCAAACAGGAAACCGTTGCTGACTCGACAATGGAAGCGGAATATATCGCTGCTGCAGATGCCGCAAAAGAAGCCGTCTGGATAAAGAAGTTCTTGACAGAACTTCAGGTGGTTCCGTCCATTGTTGATCCAATACCTCTGTATTGCGACAACAACGGGGCTATAGCTTTAGCGAAGGAGCCCAGGTCCCATCAGAGGTCCAGACACATCTTGAGGCGGTATCACCTGATCAGGGAGATCGTGGGTCTGTAGGGTGTTTTTCGTCGCCCCATTAAGATGGGAATACGCGCGGGCTTGTCAGGCGTACTATAGATTCCCCCTGACTAGGATAGGCGGGGGTTTATTGATTGTGGGGATCCGAATCTCCGGCAGCCGCGGACTAAGCTGCCGTTAATTACCCCTCGCCTTTGGGGAGAGGGAACCTCCGATTAGCGGGTTAAACTGGTCATGCGAACTCAATGTGCGGTGTGCGTGTGTTGTGTTTTAAAAGGGGGTTTTGGATATATTGGGAGCCACGCAGAGTTTTTACGGGGGTCCCGCTACCCGGATAGCGGGCTGGGGGTCAAGGGGGCTAGCAGCCCCCTTGCGGGGTGCGGGACAGCACCCCGTTAGAAATTATTTTCTAACCGGGACAGTGTCGTGGAGCACGTGTGTGTGCAAATATGTATACATATGTATATGTATATATATGTACATAAAAAGAGGGGGGAAAGGGCATCCAAGGGATGCGTGGGGCCAGCGCCTTGAGCGCTGTGCGCTTAGGTGTTGTATGCTCAGGCACAAGCGCGCCACGTGTCGACACGTGGGCGCTTTGCGCATGAGCGCTGGGCACTCGAGCGCAAGCGCGCCACGTGTCGGCATGTGGGCGCTTTGCTCTTGAGCGCAAGGCGCTGGAGCGCAAGCGCGCCACGTGTCGGCACGTGAGCGCTTTGCGCTCGGGCACAGAGAGCTGGAGGGCAAGCGCGCCGCGTGTCGGCACGTGGGCGCATTGCGCTCGGGCGCAGTGCGCTTGAGCGCAAGCGCGCCACGTTTCGGCACGTGGACGCTTTGCGCTCGAGCGCAGGGCGCTAGAGCGCAAACGCGCCATGTGTCGGCACGTGGGCGCTTTGCGCTCGAGCGCTGGCGCGCCACCTGTCGGCTCGTGGGCGGTTTGCGCTCGAGCGCTAGCGCGCCATGTGTCGGCACGTGGGCGCTTGAGTGCTTAGGGGCCGGCGAGGAAAAGGGGCTTTTAGTCCCAGAAACAGAAGCTATGCTTCAGAAAGGAAATATTTATTATGTATATATATATATATATGTATATATATGGAGTTAAACTCCTATGATGCTTTGAAGCTGATAAAGGGGGTTCTTTTTCTTCCTCCTGTTGTTTGGCCGGATCTTGAAGATCAAGAGATGTGAGATTTTAAAAATCTCTTCTTTTTGAGATCTAATGACAGATCCAATCTCCCCTTGGTGGGTTTTGTGGTGAAAAACTATTTAGTTTTGGAAAAGGGAGAGTAAAACTCTTGATTTAATTCAAAAGAAAGAAGAAAGCTTGGAACCTTCAGAAAAGGGAAAGATGTACAAACCCTAGGTTTTTGAGAGAATGAAAAATTGTTCTTTTTTTTATTCATCATCATTTTGCCTTATATAGGCTTATATATTTACATATAGCCTCTTGGGCTTCACAAAATGGCATTTTGCCTATCCCATAGCTTATGTGCCATTTCATTTTTGCACATAAGTCATGGGCTTACAAAATATTGGCTTTATGCCCATTTTGCATACATTCATGTATAAAAAATTACATAAAAATTATTTATTACATGATTTTGTTGTTGGCATGGGGAGGCTGGCCGCGGGCTCGACTTGGACATGGGCCCGCTTGACCTGGGCTTGGGCCCATCTAGCTTGGGGGTTGACCTTGACTTTGACTCGGTCAACCGGGGTGTAAATTTTTACCCCAACAAATTGCCCCCCATCAATAAATGCACACAGCATATGTGGGTCGTGTGCATGAAATTGATGGATCTTCTTTTGCGTGGAGGCGACTTGCTTTGGTTCCCAGTTTTCGGGATGCACTGCCCTTTTTACGACATGGACGGTCGACGCTTGACGCGTCTCCGAGACAGAGTGTCCGTGGTAGACGTTTCCCTTGCCCGGAGTGATTTCATTGACGTGCCTCCGGCGCGTAGTGTCGCTGGTCGACGTTTCCCCGAGACAGAGTGTCTGCTTGACGTTTCCCCGGCACGGTGTGTCGTTGTTGGACGTTTCCCTGATGCGGAGTGTTTGTGCTGGACGTTTCCCCGATGCAGAGTGTCGCTGGTTGACTTTTCCCCGGCACGGAGTGTCGCTGATCGACTTTTCCCCGGCGCGGAGTGTCTGGTTGACTTTTCCCCGGCACGGAGTGTCGCTGATCGACTTTTCCCCGGCGCGGAGTGTCGGGTTGACTTTTCCCCGGCACGGAGTGTCGCTGATCGACTTTTTCCCGGCACGGAGTGTCGCTGGTTGACTTTTCCCCGGCACGGAGTGTCGCTGATCGACTTTTCCCCGGCGCGGAGTGTTAGGTTGACTTTTCCCCGGCACGGAGTGTCGCTGATCGACTTTTCCCCGACGCGGAGTGTCGGGTTGACTTTTCCCCAGCACGGAGTGTCGCTGATCGACTTTTCCACGGCATGGATTGTCGCTGGTCGACTTTTCCCCGGCACGGAGTGTCACTGATCGACTTTTCCCCGGCGCGGAGTGTCGGGTTGACTTTTCCCCGGCATGGAGTGTCGCTGATCGACTTTTCCCCGGCGCGGAGTGTCGCTGGTCGACTTTTCCCCGGCACGGAGTGTCGCTGGTTGACTTTTCCCCGGCACGGAGTGTCGCTGATCGACTTTTCCATGGCGCGGAGTGTCGGGTTGACTTTTCCCCGGCACGGAGTGTCTGGTTGACTTTTCCCCGGCACGGAGTGTCGCTGGTTGACTTTTCCCCGACACGGAGTGTCGCTGATCGACTTTTCCCCGGCGCGGAGTGTCGGGTTGACTTTTCCCCGGCACGGAGTGTCGCTGATCGACTTTTCCCCGGCGCGGAGTGTCGCGGGTTGACTTTTCCCCGGCATGGAGTGTCGCTGATCGACTTTTCCCCGACGCGGAGTGTCGGGTTGACTTTTCCCCGGCACGGAGTGTCGCTGATCGACTTTTCCCCGGCACGGAGTGTCGCTGGTCGACTTTTCCCCGGCGCGGAGTGTCGCTGGTCGACTTTTCCCCGGCACGGAGTGTCGCTGATCGACTTTTCCCCAGCGCGGAGTGTCGGGTTGACTTTTCCCCGGCACGGAGTGTCGCTGATCGACTATTCCCCGGCGCGGAGTGTCGGGTTGACTTTTCCCCGGCACGGAGTGTCGCTGATCGACTTTTCCCCGGCGCGGAGTGTCGGGTTGACTTTTCCCCGGCACGGAGTGTCGCTGATCGACTTTTCCCCGGCGCGGAGTGTCGCGGGTTGACTTTTCCCCAGCACGGAGTGTCGCTGATCGACTTTTCCCCCGCGCGGAGTGTCGGGTTGACTTTTTCCCGGGACGGAGTGTCGCTGATCGACTTTTCCCTGGCGCGGAGTGTCGGGTTGACTTTTTCCCGGCACGAAGTGTCGCTGATCGACTTTTCCCCGGTGCGGAGTGTCGCGGGTTGACTTTTCCCCGGCACGGAGTGTCGCTGATCGACTTTTCTCCGGCGCGGAGTGTCGCTGGTTGACGTTTCCCCGGCACGGAGTGTCTGCTTGACGTTTCCCCGGCGCGGAGTGTCGCTGTTTGACGTGTCCCCAAGACGGAGTGTCTGCTTGACGTTTCCCCATTACGGAGTGTCTGTTGTTGGACGTTTCCCCGAGACGGAGTGTCTGCTGTTGGACGTTTCCCCGAGACGGAGTGTCTGTTGTTGGACCTTTCCCCGAGACGGAGTATCTGTTGTTGGACGTTTCCCCGGTACGGAGTGTCTGTTGTCGACTTTTCCCCGGCGCGGAGTGTCGCTGGTTTGACACAGAGGTCGATGTTGGAATTGGTTGGTTTGATTTGTTTGATTTCAGTTGACATCAGCATCGTTATACTGGAATATGGTACCAGGAGCGAATCATCATCTGTCTTTGAGAGGATTTGGGAATTGGTTTTCTGTCGGCATCTGCATTGCTGCACTGGAATAATGCCAGGAGCAACTCATCATGTGCCCCGGGAGGATTTGGATTTGGTTTTTTGTTTGGCATCTGCATTGCTGCACTGGAATAATGCCAGGAGCAACTCATCATTTGCCCCGGGAGGATTTGGATTTGGTTTTTTGTTTGGCATCTGCATTGTTGAACTGGAATAATGCCAGGAGCAACTCATCATTTGCCCCGGGAGGATTTGGATTTGGTTTTTCGTTTGGCATCTGTATTGCTGCACTGGAATAATGCCAGGAGCAACTCATCATTTGCCCTGGGAGGATTTGGGAATTGGTGGCTTAGAAGACAGGTTTAGATCCCTATCACCTAAGACTTTTCAATTTTATGGGCCGTAAGGGTCCCATAAAACCATTTTCTCCCTACGAGTCGAAAGGATCTCGTAGGTGTATTTTCTTCTTAGGAGTCGTGGGGACTCCTGAGTGTGTTGCTCCTTTGTGAGTCGTAAGGATCTCACACGGGAATTTTCTCCTCACAAAGTCGAGAGGACTTTGCGAGTGCATTTCATCACTTCTTTTTTTTTACGAGTTCGTGCCCTTTCGGGTTTTCACAAACTCGCCGGCAGTCCTACTGTTTTTACTCACGGAGCCCTTTCGGGTTTTCATCCGTGCCCATTTCTCTTGTGGACATACCATTTTATTTATTTTATTTTATTTTTATTTTATTTATTTTTTCTTTTTCATTTTTCATTTTTTTTTTGGACTTTGAATGCGGTCTCACCAGTAGGACTTGGGAGAGGTTGGGATTGTTTTACGCCCATGGATTGTATACGGTTTTGCAGGATGTATGATCCAGACCGTAGGGCCGGAAAAAATTTAGGACTTTGTTGGTGTCTGCATCGCTGCAATGGAATATGGTACCAAGAGCGACTCATCATTCGCCGTCGGGGTATGGGATTTGGAATTTGGTTGGCGTCTGCATCGCTGCACTGGAATATGGTACCAGGAGCGACTCATCATTCGCCACTTGGGGACTGGGGAGCGATGACTTAGGAGACAGGTTTAGATCCCTATCGCCTAAGGCTTTTCAATTTTATGGGCCGTAAGGGTCCCATAAAAGTATTTCTCCCTGCGAGTCGTAAGGATCCCGCAGGTGTATGTTCTCCTTAGGAGTCGTGAGGACTCCTAAGTGTGCTTTTCCTTTGTGAGTCGTAAGGATCCCACAAAGGTTTGTTCTCCTCATGTATCGTGAGGACACATGAGTGGATTTCCCTCGTTCCCAGTTTAATGACTTAGAGGTCGACTGTTTCCAGTTTAACGACTTAGGGGTCTATTGTGCCCAGTTTAACGACTTAGCGGTCATCTTTTACCAAGTTAACGACTTGGCGGTCATCTGTTTCCAGTTTAACGACGTAGAGGTCATCTGTTTCCAGTTTAACGACGTAGAGGTCATCTGTTTCCAGTTTAACGACTTGGAGGTCATCTGTTTCCAGTTTAACGACGTGGAGGTCATCTGTTTCCAGTTTAACGACTTGGAGGTCATCTGTTTCCAGTTTAACGACTTGGAGGTCATCTGTTTCCAGTTTAACGACTTGGAGGTCATCTGTTTCCAGTTTAACGACTTGGAGGTCATCTGTTTCCAGTTTAACGACTTGGAGGTCATCTGTTTTCAGTTTAACGACGTGGTGTTCATCTGTTTCCAGTTTAACGACGTAGAGGTCTACGGATGGTGAGCTTGGAATTTTGGGATAGGGGTCGGCATCAACGTTGTTAACACTGAAGCACATGTGCCAGGACACATGAGTGGGTCTTCCCAATGGAGCATAATTCCAAAGGCGGAGGCCAGTCGCGTAACTGGTGGTTGCGGTGGGGCATGGGTATGCTGAGGATTATTTGAGCCTGTGGATTGTATACGGCAGTCAATTTAGGGAGTAGCCGTAGGGCCGAGGGAATTTTGAAAAATTGGATTTTTGTTTGCGTTTTTTTTTTGTTTTTGTTTTACCGCGATTTCTCTATCCTTTCAACTTTTCTTATCGCGAAGATCGCAATTGCCCTATCATTTCGGCTTTTATTCGCGGTTGCCCCATCATTTCGGCTTTATTTTCATCTTTATTTTACTCGCTGATTTTTATTGCGACTTGCCCCATCATTTCGGCTTTTCTTTATTTATCTTTTATTTACACATTTTTGTTTATTTACATATATATATATATATATATATATATATATATATATATATATATATATATATTTTACATTACCAGTTTAACGACTTAGAGGTCGATTGTTCCCAGTTTAATGACGTGGTGGTCGGTCGTTCCCAGTTTAATGACGTGGTGGTCGATTATTCCCAGTTTAAAGACTTGGTGGTCCGTCATTCCCAGTTTAACGACGTGGTGGTCAGCGGATGTTCCCATTTGAACGACTTGGTGGTCTTTTTTGCTTATCCCAGCTCCTTGAACTTTGATCTTGACGGAGCTGTGTTGATGACCTAGCTCTGTGGCTTGCCGATACATCCGAGGATTGTGAGGTTTTTCCAAGCTTATATTGGTCCTCTGCCCAATCTTTGAAAATATAGCAGTCTTCGATGGTGTGACCCACCACTCTATGATATGGGCAGTATATGGGATTGCCGGTCATGTTCATTTCCTGTGGCCTCTTTGGAACAGGCAGTTGCAGACCGTTGTTCAAGGAGTCCATGAATATTTTGTGGACTTTTTGCCTTTTGAAGGAATAGACCTTTTCCAGCTTCTCTTTTTGAGGTGATTCCCCCTCGGCGTATGTATCGGAGGGACTGGAGGCTGATTGCGGCCGTTTTTCACGAAGGCGCTCCGCTGTTAGGTTGAAGGGGATATCAGTTGGCTGCCTCCGGGTATCAATCCCTGGCTCATGAACCAAAATTTGACCCTGCCGTAATTGCAATCGGGCGACTTGGGTCGCGAGATCTGCCACGACGTTTGCCAGCTCGTCGACTTTGGAATAGACCTCGGCCATCTTCACATCCCTGTCCTGAAATTGCCTTTGAAGCCATTGGAATAATACTTGTTCTGTAGTTCCGGCTATGATAACCGGGTAATCTTTATTGCCTGAGCTCAATTCCGCAGGAACCACGGGCTCCTCTAGCTTATTGGCCTGAGTGGGCTCTTCATCATTTAGATCGAGCCGATGCTGGGTCGCATCAACCATATCATCACCATGGCTGTGAAGAAGAGGAGGGTTTGTTTCTTCATATCCGGCCATGTAGACAGTGTGGATAACACATTCAGCCATTCTTTCACCACTGGCAGCTGGTTTCGCGGAGCGGTCCGGGCTTTGGAAATTCATAAATTTTAACATGGACAGAGCCCTAGCCCTTTTGTTGGCTCTATATCTGAGCCGCTTCTGTCTCAGCTTCTCTGCCTTAAGCGCTTAGCAGGCTTCTGCTCTTCGGGGAGCCGCCATAGGCTGAGTGATGGGGAGGCTTGAGAAGACACCCAATCGAGCAGTGGTCAAGGGCACCACTGGAGCTTGCTCGGGATGCGTTGTAGCTTTGTTGGTGTTGATGGCCTTGTCCCCAGCTGGGGCCAAGGAAAGTCGTTCAGACACCAACTTGCGTTTGGGTTGGGGCGCCCTCAAGATCACCACATTTGGTCTTCTGCCTTTCGAGACCGGTCTGTCTGTCACCGGGGCTTGAGGAGACGGGATGGCGCCAACAGGCATGAACATAATAGAGCCGAATGGTAGCAGCGGCTCCTCCCATTGTCGCCCGAGACTGTCCGGAAGGACCGTCCTGGAGTCTATCTTCATCGTATAGGAGACGGGAGCTGAGTTCATCATCGAAGACATCGTCGGAAGGTGATTACTTGAAAATCTGCATGAAAGAGTATTATTTTAGTATAAATATAGACATGTATATAGATTGAGTTCGCATGAACGTTTAACCCGACAATCGGAGGTTCCCTCGCTCCAAAGGCGAGGGGTAATTAACGGCAGCTTAGTCCGTGGTTGCCGGAGGTCCGGATCCCCACAATCATTAAACCCCGGCCTACCCTAAGCAGGGGGAATCTGTAGTACGCCTGACAAGCGCGCGCGTATTCCCATCTCAATGGGGTGACGAAAAACACCCTACAGATTCTGGCACGCCCGGTGGGACCAGAATCTGTAGGGTGTTTTTCGTCACCCCATTAAGATGGGAATACGCGCGCGCTTATTAGGCGTACTACGGATTCCTCCTGCCTAGGGTAGGCCGGGGTTTAATGATTGTGGGGATCCGGACCTCCGGCAGCCGCGGACTAAGCTGCCGTTAATTACCCCTCGCCTTTGGAGCGAGGGAACCTCCGATTGACGGGTTAAACTGGTCATGCGAACTCAATGTGCAGTGTGCGTGTGTTGTGTTTTGAAATGGGGGTTTTGGATATATTGGGAGCCACGCAGAGTTTTTACGGGGGTCCCGCTACCCGGATAGCGGGCTGGGGGTCAAGGGGGCTAGCAGCCCCCTTGCGGGGTGCGGGACAGCACCCCGTTAGAAATTTTTTTCTAACCGGGACAGTGTCGTGGAGCACGTGTGTGTGCAAATATGTATACATATGTATATGTATATATATGTATATAAAAAGAGGGGGGAAAGGCATCCAAGGGATGCGTGGGGGCAGCACCTTGGGCGCTGTGTGCCTAGGTGCTGTGCGCTCAGGCGCTAGAGTGCCACGTGTCGGCACGTAGGCGCTCTGCGCTTGAGCGCTGGGCACTTGAGCGCAAGCGCGCCACATGTCGGCACGTGGGCGCTTTGTGCTTCAGCGCCTGACGCTCGAGCGCAAGTGCGCCACGTGTCGGCACGGGGGCGACTTGCGCTTGAGCGCAAGCACGCCACTTGTCGGCACGGGGGCGACTTGCTCTTGAGCGCTTGCGCTTGAGCGCAAGCGTGCCACGTGTCGACACGGGGGCGACTTGCGCCTGAGCGCTTGCGCTTGAGCGCAAGCGCGCCACGTGTCGGCACGGGGGCGACTTTCGCTCGAGCGCTTGCGCTGGAGCGCAAGCGCGCCACTTGTCGGCACTGGGGCGCTTTGCGCTCGAGCGCTTGCGCTGGAGCACAAGCGCGCCACGTGTCGTCACGTGGGCACTTTGCGCTTGAGCGCAGGGCGCTGTAGTGCAAGGGCGCCACGTGTTGGCACGTGGGCGCTTTGCGCTCGAGCGCTGGGCGCTTTGCGCTCGATCGCTGAGCGCTGGAGCGCAAGCGCGCCACGTGTCGGCACGCGGGCGCTCTGCGCTTGAGCGCCGGCGAGAAAAAGAGGCTTTTAGCCAAAAAAAATTTCTCGGAAGAGAAATCAGAGAGGAGTTGGACTCCTGAGTGTGTTTTTTTGGGTTTAGTGAAAAGGGTTCTTCTTCTTCCTCCTCTGTTAGCTGGATCTTGAAGAACAAGAGATGTGAGATCTCAAAATCTCTCCTTTTTGGGATCTAAAGACAGATCCAAGTTCCCCTTTGTGGGTTTCGTGGTGAAAAACTATTTTGTTTTGGAAAAGGAAGAGTAAAACTCTTGATTTAATTCAGAAGAAAGAAGAAGGTTTGAAACCTTCAGAAAGGGGAAAGAGGCACAAACCCTAGGTTTTTGAGAGAATGGAAAAAGTTGTTTTTTATTCATCATCATGTTGCCTTTTATAGGCTTACATATTTACATATAGCCCCTTGGGCTTTGGAAAATGGCATTTTGCCTATCCCATGGCTCATGTGCCATTTCATTTTTGCACATAAGCCATGGGCTTACAAAATATTGGCTTTATGCCCATTTTGCATACATTCATGTATAAAAAATTACATAAAAATTATTTATTACATGATTTTGTTGTTGGCATTGGGAGGCTGGCCGCGGGCTCGACTTGGTCATGGGCCCGCTTGACCTGGGCTTGGGCCTACCTAGGTTGGGGGTTGACCTTAACTTTGACTCGGTCAACCGGGGTGTAAATTTTTACCCCAACAAATTGCCCCCCATCAATGAATGCACACCGCACATGTGTGTCGTGTGCATGAAATTGATGGATCTTCTTTTGCGTGGAGGCGACTTGCTTTGGTCCCCACTTTTTGGGATGCACTGCCCTTTTTACGACGTGGACGGTCGGTGCTTAACGCGTCTCCGAGACGGAGTGTCCGTGGTAGACGTTTCCCTGGCCCGAAGCGATCTAGTTCTTGCTTTGTAGGAAACCTGCACTGCCCTTTTTGCGACATGGACGGTCGACGCTCTGATCCGGAGCGATTCGATAGACGTGTCCCCGGCACGGAGTGTCTGCTTGACGTTTCCCCGGCACGGAGTGTCGCTGGGTGACGTGTCCCCAAGACGGAGTGTCTGCTTGACGTTTCCCCGGCACGGAGTGTCTCTGTTGGACGTTTCCCTGATGCGGAGTGTCTGTGTGGACGTTTCCCCGACGCAGAGTGTCGCTGGTTGACGTGTCCCCGGCACGGAGTGTCTGCTTGACGTTTCCCCGGCACGGAGTGTCGCTGTCGGACGTTTCCCTGATGCGGAGTGTCTGTGTTGGACGTTTCCCCGATGCAGAGTGTCGCTGGTTGACGTGTCCCCGGCACGGAGTGTCGCTGGTCGACTTTTCCCCGGCGCGGAGTGTCGCTGGTTGACTTTTCCCCGGCACGGAGTGTCGTTGATCAACTTTTCCCCGGCGCGGAGTGTCGGGTTGACTTTTCCCCAACACGGAGTGTCGCTGATCAACTTTTCCCCGGCGCGGAGCGTCGGTTGACTTTTCCCCGGCACGGAGTGTCGCTGATCGACTTTTCCTCGGCGCGAAGTGTCGGGTTGACTTTTCCCCGGCACGGAGTGTCGCCGATCGACTTTTCCCCGGTGCGAAGTGTCGCTGGTTGACTTTTCCCCGGCACGGAGTGTCTACTTGACGTTTCCCCGGCGCGGAGTGTCGCTGTTTGACGTGTCCCCGAGACGGAGTGTCTGCTTGACGTTTCCTCGTTACGGAGTGTCGTTGTTGGACGTTTCCCTGATGCGGAGTGTCTGTGTTGGACGTTTCTCCGATGCAGAGTGTCGCTTGTTGACGCAGAGGTCGATGTTGGAATTGGTTGGTTTGATTTGTTTGATTTAAGTTGACATCAGCATCGCTATACTGGAATATGGTACCAGGAGCGAATCATCATTTGTCTTTGAGAGGATTTGGGAATTGGTTTTCTGTCGGCATCTGCACTGGAATAATGCCAGGAGCAACTCATCATGTGCCCCGGGAGGTTTTGGATTTGGTTTTTTGTTTGGCATCTGCATTGCTGCACTGGAATAATGCCAGGAGCAACTCATCATTTGCCTCGGGAGGATTTGGATTTGGTTTTTTGTTTGGCATCTGCATTGCTGCACTGGAATAATGCCAGGAGCAACTCATCATTTGCCCCGGGAGGATTTGGATTTGGTTTTTTGTTTGGCATCTGTATTGCTGCACTGGAATAATGCCAGGAGCAACTCATCATTTGCCCCGGGAGGATTTGGATTTGGTTTCTTGTTTGGCATCTGCATTGCTGCACTGGAATAATACCAGGAGCAACTCATCATTTGCCCCGGGAGGATTTGGATTTGGTTTTTTGTTTGGCATCTGCATTGCTGCACTGGAATAATACCAGGAGCAACTCATCATTTGCCCCGGGAGGATTTGGATTTGGTTTTTTGTTTGGCATCTGCATTGCTGCACTGGAATAATGCCAGGAGCAACTCATCATTTGCCCCGGGAGGATTTGGGAATTGGTGGCTTAGGAGACAGGTTTAGATCCCAGTCACCTAAGGCTTTTCCATTTTGTGAGCCATAAGGGTCTCACAAAGCATTTTCTCCCTACGGGTCGAAAGGATCCCGTAGGTGTATTTTCTCCTCAGGAGTCGTGGGGACTCCTAAGTGTGTTGCTCCTTTGTGAGTCGTAGGGATCTCACGCGGGAATTTTTTCCTCACAAAGTCGAGAGGACTTTGCGAGTGCATTTCATTTCTTTTTTTTTACGAGTTTGCGCCCTTTCGGGTTTTCACAAACTCGCCGGCAGTCCCGCTGTTTTTACTCACGGAGCCCTTTCGGGTTTTCATCCGTGCTCATTTTGCTTGTGGACATACCGTTCTTTTTTTTTTTGGAGAGATCGGGATTGTTTTACGCCCGTGGATTGTATACGGTTTTGCAGGATGTATGATCCAGACCGTAGGGCCGGAAAAATTTCAGGACCTTGTTGGAGTCTGCATCGCTGCACTGGAATATGGCACCAGGAGCGACTCATCATTCGCCATTGGGGTATGAGATTTGGAATTTGGTTGGCGTCTGCATCGCTGCACTGGAATATGGTACCAGGAGCGACTCATCATTTGCCACTTGGGGGTTGGGGAGCGATGGCTTAGGAGACAGGTTTAGATCCCTGTCACCTAAGACTTTTTCAATTTTATGGGCCGTGAGGGTCCCATAAAAGCATTTTCTCCCCACGAGTCGTAAGGATCTCGCAGGTGTATGTTCTCCTTAGGAGTCGTGAGGACTCCCAAGTGTGTTTTTCCTTCGTGATTCGTAAGGATCCCACGAAGGTTTGTTCTCCTCATGTATCGTGAGGACATATGAGTGGATTCCTCTCGTTCCCAGTTTAATGGCTTAGAGGTCGACTGTTTCCAGTTTAATGACTTAGAGGTCATCTGTTTCCAGTTTAACGATGTAGTGGTCATCTGTTTCCAGTTTAAAGACTTAGAGGTCGGCTGTTTCCAGTTTAACGACTTAGAGGTCTGCTATTTCTAGTTTTAACGACGTGGTGGTCATCTGTTTCCAGTTTAACGACGTAGAGGTCATCTGTTTCCAGTTTAACGACTTGGAGGTCATCTGTTTCCAGTTTAACGACATAGTGGTCATCTGTTTCCAGTTTAAAGACTTAGAGGTCTGCTGTTTCCAGTTTAACGACTTAGAGGTCATCTGTTTCCAGTTTAAAGACTTAGAGGTCTGCCGTTTCCAGTTTAACGACTTAGAGGTCATGCTGTTTCCAGTTTAAAGACTTAGAGGTTTGCTGTTTCTAGTTTAAAGACTTAGGGGTCATCTGTTTCCAGTTTAACGGCATAGTGGTCATCTGTTTCCAGTTTAAAGACTTAGTGGTCTGTTGTTTCCAGTTTAACGACTTAGAGGTCATCTGTTTCCAGTTTAACGACATAGTGGTCATCTGTTTCCAGTTTAACGACATAGTGGTCTGCTGTTTCCAGTTTAACGACTTAGAGGTCATCTGTTTCCAATTTAACGATATAGTGGTCATCTGTTTCAAGTTTAAAGACTTAGTGGTCATCTGTTTCCAGTTTAACGACATAGTGGTCATCTGTTTCCAGTTTAAAGACTTAGTGGTCTGCTGTTTCCAGTTTAACGACTTAGAGGTCATCTGTTTCCAGTTTAACGACATAGTGGTCATCTGTTTCCAATTTAACGACATAGTGGTCATCTGTTTCCAGTTTAAAGACTTCGTGGTCATCTGTTTCCAGTTTAAAGACTTAGTGGTCATTGAAGGAGCTTGCATGAATGCTTAACCCGAAATATGGGAGGAGAGATTGGTCCCACCGGACGTGCCAGAATCTGTAGGGTGTTTTTCGTCACCCCATTGAGATGGGAATACACGCGGGCTTGTCAGGCGTACTACAGATTCCACCTGCCTAGGGTAGGCGGGGGTTTATTGATTGTGGGGATCCGAATCTCCGGCAGCCGCGAACTAAGCTGTCGTTAATTACCCCTCGCCTTTGGGGCTAGGGAACCTCCGATTAGCGGGTTAAACTGGTCATGCGAACTCAATGTGCGGTGTGCATGTGTTGTGTTTTAAAAGGGGGTTTTGGATATATTGGGAGCCACGCAGAGTTTTTACGGGGGTCCCGCTACCCGGATAGCGGGCTGGGGGTCAAGAGGGCTAGCAGCCCTCTTGCGGGGTGCGGGGCAGCGCCCCGTTAGAAATTTTTTTCTAACCGGGACAGTGTCGTGGAGCACGTGTGTGCGCAAATATGTATACATATGTATATGTATATGTATGTACATAAAAAGAGGGGGGAAAGGGCATCCAAGGGATGCGTGGGGCCAGCGCCTTGAGCGCTGTGCGCTTAGGTGTTGTATGCTCAGGCGCAAGCACGCCACGTGTCGACACGTGGGCACTTTGCGCATGAGCGCTGGGCACTCGAGCGCAAGCGCGCCACGTGTCGGCATGTGGGCGCTTTGCGCTGGAGCGCAAGCGCGCCGCGTGTCGGCACGTGGGCGCTTTGTGCTCGGGCGCAGAGAGCTAGAGCGCAAGCGCGCCGCGTGTCGGCACGTGGGCGCTTTGCGCTCGGGCGCAGTGCGCTGGAGCGCAAACACGCCGCGTGTCGGCACGTGGGCGCAGTGCGCTCGGGCGCAGTGCGCTTGAGCGCAAGCGCGCCACGTGCCGGCACGTGGACGCTTTGCGCTCGAGCGCAGGGCGCTAGAGTGCAAACGCGCCACGTGTCGGCACGTGGGCGATTTGCGCTCGAGCGCTGGCGCGCCATGTGTCGGCTCATGGGCGCTTTGCACTCGAGCACTAGCGCGCCACGTGTCGGCACGTGGGCGCTTGAGCGCCGGCGAGGAAAAGGGGCTTTTAGTCCCAGAAATAGAAGCTATGCTTCAGAAAGGAAATATTTATTATGTGTATATATATATATATATATATATATATATGTATATATATGGAGTTAAACTCCTATGATGCTTTGAAGCTGATAAAGGGGGTTCTTCTTCTTCCTCCTGTTGTTTGGCCAGATCTTGAAGATCAAGAGATGTGAAAATTTAAAAATCTCTTCTTTTTAAGATCTAATGACAGATCCAATCTCCCCTTGGTGGGTTTTGTGGTGAAAAACTATTTAGTTTTAGAAAAGGGAGAGTAAAACTCTTGATTTAATTCAAAAGAAAGAAGAAAGCTTGGAACCTTCAGAAAATGGAAAGATGTACAAACCCTAGGTTTTTGAGAGAATCAAAAAATGTTCTTTTTTTTATTCATCATCAGTTTGCCTTATGTAGGCTTACATATTTACATATAGCCCCTTGGGCTTCACAAAATGGCATTTTTCCTATCCCATAGCTTATGTGCCATTTCATTTTTGCACATAAGGTATGGGCTTACAAAATATTGGCTTTATGCCCATTTTGCATACATTCATGTATAAAAAATTACATAAAAATTATTTATTTCATGATTTTGTTGTTGGCATGGGGAGGTTGACCGCGGGCTCGATTTGGACATGGGCCCGCTTAACCTGGGCTTGGGCCCACCTAGCTTGAGGGTTGACCTTGACTTTGACTCGGTCAACTGGGGTGTAAATTTTTACCCCAACAGAGTCGCCAGGAGATCGAGGTTCGGAGAGTTGCTACGGAAGATAACACTGCTGATCCATTCACGAAGGCCTTACCCCAGAC
The DNA here is from genome assembly GCA_030015575.1 of Agapanthus africanus. NCBI lineage: Eukaryota > Viridiplantae > Streptophyta > Magnoliopsida > Asparagales > Amaryllidaceae > Agapanthus > Agapanthus africanus. The sequence goes on along the minus strand of CM057343.1, from coordinate 483,654,360 downwards.
TCAGTTCGAGCGGCTGATCGAGATGATAGGTCTTCGATACGCCAGTACATGGTCTTAGTGCAAGTGGGAGATTGTTAGTGTATATGCCCTATAGGCCATTACTGTATCATACTAGTTTGTATATTACTTAATGGAAGCTTGGGATATTCGCAGTTGTATAGACAATCTTGCTCAAAATAGTACTATGCTACTTGGTTTGTTTCTACTTTAATGTGTACATGTGTTTCTTTTAGTATATCACCTATACACATTAGTGGAGCCCTTAGGATCTTTGCTTGATTACCAGCGTTGTGATGGCAGTCACACTCGTGGGGGCTGGGTAATCCACAAGCACATCCTTATGCAGGTCCCTAGTCGTAGGATTATCGAGACGGGGCATCGATACTCCGGAGTAGACTAGCGTATACGCTTCTCATCCCAGCTTGGGAGACGGTCTGTCCCACGGCCGTCAGTACGTCGTACTTGAGATAGTATGCGGGTGCTCGTTAGGTTACGAGTACACTGGACAGAACTCGTCGGGAACTGTTGGTTGGTACTATACCTATCGTCAGTTATCAGTTCCCAGGTGACATGAGTACAGTTTAGTCCGCTGACTTGACACTGTCACTTCGCCTCGGGTGTGTTCCCACTGTACTTTGATTACTACCCTACCATGGCTCAAAGGAGTCGTGCAAACAGGTAGTAGTTGGGTGCAGTCCCGAAGCACTTGGAGGCAGTGACGGTTAGACAGGATTCGTCTCTCCCGGTATTGGGGGTTGATATCGCGCTGTGTCTAGGAGAGCCATTACACAAAGTCTCTGGCCAGGGCAAGCGAGATATACTGGTAGGTTTCCAGTGTTATCTCAGGGTGTTCTGGGCTACACTCCGACATGACTTGTACCGCTATTAGGGGACTGACGTTTACCGCCCCTAGGCCCGCCATGCGATATTCTCAGACGAACAGACCGGACTGTACGCAGATTGTCACAGACAGGCTCAGTTGGAGTTCGGATGGGTTCACCTCATCAGTCTTCTCTTCGGCATCTACCTGGGGACTGTTACGTACAGCTAGTGCCGCTTGCGGTCTGTGGTTAAACCCACTGCCAGCGTAGTGTCGAGTCTTTAGAGTCCCACACAGAGGGTTATTCGCCTTTAGGCAAAACAGAGTAGAGGTCGCATGGTTTTGCGACAGGGTTCGTTCACATCCGCGCACTTGTGCACGTTTGGTGTCCGGACAGTCATTACTAGCGGGCTCTGGTTTGAGCTGGATCCTAGTATATGTTTTGGGGTTAGTTTTTATCTCATTGTATTCATGTTCCTCGGAACACGAATGCGGGTGTGTATGCACAGTTGATTGAGGCGGAGGAAGAGGATTTTCATTAGGGTTTCGGAACGGGTGTGTATGCACAGTTGACAGTTGTCATTTTCCAAACCCTAATGAATATGTGAAATATCAATTAATAATATTAATTAAATGAAATTGTGTCATGGTTTGGGTTGTTGACTTGTTGACCTTGGTTGACTAGTTGACCATGTTTGAAACATTGACCATCATCATTACTTTTCAAGATGCTCTTTGATCTTTGCAAAAAACATTTAATGTGATATGATAATGGTCTCATCAAACCAACCATCACCTTTTTCATTTGGGATTAATATTATTAATTAGATAATTCACATATATTGTTATGGTTGTAAAAACTATTCTCATTCTCTCATAACCATTCTCTCTCTTCCTTTCATCTTCCTCCTCCTCTAGTTCAAGGAAAATCATTCTCATGAGTTGAGAAACCTCTCCTTGGAGACAAAACACCCAAAGCCACTCTCTACTCATCCTAAGGTTGAAGGTCTAGCAAGCCGGAGACTTTAGTTTTCTCAAAGTTCGAGAAAGGAACTCAAGGAAGAAACCCTCAGGTGGATCCATCTTCGACAAGAGAAGGCGACGAGGAAAGCACCATCCCACCACTACAAAGAGTCCAAGAAGAAGGAGTTCAAGTGAGGTATAACCCCTAACCGAGTAGATAACTCTCTTGTTTGTTGCTAGTGTGTAGTTTAGCAAAGATCCATATTCTATAGTCCATGTTACCATGACCCGAAAAATCGTTTTTCACCATTTCCGCAAGCCCGAAAGAACCGGGAAAGGTAACGTGGACTTACACTTCGTCGATGCGTTGCTCGTATTTTGACCAGAGATTTCACCATCGGGTAACATATTGAACCCAAGTCTCATTCGGCCTAACCCTTTCGTTGACCAGCGCCGTCACGGTAGTGCGTTTATTCACACTAGCGAATCTCTGACATAAGAGCATTTCCATCTCGTCGAAAGTATTCACAGAGTCATTCAGGAGTTCCGCATACCATTCGAAGGTGATGTCCGCCAGACCGCTGACGAACTGTTGGAGGAGTAGTATGTCATTTCCTCTAAAATTGCCGCACATAGATTTAAATCGCGCAATATGCTGGCGAGGATTTCCCAGTTCCTTTATACATGTGGAACGTTGGAAGTGTGTACTCTGGCGGGTACTGTATTTGATCGTACCACGTCGGATACGATCAACCAGTCTTGATTGATTTATTTGCGGCTTCACTGGCGTAATGAGCTTTGATTTGCCGAGCGATATATTCGTTCAGCTTTGCTTTTGGAATCATTTCCTCTTCGGCCGTTGATGAGATTTGCAGAGGATTTGAAATGGCATCCTTATCTTTAAGACCGACTACCGGCGGTTCATCTGCCAGTGGTTCCGATTGAACCATCATTCCAGCCATATTCTGAATCAGAAGGGCCATCTGGTTCATTTTGGTGGACATTTCTGCCACTTCTTCATCTCTTTTTTTCAGAGCGCGCTTTAGGAAATCAATATCCGACTCCTTCTTTACTCTTTCTTCGGGTGCATCCTCGGGATTTTCCTTAGGCGATGGATTAGTGTTTGCTGCCACTTGAGCGAGCATCTCCTGCAGTTTTTCACGTTGCAATTGAACTTTTGTCAGGGACCGAGTTTGAGGTTGGTGACTAGTAGAAGCTCGAACTTCGTCTTTGGAATTCACCACATAGACTATGTGAACTACCATACCCCCAGGCTTGGGGTGTTTGGAGTTTGCTCCGGACACACGAGCTTTAATAGGCCTCTCTTTTTTTTATGAGAAGCCGCTTTGGTTTTTTTGGGAGGAACCGTTGTATCAGGATTCTTCTTAGGATGAGTCCCATTGTATTTGAAAGGGGATTTGTCAGAATTTGGCCGACGTCTAGGGAAAGAGCCATGGTTGACGACAAAGACCTTTACTTACTTCCACACCTTATATATAGATGAGGAAAGTTGTTTTAGGGAGCGAACTAGTTTCTGCTCTCGTGGGATCTCCATGGGCTGAAGAGATTTCTTCAATATTGCGGTGAGAGAATTTTGTCTGACCCTTCGCAATAGTTTGAAACTGTTCCCAGTTGGAACAACAACATTCACCACTGGGGTTGAAACGGGACTATATGGAGAACTTCCCCTAGCTTATTTTGTATGATGTCGATATCGACGTCGACCATTTCTTACGGCCGGGATTTGATTAGCCTAAGGATTTTTCCGAGCCTGCCCCCTGTTTCCTTTGAGAGCTTGAATATTCTGCCCCCTGCGTCGACCTTGGTTCTTGGCATGTGCCAGTTGTTTGAGAACTGATTCCGTCAACAAAGCTGCTGCTTGGGGAGCCAGTATGTGGAAGATAGACTTCCTATGAGCTTCTTCCATCGGCGTTGAGGCACCGAGGGTGGGAGATGGGAGTATCGACCCAAAGAGAAGCCCATTGATTTCTTGAAGAGCCAGATTGCAGAGATTTGAGGCTACAAGTGACCCATATTTGACTCCGCCAGATGTGACAGAGCCTGAGCTGCTGGGGTGGGAGCAAACGCCATTCTTTATAGAGACGAAACGCCGGCTTCAGTATCCCATCACCCAAGGGCAACCACAAACATATATACCGTGGGTATTTGATCGCGGAAAAACACGACATACGAAGTGTAGAGTGGAAAAAGGAAAAGGTCCCACCGGGCGTGTCAGAATCTGTTTACCGCCAAAAGACGCGACCAGGACGTTAGGACGTCTGGCCTGAATTTTGGGGGTATATACTATTTGGTTTTATCTGTCCACCACTCCGAAGATGCCAAGTTGATTTATGGCACCGTGTATCAAAGTTTTAGATGGATGCGATCGTTGTAGCAGACTTCGTCAGATTCCCCCTCGTTGGTGAATGGTTTTTGATTGTGAGGACGCTCTTCCCTACAGGCGCAAGCCCCTGCAGTTAATTACGTTACCACGTAGCGATAACCACTTTCTCCTGCTCCAGATGTTCACTTCGTGTCGTGTGTATTTGTTTTATTTTTGGTTGCCCGTGGATTGTATACGGAGACAAATTTGTGTTGCCTCCCGTAGGGCATGGATTAGTCCAAATCTGTATTTTCTTAGATTTGGGTTTGGGTTGGTTTAAGGATCATTAATCTCGTTTAAGATTAAGGTCAACTTGAATGTTTGTTGAGGATACGTTAGTCTAATTTTAGACTAAGATCTACTCAACGGGGGTTCATGATCATTGTTGATCCAACGAAAGAGCATTTGGGCTTTATCGTTTTAGTTTAGGGACGTTGCGATCCATTGGGTTTAAGGACATCATAGTCCGTATTTAAAGACATCATAGTCTGTAGGGTTTAAAGAGATCATAGTATGTGTTTAAAGACATCATAATCTGCAGGGTTTAAAGACATCCTAGTCTGTAGGGTTTAAAGACATCATAGTCTGTAGGGTTTTGGTTTAACAGTTTGGGGATGCGCCAAAAGTTATTGGTTATTGGGACCCTCCATCTCTCTGAAGACGTTGAAGAATTACAACGACATGTATCAGAGGTATGAAGAGATGTACCCTTGAACCCGATTTGAGATTGAGGAGTCATCAATTATGAGCATGGAGGCTCGGTTAATTTAAAGATTTAATCTCAGGAAAGACTTAGCCAATCTGGGGTTGAAGTTGGCCTCTTATAGTGTTAAAAACTAGTGTATGCTCAGTGCCCACATGCTCCCACGTGATATTCTAAGGCAGTGTTAAATACTGAGATCTGAGATGCTCACGTGTGGCACGTAAGGCGCCATAGCAGTGTTAAACACTGAAAGTTGGGGCGCTCACGTGTGGCACGTGAAGCGCTATAGCAGTGTTAAACACTGAAAGTTGGGGCTCACGTGTGGCACGTGAGGCACTTTAGCAGTGTTAAACACTAAAAGTTGGGGCTCACGTGTGGCACGTGAGGCGCTTAGAGTTGGGCGCTGCCTCTTTTATTCTCTTATTCTTTTACAAATGCTAAGCACTGTTAGGGGGTCATGTGGGATCACGTGAGGCGCCCCAAAAATAGGGTTTATTTCCTTTTCTCTTTTATAAGTGCTGAGCACTTCTCAGGGGTCACCTGAGGCGTCCCAAAAATAGGGTTTATTCCCTTTTATCTTTTATAAGTGTTGAGTACTTCTCAGGGGTTACGTGGGGTCACATGGCTAGATCTCAGTCTTTCCTTTTTGCTCCTCAGAGATGCTCACATGGGAACACGTGATCTTTTACGTAGCGTTTGAACACTAAAGAATTATCAGGCTGTTCTTCTATGGTTCCGAGGAATCAAGTTCTCCTTTTGTTCTCTGCAGGGATTAAATTATTTTTAAAGGGTTAAACCCTAGTTTCAGAGGAATTAAATTCCCATATGTTTTGTAAGAGTTAAACTCTTTTGGATTCAGTTCTTTCCCCTAGGTTTTGAATCTGCATGACAGAATCTTTCCGATGAGAATTAAATTCTCAACTTTTGGAGAGATCTGCTTCTGCACATCTTAACTAAAGGAAGAACTAAGTTCTTTGAGAAGAGTTAAACTCTTGGTTTGAGAATTAAATTCTCTTTTTGTGGGAGCTTTTGGGAGGGGTTCCTCTTCTTTAGAGAATTAAATTCTCTCTATATTTTTCTCCCCCTCCCTCCGTGTATGTATCCCCTCCTCTCCTTGCTCCTATTTATATGAGAAGAAAAAGAATCAATTTGTTAAGGGAATCCCTTATTGAGAGATCATGATTGATTTCTTGATCTTTTAGATCAATCGGTGAATTTTATTCACCGTTGGATTTTTAATCCAAAGGTTTCTGTTTAACAGAGAAGATTTCTTGTTTGTTTAACAAGATTATGAATATCTTGTTAGTTTTAACAAGATTGGAATTTTATTCTATCATATCTTTTTAGTTTAACAAGATCAGAAATATATTTTCTTAATATAGAATTTAATTCTATCATATAGATATCTCGTTAATTTAATAAGATTAGAATTTTATTCTAACATAGAATTCTGATCATATGAATATTTTGTTAATTTAACAAGATTAGGAAAATATTTTCCTATGATAGAACTTTATTCTACCAGATGATCACCGTTGGATCTTTGATCCAAAGGTCCTATGTTTAACAGAGAAGATCTTTTTAGTTTGAGAAAGATCAGGAAAATATTTTCCAAAATAGAATTTAATTCTAGAATTTGATAGGAGCATTTTAAATTGGGGCGCTCACATGCTTTGCATTTGAGAGGCAAGAGAACTCATGTGTTTAACACGTGACCCCTGCTGTGGGTTTCGGCATGTTTATGTTCAGCGCTCATATGCTTTGCATATGAGCGCTCACGTGTTTTACACGTGAGGCATGTTTGTCCATTGGTGATTTATGTTCAACGCTTATATGCTTTGCATATGAGCACTCACGTGTTTTACACGTGAGGCTTGTTTGGCCCTTTAAGTTTATTTTATTCAGCGCTCATATGCTTTGCATATGAGCGCTCACGTATTTAACACGTGATCCCTGTTTAGCCCTTAATTGTTTTATTCAGCGCTCATACGCTTTGCATATAAGCGCTCACGTGTTTTACACGTGAGGCCAAATTTTGAGAACTCTCCCCCCTTTTTATAAGGGAACAAGTAGCTCTTGGCCAAAAATTTTGGCGGGAACACTTGGCATCGAAGAGGTCTCGGAATGTTTTCCATTCTATCGGTTGTGCGAGACGGCTCTTCTCAGCCTTCCACCATACCCTGGCGTTATCGGTCAGTTGCAACTTAGCAACTCTCACCCAGGAAATATTTAGCACTTGAGCTGCTGCCAGGTCATCTCAATCGCTTGATCCCATTCTTCAGTTTCAAGCGGACTCTCTTTACCCGAGAAGTTCTTTGGGTGTAAGGCCCGAAACCGTTTGACTCCAAGTGCCTCCGCCTCAGGGCGGTTCATAAGAATAGCAGTTTGCTGCTGTTGACTCTTCAATAGGCTCTTGATAGCCTCAAGCAGTACCATTTGCTTATTGATAGGAGTTGCAACGGTAGGTGGTGGTTGTGGTAGTGTAGGCGGTGGAGTATTGCCGTTGACGTTTGTGCCGGTATTGTTTGGAGATTCCATCACCTTGATATAAAAGATAGGTTGGGATGGATTCAAGAATTTTGAAATGCAAGGAATGTAGATGTTTGTTGAATTCATTAATTCTTGTAGTATATTGTTTACGACTTCATGCAGAACTGACCTGCATAGGCCACTAATAAAACTTGTCACTCCCCGCTTCCTAGTAGAAGGAAACGGTGACGTGGAAAGCCCGCGGAATATTTATCCAGAGAAGGTCATTCTCTAAATAAATATACTAAGCGTATTGAAACAATAATACACAATACAAGAATAAATGAAGACTGTAAAATTTTTCAACAAATATCTTTATTTACATTCAATTTCAAATATTTACAAGTACATGAGATTATGCTAGAAAGTAAATATAATAATGAAAATGCCTAAACAAGCGGCATACATAACTGAAGAAAAGGGAAGATGAGCTAGTCTTGGATAGCGATATGGTTGAAGTCCTCCTCCGTGGCTTCTACTTCTTCCGTCTCAATCGTATTTGACGAACATTCCAAAAGAAGAAAAAATGGGTGGAATGCCCGTCAACGAACTAACGCTCGGTAAGCCCCAAAGTTAAGTAAGAGTAAAGAAAATGATAAGTGTAGAATATATATGATGAGTAAGAGTATATGTTCATGGGTAAGTATATACTATATGTCTCTATATGGTCATTATGTTAACGTTAAGTTCCAAGTATGAATATCAACGCAGCCGTAGAAGTATTCACGAGCTCAAGAGTGGGGTCCCAGAAGCAAGGAAACATAGGCCATTTCATGTGTTAGTATTGTGGTTCTAAGCTGTGGATGAGTCAACCCGACTGATATTCGAGTAAAATAAAAAAGAGATTAATACGGGACTCCTGAAACTCCGTTGGATTCATACAAGAAACTATCCCAAGCATCCCGAGTATAATATATTATAACTGGTTAATATACTTAATTGATTTGATTGATTGATTAATATGTCTTGATCGAAACCATAGATTTCAAAAGGTGTAGAATATAGTTAAGTGAGTCAAGTAATATGCGAGTCATGACAATTGCAATTTTTGTTCGAGTCAAGTTAGTTCGAGTAGTTTGGGTTCGAGTTTAGATTCGAGTTAGGTTAGAGTTCAAGTTTGTGTTCGAATTCGAGTTCAAGTTTAGATTCGAGTTAAGTTAGAGTTCATGTCTTTTTCATAGGAATTGATTTAAATTTTTAAAAATCTTATGTTCGGGAGAAATCGGCAACTGTTGCACATGGACGGCAGGATTTATGTCTTTTTCCAAGACAATTGCCATTTGATAACTCCGTTAAGTTGTCTAATCTGAATAGACAAGCACTCACTTTTTCCGGCTCCCCGAGACTCAAGAGAAATGATACCGCTTAAGCCTATATTAATCTATAGTCCTTAAAATATTGTTTTGCATATTTGGAGGGGGTTTTATGAAAAATATATATTAATATTGTTTAAAAATAATCTTGAGGGCGATTTATAATATTTAGGGTTTTCATGAACATATATTTTAATTGTTGTGGTGTTTTGGTGATTAAATCTAGCCTTCTAAAAATTTATGGTATTTTTGTGAAAACTACTACTTTTGGAAACTTTGTGGTATTTTATTAAGAATTCTAACTTTTTATTTTAAAGAATATAGTTTCATAATATGTTTTTATTGAAAATACGGATTCATAATTTTATATAATTTTCCAAAATTTAGTTTTTATTTAAAAAAAGTCGTATTTCTTAAAAACCGTATTTTTGTTTCCTTTCGAGACCGAATACTACGTGAAGAGTTCTGCATCTCGCTCTACTGTCCCAAGAATGTGCGATAATCCACATCATCCATTAGCGGGTCCCCTAACGAGGGTTGTAGAGGTGTAATTGCCAAGAATTACAAAATATCGATTAAAAGAAACCCGTTTTGTAAAGGTGTGGTATTTTAATGGAAAATTATTCTTTAAATGAACCATAGAACTAGGATACCGTGCTATGAAACCATGGTATGCGTGTTGGGTAGGTCGTTTCCCCGTGAGATTTTTCTAAAGATATTTTTAACAATTATTGAAATGAGAATTATACTAAAGTTCATGGTATTTTAATGAAAAAATTCGTTATATGTTTGTTTCACATGAAAATTTTGTTAAACTAAAAACTAAATGATGGGAAATAAGGTTAAGATTGATATATGATGTTAGTTTGATCTAATTTGTTTATTAAGTGGAATACAAAAATTAAAAAGAAGATCATATCGAAGATAACTCCACATTTGTCGATTTGTTTAAAAAATTGTTTTGAGGTGGAAAAAGATAGAGATGAAGGGACTTACGGTTTTAGGTGGTTAACAAGAGAAAGAAGAAGCCCTCGGGGGTCATGATTTCGTCGGAGATACTCCGGTCATCAAGTTTGGCTTGCTATTCCACTTGGGGAGCTTTACTCCACTTGGCACTTAGAAAGTTTAAGAGTATTTTTGCTAGAAATTTCAGAATGGGGAAGAGCTAGGGCATGGGGTGGTATTTATAGTGAAGAATTAGGGTTTGGGAATTAAAAAATATGGATTAAAAGAATTAAAATGGCGTTAAATGGTGGATTGAATAGTCTCTATTTGATTGCAGGAAAATCAAACGGTGTAGGGGAGTTGAGGGGAGCTGAAGAGTCAAGTGTGCAAAGCACGGAGTCAATTGGACTCATCATGACCGTCGGCGTCGGCCCTATTGGATATAGTGCCCTCAGAGTCAATTATTGGATCACAGGCACGTGATTGCAATGATTGAGGGAGGACCTATGTCGGTAGGACAGTCTTACTCAAGATGATAGTATGCTATCTGGTTTATCTTTATCATCGTGTATTGCTTTAGGTGACCTTACAGGTCACCATTACGCGTTGATAGAGCCCCTACGATTCTTGCTTGACTGCCAGCAGTATGAGGGCGATCATATACGTAGGAGCTGGGGTCTATAAGCAAATCCTTAAAAGGTCCCTAGTCGTGGGAGTTTCGAGACAGGGCATCGATTCTCCAGAGTGGACTAGTGTATACATTCGAGACCCCGACGAGGGGCGGTGGCCGGTCTCACAAGCCACTGGTGTTAGTTGGTTCACCTAAGATGTATACAGGTGCTCATTGTGTTATGAGTACACTGGACAGGACTCGCCGAGAACATGCTAGTTGGTCTTATACCTGACGTCAGATAGCAGTTCCCTGGTGACATGTGTACAGGTTAGTTCATCGACCTCAGATCGTCATCTGTCTCGTGTGAGTTCCCACAGTACTTTGATTACTACTCTACCACGCTCAAAGGAGACGTGCAAACAGGTTTTAGTTGGGTACAGTCCCGAGCCACATGGAGGCAGTGAGCGGATCTGCAGGGGTTCGTCTCTCCCGGTATTGGGGGTAAGGTCGCGCTGTGTCTAGGAGAGCCATTACACGAAGTCCTTGGCCAAGGCAGGAGATTTACTGGTAGGTATTCCAGTAGTATCTCAGGGTGTTCTGGGCTACACTCCGACACGACTTGTACCGCTTTTGGGGTCTGACTTTTACCAACCCCTAGGCCCGCCATGCGATGCTCATAGACGAACGGACCGGACTGTACGGATATTGTCACTGACAGGCTCAGTAGGATGTCAGGATGAGTTTGCTCACAGACGTCCCTTTTTATCAATAGCTGGTAGCCCGTCACGTATGGCTAATACCTCTGACGTGCTAGTGGTTAAATCCAAAGCCATAGTATTGACGAGTCTTTAGAGTCCCCCACACACAGTTACTCAAGTTTCGGGCGAAACGCTGTAGAGGCCGTATGGAGATATGGCAGGGTTCGATCAGATACGTGCGGTATTGCACAGATCGTGATCGAACGGATTTTACTAGCGGGCTTTGATTTAAGCCGGATCCTTGTATTTGACAGTGTAGATTTTGTCTCTTTGCATTTGTATTCGGTCGGAATACAAATGCGGGTATGTATATGCAGTCGCGGGGTTTTCCTGTAATTTATTACGGGATCAGTTTTCTGAAGTTCCCAGTTTGCATTCCATTCCGGCCAGTTTTCTTTTGTTCCTTCGCGGCCGGACTTTCCGATGGAGGGGGCTAATTTGCAATTGTGCAAATTAGTATTTGTGGAGGGGGTCCTTTGTAAATGTGTGGCTTCATGATGAGATTCTTTTTTAGTCTCTTCCTTTGCATTAAATGGGATTAGAATGGATTAGAAATTGATATGATATTGTCATCATCACCTTTTGATGTGGTCATTTTTTTTCATTTTCCTACACTCACCTCCCTTCATGTTTTAGTCTTGTTCTCTCCACCATTTTCCTAGAGGAGGGGCCGGCCACTTCATGAGGGAGATGAGAGAGGTTCATTTTGGTGTGGCAAAAATGTTCATCTCATTTTTCCATTCATCCTACAAAGAGAGTTCCATTTCATAGCTCATTTCTTTCTCCACCTCCATCAAAGGCAACTTCAACCCCAAAGAGACAAACTAATCTACACTTCATCTACATCATCCTTGGGCACGTCGACTCGCCAACTTCGTGCCCGAGTTGCCTCGGTCCAGAGGTGGGAGCCCGTAAAAGAACCCGGCAATGTGGTGCCCGTTCCGACGAGAAGATGAAGACCGGAGATTCCGTGAGGAGATCGGAATGGAGGCCGAAGACCGAAGGACACGGATCGCTCGGTATAGCTCTCTACCCCATTTTCCAGTTTGCTAGAGTTAGGTTAATGGCCCGATCCGGGTTTATAGTGCGCGGTGGTGTCATTTCTAGTTTTTAGAAAAGTTTCGTTTCCGCATTCCGGCGTCGGATTGACGGTCGGGGCGCCGCCGTGCACTTACACTGGTATGAGAGCCACGCCATTAACCTCATCTAGCTTGCTCTAGTATGTTTAGAACTCGATCGAACAAAAATCCCAAAATACGTATTTTCCAGTGCAACAGTTTCTGTCGAATTTTTTTTAGCTCCAAAATTTTTTCAGTACATTGCAGAAACATGCACAGGGAATTCTAAGCAATCTGCAAACATTTTGTCACGCGTTGCTACAGTGCGACTGCGGAAACGCAGTCAAACCCCTGGTTTGACCGCGGTTCCGCGGTGGAAAGGAGTCAGCGCCGTACAAAAGTTTTCCAGAGGGCTTTATATATTAAAATAGGGTTTTTGGAATGTTCTGTTTGGGCCCAGATTTTCTCTGAGTGCTACAGTTGTGCTTGGGGCCCACTTCGGTAAATTTGTTCGATCGGATATTTTAAACATGCTAGTTCACAGTATTTACATTATATCTGCGACCGTGAATGTTATTTGATCGGTAAATCCTGTCTAACTGCTATAGCCTTTTTAGACGGATTTGCGAACGTGACATTCACGTTGATATTCTGTGTTGTGCTGTGATGTTGCGGATCGGTCGTGGGGGATAGCCTGGTTGCAGTGGTAGTACAGTTTTGTTTTATATGTACATTTGATATTGCGGGCGAGCGTCCGACATGTGGACTGCCGTCACTGCCTGTTTGTATATTATTCTTTTGGGGCACGACTGGGTTGAGGTCGATGTACCCATTGTATGTATATTTTACTTTCTATACTAGGATTACCCTAAGGAGGGGTGTACGGGTAGCCGGGTTCTAGAGGGCAACGAGCCCGCATCTAATGGCTTTGAGACGGAGAGAGCTTTACTCTAGAATTGGCGAGCTATTCGCCGTACTCGTAGGGGGTATAGGTTGACCCAGGAGGGGTGCCCAAGTTACCGGATTCCGTGAAGTGCTGGGTGGTCCATTCACGTTGCTGAAGGGGGCTGCCTCGCTTCAGGTTTTGGCGGGTAACTTGCCGCACCCGTAGGGGTCTAGGATTTCATTGCACAGGCTATCCACACGACCAGGGGAACGTCAGGTTTCAGTAGCGGCTCTATGAAACCCGGGGATTCCAGATATCTGTATTGTTCTGTGATGCTGGTTACATTTCTGTGATGTTGCATTTTATCACGCCTTGAGCGAATATTATATATTGATATATATACTAGTAGATGTTGTATATGTTTTGCATCCGCGCTAGTCCAGTCCCCGCTCTGTCGTTAGTTAAGTAACCTAACGGGTGATGACGGGACCCAATGACGAATGCGGATGGCATATACATACATCATTATTTTCGTTCTTTATTGGTGTGATCAATTGATGGGACTGCGTTGATTCGGATCAATGCAAGCTAAACAAACCTATTTGACGTTGTTGGAACATTTTTTTCAAAAGGCTGTTATTGCATGGGTGTTCTCTTTTGTTTTGCACAGTGGTATTCGGTTATGAATATCCAGCACCTCAGTCAACGAGGCAAGGGCCGAGATCCCTTCACCGGGAGTGACCCCTTGGACAGAAGTTTGCGTCAGGGCAATAACTTCACTATAGTCATTTACTTTTGCTTTGCATCGTGGTATTCAGTTGGAATATCCTGCACCTCATTCTACGGGGAAAGAGCCGAGATCCCTTCACCGGGAGTGACCTCTTTAGCAAAGGTTTTCGCCACTATATTCTTATAAAGCTATCATGTTCCTTCAACGATATCAAGTTCATTACGTTAAAGGTTTTCGCCAGAAACCATTCGTAGCCCTCCATCATTTCAGTTAAATATTCGGTAGTATTCAAGCTATGTATTTTGACCTCACGCCAAGGCATAGTGATTGGTAGCTGCCAGATATTTATCTATTGCATAGATAGAATGCGTTGGTTTGGGACAGTCGTACTACTATTTTGGCCTACGTCAAGGGTATGTACGGGTGGGTTCAAATTAACCTAGATAATGATGGGTAGAACTTGACATGTGACTTATGATATTTTGACATCACGCCAAGGTCATAAGAGCATGGGGCAAAAATCCACATCGGGAGTTTCTAAAGAAACTGAAACTTGCCAGATATGCGCATACCTTCTGGAGTGTGATAACGTGAGTGGATTCCGTCACGTTATCATGCGATGATAGTTGGATCCCGATTCCCACTGATGAGTTGGTTTACTCCTCGGGTGATCCCGACTAATTCTTCTTTCAGGTTTGGAGGAGAATTTGACGGTACAGTGGGAAGTTTCCTGATTAGATAAAGTGATAACCATTCTAATCTAGGTTAGAGTGCACGCTGAGTGTTTCTTTTCTCTCTCTCTTTGGCAGCGACCATTGCCCGACCCTAGACTATGACTCAGTGACCAAGTTGACCGAACCTTCTTATAACACCGGCTTTTGGATTGTCAGAGTTGCAAACCTCATTGCCACTCCTACTTTTACCCTTTTCTCCAGGACACCCCGTATTACTACGAACGTCCACTTCCATTAGACAAAACCATCGTATGGTTATATACGAACTCGAAGGAATTTATTCAAGGATGGTTTCTGGTTCTGAAGAAAACGAATAGGACTATTCAGTTGTCTTTTCCTTTTACCTTCTCTCAGGTTGTGAGTGCTCCTTGGATTAGGACAGTACACCTATTACGCAAATTGGATAGTCTTCTTCCAAACCATAGGCAGGTGCCGACCGGTAGGGAATGAAGAAAACCAATTAGCCTAAACAGTGTACAGAAGGTATTAAGTTAAGACAAAGAAAGGGATTAGTAAGAGGGGAAAGTAAATTGCGACTGATATTCACGACCAAACCAAGTGTTTCTTTACCACTCCCACTTCACCTTTGTATTTCTCCAGGACACTCCGTATCATTACGAAGATCCACAGTTTATTGGATACTCCATCGTATGGTTATATACGAACTCGAAAGGAACTCGTTCCAGTTCGGGGATGGATTCTGGTTCAGGAGAAATAGGAATAAGATTTATTCGGTTGTATTTTATCTTCACCTTCTCTCGCATTGCGAGTGTTCCTAGGATTAGGACAGTACACCCATTATGCTTATTGGATAGTCTTCTTCCAAACCATAGGCTGGTGCCGAACGGTAGGGAAGGAAGAAAACCATTTGGCCTAAAGGAGTGTACAGAAGGTAATGACTAAAGACATATAAAGGGATTTGGAGAGATGGCAAAGAAATATACGGTTACAGTTGTGAATCTGGATAATGGAAGAGGCATCACTAGGAATACCAGGATACCCCATCGAAACATTTCAATGTTTCAGTTTTACTGTGTACTGTTAAAAGAAAACTGATTTCCCAATTAGTCCTTATTCCAGGGTATGTATTTACCAGGTATAATTCTCACATCTGTATGGTTTTACAGATGATGAGTGGGAGTAAGTTATTGGAAATTAGGTGATCATCCTCATTATATCGGAATTCGTTGTAATTGGTGATGTTTGAGGAAATCGCCTGGGTTGTTTGCCGGACGGCAAATGTTTGGTTTTGAATATCCGTTGTTATGCACCAATTTCAAATTGATATATCTGTACGTCTATTTTTATAGAGTGAGATATAACTTTTTGAAATTATGTCTATGACATTTACCTATATCAGTGGATGGTTAGGTAAGGAGCATTAAATAGCGGTGTAATTCTTCTTAACCATAAGTACAGTTTTCAACCTACGACACACAGTGAATGAGTTATTTGACTCAGGGGACTTATACAGAGTATTGTATATTGTCCAGTGTCCATGAGGACATAGGGGTTGGTTCTCGTACTATATTCAGTTTACTTATGACTTCTCTAATTTTTAGACAGGTGTTTCTTAGAAACACAGGGTCCAGATTTTGAGAAGTTATAGGTATAAGAGTAAAGTAGAGAACCAGGTATTGCAAATATCGGGATTCTTCAAGGTGATCGAAGATGTAGATACTTGTGTATGGTATTTAGTTGATAGTAATGATTAAGAGAACTTGCTTCTCTTTCAAATTACTCATAATTGGAAGCACTCCTAAGTTGAGTAACGTTGATCGGCCTCTCTCCATTTACTTGACATGCACTGGAGACAGCTGCATGATTTGAATCTGGTTCAATTAAATCAGTGCCTTTGTTTCTGTATTGGATATAGAGCAGTTCATATCTTAACGATGTTAAGGTACGGGGAGTTGTCCGGCTTATGCTTAAAACCAGACTCTGGATAACTCAAGGCACGTTTCTGTAATGGCTGTTTGTGGGTTGACCCGGGCTATGACGAGGGTTGACTTTCTACCATCTGGAAGATCAATAGTGATATTGTTCTTGACTCGCCACAGTTTTAATAAAAATGGATTTTTTCAGAAAATAGTAGTGGGGGTATGGTAGAACTGGAAGTGATTCCAGAACCGCAAACGATTACTGAAGATTTGATAAAGATCCTAAAGATTCAATCTAGTTTGACGTTCTATTGGCCACTCCGCAGATGTGGTGGGTAACCTCAGGCACCCGAGAGGTACTCCGGTAGCCTCAAGGACGGTGACAGGGAGGTTCTCGTTTATCCAGACTTGCCATTGCTGTTGTTCCAGACTGTGAGACCCGGCAGGAGGATGACTATAGCGTCGTTCTAAACTAGCTTTAGAAGTGTACGTCTATATGACTCTGCCAGAGGGTTGTCGTAGTCAGTGGGAGCAGCGGAAGCATTGGTGGACAAGTGACTTATGTCTATTTATAGACTAAAGCAGATATAGCGGAGATAGATCATCCATTTCTGATATGACGGTCATAGGTTTGACTTCATCAGAATAGGGGATAGATCAATTAAGAAGATGGTAGGGTGTGATGTCTGTTAGTTATATGTATGCCCTAGAGGCCATTACTATACATCGTCTGTATATTGTAGTGGATGCTTGGACATATATAGGGAGGACTTTCTTGCTCGACATGATAGTATGCTATCTGGTTACCCTTTACCTTAACGTGTTTACTGATTGTCTCTCTGCTACATGTTGGTAAAGCCTTTAGGATGTGTACTTGACTACCTGGACTATGATGCGGATCATACTAGTGGGGACATGGTAGTCCATAAGTACATCCTTCAAGGTCCCTAGTCGTGGGTGTATCGAGAAGGGGCATCGATATACCAGAGTAGACTAGCGTATACCTTCTCGACCCATACAGATGGGCGATGGATGATCCCATATCCATCGGTGTTTGACATCAGAGATTATATACGGGTGCTCAGTGGAGAATGGGTACACTAGACGGATTCGCCGAGAACTCCCAGATGGTATTATACCTTACGTCAGATGGCAGTTCTCTGGTGACACTGGTACAGGTTAGTCTGTAGACCCGAGATTATCATAGAGTCTTGTGTGATTCCCACTGTGCTTTGATTTCCACCTTACCACGTCCAAGAGGGCATGCAAAACGGTGGTTTTTGGGTACAGTTCCGAGTCACATGGAGGCAATGAGCGATAGGAGGGGTTTCGTCTCTCCCGGTATTGGGGGTTGATGTTGCGCTATGCTCGATTGGCCGTAACAGGGAAGTCCCTGGCCAGGGCTGGTTTAGAGATATACTGGTAAGTGTTACCAGTAGTTTCTCGACCCGTTATGCGCCTCATATCGGCATGACTTATCGGTTATTGGGGTCTGACGTTTACCACCCCTAGAACTGATATGCGACATATTAGACGAAGAGACCGGACTGTACGGTAGTGTCACTGTCAGGCTTTTGCAGGAGTTGGAGCGGGCTTGATTGCTGATCTTCTGATCACTCAATACTCGGGTAGCCGTTACGTCTAACTGGTACCGCTGACGGCTTGTGGGTATTTGATATGATCATCACCTACTGCCGGCGTATTGACGAGTCTTTAGAGTCCTACATAGAGGTTGTACTGACTCAGGCAAAACGAGATAGGAGCGCATATGTGATATGTGCGGGACCGAGAATAATGCGTGTATGTGATACCGTATTCTATTCTCGCGATGATTGTATCGATTGGTTGTATGCGATATAACCTAGTTATCGAATCAATGATTGATTCGATAAGTCAATACATTGGATATTAGTCGGTTATATGCGATATGACCGGATCGTTAAATCAAGTGTTGATTTAATGATTTAATGTATAATTATATATTTGATATATTACTTTACATTAACTAGTGTTGGTTCACTTAAGATTGATTTTCTTACTTGATGTGCACAAGTTGTATATGTGATATATTTTTGTGCACAAGTTTGTATCATGTTTGATAATACATGCAAACTTGGGTGTGTGTATGACTTACACCATGTTTAGGTTAAAGGTTTGGGTTTTTATTTATTTTGGTAAAATAAAATGGTGGATTGCTTTGTCTTTGCTTGAAGCTTCATGAAGCTTTCAAGCATCTTTGACAAAGTCCACCATTTTGTTTTGCATGTCATTTTCCTTAACCTAACCATTAACCTAAACTCAAGTTTAGTCTCTACAATGGTTTAACTCACCCATGGTTGCATTATGATAGACATCACTTGATAATTCATTTCATCATTATTCTTATTCTTTTCTTTTCTTCTCCTTCTTCTTGAAGAAAAGGAAAAGCTTGCTAGAAAATTATCAAGTGAAGATTAAGAGTGAGAAATCAAAATCTAAAGAGTACCCATTTCCTATCTCACCATCCTCTACTAGACTAGCACTTTAGTTTAGGGTGTTTGCTTCACTAATTCTATGGTTAGTGAGGTAGAAGCTTGAGTCCGTATTCTCTCGACGTAGATCATCTTCGGCATTGAAGACTTCAAGCGATCTCGTTGCATTTTCTCATGGAGCCGTCCGAGAGTCCGAAAATTGGATGATCGCAGCGAAGGGACTACATCAAGGAGCTTAAGAAGTGAAGGACCGATCTACAAAGGTTGTATTTCATATTCCTTTAGAGTAAATGTGATTTACTTGCTTTAGTGTCGCCTAAACTCTAGTATACGATCTTGCTTAAGGTTGTTCGGCACCTTTTTTTTTTAATTTGGCATGGTCGATACCTTGTAGAGCCTCATTAGTGTGCCTAGTAACCCTACAGTGGTATCAGAGCCTAGCTAGAACATTAGGCGATGTGTTTACGATGTTAAAACTCCGATCGAACCCCAACATGACATAGTAGACCCCTTCTCTGTACATTTTTCAAAAACTGAGATTTTTCTATATTAAAAATACCTAAAAAATTCAGCAGGGCTTTATAAGAATTACCATGAAAAACGGGCCCCCAATTCCTCAACCTGACCGCGGAACCGCGGCAATAAGCCACCTTTGGCGGCGGTTCCGCGGCAAGGTAAGGGTATTAGGGACGGGTTTTTGCACAGTAATAATTGCCTCTGTTGTTACTATTTTATGGGTATTTTTAATCTGACTCAAGGGTTGAGTGTTCTGGGGTTTATTTTGTAATCGTTGATTCGATCGGAGAATTTAATTTCGTTGTGTTTTCCGGGTAATTTTAGAATATGTTAAAAAGTTCGACCGGATATAAATACCCACTTTTTCCCCTGCCGGGAAATTTCCAAGTGTTGGATCTTTCCGTAGTTTAAGAACGTTCGAAGTAGTGCAAGTAACGCGATGGACCCTCTAGAAGACAACAAACCTTAACTCAATTATGTGACCGTCTTGAACTGCCCTTTGAACCTTAGGGTTTGGGGAGTACGGCGTGCCACATGTGAGGCGTTGGCTTGACCCTTCTACGGCTGGACCGTTGGTACTGTGGCATGTGATCGATGTTTTTAAACTCCCCTCAAGTGTTGAGATCGTTTTGGGAAAACTTGGGTGTTTGATTATTCGATCGGAAAGTTTAACATTGTCTATTTATCTGGAATTTGATACAATATTTGAAATCTACAAGTAGTTATGAGATAACTAGTTTGATTGTTATAAACATAGCAGTTTAGTCTCGATTGATCGGTTGCCACGGAATTTTGATGCGATCAAAAGTCCGTTGCAATCACGTAGCGTACGCGGATACTCGCCGGGTAAACTTAATAGATAGCCATGCCCCATAGCCCCGACCAAGTGACTGTAGGAGAACCCCGTCGCCGAAAGCATCCGTTCGGGTGCTCGCGGCAGCGGTGTTCCGCCTTAGTGCACTTCATCGACGGCATCCGGGGGTGCGGCCGTCTACTAAAGTTTGCGACGAGCATTCGATCACTTATCGGGAATTTTGTTGAATTGCCCGACTTGATATTGAAAAGAGTTTTCGACGATGAGACTAAAATGCGGGGTTTATAATTGGTAGGCATGCGATGTCTAAGGAATTCATTTGGTTAAGCATGCGATGTCTAAGGAGGTTGCGGATTCCAACTGTTGTAGTTTTACACTTTCTTTTCTGTGACCGTAAGTGTAATATGTGATATCGCCGGTTTTGTTGCTATATGTCAATGCCAATTGGGATGCGCATATTTACTTACGTTGATGACATGTGATGTTATGTGTTGCTGGATATGTTATATTGGATCGTCGTGTTGAATAGCCGGGGGTTTTTATGTGAGATGAGTGTTTTTCATTTTCATTCATGTAAAAACTTGTATGTAATATTCTTTTATTGGGGCACTTCCGGGTTGAGGTTGATGTCACCATTTGTATATTATTTACTTTTCCGCACTAGGATAGACCCAAGGAGGAGAGCACAAATAACCGGGTTCTGGAGTCCAGTAGGAGACCAACTCGAGGAGTCGAGTCCGGGTCTCCTAACTCTAGAATTGGTAGGGTTGCTTGCCGCTCTCGTAGGGGTCTAGGGGTGTGGGTTTGGCTATTCATCGCGGCCGTGGAATCCGTGTTTTATAGAGGCTCAAAATAAAACACGGACGTCCTAGTATATCCAATATTTCATATGATATTTTCTGCTGCGTTATCTGTGATGTGATCATGTGATGTTCTGTGATAGATACTTGTTCACATCATAATATTACATTATTATATTCCCCATTCTTATTCTTTTTATAAATAAACAGGTGCTTTTGACGCATGTCTGCTACATATTACAGGTTACAGGTTCTTGGAGCGAAAACAGTGAAAACGATGAAAAGACGATGCAAAAGTGGACTT
Organism: Agapanthus africanus; assembly: GCA_030015575.1. Taxonomy (NCBI): domain Eukaryota; kingdom Viridiplantae; phylum Streptophyta; class Magnoliopsida; order Asparagales; family Amaryllidaceae; genus Agapanthus; species Agapanthus africanus. The sequence goes on along the minus strand of CM057343.1, from coordinate 483,633,140 downwards.
TGACTAACAAACAGAAGACTCTTGATCAAGCCTACATCAAAAATAAAATTCACAAAGTACAAGGCAATGCAAGGTCCAAGATTACAAAGTGAACGGTTAAAAGTCCACTGCAATTATTCACTGGAGATCTGAAAGAAATAGAGAAGCCAAATTGAATAAAAATCCAAAGAAATAAAAAGCCCAAGAAGCCCAGAATCAGTTCCAAAATTTCCAGACATAAAATTTTACCAAAGCTTGGAAGTCTACTTTGACTAGGTCTTCCTAAGGATATTTTGGTAAATGTAGACATGCGAATCAATTGTAACCTAGGGTTTCTATCTCCTATAAATAGAAGCCCAAATCATTGTATTCTTTTCATGCCTCCCTTCATTAATAAATTTCAGCATTCTTTTGGAGAGCATCAAGTTGTAAGTTCTTTATTTTCTGCCTTAGCTTAATTTTCTATTCTTGCCTTAAATAAATTTAATTCCTTGCCCTAGTTAATCTTTTATTCTCTGCCCTAGATAAATGTATTTTAATTCCCTAATGAGTGAGTAGTCTCCTCGCTTGTTAGGGTTAGATCTGGGGAAGATTTAAGAGACGAAGATCTCTCATCCCCTTTCTTGCCCATCATATATTTTCATAGAACTCCATGCATACCTTCTTATTCCGCTCCCTACGGCACTCTACCCACGAGATAGCGGTGATACCGTAGTCTAAAGGCCCGGATTTTAAGGTTTTCCATGGAGGTTAGGGTAAAGATTAAGAAAGGAAGGACAAGAATCTAGAGGAAGAACAATCTTCCCAATCATCCTAATCCCTTTTATTAATATTTACCATAACACCTAATTAGATCTTCATATGGGTATAGAAAGCGGTGAGATTTATAGACTTTCCAAACTTAACCTAGACCTAACCCTAGCAAGACTTAGATATAGATTAATTAGGGTTTTAGATTTAATAATCAATCCGAACACCCTTCGGAATTAACTCGTTAGCGCGATTAGGAGATTCACAACATCCCTGTGGACCGACCCGTACTCACCGGCTAGCTTCATGCGACGCCGTTCTTGATTGCGGTTATAGATAGTTTTTGAGATCAATCAATACTATATATAGTATATATGATATATTATATAGACGTTACTTATGTTTTACACCCGCGCTAGCCCTGCCCCGCTCTGCCGTTAGTTACCTAACCTAACGGTGCACGAGGGGACATCGAGGCGAATGCGGATGGCATAAGTGTCCGTCGTATTTATCTGTGATGTTTAGGTACTTTAATGATGGGACTTCATTAATATGATTAATGAAATAAAAGAAACCTAAAAGATGTTGTGGAATCGAATTTTCAAAAACAGGTAGCTACAGTTCTTGCTTTGCATCGCGGTGTTCCTTGTAGAACATCCTGCACCTTATTCGATGAGGAAAGGGCCGAGATCCCTTCACCGGGAGTGACCCCTTTAGCAATAACTGGCAGATGCTACAACCCTCGGTTTGTCTTTTGATTGCTTCTATAGTTCTTGCTTTGCACAGTGATATATATGATATATCCCGCACCTTATTCGACGAGGAAAGGGCCGACGATCCCTTCACCGGGAGTGACCCCTTTAGCAAAACTAGAAAAGCCTAAAAAACACCCCATTTTAAAATCATTTGATTCTACAACGATATCAAGTTCATTACGCAATAGGTTTTCAGAAAAACCTGTCGTAGCCCTCCGTCATTTCAGATAAGTACTACTTAGTATTCGTGCTGCGGTAGTTTGGCATGCGTCAAGGCGTAGTGTACGGTAGCTAACTAGTGCTTATCTGCTTGCATACGATGCGATTGGATTAGGGTATTCGTACGGCGTTGTTTGGCATGCGTCAAGAGTCGTACGGGTGGGTTTAATTCAATCAAGAAATGTACGGATTGAACTTGACTAGCGGACTATGGGTTGTTTGGCATGCGTCAAGGTCATAGCACGCTAGGGGCAAAATATTATCGGGAATTTCAAGTGTTGAAATTTGCAATGAGATTGCATACCTTCTATGAGATAGTTGGATCCCGATACCCGCTGCGAGTAATTGTTACTCCTGGGAGAGTTTTACACATTACAATTAGCCGTTCAAGTAGGTGTCTAGAAATGTGTTAATGGGGTTACGCCTCTGGGAAAACGAGGTTTACATTAATTAGGTCCGTGCGAAAGCACGGGGCACCTCCCTCAAAGTACCGACACTGGCCTGGCTGAAAGATTGGCGAACTTGTAGCATGTAATTAATCCCGGCTAGTCTTTCCTTTTAGGGTTTGAAGGAAGATTTGATAAAAATAGTGGGAGCCATCCTGATTAGATAAAATAATAACCAATCTATTCTTGCAAGAGCGCACGCTGAGTGTTTTCTTCAATCTCTCTCTCCAGGTAGCGACCATATCACGCCTTAATCAAGATAATAAAACGGATGAATTGACCGAACCCGCTTGTTATACTGAGCTGGGGTAAGTTGGTCCCGCTCCAACTTATAATTGTTATAAGACAGAGCAGGAATTTGGGGAATACCAAATTTCCCGTGCCACCCAAACGAAAAGAGTGCATGTTGATGCATCATCTTCGGGTGTGTTCATTACAGAGAACTGTTTCTCAGTATCCTTTTCATCCTGGGTATGTGATACCGGATCAGGATCCCACATATGTAATTTGGTACATGGGCTACAGATAGGAAAAGAACTGAGAACGGGTGATAAGTTTCATGAGATAGAAAACGGTGCAAGTGTTGCAGCCAAGTCTGTTGGTCACTATCACCCTGTATTACCAGAATACATTGATTCTGAACAAATGTTATTAGATACCGAACCAGATATACAAAATCATATCAGTCTCTTTACAAGTAAAGAAAGGATATAATTTTGTATTGTTGGATAATGTTTTGAACATTTCCTATATCAAAAGTTGATCGGTTCAGGCACGTTATCTAAAAGCATTGACGTTCTAAATCAAACTACGGTTCTTAGTATACAGAACACACACAAGAGGAAGAGTTCAGAAATGAACGAATTCTTCTTGAGGTATTGTAGACTAGGTCATATCAATGCGACCCGACTAGCTGAAGTTACATATAGATGCATATTTAAATCAGTTTGAATTTACATCTTGTGAAACTTGCCGGTCATGTCACAGAGATAAGATGACCATATCTCCATTTATTAGAAACAGAGAAAGAGTTAGTGAACTCTTGGGATAATACATGTTGATGTATGAAGGTCCCCTGTCTACACATACCAAAACCGGTTCTTTGTACTTCATTACATTCTCTGATGATCTCTCAAGATTCAGACATATGTTCCTGTTGAAACACAAGTCCGAACCTTTTGAGATATTCACAGAATATAAGTTAGAAGTAGAGAACAACAAACGGGTATAAGTATTATGTCCTTTGATGTGATCAAGGAGGAAAATACTTGAGCACGGAAATCCTGGACTATTCTAAAGGAGAATGAGATTCTCTCTCAGCATTACTCCTCCGTATACACCACAGCACGTCGGTGTATCGGGGCGGAGCAATCACACCCTATATGATAAGGTGTGCTCTATGATGAGTACTATTGAGTTACCTATTTCCTTTTGGGAGTTATGCACTTATGAAGTTGCATACCTATTGAATAGGGTTCCGATCAAATCAGTTGCCTACCACTTCATATGAGATATGGAAAGGGAAGAGCCCATTTCTTAAGTTAGTTAAGATTTGGGGTTGTCCGGCCTATGTCTAAAAGCAAAATCCGGACGAACTCGAGGCAAAGTCAGTTCTGTACAAGTTTGTTGGATATCCCAAGCATTGGTAAGGGAATATCTTCTACCAAACCGAGGAGCAAAAATGTTTTGTTTCTCAACATGCCACCTTTGTAAAAGGGAATTTCTTGAGAAGAAATTTGCCGATATGAGGTAGAACTGGAAGGAGTTCCAGCTATACAAACTACAGCAGATGATTTGGTAGAACCAAAAGGATTCAGTAGATTCCAACGAACCTCAGCCTCTCCGCCGATCTAGTAGGGTTCCTCACCTTCCTGAGAGTTACTTCGGTTTCTCTATGACAGTGGGAGCGAGGATTGCATCATGAGATGATGACCCAACTATTTTCGAGCTGGCCATCAGGAGTGGGACTCTGTAAGAATGGCTGGATGCTTAGCGATCTGAGATGGAATCCTTATACACCAACAAAGTATGGACTTTGGTTGCTTTATCTGAAGGGTTAAATCCCCATTAGGAATAAGTATATCTTGAGAAGATTACTTGGTGTACATGGAAAAGTTGAGACTTTCAAAACTAGACTTGTTAAAGGTCTGCATCATTGACCAGTTGTGGCTAATGATGAAACCTTTTCTGGGGCCTATGCTTAAGTCCATCCAGATCCTACTTGCCACCGCTACATACCATGACTACGATATCTGGTGATTGGGTGTCATGACTGCTTTTCTAAATGATGTTTTAGAAGAGAGCGTCTATAAGTACACAGCCAGAGGGCTTCGTAGACAGTGGGAGCAGCGGAAACGTGTGCAAGATGTTTTATAGGATAAAGCAGGTATCGCGGAGTTGGAACGTCTATTTTGATGTGGTAGTCAAAGAGTTTGACTTCATCAAAATGGTAGATGAACCTTGTATAAACAAAAAGGTAGTAGGGAGTATGGTGGTGATCCTCGTAGAGTACGTGGATGACATACTCTTAATAGGAAAGGAGTTTCCTATGCTACGCTCAGTCAATCTCCGCTTATCACAATGATTCTCCACATAGGATTAAAGTGATACCTACTAAATCCTGGGTTTTGGATCTATGAGATAGATCTAATTGGATGTTAGGATACTCACTAGATGTAGTGAGATGGTATCAATCGATCCTAAGGAGAATCACTGGAAGGGTTCCAGGGTGATAAGGACGACTGAAAGTCAGTCACAGGCATTGTCTTTACCCTCAGTAAAGGGACGGTATGTTGGAAGAGTTCCAAGCTAGATACCGTGGCATACTAGACGATAAAGGCTGGATACATCGCTACCAAAGATGCTACCAAAGAGGAAGTCTGGGTGTATATTTGTTCATGAGATGAACTTCGTTCCTACCATTGTGACACAATGGAGTTGTGGCTTATGCCTAGGAACGTCCGTCCCATCAGTGATGCAGACATATTCTGAGGCAGTGTCACCTGATCATGGAGATGGTTGATCTCCAGGGGATCAAGGTTAGGAGAGTAAACTCAGAGGACAACACGGCGGATCTACTCATAAAGGCCTATTCCCAGAAAGAGAGACTATTAAGGGATGGTTGAGTATGAGATACTACAACCACTGTTACCAGATGGCCCTAGTGCAAGTGGGAGATTGTTAGTTATATGTATGCCCTAGAGGCCATTACTATACATCGTCTGGATATTGTAGTGGATGCTTGGACATATATAGGGAGGACTTTCTTGCTCGACATGATAGTATGCTATCTGGTTACCCTCTACCTTAACGTGTATACTGATTGTCTCTCTGCTACATGTTGGTAAAGCCCTTAGGATGTGTACTTGACTACCTGGACTATGATGCGGATCATACTAGTGGGGACATGGTAGTCCATAAGTACATCCTTCAAGGTCCCTAGTCGTGGGTGTATCGAGACGGGGCATCGATATACAGAGTAGACTAGCGTATACCTTCTCGACCCATACAGATGGGCGATAGATGATCCCATATCCATCGGTGTTTGACATCAGAGATCATATACGGGTGCTCAGTGGAGACTGGGTACACTGGACGGACTCGCCGAGAACTCCCAGATGGTATTATACCTTACCTCAGATGGCAGTTCTCTGGTGACACTGGTACAGGTTAGTCTGTAGACCCGAGATCGTCATAGAGTCTTGTGTGATTCCCACTGTGCTTTGATTTCCACCTTACCACGTCCAAGAGAGCGTGCAAAACGGTGGTTTTTGGGTACAGTCCCGAGTCACATGGAGGCAATAAGCGATAGGAGGGGTTTCGTCTCTCCCGGTATTGGGGGTTGATGTTGCGCTATGCTCGATTAGCCGTAACAGGGAAGTCCCTGGCCAGGGCCGGTTTAGAGATATACTGGTAAGTGTTACCAGTAGTTTCTCGACCCGTTATGCGCCTCATATCGGCATGACTTATCGGTTATTGGGGTCTGACGTTTACCACCCCTAGAACTGATATGCGACATATCAGACGAAGAGACCGGACTGTACGGTAGTGTCACTGTCAGGCTTTTGCAGGAGTTGGAGCGGGCTTGATTGCTGATCTTCTGATCGCTCAATACCCGGGTAGCCGTTACATCCAGCTGGTACCGCTGACGGCTTGTGGGTGTTTGATATGATCATCACCTACTGCCGACGTATTGACGAGTCTTTAGAGTCCTATATAGAGATTGTACTGGCTCAGGCAAAACGATATAGGAGCGCATATGTGATATGTGCGGGACCGAGAATAATGCGTGTATGTGATACCGTATTCTATTCTCGCGATGATTGTATCGATTGGTTGTATGCGATATAACCTAGTTATCGAATCAAGGATTGATTCGATAAGTCGATACATTGGATATTAGTCGGTTTTATGCGATATGACCGGATCGTTAAATCAAGTGTTGATTTAATGATTTAATGTATAATTATATATTTGATATATTACTTTACATTAACTAGTGTTGGTTCACTTAAGATTGATTTTCTCACTTGATGTGCACAAGTTGTATATGTGATATATTTTTATGCACAAGTTTGTATCATTTTTGATGATACATGCAAACTTGGGTGTGTGTATGACTTACACCATGTTTAGGTTAAAGGTTTGGGTTTTTATTTATTTTGGTAAAATAAAATAGTGGATTGCTTTGTCTTTGCTTGAAGCTTCATGAAGCTTTCAAGCATCTTTGACAAAGTCCACCATTTTGTTTTGCATGTCATTTTCCTTAACCTAACCATTAACCTAAACTCAAGTTTAGTCTCTACAATGGTTTAACTCACCCATGGTTACATTATGATAGACATCACTTGATAATTCATTTCATCATTATTCTTATTCTTTTCTTTTCTTCTCCTTCTTCTTGAAGAAAAGGAAAAGCTTGCTAGAAAATTATCAAGTGAAGATTAAGAGTGAGAAATCAAAATCTAAAGAGTACCCATTTCCTATCTCACCATCCTCTACTAGACTAGCACTTTAGTTTAGGGTGTTTGCTTCACTAATTCTATGGTTAGTGAGGTAGAAGCTTGAGTCCGTATTCTTTCGACGTAGATCATCTTCGGCATTAAAGACTTCAAGCGACCCCGTTGCATTTTCTCATGGAGCCGTCCGAGAGTCCGGAAATTGGATGATCGCAGCGAAGGGACTACATCAAGGAGCTTAAGAAGTGAAGGACCGATCTACAAAGGTTGTATTTCATATTCCTTTAGAGTAAATGTGATTTACTTGCTTTAGTGTCGCCTAAACTCTAGTATACGATCTTGCCTAGGGTTGTTCGGCACCTAATTTTTTTTAATTTGGCATGGTCGATGCCTTGTAGAGCCTCATTAGTGTGCCTAGTAACCCTACAATGTCCTGGTATTTGGATGACATACACAAAGTAGGAAGTGGTATTCCTATACTACGATCGGTTATTCTTTGGTTGTCACACAGTGGTTTCTCCACATAGGACTTGGATATTATATCAGACATTCTGGTTACTAGATCTATGGTTTTAGATCTAGATTTGGGTAGTTTCCCAATCTGGGTACTTAGACAGCATTCTATGAGTATTTAGAATGGACGACTCCTGGCACGGTAGTGTACCTGCAGGTGATGGAGTCATCCTCTCTAAAGGTGTCTTACAGACTAAAGTAGAGAGGGATGTGCATGATTGGCAGATCACTTGCTTAGGCAATTGAGTCAATCATGAGATGTCAAGTACCACACCAGATGTTGTTTTTGCAGTAGATGCAATAAGTTGATATTAATCCAATCCTGGAGAAACATTAGGAAGCAGCTTTAGAACATAAGTGCGTGTTCTAGGGATTTGATAACGGCAGCCTCCTTTAGGAGACGGTTATCATTACAGGGTTCCAAGGTGACATGGATGACAGAGTGACTGTCAGAGTTAAGATTTTTCCTCTGACGAGGGGCAGTATTTTGGACAGGTGGTCCAGGCGGATACTGAGGGAGGCATGGTGCAGGATACTGATTAAGTTCAGTTGACGATACAGTCTGAGAAGTTTGGATTTGGAGCTCATTTATGAACTAGGTCCCATCAGATATTCAGACATACTCTAAGACAGGTATTGCTCATTTCAGGAGATGGCTTTCTCCGCGAACATGAGATAAAGAGAAACATAGAAAGAAACATTAGAGCGGATCCACTCACTGAGGCTGTTTCTCGAACGCAATAGTTTCGCAAACGAGTTTTGTGAGACTGATTAGTAGAGGAGTTGGGTGTTCGGTATCACACGGGCTGTGAGTATGCGACATCGCAATAATTAGTCTTGAGTGCAAGTGGGAGATTGTTGGATATAGTGCCCTCAGAGTCAATTATTGAATCACAGGCACGTGATTGCAATGATTGAGGGAGGACCTACGCCGGTAGGACAGTCTTACTCAAGATGATAGTATGCTATCTGGTTTATCTTTATCATCGTGTACTGCTTTAGGTGACCTTACAGGTCACTATTACGCGTTGATAGAGCCCCTAGGATTCTTGCTTGACTGCCAGCAGTATGAGGGCGATCATATACGTGGGAGCTGGGGTCTATAAGCAAATCCTTAAAAGGTCCCTAGTCGTGGGAGTTTTGAGACAGGGCATCGATTCTCCAGAGTAGACTAGTGTATACAGTCGAGACCCCGACGAAGGGCGGTGGCCTGTCTCACAAGCCACTGGTGTCAGTTGGTTCACCTAAGATGTATACAGGTGCTCATTGGGTTATGAGTACACCGGACAGGACTTGCCGGGAACATGCTAGTTGGTCTTATACCTGACGTTAGATAGCAGTTCCCTGGTGACATGTGTACAGGTTAGTTCATCGACCTGAGATCGTCATTTGTCTTGTGTGAGTTGTTAGTTATATGTATGCCCTAGAGGCCATTGCTATACATAGAATGTATATTGTAGTGGATGCTTGGACATATATAGGGAGGACTTTCTTGCTCGACATGATAGTATGCTATCTGGTTGCTCTTTATCTTAACGTGTACACTGATTTTCTCTCTGTTACATGTTGGTAAAGCCCTTAGGATGTGTACTTGACTACCTGGACTATGATGTGGATCATACTAGTGGAGACATGGTAGTCCATAAGTACATCCTTCAAGGTGCCTAGTCGTGCGTGTATCGAGACAGGGCATCGATATACCAGTGTAGACTAGCGTATACCTTCTCGACCCATACAGATGGGCGATGGATGATCCCATATCCATTGGTGTTTGACATCGAGATGATATACGGGTGCTCAGTGGAGACTGGGTACACTGGACGGACTCGACGAGAACTCCCAGATGGTATTATATCTTACGTCAGATGGCAGTTGTAACGTTTTGAAAATCGTTTCGGTGAAATTTCGAAAAAAACGGTAAAATAAGGGGGTTTTCTGTAAAAAGTCAAAATGCAAATATTTTTATTATAAAAGTAAATATGCATATTCTAGCTATGTAATTGCTAGTATTTGGTACTTATTGAGCCACTGGTGAAATTTCAAATTTTCTGAAAATTTTTCCGAAATTAATTATTTTAATATTATTTTAAGCCGTCACTAATATATTTAATTAGGGAAAATTACAAATTGGAATGAGTTGAAACAAATTTTATGCATCATAATACATTAAACAAAATTTTATCATGTGGTTTTTGAAATGAAATCGTTTGCCAAAACGGTTTAGAAAATATCGAAGAAAAAGGCTTTTTTCGGTGAAATTAGTGTAATGGAAGTGGGTTACTACACTTATCTCTTTTTCTCACCCAAACAAAACCCACACCCATTCCCCCAACATGCTTTGGCCGGCCCCCCTTGATCAGCCCAACATTCTTGGGCCTCCCATTTCACACAATCAAACAAAGAAAAGAAAAGAAAAGAAAAGAAAAGGAAATGTAGAAACCAAGGTGGACTTTGACTGCATATCATTTTCTCCACCTCCCTCTCTCTCCTCTTTTTCCTCCACAAGCAGCCGACCTCCCCTCTTCTGCTGTCCAGAAATTTCCCACAAAACCCCACCTCTTTTCTCCTCAAAAAAATGTCCAAATTCCATCAAAAATCAAAGCTAAATCCAAATCCAACACTTACCCATTATTCTTTAGCTCATCTAGCATGGATCTTAGGGTAGAAGCTAATTTGGGAGGCTAGGTTGGATGTTTGATTCAAGTTTTGTGAGGTATAAATCCTTGTTCCATGGTTTGTTTGTTGCTTAGTTACTTAATTGTTGCTATCATACCTCATTTGAAGCTAATTAGGTGCTTAATTAGGTTTAATTGCTTGGTTGGAAAAATTCAAGAAAAGGGTTTGTAAATCAAATTAGGGTTTTCTTCATTGGGTATTGATCTTGATGTGGGGATTAACATGTTAATGTTATGCTAAAACTAACCTAGTTGCTAGTTTACTACTTGATACTTGTAAATTTTAAAAAAATTGGAATTTTATGCAAACTAGGTTTTGGAATTTAATTGAAAATGGGAGATTAAAAATCTAATTAGGTTTTTCATGACTTCATTAATATTATTAAGTGTAGTTTAACACTTTAGTTCATGGAAATCCAACCTAAATTGTGGTTTGTGCATTTTGCTATAAAATTGTTATAATTTAGGTATTTTGTAAACTAGAATTTTAGGGTTTTTGGAGTTTAATGAGATTAAATTATGAGAATTGTTTTTATGACTTATTTAAGTTATTTAATAAGTATATTGGCCGCTACATTCATTTAAACGTCGAGTTTTGTACTAAAACGGGTAATTTTTGCTTGCTAGATTTTCGGAAAAATGGCTTCTAAAGTGAATTTGGGGTTTTTGTGAGTTTTAACATATTTTATATTAAAATTAGTGTTCGTGAATGTGCAAATGAGTGTGATTGGATTTTTCTCGATGGTTTGATGTTTGTACATCGACATCGAGGGTAGGTTGGCTATTTTGCATGCGTAGGCGATAGGTTTTGACCTATGCGTGATACGCGTGCCGATTTGATTTTCGTGTGCCGTTTCGATTTCGAATTTGATTTTAATGCGATGCGGTGCGTTATGATATGTAGGTACCCCCATGTGGACTTCGAGACGACAAGCAAGCGCATGGCGACGTCGGCACCGGCAAGCGAGGACCAGGTGAGTAGATTTATATCTACGGGGAGAAGTCGGGTGGATGGCGTATAGCACCCCCGCAGTCCGTGGTGGTGTATACGGATACGTATGCACACCAACAATTATTATATGTTATTTGGGATTAATAACGATGTTAGGATGGATATTGGTGTGTTGGATTACTTTAGTGTTGCGAACCCTAGGGTAGTATTGCACTACACATACACACATACATACTTGCATACATTCCTATTTATATGTGCACATGGGATTCTTTATAGTTATGTGTTCACATAGGTATGGGACTATGTGTTCACATACGGATTTGAAGATGATACTTGGGATTGAGCTGAGTCGATGAGATTTGTTTTGTGGTTGTGATATCGGTGATATGGCAGGATTCGTACTTGAGGTACGTCCTGGTGTTATAGCGGATCTTGGGGCGGCGATACGGGTGAATAGTGTTATAAATAAAATGGTCGACATGTGATCGTGATATGAGGCATGATATGCTAGGATATTGATATTAGGCCGTATCGGGCGATGTATACCCCTTGATGATGATATGTGCTGACGATATCGGTTTGTACGAGATTGTCGATCAGTAGTCAGATCATGAGTATATTGAGGATATTAGTATTGTACTAGACATAGGTCAGTACCCTAGACTATGATCTTGAATAAAGAGGATACCAGAGGAATGGTGTGAGGAATATGGTATTGACCCGTACCCAGATTTGGGGATGCCGTACGACGGATTTACGTACGAGCTATATCTTAATGATTGATCCGCACTCTTGACTTGGGATGTCTGATTATAGATATGGTATCGGATATGATATTATTGAGGCGGGATCACCGACTAATATATATACAGGTATGTATATGGATCGACTCAGATGTTAGGCGGTTTCCTTACCTGTAGTCCAGCTTGTTAGTTTAGCCCTCTAGTTTAGTTTAGTTGTTAGATTAGATGCGATTCTTACCTATTTCAAAAACTAACGAATCGTGGGCATTTTAAAAGACAGCCCAAGGGATCCTACGGATATTTCAGAAGACGTATCTTTTCATAAAAACACCATAGCCCCTATTTTCAAAACCCCATGATTCGTGTTATTTCAAAAGGCACCATTTGTAGGACTTATATTAGATTAATGCAGATTAGTTATAGTTGCGTCTAGTTTTCAGCTCCCGCTCTTTTTTTGTGGTCCGCTTCGCATCGCATGTTTATATTATGTTTCATACTCCATTATTGATAGCATGCTGTTAGGACACCAGCACCATTACCGATGATGCGTATGTACCACGTACACTTACACTTACTTGCCGGCTCACACACATCTTCATCGGTAATTGCCATGTCACGTACACCTTAGAAAATATTATTGCTTGACATAGCCTGTTAGCTAATAGTTTAGACATGATATTAGCGTACTTGCCTTATATGTTAGTTTAGACATTGTAGTTATTACCTGCTACTTCATGCATACTGTTATTCATTGTTACGCCGCATTCATGGATTCTCATGCATATATTCACTATTTTACGTGTTATTGAGGTTTTGGATTCGGACTTCCATGAGATTTTTTCTGGATTTGGAGGAAAACCGCAAAAATATAAATAAACCTTTTCTCTCTTTTAAAATAAAAAGTGCGGTTTTCCCATGATGTATGAGTCGTCCACCATGAGTTTGCTGATGGATTTCGAGACCCGATTCGAGGAGACGGATGAACCGTTTCGGGTACATGGTAGACCCGGTAAGGTACCCCGGGGCAAGAAGCGCGTGATGATGACGATGTGAGCCTGGCAGGGGAGCACTACCTACCGGTGATTTTACCCGACGCGTCGGATATCCGGAGGATACCGTCGTGGTCTTGAGATGGATGGTAGGGGCCGGTCTGTACTGACGGCGCCCTAGATATTGAGATTTCGAGATATTGAGGTACAGAGGCTGTGATACAGAGATATCGAGATATTGGGATTACGTTTTGTGCCGATGCTAGGCACTGTCTTATGCTGATTTCATTATGATACCTCATTTTAAAAATACAAAGAAAATCTCACTAAATTATGAAAACAGTTCTTCATTTACATGTATTCTGTTTCATGCATTCATACCTCATTCATATGATATATTGCTACCTGAGGCACTGACACGGGCACATGAGATTACACTCGGGTTAGATATCTACCCTAGCCTTGTTATAGGTTGCATGTTATTCTTATATTGAGGATACATTATGATCTTTGACCTAGGATTGCGTTATTTATGCGATTTCTTTTCGTAGATGTTTTCTATTCACGAGTTGGCAACTCACCCCCGTTGTGCCCCAGTTTCTTGCAGGTTTGCCGTACATGTTTCATTACGGCTTTGCGGGCATAGTTTCCTTCGGGTGATTTGCTAGTAGGTGGGTTTACTTGTATCGTACCCCCATTATATATCTTGTATATCATTATTCTGTTGTATCTAGAAGTTCCATTAACCAAACATGTATTTATTTGAGATAGAGACCTGTGATGTCATTCTTTCAACCTTAGAGTCGCGCGTTGTATTTCTATGGTTTTCTTGTTGTTTTGAGTTCCTTTTGAGTTTTGATCCTCGCCCTTGGCGTTGTATATTATATTGCTTGTGTGGTTGTGACCGTCGATTGACGAAGAGCTAGCTCCCGCTCGGGGATGTCTTTTTATTGATTTCGTATACTATTCATTTTGTATCCCGTTTGGGAGCCAGTATTTACAAAGGAGACTCTGCCGAAATTTTCAGGAAATACTTGATGTTTTTAAAACCGCATAACTCGGCTTATGCTATTAAAACTACTTGTTTTAAATTGGTTTCCTTCACTCTACTACTTTTCTTGGTTTGGGTTTCTGGGTTTTCGGCTTACTTAGGTTACGTACGCCTCGAGACGTTCGTAGTTTAAGTGCCGGTCATTTTCCGTACTTTCGGGACGTGACAGCAGTTCTCTGGTGACACTGGTATAGGTTAGTCTGTAGACCCGAGATCGTCATAGAGTCTTGTGTGATTCCCACTGTGCTTTGATTTCCACCTTACCATGTCCAAGAGGGCGTGCAAAACGGTGGTTTTTGGGTACAGTCCCGAATCACATGGAGGCAATGAGCGATAGGAGGGGATTCGTCTCGCCCGGTATAGGGAGTTGATGTTGCGCTGTGTTCGATTGGCTATAACCGGAAATCCCTGGCCAGGATTGCTGAGATTTACTGGTAAGTGTTACCAGTAGTTTCTCGAACTGTTATAGACCTCATATCGACACGACTTATCGAGCTATTGGGGTCTGACGTTTACCATCCCTAGGCAAGATATGCAACATATCAGACGACGATACCGGACTGTACGGTAAGTGTTACTGGTTGGATTCACAGGAGTGTGAGTGGGCTTGCTCGTCGATCTTCTGATCGCTCAATACCCGGGTGGCCGTTATGTTTAGCAGACCGCTTGCGGCTTGTGGGTGTTTGATATGATCATCACCTACTGCCGGCGTATTGACGAGTCTTTAGAGTCCTACACAGAGGTTTCCTGGCTCAAGCGAAACGAAATAGGAGCGCATATGAGATATGTGCGGGACCGAGAATAATGCGTGTATGTGATACCGTATTCTATTCTCATGATGAATGCATCGATTGGTTGTATGCGATATAACCTAGTTATCGAATCGAGCATTGATTCGATAAGTCGATACATTGAATATTAGTCGGTCATATGCGATATGACCGGATCGTTAAATCAAGTGTTGATTTAATGATTTAATGTATAATTATATATTTGATACATCACTTTACATAACTAGTATTTGTTCACTTATGATGGATTTTCTCACTTGATGTGCACATTGTATATATGATATAGTTTTGTGCACTAGTTTGTATCATGTTTGATGATACATGCAAACTTGGGTGTGTATGATTAAACCATGATTAGGTTAATGGTTAGGGTTTGATTTACTTATTTATTTATTTCTTTTCATTTAATTTATGGCAAGAAATAAAATGGTTGCTTTTTTTGTTTTCACTTGAAGCTTTGAAAAAGCTTTGACCATTTTGTTTCTTTCCTTAACCCTAACAATTTACTTTAACCCTAGTTTATTCTCTACACTTGTTAACTCATCCATGGTTGCTAAATGATAACCATCACTTCATTTTCTTTTTGGGATTAATTCATTCTTATTCTTTATTCTTCTTCTTCATCTTCTTCATGAAGAGAAAAAGAAAAACCTTTTCTTGAAAATGTCTAAGTGATGATTCCAAGTGAGAAATCCAAATCCAAAGTGAACCCACTTCCTATTTCTTCATCCTCTACCACTTGCCATGTAGTATATGGTGTTTTCTTCACAAGTTTCATGACTTGGTGAAGTTGGAGCTTGATCTTGAGTTGCCTCGACGTAGATCATCTTCGGCATCGAAGTCGACGACCTAGCCCGATCATTTCTTCGACGAAACCATCGCTAGAGTCCGGGATCCGATGATCGCAGCGGAGGGACATCATCATGGAGCTAAGGAAGTGGAGGACCGGATCTACAAAAGTTGTAGTCTCTTTCATTTAGCAGTAAAGTTGTTTACTAGCTTGCATGTTTCGCCTAAACTCTAGTTAACGATCGCATTAGGGTTTCTCGGCACATAGAAAAATTTGTTTTTGGCATGGTTGATGCCTTATGAGACCTCATTAGTGTGCCTAGGAACCCTACAGTTCCCACTGTACTTTGATTACTACCCTACCACGCTCAAAGGAGACGTGCAAACAGGTTTTAGTTGGGTACAGTCCCGAGCCACATGAAGGCAGTGAGCGGATCTGCAGGGGTTCGTCTCTACCGGTATTGGGGGTGAGGTCGCGCTGTGTCTAGGAGAGCCATTACACGAAGTCCTTGGTCAAGGCAGGAGATTTACTGGTAGGTATTCCAGTAGTATCTCAGGGTGTTCTGGGCTACACTTCGACATGACTTGTACCGCTTTTGGGGGTCTGACTTTTACCAACCCCCTAGGCCCGCCATGCGATGCTCATAGACGAACGGACCGGACTATACGGATATTGTCACTGACAGGCTCAGTAGGGTGTCAGGATGAGTTCGCTCACAGACGTCCCTTTTTGTCAATAGCTGGTAGCCCGTCACGTATGACTAATACCTCTGACGTGCTAGTGGTTAAATCCATAGCCATAGTATTGACGAGTCTTTAGAGTTCCCCACACACAGTTACTCAAGTTTCGGGCGAAACGCTGTAGAGGTCGTATGGAGATATGGCAGGGTTCGATCAGATACGTGCGGTATTGCACGGATCGTGATCGGACGGATTTTACTAGCGGGCTTTGGTTTAAGCCGGATCCTTGTATTTGACAGTGTAGATTTTGTCTCTTTGCATTTGTATTCGGTCGGAATACAAATGCGGGCATGTATATGCAGTCGCGGGGTTTTCCTGTAATTTATTACGGGATCAATTTTCTGAAGTTGCCAGTTTGCATTCCGTTCCGGCCAGTTTTCTTTGTTCCTTCGCGGCCGGACTTTCCGATGGAGGGGGCTAATTTGCAATTGTGCAAATTAGTATTTGTGGAGGGAGTCCTTTGTAAATGTGTGGCTTCATGATGAGATTCTTTTTTAGTCTCTTCCTTTGCATTAAATGGGATTAGAAAGGATTAGAAATTGATATGATATTGTCATCATCACCTTTTGATGTGGTCATTTTTTTTCATTTTCCTACACTCACCTCCCTTCATGTTTTAGTCTTATTCTCTCCACCATTTTCCTAGAGGAGGGGCCGGCCACTTCATCAGGGAGACGAGAGAGGTTCATTTTGGTGTGGCAAAAATGTTCATCTCATTTTTCCATTCATCCTATAAAGAGAGTTCCATTTCTTTCTCCACCTCCATCAAAGGCAACTTCAACCCCAAAGAGACAAACTAATCTACACTTCATTTACATCATCCTTGGGCACGTCGACTCGCCAACTTCGTGCCCGAATTACCTCGGTCCAGAGGTGGGAGCCCGTAAAAGAACCCGGCGATGTGGTGCCCGTTACGACGAGGAGATGAAGACCGGAGATTCCGCGAAGAGATCGGAGTGGAGGCCGAAGACCGAAGGACACGGATCGCTCAGTATAGCTCTCTACCCCCATTTTCTAGTTTGCTAGAGTTAGGTTAATGGCCCGATTCGGGTTTATAGTGCACGGTGGTGCCGTTTCTAGTTTTTAGAAAAGTTTTGTTTCCGCATTCCGGCGTCGGATTGACGGCCGGGGCGCCGCCGTGCACTTACAGGCCCTAGGGGCTAAACGGGCGGTCGGATCTTGAGTCCTTGTCTCAGGATTCGTGCCACGTGTTAAGTTAGGTGTGTACACCTAATTACGCCTGTTTGATTTTTCTGAAACTTTTCGTTTCTCCGTGAATTGCACGTGCAACTCTTGGGCTTTTGAAAAATAAAAAAGAAAAAATTCTTAAAATAATTGGGTCTGATTGGAATCGAACGCACAGGCTATGACACGGCAGTGCAGAGGCTTTACCAATGAGCTACAAGTTGCTTCTTGCTTTTATTTAACAAAAATAACATTTAACTCTTACAAAGGCTGTGATATCCTTTTTTGTACAATAACAAGAAATTTCTGTATAGAAATTTCAGAGTCGTTACAATACGAATTCATAGTTTTATATAATTTTCCAAAATTTAGTTTTTTTTATTTAGAAAAGTCGTATTTCTTGAAAACCGTGTTTTTTATTTCTTTTCGAGACCGAATACTCCGTGAGAAGTTCTACATCTCGCTCTACTGTCCCAAGGATGTGCGATAATCCGCACCATCTATTAGCGGTCCTCTGATGAGGGTTGTAGAGACGTAATTGCCAAGGATTACAAAAATACCGATTAAAAGAAATCCGTTTTGAAAAGGTGTGGTATTTTAATGAAAAAGTTATTCTTTAAATTAGCCATAAGTTTAGAATATCGTGCTATGCAATCATAATGTGCGTGTGGGGTAGGTCGTTATCTCGTAAAGTTTTCCTAAAAGTAGATAATCTAGTTCTCGAGAAAAATTATATTAAAATTCATAGTATTTTAATGCAAAAGTTCTTTATATGTTTGTTTCACATGAATTTTTTTATTAAACTAAAAACTAAATGATGTGAATAAGATTAAAATTAGTATAGGATGTTAGTTTGATCTAATTTACTTATCACGTGGATTGCAAATATCAAAAAGAAGATTATATCGGAGATAACTCCATTTTTGTCGATTTGTTTTAAAAAATTGTTTTGAGATGAAAAGGGAGAGAGATGAAGGGACTTACTAGTTTAAAGCGTTAATAAGGATGAGGGAAAGCTTTCGGGTGTCGTGGTGTCGTCGGAAAGGTTTCGGTCGTCAAGTTTAGAATATCGTGCTATGTAACCATAATGTGCGTGTGGGGTGGATCGTTACCCCGTGACGTTTTCCTAGAGGTAAATAATCTAGTTCTCGAAAAAGGTTATACTAAAATTCATGGTATTTTAATGAAAAATTTCATTATATATTTGTTTCACATGATTTTTTTCTAAACTAAAAACTAAATGATGTGAATAAGGTTAAAATTAGTACAGGATGTTGGTTTGATCTAATTGCTTATCACGTGGATTACAAATATCAAAAAGAAGATTATATTGGACATGACTCTAGTTTTGTCGATTTGTTTTAAAAAATTGTTTTGAGATGGAAAGAGAATGAGATGAAGGGACTTACTAGTTTAAAGCGTTAACAAGGATGAGGGGAAGCCTTCGGGTGTCGTCGGAAAGGTTTCGGTCGTCAAGTTTGGCTTGCTGCTACACTTGGGTGCCTAACTCCACTTGGTCCTTAGAGAGTTTGAGAGAATTTTTGAAAGAATTTTCAGAATGGGAAAGAGATAGGAGATGTGATGCTATTTATAGTGAAGAATTAGGGTTTGGAAATAAAAAATCTGGATTAAAAAAATTAAAATGGTGTTAAATGATGAATTTAAAGATCACTATTTAATTGCAGAGAAATCAAACAGTGCAGCAGAGTTGAGGGGAGTCGAAGGGACGAGTGTGCAAAGCACGAGGGAAAATGGAGCTATCCTGACCGTCGACGCCGGCCCAAGAGGCAAAACGGCTTAACCCCCGGAGGGGATGGTAGACTTTACGGTCGGATCTTGGGCAATCGCCTCGAGATTCGTGCCATGTGCAACTCTTGGGCTTCCGAAAAATCTAAAAAATAATTGAGTTTAATGGGATTCCAAACGCACAGGCTATGTTGCAGCAGTATAGAGGATTTACCAATAAGCTACAAGTTTCTTATTGTTTTTATTAAACAAATCTAATTTATAATTTTACAACAGGCTGAAATACCTGTTCTATACAATAAACAAGTAATTTGTACATGAATTTCAAAGTCGTTACAATCTCCAATGGATTGTTTGCTCCAATTTTTCAATTCAAGCTTAATATCTCCAATTTTTTTTTGGCTAAGGATAGAAATAGGATCGCCAATGTAATTTACTTTTCAGTATTGTCAACGACGCTAAGAAATTCCGGATGATCGGCGTAAATATTTAAAAACTTAAAAGTTTTAGAAGAGGAATCAACAATGACTCTAATGACATGTATTGAAAAATGGTCGAAAATATCCGGATCTAAGAAGTTGATAATGACCTTCAAATAAGAAAATTGCAAAGCGCTGGATCAAGTTTCTCTATAATGTGATCAGAAGGGTTGCGATTGCTCAAGTGAAATTGTTTCCCATTGATATCATATCATCAATTTGACAAGAAAGAAGAGAATCTTTGAAATGAGATTGTGTGCTCAGGTATAGGGCTCATTGTTACTGTGCCCAAAAACATAAAATATTTTGAGTTGAGTACAGTTTCAAAAAATAAAAATAAAAATTTGAGGCTTTCCGAAAATCAACTAAGTAAATAAATATTGAATAAATAAATAATAAAAGGTGCAGGGTCATCAAAAGATATTATCCCCTCTCTCTCACAAAATCTTTCAAGTTTCAATTCTCTCCAATGGCATCCAATATTTTTCTAAGTGGCCAAGCATCGAGTGTTCTCATTTCAAGTGGCAAGAGAAACCCTAGCTTCTCCTCTTCTTCATCTTGTAAGTATCGATTTCTATTGCCATCTCTCAAATCAGGGTTTTTGTCTTATGATTCCGATACAATTTTAAATTTTTTTCAAAATCCCTAGCTGAAATGCGACTTCCGCCCTTTTTGGTAAGCAAAGGTACGAACTTTGCAGAAAAGTTCAATCCTTTGATATCGAGACTTCAACTGGTGACTAATAAGCCTTATTATTGGTTCTTTGAAAGCTTTAGTTGGTAAAATAAAACATGCTTCTTCACATAAAGGATTTGTTAATCAATTGGCGCTGATTGCTTGTTAAGGTCAATTGCAAAATGAAAAACTATAGAAGTTGGAGTGTATTTTTTATTTTATTTGGTAAGAAAAGTCTAAAATGGAGATATTCATGAAACTTGGTTTCCATGATCCTAGAAACAAATAATTGAATTGATCTCTGCCTTAATGTTGGATATGTTAGGACTGATCGCTGTGGCAATGCCAGACAAGTCTTCTTCTTGATTGATGGGTCTAGATCTGCTGATTGGCTAGGGTTTCTTCTCTATTGAGACCTAGAGGATGTTGTGCAATGTAGAGGTCGTGAACGAATTTATTTTTCTCGATATATGGCATCAAATCTAATGTTGTAGAAAAAAATAAATAAAAGAAAGTTTGCCGTTAGACTTCGTCTATGGGTTTTGCAGTTGAATTATCACCATTGAGGGGATTTTGACAATGTCCGGGATCTTGCTAGCATAATGTTTTGTTGCCGTAGAATCTCGGAAGAGATCGGGTGATCGAGGGGAACTCGTCTTAGAATCTTAGCCCTAGGAGAGAGGAGGAACAAGAAATGAAAGGGGGCTACTGGTCCTCTTAAAGAAATACTGAAAACCTTTTTTCTACAAGTCAGTGTTTTAAAAGCGGAAAGAAAAGTGGAGCGGTTGAGAAGCCAAAACGCTTAAGCGCGGCTTAAGAGGCCGTTCAGGCGGCTCAGAAATCAGAACAACGGTTTTTCATCAATATTCCTTTTCTTGTCAATAAATAATGATTCTCATTACATTCTAACTATTTTATGTTACTTTTGTACTAGCAAATGCCTAAATTTAACAAATTTGCTGAAACGATATATTATTTGCTAAAATATGCTAAAATAATTCAATGCAAAATTGAAATTTTCGTAGAATTTATTAGCTTATATAGTGCTTATAAGCTTTTTGTATCAAGCATCATAGCTCAAATCAGTAAAAATACTTACCAAATTATTTTAAAAAGTATCTAAATGATTGTAGCTCGAAACCATATAGAGTCAAAATCGAATTGGAATTTCATGATCGAAATTCAAAAACTACTCGAAATCGAAATAGAAAACTCAAGAATTGCTCGAAATCGGTTTCAATCTCGACTTCTTGAAGTTGATAAATTTAAAATTTTGGAGTTTTGAAATCCAAATCTTGAAGTGTCTCAAAGTCTGCTCGACAACCGTGAGATTTATCGAGGCGAGCACGAATGATAGAAACACGGAAAAAGAGAAAAAGAAAAGATGGAATGTTGTATTAATTGGTATTTTTGTATTCTTACTTCAATAACAATAGTTATATATCCTTTATAACACTTACGGGATGTATATATCAATAGAATAGGTTATGCAATATCATCCGCTTAAGCGGGATAAAGCGGAGCGGCGAAATCCGCTCGGCCGCTTTGAGCGGCCGCTTTTTAAAACACTGATACAAGTAATCAGGTAGTGCTTAGTACATTTTCAAAATATAAAAAAAGTAGCCTGCCACTTGAGTTTTGTGCTTTTCATATATGCAACATAGGCTCCTCTACGCTGCTTTGAACATTGCTTTAAAGTGACAAAAACTTGGAAAATATCATAGTCACAAATTCGCCGTTCGGGAATAATTCGGCGAGGTCGAAAATTCGGATTCGGAGAACTATTCGGAAAAAATCGGCAGGTATTCGGGAAAGATTCGGTAAGTGTTCGGGAAATGTTCGGGAAGGATTTCGAGCAATAAATTAATATATGAGACGCTAGGTTTTGATTTTGTGAATTATTTGCAGTTTTTTGAATTATTCGCTGTTTTTTCACATAATTCGGGAATAATTCGCGAATTATTCGCGAATAATTCGCGAATTATTCGGCCAGTTCGGCAATGGCGAATAATTCGGCGAATAATTCGTTTGATAAAAAATTCGCGAATTATTCGCGAATTCGGCGAATAATTCGCGAATTATGTGACTATGGAAAATATTACCTTATAGCTATGAAGCCAAGGGAATAACTCAAAGATTCAATTAAACACGGTAGATTGAAATTAAAGTATAAAATAATAAATATATTGGTTGTAATACAATATTATCGAGGATTGCATGGCTATTTTGATAGTTCACTTTCTTTCGCATGCAATTGTTTAATTTTGAATGTGACAGTCAGTTTTTTAATTTTGAATGCGACAGTCTATGACATGGCTAAGTATATTATGCTGCAGGCCGTAGTTCAATTTGTTGGATATGATACTCATTGTTTCAGTGTTCGAATGCTTATCTGGACCAGCATAATATTGTTGCTCTTTAACTGTTGCCATAACACACATTAATCATCAGAATGATATTCGATTCAAGGAGATAGGTATGTTAGTTATTTAAGAGAAATATAACTAGAAGTAAATAGTTTGATAATAAGACCTGGAAGCTTATAGGCTTCGTGATTTTGTTTCTTATTTTGAGAAGTTATTCATAGTGTTTTATAGTCCATGGCCTTGTCTGCCAAGTTGGGATTTTCAGCCATTTAGTTTAGTATTGGAAGCCGTCAACGATGCAAACTGTTGCGAGGCTCATGAAGCTTTTTATTTATTGTTGTTACGGTTGCATTCAGATCAGATACATAGTGGATATGAGCATTATCGTTTCCTTATTTGTTTTCTGGTGATGAATAAATATACAGTTCGGTAATCAAAAGCCATATATGTATTTGACTCTATCACATACCGATTCGTAGCGGATATTAAAGACATTGATATGGATATGATTCAGTAATAAAAGGCATATCCATACTTGACAATTGACACTATCGGTTACGGATTCGAATCGAATATTAAAGATACAAATACAGATACGATTCGGATGTGGGTATTAAAAAGATTTGAGATAAAATAAATATGGATGCAGAGTGGGGATGCGTATGTAATTGATACATTTTAATATTAAATTTGAATGCGAATATGATGAGTACTTAATATATTTGTTCCAGACAAATATGCATTCAAATAATTATTATATGACTAAATAAATATATTAGCAGATGCTACACATATTACCAGTCTATTATGCATAGTTTGAAACAAATATGATGAAATGATATGCCAATATATTCTTTTAAATGCACAACATAAAACGTATGGTTTATATAAGCACTATCAACCAAAAGATAACTTTAAAATTATTTGGTTTGGTATTGCTACCGTATGTGATATATATTTCTTTGTATTTGTCTTAGGATATCCATATCTGTAAATTCAGATATCTCGGTATCCGCATTCGTATTTGGAATTTTTTTCTATATCCGTATCCATTTAGCAAAATACTTCAATATATATTGAAACCGGACCGGACCTGAAACATTCATATCCACATCCAGAAAATATCCGGATCTGGATATTACCCGGATATGTGGATCCAGACGCAATGTACTCTTTAGGTTACGTAGATACATAACAAGCAATAATGCACAGCGGAAATACATGTATCTACTCTAAAGGTTTACGATATACTGATCCGATTGGTTGGATCGTTTCTCGCCCACGTCACGTAGAAGGTCTGATCTTTATCGCCTCCAAGCAATGGCCGGAGGGAAACCATACTCCCCCACTTAATCACCCCGCAAGCCAACCCAAACTAGAAGAGAATGAGGAAAGACAACGACATTCTAGTTTTTCTCTCTAGAAAAACTCTCTATGTATTATCTATCATATGTTTCGTATATGAAATCTTAGCCTCCTATATATGAATATATAGGGCACCCACTCAAGTGGGCGGGTATTGGACCGGATCGAGCCCAATGGCTAACATACTCCCACTCGCACATCGAGTGGGTGCCGTCCATAGCTTCCTGAGTTGGTTTTCTAAACCATTGATTTCCTGAATCAATTCTCTCTAAGAATCTCCTCCTTCTCTTCTTCATTCTTACCCATACATATATGTTGGTGCGGCGTGGACCGTTAAGAACATGCAAGTGGATAGCTTTGCAGTTAGATCCGTTAGGACCGACACAAAAATCTCCCTAAAAGAAAATAACATAAACCAAAAATATGTTAGGTTCGCGAAATCTCATACCCAGATCCGAACAGACATGTCTGCTCAACTACCTTCGATCCCGCTTAGAAGCGTACTTGAACATCTAGGTGTACCTCTCGATTCATCGTACTCTTAAACTTCGCCACCATGGCGTCAATAAGAGTTGATCATTTGATGCAATCAGGAGACATTCCAATCGATCTTCCTCCGGCTCTGATTAGTTAGGTCTGCTAATCACCCGCTTTCTAACACTGCCCCGTATGTGTGATATATTGTCGTCGCGGCAGGAAACAGTAACCAAAGTAGCAGGCGCTTATGACATGCCTATCCAGACAGCCTAGTGTTGCTAAGGGTATAAACTGCCCGTCCTTCTGTGAAAGAGGTCGTCATAAGGGCTCACACAGTGAGCGAGATAGGATCCATCTCTCAACCTCCTTATGTGTACGATCCAAGCGCATGTCGTATGGTAACATGTCACGGTTTAAAATTCTCTCCATGAGAGCGTGCGCTATTAAAGTTATACTGTACGGACCTAAGTCCAATCACCTTGTGATTGACTTGCCCGGCCATATCGCTCTGCGATATGCCTGAGATCTCCCGACAAGCTCGCACCCCGTACGACGAGTCAGACCTCTAGTCCGGCTATATGTAAACAGGTAAAAGTGGCCATGGGATAGCCACTTCGGTCGTTCGGCCTATAACACATGACAACCTCATCCTGACCCAATCAGGGCGATTCTATTAAGTACTCCCACTGTCGCCATACCCAGTATGCAACAAAACAGTCACTGCTCCAAGCAGATGACATTTAGCACTTGGTCTCACCTTCATATGCTTACTTAGTATAAAGGGGATTCTCGTATGAGGGAGAGTTCATACCTGCTGACGTATCCTTGTTAAATGTGTGTCCTGCACACATCGTGTACCTCATACACTTTGTGTACCCTTGTACACTTGTATTTCATGTCTGAAATAGTTAAACAAAATATAGAAATATCCATCCCAGATAAGAAAGAAAGCTATACACTTTCAATCTTAAAATATGCATCTATAAAAAGTCGCCATCCAGAATAATAATATCAAACATAAGAGTAAGGTTTATCAAGCTATCTGAAATGTAATACGTTATCCAGGACGAAGTCCAAACGCACATAGTGTTACTCAGCTGTTTCTTTCGTCATCGGATCCCCGATCGTCTGATCTGAAAGAAAAACCCTATAGCTTAGACCACCTTCTCATGCTACTTCTTGATGAAGTGTCGTCAGATCTGTAAGTGCTTAAACTTTCCATATATATGGGATCGTTTGAGTATGCTATCGTTGACATGATGCCACAATAAAGAAAAAACATGTTTTTCTTGCGTGCGAAATCACGCGCAAACTACCGAGGAATCATCTCAGCTTAGCAGCCTTTTTGGCGCTACTGAGGTAGCCGCATTTTCTACCCCCATGGTGAAAAAACACCTCCTGCTTCTTGCTACTATGAGTGATGGCCCTGCCATTATGCAAGAAAGCAACTGCAGATGTGGATGCACGTATACCCATATTGCTGGCCCAGTCGGCATTTGTATGTCCACATGACTGCAAACCTTGTCCCTCATAGCACTATGTATTATGGCCCGTCCCACATAAATACCTAAAAAATCCTCGTCACTTCATCCCAACAAGCAGACCCTAATACTAAGTCCAATCGGCGAGGATATGTCTGGTCAAGTACACACTATGCATACAATAGACTACTGACTATGCAAAAGGGAACCCATAAAATCCGTCTCTTTGTGTCAAGAGTCTTATAGCAAAAATCAAGGCTAAAAACATGTCCATTAGTCACTGGAGTAATAAACTGAAGAGTGATTGTGCGGGCTGAACCGTTTTAAGACACCTTATGTGAATCTCCGAAGACAAACATAAGATGCTCCTGAAACGGCTTCTTATGGATCCAATTCCCAAGCACAAACTTGATATCTCATGTGTCCTCTATAGCAAGAATAACCACTCTAAGTGGTATTCATTGTCTTCAAGTCATTTTTGGTCATCACTACATCGTTCATAACAAGATTTCTGAACTTACAGTTATCACATTCAATCATCGTCAGTCCATATCTAATATAGATTGATGAAATTGAACCAAAAACTGCTTGGATAAGTGTTTCAAGTTATAAATGGACTCTCTGAGTCGACTCGAATCCTCTTGGCTTTGAAACCCGTAGGCAGATTTTCCAGATCTCCTTACCCAAATCTCTATCGACAATACGATTTAAGTCCTCAGGACTAGCTCAAGATCTTTATATGCAACGATTTGTTAAGGAAGACGAAATAGATGCAATTATCACCCCCGGTGAAAAGTGTCTATTCGTTCACCTAGGCAAGGTGAATCCCTTTCCCAACAAATGTGCCTTGTATCACTCTACAGTATCGTTATCCTTTTGTGAGATCGAAAAACCCAATTTTTATTAATAGTCTTGCGTCCAGTAAGATAATCGATCAAATCTCAGAATTGATCCTCTAACGTTGACTTACTCCTGTTCCATTGTTATTATTCACTCTTTCGCAATAGGCTTATAAATAGCGTCCTCATATGATTTGGGTTCTGCAACCAATGCAGAGTTACCATAGACGTCTCCCTTTGATATCGAAATATCGTTGGGTGTCAATCTGCAGTGTTATTTACAAGTCACTTGAGAATCCGTGATTGGCTCCGAGCTATCAGCGGAAATATCGCTCCCACTATCACCAACCGCTGAAGGAACTAATTCCTTCTGCACTGCTGATCGACCAGAAGACTCTTCAATTTCGTAGAATTCCAAATCCTGATCTACTTCTGTCTTTTGCGAAAATTCCTCTCTGAGAAAATCGCTCGATATTTCCTTCTCGAGGAAATCAACGTCGCATGACCAAATGTCAAACAGTTTTATCACAAACTCATGGACACAGGTGACCTCTCAGATCTCTCGTTCGCCCACTATACATAGTGTGTTGACTGCACACACTTTGAAAATACATGACCAAGAACACAAGCCGCTGCCAACAACGCATCTCTTAAACAATATGTAAGATTGGCCATTGCCATCACGTTCTTTATCATATTTAGGGTTTCCTAATTCAATACCATTTTGTTGCAAAGTTTACGGTATCATCAGCTATCCGACGACTCTATTTCTTTCATTCAGTTCCCTGAACTGCTAAAATAAATACACATGACTTGCTTACAGTTCTTAGAACTGCTCCGTGAAACACGCACAACTCTGTTTGCGTGAACTGACTCTTTATTTCACTAATACCACGTTTGATATAAATCAACGCTTTAATTCCGTGTGAGATCAATAGCCATATCGTGTAATTATTAATGAAGGTGTTAAATTAGGAAACTCCATTGCGTGTCGTCATGTTTATTGGTCCATATCTATCGGAGTGAATTATCTGTAATAAATATCCAATGGTTTTACTCTGATAGTTTTGCCTTTAAGGCAACTCTCACAAGTCGATGCTTTGACTTTGGCTCAAATGCCAACTCATCCACCCCAGGTGGTTAAGTCATCCCATCCATCTGTTGACCTAATCTATCATGCCACTCATGATTCTCAAAACCATAAGAAACTCATAAGACAGATTGTTCCATTAAGCTATCCAAATATGCTAAGCCGAAACTGAAACTGTAACCGACGGGAAGATAATTTGTGGATAGCTATCTGGATCCCCGCTGCAGAATTGATTCATATGTCCTTGACACATGATTGCTTCCACAAACTTTTCTGCTCCCAGCAGAAGGCCTTCTTCCACTCAGTATCCTCACAAGAAGATTATTTATGGATAGCTATCTGCATTCCTGATGCAGAATAGATTCATATATACTCGACACATGATTTTCTTCCACAAACTTTTCTGCTATAAGCAGAAGGCCTATTTCCACTCAGTACTCTGACGAGTGGAGCGGTTCAAATTCTCACAGTCAAACGTTGGACTTATTATATCCATTATTGCCAGCACATTTCTCCATATTGGATCACTTAAGTTGTTAGCGCGTTATTCCTGTTTGCGTAGCTTGATTGAACTCTTTTTGTGCTAGGACACCCGCCCTTGCATACTGTTGACCTCGTCGACATATCAGCGGCGCTCTTGGTTCTATTGTCCCGGCGATTAAAGCTTAAAACTCAGTTACTCAAACGTACTAGCAAACGTCAACACATTCGCTTTTCGCATAACTAACTGCTTCATATATCGAGTAGAAAACATGTAACCGCATACTGCTGTCGCTCTACAGTCTAACTGGAGCAGCACTCTTCAGATCCCGGATCAATGAAGATATAACTCTTAAGTGTATCCACATTACGTGATTTGACTCTTTATATGAAAATAAGACCAAACCAAGAAATAATGTGACGTTGCCACGTCGCATAGATTACCCCGTAATCATCGCACGACTTATTTCTTGGTGCGTAGATACCCTGTAACTACCGCTCAATATAAATTGCGAGTGCTCGGCAATAAACATATGACCACTAATGATATTGCTCTTCATCACGTCCAACGCGTCAAGCGATCCTAGATGCGTCAATTCTCCGAAGATCGCTGCATCTCGATGGTGCTGCATCGTGTAGCCCCACTACATTGCCGCCATCTCGTCACTAGCGTCCAAGTCTTTCAGCTTGTTCATGTAATATTAAACTAATGTTTTTATTTTATTATGTTATCGTCATCTATCTCACCCCTGGTGAGATTGACGATATCTTGACTTTATTATGAATGCGTTAAGATTACGGCATATAATGGAGTATCGTTTTTTCCTAAAGAACACTTCTCTTCAACCCATCTTAACAAAAATAATAAATTTTATATTCCGAAGAAAGAGAAGAAGGCCCACGGCCCCAACCACATCCTTTAAAGGCATAAAATTAAAAAAATATGTTAAAATGATTGAATAATGGAATACAGATTTTCTAGAAACGGAGTTGATTGGGTAGTTGAATCTAAACTACCGTCTCCTCTCGAAATCTCCCACTTAAAATTTGTTAGATTAATACAGTATGCGTCTTTGTATATATAATATGCTGTGCACAACACAAAATGCAACAATCAATCTAACAAATTTCATTTTCATTTAAACTATCCTATCTAATTTTGTCCGTTTTATTATGATTTTCGTTTTATTCGTGAAATTAATACGCGTCCAAGCGCTCCCACTAGAACAACCACCCATCAAATCTTTAAGATTTTATGTGAGTAAAAAATTTGAAACTTTTGGAGAGCAAACAAAATTTTCGAAAAAAATAACTTCCAGAGTGAACAGCAAAACCCTTAACTAATCCAAAACTTGAGTGGGAAACTTTCTAAATGTAAGAAAACCTAGGTTGCACGGACACGTCTTTTTGGTTGTCGTATCCGTGTCAGACACGTATCAGACACGGATTCATGCCCGACACTTGCACGACACGCGTTCGATACATATTTTCCGTATCCCGCTTCGAAATAAAGTGGCTTTGGATTTGGATACGTGTCGGACACGTATCGGACACGTTTTAGTGAAACCACGACACCAAAAAAACCTATTTTTCAATTAAAAGCGAGAAAACCCTAATCTTGTTCTTCATGATTTGTTGATCTTTTTTTTCATTTTAACTCAATTTTGCTGCTTTATATAATTTCTATGTGAAATATATTAGATATCTTTGTTGAAATTGTTAGGAAAATACTAAAATTATATGATTTTGCTAAAATTATGTTAAGTACAATTATGAAACTACTGAAATTATATTGTAAACTATGTTAAATACCGATAAGAAAATGCTAAAATCATATTTCTTTTATGGAAATTGCTAAAGTGGTGCTAAAAGCCTAAAATAATTAAGTTCTTTGCCGAATTTTGATAAATACAACAAAAAATGTTGAAATGCTAAAATTTTTGTTGAATATGTTGTGATATGATATTATATTTTTTATAATTTAATATATATATATATATCCGTGTTCCCGTATCTTATATTTTGGGATTTTGCCGTATTGCCGTGTCGCATCGTATCGTATCCGTGTACCATATTCGTGTTTATGCAATCTTGAAGAAAACCCATAAAATAATTTTCTTAATTTTCTAGAAATTTTCTGGATTTTTCTTGAAATTTTCTGGATTTTTTTAAAAAATAAAAAAAATACGGAACCATCCCGGCTCGGGCCTGAGGCCCGGCCCCTTTGAACTTTTTTTGGAAAAATGTTTTTTTAAAAGAAAATTTACAGAAATTATTTTAGTTTGTTAAAAAAAATATTTGGCCCACTACCATAATAAAAAAAAAATTGGTTCCTAACCAAAACCCCAAGAAAAATATTTTTGGTTCCAAACAAAAAATCCAACCATAAATCCAAAAAAAATTTGGTTCCAAACGAAAAATCCAAAAAAATATTTGGTTCCAACCAAAAATCCAAAAAATATTTGGTTCCAAATCAAAATAAAAAAAAAATATTTGGTGCCATCACCAAAGTCCAAAAATTCTTTTTTTTCTTTGGTCCAACTAAAAAATCAAAAAAAATAAATTGTCCAACCAAACTCCAAAAAATATATCCCACAAGTTTCTTTTATCCAAAAAAAATAGGGTTAGGGTTTTAGGAAAAAAATGCGATCTAGCCGCCACTAATGCTCACCAAAAGAGAGCATTTTTTTCTTCTTTTCACACAAAACATCCAATCTTTAAAAATAAATTTATCCCACCTTTGTTCCATGGGTTATTAAACATCAATGAGCTAAAAAAAACTATATCAAAGCGTCATAAATAAAACAGATCTAATTTATGGTGACACATAATGATGCAAAATAGATAGATCTTAAAAGATCCATCAAACAATAACCTTAATATGTAATATCATAGATATGTCATTTAAAAAAATTTGATTAGGTTTAGATCAAATTGATGGAACATCCAACTCTATACCACGATTTTTCTTTCATTCCTTACGAAATTGATGTAACATGGAATGTTTCTCATCGAGGTTGTTAACTATTGAGAATATAATTTGTTCTCCGCTTAGTCTAGGAGAAACATGCGTTGAGACCAGGAACAATTTAAACATATTATTTGAATGTATGTCTAAGTTATTTACATTTTATTTAATATTTATGTAATACAATGTCATGCTATGTGTTTTATGTTGCACGAGAATATGTTTTTTCCACGCAACTTATACATGCATGTTGATTGTGCCATGCAACGTTTTCTTTATGTGTTTGATTTGTGAAAATAAACAATACCATTATCCAATTTGCTAGCTTCATAGTATAATGCTCATGGCATTCCAATACTGTGTTTGAGAGGTATCATTAGTTTTTGGAATAAGTGGTTGTGAAACTTTTCATAATTTCTTTCTTAATCATTTTCAACTGAAACATGATTCTGTTTGTGATATTCTTCAGGCCTATTGAATGCAACATCTTCTTCATTTTGGCCTTCTGGCAAAAAGGTTAATATAAGAAAGTCTCTTCGTGTTTATGGTTTATTTGGAGGAAAGAAGGATAAGAGTGAAGGTGATGATGCACCATCCAAGGTTAGAAGGCAAATCTTTTCTTTCTCTAATTGTATCTCAGTTCAGTATATCATTGCTCAGCCAATTTGCTGCATCTAATTATTTTACGGGTAAATTTTACAAAGCCCTATTGAATTGTTAGGTTTTTTTAGATAGCACCATCAAAATTTAAAATTGCCATCGCGGTATTTTCATAAAAAATGGCATATTTATCTCATTTTGGGGCTATTTAATCTACGTACAAGGTCATTTTGAGGGTTATTCGATCCACTTGTGTCTTAAACAAGTTGACAAAACCAACATTTTCATACAACATTGCCAATTCAAGGCGTGGTCATGATATTTTTAAAGTTCGGTGGTGCTATCTCCAAAACCATGAAAGTTTGATGGTGCTCAATAAAATTAACCCATATATTTTACTGGAAAAATCTTTCATCATCGGTAATGTTGTGGAAAAATCTTTCATCATTGGTTATTCATAATTCACATTTTTCTTGTTTACATTTAAACCTTGGAAGTCCGTTATTCATTTGTCATTGAAGTTTATTGTATATACTTAAAAGGCAAAAGTGCTCATAGGGAGATATGTTTTCAATGCAATACGTTAGACGAGTTTTTAATCTTTCATCAACCACAATGCTCCAGTAATATTAGCCAAAACTGCGCATTAAATCATATGTAAAAATTTCTTAATCACTAATGGTTGATTATATGATTTTTGTTATCTTAGTCAGGAATTCTGGGAAATCTAGGAAACATGCAAAATCTGTATGAGACCGTTAAGAAGGCTCAAATGGTTGTCCAAGTTGAAGCTGTTCGTGTACAAAAAGAACTAGCAGCGTATGCATTTGTCTTAATTATGTAAATGATCCATTGACCCTAATGTTTTTATGAAATGTTAAACATAGCACACTTTTCCTTCTGTTTGACAGAGCGGAGTTTGATGGGTATTGTGAAGGCGAACTAATCAAGGTACTTTTCCATTCAGACCGCTAAGATAATTGAATCACTCTAGATATTGCGCTGGGTGCTCTTTGTCATATTCTTAAGTTTGGTTACCAGTCCTGCTGCAACTTGCTCAAATTTAATATTTTATTTTAGACTAATTCTAATATAAGAAGATTCACTGCGCGTGCGTGCACCCGCACAAACACAAACACCAAGAAGAGACTAGATATGACATAGTGTTAGGATGCGAAGATCAACATGGTATTTTACCTATGATTTGATGTCTTGAGGAACTTATGGAGTTTACTGATTACATATTATTTGTATATTTCCCTTTTTATTTTGGCTAAATTGCACATAAATACCCAAGGTTTTGACGGATAAATACCTAAGTTTAAGTGAATAGCAGATAAATACCCAACTTTTTATTCCGTTTTCACTTGACTACCTATATGTGATATATGAAGATGGTATAACGGCTGGAACTTCCCACATCCAAACCCCATGGTTACACAAGCTTTTAGTGGCTCCTAAATATCAAGAACCGTAAGAAAAACCTAGTGGTGCTGGCAAGTTAATTAGAACATTGCAAAGAACCCGACTAGAGATGCATTTCAATTGTTGAAAAGAAAAGGCTAAATTGGACGTAAGTACCCAAGGTTTCACCGATTTCACATATAAATACCCAAGTTTCTATGAGTTGCATATAAATACCTATCTTTGACTCGGCATTTTTTTTAAAAACGAAAGTAACGGTAATGACAAAATAACCGTTATACCACCTTCATATATCACACGTAGGTAGTTAAAGGGATTTAAACATGAATTTTCTACTGCACTGGTGCAAAATTATTTGCAGTACATGTGAGAGAAAGATATTGAGTCTTTATGCATACAGCAAACAGCATTAGTTATATTAACTAATGTGTGCCCATGTGTCACAAGCAGCTTCAGTTTTGTACTATTTTTGCATATAGTTAATGCCAGGCCTGGCTTAGCCCAAAGAAATGGGGTTCGATGTGGGAAGTTCCAGCCTTCCCGGTTCAAGAAAATATTAGTGAAACGATTTGAAGTACAACTGTCTGGAAATTTTGGATTGGTGTTGCATGTAAAAACCATTGCAGTTTCAACTAATCTTTTATCATATTATGCTAGAAGCTGTCAACTTCTGGTACTTAAATTTGACAAGCATAAAACTCCAACATTGAAGTGGTCAAGCGCGGGAACAATGTTACCCGGAATGCGAACGTTTCGGTATGGGGAGGAAACGAAAACGAGAATTGGGAACGAAAACGGGAATGCGGAACGTCACTTGTTATGAAACGTGGTACGATAAGGAGTGATATTCTTATATATGCTTAATCCAGAACGAAAAACGTAACTCTAGAACATGGAGTGTTTTTGGTTGTGTGTGTGTAATGTGTGTGTATATAATTTACTTTCATTTGCTATCTATATTTAAATTCTCGAAAAAGTTATATTTGTTAGTATAATTTAACACAACGCTAGTTATGCCCATTTAACTAAAGTTTAGTGCGTTAACACTTTTGACTTAGATTGGAACATTAATTCTTCCGATCCGGATCACTAGTGTTCCCTGATTGGGAACAATCGCTCCAAATCGCAAATCGTTAGTGGTTTAGCAATTTATGGTAACATAGTGCTGGAACATGTTCTATGGTGGCACATAATGTTGTGTTTACTGTATTATTTTAAGTTAATTAGAAATCCATATAATATAGGTTATCTATAAAGAAGGACAACACTTTTCCCCAAATAGTTTGGACAATACCTCATACTTGCATACTTCATTCTTTTTATAATAGAATACAATGCATTTTCATATAATTTTTAAAAGAAAGAAAAGATTCTGCATTCAACTCAGGTTCATACTTTTGTAGGTTACACTTTCTGGAAACCAGCAACCTATACGCACTGAAATCACTGAATCCGCAATGGAGCTAGGGCCTGAGGTAAATTCTCATCTTGTAGTGATTTAATAATGATTAATTTTAATATTTGCTTAAGGTGTTGGTCATATTTCCATGTTCAGAGATTGATTTTAGCAATTACATTTTGTTTCTGCTCAAGTGTGACAAAATTAAGATGCACGCTTTGAAGTTACCGTTTTACTGAAAGCTCTGCTTTGTAAATCATGATTTCATTTTCATATTTTAGAATAAGTTCTTAAAGGATCCAGGCTTTATAGTTATGTGGTTTGTTGTAAATTCTTTTGAAGAGTTAAAAAGGGATTTTTATGGTGCTAAGCTAAAAAATCATGAAGTTTTCGATCTTGTTAGGGACTTTTAAGATTGATAACTAATTTTTCAGCCAAACAATAAAATCTTCAGAGTTATTTCATAAAAAAAATTATTGTCACTAAAACAGAGTGATTTAGGTGCTTGTACAAACGCGTCATTGGCTGCAAGAAATTTGGCTTTATAGGCACAGCTTGCTTTTTTAGAAACTCAATTTCGTTATTGTCCTTTCAGGTGTTTGCGCTTTTCCTTAATGCTATTTCCTTGACGATTCAATCTGTGGCCCTTTTTAATATATATCTAGTTTCATATGCTAAATATGTTTTCAACTGTATAGTTTCCCTCTCTTTGACCTTTATATACGGAGTCCTTTACAACAAATAAAGTAATTGAGTGCTATTCAAAATTGTAATCTAATCTGTACCATTTATCTTCTAGACTTGACTAATCTTGTGCGTCTACATGCTTAATTATGGTTCCATAATTCTTCTACTCTTTCTGCATTTTTCTCCGCAGAAGCTCTCATTGTTGGTAACTGAAGCCTATAAAGATGCCCATGCAAAAAGCGTACAGGTATCAATAAGCTCTTTCATATCTCTCTATCTTAATCTTTATAATCTGTGTATTCTGACGGTATGACGACTATTTCACCCAGGCCATGAAAGAGAGAATGAGCAATCTAGCCCAGAGCCTCGGGATGCCACCTGGCATGAGTTAAGGAAGACGAACTAACGGACATCGATATCATACCGTCAACAAATGCACTTCAATTTTGTAAACTAGAAAATTGCGAAATGACCACCATATTTATCACTACCATGCAGCTTGTAAACCTTATTGCACAATCTGAGTGCAGCCCTACACTTCTAAGTGAAGGCCCATAAATTGGAAATCTTCGTCATCTTTACTATATCAGTTTTAACCGGACCGCCCTTGCTATTATTTAGTGAAACGATGTCTTGCTGTGTTTTGGTTATTGATAATCTGCATTGAATGTTAGGGTGCGTGAGATAATCTATCTAAATGATAATCCTAGATTACCATGAAATATTACCATGCTTGTTTAGGAGTAAATGGTATTCCCGAGAATATAGGATTACCATGGTAATCGCATTTCATGGTAATCCTATTAATCCCAAAACATGTGTATCCTAAATTACTACGAAATATTTCCGTCTAACATGGAAAGTACCATGACCATTCGCTGCTGGACTCCATTGCCACCCGCCGGTCAGTTGGCCCTGCCATCCATCGTTGGTCGTCCGCCGTCTGGCTTATCTTCGATCAGCCGTTCGATGCCGGCCGACCGTCGGTCATCGTCGATTGTTCACCGGCAGACCCGCTGCCGATCGGACGCCGGAGACCGGCCATAGTCCTTCACCGGTTGTCCGCCGGCCACTTGCCGGCCGACGCCGATTGATCATTCGTCGCCGGCCTCACCGCCGGTCGACGGTCATCCCATTTCAAGAAATGCAAGAATTTCCGGTAATCTTCCATTCCATGTACCAAGCGCAACCTTAATTAAAGAAACTCATATGTGAAAATGTTAAATTCAGCCGGCAAGTAACTTTTGAGGATAGTGCGGTATTTTATGTTGCTATATATAGCTCTTTATGTACCGTATCATCTTTTCATTTTTTAAAATAACAATTGTTGTGTGATTGTGTTTTAAGCCGGGAGTTTTTTTAATCGTTGCTGTTTGGTTGCGTTATTCATGGAGCCTTGAATTTTATAGAAGATATGTATAAACAAATAGAATATTATATCAGTACGGGCATTTGGTCTAGTGGTATGATTCTCGCTTAGGGTGCGAGAGGTCCCGAGTTCAATTCTCGGAATGCCCCCGAATTTTTTTAATTTTTTACACTTTTCTTCTTCATCACGCGCATATCACGTGGGTACTCTTATTCGTAAATCCCTCCGTAAGTTCGCTAAACGACACGTGCCCCCCATCGGTTGTCAGAAGCCACAAACACCAAGTGGGCCCCACTTCCGCTGGCCCCCATCCCATCATCATATAAAATCTCAACCTCCCCCGTCAGCAATAACCTCTCGAATCTCTCATCGATGGCGGAGTTAAAAGATCCCCTCCTCCCTCAAATCCCTAACCCTAACTCGTCAAACTCCAACTCCTCGTCTCGCCGCTCCATCAACGGCGTCGAAGCCCTTGGCCTGAAGAAGCTCAACCGCCAGGGCCTCCTCCGCTCGTGGATCCGCGTCGACGCCGCCACCGCCTCGCCGCAGCTCATCGAGGTCGACAAGTTCACCATCATGCGCCGCTGCGGCCTCCCCGCGCGGGACCTCCGTCTCCTCGACCCCCTCTTCGTCTACCCCTCCATCATCCTCGGCCGCGAGAAGGCCATCGTCGTCAACCTCGAGCAGATCCGATGCGTCATCACCGCCGACGAGGTCCTCGTCCTCAACTCGCTCGAGCGCTGCGTCATCGATCAGTACGTCCAGGAGCTGCAGCGGAGGCTGATCGTTGCCGGGGTCGGGGAGGACGCCGCGGATTCGGCGGCGAGCCCTGATTACTTGCCGTTTGAGTTTAGGGCGCTTGAGCTGGCGCTTGAGGCCGCCTGCACGTTCCTCGATTCGCAGGTTAGGGTTTCAAAGATGACATTTTTATTCATATGGTCGTAGGTTTTGTGCAGGTATGTGATTTGATTTGTTTCTGGGTTAAAAATAGTATTTTGATTGCATGTTGTCAATTGATTGCTAGTATGGATACCATAAAGTATTCTCAAAGATTTGTGCTTTGCTCTTGGTTTATTTGGAAATTACCTCCTTGGTTTGCTAACCTCAAAACTACATGAGAATGATAAGTCTTACCTACTTGGTAACTTTCCTTCTAAGTCATGAAGTACCAACTAATAAATGTGAGAACTTCTTGTCAATTTTTGCTCAGTGCTTTCTCCCTCCATGGCTGGCTGCATCTTAGATGATAATGTTGATTTCCCATAAAATGTAGCGTCAAGCTATGCATAATCATTGACATTGAGGATCACTCTCTGCACACTGATGCAAATTTAAAAAAACTTTGCCCACATCACATATTTTAGTTGCCTGTAGATTATGTGTATCATTTCGTCTCGATAGATCGAAATAACTTGGGCACTTTGTTAAATACTTTTTAGAACATGTAATTAATTTTAAGGAGCATGTTGGCAGATGTTATCAAAAATTGTTTATGGCATCAACCCTCAACTCAAAGGCTTTGAGCTAACAATTCATAAACCCTTTTCTATTCACTACTTGATGAACCTCAGGCAATACTTCTTTTACTTGTAACTAGTAACCATTTATCATGGATATAAGCAACAAACACTAGAGAGGTCCTTTGGCATTGATGCCTGCTCAAATAATGTTCACATTTTTACTTTCCACATGGTTTGCAACACCCATTTGTTCGAAATTTATAGTGTATTAGAAATTTAGAACTTAACAATTATATTAACAATTACATGCTATTAACCAACCGGGCATCGCTTAGTTGGTAAATACTTTCCTCTCCAAAGTGAGGTTACAGGTTCGATTCACAAAGGGGTCACATCCAAAAAGAAATGCATGGTATTAACCATGCGCTGAAACCAAATATTAGAAACATTAAATGGAGTTATTACGACTCGCAATTAATCCGATTGAACCAGGAAAATTCAAAAGCAACGGTCAACTAGATGCTATGTTCTTGCCCAAAAACTCAGAGTTGATGTCTCCTCTTCAACAACTATTGTCGTTCGATGGCACATGCAATTGGCTACCAAATGGAATCAATCTTATGAGATCTTTATTAGTTTTATTCTATTATACTGATCTATAAGAGAAGCTTTTATGGCTTGACTCGGAGTTTCTCCATAAGGGGATATTTATTTTCAAAACCATTTATAATTGATTATAATTACCGAGTTCTTTCTCACATGCATTGTTAAGTTACAACATTATAATAATGAAAACGTTTCGGAGTTGGGTCGTCTTAATGGACCGGACTCGATTACTCAATAAATTCAATATTCTCACTTCAGCCTTATTGACGCAACTAAAACTTTTAAACCCTTTAACCGCAATAGAAAAATGCATTTGATACTATTTTCAATATATTCAAATAATCAATGCTTTTATGTGAATAACTATATGCTTCATTATGAAAGAATAATGGTATGAGTCAAGAAAATGAACATTTTTAGAACATCACCTACCATTATAGGGAAAATCATAATATAAATAAGTGACTTTAAATTCATATGTTGGTCCAAACTTTATTCATGTTTATTTAATATGAGAAAATTGAAAAGTCGAGATCATCAAATACGTAAAATTGAACATGATCATAAAACATATGGTATCTCATAATATTGTTACACTAACATTAAAATCATCGAGCAGCTAGCCCTTTTATCGAAGCCTTGGCGCGAAAGTATAATTTTCTTTATGTATATCACTATTCAAAGATGCAATATTCACGTACTTTTGTTCTAGGTCAAAACACAACGAGCTATAGGAGCTATGGTGATTATGATTATTTCTTCAATGCTATTAATTAGGTATCGGTATAGTCAACATCAAGGTTGTAAAATCTGTATTCGGTATCTGTTCGGTTTGCCGGCGGATAATAGATAACCAGATTATTTGATGGTTATTCAGTTTATCCGGATTATTCGGCCATCATTATTTTTAATATAAATCTTAAGTACAATATATGATATATATAAATATATAATTATACACACACATACTATATACATACTGATAGACACCTAATGTGTCGGTGGCTTTATGGTGATGTGTTCGAATTAGTTTGGAACATTGTGGGAATGGACTTTGATCAAGATTCCCTACCAATCGTCGGAATTTCGTGAGGTTGAAGGTTGTAGATGAAATTTGGGAAATTTTGAAATTAGGGCATCGAGGACGAGAGAGAAAGCGAGGACGAAGGAGGATGGGGACGCGAAGGCAAGGGAGGAAGTCATGGGGTCATGTTGTAGGAAGAAATTGCAGCCTTGCGGGGAGAAGAATCACATGAGGAGAATGAAGTTGTCGTTTGGGAATTGGTAGTTTGGATATTAGTTATTTTAATTAAAATGATGGGTTTGGGCCGGGCCTTTTTTTGTGTAATATTCAAACCCAATACGACCGGTTAACCGTTATCTGCCCGAATAACCGGTTTATTCGTCATATATCCATTTTGACCGGATATTAGATCGAATAATGTGTTACCTGTTTGTTTTGAGACCGTATCCAGATATTTGGACGTTTATGGATATTCCAATTTTTAGAACCTTGGTCAACATCTCTATTTTTTAATTTGAGTGAAACCCTTTGCTGTAAGTCTGACCTTGTGTCTTTTAACATTTCTTTTGGAGTCTTATTTGTTCTTAAATATTCATTTACAACTAAAGGATTTAACTCCTTCAAATAGTGATATAAGATCCCCAACGTAATTCTTAATTAAAGTGCTTTTAACTTATTCTTTATACTTTGAACAATTGTAAGGAATTTTCACTCTTGCATGTGAAAAAGAAATGGGATCATGTTCACGTTGTTATCATTGAGCTTTAGAAGTTACACCACGTAATCTGAATAGATGAGCAAATTTCCTTATTCTTATGGATCTCTACACATGTGCTTCAATATTTATATCTTAAGGTTCTATACCTTGTGATTGTGGGGCTACCTTATTGGCTATTTGCTCTTTAGGGTGGTGCATGAACGATTCTTTTTGAATGTAAGTCAAAAGGACAACCATAGGAAGAAACATATCATCCGTTATATATGTAAATGTTGTAACATGCATTTCTTCGAAATCAATCTCTTGAGATACATTACTCCTGCGAATGAAATTATGCTCAAGGGATCTAGTCGTTTCGTTTTCACAATTTGTGGTCTATGAGATAAGAATAGAACTTGAAACCTTTTGATCTTTCTTGTTCTTGATAATCAATATAAACTACTTGTGGATCTAGGGGTCAAACATTTTTATGTGGATTGTATAGTCTTGTTTGAACAGGGCACTCCTGAATTTGCGTGTAAGATGAAGTTGTTGTTTAACTATACATGGGCTCATAAGGATTCTTTTGGACAGTTTTATTAGAAACTTTTTTACGCACATGGATTGTTGTCTTTATAGTTTTACTCTACATAGATAAAAGGAGAGTTGAATAAATGAGCCAATAGGTTCCGAAATCTATTTCTTCACTAACTTTTCCGAAAGTGATACCAAGTTATTGGTTATC
Source organism: Agapanthus africanus (assembly GCA_030015575.1). Lineage (NCBI taxonomy): Eukaryota > Viridiplantae > Streptophyta > Magnoliopsida > Asparagales > Amaryllidaceae > Agapanthus > Agapanthus africanus. The sequence continues at coordinate 483,591,623 of CM057343.1, read as the reverse complement.
ACACATATTGTACCACTATGTGAAGGTTCTAAATAGATATTTAAGACTAAAAGAGAATGCCGAAGGTTCAAGACCAATGACGATGATTTTCATGCAAATAGATTATGATGACAATACTAAGACCTATTCTGTATTGAAGAAAGAATCATTTAGAATGTTTATGGCTCTTGAAGCTCATTATGACTCTAAATTACATCGAATGGATGTGAAACCCGTTTTTTGGCACGGTGATATCCATGAAAGAGGTTTCGTATCGGGACCACGACAAAAATCTATATTACAAGTTATACTCAAAAAATATATGAATTGTGCTTGCTAATTTTGAGTGTGACATTACAGTATATGACACCATATGCTTTGTGACAATTCAGCTATATATGTTTGATGATTATCAGTTATTCAAGTTTTTCCTTAATAAATTAATATGAATAAAATTTGGATCATTAACTAGATATGATAACAATTTATCCGTTTTATATGTTTTTCGTATGAAGGGCTACTTATGAGATAAATATTGATAGTGTATTACATGGAAGGTGACACTCGTTTGAAGCATGTTCATCGTTTCGACTCATACCGTTATTCTTTCATAATTGAACATATAACTATACACAAAAACATTATTTATTTATCGAAAGATGGAAGCATTTTATCTTATAATTACCGCATTCAAGAGTTTAAACATTTTTAGTGGTATCAATAAGGGTCAAGAGGGAGAATATTGGATATACTTAGTTATCTGGTCCAATCTGTTAAGATGGCCCATATGGTCCAGCTCATGAATGTTTTTTATTTTTTCGGTTCTGACTTGACAACATATGTGAGGAAACTATTACAACCACATATACATTGCCTTGGATGTATATATTGTCTTCAATGCCGTGGAAAATGAAAAATATAGCAAAGCACATGGGCACGACTTAGACTTTAGCGGACTTTTTAGTGGGGTTGAGAAATAATCAGCGCCAAGACTTTTCGTATAATAAATAAATAAGATGATGAAATCATTAAATATATTGAAACAATCGGAAACCAAAAAATATAAAAAATAAAGAGAATATTTTTTGTGACACAATACATATGCAATAATAGATAAATATTGAAACATTTTAAAGCAATATTAATAAAGGATATTTACCAAATACCACCTAAGGTTTGGACCACTTACGATAGACCATCCAGTACTTTTTTCATTAATATAAAACCTACCTGAACTTTGCGCCATTAACAAAAACCCCGCCATCATCAAGTTTTTAATATCCCAAACCCCCTAATCATTAATTTAAGCCTATTTTTCCATCATGTGAATAGTCAGTGCCTCTTCTCTTTTTTGATATCCCTAAACTACCCTTTCTTCATCTTGGTTACCATCTTTCCCAAATTCATCTTCATTATTTGATTCAAGGATTTTCTTCTTCTTTAGAGACGCTTTTCCTCCTCCCGTCGCAGGCAACCCCATCCCTTTGGGAGCTCGAGTCATGCCACCTTGGTGCCAAGAATGTACTATTGCAAACTTTCTTTCCGAATTCATGTTGCTAGTATGGCCGATAATGCAGGTATAAGGTTTTGGGGTTGCCACTATTTTCCAAAACGTTGGCAATATTTCAAATGGGTGGACCCTCAACCAACTCCTAAAGGAGTTGACTATGCAATTGAGATGTAGAGGGGGAAGGGGGAATATAGCACTCTAAGGTAGAGTTGCACATTTGGAGTATGTAATTGAAATGGAAAATTTCAATTTTCAGCAACAAGATGGTGAAAGAGTAGTTGAGAGTAGGTCATGTGCATGAGTTGTACAAATCTTTCTGTTTAGTGGTGTTAATTTTGATCAGTTTCCATGTTTTTGTGTGAGTTTGACTTGTGTAAACTCTTAGTATCACCAAAGTATTTGGCGTTTATCAAAATTTATGAAGCTTATATTTTCTTTGACCGGTTTAAGTGGTTGAAGTTCTATAATTTTCATGGAATTAGCCATAATTTTTACATTGAATTTATGTTCATGGGAGACCTTTAATCAATATGTATATTTTGTTTATTGGATTTTTTAAATTAAGAATGAATGTAATGTTCAAATTGATAATTTTGAGTGAAGTGAATCAAATTCTCACCACATAAAAGAATTTGGTATTTTAGGCAAATTCAATTTATTATTCAAATTCATTTGAAATATTGAAAAACCAAATTCTTTACAGAAAATTGATATTTTTGTTGATAATATGCCTTAAGAAAAAACTAGAAACATGAACAAAATAATCTGCAAGAATATATTTCAGAAAAAATGGATGCATGACTAAAAAAGACCTAGAGGCATATGGAAAGTTGATATTTTTGTAAAAAAAATTGAGCTGGTGGATCACATTCACGACAGAAATGATGAAATAGATAAGTATCACAATCACAAGACAACAATACACATTCAATAACCAACATATTAAAACCACTAACAACACATAGCAGTATATACGGCTATATCCATGCCATCAATATTTTTTCATAGCAATAATAGTGCCTAAATCAAGATTGTAAAAAGCGTTAGGCGGAGCTGAGTGGTTAAGGTACCGTATAGCGCCTAGCCGTCTACACGTTGCTTCAGCACTATCTAGGTGGATTTTTTAATTTTAATTAAAATTTTATTTATATATATACATACATTCATGCATACATATATAAAATAGCAAATATCTTAGGCAATATGTAAAAACATGAAATTAGAAAAAATACTAAATTTATATAGCGACGCTTAGTATAAAAAATTATTATATATAACATTAGATAAAATACAACGATAAATCATAAATTTCTAATTGAACCTTTTAGCTTGCAAAGTTATGTATCTCATGATGCAATTGAAAAAGAGAGGAGAGACGCATGAACATAAAATAATTTGAATAAAATTACTTAGGATTTTCGCCGGCGGTCCTTTAAGAATTGAGAGAAGAGTAAGGAAAGGAAAGCATCGACGAAGATACCTTATAATTTGAAAATAGATTGGTACGTGTATTATATTTTTTAACGGTTTTGGATCATGTATAATTAGAAAAAATCTTAAACTTAACGCATGTATTTTATATTATAATCCACTTAAGCACTCATCTTGACCGGACAGCCTAATTAAGAATTTTAAGTAACTAGACTGATTAATGCAACTGCTCAGGGTCAAAGCAGAGCGACTTAAGACCGTTTTCGTTTAAGCGGCTACCCAGACTGCTTTTTAAAACATTCGCCTAAATACACATATATATGACTTTAAACTTTGCATTAAAATACACGACAAACTCAAAATCAACCGAAAGCTGATATGTTCACTTGTTTAACATCAACTAAAATATAATATTACTTCAAACTGCATATTGGCAATGTTATTACTAACCAAATTTACCCAGATTTTTACAAAGTTTGCCACACAAAATGATCACATATAAAATGACAGTCTTGCAAAGTTTGCCACACAAAAATAGATAATTGGCTTTGCTTATCGCAGGAGATAATTGAGATTCTCTTTCTTCAAGCTCTGGTTCACTTCTATTCCTTACAGGGATAAGCTTTTTCTTCTTAAAAAAATCAAATAAGTTGCAAGATAATTTAGTGAAACTTCTCATTGCTAAATAGAAGAAAAATGTTAAATGTTGATAGCACGTGAATCTTATACTAGATTAGCTCCAGCAATGTTAGCTGGATTGATCATGCCAAATCATGAACTCTTTTGCAAACACCAAGAAAAGAGTCAACACATGGATTTTTTAGATATGAATAGGCTGTTTTGATTCTATACAAGCTAAATTGGGTTACTTTTTCAACAGCCCTCCAAAATGACATTTGACAGCTAGCATTATGCACCTGAAACAATGGAAATATCATAATTAAAATAGTGCACTACCCACATCCAAGAAAACATAGAAAATCTATGAAATAGCTCTAAAACATTGGTATACAAACAAATCTATTGATAAGCTTAACCAATTGCAAGCAAGACTGGTATTAATTTTATCAATTCGATGAAAAAATAGTTGATTTTACAAAAAGATGTAAAAACCCTTAATTATCTAGATTTGGGTATAACTCTAAAAACGTAAGGAAACTAAAACATACCCCCTTTTTCATCTCCATCACAGATAGACCAATTTTGACTATAAATATTTAGAACTCCATCAGTAAGGGTTTCAAATTTTGGAGGTTTATTTTCTTTTTCGGTGCTGGAGAAGGTTAGGTTTTGATACATTAAAATAGAGTTTTTAATATTAATTAGACATATGGGAGAGGGTGTTTAGGTAATTTCTTATAGGACTTAACGGAAAAAGTGTTCATGGGGGTTTTTGTTAACGGTGCAAGGTTCAGGTAGGTTTTATGTTAATGGAAAAAGTATAGGATGGTTTATCGCAAGTGGTCCAAACTTTAGGATGGATTTTGATAAATATTTTTATTATTAATATGTCATGATGAAAGACCTGGAAAGATATTATAAATTTGAGATGACAATGATTCAATTATTCTACCATTTGATGTATTAATTTTACAAAAACCTTTATATAATAAGGGCTTTGTTCCATTTCCATTCGGTTGAAAACAGGATTAAACGGGCTTTAAGCACATAAACCAGGTGAAAACACGACTTTAAACCTCTAAAGTAGTATAGATGCTTTATACTATCGATTTATACAAAAGCAAAACGACTCATGGCCGCTTTCTGCTGAGGGCGCTTTATGGGAACAAAAACTACATACTTTTCAATATCCATTCTCATTTTCTTCACTTCCTCACTTTCTATTTCTTTCCAATTTCCAAATGCTAAATGTTCTAAATATCGGCGATATATATCGGATATCGGTCGATATATCGGTTTTGGAAAAGAAACGCCACGACTTTTCAATATAACATCGTTTTGCGATTTTTAGAAAATATCGGCCGATATATCTAAATAGGCCAATGTATCGGAAATATCATACCTGCTGATATATTGCGATATTTTCTGAAAAAATTATTTTTGGCTTATTGGGTTTCAGATAGTATTCTAACAAGCCCGATTCGTCTTTTAGAGCAACTAGTACCGATTAAAATAAAGAAATAGAGAGCATACTAATTAAAGCAAAATCTTGTTTTTTAGTATTTCTATTTATCTTGTTTAAAGTCTACAAACCCTAGATCTCTCGATCTCGCGTTTTGGAAGCTTGATGACTGACCTCTCTCTAAATCGACGAGCCCAAGAACCCTAGATTGACCCTCAAGGTAGCTCTTTCTAGGTCTCTCTCTTCTGCCCCCCTCTTTCTCAATTGTTTAATGTTGGGGCATTATTAGTACTTGATTATGACTCTCCTCCCATTTTTGTTAGCATCCTAGATTTCTTTTTTTCTTTTTGGATGCGAGTCTTTCTGAAATTAATGCCTAAACTCATGGTCAATTTCAGCCCTCGATTTGCCCCCAAATTTTTGCTATGTTAAAAAAGAAATTTAAAGCATGTTGAGTATTATTGGTAATTGTTAATTTTATTTAGATCATAAATATCATCCATACTTTGTAAGCCAAAGAAAAGGGTACCGATCCATGTTGGAATATGGAACGAGGATAAATGCTAATGTTGCATTCAAGAAAGCCTACTTCTTATATTGAATTATATTTATGATATGGATCAAGTGACCCTAAGGAGTCACTTATTTTGTATTTCATGAATGGCTTTAGCTCATAATTGCATTGGCATTTATTTATGAGATAGGGACTTTCATGAAGTGCCACATAGGCAATTCCTTAGGTTGCACCCTAAGGCGTCGCCTTAGGAACATTTTTCCCTTATGTTATTTATTGTATGAAACTTTGTTGTTCGATATTTTAAGAAATCACTCGATATAGCACGATATCCGTCATCTGATATGAAAATCTATGAGCTGATACAATACATATATCGGATATTTTAGGAAAGTGGATAGAAAGGGCCTTATCCAAAATTAATTTTTGGAGGAGAGAAGGTAGTTGTCGGTGTAGAGATTGAAGAGTAGAAAGAACGAATAGTTATATGGAGAACAAAATTGAAAGCTGGCAATGATGTGCGCGCATACACACGGACGGTGTAGAGATTGAAGTGAAGAAAGAACGAAAAGTTATATGGAGAAGAAAATCGAAAGTTGGCAATGATGTGCATGTTCGCACATGGAGAGAGAGAGAGAGGTCATATGCAAGGAACGTGACGGAGAGAGAGAGAGAGAGGTCATATGCAAGGAACGTGACGGTAAGAAAATGGAAGTTTGTGTGTGTGCATGTGAGAGAGAGAGAGAGATGACGCCTGGAATTTTAGAGAGAGTTATAAGTCATGTGCAAGAAACGTGACAGTAGGAAAATGGAATTTTAGAGAGAGATATAGGTCACGAGAAAGGAATGTGATAATAAGAAAATGGAATTTTCTAATGGTGTTAAACTTGTGAGTAAAGTGCAGCTTGTTGATGTTTAAGAGGGTTTCTTGATTTTCGGGCATACATGAGGGGGAATGTCCCGCATTTTAGCCGTAGTTTTTTGATGTGTTTGTAATATCTTGCTAATTTTTTTAATAAAAAAAATACTTCACGACTTTTCTTATTCATAGCTTGTGTTCTCTATTAATTGCTACATGAAACTAACAAGGTTTCAGAAAAGGTCCAACTTTCCTCCTGTATCGGTTTACTACTTTTAAACATTGTTTTTTCTTTATAATTCCCAAACATGAAATAAATTATGAAACCTTCAAGTAATGTAACCTGACTGATGGTGTGACTTCTTGATTCAAATATATGTATTTTCAGTTTTCAATCTGCTACAAAACTCAAGTTGTATTGCACTCCTCTTGTCTTCTTAAACAGGCAGCAGAACTAATAATTGAAGCATACCCATTATTAGATGAGCTAACATCAAAGCTCAGCACCCTTAACTTAGAACGTGTTCGGAAACTTAAAAGCAGACTTGTGGCATTGACTAGAAGAGTTCAAAAGGTATATATAAGTCCCCGACGCAGTGTGTTCCTAATACTATTTCTTAACATTCTCCCCTAAATCGAAGCTTTACTGGTAGGTTAGGGATGAGATAGAGCAGTTAATGGACGATGATGGAGATATGGCCGAAATGTATCTTACTGAGAAAAAGAAAAGAATGGAATCATCATTTTATGGCGAGCAAGCTTTACTAGGATTCGATTCTACTGGAGCCGGGTTATCTATTTCTGCTCCAGTTTCTCCTGTTTCTTCACCACCTGAGTCACGAAAGCTCAGGACAGCGATTAGCATCTCAAGCAGCAGGCATGAGAGTGTAAAGAGCTCATCAGATAGTGCCATGGAGAATATAGAAGAGTTGGAAATGTTGCTGGAAGCTTACTTTGTGGTCATCGATAACACTCTTAACAAACTCACCTCAGTAAGCAATTTTCTGTATGTGCAAATTTATACATCATTGGTTCTGAACTGAATTTCTAAAGATTGTTGTTTTTTCCCATTAAAGTTGAAGGAGTACATAGATGACACTGAAGATTTCATCAACATTCAGCTGGTAGGTTTTCCTTAGCTTTTCCTGAATTAAATTTCATGAAACCTCGTTAACATTGTCTATATTTTAGGATACCATTTTTTCCTTTAAAAGTTCCCATTTACCCCCTTCATTTCCTTTCCTCTTCCTCTACAACCTTTTTATGCCCAAATGTCCAATACATTAAAATAATTAACCCTAAATTAGGGGGTAAAGTTAGAAAAGAGAGGCCTCTCGTAATGCATACTATAAGTGTGGCATTTCCTGCAATTTAGCCTTTAACAAATAAAGATTTATCTTCATGAAATCGTTCTTCTTTAAAATGTAATATTTATGATTTTGAAGCATTGGTGATTGTTTCTTGGTTTAACAACCGACTTGAATAAATTGCTGCGATTATCAGGATAATGTCCGAAACCAGTTGATTCAGTTTGAGTTGCTACTAACAACTGCGACATTTGTTATGGCTATTTTCGGGGTAGTCGCTGGAGTCTTCGGTATGAACTTCCCCATACCGTTATTCAATGAACCAAAAGCTTTCAATTGGGTACTCATCATCACGGGAGTTTGTGGTATGGTTATTTTCTGTTCTTTTCTTGGGTTCTTCAAGTACAAAAGATTGATGCCCCTGTAGATAGAAGCAAACAGGGTTTGCATTTTCATTCATTATTCATTAGGATCCATATCACATGGGTCCCCCCCCCCCCCTTCTCTTTTTTATTTGATTAATTTATGTGTTTATATGTATCATTCTTTGAGCTGTAGGAAGCATTTGATATTTATGTAGAGGAATATATTTTGTTCATCAATTTATTAATGTATGATTCATTGTTCTGTATCAAGATGTATGACATTGGACCTATGGTGATTTTATATCTTTCCATTTCTTTCTCTTTCTTCGACCGCCCTTCTTAAATATCATTATTATACGCATCAAACTTTGAAAAAGGATGCAAAAGGATCTGATATGAAGCAGCAATGTTTGTTTTTTGTTTACCTATTGCTCTATTGATATTCACATTTGATAATAGCTGATATGAGCTCAAACTGGGTAGTGAAACTATCTGGATATCTTTGTATGTCCACAAGTTGAAAAAGCAAAACGAGTTCAACCCCATTTTCAAAAAGGAGGAGGTAGAAGAAGAAATTTTCAACCCTCAATATAGTGTTATCAAATAGAAGAGGGCGTGCAAAATATGCAATGGTGGTTATTGACATGATACAAACTGCATAAAATTTCCTCATGATATGAGTCGGACCATTCTCCTTCTTTTGGACATATATTCAATTGTTCAAATATGTATATATTTTGCTTAAGTTTGGTATGCAACATTTATGTTTGTCATACAGAATAAGATTTGGTTAGGCTAATTTGTGTCCCATTAATTCTCCTAAATGAATGCAAGCAAAACAAGGTTTTTGTCTCAATGACAAATATATATTCCTTTGCCTCGAACTGTTCCATGTAAAACAGAAAACAAATGAGCCCAACACTCAAATAGAATTAAATCCAACACAGTATCATTCTCTAATTCACTTAGATTCTGAGCTCTCAACAAACACAGGAATATCAAAAACCAGATCATTGGAAAAGTATATAAAATTGGTGCCAAGGCATATATTGAGGAATACTAAATCGATGGTCCTATCCAAACATACCCCAAATTCTACTGCATCATACATAACAAGACACTGATCTCAAATTAATGAAAGGAAAAAAATTAACGTGCAATTTTGTTTAGACAAAACTGTTGGCCTAGCTTATTCTCAAGTTCAGCTAGGGTTTAGGGTTTATACACAATGTGCATCAAGAAATTGCGGCTTCTTAAACTATTTGAGAGACGGTTGTCCCGAAGATAGCCTTTCACGTCTTGCTTTGTCAGCTTTCTCCATGTAATCTTGATGAGACTGATGCTTTGATCCTATCAAAACGAGCATAAAAGTATATTGATAAGTAGTAGAAGAAATAAATAAGCCGGTCACAAGTTTAACATATATATGGATGACAATGATTTTGAATCCATGATGAACAGGTTAAATAAATATACAGGTGAGCTACTAACATAATTGTAAATATATTGAAATGGTACCATCAACCGAGGAAAAATTGCAATGATGTGTTATGTGAATAAGTACTTCTTAACCAACAGAATCCGATAAAAGCAGATGCCAAAAATGCAACGAGCACTGGATGTAGAAGAATTTGTTGCAGGAAAACCCTACAACAGATTTTGGCACCGATAGGCTACAAGCCTAAGTTCTAACCCAAACCATGAGTATCCATTATATGTATCAAGTTGCCATGCCGCCATGACAAGAGAATCTCTAACTTACAGACGATGTTTCAGAAAAATGAAGACCGTTTTTTCCTCGCAACGCGAATATATCATATGGGCAATTCACATGTTAATCACCATATTTAAAAGGGAAAACTTGAAGGATGGTGCATATTTGATATAAGCAACTCATTGTAAAGGAAAATAAAGACTATTGTTGCAAAGTTTGATGAACTAAGAATCATGTGATGCACATTCATGAAAAAATAGCATGGACTAGATCTGTACACCCCCCCCCCCCCCAAAAAAAAAAAAAAGAAGAAGAAACTAACCACATAGAACATTAAGGTTAGACTGTATAAAATAGTGAACGGCTGAATTGTAAAGCTTTACCATTAGCAGTTGAAATAGATGAACAAAAAATTATGTAGTGGTTGTTCATGATATGATAACAGGGGTAAAAAAATAAGCCAGATATGCAAGGGGAATATTGTATGCCATGCAACTACAGTAGTTGTGATGCCTCAATATAATCCTTGACCTGATCGATACATGAAAAGTTGAAAACAGCTTTATGTTCTGAAAGAGTGGGAAAAAAATCCAAGAGGACAAGATCTTTCTTCACCGTATCAAAATCAAAGTTGGATAAGTAAAATAATGCCAAGTTATAGTAGCAATGTGTATAAACAATTCAAGATTTTATTGAATTGTTATACACAAGACTTAAGCATGAAAGTGTAATGTGTAATATAAAATGATCAAAGCAATGATTAAGCATCATTGCTGCTTAAGCAGGAAAGGAATAAGAAAAATAATTCCACACTTCAAATATTTACGAAAATTTCTGCAAGTTCATCATGTAGTAGCTAGCGTTGGTGGGTAGGTGGTGAGCTACAGTGGAAAATTCCCACAATAGAGAAAGCTAAGAGGCGGATATATAAATTTAGCACCAGATACCAGTTCACTATTTTATCGCTATAGCAATTAGCAAGAAAGAAAATAAATCAATTTGTACTCTAGGTTTAAAGCGATGATAACATCAGATGTGGTAAGCAAATATACTACAGCTAAACGGTTCAATGCGATCTTGTTACTAAGAAATGAAGGTGGTTATTTGAATAGAATGAGGTGAAGTTAAATGTAACGATAGATTTAAGGGTTAATTGCACAGAAAACCCCTGTAGTTTACCGTGTGTAGCACTTATAGGGCCCCTCAAAGGCCTTCTTAGCGCCAACACGCGTGAGACTTGCCAAAGCTGTAATGCCTTGTGATAATTTCTCTACTAGAAATTCATGTTACAAAGAAGTAGTTGTCTAATTAACTCTAGAACTTGTCTTTTTGTGCTGTTTAGAGCAGAATTTGAGGCTTTTTTTTAAAGGTTTTCGTCAATGAACGAGAGGCTGTTTTTAAGTCTTTTGACGACGGCATAACCATATAAGTGCTATATGGGATGAGCCAGGGGGCCGTGCAATTAACCCTAGATTTATATACAAGGGCTGAAGCCTTTTTCCCATTTAAAGAAAAATAGGGTCACCTATGAAGCAAAACTCCATAAGATAATAGATTTTGATGCAAGGGATACATGCTTTTACTATATTTGAACCGAAGATGAGCATCCTGCTTCTAATCTTTTGTGTTCTCTGTAAATCTACGTCTTTTTATTAAATGCACAAGAGAAGCTATCATGTGATTATGCTCATTGAGTTTCCATGGAGAAATTTTTTTCCTCCTACAAGTGATGATAGCTGCAATCAAGATACTTATTTATTTTTATTTTTTTGAGATAAATGAAATTTCTGATGTGAGAAATACGCTCTATGAAGAACATATGCACCAAAAAAGGGGACAAAAAAAATTTACCTCAAAAAAGGTAAATCTAAAGAAATTGAAGAAGCTACAAGCATACTTCAACCATTGTGAAGATTATCACAAATCATACTAAATACCCAATCGGCATCAAATTAAACTACTACTAATCTAAATATCCAAAACCTAAAGTCGCAACATTTAAAGATTTTGATCTAAGGGTTTTAGGGTTTTGAAAGAGGGTGGGGGGAGTCAGACCTCGATTCATGAGAAACCAAGGGACGCAGCAGATGGCTCCGATGATTACGATGCCGGCGAACACGTGCTTCTTGTCGCCGCTGTAGATGTAGTGCTCCAATCCAAATCCAACTCCTCGACCCAGCAACAAACCCTAGCTCTCCTTCGATCGTCTTCTTCCTCGATCGCCCCCACCAAAGATTTGGTCTGCTCGGTGCTATGGGAGCTGCGATCGGATTGGGAGTCGGCCGTTTCGGTGTTCCGATGGGCTCGAGACTGCGTCGATGGGTGCGAAAAGCCTTGGCTTTTGATGATTTGGGTGCTTGGAAATGTGAAGAGGTTCGATTTGGCGTGGAGCTTGGTGAGGCCAATGTATAGGAAATCGAAGCTCACGACTGAGGCCATGGTGGTTTTGGTGGAAAGGTAGTGGCTTTTTTGTTTTTGTATTTGGTTTGCTCTTTAGGTGTTTATAGTTTTGCCTTAGATAACATTAATGCAAACGTATTGTAGAAATTAGCAATTGTACATATCCTTTGAATTTGTAATGAAAAAGAAAATCGGCAGTTAAATTAGACAATCATTTTGAGTTGTTTAAAATCAATTTTGAGGTTTTTAGGGATTTGGGGTGGGGTTTGAGCAACTAACACCTAGGTAAGTTTATCTCTATATTCACTGTCTTGAACATACTGTAGAAATTTGTGATGTTGTATTTCTAATGTCGAATGCATGCAACCTCTTAGAATGTTGCATCCTTGTGGGTGTGGGGTGGGGGGATCAAAGGCCAAAAAAAGTCATTGCTTCTATCGATCAATCTGTTCGTCTCTACACATACTATTCCATTTTTCAGTTCGCAACAAGATTTTTTTTCTAGGGAAATGCTTCTACATATTTATTCATTTTGTGTGTAAATACTTCAAATAATATAAGCTCTTTTTTATGTAGCATATTGTCGTTGAAGGTGCTCTTTGATTGATTGACCTGCTCGTATTGCATTCAATGGACTCGTTATCTCCCTCTTCTGGAAATTTTAGAACATCTATTTCACAAAATGAATTTTTTAGTGAGATTCTTGTTTTTGTATTTAATAATAATAAGAAAAGAAGATTCTTGTTTATGTTGATTGATTATCTTATGGGTTATTCATCCGTTTCTTCCAATCCTCAATTGTATGTGGATTCATAGTGCTCAGATAAGATCTGTTTTGTTTTTGTTTCTTTTTAATTCCTAGGTATGTAGCTTGCAATGAAGTGAGCAAGGCAATTAAAACATTCCATGCCATGGAAAAGTTCAAACTAAATGCTGATTCATCAACGTTTTACGCCCTGCTCGGTGCTCTTTGCAAAAACAAGAATGTAGAGGAGGCTGAGGAATTGCTTCTTCAAAATCGAAAATTCTTCCCGCTTGAAACCGAGGGTTTCAATGTAATTCTAGATGGCTGGTGCAATATCATCATCGATTTAGTCGAAGCAAAGAGAGTGTGGAGAGAAATGTCAAATTGCTGCATTATCCCAAATGCTACTTCTTACTCCCATATGATTTCTTGCTATTCCAAAGTCGGCAACCTTTGCGATTCTCTTAGACTTTATGATCAAATGAAGAATAGAGGTTGGGTCCCTGGGCTCGTAGTGTACAATTCTATCATCTATGCATTAACAAGAGAAAATTGCCTGAAAGGAGCTCAAAAGATTTTTGATAAAATTTTAGAGGAAAATTTAGAACCGAATATTGATACATACAACTCTATGATACAACCACCTTGTGAAGCTTGCAAGCTCGAAGAAGCACGGTGTTTAATGGATGAGATGATAAGAAATGAAGTTCATCCGACAATTGAAACTTACCATGCTTTTGCTAAAGCGGAGTATATAGAAGGAACTTAAAAACTGCTCAAAAGAATGAAAGATGTAGGTTTTGGTCCTGATAGCTACACTTTTCTTCTAATTATCGATAAATTCTTTAGACTGGATGGATCTGAAAATGCATTAAGAATTTGGAGTGAGTTGAGAACTTATAATGTGATTCCTGATTCTTTGCATCATTTGGCATTGGTCCAAGGATTGGTAACACAAGGTTGGATTCCGAAAACAATGAAGTTTTACGATGAAATGGGATCTGAAGGATTTCCTGGTGATCCAAAACTTGAGATGACCTTCGAGGCATTTGTATCGAGTAGTAAAAATCATTGGGGGAGAGGAGGGAAAGTGCTTATTCTAAAATCGCGTGGGAAACGAAATTCTCGAAGCGTTGAAGATGTTAGAATTCATCTAGGACTTGCGAAAATAATATTTTAACTTAAGAGGATCATTGTTCGGTGTTCTTGAGCATTGTGAGACTCCAAAGGGAACTCTTGGATTGCGATTATATGGTTCTGACCAAGGTAAAAACTCATCTTTTATTCCCTTTTTTAATTTTTTATATTATACCTCTGAATTTATCCGTGATTTAGTAGGGATAAAGGCATCATTAACCTTCACTAGAATTAACTTGAGTTGACGTGATGCCACTCTGTATAATTTTCAAGTCTTTAACCAGTCCATCAAGCTTTTTGCACTTGTCCTAAAACAAGATTTTTATGAAGGTGTACGATCTCCACAAGAGCTGGACACTCCACTATTTTGGCAACCTCTTTTAATATTCTTTGTGCGAAAAAAAGAAGATAAAAAATGTCTGTGTCTCACATTTAATTAAATCCTCCTCGATTACCACTGCTAGTAACTTATTCATTCATTACCCCTTTGTCATGTTTATGATTATGATATTGTTTCCAATAGGGGCTTCTGTTGTTAATTTCCATCATACAATTTGTATTGTTGCAATGTTTTTTTTTTGCTTTTATGGTAGTGCTAACAGCTAAAGTTAAATGTGAATGCTGCTGGTTTAGAGACGATATTGTGAATTTCAAATGCAGATGTCAGTATTATGATATTGTACTTGTTTCCGTAATTCTTTCATTTACATGTTAGCTTAAGTCTTAATATTTCAATCAGAGCGACATCTCCTCCTTTATTATACTTTGAGGGTGGAAGTGGCAAAGTCCATTTCATCCTCTCGGTTGATTTCTTATATACATCGCTACAGATGAAGGAAATTGTGCAAAGAATAGCTGTCGACTGATATCTTCATGTATAACTGCTGATTTCTTTTTCGAAATTTTCTAATTATCATCACTCTTTTTGCATGGGCAGGTACAAGGATTTAGGGTTTAAGCCCTATGTCAATTCTTTTTATTGGGGTCACCTTCCTATCATTTCATCTCCTTTTCAGCATCAACGGCGTAGATTTTCTTCCAAAACTTTGGGGTCAGCTACATGAATCTTTCTTTTTCATTATAGCTGAAAAGTTTAACTGTCGGGTATGATTTTGTTGCATTTGTAATCGTAGATAATTTGTAGATTGTATATTAGGTGCTTAAGCATGCATGTTCTACCCGTTGCACTAATTTATTGTATATTGTTTGTCATTATACCGATTCTCGTAAGAGTCAGATATACTATGGAATCTTCCACGAGTACCACGCATATTAGGAAGCCCAGGGAAAGACTTTGGTTCCGTGGATATGAACGAATTTGTAAAGAGCATATGTTGTCCCTGTATGCAGTGCCGGGATAACAAATCTATTAAAATATAAAATAATAACCCTCAACACTTATTGTAACTTTGGAGTTCTGATGCAGCGGAAGTGACGTTCCACATGGTATCAGAGTGATTTAGGTTCAATTCTTACCGGACATAGATTAAGATTAATTGCGAATTAATTTGAATTAAAAATATCCCTGCACAAAAGACCCGGTGTTCGTCCTGAATTTGACGTTTTCTATTTTTCTCATGACTTATATGTGATCCAGAGTCAAACATAATTATTTGTAGTTAATCCATCATTATTTTCTTTATGTTTTTATCATGTCTGGAATTTTTTTGGTCAAATGGTTATAGAGTTATATATATTAGACACGTTATTTTAAACATTGAATTTGAGTGTTTCTGAAGGGTTTTGATCGACGGGCATAGGGGTGTTTCCACAAATAAATCACTTATAGGGGCTTACACACTATATCGGGTAAACTATAGAAGTATATATCTTGTGCAATTAACCCTATAATAAATAATCAGGCCGGGCTCGAGTTATAATCAGAAAAATCAGATCAGCTTGAGTTCTGCTGGTCAGCTAATCAAGTTTATTTATTGATTTTCGTCTAAAATTCCGTTAATTTATATATGGATCGAACTTGAACCAGCGTCTGGCAAGCCGAATCCGAGCCGGCTCAATTGGAGTAGCCCCCTTGTTGCAGTGCCTTCAACCTTCAATGGGTTGGACTGGATCAACTTTAAAGATTTGATTAAGGGCGTATTTATTATATAGGCCCAAGCATGGAATGCATTGGCCTATGGAAGTCTAACTCAACATTGGATCCCAATTCGACCGTTGAATAGGAACCCTGGATTCTTTTCAGATAAAAATCAAATCAGATCAAATCCCCACAAAAAGAACTTGAGACTCTCAATGCTTCCCCCAACGGCTAGTTTTCTCCCCTTTATTTAAATACAAACCCAAACTCCTCTGTCTTCCCTCACTCCACAACTCTCTCTCTCTCTCTCTCTCTCTCACACACACACACACACACATACACACACACACACACACAAAATGGCTTCACTAATGTCTTCATCTCTTTTCAGCATCTTCACTCTTTTCCTCTTGACTGCAAAAAACTCAGAAGCCAGGGATTTCTTTGTCGGAGGCAACTGGAAAATCCCATCACCAACCTCTCAAACCCTCAACCAATGGGCCGAATCCACCCGTTTCCAAGTCGGCGATTCTCTTGGTAAATCTCTTTTCTTTCCATTAAACCCCCACCATCGGCATTCGTAATTTCGAACTCACTCTTTGTTTTGTTTCAGTGTGGAACTTGAACGGTAAGAAAGACTCGGTGCTTCAGGTGAGCAGGGAGAGCTATCTCATCTGCAACACATCGAGCCCAATCGCTGACCATAAAGAAGAGGAGAATGTTAGTGTTGAGCTCGGTCGATCGGGGGCGTTTTATTTCATCAGTGGAGGAAATGGAGCCTGCGAGAAAGGAGTGAAATTGGCGGTTGTGGTGATGGCTCAGAGAAAATTGGTTAAGAAGCACGACCAGTTCTTCGTCACGGGTGGGCCTGCTCTGGCTCCATTGATGGGGCCCGTTGGGGTTGAAGATGGGCCTGCTCTGGCTCCGACGAGCGGTGGGGCCAGGAGAATGGTGGGGGCTGGGGTTGTTGGGTTGGGGATGGTGGTGGTGGTGGTTGGTTATGTGAAAACAAGCTTTTGATTGGGCTTTTTAGTAGGTTTAATTAGCCAGAGTAGTTGCTTGAGAATATTCATTATTCATTTATTCCTTTATTTGTTTAATCATGGTGTTTTATTTATCTTAAATCAACACATGTCTTTAAATTGTTTTTTTTGCATCTGGTTGTTATTTTGCATTGTATTAGTTTGGTTATCAAAGATAGTAGCTCCCCCAACGTAATTGGCCAGCGATTCGAATTAAGGCGGTCAGCTCCGATTGGCCTGATGAAAGCTTGTTCAAACTTGTTTGAAAGCTCAATGAAATAAATGAACAACATAACCCATGTTGTTCGAGTTTGGTGTTCGAATTCAAGCTCG
This sequence comes from Agapanthus africanus, assembly GCA_030015575.1. Classification (NCBI taxonomy): domain Eukaryota; kingdom Viridiplantae; phylum Streptophyta; class Magnoliopsida; order Asparagales; family Amaryllidaceae; genus Agapanthus; species Agapanthus africanus. The sequence goes on along the minus strand of CM057343.1, from coordinate 483,574,186 downwards.
GCCCGTTTTAGGACTCGTGTGGGCTTGGAGGGTTATTTAGTATTTAGTAGCAATAATAAATAGTTAGTTATTGTTAAATTTAGATCATATTTATTAACTGAAAGCTCACATTCCTAATATATTTCAGTCAAACAATATATCTGTCACGCCCCACTCCCAATAGTTCGCTTTGGCCGAAACCACACGGTTTTGTCCTTCGAGACGAACCGGATCCGACCAGGGGCCACTTTTCAGGAGGTCCATTCCAGAACTTCCCTGGCTCGAGCGCGCTTAACTTACGGAGTTCTCAAGCTCCTGTAGTGTCGGTTCACTTAAAAAACGTTTTTGTATTGACGAGCGGTATCATTCCATTTATAGTACAGATCTGTTTTCTTTCGGAATGTATTCCGAAAATTCCCCATTGTTTTACAGTGGGTCTGTTCAAAATTTGAACTGATGCAGCGCCTCACGTGCAAAACATGAGAGCGCCAGCGTCCAGAGTTAAAAACTCTGAGGCAGCGCCTCACGTGCAAAGTATGAGAGCGCCAGCGTCAGAACTAAAAGTTCTCTCCACCCTTGAATAAAAAATCCAACGAAGATGATAAATTATCAGAGCACAGAATTAAATTCTGATTGAAAAAAATACTCCTCGAATCTTTCTAAACAAGAAAAATCGTGCTCTGTAAATCAGAGCACCGTTGGATAAAAGATCCAATGGATGATTAAAATCACCAAGGCACATAATTAAATTCTGATTGAGGAAATACTCCTCAAATCTTTCTAAATAAGAAAGATTGTGCTCTGTAAATCAGAGCAACGTTGGATCAAAAATCCAATGGTGATCACCAAGATACAGAATTAAATTTTGATTGAGAAAATACTTCTCAAATCTTTCTAAATAAGAAAGATTGTGCTCTGTAAATCAGAGCACCGTTGAATCAAAGATCCAATGGTGATTAAAAATCACCAAGATAGAATAAGTTCTGTATGGGAAAATATTTTTCCAATCTTGTTAAAAACAAGAAAAATGTGTTCTGTAAAACAGAAGTTCTTGGATCAAAGATCCGACGGTGGATAAATTCTTCAAATCTATTAAGAAATCTCTTAATGAGAGATTTCCTTAACTGAATCAACAAATCTGCCTCCCCTATATAAAGGACCCAAGACTTCAAGTCTTGTATAAAAGAACCCCTCTATAAACTTCAAACTTTAGAGACGAGAGCAATTTCTTCTCAAGATAAATAAAAATAAGTGAGATCACAGTATCTCCTCCATATTTAAGAGTTTAACTCTCACCTTAGAAGAACTTAGTTCTTTTTCCAGATTTCAGATATATAAGACAAACTCTTTCATAAGCGAGAATCTAATTCTCAGAGAATTGAATCGAGCAAGAACAGAAAATTCAGTGCTTAGCACTCCAAGTCTGGCGCTCAGCGCCAAGCGCTCCACGTGCTCCTCACGTGTGCGCTATCTTATAAGAAGCGCTTAGCACTTAAAGTCTGGCGCTCAGCGCCAAACGCTCCACGTGCTCCTCACATGGGCGATATTTAATAATAAAGCGCTTAGCACTTAAAGTCTGGCGCTCAGCGCCAAGCGCTCCACGTACCCCTCACGTGGGCGCTAATAGACATGTGCTTCTCACGTGGGTGCTGTTTAATATAAATCGCTCTGTAAATAGAGCCTAGCGCCATAAAGAGTGTTTTAACACTCAATAAAAAACAAAAAAAGGGGGTGAGCATAAAAGCTCATCATATCAATGCTCAGGATTATTGAACAAAGCGGATCAAGCCCAAATAAGTAATCAGGTGGGCTGAGCCCAAGGTTGGCCAAACTCCAAATCAACCGAACCCATAGGTCTTCTTCTAAATTGGCCTTAGTGCCAAACAGGACTACCAAGTCCCTGATGAATATTCTTTGGTTCAAGGGTACATCTCTCCACACCTCTGATACACGTTGTTGTAATTCTTCAACGTCTTCAGAGAGTTGATGGGTCCCAATAACCAATGACTCTTGGCGCACCTCTAAACCAATGAGCCAAAACTCTACGGACTATGATGTCCTTAAACTCTATGGATTATTATGTCCTTAAATCTAATGGACCGCAACGTCCTTAAACTAAACTCTACGGACTATGATGTCCTTAAACTCCATGGACTATGATGTCCTTAAATCCAATGGACCGCAACGTCCCTAAACTAAACCCTACGGACTATGATGTTCTTAAACTCAACGGACCGAAACGTCCCTTAAACTAAAGCAATAGAGCCCAAATGCTCTTTTGTTGGATCTAAATGATTCTAAAACCTTGTTAAGTAGATCTTAGTCTAAAAATTAGACTAACGTATTCTTAACAAATATTTAAGTCGATCTTGATCTCAAACGAGCTTAACGATCCTTAAATCAAACCAAACCCAAATTTAAGAAAATACGGATTCGGACTAATCCCCGCCCTACGTGCGACAACATAAATTAGTCTCCGTATACAATCCACGGGCAACTAAAAATAAAACAAACACACACGACACGAAGTGAATATCTGGAGCAGGAGAAAGTTGTTACCGCGATGCGATAACGTAATTAACTGCAGTGGCTTGCACTTGCAGGGAAGAGCATCCCCACAATAAAAAATCCTCGCAAACGAGGAGGAATCTGACGAAATCTGCTACAATGGCCGCATCCATCCAAACCTTTGATACACGGTGCCATAAATCAACTTGGAATCTTCGGAGAGGTGGACGGATAAATCCAAATAGCATCTGCCCCCAAAATTCAGGCCGGACGTCCCAACCTCCCAGTCGCGTCTTTCGGCGGTAAACAGATTCTGGCATGCCTGGTGGGACCTTTTCCTCTTTCCACTCCATACTTCGTGTGTTGTGTTTTTCCGCGATCAAATAATCGTGGTATATATGTTTATGGTTGCCCTTGGGTGATGTGATACTGAAGCCGGTATTGCGTCTTTATGAAGAATGACGTTTGCTCCCTAGCAACTCAAGCTCTGTCATATCCGGTGGAGTCAAGTTTGGGTCACTTGCAGTCTCAAATCTCTGCAATCCGTCTCTTCAAGAAATCAACGGGCTCCTCTTTGGGTCGATACTCTCACATCCCACCCTCGGTGCCTCAACGCCGATGGAGGAAGCCCAGAGGAAGTCAGTCTTCCACAGGCTGGTTCCCCAAGATGCAGCTTTGCCGACGGAATCAGTACTCAAACAACGTGCACCTGCCAAGGACCAAGGGCGACGTAGGGGGCAGAATATTCAAACTCTCAAAGGAAACAGGGGGCAGGCTCGGCAAAATCCTGAAGCTAATCAAATCCCAGCCGTAAGAAACGGTCGACGTCGATATCGACATCATACAAAATGAGCTGAGGGGCAGTTCTCCGTATGGTCCTGTTTCAACCCCAGTGGTGAACGTTGTGGTTCCAACCGGGAACAGTTTCAAACTGTTGCGAAGGGTCTCCCATCGCAATATTAAAGAAATCTCCGCGGCCCATGGAGATCCCACAAGAGCAAAAAACAGTTCGCTCCCTGAGACAACTTTCCTCATCTATATATAAGGTGTGGAAGCAGGTGAAGGGGACTCATCCCAAAATGGATCCTGATACAACAGTTCTTCCCAAAACCAAAGCAGCTTCTCACAAAAAAAAGAGGTCTAATAAAGCTCAAGTGTCCGAAGCAAACTCCAAACACCCCAAGCCTGGGGGTATGGTAGTTCACATAGTTTATATGGTGAATTACAAAGACGAAGTTCGAGCTTCTACTAGTTACCGACCTCAAACTCGGTCCCTGATAAATGTTCAACTGCAACGTGAAAAGCTGCAGGAGATGCTCGCTCAGGCGGCGGCAAACGCTAACTATCGCCTAAGGAAAATCTTAAGGATGCACTCGAAGAAAGAGTAGTGAAGGAGTCGGATATTGATTTTCTAAAGCGCGCTCTGAAAAAGAGAGATGAAGAAGCGGCAGAAATATCCACTAAAATAAACCAGATGGCCCTTCTGATTCAGAATATGGCTGGAATGATGGTTCAATCAGAACCACTGGCAGATGAACCGCCGGTAGTCGGTCTTAAAGATAAGGATGACATTTCAAATCCTCTGTAAATCTCATCAATGGCTGAGGAGGAAATGATTCCTAAAAGAAAAGTTGGACACATATATCGCTCAGCGAATCAAAGCTCACTGCGTCAGTGAAGTCGCAAATAGATCAATCAAGACCGGTCGACTGTATCCGACGTGGTACGACCAAATACAGTGCCCTCCAGAGTACATACTTCCAACGTTCCACATGTACAAAGGAACTAGGAATCCTCGCCAGCACATTGCGCGATTTAAATCCATGTGCTGAAATACTGGAGGAAATGACATACTACTCCCCTGACAGTTCGTCAGCGGTCGGGCGTGCATCACCTTCGAATGGTATGCGGAACTCCCAAATGATTTCGTGAAGAGTTTCGATGAAATGGATATGCTCTTCTATCAGAGATTCGCTAATGAGAACGAACGTACTACCATGACGGCGCTGGTCAACGAAAGGGTTAGACCAAATGAGATTTAAGTTCAATATGTTACCCGATGGTGAAATCTCTGGTCAAATGCGAGCAACGCATCGATGAAGTTGCAGCCATAGGAATGCTCAGAGCTACACTTGACCCAAATTCAAAGGCATTCCTGACCTTCTAAGAACTCATGGATAAAATGGTTCGATTGGATCAAATGAGTTAAGACTCTTCTCATCCGATAATGACGAGTGATGGCGTTTGTCGCCTACGCTCAATAAAAATAAGCGGCTCTGAAGCAACCTGTCGCCAAAATAGCGACGGCGTGGGTATTCGTTCCTCCCGACATATACACAGGGGGCATATTTCTCACTGGCGGAAGAATCTCTATATACAATGGTCCTTTCTTCTCAAAGGACATGAAGGATATTATAGGGGCTTACATATAGGTCCTACAATCTAGTGGAATACCCCGCTAAAAAAAAGGTATGTCCATAAGCAAAATGGGCACGGATGAAAACCCGAAAGGGCTTCGTGAGTAAAAACAGCAGGGCTACCGGCGAGTTTGTGAAAACCCGGAAGGGCGCAATCTCGATAAAATAAATACACTTACAAGATCCTCACGACTCGTGAGGAGAATCCTCCTGTGAGACCCTCACGGCTCATAGGATTCAAAAGCCTTAAGTTACAGGGATCCAGACCTGTTCTTAAGCCGTCGTATCTCTCAAATTGCCCTACAGGCGGTCCATATTGACCCTTGTATATAATCCAGGGGCACAAATAAATATTTCTTTGCCAAGTTCTGCAAATGGCAAGAAATGTCCCCATATGGTGAATAACACTTGTAGGTCCTTTCGACTTATAAGGAGAAAACACTCTTATGAGATCCTTATGACTTATAAGAGAAAACACCACTTAGGAGTCCTTATGACTTCTAAGGAGAACATACACCTACGAGATCCTCACGACTTGTAGAGAGAAATACCTTTATGGGATCCTTATGGCTCGTAAAGTCAAAAAAGCCTTAGTCGACAGGATCCTAACCCTGTCTACTAAACCACCTTTGTCCAAATCGACTGGGGTAAATGATGAGTCGCTCCTGGCAATATCCCAGTTGCAGCGATACTGATGCCTGAACATGTGTCAAACTCTAACTCAATCTCTCCAGCAAAGTGTCGTCCCTACAACCATCTAATGAAGAAGGGGACCCTATTCGTCTGGAATCATAAATGCCAAAGTGCGCTGGACGAAATCAAACAATATCTGCAGAGCCTGCCGGTACTGACCGCTCCGGTCAAGGTAAAGCCCCTCATCCTGTACACAAAGCCCTTGAAGATTCTTTAGACGTGCTATGGGCATAGGAGAACGACCAAGGGAAGGAGAGAGCCCTCTACTATTTGAGTCGGGTTCTCCTTGGGGCAGAACACAACTACCCTCCTATCGAAAAACACTTCCTGGTATTGATCTTCGCGATAACAAAGCTTCGGCATTATGTTTTGGCACATGAGATCCATCTCATATCAAAGGTGGATCCTCTCAAGTATTTGATGTCAAGAGCCATATTAACGGGATGGCTCGCTAAATGGGCCCTACTCTTAATGAAATTCTCGATAACATACCGACCTCTCAAGGCAGTGAAAGGCCGGGCCATCGCCGACTTCCTCGTTGAGCATCCGATACCTGCCGATTCATCCCTAAATTGTGAATTACCAGACGAGCATATGTTTGACACGATCGACAGGGAGAGATGAGAGAGTGATACCCGATGGGAACTCTACTTCGATGGGGTATCTTCCATGAAGAAGCGAAAGCACAGCTCCCCCATAATCAAATCTCGGGTAGGCCTCATCTTCGTGACTCCACAAGGAGGGATAACGCGCTTTGCCTTTTCCTTAACAGAGCCGAGGACAAACAATGAAGCAGAATATAAGGCTTTGATAGCAGGTCTTGAGATCACTGTCGACATGGGAATCGAAAACCTCCTCATATACGGAGACTCCCAGCTGGTCGTTAGCCAAGTAAACGGCGACTATCAAATGTGCAAACCAGAGTTGGTAAAGTATGGCAAAAGAGTGCAACAGTTACTAACTCAAATTCCCTCTTACGTCCTGGAAAGCATACCGCGTACAAAAAATAGCAAAGCAGACGCACTAGCCAAACTCGCTAAAGAACTGGCTGACGAAAACCTCGATGACGTAAGGATCATTGTGCATAGCCGTCGGGTTCTCGCACCAGCAGAAACATCTCCAGAGTCGTCTGAAGAAAAGGAAGCGACCAAGCAAATAGCCCTACAAATGGAGGACCAAGAAAAGGCTAAAGATTGGAGAGAAGTCTTTATACTACTTTAAATCTCGTCAAACACCGGAAGATGCATCCACAAGACATCAGCTCATAAAACGAGCTCTGTCTTTCGCTTTCATCAATGATACTCTATATAAGAGGTCGTTCAACTCTCTGTGGCTGAGATGCTTGGGACCAGAAGAAGCAAGGAGAGTCGTCCAAGAAATTCACGACGGACTCTGCGGTTCTCATCAAGCCGGGCCGAAGATGAAGCTAAAGATTAAAAGGATGGGTTACTATTGGCCCACGATGATTCAGGACTGTCTCGAATACGCGAACCAATGCCATTCATGCTAAATTCATGGAGACTTCATCCACCAGTATCCAAACCCGCTACACCCAACAGTGGCTAGGTGGCCGTTCGAAATATGGAGAACCGACATAATTGGGCCCATCGAATCAGCGTCGTCCAAGGGACATCGGTTCATATTGGCGACAACTGATTACTTCTCTAAGTAGGCAGAAGCCATACCGCTAAGAGAAGCGAAGACAGAGAACATCCTCCATTTCTTCAAGACACGTGTCATCTATCGGTTTGGCACTCCGCGACGGATTATCTCCGATAACAGGCCGGCCTACAGAAGTCACAGAATCAGCCGCTTCGCACAGCAGCATAACATAAACTAGAGATACTCTTCGGTCTATAATCCCTGAGCTAACGGCCTAGCTGAGGCTTTTAACAAAACCTTGACAAAGATTATAAAGAAGATGGTGTCCCAAAAATAAAGGACTGGCACGAGAGACTGCATGAAGCTCTCTGGGCTTATCGGAGCACGTTCAAAACGGCCACAAATACAACGCCATTCGCGTTGGTATTCGGCATAGAAGCGGTACTCCCCCTCGAGATAGAGCTACCCTCTCTACGAGTGGCGGTTCATTACGAGCTAACAGACGAAGAGAATGCTCATCTTCGACTTGAGGAGCTCGATGCTCTCGATAAAACTCGTCTCATGGCTCAACAAAACCTAGAAGCTTACAAAGTAAGGATAACGCGCTCATACGAAAGATTGACTAGGCCGAGAACATTCTGCCAAGGCGAACTCCTACTAGTTGTCAAAAGACCTATGATCACCAATCATGCCAAACGGGGGAAGTTCGAGTCAAACTATGAGGGCCCGTACATCATAGACAAAGCCTACCAAGGTGGGGCTTATTTACTCATGGATATGCATGGCGAAAGACCTTCCGGTCAATAAACGACCGACTCCTTAAGAAATACTACGCCTGACGAGCCACATCCCAGATTAATGATAGATGACGGCACTTGTGTCCGCTCGCTGTCTTCCTGAGTACCAAATTCTGTAAGTGCTATCCGGCAAAACTTCGCTGCAGAAAACTAACAACGGACCGAAATGTCCTGAAACTAGCTACAGACTGAAACGTCCTTAAACTACTACGAACCGCAGTATGTTTAGGCTAACGCGGCAAAAAAACCAAAAAAAACCCAAAAAAAAACGGTATGTCCATAAGCGAAATGGGCACGGATGAAAACCCGAAAGGGCTCCGTGAGTAAAAAACAGCAGGGCTACCGGCGAGTTTGTGAAAACCCGAAAGGGCGCAGACTCGTAAAAAATTTCCTGCGCTTGTAAGGTCCTTTCGACCTTATAAGGAGAAAATACCCGTGTGAGATCCTTACGACTCACAAGGGAGCAAAACACTTAGGAATTCTCACGATCCGTAAGGAGAAATTACACTTACAAGATCCTCATGACTTGTAAGGAGAATTCCCCCCTATGAGACCCTCACGGCTCACAGGATTCAAAAGTCTTAAGATACAGGGACCTGAACCTGTTCTTAAGCCATCATATCCCCCTAAGTTGCCCTACAGGCGGTCAATATTGACCCTTGTATACAATTCACGGGCATAAATAAACGTCTCCCCCACCAAGTTCCACCAATGGCGCGAAATATCCTCATATGGTGAGCGACACTTGTAAGTCCTCTCGACTTATAAGGAGAAAACACTCTTGTAAGATCCTTACGACTTATAAGAGAACACTCACTTAAGAATCCTCACGATTCCTAAGGAGAAAACGCACCTTCGAGATCCTCACGACTCGTAGGGAAAAACACCTTTATGAGACCCTTACGGCTCATGAAGTCAAAAGTCTTAGTCGACAGGATCCTAACCCTGTTTGCTAAGCCACCTTTGTTCAAGTTAACAAAGGCAAATGATGATTTGCTCCTGGCAATCTCCCAGTTGTAGCGATGCTGATGCATAAATCGGTAACAAATTCCAAGTTCTTTCACGGCAAGTGATGATTCGCTCCTGGTAACATTCCAGCCGCAGCGATACTGATGCTAAGATTGGTATCAGATCTCAGGACCATACCCGCAACAAAATCAGCGAGCCAAAAATACAAATATATATATATATATATATATATATATATATATATATATATATATATATATAGCTGAAATGATTGGGCAACTCGCAATAAAAAGCAGCGGGTAAAAAAATTAGCCGAAATGATTGGGCATCGCAAAAAATAGCCGGAATGATTGGGCAATCACGATTTTCACGATATAAAAAGCTGAAATGATAGAGTATCGCGGAAAGAAACAAAAAAAAGAGAGATGAAATTTTTGCCCTATAGGTGAATCCACACTAACCCCTGTATACAATCCATGAGCATAAACGAAAAGGGAACCACATTTCCCCACCAGACTCTGTCAAAGGGAGAGTCAGATCTCGACGGCAACATCTGCGTCTCAGAAGATCAACACGGCATTCCTTCTCAACTCCAGCAGGATGCAGAGGTAACGTCAACAACCGACCTCAGGGTCGCAATGAAGCGGAGCCATGGCAAAGTTCCTAGTTCCAAATCTCGACGGCTACATCTACAGCCTAGAGACCAACAACGGCATTCCTCCTCGTTCCAGCAGGATACGGATGCGACATCACCGATCGAAGCCACGACAAAGTCTCCAGTTCCAAGACTCTACGGTTCACAAACAACCTAGAGTCAACCTCGACACCGTAGAAAGCGGAGCAAGTTAACCCCGACACCGCAGAAAGCGGAGCAAGTCAACCCCGACACCGCAGAAAGCGGAGTAAGTCAACCAATGACCTCCCCGCCGGAACAACGCTCCGTCTCGGAAACAAGTCAACCAATGACCTTCCCGCCGGAACAACGCTCCATCTCGAAAACAAGTCAACCAATGACCTCCTCGTCAGAACAATGCTTCGACCCGGAAACAAGTCAACCAATGACCTCCCCGCCGGAACAACGCTTCGTCTCGGAAACAAGTCAACCAATGACCTCCTCGATGGAATAATGCTTCGACCCGGAAACAAGTCAGCCAATGACCTCCCCGCCGGAACAACGCTCCATCTCGGAAACAAGTCAGCCAATGACCTCCTCGTCGGAACAATACTTCGACCCGGAAACAAGTCAGCCAATGACCTCCTCGTCGGAACAAAGCTTCAACCCGGAAACAAGTCAACCAATGACCTCCTCGTCCGAACAATGCTTCGACCCGGAAACAAGTCAGCCAATGACCTCCTCGCCGGAACAATGATCCGTCTCGGAAACAAGTCAACCAATGACCTCCTCGTCGGAATAACGCTCCGTCTCGGAAACAAGTCAGCCAATGACCTCCTCGTTGGAACAATGCTTCGACCCGGAAATAGGTCAGCCAATGACCTCCCCGCCAGAACAACGCTCCGTCTCGGAAACAAGTCAACCAATGACCTCCTTGTCGGAACAACGCTCCGTCTCGGAAACAGGTCAGCCAATGACCTCCTCGTCGGAACAAAGCTTCGACCCGGAAACAAGTCAACCAATGACCTCCCCATCGGAGAAATACTTCGACTCGGAAATAAGTCAACCCACAAACCTCTAAACTCGCACAAAAGAAAATTCTCTTGTGAGATCCTTACGACTCTCAAGAGAAAACGCACTTAGGAATCTTCACGACTCCTAAAGAGAAAATACACCTACGGGATCCTCATAACTCGTAGGGAGAAAAGTCTTTATGAGACCCTCACGGCTCATAAAATTGAAAAGTCTTAGGCGGCAGATCTGAACCTGCTTCCTAAGCCATCGTTGCCCCGCAAGGAGGTCAAGATGGACTATTATATACCATCTACGAGCCACATTTGCTAAAGTAATATGCCAACAACACAGCAGAGAAAAGAAAGCGATAATAGGAGATAAAAAATGTGTCTTTTATTCATGAATTCAATTGAGTACAAGATACATCATATAAAAGAATAAAAAAATGATGAATGCATGTTATTCATAGATTACAAATTTTCATTCGATACAAATATGGTTATTGAGGAGGAGGCGTCTTCAACAAATCAGCCAGCTGCTCGCGCGCTCCTCTCAATCCCTTCTCATGGTCAGCCGCCGCGGCCAACTCCGCCTCAACTTGAGTCCACTGCCGTAGACAGGACGAAAGCTTTTCATTAGTTTCTAGCAGGGCAGCTTTGCAGTCCTGCACGACCCGCTCGGTAGAGTCAAGCGTCCGCCTCAGCGTCAACCCATCCAAAATGCCTCGCCGGAGATTGTCGAAGACAGTTTTTAACTGCGCAGCGTTTGCTTCAACCTGGTCGTGCAACCGGGTAGATTTGCTTGAAGCTACTTCATGTTCCTTTCTCTTCAGGGTCGCCTCTTGTTCAAAATGACGGATGAAAGGAATACTACTCTCGACCCACACAGCCCGCTGGGAGTTCAAAGGCGATACTTTAGGAGCGGGACGCTTGAGCTCAATTTCATGCAGGCAGGCTTCGATTTTTCTACAGTAATTAACCCAAGACTCGACGACACCTTCGTCATGGAAGTTCACTAGTGTCGCCAGCATAGGATTAACCTCAGCAGCAAAATCTGCAGCGAATGCGAGGGCCTCGGCGTCAAGATCCTCAACGAATTTGCTCAACATTCGTAGGCTACTTACAGCGCCCCTGGAAGATGGGCGTTTAGCAAAGGGCCCTACCGGCATTGGGATGTGAGACTCAAAGGGAGCTGGAACCAGTGCGATTGCTGCAAAACGAATTATGGTCAATTATCGACTCGGGAGGTAAAGAAAATACGCGAGCAATGGAGTCTACTATACCGGCTATGGCAGGTGGCAAAATTGGGAGTGCCGGAGGCGCGACTATTCTCTCGTCCCCTCCGCCGATCCGTGACGCTGCGATCAATACAAGGAAGAATTAGTAACAATACGGCTATTCATAAAAGAAAGAAGGAGACAATAGCTGAAAGATATATTAATCAGTACCAGGAGGCAGAATGGCTTCCGACTGGAAGGAGAAATGCGGGTTCAGCACCTGATATAGATGGTCAAAAAGGACTCCTGCAAAGTTGCGACAATATACTGTCGATACAAGGAGAATGGTACCCACAGTTAAACTAAATAAATCGCAAAGCTATACCTTCCAGTATTTCGGAGGACATAGGAGAAGACGAGGAAACAACAACCATCATGGTGGCGACCGGAGGTGCTTCAGATGGCACAATCTCAGCGTTCACTGCACCTACAAACAAAATATCGTCAGAAGAAGCTGAACGAGATTGTGAAATAAAAAGAGAACAGTGAATCAAGACCTACTTGATGGGTCATCAACCAAAACTGCGACGGAAACATCACCAGGCGTAGCGGCTTCTTCGCTCTCCCTCGGAGAAGTAGTTTCTGCGCCCATGGCTTCATCCCCTGATTCGACGAGGGCCGTCGTGACGCTTGCGACGCCCACCGATACCAGGGAGCCACACGGGGAAAGAGCGACGGTCTGGACGGTCCCAGATTCTAGAGAAAGGGTTGCAATTTCGGGCACGGTAACCGTCAGGCTTTCACCCGTCATCCCATCGCTAAGACTCGGCCGTAAAAAGAAAATGCATGTGTCAAAACTCGAAGATCAAGTTCTAATAAAAAACTCAGCATTACGTTACCTTGGGGCAGCTTTTCGGTTTCTTCCCGAGCTGCGCACGCGACCTGTCTACGGGTTGTAGACAACGCAGAGGGAACATCCGCCGAAGGAGTATCAGGAAGCGGAATGACGCTTGAACCTGCACCCACGGCCAAACTGGCATCGCATTCCCTCGCCGCACGCTTCCTACGCTTCTTTTCGGTCTGAGCAGTGAGAAATGATCTCCTCAAGACCTCTGACAAAGGAACGTCATCGTCCGAACCAAGCTCTGCCTCTGGAGCCGTTACGGCGTCTGTCATCGGCTGCTTTAGCAAAGCCTCCTGCGGTAATGTTGGGGGGGGGGCTGGGGCCACAATAGCTGGCTTTGGAAGCGTCGCTGCACCACCGCTTAGGATCGGTACCGCACTCGGGATAACCTGAGTCAAGGTAGTCCCTGCAATAAGATAAAAGAAAGGGTCAGAGCATGAATAAAGAAAGGGACAAAGGCATAGTGAATGGAATTTTACCAAGGCCCAAAGAAGCGCGGAGTCTCTCTTCCTCTTCAAATGTTTTGAGGGAAGCCGCGAAAGCCTCTTCGGCAGAGATACCTGTTGAAGAAGAAAGCGTCAGTAGAAGAATAATAAAAGAAAATAACCGTGGAAGAATGTAACTAAAGTATACCTGACTTCGCGATAGTGATCAGTACCGCTTCATCACGAGCTAGTCTCTTAGAAGCCACAAGGGCAGCCCGGAGATCAGTATCATCCGCAGGCACGACGAATAAACCCTCATTGTTCTCATAATCGCACAAACCCTCGCTGTAAGGAGCATGTGGCTCCTGGCCAAATATGACGTCGGCAGAAAACAGCGATTCTTCTTCTTTTGCTAGTGAGCGCCGGCAGCCGATGACAGGAGCTTGCGCTTGACGGGCATTTTTGGGCGACGAGTCCCGATCTCCGTACCCACGCCAAACTCCGGGGACGCTGCAGCTACCGTTTCTACAGGAACACGGGGTAGAGGCTTCTCAGGAAAGGCGCGCGGGACCGCAACCGCGGCAGCTTCTCTTAAGGAAGGACCAACAGTGGTCCGTCTCTTTAAGGGGAAAACTGGATTACTGGCAGGAACTGCACCCTTGCGATCGAGCAGTAACCGCCTTTCTTCCCTAATAACAGCACCTGTCGCATGCTGGTACCACGTCACGTATGCGTTCGAGGCTTTCGGAATGCAGCTCGGCTCACTGATAAAAAAGTTGGACCCGGTGTTTAGCCGCATGAAATGGTGCAGCACGTTGCGGATACCCTCTTCCGTAGTAACCGGCTCAGCTAAAAAAGCCTCTAGCGGGACACCCTGATCATAGCTCAACTGTTGAGCGAAACAGTACGGGTTGTACCTCATGAACAGCGCTGAGTCGTTCTGCCTAAACACTAAAAAACCCGGCCTGATTGAATACAAATGCAGAATCTCCCGAGCCTTCAATGTAGGAACCCCGTCTTTGAAGGTATCACGCAGCGACTGCACCGTTTTAGTGGATTCCTTGCCGATAGTTAGGACCTTATCGACGAAGGTCATGCTATCCCCGACCGTACGCGGGCGAAGGACCAGACCCCGAGCCTCTTGCTATGACGGATCTAAAACAGAAGCGTCAACTAGGAACATAACCCGAGGGAAATTATAACTGTCGTAGAAACGGGGCCGTTTGTAGACTCCAAAAGCGCTGAGCACATGCAACTCGATCCACGACGTGAAATAATGCAGCGAGAGATTTACGGGCTGTACCCCCGGCTGAGTGGTGTCTGCCACTAAGCTGAGGCCATGATACAGGTGAGCCAGCCCAGCGATCCCAACGGCCACTCGCGTTCCGGCAACCATTCGGTGAGCCGGATAGAAGATGGATGGCCTCATATATCGAGGGTGCATTGGGAGCACAAACCTGCTTAACCATAGGCCGAGAACCCCAAAAAGAATGCCTCTTCGTCGATGTCTGAAGCTGCGAGCTCTGCAAAGGGGACAGCCGCGGTATCTGGGAGGAAGAAATTCTTTTGATCCGCTTCCATTGTTGGCTGGCTATCCAAGCCAAAACCAAAAAGATCGTCAAGCATGGTGAACTTCGCAGCTTGTTTTGACAAGACTTCCGGGCGAAGAAAGCGGGCGATAAAATCTGTGAAGCTGACCCCGTGCCCTCCGGATTCGAGAAACAGACTCTCGTAAATATTCAACACCTTGATCAGACTCGGGAATCGATGTTGAATAACATTCTCCAGAGTAAGACCTATCACCACTGATTTGGTGGCGAAGATGTACTCGTCAAGGGGGAGTATTCTCTCGTAATGTTCCCCTCTGACGGGTAGGCCCGAAATTTCTGCGAATTCCTCCAGGGAAATTGAAACCTCCAGGTTCGATAAAAGAAAGGTGTGAATCGGAGTATTCCACTGTTCCAAGAAATCCTTGACCCACTATACGTGAGGCGTGAGATACTGGAAAAGAGATGCATAGATAGCAGGGTACAATCCGAGCTTCAGCATCAACGACTTTTTGGCCGACAAGATGTACCGAGCCCATTGCAAGTATCCGGCTGAATGGCGAGGAGTCAAGCCTATCATGTATGCCTGTGCCCAAGGGCTCGACTCGCCTTAACATATGCGCCGTCCCAGAATATCTAAAGCCATCAACGGCTGTATAGGTATCGAGCCCATCGAGGGCTGGAGGCGTCCATCCGTAATCCAGTTAACCTCCTCCGCCGCGTTATTCATCTTGGGTGAATCAGCATAATGAATGGTGGAAATTAGCTCTAAAGGCACCGCACAAGAGAAACTGCGCCGACCCTGAATAATTTGGTTGTACCATAACCCCTATAAGTGAAGAGACTTCTGCTATGGGTCGTGATCTTTAATCAATGCAAAAACTTCCCGATCCACGGGCGCGTCGACGTATGCACTCTCTGGGCGAACAAATGGGAAAGAAGAGTCAAAAGACATAGTACCTGCGCGAAAAGAAACGAGGGTTAGGTGTCAATTCTATATTACAAATTCTGACATCCGGTACTTTAAATTTGTACCACCCTGCAATACAGGAAAAGAGGGACCAAGGGGGACCCATAAAATCAAAGTGACGGCTCATCATTGATGAGACAGTCAATCATTAAGGAGAAAATTCTAAAAGGATTCTTATTTAATGAGAAACTTATTGGACCAAGGAGTTAAACTCCCTCGAGAGCAGTGCTCTGCAAACAGAAATGACATCTGTCAAATTTAATCATGAAGGGAATAAAAATTTTCCAAAATTTCTAAGAGTCATGCTCTGTGAAAACGATGGAGTAACCCATCAGAACCCTAAAAAAAAGGGGGGCAAAGCTTTTTACAGGGTAAAAACTCCAAGATCTTTAAGATCTACAAAACGAACTCTAAGAGTTCCTCATAAAGATGAACAATGTTCGAATTAATGGGTTAAGTAACTTTAAAAACCCGTTTTGAAAACGATGGAGTAACCCATCAGAACCCTGAAAAAGAAAAGTTTTTTACAGAGTAAAAACTCCAAGATCTTTAAGATCTATAAAACGAACTCTAAGAGTTCTTCATAGATATGAACATCGTTCTAATTAATGGGTTAAGTAACCCTAAAAATCCACCTTTTTAGATCTATGATCTAATAAGAGCATAGATCTGTGTAAGGGGTTCGATTATGATCCTTACCAAATTTGAACAGAGTTTTAGCTCTAAAAGGAATTTCCTTGGGCAGAGATCTAAACTCTGAAGGGAGAATTAAATTCTCAGAAACAAGAAAGCAAGAAAATGAACAGAAGTCATCTCAAGGGCCAAAGGCCCTACTTATAGGTGTTGGGAGATGATCCAACTTCCAAGATGATCCAACGGTGGAAAAGTTGCCACCGCTGCACTCACGTGTGAGCCACGTGAGCGCAACAGTGGGGGGGCATTTGTTTCCCCCTAATAGGAGAGCAAGGCTCTGTTCAAAATTTGAACTGAGGCAGCGCCTCACGTGCAAAGCATGAGAGCACCGGCGCCCAGAGTTAAAAACTCTGAGGCAGCGCCTCACGTGCAAAGCACAAGAGCGCCAGCGCCAGAACTAAAAGTTCTCCATCCTTGGATCAAAGATCCAACGGAGATGATAAATCATCAGAGCACAAAATTAAATTCTGATTGAGGAAATACTCCTCGAATCTTTCTAAACAAGAAAGATTGTGCTCTATAAATCAGAGCACTGTTGGATCAAAGATCCAATAGTGATTAAAAATCACCAAGGCACAGAATTAAATTCTGATTGAGGAAATACTCCTCAAATCTTTCTAAATAAGAAAGATTGTGCTCCATAAATCAGAGCAACGTTTGATCAAAGATCTAATGGTGATTAAAAATCACCTTAATCACCAAGATACAGAATTAAATTCTGATTGAGGAAATACTCCTTAAATCTTTCTAAATAAGAAAGATCGTGCTCTGTAAATCAGAGCACCGTTGGATCAAAAATCCAATGGTGATTAAAAATCACCAAGATACAGAATAAGTTCTGTATAGGAAAATATTTTCCCAATCTTGTTAAAAACAAGAAAAATGTGTTCTGTAAACAAAAGTCCTTGGATCAAATATCTGACGGTGGATAAATTCCCCAAATCTATTAAGAAATCTCTTAATGGGAGATTTTCTTAACTGAATCAACAAATCAGCCTCCCCTATATAAAGGAACCAAGACTTCAAGTCTTGTACAGAAGAACCCCTCTATAAACTTCAAACTTCAGAGACGAGAGCAATTTCTTCTGAAGGTAAATAAAAATAAGTGAGATCACAGCATCTCCTCCATATTTAAGAGTTTAACTCTCACATTAGAAGAACTTAGTTTTTTTTTCCCGATCTCAGATCTATAAGACAAAGTCTTTCATAAGTGAGAATCTAATTCTCAGAGAATTGAATCGAGCAGAACAGAAAATTCAGTGTTTAGCACTCCAAATCTGGCGCTCTGCGCCAAGCGCTCCACGTGCTCCTCACGTGGGCGCTATCTTATAAGAATCGCTTAGCACTTAAAGTTTGGCGCTTAGCGCCAAACGCTCCACGTGCTCATCACATGGGCGCTATTTAATAATAAAGCGCTTAGCACTTAAAGTCTGGCGCTCAGCGCCAAGCGCTCCACGTGCCCCTCACGTGGGCGCTAATAGATTAAAGAGTGCTCTGCACTCAATGGTTGGCGCTCAGCGCCGAGTGCTCCATGTGTTTCTCGTGTGGGCGATGTTTAACATAAAGCGCTCTGTAAATAAACCCCAACGCCATAAAGAGTGTTTAACACTCAATAAAAAACAAAGAAAGGGGGTGAGCATCAAAGCTCATATCAATGCTCAGCATTATTGAACAAAAGGGATCAAGCCCAAATAAGTAATCAGGTGGGCTGAGCCCAAGGTTGGCCAAACCCCAAATCGACCAAGCCCATAGGTCTTCTTCTAAATTGGCCTTAGTGCCAAACAGGATTACCAAGTCTTTTATGAACATTCTTTGGTTCAAGGGCACATCTCTCCACACCTCTGATACACGTCATTGTAATTCTTCAACATTTTCTGAGAGGTGAAGGGTCCCAATAACCAATGACTCTCGGCGCACCTCTAAACCAATGAGCCAAAACTCTACGGACTATGATGTCCTTAAACTTCATGGACTATGATGTCCTTAAACCCAATGGACCGCAACGTCCTTAAACTAAACTCTACGGACTATGATGTCCTTAAACTCCATAAACTATAATGTCCTTAAACTCAATGGACCGCAACGTCCTTAAATTAAACCTTACAGACTATGATGTCCTTAAACTCAACGAACAAACGTCCCTAAACTAAAGCAATAGAGCCCAAATGCTCTTTTGTTGGATCTAAATAATCCTAAAACCTTGTTAAGTAGATCTTAGTCTAAAAATTAGACTAACGTGTCCTTACCAAACATTTAAGTCGATCTTGATCGCAAACGAGGTTAACGATCCTTAAATCAAACCAAACCCAAATCTAAGAAAATACGGATTTAGACTAATCCCCGCCCTACGGGCAACAACATAAATTAGTCTCCGTATACAATCAACGGGCAACCAAAAATAAAACAAACACACATGACACAAAGTGAACATCTGGAGCAGGAGAAAGTTGTTACAGCGATGCGGTAACGTAATTAACTGCAGTGGCTTGCACCTGCAGGGAAGAGCGTCCCCACAATCAAAAACCCCTCGCAAACGAGGGGGAATCTGACGAAATCTGCTACAACTGCCGCATCCATCCAAACCTCCGATACACGGTGCCATAAATCAACTTGGCATCTTCGGAGAGGTGGACGGATAAATCCAAATAGCATTTGTCCCTAAAATTTAGGCCGGACGTCCCAACATCCCAGTCGCGTCTTTTGGCGGTAAACAGGGTCCCCATGCTTATCTGGTATAAATGGGTATACCGGATAATACATGGGGTATTACATTCTCCCCCACTTAGAACAATGGTCCGTCCTCGAACCACAGACCTACTATTGAGGAACCAGCTATGATACCATTCTGTCACGCCCCACTCCCAATACAGAGAGTATTGTTCGCTCTGGCCGAAACCGCACGGTTTTGTCCTTCGGGGCAAACCGAACCCTACCAGGGGCTACTTCCCAGGAGGTCACCCATCCCAGAACTTCCCTGGCTCGAGCACGCTTAACTACGGAGTTCTCAAGCTCCTGTAGTGCCGGTTCACTTAAAAGGAGACTCTGTATTGACGAGCAGTATCATTCCATTTATAGTACAGATCTGTCCTCTTTCGGAATGTATTCCGAAAATTCCCCATTGTTTTACAGTGGGTCCCCATACTTATCTGGTATAAATGGGTATATCAGATAATTCCTAGGGTATTACATCAACAAAACCATGTCACGCCCCGCTTCCCAAAATACGGAATACGAGGGGTGACAAGGCCAGCCATGCTCCTACGGTCGAGGAAATATCCTACCGTAATCATACTTCGGCTTCTAGCATTACGTGGTAATCAGTAATCAATCCACAGGTAATGAGAAATGCAGTCACTAATTCCATCAGAACAGATAAAAGATATACCAGATAGAGATCAAGGGAAAGATAGCGCTGGCGTCACTGATCTGGATGTCCGCGATATTCTTGAGGTACGACCGATCCTGATCTGAGATAAGTCCACTTCTCACTCTGAGCATGCATACTCAGGTCGTCAGAGCGACACAATAGCAATATATATAAATACATATGTAAACACGTGCAATAATGATAAACATGAATAGTAAACATGGAGTGATGACATGAGCATGAAGTAACCGGTACAGGTAAACAATAAAGCAGGTATATCGAATCAGTAATTAATGCATGTCCATGTCACTAAACCTATCAGTCTCTAAGTCTCACTGTCCAGGTCGCTAAACCTATCATCAGTCAAGTGTGAGCGTCAAACACTGCAGGAGTATCCCCAACCTAAGGGTAAGCCCCAGGGGCAAGGGAACACGGGTCCGAAACACGCTCGCTAATAATCAATAATATCACCCATATGACTCCCAGAATCGCTGTATATGCCGGCAGTGGGACTCCCGAGATTCCGTTGATCGAACTCACACTCAAACTACCCCACACCCATGGTCTACATCAAATACCGACCATAAACCCAAATACTAGTCGCTCCATGACAAGTCTACGCGAGAACTGGAGACATGGTATCCATCAAGCATGTTTCGACTGGTATCCAAGACAAATAGACAGTACTCGATGTCTTACCTATGACACTAATATAAGTGTTTCCATAACCGTCCCATTCCAGTTATAGTTACACTTATATATGTCCCATAGACGTCGAAAATACAATAAATTAACTGGTTCCGCTGATTGTGTACAAGTACGTGTCACTTCACTTATTCATTCACGCTTTAACACTAACGTACTTGCCATAATCCAATCACTAATATTTATCACTGGGTAATATAATGGTCATTAGGTTATCAATGTATATGACGACTATTCGAATGAGAATATACCCGCTACATGATATGATGAGAATACAATTAATTACGATATGAATAAAAATATTAGCAGCCAGTGTCCTACCACTTGCATAATTTACTATAAATCACACGTGCAAAATTTAGCAAAACAATAAAAGGGGTAAGCAGTATGTTTAATTATCTGTACAGCAAAATTGGTTTCGCGTCAATCGGGTTTCAGGTTTGCTAGTTATGGTCATTTCATTTTAAGCGTTCACTGCTGGAAATCCGATCTCTGAACTGAAAGTCCGTTTCGTAACATGTTTTACTCCCAGTTGGGAGTACAATTAGGTGACGCTACTGTTCAACTAATTGTTGGGTTATGAGTTAGCTTTACAGAACATGAGACGGATAAACAATATTCATTTTGGTTTAGGAGTTATGATCATATTACCGATGAAGGGTGCAAGCTAAAATGACAGAAATCTGCCGTACAAATTATCCGTTTAAAATGTGATTTAAATACCAAATGATATTGGAATTTAGTGAAACTGATACCATTGGAAAGATAATTCAATTCTCTACGCTTCTATATGTGGTTCCGCACACTTGTACATTTAAAAGGTGAGGTATATGCGTTCTAAAACAAGCAAAGGCATAGATTCTTGCCCCGGACTGCAGTTCAGGGCCACGAATCGCCTTAGTATTCATTGTTATAACTTATCAAAATGCAAAGATAAACTATGGGGTGCTGTAGATTTATCTGTTGTCTTCGATACGAGCCATAGAACTCTAGGATTTGATATATAAATAATTTATCATGATTTTAACCGTTCAGCTTGTCCGAGAAAACCAACTTTCATAAGGGTTATTGGGTTGTCGTTTTAGGGGGGTAACCGACTTTATTTTACAACCAAATTTATATACTGTGTTCATTAACAATGCAGGGTTCCATCGATCATGAGTTCCGCCATATTAAGATAGGTTTTGATCTAGGGTTTCACGTTGATCGAACTCGATTGTGCCTATCAGTGTATATAGTCTAATTAAGAATTCATTTTGATTTGTAAAGTAGTAGCATGTAACCAAGTGAGGGATTCACTTGCGTTCGGTCGCTTGATATAGAAGCGACGCCGCTTGCGGACTTCGTCTCGACACACGAGACGATGCGGTGCTGGACACAGGCGCGGTGACTCGGTACTGGACGCGGTGGCGACGCGGACGTGATATGGCAGTGGATATGGCAATGACGTGGGCGCGACACGGTACTGGGCACGGTCTTGACTCGGTGCGTGGTTCGGACGAGGTACGGCGCGTGCATTGGATCGGGCATGGTGTGGCACGGGGGTTAACATGACGTGGCACGGGGAGTGAGTACGACATGGCACGGGGACTGGGCACGGGGCGTGACATGTCTGGGTACGCGGTGGCACGGATGCGGGCACGGCGGTGTTCCCCTCCGAACGGCGGCCCGCGACGTTAGGACGTCACGTGCCTGAGGTTCGGGGCAGATGCTATTTGGTTTTTATCCGTCCACCTCTTCGAAGATGCCAAGTTGATTTATGGCACCGTGTATCGAAGGTTTAGACGGATGCGGCCGATGTAGCAGACTTTGTCAGATTCCCCCTCGCTTGAGGGGTTTTTGATTGTGGGGACGCTCTTCCCTGCAGGCGCAAGCCCCTGCAGTTAATTACGCTACCGCTTTGCGGTAACAACTTTCTCCTTCTCCAGAATTTCACTTCGTGTCGTGTGTGTTTGTTTTGTTTGTGGCTGCCCGTGGATTGTATACGGAGACTGAGTAATGCCGTCGCCCGTAGGGCGTGGATTAGTCCAAATCCGTATTTGCTTAGATTTGGGTTTGGTGTTTTTAGTTTAAG
The DNA here is from genome assembly GCA_030015575.1 of Agapanthus africanus. Lineage (NCBI taxonomy): Eukaryota > Viridiplantae > Streptophyta > Magnoliopsida > Asparagales > Amaryllidaceae > Agapanthus > Agapanthus africanus. Next base: position 483,551,693 of record CM057343.1, on the reverse strand, counting down.
GATGCATTAGTCGCGTTGCGACTAGGATCAACTTAAACATTCATCAAGGATACGCTAGTCCTGTTTTGGACTAAGATCGACCTGACGTAGTGATTGATTTAATTATCCGGCCGTCGGGACTCGTCACCTCTCTGACGTCGTTGAAGGATTACAACGACATACGTCTGAGGAGTTCCGAGATGTACCCTTGAACCAAAGTTGGTTTGGGATTTTATTGTTTATTTAGATGTCTAAGGACACGTTAACCGTATTTGGGGTTAAGATCAACTTAGACAGGACCGTTTAGATCCGACAAAAGAGCGTTTGGGCCCTATCGTGTCAGTTTAGGGACGTAGCGGTCCATATTCCAGTTTAGGGACGTGGTGGTCCATTATTAGTTTAGGGACGTTTCGGTCCGTCGCCAGTTTAGGGACATAGTGGTCCGTCATTAGTTTAGGGACGTTTCGGTCCGATTTTAGTTTAGGGACGTCTCGGTCCAGTATTAGTTTAGGGACGTCTCGGTCCATCGCCAGTTTAGGGACGTGGTGGTCCGTCATTAGTTTAGGGACATTTCGGTCCGATGCCAGTTTAGGGACGTAGTGGTCCATCATTAGTTTAAGGACGTCTCGGTCCATTATTAGTTTAGGGACGTTTCGGTCCACAAGTTTAAGGAACCCGCAGTCCATATTGATGTATGGTCGTCGGGACCCGTCACCTCTCTGACGTCGTTGAGGAATTACAACGACGGATGTCAAAGGAGTTCGGAGATGTACCCTCGAACCGGATGTAAATTGATTTAGGAGAGCAGCTGTACTCAGTCAATTTAATTTAAGGACTTATGGCCATGATTGGGCTAAGTCCATTTCAACATGGCATTTTTTTTATTTAGGCTCTACCCACAGAAGACATAGGATATCAGTTTATTTTAGGCCCTGCCCATTTGCGAAGTATCTACTTTGTTTGGGCTTTGCCCTTTTTTTTTAAAATGCATAGCATTCTGAATATTTTTGTTTGGGCTCTGCCCATTTATAAATGATGCAAAGCATCTGTTCTTGTTTAGGCTCTGCCCCTTAAAATAATGCATTTGCGCTTTGTTGAGCCTGTTAGGCCTTCTTTTAATTGGGCTTGGCCCTTTTTTTAATGCATCTGCGTTTGCGCTAAGTAATGAGCGCAAGTCCATATGGTGATGACACGTGTCGTGTTTTGATGAGCGCAAGCGCACTAGCGCAAGCGCGCTAGCGCAGTGCAATGCGCTGTTGCGCTGCGCTATTGCGTTGCTGACACGTGGCGCGCTCTCGGCGAGTTGCGCCAATTCCAGAGAGCAAAGTTCTATCTTAAGGGCGCTTAGCGCAAGTGGTTTTATGGCCGACACGTGGCGCTCTCTTAAGAGCGCAGCGGCGCAACTTGGAAGTGCAAAGCACTAAAAATCTTTTTAGATTCCAGAAAGGAAGTGCAAAGCACTGTTTAAGTTCTTGATCTAGATCAGATCAAAGAAAAATAAATTTCTTCTTTATTCGAAGAACCAGAGGTTCACAAAAGTGCAAAGCACTATTCTTTTATTTTTTTTACATTGTTTTTAAAGAACCAAAGGTTCACAAGAAGTGCAAAGCACTGTTTTCTTTTTTATATAAAGATCATTGATCTTATATTTTTTTTTTTAGACTAATGGTCTATTAGAAGGAATTTCTTCTAATCCATGAAGGTTCTTTACCTTTTTTTTTTTGAAATCTTCAGAGCTCTCTCTCTGTTTAAAGTTCTTGAGTTCTCCAGAAAAATGTCCATGCCTTTGAATTGAGGCTTAAGGTCCTTTTTATAGTGCTCACAAATTAGTTAAATTTGTTAAAGAGATCATCCTCTGAGTGATTTGGGGAATTTTCCCTACCGTTGGATCTTTGATCCAAGGGCTTCTGCTTTGCAGAAGAAAATCTTCTTGTTTCAATAAGAACAGAAAAGATTTCTTAAAAATCTTAATTTAATTTGGCGCAGATGCCCCAGCGCGTGACGCGTGTCATGTAGCGCAAAGCGCAGCGCAAAGCGCAGCGCAACTGCGCTAGCGCATCTGCGCTGACACGTGTCGCGCAGCGCAGAGCGCAGCGCAACTGAAGCGTTGCTTCAGGCAAATAGAGCTCTGCTCTGATTGGGCGCGTCTTCTTAGGCGCAGCGCTGATACATCTGCGCCTGACACGTGGCGCGTTGCGCTCAGCGCAAAGGATCTGAAGCGTTGCTTCATTTATTAATTTTTTTTTTTTTTGAGAATCAGAAGCGCCGCTTCATCTCCTCTTTTCAAGTCAAACTTGTATTCCCAAAATTCTGATTTCCCGGGCCTTGGCAACGATTTCATTGTACACAGAATTTTCTGTGCTTGGGTCTATATATATAAGTCAAGGCTGAGCCTTTTCTTCTCTCATTTTCAGAGAACTTCTTCGATCATGGCTTGCAACCGCCCTCATGCCTGCCGACAACCATGGGAGGTGCCGATCCGGGACATCGTTCCTCGTTTTGCTGCACGTCTGGTGGACCCTTCTCTCTCGGACGAGCAATGCGACGCTGCAATGCACGAGCTTTTGACTCGTGTGGGGTCTCCTCTCCCTCCGAATTCCATTTGGCTTCGGATGATCCTTGCCTCGGCGCTTGCCGACATTCCCCCTCCTCCAGCAGAGATGTCTTCAGCAATGCTGGATGCCGCCGAAGATAAGATTGAGTGCTTTCTCGAAGCGCACTTGATCACCAAACCTTTGAGGGACTGCTCTTTCCACTTGCTGAGCCAGATACGGGCTCGTCGAGTCGTTATCGCCACTCTCTCCCAGGAATGCGGCGTCGACCGTTGGATGGCTACTCCTCGGGAAGATCGCCGCTTCGACGCGATGGAGAAGGCGGAGAGGGAGCTGAATAATTTTCTTTTTGTTTTTGTGAACCCTTGTCTCTCTGATCCCGTATTCGGTGATCTTTTTTAAATTTAATAATAAATAAATGTTTTGATTAAGTATTCTATTATCCGTTAAGTGTTCCTTTATTTGAACTCTTTGTTGTGTTTGTGCATCGTATTTTAATTTGTTGTTATCAAGTGCATGTAATTTTGCATGGCTAAAGTGCCTTTGGCACTTAGCCCCTTTTTCTGCGCTAGCGCATCTGCGCTGACACGTGTCGCGCAGCGCAACTGTGTTGCCACGTGTCGCACAGCGCAGAGCGCAGCGCGGCGCTTCCTTTAACAGAGCTTTGCTCTAATTGGGCGCGCTGCGCTAATGTATCTGCGCTGGACACGTGGCGCAGAGCGCTAGCGCAAAGGATCTGAAGCGTTGCTTCCTTTAAACAGAGCTTTGCTCTGATTGGGTGCGCTGCGCTAATGTATCTGCGCTGGACACGTGGCGCAGAGCGCTAGCGCAAAGGATCTGAAGCGTTGCTTCCTTTAAACAGAGCTTTGCTCTGATTGGGTGCGCTGCGCTAATGTATCTGCGCTGGACACATGGCGCAGAGCGCGCAGCGCAAAGGATCTGAAGCGTTGCTTCAAAAATTTAAATTTTGAATTCAAACAGAGCTTTGCTCTGATTGGGCGAAACAGGCGGTTCAGGGAGGAGGCACGGGGCTAGCACAGAAAGTCGACGGCCACGGTATGGGTGTTCGATGAAATGTCGACGGAGGGCTCGGCTTGACGTTGTGCCGCGGGGAGGTGATCTACGGCAACACCCGAGACGAGCTCGAGTGTAACAACCATAAACTTTCTGTACAAATTTTTCAAAAAATACAGAAAGGAGTATTTTTAACTGAGCACAAATTATAAATTTGTTTTGCTTTTTAATAGCAAGAAAGAGCTTGTACCTCATTGGTAGGACCTTGCACTGCTGAACCAAAGCACCAGAGTTCAAATCCCATCACCCACATTATTTTTAATATTGTTTTCTTTTAAATTTTTAGAATTCCAAGGGTTTACACATGCATAACTTGTAAAAACCCCACTACATATATAAAACAAACTGTACCAGGATCTACACCATATGACATAGGACATGTGGCAGCGAGCCCCGGCCCGACTTCGGCCGGCGACTCGATCGACTCGGCCCGCCGCCGCCGGCCGAGTTGAGCCAGATCGCCGAGTTGTCTTCTTAGGAGTTGTGTCTTTTGGTCTTCCCATTACTCCTGTATAGTTTAAATTTCCTGCACATGAACAGAACACTTTAAAATCCCATTAAACCATATTTTTAATACAATTTAATATATTTTTCTTTACACCATTTCACCTACCCTAAACCCTAATCTTCCCCTATAAATATCAACCCTAAACACACCCTCCTTATTCCAAATTTCTGTCTAAAACTCTCAAGAAAATCCCTAGAACTTTTGTGTACAAGTGGAGTTAGCGAAGGGCGAAACTCCGGCGAACTTCCGACGACGACCCTAAGAGCTTCCGGCTACGCAACGACGCACCGGTGAATCCTACTTCCTCCTCTCCCTCTTCTCTTAACTCTGAGCTAGTAAGTCCCACCTCTCTCTTCTATTCTCTACTCTTAAAACTTCTTTCAATAAAACCCGACGGAATCGGAGTTAATCTGATGTCCGATTCGGTTCTTCCTAAAAATTCAACTTTTTCTTAAATACAATCATACTGAACCCTTATATGTTGACTATTAAACATTAACAAGTCATATTGAATAAGTTCCATATCAAAAGAATTTCTATTTCAATTGTTATCGTATTTTTTTCACTAAAATACCATGTAGTTTAATTCTGACATTTAAAACATAACAATCTTGCTATACCTTTAAGTAAATCACGAGGTAATGACCTACCTCCTCACACACTCATATGCAACATAGCACAATAATTTTCGGGAACATAGAATATGGGAAAACGAAACTTTACATATAAATACCATTAACTATTAAAACCATTTTCTATAAGAATTCGTATTTTTATAAATTTTTGCAAAGCGCCGCTACAACCCATTTTGGGGAACCCGACTGGGATGGTGCGGATTATCGCACATCCCTGGGCTTAGTAGTGTAAGATACAGACCTCCGCAAGGAGCATTCGGTCTCGAAAAATTTAAAATACAAATATCTTAAGAAAATGAGATTTCTAGAAATATAATATATATTAAAATTATTTTTATATAAATATATATATGTATCATTAAAATATCTATTTTTGTGATAATATACATATTCCAACTTTTTCTAAAATCACAAGAATCACTTTACATTAAAATATCATGAAATTCCATACAAGTTCACTGCCTTACAATTAAATACCATGTATTATGAAAAATAGGTTATTTTCACTAGAAATATCACATATATAAAATCCACATCTATGACAACTCTAAAGACGATAATTAAATACTTGGAGTGTATTTTGAAAATTATACAAAGGTATTTTTACATATAACCCCCTCAAGTTTTATAAATTACAATAAAGACCCTAGTAAATATAGGTTTAAGCGGGATCAATCTCCTGAGCCTCAGGGAGCTAGAGAAGTGGGTGCTTTTCTATTTAAGATAGACAATCTAATAAACGGTATTATCAACACGGTAATCGTCTTTGAAAAAGACACAAATCCTGTCGTCCATGTGCAGCGGTTACCGATAACAGCAAAACAATCAGGACTTCAATTTCTTTTCTAATTGTTCTGACTCAGACTGAGTCTCATTATAAATAATCTGATTTGAATATGATTCAAGTACAATCTACAATCTACAATTCAACAAGAATCCATGAATCTATATATTCAAACTATTCAATCTATAGTGACTGCACCGAATCATGGATATACATCCATCTACATGATTCATACATCTATATGATTCTCCAGTTACATCCATTTACTGATATCATGGTTTCGGCAAGTCATCTATACAATTCAATTTTCAAGACAATACAATACATACAATACCATCAGTACAATCATTACTATCAATACAATAAATACACAGGGTATCGGGGTAGTTCATTCGTGAATCCAACAGAATCTCAAGAGTTCTCCTAGATCATGAATCCATGTCTACTAACACAAATAAGCTATCATGAGGGCCCGTGTTTCCATGCTCCTGGATTATAGCCTGTAGAGTTTGGAATACTTCGACGACCGTCGAAGTCCCGTTACTAACATTTGATTCGGGTCCGTGGTTCCCTACCCCTGGATTACAGCCTGTTGGATTTGAGAACACTCTTGAAATTGGTTGACATTCACCCTTGAACTTACGATAACAACAACATTAACACTAAATACAACAGTATAACAATATAATGTAAGTCTACGCTAGCGCCCCGGCCGTCTACAGACGCCAAATGCGGAACAAAAAACTTTTTAACTGGCGCTATCGTATACTTTAACCCAGATCTGCCATTATTGCTAAGCTAACAAACTGTAAAGAGTGTAGAAAGGTTATACCGAACGATCCGAGTACTTCGTTCTTTAACCATCATCCCACGCTCCGTTGCGGCTGCTCCGATCTCTTCGATCTCCGATCTGCTCGTCCAGGTGGCACCACGTCGATGATTCTTTAAACGGGCTCCCGCCTCTGACTTGAGGCAACTCGGTCGTCAAGTTTGGTAAAAGAGACGACCAAGAATGATGTAGAGAATGAGTGGAATACTTTGTCTCGCTTCGTCCAAATCCATGGACGATCGGTTAATGAAGTTGCCGATGGAAATGAAATGGAACAAGAAATGAACTATGAAATTTCCATGCATCCAAAACTTTGGTCTTTTCTTTTTAACAACCATAATTTTTCCAAGTGAGAGAGTGGAGGAGGAGAGAGAGGGCCGGCCACTTATATCAAGGAGGGAGGTGAGTGTAGGAGAGGGGAGAGTGACCATAAGAAATGATCCTTATCATAACAAAAGATCTTAAGCAATCCAAAAGACATTAATTAAAACCATGAGTCACAAAAACCTAGTCACCATTTAATAAATGCAAAGAAAGATGCATGAATCTAGTCACCAATCTAGAAGCTTTTAGAAGCACGACTCACCTCATCCAAGAAAAGATAAATCCGTCTTTAACCGAATGTTAAAAGACGGCTGATAGAAAACTGGAAACTGGCAACTTCCAAAAGTGATCCTGAATCGACTTTCAGGATAACCCCGTAACTGTATAAATATACCCGCATTTGTATTACGACCGAATACAAATGCAACTGAGACAAAAATATTATATCTACTTAATATAATACTCGGATCCGGCTTAAACCAAAACCGACCAGTATCATCTGCCCGAAATCTGACACGTGCGTAAACGCACGTGCATTTTCCGAACCCTGCCATAAAACCATACGGCCTCTACAACATTTCGTCCGAACTTGGGAAACTGTCTGTGGGGGACTCTAATGACTCGTCAGTACCCTGGCAGTGGGTTTAACTACAAACCGTCAGCGGCACTAGCAATGCGTAACGGCTGCCCATGGACTGACCTCAAAGGGAGGCCGATGAGCGAACTCATCCGGAAACCCTACTGAGCCTAACAGTGACAATGTATATACAGTCCGGTCCGTTCGTCTATGAGTATCACATATCTGCCTAGGGGGCTAGTAACGTCAGACCCCCAATAGCAGTATAAGTCGTGTCGGAGTGTAGCCCAATAACACCCTGAGATACTACTGGAGTACCTACCAGTAAATATCCTGCCATGGCCATGGACTTTGTGTAATGGCTCTCCTAGACACAGCACGACCTCGCCCCCAATACCGGGAGAGACGAATCCCCTGCCGATCCGCTCACGTGTCTCCATTTGGCTCGGGACTGTACCCAAAAACTACCTGTTTGCACGACTCCTTTGAGCCGTGGTAGGGTAGAAATCAAAGCACAGTGGGAACTCACACGAGACAAATGACGACCTCAGGTCGATGAACTAACCTGTACACATGTCACCAGGGAACTGCTATCTGACGATAGATATAGTACTAACTAGCAGATTCCCGGCGAGTCCTGTCCGGTGTACTCATAACCCAATGAGCACCTGTATACATCTTAGGTGATCCAACTGACACCAGTGGCTTGTGAGACCGGCCACCGCCCCTCATCGGGGTCTCGACTGTATACACTAGTCTACTCCGGAGTATCGATGCCCTGTCTCGAAACTCCTTCGACTAGGGACCACAATTAAGGATATGCGTATAAACCACCCTACTCTCACGTATATGATCGTCATCATACTGTAGGTAGTAAAGCAAGATCCTAAGGGCTCTATCAAAGTGTAACAGTGATCAGTCACCTGAAACTGTACACGACTGATAAAGGCAAACCAGATAGCATACTATCATCTCGAGTAAGACTGTCCTACCGGTATAGGTCCTCCGCAATCATTGCAATCACGTACCTGTGATCCAATAATTGACTATGAGGGCACTATCTCCAACAATCTCCCACTTGCACTCAAGGCTAATTATTGCGATGTCGACTACTCACAGCCCGTGTGAAACCGAACATCCAACTCCTCTACTAATCAGTTTCACAAAGCCCGTTTGTAAAACTATTGTGTTCGAGAAATAGCCTCAGTGAGTGGATCCGCCTAGATATTTCTTTTTATATCTCTCTTAATCTCAAGTTCGCGGAGAAAACCATCTCCCGAATTGAGTAATACCTGTCTTAGAATATGTCTGGATTTCTGATGGGACCTAGTTCATAAATGAACTCCAAATCCAAACTTCTTAGACTGTATCAATCACTGAACCTAATCAGTATCCGGCATCATGCCTCCCACAGTATCCTCTTGGACCACCTGTCCATAATACTGTCCCTCTTCGTCAGAGGGAAAAACTATAACTCTGACAATCACTCTGTCATCCATGTCACCTTTGAAGCTTGGAATGATAACCGTCTCCCGAAGGAGGCTGCCGTCATCAAACCCGTAGAACATGCACTTATGTTCTAAAACTGCTTCCTTATGTTTCTCCAGGATTGGATTAATACAAACTTATTGCATATGGTGCAAAAACAACATTTGGTGTGGTACTTGACATCTCATGATTGATTCAATTGCCTAAGCAAGTGATCTGCCAATCATGCACAGCCCTCTCCCCTTTAGTCTATACGACACCTTTAGAGAGGGTGACTCCATCACCTGCAGGTACACCACCATGCTAGGAGTCAACTATTCTAAAAACCATTAGAATATCTGTCAAAGTATCCACATTGGGAAACTACCCAAATCTAGATCTAAAACCATAGATCCAGAAACCAGAATGTCAAATATTATATCCATATCCTGTCTGGAGAAACAACTGTGTGACGACCACAGTACAACCGATCGTAGTATAGGAATTTTACTTCCTACTATGTGTATGTCATCCAGATACCATGACATCACACCCTACTACCTTCTTAACAGATCCATCCCCTATTCTGATTGAAGTCAAACCCATGACTGTCATATCAAAATTAGATGATCTATCTCCGCTATAACTGCTCTAGTCTATAAATAGACATAAGCTACTTGCCCACTATGCTTCCGATGCTCCCACTGACTACGACAACCCTCCTACCGGGTCTCATAGCCTGGAACAACAGTAGTGTCAAGTCTGGGTAGATAAGAACCTCCCTGTCACCGTCCTTGAGCCTACCGAAGTACCTCTCGGGTGTCTGAGGTTACCCACCATATCTGCGGAGTGGCTATTGGAATGTCAATCTTGATTGAATCTTTAGGTCCTATTAAATTTTCCGTAATCGTTTGCGGTTCTGGAATCACTTCCAGTTCTACCATACTCCCACTACTGTTTTCTGAAAAAATCCATTTTACTAAAACTGTGGCGAGTCAAGAACAATATCACTATTGATCTTCCAAATGGTAGAATATCAACCCCCGTCATAGCCAGGGTCAACCCACAAACAGCCATTACAGAAACGTGCCCTGAGTTATCCAGAGTCTGGTTTTAAGCATAAGCTGGACAACTCGCCGTACCTTAACATCTTTTAAGGTACGAACCATTCTATATCCAATATAGAAACTTTGGCACTTATTTAATTGGAACCTGATTCAATCATGCAGCTGTCTCCAGTGCAAATTAACTTAATGGAAAGAGGCTAATCAGCATTACTCAACTTAGGAATCCATCCAATTATGAGTAACCCGAAAGAGAAACAAGTTTCTCAAAACCATTACTATTATCTGAATACCAATTACAAGAATCTACATCTTCGATCTCTTTGAAGAATCCCGATACTTGTGATACCTGGTTCTCTACTTTATTCTTATATCCACAACTTCTCAAAACTTAGACCTTGTATTTCTACGAAACACTTGTCTAAATAGAGAAGTCATAAGTAAACAGAATATAGTACGAGGACCTACCCCTTTGTCCTGATGGACACTTGGACAATATACAATACTCTGTATAAGTCCGCTGAGTTAAACAACTCATAACCTGTGCGTCGTAGGTTGAAAACTGTACCCTGGCGATTTCCTCAAATATCACCAATTACAACGAATTCCGATATAATGAGGATGATCACCTAATTCCTAATAACGTACTCCCACTCATCATCTGTAAAACCATACAGATATGAGAATGAAACCTGGTAAATACATACCCTCGGAGTAAGTATCTAATCGGGAAAACAGTTTTCTTTTAACAATGCACTGAAACATGAAAATGTTTCGTAGGGGTATCCTGGTATTCATAGCAATGCCTCTTCTATAATCCAATTCATGACTTTAACCGTATATTTTATTGCCATCTCTCCAAATCCCTTTATTTGTCTTTAGTCGTTACCTTCTGCACACCATCGTTAGGCTAAATGGTTTTCTTCCTTCCCTACCGTTCGGCACCAGCCTATGGTTTGGAAGAAGACTATTCAGTAAGCATAATAGGTGTACCCTCCTAAACCAAGGAGTACTCATATCTTGAGAGAAGGTGATGATAAAAGACAACTGAATAATACCTTATTTCTTTAAAAGTGAAATAGGAGTGGCGATGAAGTACGCGGTTTTGGTCGTGAATGATATCAGTCGTAATTTACTTTGCCCTCTTTCTAATCCCTTTATTTTGTCTTTAGTTATTGCCTTCTGCATACCCTACTTAGGCTAATTGGTTTTCTTCATTCCCTACCTTTCGACACCTGCCTATGGTTTGGAAGAAGACTATCCAATAAGCAAACCAAGGAGCCCTCGCAACCTGAGAGAAGGTGATAATAAAAGACAACTGAATAAACCAATTCTATTTCTCCTGAACCTGGATCCATCCTCGAAGAAGTCCCTTCGAGTTCGTATATAACCATACGATGGATCTATCCAATGGAAGTGGATATCCGTAGTAATACAGGTGTTCTGAGAAATACAAAGGGTAAAAGAAGGAGTGGCAATGACTTATGCAACTCGGACAATCCAAAAGCCAGTATTTTAAGAAGGTTCGGTCAACCTGGCCACTGAGTCATAGTCTAGGGTCGGTCAAAGGTCGCTGCCATAGAGAGAGAGAAAAGAAACACTCTGCGTGCACTCTAACCTAGATCAGAATGGTTATCACTTTATCTAATCCGGAAACCTCCCACTGTCCTGTCAAATTCTCCTCCAAACCTAAAGAAGAATCAATCGGGATCACCCGAAGAGTAAACCACCTCATCAGTGGGAATCGGGATCCAACTCTCATCGCATGATAACGTGATGGAATGCATCCACGTTACTCATACTCCAGAAGGTATGCGCATACTTGGCAAGTTTCAGTTTCTTTAGAAACTCCCGATACGATTTTTGCCCCATGCTCTTATAACCTTGGCGTTAGGTCAAAATGTCATAAGTCACATGCCAAGTTCTACCCGTCACTATCTTGTTAATTTGAACTCACCCGCACATGCCCTTGGCGTTAGGTCAAAATGGCAGAACGGCTGTCCCAAACCAACTCATCTATCTATGCAACAATTGAATACCCAGCAGCTACCAAACACTATGCCTTGGCGTTGGTCAAAATACATAGCTTGAATACTACTGAATACCCAAAAGAAGTGACGGAGGGCTACGGCTGGTTTTTGGCGAAAAACCTTTAACGTAGTGAACTTGATATCGCTGAAGGAACCTGATAGCTTTTTAAAATATAGTGGTGAAAAACCTTTTGCTAAAGAGGTCATTCCCGGTGAAGGGATCTCGGCTCTTTCCTCGTGGAATGAGGTGCAGGATATTCCACTGAATACCGCTATGCAAAGCAACATGTAATCGACTATAGTGAAGTTATTACCCTGACGCAAACTTCTGCCCAAGGGGTCAGTCCCGATGAAGGGATATCGGCCCTTGCCCCGTCGAATGAGGTGCAGGATATTCCACTGAATACCGCTATGCAAAACAAAAGGAAACGTCTTTGCAATAACACCTTTTTAAATTTGTTCCAACAACTGAAAACAGGTTTGTTTTACTTTGCATTGATCAGAATCAACGCAGTCCCATCAATAATCACACCAGAAAAGAACGAAAATAAAATGTACGTATATGCCATCCGCATTCGTCACTGGGTCCCGTCATCACCCGTTAGGTTACTTAACTAACGACAGAGTGGGGACTGGACTAGCGCGGGTGTAAAACATATACAACATCTAATAGTATATAAACCAATATACAATAATCGCTCCAGGCGTGATAATATGCAACATTACAGAAAAGTAATAAGCATCACAGAACAATACAGATAATCTGGGATCCTCGGGTTTCACAGAGCCGCTGTTGAAACCCGACGTTCCCCTGTCGTGTGGATAGCCTGTGCAATGAAACCTAGACCCCTACGGGTGCGGCAACTTACCCGCCAAAACCTGAAGCGAGGCAGCCCCTTACAGTATAGTGAATGGACCACCCTGCACTTCACGGAATCCGGTAATCTTGGGCACCCCTTCTTGGGTCAACCTGTACCCCCTATGAGTGCGGTGAATAGTCTGCCAATTCTAGAGTGGGACCCCTCTGCCTCTCAAAGCCATGAGATGCAGACCCGTTGCCCTCCAGAACCCGGCTATCCGTGCACTCCGTCGCGGGGCAAAACCTAGTACAGTAATGAAAAATAGTACAACAGGTACATCGACCGCAACCTGGTCGTGCCCCAAAAGAATATTATACAACAGGCAGTGACGGCGGTCCACATGTTGGACGCTCGCCCCGCAATATCAAATGTACAAATAAACTCAAACTGCACTATCATTGCACACTGCTATCCACCACGACAAATCCGCAACATCACAGCACAACACAGAACATCAACACGAATGTCACGTTCGCAAACCCGTCTAAAAGAACTATAGCAATCAGACGCGGTTTACCGATCAAATGACATTCCCGGTCGGAGATATAATGTAAGCACTGTAAACTAACATGTTTAAATTTCGATCGACAAAATATCACAAAGTGCGCCCCACGCAAATCTGCTGAACAGCAACAAAATCTGGGCCCAAAAGATATATACCAAAACCCCCAATTTCCAGAGGAGAACACACTGTATAAATTTGGGAGCATGATCTTACCAAATGGCCGCGGATGCGCGGCCAAACCATGGGTTTGGCCGCGTTTCGGCGGCGGTTTGGTGGAATCACGTGCCCAAATTTTGTCGGTGCTCTTATAAAACCCTGCACAGATTTCTGTGATATGTGGAATATTTTTAGGACACCATTTAAAATCAACAGAAACTGTCAAATTGAAAATGCGGTTTTTGATTTCCGGTTCGATCGATATTTTAAACGCGTTAGCACAAGTTAGTATAGCAAAATGGTGAGGCTCTGATACCACTGTAAGTCTATGCTAGCGCCCCGGCCGTCTACAGACGCCAAATGCGGAACAAAAAACTTTTTTAACTGGCGCTATCGTATACTTTAACCCGGATCTGCCATTATTGCTAAGCTAACAAACTGTAAAGAGTGTAGAAAGGTTATACCGAACGATCCGAGTACTTCGTTCTTTAACCATCATCCCACGCTCCGTTGCGGCTGCTCCGATCTCTTCGATCTCCGATCTGCTCGTCCAGGTGGCACCACGTCGATAATTCTTTAAACGGGCTCCCGCCTCTGACTTGAGGCAACTCGGTCGTCAAGTTTGCTAAAAGAGACGACCAAGAATGATGTAGAGAATGAGTGGAATACTTTGTCTCGCTTCGTCCAAAGCCGTGGACGATCGGTTAATGAAGTTGCCGATGGAAATGAAATGGAACAAGAAATGAACTATGAAATTTCCATGCATCCAAAACTTTGGTCTTTTCTTTTTAACAACCATAATTTTTCCAAGTGAGAGAGTGGAGGAGGAGAGAGAGGGCCGGCCACTTATATCAAGGAGGGAGGTGAGTGTAGGAGAGGGGAGAGTGACCATAAGAAATGATCCTTATCATAACAAAAGATCTTAAGCAATCCAAAAGACATTAATTAAAACCATGAGTCACAAAAACCTAGTCACCATTTAATAAATGCAAAGAAAGATGCATGAATCTAGTCACCAATCTAGAAGCTTTTAGAAGCACGACTCACCTCATCCAAGAAAAGATAAATCCGTCTTTAACCGAATGTTAAAAGACGGCTGATAGAAAACTGGAAACTGGCAACTTCCAAAAGTGATCCTGAAACGACTTTCAGGATAACCCCGTAACTGTATAAATATACCCGCATTTGTATTACGACCGAATACAAATGCAACTGAGACAAAGATATTATATCTACTCAATATAATACTCGGATCCGGCTTAAACCAAAGCCGACCAGTATCATCTGCCTGAAATCTGACACGTGCGTAAACGCACGTGCATTTTCCGAACCTTGCCATAAAACCATACGGCCTCTACAACGTTTCGCCCGAACTTGGGAAACTGTCTGTGGGGGACTCTAATGACTCGTCAGTACCCTGGTAGTGGGTTTAACCACAAACCGTCAGCGGCACTAGCAATGCGTAACGGCTGCCCATGGACTGACCTCAAGGGAGGCCGATGAGCGAACTCATCCGGAAACCCTACTGAGCCTAACAGTGACAATGTATATACAGTCCGGTCCGTTCGTCTATGAGTATCGCATATCTGCCTAAGGGGCTAGTAACGTCAGACCCCCAATAGCAGTATAAGTCGTGTCGGAGTGTAGCCCAATAACACCCTGAGATACTACTGGAGTACCTACCAGTAAATCTCCTGCCATGGCCATGGACTTTGTGTAATGGCTCTTCTAGACACAGCACGACCTCGCCCCCAATACCGGGAAAGACGAATCCCCTGCCGATCCGCTCACGTGTCTCAATATGGCTCGGGACTGTACCCAAAAACTACCTGTTTGCACGACTCCTTTGAGCCGTGGTAGGGTAGAAATCAAAGCACAGTGGGAACTCACACGAGACAAATGACGACCTCAGGTCAATGAACTAACCTGTACACATGTCACCAGGGAACTGCTATCTGACGATAGATATAGTACTAACTAGCAGATTCCCGGCGAGTCCTGTCCGGTGTACTCATAACCCAATGAGCACCTGTATACATCTTAGGCGATCCAACTGACACCAGTGGCTTGTGAGACCGGCCACCGCCCCTCGTCGGGGTCTCGACTGTATGCACTAGTCTACTCCGGAGTATCGATGCCCTGTCTCGAAACTCCCTCGACTAGGGACCACAATTAAGGATATGTGTATAAACCACCCTACTCTCACGTATATGTTCGCCATCATACTGTAGGTAGTAAAGCAAGATCCTAAGGGCTCTATCAAAGTGTAACAGTGATCAGTCACCTGAAACTGTACACGACTGATAAAGGCAAACCAGATAGCATACTATCATCTCGAGTAAGACTGTCCTACCGGTATAGGTCCTCCGCAATCATTGCAATCACGTACCTGCGATCCAATAATTGACTATGAGGGCACTATCTCCAACATATAATACAACTTTAAAAGCTACACTCTCTCTCTTTCTTTCTTTTCTACTTCTTCCTTATCTTTGGGACTTACCGAGCGATTTGTTCGCTGACGACATTCTCTTTCTTTCTTCTTTGAATGTCGTCAGGTGATTCGGACCTTCCAGAGATCGAGCCTAGCACTGAAGACTTGAACCAGTTTATTGAAGGTCCCGAGCTGTAGTTTCACTTGTACATTTTCCTTTTCATTCCAGTACTTTACATTTCTGTTATGCCACTATTTAGGCATCGCTTTATCCCATATATTTACTTTTCCATGCATTGTAAAAAGAATGTTAATAAATAAAGTTGCTGTTCAATTATATCTTTTGTCTCTTGTGCATTTTATTTATATTGTTTAGATACGCTTAGCGTATTTGATTCAGAGTAAATACGTAGCGGCCTAGTCGCGTCCCCTTCGTCGTACACCGGGAAGTGGGGCGTGACATCGAGGGTTGTTGAGGCTGGGCTCGTCGGAGAAGTGCGCAACGGTGGTAGGGTGTGCCGGCCAAGGTTTCAGGCGGTGTAGGGATCGACGGCGACGAGGACGGAGGCGATGGGATCGTGGGTCCTTGGGTTGGTAAAGTGCAGGGAGAGCTCGGGTGATGGGTCGCTCGGGTGTTGCTCGGGTTTTGGAGAAGAAGAGAGGAAAGAGGAGGAGAAGGTGGTGCTGGCGATGGTTGCGGCGAGGAATGGAGCTGGGTTGGTGGAGGCGATGGGGGAGCTCCGGCGGTGGGTTTACAGTGGGGTGCTCGGGATGAGGGAGATGAAGGCGATCGTGTCGTGCGGAGGGAAGGACGGTGACGAGCGTTGCAATGGGTTCGAGGCGAGGCGGATGCAGTGAGGAAGAATTGGGGTTGTGGTGTCTGCCGGCGGTGGTGAGGGGAGTGAGAGCAGAGAGAGAGCGGTAGTGAGGGAGTGAGAAAGAGAGAGGGGTCGGTTGTCAGAAGAGAGGAAAGCGAGGCGAGGTGAAGAGGATGGTGGGTTGTCGAAGAGAGCGAGTCTCGCGGGAGTGGGGAAGTGGGCGCAGCCGTTAGCATGGGCACGGGTCTCGTGGAGCACGAGGGGGAGGGGGATGTTGAGGAGATGGAGGAGTTCAGCGAGAGAAGCACACGATATAGTTGATGAGAGAGGAGCGGGGACATGGTCGTTGGGGCATGGGTTTGAGGAGTGGGGGCGAAGCAGGGGAAAACGAGCGGGAAGGCGGGAAAGAGAACGAGAAGGAGAAGAAGAAGAAATGGGAATGAGGTTCGGATCGGGTCGGGTTTCGTGGGCCGTGGGTTGGGCTTTGAGTTAAAAGATTAAAAAGAATTAGACAAAAATAAATATAAGAAGTTAGGGTGTGGGTCATGGCCTGGGCTTAAAAATAAAAGGTTTTAGGATTTAGATTAGATTTTAAAGAAGAAAAGAATTTAGAAAATTAGGAAACTAATTTGGGATTTGGATTTAGAAGGTACAGGGGGAAAAATACGTGGAAAATATTTGGAAATAAGTTAAGTAGAAAACACACGAAATATGAGTGCAAAATAAATTGGGTATTACAATATCAAAATATCGAAGAATCTAGATGTTGGTAAGTAAACAAGCGCGAAGAATCTAGATGTTGGTAGGGTTTTAAACAAGCGCGAGAACGCATGTCTTGTAAAATAACAAACGGCTTGTCTTGTAATAACAACAATCACAGCTCAATTTTTCAAAAATAATGTTTGAATGTTCGAAAGCTTGTTTGGGTTCGTTTGAACAAGCTGTACTTAAAGTTTAAATAATTGAACCATACTGAATATGAATAAAGTAGAATAAACCCAATCAACACCTACCGGTCCAAAGAGTTATGCATGTATATACATCGGCAATACTTTAGGAGAAGAAAAGAGGTTCATAGAGGAAATTAAATACACGCAATTACATGAAGCTTGAAGAAGTCATGAAGAAACATTCTAAACTATCCGTACTGTCTCGGCCGCATTAAAAAGATCTGATTGGCCAATCAGTGCTATGTGGTGTTGTTATGACTGTGTGGAAGAAATCCCAAGTTCGCCTATCACAACCAAATCAATAGCCTCAGTCTCTCGACCGATGTTTTATTGTAGTCGCACATAGTGAATGATGTTCTACACGAATTAATACCAATTTCCATTGACAGAATATTTAATATATTCTTCCGGACATCACACTCACCAAAGAGATGTTCAGTCGATTCTTCAACAGTCAACGTACGTACACATATTGCAATTTGGCTGAACTAAAATATGGCGCGAAATCAAGTAAGCCGTAGTCGGCAATCGATCATTAAACAATACATATCCATGCAAACCAATTCATAGCCATTCCAGCTTTACCGTAGTAAATCTAGGATTCACAATACGCCGTCCTCTTCCGAAAACGCATTTACGAAATTCAGTAGGTACCGAAAAAATCATACTGCCACCCAGCTAGACTAATCTATCTGGTGTAGGTTTCAAATGTATCTGTCGTGTAGCTGTGTGAACAAATTCCGGTGGTCCCTCGAGTTTCAGAAACTCCCAAGCACCCGCTGAAATGAGAAAACCATTGCGTCATTCATTCGTTGAAAAAACTTCATTTGTAATTTTTGTCCTCTATCCATTTCTCTCAAATTTGGCCTAATTTCTCCACGACACCGTGCAGTAGCGGTGCGACACACACTTGTCACGGCACAGAGACCATCGTGTCAACACCATGGACTCTCCAATTTGCATGCATGACACTTGCACACAAAAAACAACAATCCCAAACTCAATAATAATTTCTCAAAATCAAAAACCCAGATTAAAAGAAAGGAAACCACCCAAAAAAGAAAGAAAAAAAAAATGCTCATGCCAAAAGAAAAGGAGAAAATGTCAGTCGGCAGCAGGGAGGTGCTGCACCAGCGTAGGAATTTACCCTTCAGCCCCGCGACTATGGCCCTTGTCGGGTTCGCCGTGGCGGGGGCGATTGGGTATTTCGCTCTCTATTACAAGTCCAAGCCTGGGGTCACTCATGAGGACGTCGTCAAGGCCGTCGGAGACGAAGATGGACGCCATATTAGAAAGTAGCTTAAATTTTTGTGTTTTCTTGTTGGTTTTTAGTTCATGGACTTCTCAACAAGTCTTTGCCTATTTTGTGATAGTTTTTTTTAATATTGCAGTTGTGCTTTTATCTTTGTTGTGTGCAAGTTAGTAAATGAAATTATGAGTTCATGAATTGCAAATTGCACCAAAAAGGCGAAGAGATTATTTCAATTTCTTGCAACTTTGTGTGAACTGTGGGAAGTTTATGTAAAATTCCCTTTAGATATTTATTGAATCGTGTATCACAACAGAACACGGTTGATTATCAGGTTCTACATCTCAAATATGAGAATTCCATTGTGGATACGGTTGATTATCTACCTCTCAAATATGAGAATTTTATTGGAACCTCACCGATGTAAAATTGCGCACATTGTCCTCCAATACAAGTGCATGTAAAATTTCTGACATTGTGGAACAAAAATATTACACACCTTTGAGGCATGTGTCCAATCAATAATCCAAAAATAATTAACCAGAAAATTATTCACAATTAATTAGTCATAGGAACCCATTCTAATATGATAAATATGTTTAATATTTTATATATAGAGAGAGAGATTGACACACACGAGAATAACGGAGGAAAGATGCCATAGAATGGAATTTCCTTCTATGGCGTCGAAAAGATACACGCTCTCTCATTTTTTCCGACGATCGGCACCCATCATCTTCATCGTTATCATCTAAGATGTGGGTATACCAAATTTCATATGATTCTATAACTTTTTCACCGTTGATTTAGTGGGTTCAAAATTAACGGTTTACTGACAATAGAACTTTTTACATTGCTAATTTTGAACTCACTATATCAATGGTGAAAAGTTGTAGAATCACATGAATTTTGGTTTACCCATGTCCTAGATGATATCGATGAAGATGGTGGGTGCCGATCGTCGGAAAAAACGATGGATGGTGTATCTTTCCTCCTATGGCGTCGGAAGAAAGGCGTCATATGAGGGAATTTCCTCCTATGGCGTCGGAAAAATACATGCTCCATTAATTTTTTCGACAATCGGCATACATCACTTCTATTTTTATCATCTAAAATGTGGATACACAAAATTTCATGTGATTATACCATCTTTTCACCGTTGATTTAGTTGGTGTAAAATTAATGGTTTATCGACAATAGAACTTTTTACATTGCTAATTCAATGGTGAAAAAGTGGTGGAATCATATGAAATTTGGTGTATGTAAATCTTAGATGATAACGATGATAATGATGAATGCCGATCGTCGGAAAAATTGATGGAGGTTGTATTTTTCCTACACCATAGAAGGAAATGTCCTCTTTCCTCCGTTATTCTCATATATAAATCTCAGTTGTACATGATATATAGTTTAGATTGAGGTTATTAACTAATTAGTTTATCGATGGATCTATCTGCCAGCCCCTCAGTGATGAAGGCCTTAAACTTCGGCCCCTCACTCTCCGACGACTCTCCCCGTCCACTCTCCGACAACTTTCAGTGATGAAGGCCTTAAACTTAGATCCAACACTCTCCGACGACTCTCCCCCTCCACTCTCCGACGACTTTCCCTCATTGATGAACGTCTGAAACTTCGGCCCTTCACACTTTGACGACTCTCCCTTGCATTCGCACACAGGTTCCTGAATTTACCACAACATTTGTCAATTTGCATAGATAAATTTGTAAATAAGGAGGAGCATGCCAAGAGACATTGAGATAGTACCCTCACCTTTTGTGCTGCTTTCGAACTAGAGTTTGAACTCTGCTTTCGAACTAGAGATTGAACTCGAACCAGCCGTGAGCTCTCCTGCATTGTGTTGTGGCTGCTCTGAGCTACCGTCTTCTTTTGATTTAGATTTTTCCGAAGGCAAAGAGCCTGCTTCATCAGATTTAGACTTAAAAAAGGGAAAAATCTTACCCATCAAAAAGCAGTAAATCGGAATACTGTGCTTTATATAATTTTATGATTATATAATTTTCCAGTGATTTAATTTGCTTTAAAAGTCGTATTTCTTTAAATTCGTATTTTTATTTCTTTCGAGAACGGATTCTCCGTGAGGAGTTCTGCATTTTACTCTACTATCACAAGGACGTGCGATAATCCGTATCATCCACAAATGAGTCTCCGAACAAGAGTTGTAGAGCCGTAATTGCAAAGCTGTTAAAAATAACGATTAAAAACGTATTTTTATAAAACGAAGGTATTTTAATGAAAATCATTTTTCTTTTAGAATAATTGTTTAACCAAGGTATCATGTTATGAAATATAGTGTATGTGAGTGGGATAGGTCGTTATCCAATGAATTTTCTAGAGTGTAGGTCATGATAACCCTAAAAACGTATAAATAAGGTTCATGGTATTTTAGCATAAAATGTTCAATACATGGTTTATTTACATGAAACTCTAAACACGTAAAAAAGGTAATTGGATGATCATCGTTGTTTAAGATTGTTGTTAACAAGTTAAGGTAATTAATTAGCATAGCAAGCGTGATAAATTATTTAAAAGAATGTTTATTAAAAACTAACTCTACTGTTGTCGATATCATTTTTAAGAGATGTTTGAGATAAAACGATGGAGAGAGAGAAGGGACTTACGGATTGAGCTAGATCAAGACTGAAGAGGATGTCTCGGTTGGTAGAACTGAGACTAAGAGGCATGAAAGATTGATCGATCGTCGCAACTTCACTTGGGCAACTCCACTTGAATAGCTTAACTTCTCTTAGACTTGGAAATTAGAGAGAATTTTGAGAGAATTTTTCTATAGTTTTTCTTAATAGGAGAGAGCTAAAAGATGTGGTATATATAGAGGAAATTAGGGTTAATATGGTATAAAAAAATTGTGATAAATTATATATTAAAAAGAGCTTTAATGGAGAAATGAAAAGACCGAGCTGTCTCGGATTGATGAGAAAGTTTGGGGTATTGAAACGAACCGTCGGGAAGCCAAGGGACGCACGACCAAAGACATACCTAGATGGGCACATCCTGGCCGCGGATCTCGGCCAAGTGGCGGCCCCAAGATGGCTTCATGCGGCGAGGTTCATTCTAGGGTTTTAAATGGGTTTAAATATATCATTTATATACCTCTTTTAATATCAAAAATTTTGTATCACTGTGTAATACTCATGCAAACTCTTGGGCTTCCGAAAAGTTAAAAACATAAATATTAAAAATAATTAGGGCTGATGGGATTCGAAAACGCAGGCTAAAGAACAACAAATGAAAAGTTTTAACCAATGAGCTGTAAAAAGTTTCTTACACTTATTTCTTTTTCACCTCACTCAAAAGTTAGAGAGCAAAGAAGCAGATGAAGAAAATGATCAAGTGCGAACCCTTGGGTAAGAAAATATCTCCAATGATATTTATAGAGACTTAACCATGGTTAAAGACAATGGTTGTATTAATAAATATCTAGAGTAAAACAAAATTAGTGGACTTAGTCAAAACTTCTACATGCTTCCACAAGCATCATTAGCTATGCTAATTTCCACCTAATTTTGATTTTTCCCTTAATAATTAATCACCCAAATTATCTTTGGTTTGGTGTGAGTCTCATACACCCATGTCCAATGTATCATCTAGCATGACACAATAGTAAATATATTAATATATATCTCATATATATTTAAATGTATTTGTAGAAAAGAAATTCTTAAGTGAGCTAATATTCGTTAATATATATTAATATATCAAATATATAATTATATATTAAATTATTAAATCAACGCTTGATTTAATAATTCGGTTATATCACATACAACCGACTAATATCATATATATCAAATATACATATAACAAATTATTGAATCAACACTTGATTCAATAATCCTGCTATATCACATATAATCTATATCGCGAGATTAGAATACTATATCACATACACGTATTAATCTCGGTCCTGCACATATCACATATGTGTTATGCTTCGTTTCGCTTGAGCTAAGAAACCTCTGTGTAGGACTCTAAAAACTTGTCAATACGCCATCAGTAGATAATGATCATATCAGTCACCCACAAACCGTCAGCGGTACTAGCTGGACGTAACGACTATCCAGTATTGAGCGATCAGAAGATCAACAAGGAAGTTTTTCCAAACTCCCGTGAATCCAGTAAGTAACACTACCGTACAGTCCGGTCTCTTCGTCTGATATGTCGCATATCGAGTCTGGAGGTGGTAAACGTCAGACTCCAATAACTTGATAAGTCATGATGATGTGAGGCTCATAACGGGTCGAGAAACTACTGATAACACTTATCAGTAAATCTCATCATCAGCCCCGGCCAGAGACTTCCGGTTATAGCTAATCGAGTATAGCGCAACATCAACCCCCAATACCGGAAGAGACGAAACCCCTCTTATCACTCATTGCCTCCATGTGACTCGGAACTGTACCCAAAATCCACCTGTTTGCACGCTCTCTTAAGCGTGGTAGGGAGGAAATCAAAGCACAGTGGGAATCACACAAGACTCTATGACGATCTCGGGTCTACAGACTAACATGTACCAGTGTCACCAAAGAACTGCTATCTGACGATAGCTATAATACCATCCAGGAGTTCTCGGTGAGTCATGTTCAGTGTACCCATTCTCCAATAAGCACATGTGTACAATTCTTGATGTTAAACATCAATAGCCGTGGGATCAACCATCACCTCATACAGGGTCAAGAAACGTACACATTATTCTACTCTGGAATATCGATGCCCTGTCTCGATACTCTCTCGACTAGGAACAAAGGATGAACTTGTGGACTTCCTTGACCCCACTAGTATGATCTGCATCATAATCCTGGTAATCAAGTACACATCCTAAGGGCGTTATCAACATGTAACGGAGAGACAGTATAATGATACAAGTGTACATGTTAAGATAAAGAGTAACCAGATAGCATACTATCATGTCGAGCAAGAAAGTCCTCTCTATATATGTCCAAGCATCCATTATAATATACAATCATGTACAATAATGGCTTCTAGGGCATACATATAACTATCGGGGACCATTTAAGGATGTGCGTACCGACTACCCAGCTCCCACAAGTATGATCGCCATCACAACGCGGTTAGTCTCGCAATGATCCTACGAGCTTTATCAATATATATGAATGATACGTAATAGCAAGTAAAACATATACACATATTAAGATAAAAACAAACCAGATAGAATACTATCATATCGAGCAAGACTGTCCTGTATATATATATATATATATATATATATATATATATATATATATATATATATGTCCAAGCATCTACATGTATACATATACAATAATGTCCTCTAGAGCATACATATCCAACAGTTGGTCAGGAAGCTACCCGCTAGGAATGGCCGAGCAGGAAGCTACTCGGTCGTCTCGCGAGGAGGGCTTCGATCCACACCGTAGTTGGGCAGGAATCTACCCGTTGCTGATGGACCGGGCAGGGAAGCTGCTCGGTAGCCTCGAGAGGCTGGCTTTTCATCCTTAGCGTTTTTGGGTAGGAAGCTACCCGCTAGGGATGACCGAGCAGGAAGCTACTCGGTCGCCTCGCGAGGAGGGCTTCGATCCACAGCATAGTTGGGTAGGAAGCTGCCCACTGCGGATGGACCGGGCAGGGAAGCTGTAACACCCTAGTTCATATATACCAGTTCCATTATGTATTTCTTTATTTGTGGTATTTTCCTGATTTACCGTGTTTTGGGTGCGAATGGTGTATTTGACATCTGTATTTGCATCCGACCCGACCCACATACTTGAAACCAGTCTTGATTCATGTTTGTGATTTATCCTGACTTCTTACGTGGATCCGTGCACTTTCATATTATACATACTGCATACTGGCATTATATCTGGCATCTGCATATTTTACTATAACATTTAAAGTCACATAAAATATTTTAAAAATACATTGCATGGCCTGCATGATACCCCTAACTCTGTCGTAGCATCCGCGCATTTTGTTCTCGTCCCGTTCAGTGAAACGAACTTGTTTGGATAGCTACGCGCACGTACGTGCATCCGTTCTTGGGGGTATACTTTTTCGTTACCCGGATATCCAATTTTGGTTTTGGTTGACACGTATATTTTTCGTATTTTAAAACTGGAATTTTAGACCCGACCTGGGCGTATTTTGGACTATTTTTGTATTAGCCAAAATCTCAAAATTTAACTAATATTATATTTTATATTACTAACTGTTATTATAATTGTTTATACTAATTGTTTAAACGTTTAAATTTTTTATAACTAAATTATTTTTTCAATTTTCAACAGTTCTCTATCTCCCTCTCTTTCTTTATATAAATATTTTTATATTAAAAACTTAACAGAATTCACATCTCTCTCTCTCTCTTCCTCTCTCTCTCTCATCTCGCGTCACTGTTTACTCCTCGATTTTCGTCACCTCTCTTCACACCTTATAGTTACCTCCCTCCTCTTTTCTTCCTCTTCGTTCCTTTAAAATCCCATGCATCACGACGACGGACCCTAACCCGAGCCGCTTTCGTCGATCTCTCTCTTCGCTCATCCTCGTCCTCATTCTTTCTCCTCCTGTCTCCTTCTCATCAACACCCTCAAGCCACCCCCGAGCTCCTCTTCTTTCCCTGTAACCCTGCATACCTCCAGAACCCAAGTACCCAACCCCTGCACACCTCACCGCCGGAGCCGTACCGCTGCCGACGATCCGAGTAATCCAGTAGAAGTTCCCAGCCTGCGTGGTTACCTTCTTGCTTTACCTGGTCCTGTTCTGTGAGCGTGCGTGTACATTGCGACGATTTACCGACGTCGGACGTGCCATACGCATCCATCGTATGTTTCGATCGAGGCAAGTTTATCTTGCTACATACTATGTTATTATAATTGCATCCATATTAATAATAATATTACATGTTTATTTCATGGTGCATCCATATTACAATTTTACAGTTTTCGGATACCCGTATGCATTCATATCATTTAAAATATATATAGCAGCATCTATAGATCATATTAATTCATGTTATTGTTGTAGTAACACCCATGCTTAATAATGTGCATCCCACTTAGTTTTGGAGCTATAAATATAACCCCTGATCGATATTTGTGCATCCATACCATTAATATATATCTAATTGCATGCCATGTCACGTTATTTCATATTACTGCTACATTAACACCCCATGCTAGATAATATGCATCCTATATAGTAATGGAACTATAGTTGCAACCCCTGATAGTTATTTATGCATCCATGTTTTATTGTGTATCCATACCATTAATTCTTCATACCTAGCTGCATGCCATATTACTTTAACTCATATTATTATTACATTAGTACCCCATGCTTGATAATGTGCATCCTACATAGTCAAGATATAACCCCTGATAGATATTTGTGCATCCATACTTTTATCGTACATCCGTACTTTTACCCTGATTCAATACTTGCTACATTGTACTGTTGGGCACCCATTTGATACACTGTGCACTACTTGACATGACCTGATACATCATTACTTGACATGTTACCTGATCATGTTTCTAATGCCGACAATCCTGATATGTTGTCCCGATGGACATATCCTGTTGTCTGTATGGACAAACATGTTCCTGCTTGATCCTGTGTTGGTATTAGCTTCAAATTTATCAATACCTGACTTGAACACATAATTTGGGGGTATGGAAAAATCAATGATGAAACCTGACTTGTAACTCGAAAGTTCGATACTTATACTGATCAGTTTTACGGGCTAGGGCAGCCCGGGGATGATGCTGCTGACATCATTCATCTGTACATATTTCTTGTTTAGTGCCTAGCGGCATGTCTCGGATTCAGCCCGAGAATCTGGACCGTGGTCCCGGGTACGCACGGGATACTATTGAGTTATATCGACGATTCATCAAATTGATTTCACAGACTTGAGAGTAGTTAACCCAATAGCACAGTTTAGTTTCACCGCTGCACTTCACATATACTGTTACACTTTACTGTTCTATATCCCTGCTCACTTATTACATTCATGTTATCTTTTTATAATTCATGCCCGCATTCCTGTTACCCCCTATTTATATTATTGTTGATATTGTGACGCGTTGACGTCTGGATTTTGCATGGCCCAGATCCGTTACCCTTGTCGCAGGCCGAGCATGAGTATTTCAGCTGACAGGACGAGCAGTGAGGATCCTGTTAGTATTTTAGTTTAGTTGCTTTCAGCATTTTCATTCCTGATGTGAGCCCGTATTTGGGACGTACATTCCAGATTGTTATTGTTTATTGGATCTATTGCTTCCGCATATCATTTCTTGACTCGTTTATTCTGGCTCATGGATATGTACTAGATAGTTATTTTATTTTCTTGTTCTTAATATCTCCTAGACAGTCGTAATGCAACCGTGGAGGGATGTTTTCTAACCACAGGTAGTATGGTTGGCTCTGTCACGTGCCGATCTTAGCGCACTCTGGGAAGCGGGGCGTGACAGAAGCTATTCGTCGTCTTTGCAGGGAGATTTAGCACGGAAACAAAGATAAGTAGTTCAAATTGCAGGGAAGCGAGAATCTTTGTTATTGAATAAATTACAGATTATGTGATTCAATTTAAATTCTCCTGTATTGAATATAAATTTTGGTAGGTGTCCTTGTTGCTTGGATTTGGGTCAGTCGGCGATGACCATGATCTGTCCGATCGTTAGCTCTCCATCTTTAATTTGATCTGTAGGGTGTTTTTCGTCACCCCATTGAGATAGGAATACGCGCGCGCTTGTCAAGCGTACTACAGATTCTCCCTGCCTAGGGTAGGCGGGGGTTTATTGATTGTGGGGATTCGAATCTTCAGCAGCCGCGGACTAAACTGCCGTTAATTACCCCGCGCCTTTGGGGTGAGGGAACCTCCGATTAACGGGTTAAATTGGTCATGCGAACTTAATGTGCAGTGCACGTGTGTGTTGTTTTGGAGGGGGGTTTGGATATATCGGGAGCCACGCAGAGTTTTTACGGGGGTCCCGCTACCCGGATAGCGGGCTGGGGGTCAAGAGGGCTAGCAACTCCCTTGCGGGGTGCGGGGCAGCGCCCCGTTGGAAATTTTTTTCTAACAGGGACAGTGTCGTGGAGTATGTGTGTATCTGTACATATATATATATATATATATATATATATATATGTATACATATATAAAAAAAAAAGGGAAAAAGCGCCCAAAGGACACGTGGGGCCAGTGCCTTGAGCGTTGTACGCTTAGACGCTAGCACGCCACGTATCGGCATGTAGGCGCTTTGCGCTCGAGCGCTGGGCGCCTGAGCGCAAGCGCGCCACGTGTCGGCATGTGGGCGCTTTGCGCTCGAGCGTTGGGCGCCTGAGCGCAAGCGCGCCACATGGGCGCTTTGCGCTCGAGCGCGGGGCGCCTGAGCACAAGCGCGCCACGTGTCGGCACGTGGGCGTGTTTAAGATCCCAAAAGAGGATTTAGAGTGGAGTTAAACTCCTAAGATGTTTTGGTTGACGAAAGGGGTTCTTCTTCTTCCTCCTCTGTTGGCTGGATCTTGAAGATTAAGAGATATGAGATTTTTAAAAATCTCTCCTTTTTGAGATCTAAAGACAGATCCAAGTTCCCTTTGTGGGTTTTGTGGTGAAAAAATATTTAGTTTTATGAAAATGAAGAGTAAAACTCTTGATTTAATTCAAAAGAAAGAAGAAGGTTTTGGAACCTTGAAGAAGGAGAAAAGATCTCAGATCTAAAAATTTGGGAGAGAGAAAAAGTTGTGAGATATTTTCATTATCCTTCCCTTTATAGGCTATACATTTTACACATAGCCCCTTGGGCTTCATAAAATGGCATTTTGCCTATCTCATGGCTCATGTGCCATTTCTTTTTGCACATAAGCCATGGGCTTTACAAAAATTTGGCTTTATGCCTATTTTTCTTACATTTATCCATAAAATAAAATAAAAGAAATACAACAAAATTATTTATTACAAAATTTTTATCTTGGCATGGAGGGAGGCCGGCCGCTTCATGTTCGGGCTCGACCCGGGCATGGGCCCACTGGATCTGGGCTTGGGCCCACTTGGCTTGGGGTTGACTTTGATTTTGACTTGGTCAACCGGGGTGTAAATTTTTACCCTAACAAATTGCCCCTCATCAATAAATGCACACCACATATGTGGGTCGTGTGCATGAAATTAATGGATCTTCTTTTACTTGGAGGTGACTTGATTTGGTTCCCGCTTTTTGGGAAGCTGGCACTGCCCTTTTTACGACATGGACAATCGTTGCTTGACATGTCTCCAAGACGGAGTGTCCGTGATAGACGTTTTCCTGGCCCGGAGTGATCTGGTTCCCGCTTTGTAGGAATCCTGCGCTGCCCTTTTTACGACATGGACGGTCAATGCTGCCCTTTTTGCGACTTGGACGGTCGATGCTGCCCTTTTAGCGACTTGGACGGTCGATGCTGCCATTTTAGCGACGTGGACGGTCGATGCTGCCATTTTAGCGACGTGGACGGTCGGTTCGTCCCTTTTTGCGACGTGGACGGTCGGTGCTGCCATTTTAGCGACGTGGACGGTCGGTGCTGCCCTTTTTGCGACTTGGACGGTCGGTTCTGCCCTTTTTGCGACGTGGATGGTCGGTGCTGCCATTTTAGAGACGTGGACGGTCGGTGCTGCCATTTTAGCGACGTGGACGGTCGATGCTACCCTTTTTGCGACTTGAACTGTCGATGCTGCCATTTTAGCGATGTGGACGGTCGGTGCTGCCATTTTAACGACTTGGACGGTCGGTGCTGCCATTTTAGCGACGTGGACGGTCGTGACGGTCGATGCTGCCCTTTTTGCGACTTGGACGGTCGATGCTGCCATTTTAGCGACGTGGACGGTCGGTGCTGCCATTTTAACGACTTGGACGGTCGGTGCTGTCCTTTTTGCGACTTAGACGGTCGATTCTGCCCTTTTTGCGACTTGGACGGTCGTTGCTGCTCTTTTAGCGATGTGGACGGTCGGTGCTGCCATTTTAGCGACGTGGACGGTCGATTCTGGATTTGACTTGCCCCGCTTCTTGCGGCGTCAGGGATGAAGTTGACTTGTTTCCGAGGTGGAATTTGATTCTGCTAGGGAGGTCATTGGTTGTTTGACTTGATGTGATTTGGGTTGACATTAGCATCGCTACGCTGGAATATGGTACCAGGAGCGAATCATCATTTGTCATGACAGGATTTGGGGATTTTAGTTTTGGTTTGGCATCAGCATCACTGCACAGGAATATGGTATCAGGAGCGAATCATCATTTGCCATGAGGAGATTTCCCTCGTTCCCAGTTTAACGACTTAGGGATCATCTGTTCCCAGTTTAACGATTTAGGGGTCATCTGTTCCTAGTTTTAATGACTTAGGGGTCTATTGGATTGGAGTTTGGGATTTTGGGGTTAGAGTAGGCATCAGCGTTGCTAACACTGAAGCACACGTGCCAGGAGCAATTCATCATTTGCCTATTCCTGTTGGGGGAGCGATGGCTTAGGAGACAGGTTTAGGTCCCTATCACCTAAAGCTTTTCAATTTTATAGGCCGTGAGGGTCCCATAAAAGCATTTTCTCCCTACGAGTCGTAAGGATCCCGCAGGTGTATTTTCTCCTTAGGAGTCCTGAGGACTCCTAAGTGTGTTTTTCCTTTATGAGTCGTAAGGATCCCACAAAGGTTTGTTCTCCTCATGTATCATGAGGACACATGAGTGGGTCTTCTTAATGGAGCATAATTCCAAAGGCGGAGACCAGCCGCGTAACTGGTGATTGTGGTGGGGCATGGGTATGACGAGAATTATTTGAGCCCGTGGATTGTATACGGCAGTCAATTTGGGGACTGGCCGTAGGGCTGGAGAATTTTGAGAAATTGGATTTTGGTTGGCGTCTGTATCGCTACACTGGAATATGGTACCAGGAGCGACTCATCATTCGCCGTTTGGGGACTTGGAATTTGGATCTTGTTTGGCATCAGCATTGCTGCACTGGAATAATGCCAGGAGCAACTTATCATTTGCCTTGGGAGGACTTGGGATTTGGGTTTTTGGTCGGCATCAGCACCGCTAACACTGAAGCGAAATGCCAGGAGCGACTCATCATTTGCCGTTGCCCGTTGGGGAACGATGGCTTAGGAGACAGGTTTGGGTCCTTATCACCTAAGGCTTTTCAATTTTATGAGCCGTGAGGGTCTCATAAAAGCATTTTCTCCCTACGAGTCGAGAGGATCTCGCAGGTGTATGTTCTCCTTAGGAATCGTGAGGATTCCTAAGTGTGTTGCTCCTTTGTGAGTTGTAAGGATCTCACGCAGGGGTTTTCTCCTCATAAGGTCGAGAGGACTTTGCGAGTGTATTCATCTCTTTTCACGAGTTTGCGCCCTTTCGGGTTTTCACAAACCCGCCGGTAGTCCTGCTGTTTTTACTTATGGAGCCCTTTCGGGTTTTCATCCGTGCCCGTTTTGCTTGTGGACATACCTTTTTTTCTTTTTTTCTTCTTTTCTTTCTTTCTTTCTTTTTTTTCATTTTTTTTGCCGCTGGTGGGACTTTAAAAGTAGTCTCACCAGCAGGATTTGGGAGAGATAGGGGTCATTTACGCCCGTGGATTGTATACGGTTTTGCAGGATGTATGATCTAGACCGTGTGGCTGATGTGCTCAATTCGCCTGCGACTTAGAGCATTCACGTGTAGTATTTCTTGAGATATCGTCCATTAATGGGTGGCATGGGCCTTTCTCCCTCGGTACTTATTAGTTGGTAGGATCCTCCGTCGAACACTTTCTCGATGACGTATGGTCCTTCCCAGTTTGGTTCGAATTTTCCCTTGGCATGTCGATTGGGGATGATCGTTCTTTTGAGGACCAACACCAATTCACCTTTCTTGAAAGTACGGAGACGGGTTATCTTGTCATAGGCCCGTGACATTTGGGCTCGGTATAGCTCCAGATTTTGCTGCACCGCGAGCCTCTTTTCTTCGAGGGCATCGAGCTCTTCAAGTCGAAGGAGCACGTTTTCCTCCTCCGTCAACTCGTGTTGAACGGCCGTTCTTAAGCTTGGAACTTCGACTTCGAGGGGGAGGACCGCCTCCACTCCGAAGAGCAATGAGTATGGAGTGGACTGAGTTGGAGTACGGTGCGTGGTACGATATGCCCACAATGCCTCGTGAAGTTTGAGATTCCAGTCTCTCTTGTTGGATGAAGCATTTTTCCTCAGGAGCTTGCATAGAGTCTTATTGAAGGCTTCGGCTAGCCCATTGGCTCTTGGATTATAGATGGAGGAATATCTCCAGTCTATCTTGTGCTGAGTAGCAAACCTTGAGACATTGAAGCTCTTGAAAGAAGGCCCGTTGTCAGAAATGATTCTTCTTGGTGTACCGAAGCGGTATAGAATATTATGCTGGAAGAATGTCAGAATATCTTTTGTCTTGACTTCTTTTAGCGGGACAGCTTCAGCCCATATGAAGAAGTAGTCTGTCGCGGCCAGTATGAACCGGTGGCCTTTGGATGATGGAGGATCAATTGGACCAACAATGTCGGTGCCCCAGACTTCGAAGGGCCACGACGCCACCGTAGGATGCAATGGATTGGGATGCTTGTGAATGAAATCACCATGGATTTGGCAGATCTGACATTTCTTTGCATGCTCTCTGCAATCCCGTATCATGGTGGGCCAGTAATACCCAAGCCGTTTGATTTGAAGTCGCATCTTGGGGCCAGATTGGTGAGCACCGCAAACGCCCGAGTGAACATCTTTCATGACCTTTTGGGCTTCGGCCAATGACAGACACCTGAACCAGAGTTGGTCATATAACCTGCGGTATAACGTGTCATTTACAAACACGTATCGGAGAGCTCTTTTCTTCAGCCGAATCCTCACAGATTTTTCTTCGGGCAGCTTATCGTATCGGAGGTACTCTATGAAGGGTTCTCTCCAATCGGGCTCATCTTGGATGATCGAAGCTTCTTCAGCAGGATTGCTCTTCTGTTCCGCGCTTTCCTCTTCTCGTAGAGAGACTGGGGGTAAAGTTTGCCGGCTCCTGACTGTGATCAGAATTTCGTCCATGTCAGGATCAGCCAGCTCCTTGGCTAAGCGAGCGAGTACGTCAGCCTTTCCGTTCAACGCTCTAGGGACTCTCGTTAGTTCAATATGAGTGAACCGTTTCATGAGTTCCACCACTCAGCCTCTGTACCGAGCTAATTCGGGTTTGTATATCTTATAATCGCCGCTTACTTGGTTGACAACAAGCTGGGAGTCACCGTAAACCCATAGCCGAAGGATTTCCATTTCTATGGCGAGCTCCAAACCAGCTATCAGAGCTTCATACTCGGCCTCATTGTTTGTGCGAGGCTCGGTGAGAGCAAAAGAACGCTGTAGGGTTCCCATTGATGGTGTGATGAACACCAATCCTATCCCCGCTTTTACCTCCGGGACACTTGATCTGCCGGAGCTCCTTATTGATGAGGCTCCATCGAAGTAAAGCTCCCAACATGGCTCATCTTCCTCGAGGTGCAGCACTTGTTCGTCGGGTAACTCACAATTTAGCGGCGACCCTTCTGGTATGGGATGAGCAGCGAGAAAGTCTGCAAGTGTTTTCCCTTTTACTGCTTTCTGAGGAGTATAAACTATGTCAAACACAAGTAGCATGACAGCCCATCTTTCCATTCTGCCGGCTAAGCTTGCTTTGGTCATCAAGTGTTTGAGCGGGTCGACCTTGGAGATCAGCATAACCCGGTGAGTGAGCAGATAGTGCCTCATCTTCTTCACAGCAAATATCAGAGCCAGGCATTGCTTTTCGATTGGGGAATAGTTGTGTTCCGCCCCGACTAGAGTTCGACTGAGGTAGTAGAGGGCATTCTCTTTTCCCTCCTCGTTGTTCTGGACAAGGAGCACGCCGAGTGACTCATCTAGTGCGGCAGTGTAGAGAATCAGCGGTTTATTTAGAATGGGAGCGGCCAGCACTAGAGGGTGCAACAAGTACCGTTTGATGCTTTCGAAGGCCTCTTGACATTCGGCATCCCAAACAAAAGGAGCTCCTTTCTTCATGAGCTTTGAGAAGGGCCTACATCTCCCCGATAAATTTGAGATAAACCTTCGTATATAAGCAAGCTTTTCTTGAAAAGATCTTAGCTGCGTCAGACTCTTCGGAGGGGGCATCTCCATGATGGCCTTTATCTTTGATGGGTCAACTTCGATCCCTCGATGTCGGACTATGAAGCCCAGGAATTTTCTCGATGACACGCCAAAAGCGCACTTCAGAGGATTCATTTTCAGGTCGTACTCTCTCAGCCTGGTGAGAACGGTCCTAAGATCTTGGACGTGATCGGCCTTGGCTCTAGTCTTGACGACCAGATCATCAACATAGCATTCGACGATTTTATGGATTAGGTCATCAAAGATATTGGTCATTGCCCTTCGATATGTAGCACCTGCGTTCTTCAGTCCGAACGGCATTACCTTGTAGCAATATATTCCGATCGGGGTTCGAAATGCTGTATGTTTCTCATCCTCAGGCGACATCTTAATCTGATTATATCCAGACGAGCCATCCATAAAGGTGAACAGTTCGTAATTTGAAGTGTCATCGACCATCATTTCCATGACCGGTAGCGGGAAGTCGTCTTTAGGACATGCCTTGTTGAGGTCCCTGAAATCGACACAAACTCGGATCTGCCCATTTTTCTTCTTCACTGGGACTATGCATGCGATCCAGTCCGCATATTTCTCTTCCCTGATGAAGCCGGCATCGATGAGCTTCTCGGTTTCTTCGATGACCTTTTCTTCTAGTTCTCTTCTCATTCTTCGGGGAGCTTGTTTGACTGGCTTAACATCAGGAGATATAGTCAGCTTATGCACGGCCACTTCAGGGGAAAGTCCAGGCATTTCTTTATATGTCCACACGAAGCAGTCGACGAACTCGTGCGGCAGGGAGATTATCTGCGCTTTCATTTCCTCCGACAAAAGTGAGCTGATGTAGGTCGGCCTTGGATCATCGGGCGTTCCTAAGTCAATCTCGGTTAGCTCGTCAAAGGTTGCTTGTCCGCCATCTTCAAGCTCTTGAGGGGCTTCTTCGGGCTCGGTTAGGTCGTCTTCATCATTTGACTCTTCGCTGGCTTCCCCAATATGGGTCATATAGCATGCCTTAGAATCAGGCTGGATGAAACCTATGCCCCGCCTATCTGGAATTCGTCCATCGATGAGTGCTCGGACCTGGGGCGGATACCATAGCCCTTTATAAAACTTTTCTTCGGACTCCGTTGGATATAACCGGCATCCGCACTTTTTGAAATATTCTCTCATCTCGGGCGCATAGTATCTAGGATTGAGGATGGCCCTTATGCCTCTCTCATAGGGAAGGCATGCGACAGACAAATCGTCCGGGTGCACAACAGGGTTTGACCCATAAAACAGGATGCTCTTCTGTCCATTCTTCCTTCCGGGAACATAGAAAGTTTTCAGCTAGTCCACGGTGGAGACTGACAACGTATCGAGCTCTTTGCACATCTGCTCTGGTACCCTTGTGACGGCCAGGAACCCTTCTGCAATTTCGAAGGTCTCTCGTAGTTTCGCTTGTTGCATGGGGGTCGAATCTGCACCGCTGTTGCAGGGCAGGTCCTCTTCCTCCGACTCTTCAGTATCGCTGCCAAGATGAGGGCGGACTTTGCTGCTAGATGGGGCTTCAGTAACAGATTCGTTCGTATCGCTACCGAAATGAGGGCGGGTTTTACGGAAGGACGGACTTCCAGCGTCGGACTCATCAGTGTCGCTACCAAAACGCGGGCGCACCTGGGCGTTTTTGCTTTTGAAAGTGACAGCTGGCTCAGATTTGCTTTTGTGTCTTGGGGCCGCTCTATCCTCAGTCAGTTGTGGCTTAGCATTTTGGTGGTTCATAAAGTACCGAGAATCTTTATATCGGACTTCATGCACACCGAACGGCTGGATGTCTCCGTCAATGCGTCTTTCTTCGCCATTTTTAGTATACTTCATGCATTGATGGAGAGTTGATGGGATGATGCCGTAATCGTAGAGCCACGGCCGTCCCAAGAGAATCTTATAAGACGTGTCTGCATCGATCACGTATATCTTAGCTTCAGTTTGCAGATCCCCGAATTTGATTGGCAAAGCTATAGACCCCAGAACTTGCTGGCAGTTTTGATTGAAGCCTTGAATGACAATCCTTTCCCTTGACAGGTGTCGGACGTCCATTGACAAACTCTTCAGTGTTCGCAAGTTCATGGTGTTCACTGAGGACCCCGGTTCAATCAATATGCGATTAATCTGATCCCCGTCGTTGTACCCGATCACGTAAAGCGGCCGATTATGCTCAGCCGTTCCCAGTAGCAAGTCTTCATCCTTAAATGTGACTGCGGCTGCTTGCAAAGTGTACTGAGCTTCTTTCATATTAATTTCCGCAAAGCGAGCCTGATACCGCTCAGGGTTTTGTAGAGCATGAATGAGAACATCTCTAAGCTCTTGAGATAGAACCAAGGCATCGTAGATGCTAAGGAGAGATTCGGAAGCTTTCGGAGGTGAGCCAAAACATTATAGTCTACTAGGGAAGGACTTGAGTTTTCATCAGCCGGTTCTCTGCCATCTTCATCATCAGCCACCTGTTTTTCCTTCCCTTTTGGGGCGTTGCCCTGATTAGGCGGTAGAGCCCTGCCGCTTTTGAGCTGGATTTGATTGGCCTTTATGGCGAGCTCCTCGTCCTCTTCGGGAAAACAGAGCTCCTCCTCAGAGTCGCTGCCAAGATGGATGGCGTAGCAGGTCACTACTGGGATCTCTTCATTGGGGTCTTCTTCTAACTCTTCCAGAATTTTAGCCGCTTGTACAGGGAAGAACTCCTTCAATTGAATCAGAGTTCTTTCTTTATGTTCATATTCTTCGAGGGAATCGATATATTTTTGAATGGTCGATCTCCTTACAAATTCCTTTTCGCGCCGAGCTGCACTTTTCTTCTTCTTGAGCTTTTTGGATTTTGAGCCTGATGGAGCCGCATTGGCAGCTGGACTGGTAGGCTTCTTCTGCCCTTCCCATTCCGTCCTGGGCTCTTTCCGAAGTAGCTCTATCATCTTCTTCGTCTTATTAGATATGTACGTACTCCACGGAGGCCGCGATGAGTCAGTTTCGTTTGTCAGGGCAGCGGGTTCAGCTGTCTGCTCTCAGAAGGCTTCAACTTCTATCTGTATAAAGTTGGCGGTTGCAACTTGATTGTTCACCAACACGCTTTTGGACAGCTCGATCTCTCCAGCCTTGTACTGCTTCTCGACCCAGTCCTTGAAGATATAGCAATCCTCGATCGCATGGCTCACTACTCGGTGGTACGGGCAATACAGGGGATTGTCGGTCATTTTTGCTTCTTGAGGTCTTTTCGACTCCGGCAATTGTAGGCCGTTGTTCAAGGCATCTTTAAATATTTTGCGGACCTTATCCCTTCTAAAAGAGTAAACTTTGTTCTTCTTCTCCTCTAGAGAAGGCCCATCTCCTTCCAGCACTGGCTTTCGAGACCGGTTGATTTTGGACTCGCCCGCCCTTCGCTTTTCTTCATTGTCGGACGCATTGAAGACATTGGTACTGCTGGAACTCCCGCTTCTACGGTTGTCGTCCTGCTTGCTTTTCCAAGTCTTGTCTCTTTGAGAGTCCGGGGTAGACTCTTGCTTCGAGCGTTCCAGCATTTGGACTTTCTTGGTTAGCTCTTGAAACGTCTTGAGGCCCGCTGTACACAAGAATGGGACCATCCAATTGCTGAGGTTCCCAATGAGAAGGCTGACGGACTGGTCCTGCTCCAGCGGCGGTTCGCACTTGACCGTGAGATTATGCCATCGGACGATAAAGTCGGTGTTGCTTTCATTCTTCCCCGACTTGGTCCTCACAAGGTCGGCAATGGAGATTTTATCACTGACACTCATGAACCTTTGCCGAAACAGAGACTCCATTTGGGTAAAGGTAATGACGGACCCGTCTGGTATACTCGCGTACCAGTTGAAGGCGACACCGGTCAGGCTGTTGACAAACTGACGAAGAAGGAGCGCGTCATTGCCCCCTGTATTTCCGCACGAGGCTTTGAAGTGGGCGACGTGCTGATTTGCGTTCCCCGTTCCATCAAATCTTCCGAACTTAGGAATGACGTAGCCGCTCAGGAACTCGATCAAATCGTATTGTGCGGGATATGGCCTCCCACTACTGCCAATTTCTTTCTGAGCTTCAGCTTCAGCCACCAATGTTTTAACTTTGCTGGTGACCAAATCCATTATCCGATCTTGTGTTAGCAGGATAGTGCTATCTGGGGCCAAGGCGTCCCCAGAAGCGGAATGTGGCCGGCTTTCGTGCGGCTCAACCAGTCTTGGACCCAAAGGAACAGGCATTGGCTGCTTCGGATTGTCATCAACCGGCTGATTAGTAGCGACTTTTGCTTGATTGGGAGGCGCTCGAGCAAATTGAGCCGTAAGTTGCATCACAACGTTCGTTAAGTCGTCAATCTTCGAATAGAGCTTGGCCATCTCTTTATCTTTGCTCTTGAGCTGTTTCCGAAGCTCTTGGAGCAGCTCTTGCTCCGCGGTCCTGGGGCGGAAAGTTGGCTCTTCCTCGCTCTCTGAGCTTGACTCTGCCTGGACCGAAGGGCCCTTCTGCCTATCGTCCTCATCAAGAGGGTTTTCATCATCCAGCGGAGGCGGCTGTTCTTGGGAAGCGGCAACCACATTCAAGACAGATTGGACTTGGGATGTGGTGGCCCCATCCTTGCTTTTGCTGCGAAGGTTGTCGCTGGGACGCCCGCCCGCCATATAGACCGTATGGACAACATACCCAGCCGTCTTTTTATTATCGGTGACTGATTTCACGGATCGCTGTCTTGGCCCTCCTGTTTGGGTAGCGGGCAGTCGATTGAAGGCGGATGGCCTGGCCGGATTCTTGAATGGTGCTGGCGCTTCTTTTCTGGATTTTCCCCGCTGCTTTCATGCGGCACAGAGCGCCTGATAGACTCTTAAAGAGACAGTGTCGTACTTTTTCTGTTGGGGCCGGGACACGTCTCTTTGTAGCATTGTTTGGACCGCTGTCTTCTTGATTCTGGCGGTCATGGCATTTTTCTGAACCCACTTCAGAGGTTCGAAGGAATTGCTGATCTTTACGGCCGACTCAGCCGTCGTCACAGAGTAACCCTGCTCTTGGAACTTCAAAAGATTC
This sequence comes from Agapanthus africanus, assembly GCA_030015575.1. Lineage (NCBI taxonomy): Eukaryota > Viridiplantae > Streptophyta > Magnoliopsida > Asparagales > Amaryllidaceae > Agapanthus > Agapanthus africanus. The sequence continues at coordinate 483,512,720 of CM057343.1, read as the reverse complement.
CACTTGGCCGAAGCCCTGGCCCTCTTGTTGGCTCGATACCTGAGCCGTTTCTTCCTTAACTTTTCTGTTCTAAGCATCTGGCAGACTTCGGCTCTTTGGGAAGACGCCGCAGACCGGGCGATGGAGGGCTTTGGAGATACGCTCGATTGTGCATTTGTTGGAGTCATCGCCTGAGCTCGTCCGCAACATTTGATGTTTCCCTTTGTACCGAAAGTCTTTCCCCCAGTTGGAGCGCCGGAGAGTCGTTCAGACACCGTCTTAAGTTTCGGTTGTGGTGCCTTGGCGATCACGACATTCGGCCTCTTGCCCCTTGAGACCGGCTTGGCCGCCTGTTTCGCCGGAATTTCTGCCAGATGAGCACTTCCGGCAGGGTAGATGATGACTGAACCAAACTGGCGGGGCGGTTCCTCCCACTGTCGACTGAGGCTTGCAGGGAGAACCACACGAGCATTGACCTTGACCACGTACGGGATCGGGGTCACGTTGGAAGCTGAGTTCGTCTTCGGAGACATTGTCGTCGAAAGTTGATTGTTGTACATGTCACGCCCCGCTTTCCAAAATACGGAAAACGAGGGATGACTAGGCCAGCCATGCTCCTACGGTCAAGGAATCATCCCGCCGTAGTCACACTTCGGCTTCTAGCATTACATGGAAATCAGTAAATAAAGCGCAGTGGTAAAGGGATCACATCACTAATCTATTACATTAATATTCCATTGTTCACAATTTACAGATAACAAGAACAATTACTAAACAAAGTCAAACTTACGATCACTTTTATGGAAATCAGAAAAGAAGGTACACCAGTCTAAATCTCCGCGAACTCGAAGGGTAGGTCCGTCTCCTGTGCTGGTCCTCCCGCGGGATCTGAGCATGCATACTCAGGTCGTCAGAGCGACACAATAACAATGCTATTATAATGAGACGAAACATGTATATGAGGTAATACTGGTGTAAGAACAATGCAAGTAATCACTATGTCGTTATATGATGCAGAATATGTTATGTGTCCCTATCGGTCTCTAGGTCAAGTTTGAAATCATATAGTGGAAGGAGGATCATGTTTAACAGGAGTCTCGTACATACCCGAGACAACGGCCCACATGCTCGGGACATAACCCTGTCAGCCGGATCGCTAGATCCTATCCTACATGTATCAATATCTCTGTTCGAATGATCATCCTCTAAACACGGTCCCGCTAAATACGATACTCTTTCCATTTTGATTTCACCCCTTTTTCCCCAGGTTCTCACTAGTTATGATCCTGATCTAGTTATGTACAAGTATATCAATGGCACGATTTTTATCACTGTCCACTGTATCAATCACTGTCACGAATATTCACTTTCCATTGATGTACTTGTCACAACTAAACCAACATCTATCACGTACGATAATGCAATGTCCACACGTACTAACACTGAGTATATGGCAAGGGTATGATATATGTATGTATGCTACCAATGAGTTCTGTATATCATGAATCAACATGCATGTCATGAACTAAAATAATTTGCATAAATTAATATGTTACGAATTCGGAAAAATGATATAAATAAGACAGTTAGAACACTCAGTCAGCAATTCATCAAAATTGGTTTCAGTTCAATCGGGATTCCGGTTCTCAAGATATAGCTATCTCAGTTTAAGTGCTCGCGGCTGGAAATTCAGTTTCAGAACTGAACGTCCATTTCGCGGCACGAATTGTACCCAGTTGGGCTCAGAATTTAGCGACGTTACAGTTACATGAAATCTAGGGTTTCCAATAGAGTATTCAACGCAACAGACGGATCCTCAATCGCATCTGTACGTTGAAAGTTGTGCACAGTTTAATCTCAATATGTCATTTCTGAATTTGTTCTGGACAGATATACGTTCTGCCCTTTTAAATACATTTAAAAATAGCAAACGGCGATGAAATGGAATGGAACCACTTGGTTTGTTTAACTAACAGAAATATATTTATTCTACTGTAGGATTCCGTAACATACGACTCCAAGAAACACAGTGGTGCAGGTCTTTGAACAGAACACAATAATCAGAAACGCTCTGGACTGCAGTCCAGAGTCGTGTTCCGACCCAGTTATCATCATGATTACAGAACAGCAATCATTAGGATTTTCCATAGGGTTAAAGTTCGTCGAGTCGGCTTCGATTTAAGCCCTCGAGCGTCTCAATCCAGTGTGCATATGATTTATGGTGATTTTATTCGTTTTCAGGCACGAGAAAATTCTAGTTTTAACGGCATATTTGGGGGTATCAGTTTTTGTTACACCCCATCGTATTTTCCAGCGAGATCCATACGCTATGTTTACCACTATATGGGCCAACATAAAAAGTCGGGTTCCGTCAAAATAAACAATCATTTTCATGGAAGAATAGCATCGAACACCTTGATCGTATTATGCATTAGTATTCGACAAAATCCGTAACTAGATATTTTAGGTTCATATCACTAATAATTTAGCATGAAGCAAGTAAACACTTGCCTGGTGACGTCTCGAGGTCTCAAGGCAGCAACGATGTCGCGAACGCGCGTTGTACGCAGCGGAACGAGTTCGCGCGAGCTTCGATCGAAACACGGGTTTTACGTCGGACTTGCCAAGTGTTCGCTGGGGGTATGGAGTGCGCTCTGTGGATCTCTTGGGAGGTGTTGGGATCGACAACGGTCGGCGACGGTGGCTCCGACGATGTGCACAGTGCACGGTGAGGGGAAAATGGGTTTTTCCCTGTGTGGTTTTGGAGAGAGAGAGGGGAGCAGTGGGGGTCGGGTCTGGAGAGATGAGAGTGGTGCTGAGGGTGTGTAGGGTCGCAGAGGTGGTTCTGGCGAAGTGGAGCTCGCCGGCGTCGAGGGGGTAGGGTGGCCGAGCTCTGTTGCAATTTGGGTTGTGTGCAGGGGATGTTCTGCAGGGGTGAGTTCGTGCTGAAGGAGGGTGGAGAAGTGATCGAGGGTTGCCAGGGGGTTGTCGAAGAGGTGGGTGATCGCCGGCGTGGGGTGCAGTAGGTTGCTCGAGGGTTCGTGGGGGGAAAAACTCGAGGGCTGGAAGGGTTTTGAGGAGTTGGAAAATGAGAGGAAGATGAGGAGTTGAGGCGAGAGGAGGTTGAGGGGTGTGGAGTCGTGGCCGGGGGTCGTGGGCGACGGCGAGGGCAACGTGGGGAGCTTGGCACGACGTGGGGGCGACGTGGGAGAAGGAAACGAGCGGGAAATTTTTATCGCGAGGGGAGAAGAAGGATTTAGAAGCGGGTCGGGTTGGTTTGATGAGGCAGGCCGGGGAGAACGGGCCGGGCTCGAAAAGAAAATCCTTTTAAAAAATTAAAAACAGAAGAGGGCTGAGAAGGAGAGTGGGCCTAGGGATATAAAATTAATTGAGGATTATATGAGCTGTGGGCTGGAAAATATTAAGGGGCCGGCTTGGGTTTTCTTTAGGAATTTTATTAAGAAAATTTGAATGGGCTGAAGGTAATGTTTATGGTTTTAATTTCTGGGTTTTAACTTTTAGGTTTTGGGAAAAATACAATTATCTAGCCTAACGACCAATTCAAAATATGAAGGAAAGGAAAAGAAAATCACTAGAATTCAGAAAAAGAAACTTTTATTGAATTGGAAACGGGGATTTACATCATACCCCCCTTAACAAAAATTTCGTCCTCGAAATTTGACAAGAATGCAAGGATACAAGGTACTAAACAAAAAGATGTGGATAACGATCACGGATGTCTTCCTCCCGCTCCCAGGTAGATTCTCCTGGGGAACGACCGCCCCAAGACACTCGGACTAACGGAATGACCTTATTCTTCAGCACCTTCTCCCTGCGGTCGAGGATAGTAGTAGGCTGCTCCTCGTACGAAAGATCAGTACCCAAAACTAGCTCCGAATGGTCCAGGACATGGCTCTCGTCTCGAACGTAACGCCGCAACTGTGACACGTGGAAGGTATTGTGCACACCAGATAGCGATGGAGGTAAAGCGAGTCGATAGGCCACCTCTCCTACTCGCTCTAGCACCTCAAAAGGTCCAATAAAGCGGGGACTAAGTTTTCCCCGACCTCCGAACCTGATAACTCCACGAGTAGGGGAAATCTTCAAGAATACATGATCTCCGACTTCGAACTCAAGTGCCCTTCTGCTGGTATCTGCCCAACTCTTCTGTCGATCCTGGGCCGTCTTGATACGCTGTCTGATCATTTGAACCTTGTCGACTGTCTGAACAATGAGTTCGGGGCCTAGCAGTCTTCGTTCTCCCACATCATCCCAACATACTGGAGATCGACATTTCCGCTCGTATAGTGCTTCAAAAGGAGCCATCTGAATACTAGCCTGATAACTATTGTTATAAGAGAACTCGACTAGATGCAGATGGTCCTCCCAGGAACCTTGAAAGTCCAACATACAGGCTCTCAGCATGTCCTCGAGCGTCTGAATCGTACGCTCGGATTGTCCATCCGTCTGTGGGTGATAAGCTGTGCTGAAATTAAGGCGGGTACCCAAGCTCTCCTGTAAGCTCTTCCAAAAGTGCGACAAGAATCTCGTGTCCCGGTCTGACACAATGCTGCCTGGAACACCGTGAAGTCGTACAATCTCCTGCATATATCTTTCTGCCAATGATTCTGTTGACTGTCCTACTCGGAAAGGTAGAAAGTGTGCAGCTTTTGTGAGGCGATCGACGATAACCCAAATGGCGTTATTGCCCCTAAGGCTCCGTGGTAAGGCCGTCACGAAATCCATAGTAATGTGCTCCCACTTCCATTCCGGTATCGGCAGGGGTTGTAACAGCCCTGCTGTCCTCTGATGCTCTGCCTTCACCTGTTGGCATACCAAGCACCTGGATATGAACCTCGCAATTTCCCGTTTCATTCCGTTCCACCAAAAGTGCTGCTTTAGGTCCTGATACATTTTTGTACTTCCCGGATGCACCGAATAAGCTGAACTGTGTACTTCAGCCAACACTTCTTCTCGAACACCTCCTTTAGGTACGCAGAGTCTGCTACCGAATCTCAGAGAGCCATCTTCATGTATAATCAATTCCGTTCTTAGTCCAGCTTTCACTTCCTCTCTAAACTTTTGCAATCGGGGATCGTCCGCCTGCGCAGTCTTGATGCGATCCACCAGAGAAGATTGCACCTGCAGTTGCCAAAGTTGACTGAGTGCGTTCGGCATAACGACCTCAAGTGCAAGCCTCTGAAAGTCCTCAATAATGTTCCTCTGATCGGTCAACATCATGACCGCTGGCTTGCGACTGAGCGCATCTGGTACAACATTCACCTTCCCCGGGTGATACTGAAGGTCCAAGTCGTAATCTGCCATTAGCTCTAGCCATCGGCGCTGCCTCATATTCAATTCCTTCTGGGTGAAGACATACTTCAAACTTTTGTGATCTGTGTACACCTCCACTTTCTCACCCAATAGATAGTGCCTCCAAATCTTCAATGCAAAGACTACCGCAGCTAACTCCAAGTCATGTGTGGGGTAGTTCTTTTCGTGATTTCTCAGTTGTCGAGAGGCGTAAGCAACCACACGTCCGTGCTGCATCAAAACACAGCCTAAACCCTTCCCTGAGGCATCACTGTGTATCACCAAACCACCTGAATCATCTGGTACAGTAAGAATAAGCGTCGTAGTTAACTTTTGCTTTAGTGTGTCGAAAGCCTGAGTGCACTCCTCTGTCCATGTAAACGGCACGTCCTTCCGAGTCAGTCGCGTCAATGGTTCCGCGATTCTGGAGAAATCTTGGACGAATCTCCGATAGTAACCTGCCAATCCCAGAAAACTCCTGATCTCGGCCACTGACTTCGGCGTCGGCCAATCCCTGACAGATTCTATCTTCGCCGGGTCCACCGAGATGCCTTCGCCTGAAATGATATGTCCCAAAAACTGTACCTTGTCGAGCCAGAACTCACACTTGCTTAGCTTCGCATACAACTTCTCCTCCCGAAGGATTTGTAGGACCATGCGCAAATGTTCAGCGTGCTCTTCCCGAGTCTTCGAGTAGACAAGTATGTCGTCGATAAACACAACGACAAACGTGTCCAAGTATTTTGCGAACACCCTGTTCATCAAGTCCATGAATATTGCTGGGGCGTTGGTAACGCCGAACGGCATCACAAGGAACTCGTAATGTCCGTATCGGGTCCTGAAAGCCGTCTTGCCCACATCCTCGGCTGCTACTCTGATTTGATGATATCCAGAACGGAGGTCCAACTTCGAGAAAACCTTGGCTCCACTTAGCTGATCAAATAGGTCGTCAATGCGCGGGATTGGGTACTTGTTCTTTATGGTAACCTTGTTCAGCTCCCGGTAATCTATACACATTCGCAACGATCCATCCTTCTTCTTTACCAATAGGACTGGTGCACCCCACGGTGAAGCGCTTGGCCGAATGAATCCTTTCTCCAATAGTTCTTCAACCTGCTTCTTCAATTCCGCCAATTCGACTGGTGCCATTCTGTATGGGGCCCTGGATACTGGGGCTGTACCTGGAGTCAAGTCGATTGAGAACTCCAAAATTCGAGGAGGTGGTAGACCTGGTAGATCCTCGGGAAATACGTCCAGAAAGTCTCGAACAATTTCTGGGGCTGGGCTCCTATCAATCTCCATAGCTGTCAGCTCCTTAGGCTTTTCTCTGTATTTAGCTGGCTCCAAAGATTCGCTTCCGCCCTCGAAAATGAACTCCGGGTGATTGGGAATGCGGAAGATCACATTCCTTGCACGACAATCGATAACCGCATGAAACGTGCTCATCCAATCCATCCCAAGAATCGCGTCGTAACTGCCTGTCCCAATTAAGAGGAAATTCGCATAGAATTCCCTGCCACACACTACAACCGGGCATAATCTACATTCTCGACTAGATATTATGATGCCATTACCCGTATGAATTTCCCATCCCTTTGTTAGTGGTTCATGTGGTATTGAGTGTGTATCAGTGAAATGCTCAGACAAGAAACAATGCGATGCTCCCGAATCAAAAAGTACTCTAGCTGGCAAAGAATGTATGAGCAGAGTACCTGTAACCACGTCTCCTGACGCCTCTGCCTGCTCGGCGGTCAAGGTGAAAGCCCGTCCCTGACCGCGACCTGTAAAGGGCTGTCTCTGCTCCGGCGGCCTCTGCTGTGGCGGTCCAGAACTTCCCTGTACCTCTGCTCGCTCAGGGCAACTGCCAATCTGGTGTTGACTGGAACCGCAAATCAAACACTGTCCCTTGGCACGGCGACAGTCCTTCTGGGTATGTCCTCCTCTACCGCAATAGCCGCAAGTTACGCCCTGTCTCTGGGGGCGATGTTGTGGTACGAACGGGCGCTTCATTTGTGTCGTCCCTGCTCTGTGAACCGGTATGGTTCCTCGAGATGGCGTGTGGGTACGTGCTGGAACGACCGGGGGTCTCCTGAACTTGTTAATCAATTGCTCCTGAACTCTCGCTGCGTTGAGCACCTGCGCGAAAGTCTGTAAATCCAACGATGCAATCAACTGCTGTAACTCAAAATCCAACCCCTGAAGGAAACGCCTGGCCCTGGTGACCTCTGAGGCGACCATGTACGGAGCGAAACGACTCAAGCGGTTGAACTCTGCCGCATAAACATCCACTGGCCGTCCATTCTGCTTCAAAAGAATAAACCTCTCCTCCATTTCTGCCTTGGCTGTGGAAGGAAAGTAATGATCTAGGAAGCACTCCTTAAACTTGCTCCATTCGATCGGCCTGTCAAGTCTGCTCTCTTCCACCGACCACCATGTGCGGGCCTCGTCTTCTAATTGTATATTTATCACGTCCACTCTGTCTTCCTCTGGAACCCGGGCGGCGGTCAATAAATTCTCCATGTTCACCAGCCATTGTTCAGCCTCAAGGGGTTCAGCAAGCCCTGTGAACGCAGCTGGGTGTAACCGTCGGAAGTCTGACACTGTACCAGCCCTAGCATGATAAGCTGGTGGAACAACGCCCTCGGGGGCGGCAATAAGTGCGGAGGGTCCTCCTGTGGCGGTAATCGCCCTGAGTCCCTCAGTGAGCAAGTCGGTCTTCCTCTCCTGAGCTTCCGCGAGAGTGGTCAGTGCACTGAGTATCCTTTCCGTGCGGTCCTGAGAGCTGGAGTCCGAGGAGGGGTCGTTCGGGGACGTCATATCACTGGAAGATTCAAAAGGATAAGATCAGATTCAAGGATGGAAATCAAGAGTGGTGAAACAAGAATATCGTAATACGGCATAGTTAATGTTATCCCTTGATACTAAACCTGGCTCTGATACCAACTAAACCATGTCACGCCCCGCTTCCCAAAATACGGAAAACGAGGGATGACTAGACCAGCCATGCTCCTACGGTCAAGGAATCATCCCGCCGTAGTCACACTTCGGCTTCTAGCATTACATGGAAATCAGTAAATAAAGCGCAGTGGTAAAGGGATCACATCACTAATCTATTACATTAATATTCCATTGTTCACAATTTACAGATAACAAGAACAATTACTAAACAAAGTCAAACTTACGATCACTTTTATGGAAATCAGAAAAGAAGGTACACCAGTCTAAATCTCCGCGAACTCGAAGGGTAGGTCCGTTTCCTGTGCTGGTCCTCCCGCGGGATCTGAGCATGCATACTCAGGTCGTCAGAGCGACACAATAACAATGCTATTATAATGAGACGAAACATGTATATGAGGTAATACTGGTGTAAGAACAATGCAAGTAATCACTATGTCGTTATATGATGCAGAATATGTTATGTGTCCCTATCGGTCTCTAGGTCAAGTTTGAAATCACATAGTGGAAGGAGGATCATGTTTAACAGGAGTCTCGTACATACCCGAGACAACGGCCCACATGCTCGGGACATAACCCTGTCAGCCGGATCGCTAGATCCTATCCTACATGTATCAATATCTCTGTTCGAATGATCATCCTCTAAACACGGTCCCGCTAAATACGATACTCTTTCCACTTTGATTTCACCTCTTTTTCCCCAGGTTCTCACTAGTTATGATCCTGATCTAGTTATGTACAAGTATATCAATGGCACGATTTTTATCACTGTCCACTGTATCAATCACTGTCACGAATATTCACTTTCCATTGATGTACTTGTCACAACTAAACCAACATCTATCACGTACGATAATGCAATGTCCACACGTACTAACACTGAGTATATGGCAAGGGTATGATATATGTATGTATACTACCAATGAGTTCTGTATATCATGAATCAACATGCATGTCATGAACTAAAATAATTTGCATAAATTAATATGTTACGAATTCAGAAAAATGATATAAATAAGACAGTTAGAACACTCAGTCAGCAATTCATCAAAATTGGTTTCAGTTCAATCGGGATTCCGGTTCTCAAGATATAGCTATCTCAGTTTAAGTGCTCGCGGCTGGAAATTCAGTTTCAGAACTGAACGTCCATTTCGCGGCACGAATTGTACTCAGTTGGGCTCAGAATTTAGCGACGTTACAGTTACATGAAATCTAGGGTTTCCAATAGAGTATTCAACGCAACAGACGGATCCTCAATCGCATCTGTACGTTGAAAGTTGTGCACAGTTTAATCTCAATATGTCATTTCTGAATCTGTTCTGGACAGATATACGTTCTGCCCTTTTAAATACATTTAAAAATAGCAAACGGCGATGAAATGGAATGGAACCACTTGGTTTGTTTAACTAACAGAAATATATTTATTCTACTGTAGGATTCCGTAACATACGACTCCAAGAAACACAGTGGTGCAGGTCTTTGAACAGAACACAATAATCAGAAACGCTCTGGACTGCAGTCCAGAGTCGTGTTCCGACCCAGTTATCATCATGATTACAGAACAGCAATCATTAGGATTTACCATAGGGTTAAATTTCGTCGAGTCGGCTTCGATTTAAGCCCTCGAGCGTCTCAATTCAGTGTGCATATGATTTATGGTGATTTTATTCGTTTTCAGGCACGAGAAAATTCTAGTTTTAACGGCATATTTGGGGGTATCAGTTTTTGTTACACCCCATCGTATTTTCCAGCGAGATCCATACGCTATGTTTACCACTATATGGGCCAACATAAAACGTCGGGTTCCGTCAAAATAAACAATCATTTTCATGGAAGAATAGCATCGAACACCTTGATCGTATTATGCATTAGTATTCGACAAAATCCGTAACTAGATATTTTAGGTTCATATCACTAATAATTTAGCATGAAGCAAGTAAACACTTGCCTGGTGACGTCTCGAGATCTCAAGGCAGCAACGATGTCGCGAACGCGCGTTGTACGCAGCGGAACGAGTTCGCGCGAGCTTCGATCGAAACACGGGTTTTATGTCGGACTTGCCAAGTGTTCGCTGGGGGTATGGAGTGCGCTCTGTGGATCTCTTGGGAGGTGTTGGGATCGACAACGGTCGGCGACGGTGGCTCCGACGATGTGCACAGTGCACGGTGAGGGGAAAATGGGTTTTTCCCTGTGTGGTTTTGGAGAGAGAGAGGGGAGCAGTGGGGGTCGGGTCTGGAGAGATGAGGGTGGTGCTGAGGGTGTGTAGGGTCGCAGAGGTGGTTCTGGCGAAGTGGGGCTCGCCGGCGTCGAGGGGGTAGGGTGGCCGAGCTCTGTTGCAATTTGGGTTGTGTGCAGGGGATGTTCTGCAGGGGTGAGTTCGTGCTGAAGGAGGGTGGAGAAGTGATCGAGGGTTGCCAGGGGGTTGTCGAAGAGGTGGGTGATCGCCGGCGTGGGGTGCAGTAGGTTGCTCGAGGGTTCGTGGGGGGAAAAACTCGAGGGCTGGAAGGGTTTTGAGGAGTTGGAAAATGAGAGGGAGATGAGGAGTTGAGGCGAGAGGAGGTTGAGGGGTGTGGAGTCGTGGCCGGGGGTCGTGGGCGACGGTGAGGGCGACGTGGGGAGCTCGGCACGACGTGGGGGCGACGTGGGAGAAGGAAACGAGCGGGAAATTTTTATCGCGAGGGGAGAAGAAGGATTTAGAAGCGGGTCGGGTTGGTTTGATGAGGCAGGCCGGGGAGAACGGGCCGGGCTCGAAAAGAAAATCCTTTTAAAAAATTAAAAACAGAAGAGGGCTGAGAAGGAGAGTGGGCCTAGGGATATAAAATTAATTGAGGATTATATGAGCTGTGGGCTGGAAAATATTAAGGGGCCGGCTTGGGTTTTCTTTAGGAATTTTATTAAGAAAATTTGAATGGGCTGAAGGTAATGTTTATGGTTTTAATTTCTGGGTTTTAACTTTTAGGTTTTGGAAAAAATACAATTATCTAGCCTAACGACCAATTCAAAATATGAAGGAAAGGAAAAGAAAATCACTAGAATTCAGAAAAAGAAACTTTTATTGAATTGGAAACGGGGATTTACAGTACAGAAAAAAAAACATCATTTCAGTATAGATAATCGATATGTATATTTATTGAGTTCGCATGAACATTTAACCCGAAATATGGGAGGAGAGAAAGGTCCCACCGGGCGTCCCAGAATCTGTAGGGTGTTTTTCGTCACCCTATTGAGATGGGAATACGCGCGCGCTTGTCAGGCGTACTACAGATTCTCCCTGCCTAGGGTAGGCGGGGGTTTATTGATTGTGGGGATCCGAATCTTCGGCAACCGCGGACTAAGCTGCCGTTAATTACCCCTCGCCTTTGGGGCGAAGGAACCTTCGATTAACGGGTTAAACTGGTCATGCGAACTTAATGTGCAGTGCACGTGTGTGTTGTCTTAGAGAGGGGTTTGGATATATCGGGAACCACGCAGATTTTTTACGGGGGTCCCGCTACCCGGATAGCGGGCTGGGGGTCAAAGGGGCTAGCAGCCCCCTTGCGGGGTGCGGGGCAGCGCCCCGTTAGAAATTTTTTTCTAACAGGGACAATGCCGTAGAGTATGTGTGTATCTGTACATATATATATATATATGTATACATATATAAAAAAAGGGAAAAAGCGCCTAAAGGACGCGTGGGGCCAATGCCTTGAGCGCTGTGCGCTTAGGTGCTGTGCGCTTAGGCGTTAGCGCGCCACGTGTCGGCACGTGGGCGCTTTGCGCTCGAACGCGGGGTGCCTGAGCATAAGCGCGCCATGTGTCGGCACGTGGGCGCTTTGCGCTCGAGCGCGGGGCGCTGGCGAGAAAAAAAGGGGCTTTTAGTCCCAGAAATAGGGTTTAAGATCCCAAAAGAGGATTTAGAGTGTAGTTAAACTCCTAAGATGTTTTGGTTGACGAAAGGGGTTCTTCTTCTTCCTCCTCTGTTGGCTGGATCTTAAAGATAAAGAGATATGAGATTTTTAAAAATCTCTCCTTTTTGAGATCTAAAGACAGATCCAAGTTCCCTTTGTGGTTTTTGTGGTGAAAAATATTTAGTTTTATAAAAATGAAGAGTAAAAATCTTGATTTAATTCAAAAGAAAGAAGAAGGTTTTGGAACCTTAAAGAAGGAGAAAAGATCTCAGATCTAAAAATTTTGGAGAGAGAAAAAGTTGTGAGATATTTTCATTATCCTTGCCTTTATAGGCTATCACTTTACACATAGCCCCTTGGGCTTCACAAAATGGCATTTTGCCTATCTCATGGCTCATGTGCCATTTCTTTTTGCACATAAGCCATGGGCTTTATAAAAATTTGGCTTTATGCCTATTTTTCTTACATTTATCCATAAAATAAAATAAAAGAAATACAACAAAATTATTTATTACAAAATTTTTATCTTGGCATGGGGGGAGGCCGGCCGCTTCATGTTCGGGCTCGACCCGGGCATGGGCCCACTGGATCTGGACTTGGGCCCACTTGGTTTGGGGTTGACTTTGATTTTGACTTGGTCAACCGGGGTGTAAATTTTTACCCCAACATGATCGGCTTGACGTTTATCTCGCAGGTACTTTGCCAAGTGACCGGAGCGGATCAGCTCCTCGATGTAATCGCGCAGCTGTTTACAATTCTCGGTCGGATGTCCTTGCGTCCGGTGATGGGCACAATACGGGCCTCGGAGTCGCTTGCCCATGCTTCGGGTAGCCGGCGGGAGCCTGAAGAACCTCTCGCCCTTTCCCTCCTCTATCAGCTCGGTCTGGGAGATGTTAAGAGGAGTGTACTCCTGGAACTTCGGGGAGTAAAGTTTTTGTCGGTCGACTCTCTTTTTCTCTTCTCTGCCCCACTTCTTTTGGTCGGTTTGGTCGGCTCTGGACAGATTCGAGTTCACCTCGGACTCGAGTTGGATTTCCCGCTTGGTCCAGGCTTTTACCTCGGCCATGATCTTAGGTTGCGCTAATGCAAAAGAACGGAGCCACTCTTTGTGCCTAAGGCCTGACCTCAGCATGGTGATGACCGTTTCATCGCGGTGTTCGGGAACCTCGAGGAGCGCGTTGTAGAAGCGGGTGACATATCCTTTGAAGGATTCTTTATCTCCGCTCTTGATGGTGAACATATAGTCGACCGTCCTCTTCTGCTGTTGATTCCCGATGAAGTGACCGAGGAATTGGGTGGCCAGCTCATCAAAAGTCGAGATGGAGCGTGGCGTAAGTCTTCGGAACCAGTCCCGTCATGCCCGGATGAGGGTGGTAGGGAAAGCGCGGCATTGAGCTGCGTCCGAATTATCTTGGAAGCTCATGCCCGCTGTAAAGGCGTCCAAGTGATCTTTTGTGTCGGACTTCCCGTCAAAGAGCCCCACTTTGGGCGGCTTGTTCTTGGATGAGAAACGTTTGTCCAGCAATTCCTTGGTGAAGGGCTTTATGAGAGAATCTGCGGAATACCTAGCCCCTTCGCTGGACGGATGGCCATCTCGCCGTATGCCCTCAATCTTCTTTTCGAAGGCCTCGAATCGGTGGTGGTAACCCGAGGATTTTGCACGGTCGGAGTGGTGACTATCCTTCCCGGGTCTGCGCCAGGGTGCGGCTTCGATTCCGCTCTATCAGGTGTCTCAGATCCCCGGATGAGGCCCTTCTCGAGTGGTCCCTGCGCTCGTCGTTCGCGCGATCCCGGCTAGAGTGGGGGCATCGGTCATGCCTGGAAGCAGGCGAGCTGACCGACACCTCCTCAGGAGGAGAGAGCGCGCGACAGGCATTAGGACGACGGCCCAGTCTTCCATGGGACCGTGGCGTGGAGCTGTCCAGGATCCAGCGGGTCATAGAATCAGTCGCCGCGTGTGGGTTAAGGTGGCTAGAGTCGGCCCGCCAGCGCTCAGTGGCGCTGTGATGAGGATGAGGTAGATCGGGGGCTTGACTGTGCCCGTCCGTCCCTCGGCGGACTTCGTTATTTTGGGGAGGTGGAGCCGCTCTCTGGTGGTTAGGGCCCGCCGCTTAAACGCGGACGAGGGCATCTGCCAGCGTCGTAAGCCGGTATATCCGGACGGACAAGGTGTTGATGGCATTAAGAGGGGGAGGCGAGCCGCTCCCGCCTCCGTTATGGTGGCTCGTATTCGAATCGTTGCGGTCATCGCTCGCCATTTGGATCGAGAGCAGAGGATCAACTTTTGTTGGTGGAACAAGATAAGTCTCTCTACCCACAGACGGCGCTAGCTGATGGAGGCCTTGATCCCCTTCAGATGCTATCCTCCATCGATCCGTCGCGAGCATTGCTGGATGGTTGAGATTGGATTCGGAGGTTGCCTCCTTGAGTGTGTGGATCTCAATGGGTTGAGTTTGAGGTGGAAGCCGAGCTACCTGCAAAGAAGTCTCGGAGTGGGTGACCACCGTAGGACCCTCCGATGATCAAGTTAGCCGAGGAATTTGAGCAGAGTAGCGGCCTATTGGGTGCAAGTTGCCTTACCCGAGTCGTCCGGGAGAGAGGTTTTATAGTGGTTGCATGAAACGAGCAGGCGCGAGATCTTTGCCTTCGGTTACGCCCCTGACATTACATGTACGTGAACGACGGGATCTCTTCATTAATGACGGGATACGCTCATTAATGGGGGGACGTGCCAACATGAGACGCGGGACGTGGGTGGCGGTTATCTCGCTTTGGCGAGATACGCGGAGCCGTTGCGGGGACGCTAAGGCTTTGCAATCTCGGTTGATCGAGGGAGGCCGAGAAAGCTCGACACATCAGGGGCTCGGAGACGAGCGGGAGGCCGAGGAAGTTTGGCACAAGAGAAGGCTTGGAGGCGAGGAGGCTCGAAGACGAGCTGTTGGTAATATTTTAGACGAAGGTTGAATGTCTTTCAGGAGGTCTCCCAAAAGGTCGGGGAACTCCCCGAGAAGAGGCCCCAAAGAATGTTCCCGATGCAGATCACTTATTCCATACCCGTGGAACCCAAAACACGTCATCTGTCACGTGTTGTAATCTAAAGGGGTAATCTAGAGGGACACCACCTGTGAACATCATCAGTGAGCCTTGTCATTATTTTTCCCTGTCGATGCACGACACTACGCTATACTTTTGGCCAACGGAGATGCACTATATTGATCTCTAATTATGTCCCAGTCATCCAATATGGCAGCTGGCATAATAGGTCCCCTTTCTCATTTCAATACAGCTGTCTTTTTTATTTTTGTAAAATTACAAGTTGCAATAATATTTGATATTTAAATTAACTTAACAACACTAAAATTATATAATAACCATCATCAGTTCAAAAAATGGAAATATAATTACTTGATCTGCGGGCAAACTCACATTAATTACTCCCATTAATTAATCAAAAATCTAATCAATAAACAACACCGACAAAGATCAAACCCCAAATTTAAATCCAAGGAAGAAAAATTCCAACTAAATCCATCCAGATCCAAACGCGATGAAGCCCAAAACAGCCGCCAAAACAACAGCCGTCGGCCAACGCCGCAGATCCCCGCCGTCAGACTTAACGTCGGACAGCTCCTTGGCCGCCGTCGAATTCGAGGGAAGGGGATGGACGATGACGGCGACCTTCATGCCACTCTGGCAATATCCGTTCCCACAGATGAAGTAGTAAAACCTGGCTTTGTTCAAGGGGATGAAATCTTTGCCGGAGCTCCAGTTTCCGGCGAGGCCGTCCATGGTGCAGTTGTCGTAGCCGGTCTTGTTCACCTCGAACACGTTGTACTGGTTCTTCAAGTACCTGAACGCTGCCAGACAAAAATATATAAAGTTATGATGAGCACTGATTGATATATAATTTCTTTAATCTAACAAAACTAGAGGCATTAGGGTTTTGGGGGAAGAGAGAGAGAAGAGAGAAGTGCTTACAGATGAGATCCTCGACATAAAAGGTTTGGTTGTGGGACCAGAGGGAGTAGTTGATGTTGGGGTTCCATCCGAGGTGGCCGCCGACGATGTGGTCGGTGGCGCTGGAGAGATTGAAGAAGGCGGCGACGATGAGGATGAGGAGAGAGAAAATGAGAGAGCCAGACATTTTTTTTCTTTCTATTTTTGAGCGAGCGAGAGAGAGAGAGAGAGAGATTGGTTTTAGGGATGATGAGGGGCAAGTGAGGAAATAGGGGGATGAATTGGGGAGGAGAGGTGAAAATGACGACAATGCCCTTGGGTTTGATGGGGAATTGCGAGATGTGGGGACTCGGTGGAAGCTTTAATTTGAAAATATATTGGGATTGGGATTGGGATTAATAATACCTGGATCAGACAAAATCATATCAGTGGAGCTTTGTCGGAGGGCATCGGCGTGGGCCTACAAAATCTTTATCCTTTTGCTATGAATGGGCCCCTTTATTTACAAATAAGCCTTACAAAATCCACTTTA
Source organism: Agapanthus africanus (assembly GCA_030015575.1). NCBI lineage: Eukaryota > Viridiplantae > Streptophyta > Magnoliopsida > Asparagales > Amaryllidaceae > Agapanthus > Agapanthus africanus. The sequence continues at coordinate 483,496,097 of CM057343.1, read as the reverse complement.
ATAAAAGATTTTAAAAGCCTTGAATTGGCCCAAGAGCGGCCTTGTTCAAAATAGACCCCATTAAACTACAATGTGGGCCTCTAAATAATGAATCAGCGGATGCTTTGCAAATTTTCCGTTTCTTCAAAACCATCAGTGTTTCACTTGTTATAAAACATTAAAACCGGTGAAATTTTATAATCTTTTGTATTCTTGAGTTTTTCATTATTTTGCATGCTATACTCTATTGATATTGAAAACGTGTTATAATATTTTATTGTCTCGAGTTTTTGATATTTTGTATTAGATAGCCAATAAAAATTGGTGCCATATTATAATTTTCTATTTATATTTACAAATATTTTGCAATTTATAACCTATGTAAGCAGTGAAAGTTATCAATACTATGTTGTCTTAAACAATTAACAGTTCACCAACTAGCATACATAGATCATCGGCAAAATTTCATAATTTTCTAATTTTTTTTGTTCTTTGATTTTCCCCATGATTAACTCATGAAACTAGTGAAGAATTATTTTAAATTTTCTTTTTCTCTTTCAGTGTTCATGTTCTTTGCACACGAAAATCAGTGATATGTCATAATTTCTAATTTTCTTGATTTTTTCAATAGTTCCCTTGTATTGATATTCTATTTTTTATTTCAAGTTATAGGTATTTCACAAGCTATAACTTATAACCCACGGAAATTATTTAAATTCTATTTTCTTGACATTTTGGTATATTGTACGCTATAATCCTTGAAATTACGAAAACATTTCAAATTTTATGTTTCTTAAACCATCCATATTCCATGTAAATTATGAAATTTCACGATTTTTTGTGTAACGACCCTAAAATCCATGTACACTTATCCGTCAAATTAGGAAAACATTCCAAATTTTATGTTTCTCAAACCATCAATACTTCATGCAAATTATGAAATTTACGATTTTTTGTGTAAGACCCTAAAATCCATGTACATTTTTATTATTACAATATTAATAAAATGGTGTATTTCTATTCTGATCATGAGTTATAACTAATTCTTGTTAGATAAAAAACTCCTTATAGCCCATTAGTTAAAACTCTCCATTGTTGTCCCATAACCCGCGTGTTTGAATTCTTGCATCCTAATTATTTTTATTATTTTTCTTTTGACGTTTTGGGAGCCCAAGAGTTTGCACGAACATTTCAAGGGGTTATAAAACGTTTTTACAAAAAAATTATATTTATAGACTAATTAAACCAAATGGAGCTCGTGACTCGTGACCCGAGACCCGATCCTAACTTCCCCCTTCTGTCCGTATGGGGCATTTTTTGGTCGGCCCAAACTTGGGTGCACGGGCCCCTCTCATGCACATGTGATCCTTGGCTTTCCTCTGCTGTTTTTCATACGTTAAAACCCCCGTATTAACCCAGTGAGCTGAAAGGCCTTTCATCTCCTCCATTAATCTTTTTTAATTCATTTTAATTTCTCTTTTAATTCATCATTCTCCTCTTCTTCATCTCCTATAAATTCTAGCTTGCCTCAACACTCCTTCCCTCTAAATTATTCTGAAAATTTACACTCAAAAGTTCATCTCAAATTCTATTTTAAACCAAGTCTCCTTAGAAGTCTAGAAGCCCTCAAGCTCGCTTTCGTCTCACAACGTCGATCTCGGTTCTACAAACCGAGCTTCCCTCATCTCCTACATCCTCTCTAGTACACACGCAAAACCGTAAGTCCCCCTGTGATCTCCTTCTCTCATGTTCATCCTCTCACCAAAATTGAAATACGATTTTAATAAACTATGTTAATCTTGTTTTGTTATTTGTAAATTTGATGCTAAATGTTAATAGAAACCAATTACCATTCTACTATTCTAACTATCCACATGCCTCACTTAATTCATGTAATTTATCTTTTTATTTAAAATGGAATTTTGTTAACATGTTAAAACAATATTAGAATTTATTGCTAAAATACCATAGTTATTTATTCTTCTTAAAATTCTAGTTTTTGTGATATGTTAATATAGATCATACATGGGGTAATAACCTTTCCCACACGCACATTTAGGATCATTGCACGATCATATGTTTGTCTTAAAAGAATCATATTTCAATAAAACACGCTCAAGTTCAAAATAAGAAATTTTAATCGATAACTTTTTCATTGGCAATTACGCCCTCACAATCCTCATTAGGGGAACCCTTTTGAAGATGATGCGGATTATCGCACATCTTGGGTCTAGTGAGCGAGAGCTGAACTCTTCACGGAGCGTTGTTCTTGAAAGAAAAGAAAATACGGTTTTCTAAAACTAAACAATGTTTAATGAAATAATTTAATATGTAACTAAAAGAAATAAATATACAAATTAGACTTTAAATAGAATACCCTAAAATGAAAATCTTTAATTTCACTTAAAATATCTCAAGTTTTCCAAAGGTTAGATTTTTCATTAAAATACTATAAATTTTTAAAAGCTAAGTTTTATCACCAAAATACCATAAAATATAAAATATATTTTATTTAAGAACCTCGACATTCAAATTAACATATTTTTACTAAAAACGCCTGAGGCATATGTAAATCCCCGTTTCCATCAATAAAATTTTTCTATATTTTCCTAGTCCCCCGAATGTTTCCCTATTTATTCCTCGTAATTTTGTGTGAAATTGGTTGTTTAGGTTTTAGTATTTAAATTTTCCAAAACAAAATATATAATTAAACAAAGCCGAAGCCCAAAAAAATAAAAACTCAAAATATAAATAAATCCTCAATTAAACCAAGCCCAACACTTCCCGGCCCAACTCCTTTTCCTCTCTCGGCCCATGCCTCTCCAAACTCCTTACCCTTGCCCGTGCCCTTACCCAGGACCCGAACCGACCCGACCCGTTATCACCCTTCTTCCCCCACTCACTTTCTTTTTCCCGCTCCTTTTTCTTTTCAGCACCCCCACGTCATCGCCGCGCCTCGCTCGCGACCACGAACTCACGATCCCAACCCACGATCGCGCGCGCGCCCGCGCGCCCATCTCAAGCCATCTAGTCTCTCTAACTCTTTCCCCCTCGCTCTCGTTCTCTCTCCTCCTCTCCTCTCTCCAAAAACACCCTGCTTCATCCCTACACCCTGCTGAACCACGACGACGACGACCACCTCAGTCACCTCCATAGCCGAGCCCCTCCACTACCTCACTCCATTGCTGCAACCCAACTCCGAGTTTCACCAACCCGAGTCGACCCCCTCGCTGCACCCATCGCCGGAGCTACCACCGCCGACCACCGCCGACCCCAGCACACCCCCAGGAGCTTCACAGCACCCCACTCCGCCTCCAGTGATCACGAGCCGCCGTTGAGCATAGCCGAGCACAAGTCGTCGCCGTCGCCGTGTAGTGCCTAGCCGCGCGTGCGTCGATCCCTTACCATCGTTCATAGACCGCTATCGTGCCATCGTCATCTCCAGAAAAGTTACCTACTTGCTACATGCTAAATTGTTTTGTTACAATTCAAAACCCTATAAATTCCGGGTATATAAATTGTGTAAATTTTTATGAAGCAGGTGTTTGATGCAAAACCCGAACGAAAAACTTCCATTAAACTGACAAAAATTGATCACATGAATTGGCCCGTGTGGTAATGAACATCATGTTAAAACTTGGCTGAAAAATACAGTCGTTACTGACGTGAACGATCATCCCCAATTACACCCGTTAAAACTGAAAATTTCCCGAGTCTGAAACTTGTAAAAATCATAATTAATTGTTTACAAATTGGAATGATGCGTTCGAGGGCTCAAATCGAAGCCTACTCGACGACATGGAACCCCATAAAAGTTTTAAATTGTTTCTATACTGAAAAAATGATGGAAACTGGTTCGGAGAGCGGCTCTGGACTGTAGTCCAGAGCAGCTCTGGCTATTGATTTCCATCTCGTAATGCTTACCCTTTTGCTGCTTGAACTTGTTACATTGCGTAACCCTATACCATAGCAAAGATGAAACGGTTATCTAACTAATGAAAGTGATTTCACCCATTGTCACTGTCGTTTACTATTTAAACTGTAATTTAGATGAACAGGACGTATAGCAGTCCCAAACTGATACTCTATTGTTGTACAGTACATAACTTCTGATGTAGAGGCGCGATTGAGAATCCGTCTAGTGCGTTGGAAACCCTATTGAAAAACATAAATTTTGTTCAACTATAGCGTCGTTAAATTCTGATCCCAACAGGGTGAAAATTATGTCGCGAAATGGACGTTCAGTTGAGAAACTGAATTTCCTGCAGCGAACACTTAAAACGAAACGGCTGTAACTTGCAAACCCGAAATCCGATTGCACTGAAATAAATTTTTCTGAACTTATGACTGAGTTTATTTGCTACCTCTTTTGTATCATTTTACTGAATTTTGAACGTATGATTTAATGCAATTTTTATAAGTTCATAAGGTGCATAATAATTCGTATTACACATGGCATGTTAACTGCATAGATGCACATATCTTACCCGATTGCCATACTTATAGTGATAGTGCGAGTTATTGTTCAGTGTACAATGCATTGTCGTGCATGAATGGTATTGGTTTAGGAGTGTCAAGTACGCCAATGAAAAAGTGAATGATTCGTGACAGTGAACAATACAGCGAACAGTGACAAAAACCGTGTTATTAGTGTATACTTGTACACGACTAGACCATACTCATAAATAGTGTAAACATGGGAAAAAGGGGAAATTGAAGTGGAAAGAGCATTGTATTTAGCGAGGACAGTGATTTAGAGGATGATCATTCGAACAACGACTCTTATATATATTAGGTTGGGCCTAGCGGTCCGGCTGACAGGATTATGTCCCGGGCGATAGCGGGCCGTAGTCTCGGGTATGTACGAGACCCTCGTTAAACATGATCCTCCTTTCCACAACTCGATTTCAAAGATGACTTAGAGACCGATAGGGACACAGATCATACTTTGCATCAGTTAGTGACATATTGATTACCTGCATTTTACTTCCACTGTCATTACCTTGTTGGATGTATATGCCCTAGAGGCCAGTATTGTATATGTATACATATGGATACTAGGGATATGTATGTACAGAACAATCTTGCTCAGTTTTATAGTATATTATTTGACTTATCTTTATCGGGATATGTGTTTATTGTTATTATATCTGGTTTGCACATATTGATAAAGACTCGATACGGTAGTATACTATTGTGGTTTGTCTTTATCTTAACATGGCATATGTCATACTCGTTATTACATATTGCGGTTACATGTTGATAAAGCCCCTAGGATCTTGCTTGACTACCTGTGTTGTGATGGCGTTCATACTCGTGGGAGAAGGGTAGTCCATAAGCACATCCTTAAATAGTCCCTGGTCGCGTGAGTATCGAGACTGGGCATTGATACTTCAAAGTAGACTGGTGTGTACGTTTCTAGCCCCGTCGGGGGATGGTTGGTCCCGCAGCCATTGGTCTGATGCACCTAAGATCGTATACAGGTGCTCACTGGGTGTGAGTACACTGGACGGACTCGCCGAGAACTTCCATGTGGTACTATACCTATCGTCAGATGGAAGTTCTCAGGTGACATGTGTACATGTTAGTCTTTGGACCCGAGATCGGCATTTGTCTCGTGTGAGTTCCCACTGAACTTTGATCACTACCCTACCACGGCTCTACAGAGTCGTGCAAACAGGTTTTGGTTGGGTTCAGTCCCGAGCCACATGGAGGCAGTGAGCGATTGTCGGGGATTGTCTCTCCCGGTATAGGGAGTCGATATCTCACTGTGATTCGATTGGTCAGGACCATAAGACCTTGGCCAAGGCACTTGGGATTTACTGATAGGTTGATCAGTAGTTTTCCGGATTGGTCCTGAGCCACGTCGGCACGACTTGTCGGGTTCTTAGGGTCAGACGTTCACCACCCCCTAGACCCGGTATGCGATGCTCTTTGACGAAGAGACCAGACTGTACGGATATTGTCACGGATAGGCTCAGTAGGAGTTCGGACGAGCTTGCTCGTCGGCCTTCCTTTTCGACAGGTATCTGGGCAGCCGTTACGTACAGCTAGTGCCGCTGACGTGCTTGTGGTTAAACCCACTGCCAGAGTACTGTCGAGTCTTTAGAGTCACACACAGAGAGTTTCCCTGATCCAGGCAAAACGATGTAGTAGCCGTATTGGATACGTGCAGGGTTCGATCGATTGATGTACTTGGTACTCGAATTTTCGATCAGACAGTTTGTAATACTAGCTAGCTCGGGTTTGAGCCGGATTATTAAATCAGGTATTGATTTAATAATTTACGTATATGTATTTCGATATATATATTATAGTATTACGTTCTTCATGTTATTCTATCTCTTTTGAGCGTTCGGATTTTTATCTGATTGCCGGTATATTTGTACAGTAGACTGAAATCCGTATTTACTACAGATTTCCTTCTAGAAGGTGGCCACCTCATTATGTATTTTCCTTATATTTGATAATTGGAAATGAGGTGTAAAGTAAAGGGTATGGGAGGAAAAGAGGTGACCATACTTCAATAGTAGTCAAATGAATTTATAATTCATTTTGGGTTTACTATTGAAGCATGGTTGCTATTTTTTAATGAAAGAAAATATCATACAAAACCTTTGTGTGTTATTTTCTCTCTCATGCTTGATTCATTTTTCCTCTTGAGCTCTCATCTCCTTCCTCCTCTAGCTTTCTCCTCCACCTTCATCTTCTTCCTCTTTACTACATTTCTCATGTGTTGGGATACAAGTGAAGATGGTAGAAAGAGATAGAACACTTAGACATCCAAACTACATCCTAGACTACTTGGACTAGCATCCCAAGTTCTCTAGTTGCTCCTTTTGTCACATAGTAAGGAGCTAGAGCCATGGATCATATTCCCCGGGTAGATCATCTGCGACAACAGAAGGCCGGAGAACAAGCTCGATCCCGATGGACCGATGGAGCCGGTTTTGGAGTTCAAGCAAGTTCAAGGTGGATACAAGGAGCTAAGGATGAAGAACGAAGACCGAAGGACTTGGTTCGTTTGGTGAGGTTTCTATTATAGTAGATAGCACTTCTTCTTTTGCTAAGTAGGTTTTATGGTAAGATCCGGTTTTAGGGTTTAGTTTAGCGCCAAGTTTTGTTCGCAAGAAAATTTTTGTTCCGCATTTGGCCACGGGAGTTGGCCGGGACGCTAGGGTAACCCTTCATGGTATCAGAGCCATCCCATAAAACCTATACTAGCTTGTTTAAACGTGTTTAGAATAACGATCGACTGAAAATTTCAAAAACCGCATTTCAATTCATGTAGTTTCTGTCGATTTTTAAACGTGCTCGAAAAATCCTCAGAAAATCATGCAGGCTTTTTTAAGACGACAGAAGAAATTTGGTCACGTGATCCCTCTAAACCACCGCAGAACCGCCGCGAAAACCCCCTATTGGCGGCGGTTCCGCGGTCGTTTTGGGGCCCACGTGAACAAAATTTCTTCTGGGCCTCTTATTTTTGGAATTGTGGTTTCTGGGAAAATTCTTTTTGGGCTCAGTTTTGTTACAGTGTTGGTTTAATACTTGGGGTCCACTTCGAAAGTTTAGTCGATTGTAAGTTTAAAATACGTATTTTATTTTCAGTACATTCACTTTTATCTGCGACCGAGAATGTCACTCGATCGGTAAAACTCATCTAATTGCTATATGTTCCATTAGACGGGTTTTGCGAACGTGACATTCGCGTTGATATTTTGTGGTTGTGTCTTTTGCTCGTCCTCGAGCAAACTTATTTTTTATTCACTAAAATCCTAGCCACACTTTCGCAAGGAAACGCGATTGCACTGAGCACGTGCAACAAGCCGTTAAACCTCTAGGTGTCCCTAGTAGGAGGAGTGTTGTCTCCTGAGGGTTTTCAGCGGATTACACCCACAAAATCCTATCAACTCGGTTATTCGACTTTTGTTCTCCAATTAGGTTTTCTAACTAAGAATTCTATTATCATCGACCTGTAAATTATCCACCCATATTTTTCACATTTCCTCATTATTTAACTTAAGATTATATATGTTATGTAGACCTACTTAGCTTTCGGCATCTCTTAAGTTTTTCTTCTAGGGTTCCATCTCCACTCAGGAATTTCTATCAACCCTTACTAAAGATACAAGCTCTATTCTTCACTCCTTTCTCTTATCTAAATCCCAATCACATACCCCTACGTGTGTGTGTAAATCACCCCTATACTTGGAAATTCAAATCAAGCAATCGTACTCTCGTCCATTGTCCAAAGCACTTATTAATTAGTGAATTTTTAAATGAATTTTGCTTACACATCCTTCATGCGACCGTTAATATTTCTTGAGGTACCAACAACCGATTACAAGATGCGTTAGCACATTAAAACGTACTTCCTAGTTTTCCAACCCCCAAGGCTTTAGCAGTGACTCCCAAACCAGTTGGTCTAAGGCACTAGGTGATGAAGCACCCTCGCTAAATATTTTTCTATTTTTCACAGCCTTAAGTAATCACAAAAACCAGTGTCCATTTTTCTTTATTCACTCTTTTTTTTTCTTTTTCATTGTACTAAGGACTTTAGACAAGGGCATTTCAAGATCTCTTCTACTATTCCAAGTTTCAAGGTGCGTGATTGTGCAAATTGTAGGGTATACATTTTCAGAATCTAGACTTAAACTAGAAACTATTTTTCAAACTTATACTCTAATAAAAGCTTCAATATCTTTCCTTCGTTTCGACTTAGCCCAAGAAGTGAACCCAAAATTTGTCTATTTCTAAATAAACTACAAGGCACATACTTTCTACCGTTAAACTTTAAAGAAGGTTATCTTTAGGGTTTTTAATTTACTAAGTCTAAGATCTAGTTGTTCCTAACCAGTTAACCTATTTGTCAAACTCAAGTCAATTAACCAAAATTGAATACATTAATTTTTATAATTTTTGAAAATTTTCAATTTTTATGGGTTTTCAAATAAGTATGCAAATGCAAAAATATGTACAAATGAATGCGAAGGAAGAAAACATACCGAACATACCCCCAAACTTGAACTTGACAGTGTCCTCACTGTCATACTAAACCAAGAGGGTAAAAATACCGGCACTTCCCTGTTTATTTATTTATAATTTTTTTTATTGTTAAGGAAAACAAAAATATATACAGAAAGGCCCTCCCCCAAACTTCATTTAAACTATATTAGACATTACTGCCAAACCTTGCATAGACCAAACGTTAACACCAACCAGTTGAAAAATTTATCAGTAAAGAGTATCAGTTGGTGGAAGAATAAGTCGTAGCGATCCATAAAGAATTGGGGAAGATAGAAGTGGTGGTATGGAAGGTATGGAGGTGAATAGACAGGAGGTGGTGATGAATCAAAACGAGAATGCGAATAATCAGCAATCAGTGGCATGTTGGCATTCTCGTAGCTTCTTAAAAGAAATGGGAGTGGTTCAACTTCTAAAGGAGGAGGTTGACTAACCACAATACCCCCAAAATGTTCCTATGGGTCCTCTATTGACTTGGCATCATCCATCAATTTCATATGATATTCAATTATAAGGGAACTGATCTCATCGATGTCCGCCATAGTCCAACCGAAAACTTGCCGCCTATCTTATAAGACTTTTAAAATAGCGTTCTCTTGCTCGAAGGCTAGAGAGGCTGATATTATAATGGGAAAAGTCTCATTCTCGCCTATGTAAGCATATTTAAGGTGAGGCGGTAAGGACATGAGTTCGAGTTTCGGAGGCGAAAGAATCATTGCGGAATCTACCTCGAACTCAAAGGACTCCAACACAGGTTCGAAATCACTGCAAACAACCGATTCGGATGGTTCGACTAACTCATCCACAAATTCAAAAGACTCATATTCGGGCTGTGAGTCATCATCATCCGAAAAAGTGAAACATTCATAATCAATATCGGTTGTGTCAACGGTGGTAGGCTCAAGGAGGGACGCATTAGTGATGTCAAAACTGTTTTCATCAAACAAGAATCTTTCAAGCTCGCAGTCCTCCTGCGTGATTTCATGAACAGAGAAAACTTCTCGTGTACTAGTTTTAGGCACGGGGGGCAGACTTCCCATCTTATAAATATTGAACTCACTAGACATCTTCCCAAAGGATAGAGTCATGGAGCCATTGCGACAGTTTATTACAGCATTGGAAGTGGCCAAAAATGGTCGACCGAGGATCACCGGAATTTGGTTCCGTGGGTTAGCAACAGCTTGTGTATCCATAACAATAAAATCAACGGGGAATATGAACTCCCCAACTTTGATCAACACATCCTCTAGCTCACCCCTTGGATGGGTGATTGATCGATCAGCCATTTGGAGAGTACAACGAGTGGGCTTCAACTCTTCAACCCCTAATTGTTCGTACACGGAGTAGGGAAGCAGGTTAACACTAGACCCAAGATCTAAAAGTGCTCGATTAATTTTCTTATCCCCAATTGTGATTGAAATCGTAGGACAGCCGGGGTCTTTTCGTTTTTGGGGTAAGGGTTGAGGGTGGTTAATAGCATTGCTCTCTGCACTAGCCACTAGCACTTTCTTGGGTATTTGAGACGACTTTCTCTTCGAGGTGCATAAGCCCTTTAAGATTTTCACGTATGAAGGGACTTGTTGGATTGCATCCAAGAGAGGTATATTTATGCTAACCTGCTTAAATAACTCCACAATCTTCTCCATTTGTGCAGTTGGTTTATTGGGACTCAACCTGTTTGGAAATGGAGCATTTTGAAAATTTGTTGAGTCAAATGTCCGTGGAGTAGAATGTGGAGTAGGAACGGATCCCGGTGTGGGTCCGTTCGGATTAGAAGAAGAAGAGCCTTTTGAAGAATGGAGAATAGGCTCTAGCGGAGGAGATGAGGGTGAAAAAGAAGGAGGAGAAGAAGGAGAAGATGAAGAACCACCGGCGGGGATGTCATCACTAGTACCCACATTATTCTGCAACACTCTTCCGGATCTCAACGTGGTCACCGCATTTACATTGTGATTGTGATATGCGTTTTGTGTGTGACCAGGATTTGGCAATGGTTGAGATGGAAGCTTTCCCTTTTCTCTCTCGCTCAACACAGCAGTTAATTGTGCAATTTGTGCCTCAATAGATTTGATACTTTGATCGTATGAAGCATTGTTATGCATCAAAGACTGAACATAATTTTCAAATCTTGCTGCGGATTCTGTAGATTGCTTGAGAAATGCATCTAGACTTTTTTCTAGCGAGATAACCTTATCATCATTTAGTTGAACCAAATTGTTCGTTTGATTTGTATAAGGTTGTTGTTGGAAAGGTTGCTGGTTTTGAGTTTGTGAAGGTGCTTGTTGTTGTTGTGGAGGAGGAGGTCTTTGAAAATTGTTATTTCCTTAGAATTGTTGATTTTGGTTCCAAGCGAAATTTGGGTGACTCCTCCACCCCGGATTGTATGTCGAAGTGTACGGATCGTTTCTTTGTCGTTGCTGAAATGCAGCATTGACTTGATCCTGTCCTTGAGTAGATGCATTATAAGGACACTCTTCGGTTAGATGCGATGGTCCGCACAACAAGCACAAACAGTTCGTGGAGGCATAACAGGGGCAGGAGAAGGCGATGAGATTTTGGTCTCAATGGCTTCTAGCTTTTTCGTAAGTGCGGCCATCTCGGCCTTCATAGCAATCGACATATCTACTTGATGTATGCCTGCCCTAGATTGACCAATAGAAGAAGATGATGTGGTCTTGGTACTTTCCCACTGAATTGTTTGCTCACTAAGATCCTCAAGAAACTGTTACGCTTCGTCGCTAGACTTGGAGAGAAAATGACCTTGACATATGGTTTCTAGCAACTGCTTCGTTGCCGAGTTCAATCCCTCGTATAATGTTTGGCAAAGTTGCCAACTTTCGATCCCATGATGAGGGCATTGAACGAGTAGGTCTTTAAATTTCTCGAAGCACTTCCAAAATAGTTCGGAAGGAAGCTGTGAAAATTGTATAATCTCGTTACGGATTTTAGCAGTTTTGTGATGAGGATAGAACTTTTTCAGAAAAGCTTTCACAAACTCGTCCCAATTTCTAATGGAATGTGATGCGGTGCTGTATAGCCACTTCTCGGCTAGGTCACATAAGGTAAAAGGAATGACCCTTAGCCTTATAGCGTCATCACTTAATTGGGTCGTTTTCATCATAGCGCACACATTTTGGAATTTATTGATAAAGATATATGCATCTTCAGATTCCAGACCATGAAATTTTGGCAGCATATTGATGAACTGTGGTTTTATTTCAAAATTGTCCCCATTTGCCGGTGCGGGTGAAAGACATGTAGGTAAAGAAGTGCGGACGGGGTAAAAGAGATCCTGGAGCGCGATTCGTTGGGGCGCTACAACAGGCGGAAGATTCGGGTTATTCGCACCTAACGGAGGTGGAATCATTCCCGTCGGTAAGGTATTGTTGGGGTTGAATCCCGACATACCTTCGAAAGAAGAATTTGAAGGTGGAGGTAAGGAAATGGAGGGAATTTCGACTTCGGTGTCGAAAGGTTCGTCGGTCGGTACCAATGAAACACGGACTAATCGGGCGTTAGTATCCCTAGTCCAAAGTGACATACACTAAAAGGGGTAGTGTAGTCAGAAAAAAATGAAAGACAAAATGTAGAGGTAAGAAAACGTCAATGAAGGGAAGTGGTGTAAGTGAGTTGCAAGTTCCTTTAGCGACAAGTTGCAAGTTTTGAAAAGATTTTTCTTTTTTATTTATTTATGTGAGAATGTTTGCAAAGAGATTTTTGAAAAGAGACTCGTGACACAATTGCTATCAACCACACATGTACAATCAGGCCTAGATCTAGGGTCACCTAGGTCTGCTAGACAGCTCCTCAATAGGGCTAGAAATAGGACCTCAAACCGCCTCTTCACCGCCAATTGCGGCCAGGTAAGTGCCAGGTAAGTGGGAAGGAACCACAGTAGTGGGCCTAATTAATAACCACTGGCCTAGACACACTTGTCTAGACACCGCAAAGTCAGTTAGGATAAACGGTCGATGCCTATACTAGTCCTTTTTCCTATTGAGCTCGACGTCCTTAGGGCTGAGTCTAATATTTTTTAATTAATTGTGGTCAATGCAAATGCTTTAAATGTTTTCTGGGGTCCTGGGAAGGGTGATGAAATCCCCACCCAATCTGAGTTTGGTCAATTAGCCCCTTAAAGTTCGATTAAATTATGCAAAACATTAAATTCACTTGCAATCAATTTTTTAGCGCGACGCAAAGAAACCTGCAGAAAATCTGTTATTTAGAAGGGGAGAGAAGATTTTTAGCGCAAAGAATTCCTGCAGAAAATTTTCACAAAAGATATATTGTAGGTTGCAGAGGAGAGAGGGAGAAAACAAACCAGAAAATTTTCAGGTGCTGACGTGGCCAAGTAGCGGCGAAACCACGGTCTGGGGGGCAGTTTTGCCGCGGAAGCGCGGTCGTCTGAGGTGATCTCTCTCTGAAAAAAGTTGCACTGCTCTGTTATAAAATTTCCCCTCTGTTCTGATGTGCTTTTTCCTGGTTTGCCCTCTGTAAATTTTTAGATCCTCGATTCTTCGCTGTTCCTGTAAGATTCAAACAATAAAACCCTTCAAACAGATAAAAGTTGATAAAATGTTTTTGTATTTTTTTTCTATTTTCAGATTTTTATGATTTTTAAGATTTATATCAACCCGAAATTACACAAAAGAAATTTTACGCCATCCCCGGCAACGGCGCCATTTGATTAGTTCAAAAATACTTGTTAACCGTAATCAGAAACGGCGTCGCTTTGCAGCTAGCCGGTGAATACGGGTCGATCCACAGAGATGTGTAATTTTCTTAATGTGTTATTACGAGTTGATTCTAAATGTTGTTTGGATTGATTTATTAAATCTAAAAAAACCTAGATCTATCAATAAACTAAATTAATCTAAATTAAAGTCTTGCTAGGGTTAGGCTTAGGGGAAGTTGGGAGATTAAAGGTTTTCTCACCGCTTTCAATGCCTTATTTTAGATCTATTAGATGTTATGGTAATTATCAATGAAGTGGATTAGAATCTTTTGGGAAGATGTTTCTTCCTCTAGATTCTTGTCCTTCCTTTATCGATCCTTACCCTAACCTCCATGGAAAACACGTGCAACTGGTCCTTTATACTACGGTGTCACCGTTACCTCGAGAGGTAGGGTGCCGTAGGGAGTGGTTGTGCGTGCATGCATGAAGTTCTAATTCTTAGGTGTGAATGGCATGAAAGGGGTGAGAGATCTCATCTCTCAAATCTTTCCCTAAGGCTAACCCTAACAAGCGAGGAGATTACTCGCTCATTAGGGGATTAAAAGACATTCTAATTAAAAGAGAATTAAAACAAGGAATTAAAATTACTTACTAATTTTTATTGATGGCTCCCTCCAAGCAATAATACAGAACAGATCTGAATTTGTTAAATGAAAAGAGGCATAGGTTTTACAGATCTGTGATTACAATTTATAAGAAAACAGGGAAAATTAGGGTTACAGAGTCTCGCGCATGTGCAATTACAGATATGCCCTCGAAAAATCAAAACCCCCGCACCGACGCACGGACACCAGAAGTTTCTACCGACACGGGCTTTAAATGGCCGCGGAACCGCGGCATTAGTGGGCTTGGGCCGCGGTTCCGCGGCCCTTTGGTGAGATCATCTCACCATCTTTTCTGGGCTTGTTTGTAGTTATTTGGGCTTGTTATTTCTTCATCTCATTTCTCTGTTTGGCTTCTTATTCTTCTCCAGATCTTTCAGTGAAAAACATGTAGCGATCTTTTAACCGTTTGCCTCGACATTTTGGACCTTGCACCGTTCTTCGTCTAGGCTTGACTAGGATCCTTCTATTTGTTGGTAAAAAGTCCCTTTTCTGTTGTCTTGTGTCTTTTTCACTGTTTTCGCTCCAAAAACCAGTAAACTGTAACATGCAGCAAACATGCGTCAAAAGCACCTGTTTAAATATAAAACGAATAAGAATTGGGGAATATAAACTGCAATATTATGCTATGAACATTGTGCTGTGATTGTGGTTGGATAGTCGTGGTGGATAGCATGTGGTGCAATGTTAGAAATACAGTTTATGATTCATTTGTATATTTTTTATTGTGGGGCGAGCGTCCGACATGTGGACAGCCGTCTTTGCCGGGTTGTACATTATTTTGGAGCACGACCGGGTTGAGGTCGATGTCACCACTTGTATATATATTTTTTCATTTTCTGTATTAAGATTACCCCACGGTGGGGTGCACGAATAGCCGGGTTCTAGAAGGCAACAAGCCCGCATCTCAAGGCGCTGAGACGGAGGGGGCTTCATTCTAGAACTGGCGGGCTATTCGCCGCACTCGTAGGGGTACAGGTTTTCATTGCACAGGCTATCCACACGACCGGGAACGTCGGGTTTTATTTGCGGCTCAAATGAAACTCGGGGCTCCAAGATTATCCACCATTCTGTATTGTTATCTGTGATGTTGTTTATTATCATGCCTGGGACGAATGTTATATATACTTATATATATACTAGTAGATGTTGTATATGTTTTGCACCCGCGCTAGTCCAGCCCCCGCTCTGTCGTTAGTTAAGTAACCTAACGGGTGATGACGGGGCCCAGTGGCGAATGCGGATGGCATATACGTACATCGTATTTTCGTTCTTTTCTGGTGTGATAGGTTACAAATTTGATGGGGCCGCATTAATTTTAATTAATGCAAGATAAAAAACCTAAAAAAGGATGTTGTTGGAACCAGATTTTAAAAACTGACATTACAAACGTTCTCTTTTGCTTTGCACAGTGGTATTCAGTTTAGAATATCCAGCACCTCATTCGACGAAGCAAGGGCCGAGATCCCTTCACCGGGAGTGACCCCTTGAGTAAAAGTTTCCATCAGGGTAATAACTTTAAATATAGTCGACTATTTTTGCTTTGCATCGTGGTATTCATTTTGGAATATCCTGCACCTCATTCGATGAGGAAAGAGCCGAGATCCCTTCACAGGGAGTGACCTCTTTAGCAAAGGTTTTCACCACTATATAATTATAAAACTACTCAGGTTCCTTCAACGATATCATGTTCATTACGTTAACGGGTTTTTCGCCAAAAACCCAGTCGTAGCCCTCCGTCATTTCTTACAAGTGTTACTTGGTATTCATGCTGCGTATGTTGACTGTGTCAAGGCGTAATGTATGGTAGCTGAGAAATACTTGTTTGCGGCACATGATGCGATTGGTTAGGACAGTTGTATGACCATTTTGACTATGTCAAGGGTCATGCGGGTGGGTCTAATGCAATCTTGGACAATGACGGGTTGAACTTGGCTAGGTACTTATGATATGTTGACTGTGTCAAGGTCATAAGTCGTTAGGAGCAAAAACTACATCGGGAGTTTCAAACATACAGGAAACTTGCAGATTTAGCATACCTTTTGAAGTGTGGTGACTAGAGTGGATTCCATCTAGTGCATCACACAATGATAGTTGGATCCCGATCCCACTGATGAGTAGGATTACTCTTGGGAGATTTTTTCACTTAACAATCAATGCTATAAACCAAGTAGGTGTCTAGAAAGGTGTTAACGGAGCTACGCCTCCAGGGAAAAGAGGTTATGTAATTAAGGAACTTCACGAAAGCATTGGAAAACCTCCCTCGAAGTACCAACACCAACCTGGCTGAAAGGTTAAGCAAGTATTGTGACGTGCGATTAATCCTGACTAGTTCTTCTTTTAGGGTTTGAAGAAGAATTTGAGGAAACAGTGGGAGCCATCCTTATTAGATAAATTAATAAACTAATCTAATCTTGCAAGAGCGCACGCTGAGTGTTTTCCCTCTCTCTCTCCAGGTAGCAACCATTTCACGCCCTAATCAAGATAATAAAATGTATCGCTTGACCGATCCGAATTCTTATTCGGGGGTAGGGAACGTCGGTTCCGCTTTAACTTACGACAACTGTCATAAATATGAGCAAGGGAAAGAGGAAAGTTTGAATTCCATGATAACCCCATCGAAGAAGAAGCATACCGTTACGTCTTCTTTATGTGTTCTTGTAGTTGAGAACTGTTTTTCGGTCAGTCCTATCTCCTGGGTACTAGATACCGAATCAAGATCTCATATCTGTAATTTATTGCAGGGACTGAGAAAAAGTAGGATAGTTGGACCTGGTGATATGTCCCTCAGAGTAGGGAACGGAGCATAAGTTAATGCTGCAGCCGTCGGTGAATATCACCTAGTATTGCCAAATGACAATGCTATGATTTTGAACAATTGCTACTATATACCTTCCATGCTTTGCAACATCATATCAGTTTCTTTACTTGATAAAGATGGATATAACTTTGTTCTTGATAGAAATATCATGAACATTTATCTTGATAAGGTACTGCTTGCAGAAGGTACACTGTGTAATGGTATCTATGTTCTAAATCAGAATACAGTGCTCAATGTACAAAACACATGCAAGAGGAAGAGTTCAGATACGAACGAATCCTACTTGTGGCATTGTAGACTTGGTCATATCGGAGAGAAAAGGCTGAGTAAGTTTCATAAAGACGGACTTTTAGATACGTTTGAATTTTCATCTTATGAAACTTGTCAATCTTGTCTCAAAGGAAAGATGACCAAATCTCCATTCACCGGACACGGGAAAAGAGCAACAGAGCTCTTGGGACTCATACACAGTAATGTGTGTGGTCCGATGTCTATACATGCAAAGGGTGGGTTCTCGTATTTCATCACATTCACTGACGATCTCTCTAGATTCGGATATGTGTATCTTATGAAACACAAATCTGAAACTTTTGAGAAATTCAGAGAATTCAGAAACGAAGTAGAGAACTAGACTGGCAAAAGTATCAAGATCCTCCGATCTGACAGAGGAGGGGAGTACTTGAGCACGGAATTCCTAGATTACTTAAAAGAGAATGGAATTCTCTCTCAACTTACTCCTCCTTACACACCACAACACAACGGTGTATCGGAGTGGAGGAATCGTACCCTATTGGATATGGTTCGCTCCATGATGAGTAATGCCGAGTTGCCTCTTTCATTCTGGGGATATACACTTCAAACAGCAGCACATCTTTTGAATCAAGTTCCATCCAAATCCGTGCCTAAAACTCCGTACGAAATATGGAGTGGTAAGAGTTTGTATCTTAAACGTGTTAAGATTTGGGTTGCCCTGCTTATGTCAAAAAGCAGAACCCTGACAAACTTGAGGCACGGTCAGTTTTGTGTAAGTTTGTAGGATACCCAAAGGATTCTAATGGGTATCTATTCTACCACGCAGAGGAACAAAGGATTATTGTTTCTCGGAATGCCAGATTTTTAGAATGGCAGTTTCTTGCAAAAGAAACCGGTGGGAGCGCAGTAGAACTGGATGAAGTTCCAGAAACACAAACTATAATTGAAGATTTGGTAGAACCACAAGATTCAGTTATATCCGACGAACCTCAGCCACTCCGCAGATCTAGTAGGATTTCTCATCCGCCCGAGAGATACTACGGTTTTCTCGTAGATGGGGATCGAGAGGATTGCATCTTGGAAGAAGATGATCCTACTAGTTTCAGACATGCCATTATCAGTAGGGACTCTGATAAGTGGCTGGATGCTATGCAATCTGAAATGGAGTCCATGTACACCAATAAAGTTTGGACCCTAGAAATTGCTCCACCTGGGATAAAACCCGTTGGATGCAAATGGATTTACAAGAAGAAACTTGGTGTAAATGGGCAGGTGGAAACCTATAAGGCTAGACTCGTTGCAAAAGGTTTTCGTCAAAGACCAGGAGTGGACTATGACGAGACCTTTTCTCCAGTAGCTATGCTCAAATCCATTAGGATCCTGCTTGCCATTGCTGCCTTCCATGACTATGTGATCTGGAAAATGGACGTAAAAACGGCTTTTCTAAACGGATGTTTAGAAGAGTGCGTTTATATGGATCAGCCAGAAGGTTTTGTACACAGTAGGAGCAGCGGGAAGGTGTGTAAGCTGCTCAAATCCATTTATGGATTGAAGCAAGCATCGCGGAGCTGGAACATCTGTTTTGATGAAACAGTCAAGGACTTTGACTTTATCAAGAACGAAGATGAGCCATATATTTATAAGAAGATTGTAGGATGAACTGTCGTGTTCTTAGTCTTGTACATGGACGACATTCTTTTGATAGGAAATGGCATTCCTATGCTACAGTCGGTCAAGCTATTCTTATCACAAAGGTTCTCTATGAAAGACCTAGGTGATGCCTCGTACATTCTGGGGATCAAGATCTACAGAGATAGATCCCAAGAGATTACTGGAACTTTTGTAGTCCAGGTACATAGAGACCGTACTAAAGAGATTTAGTATGGAAGATTCCAAGCGCGGTAACATACCCGCATTGCACGGAATCACCCTCTCCAAGAAGATGTCTCCCAAGACTGACGAGGAGAGGGTTCGCATGAGCACTATACCCTACGCTTCGGCGGTAGGATCTATAATGTATGCGATGCTATGTACAAGACCAGATGTAGCTTATGCACTAAGCGTGGTGAGCCGGTATCAGTCAGACCCAGGTGAGGATCACTGAACAGCAGTAAAGAACATTCTCAAGTACCTGAGAAGGTCTAAGGAGATGTTCCTGATTTACGGTAATAGAGACATCAGGGTCGAGTCCTTTACCGACTCAAGCTTCCAGAGTGACAAGGATGACAGCAAGTCTGTCTCGGGTTTTGTGTTTACCCTCAACGGAGGGGCGGTATGTTGGAAGAGTTCCAAACAGGATACCATCGCAGACTCGACGATGGAGGCTGAATACATTGCTGCGAGCGATGCCGCAAAAGAGGCGGTCTGGATAAAGAAGTTCATAGCTGAACTTCAGGTGGTTCCGTCCATTGTTGATCCTATACCAGTGTATTGTGATAACAATGTGGCTATAGCTTTAGCGAAGGAACCATGGTCCCATCAGAAATCCAGGCACATCTTAAGGCGGTATCACCTGATCAGGGAGATCGTAGATCGCCAGGAGATCGAGGTCCGGAGAGTAGATACGAAAGACAACACGGCGGATCCATTTACAAAGGCCCTCCCTCAAGCACAGTTCGAGCGACTTTTTGGGATGTTGGATATGCGGTACGCAAGCAGCTGGCCTTAGAGCAGACGTTGGGTATTCGATATGCCAATCACTGGCCTTTAGTGCAAGTAGGAGATTGTTGGATGTACATGCCCTAGAGGCCAGTATTGTATATGTATACATATGGATACTAGGGATATGTATGTACAGAACAATCTTGCTCTGTTTTATAGTATATTATTTGACTTATCTTTATCGGGATATGTGTATTTATTGTTATTATATCTGGTTTGCACATATTGATAAAGACTCGATACGGTAGTATACTATTGTGGTTTGTATTTATCTTAACATGGCATATGTCATACTCGTTATTACATATTGCGGTTACATGTTGATAAAGCCCCTAGGATCTTGCTTGACTACCTGCGTTGTGATGGCGATCATACTCGTGGGGGCAGGGTAGTCCATAAGCACATCGTTAAATGGTCCCTGGTCACGTGAGTATCGAGACTGGGCATTGATACTCCAGAGTAGACTGGTGTGTACGTTTCTAGCCCCGTCGGGGGATGGTTGGTCCCGCAGCCATTGGTCTGATGCACCTAAGATCGTATACAGGTGCTCACTGGGTGTGAGTACTCTGGACGGACTCACCGAGAACTTCCATGTGGTACTATACCTATCGTCAGATGGAAGTTCTCAGGTGACATGTGTACAGGTTAGTCTTTGGACCCGAGATCGGCATTTGTCTCGTGTGAGTTCCCACTGAACTTTGATCACTATCCTACCACGGCTCACTTAGTCGTGCAAACAGGTTTTGGTTGGGTTCAGTCCCGAGCCACATGGAGGCAGTGAGCGATTGTCGGGGATTCGTCTCTCCCGGTATAGGGAGTCGATATCGCACTGTGATTCGATTGGTTAGGACCATAAGATCTTGGCCAAGGCACTTGGGATTTACTGATAGATTGATCAGTAGTTTCCCGGATTGGTCCTGAGCCACGTCGGCACGACTTATCAGGTTCTCAGGGTCTGACGTTCACCACCCCTAGACTCGGTATGCGATGCTCTTTGACGAAGAGACCGGACTGTATGGATATTGTCACGGATAGGCTCAGTAGGAGTTCGGACGAGCTTGCTCGTCGTCCTTCCTTTTCGACTGGTACCTGGGCAGCCGTTACGTACAGCTAGTGCCGCTGACGTGCTTGTGGTTAAACCCACTGCCAGAGTACCGTCGAGTCTTTAGAGTCCTACATAGAGGGTTTCCCTGATCCAGGAAAAACGATGTAGTAACCGTATTGGATACGTGCAGGGTTCGATCGATTGATGTACTTGGTACTCGGATTTTCGATCAGTCAGTTTGTAATACTAGCCAGCTCGGGTTTGAGCCGGATTATTAAATCAGGTATTAATTTAATAATTTACGTATATGTATTTCGATATATATATTCTAGTATTACGTTCTTCGTGTTATTCTATCTCTTTTGGACGTTCGGATTTTTATCTGATTGCCGGTATATTTGTACAGTAGACTAAAATCCGTATTTACTACAGATTTCCTTCTAGAAGGTGGCCACCTCATTATGTATTTTCCTTTTATTTGATAATTGAAAATGAGGTGTAAAGTAAAGGGTATGGGAGGAAAAGGGGTGACCATGCTTCAATAGTAGTCAAATGAATTTATAATTCATTTTAGGTTTACTATTGAAGCATGGTTGCTTTGTGTGTTATTTTCTCTCTCATGCTTGATTCATTTTTCCGCTTGAGCTCTCATCTCCTCCCTCCTTTAGCTTTCTCCTCTACCTTCATCTTCTTCCTCTTCACTATATTTCTCATATGTTGTGATACAAGTGAAGAGGCTAGAAAGAGATAGAACACTTAGACATCCAAACTACATCCTAAACTACTTGGACTAGCATCCCAAGTTCTCTAGTTGCTCCTTTTGGCACATAGCAAGGAGCTAGAGCCATGGATCATATTCCCCGGGTGGATCATCTGCGACAAAAGAAGGCCGGAGAATAAGCTCGATCCAGATGGACCGATGGAGCCGGTTTTGGAGTTCAAGCAAGTTCAAGGTGGATACAAAGAGCTAAGGATGAAGAACGAAGACCGAAGGACTTGATTCGTTTGGTGAAATTTCTATCATAGTAGATAGCACTTCTTCTTTTGCTAAGTAGGTTTTATGGTAAGATCCGGTTTTAGGGTTTAGTCTAGCGCCAAGTTTTGTTCGCAAGAAAATTTTTGTTCCGCATTTGGCCACGGGAGTTGGCCGGGGCGCTAGGGTAACCCTTCATGGTATCAGAGCTATCCCATAAAACCTATAATAGCTTGTTTAAACGTGTTTAGAATAACGATCGACTGAAAATTTCAAAAACCGCATTTCAATTCATGCAGTTTCTGTCGATTTTTAAACGTGCTCGAAAAATCAATTTTATGGTCTCAGAAAATCATGCAGGCTTTTTTAAGACGACAGAAAAAATTTGGTCACGTGATCCCTCTAAACCACCGCGGAACCGCCGTGAAAACCCCCTATTGGCGGCGGTTCCGAGGCCATTTTGGGGCCCACGTGAACAAAATTTCTTATGGGCCTCTTATTTTGGAATTGTGGTTTCTGGGAAAATTCTTTTTGGGCCCAGTTTGTTACAGTGTTGGTTTAATACTTAGGGCCCACTTCGAAAGTTTAGTCGATCGTAATTTTAAAATACGTATTTTATTTTCAGTATATTCATTTTTATCTGCGACCAGGAATGTCACTCGATCGGTAAAACTCATCTAATTGCTATATGTTCCTTTAGACGGGTTTTGCGAACATGACATTCGCGTTGATGTTTTGTGGTTGTGCTGTGATTGTGGTTGGATAATCGTGGTGGATAGCATGTGGTGCAATGTTAGAAATATAGTTTATAATTCATTTGTACATTTGTTATTGCGGGGCGAGCGTCCGACATGTGGACTGCCGTCTTTGCCGGGTTGTATATTATTTTGGGTCACGATCGGGTTGAAGTCGATGTCACCACTTGTATATATATATATATTTTCATTTTCTGTATTAGGATTACCCAGCGGTGGGGTGCACGAATAGCCGGGTTTTAGAAGGCAACAAGCCCACATCTCAAGGCGCTGAGACGGAGGGGGCTTCATTCTAGAACTGGTGGGCTATTCGCCGCATTCGTAGGGGGTACAGGTTTTCATTACACAGGCTATCTACACGACCAGGAACATCGGGTTTTATTTGTGGCTCAAATGAAACCCGGGGCTCCAAGATTATCCACCATTCTGTATTGTTATCTGTGATGTTGTTTATTATCATGCCTGGGACGAATGTTATATATACTTATATATATACTAGTAGATGTTGTATATGTTTTGCATCCATGCTAGTCCAGCCCCCGCTCTGTCGTTAGTTAAGTAACCTAACGGGTGATGACGGGGCCCATTGGCGAATGCGGATGGCATATACGTACATCGTATTTTCGTTCTTTTCTGATGTGATAGGTTACAAATTTGATAGGGCCGCATTAATTTTAATTAATGCAAGATAAAAAACCTAAAAAAAGGATGTTGTAGGAACCAGATTTTAAAAACTGACATTACAGACGTTCTCTTTTGCTTTGCACAATGGTATTCAGTTTAGAATATCCAACACCCCATTCGACGAGGCAAGGGCCGAGATCTCTTCACCGGGATTGACCCCTTGAGTAAAAGTTTCCATCAGGGTAATAACTTTAAATATAGTTGACTATTTTTGCTTTGCATCGTGGTATTCATTTTGGAATATCCTGCACCTCATTCGACGAGGAAAGAGCCGAGATCCCTTCACAGGGAGTGACCTCTTTAGCAAAGGTTTTCGCCACTATATATTTATAAAACTACTCAGGTTCCTTCAACGATATCAAGTTCATTACGTTAACGGGTTTTTCGCCAAAAACCCAGTCGTAGCCCTCCGTCATTTCTTACAAGTGTTACTTGGTATTCATGCTGCGTATGTTGACTGTGTCAAGGCGTAGTGTATGGTAGCTGAGAAATACTTGTTTGCGGCACATGATGCGATTGGTTAGGACAATTGTATGACCATTTTGACTGTGTCAAGGGTCATGCGGGTGGGTCTAATGCAATCTTGGACAATGACGGGTTGAACTTGGCTAGCTACTTATGATATGTTGACTGTGTCAAGGTCATAAGTCGTTAGGGGCAAAAACCACATCGGGAGTTTCAAACATACAGGAAACTTGCAGATTTAGCATACCTTCTGGAGTATGGTGACTAGAGAGGATTCCATCTAGTGCATCACACATTGATAGTTGGATCCCGATCCCACTGATGAGTAGGATTACTCTTGGGAGATTTTTTCACTTAACAATCAATACTATAAACCAAGTAGGTGTCTAGAACGGTGTTAGCAGGGCTACTCTTCCAGGGAAAAGAGGTTATATAATTAAGGAACTTCACGAAAGCGTTGGAAAACCTCCCTTGAAGTACCAACACCAGCCTGGCTGAAAGGTTAAGCAAGTATTACGACGTGCGATTAATCCTGACTAGTTCTTCTTTTAGGGTTTGAAGAAGAATTTGATGAAACAGTGGGAGCCTTCCTGATTAGATAAATTAATAAACCAATCTAATCTTGCAAGAGCGCACGCTGAGTGTTTTCCCTCTCTCTCTCCAGGTAGCAACCATTTCACGCCCCAATCAAGATAATAAAATGTATCGCTTGACCGATCTGAATTCTTATTCGGGGGTGGGGAACGTCGGTTCCGCTCTAACTTACGACAACTGTCATAAATATGAGCAAGGGAAAGAGGAAAGTTTCAATTCCATGATAACCCCATTGAAGAAGAAGCATACCGTTACGTCTTCTTCAGGTGTTCTTGTAGTTGAGAACTGTTTTTCGGTCAGTCCTACCTCCTGGGTACTAGATACCGAATCAGGATCTCATATCTGTAATTTATTGCAGGGACTGAGAAAAAGTAGGATAGTTGGACCTGGTGATATGTCCCTCAGAGTAGAGAACGGAGCACAAGTTAATGCTGCAGCCGTCGGTGAATATCACCTAGTATTGCCAAATGACAATGCTATGATTTTGAACAGTTGCTACTATATACCTTCCATGCTTTGCAACATCATATCGGTTTCTTTACTTGATAAAGATGGATATAACTTTGTTCTTGATAGAAATATCATGAACATTTATCTTGATAAGGTACTGGTTGCAGAAGGTACACTGTGTAATGGTATCTATGTTCTAAATCAGAATACAGTGCTCAATGTACAAAACACACGCAAGAGGAAGAGTTCAGATACGAACGAATCCTACTTGTGGCATTGTAGACTTGGTCATATCGGAGAGAAAAGGCTGAGTAAGTTGCATAAAGATGGACTTTTGGATACGTTTGAATTTTCATCTTATGAAACTTGTCAATCCTGTCTCAAAAGAAAGATGACCAAATCTCCATTCACCGGACACGGGGAAAGAGCAACAGAGCTCTTAGGACTCATACACAGTAATGTGTATGGTCCGATGTCTATACATGCAAGGGGTGGGTTCTCGTATTTCATCACATTCACCGACGATCTCTCTAGATTCGGATATGTGTATTTTATGAAACACAAATCTGAAACTTTTGAGAAATTCAGAGAATTCAGAAACGAAGCAGAGAACTAGACTGGCAAAAGTATCAAGATCCTCCGATCTGACAGGGGAGGGGAGTACTTGAGCACGGAATTCCTAGATTACTTAAAAGAGAATGGAATTCTCTCTCAACTTACTTCTCCTTACACACCACAACACACCGGTGTATCGGAGCGGAGGAATCGTACCCTATTGGATATGGTTCACTCCATGATGAGTAATGCCGAGTTGCCTCTTTCATTCTGGGGATATGCACTTCGAACAGCAGCACATCTTTTGAATCAAGTTCCATCCAAATCCGTGCCTAAAACTCCGTACGAAATATGGAGTGGTAAGAGTTTGTATCTTAAACGTGTTAAGATTTGGGGTTGCCCTGCTTATGTCAAAAAGCAGAACCCGGACAAACTTGAGACACGGTCAGTTTAGTAAGTATGTGGGATACCCAAATGATTCTAATGGGTATCTATTCTACCACGCAGAGGAACAAAGGATTATTGTTTCTAGGAATGCCAAATTTTTAGAATGGCAGTTTCTTGCAAAAGAAACTGGTGGGAGCGCAGTAGAACTGGATGAAGTTCCAGAAACACAAACTATAACTGAAGATTTGGTGGAACCACAAGATTTGGTTATATCTGACGAACCTCAGCCACTCCGCAGATCTAGTAGGATTTCTCATCCGCCCGAGAGATACTACGGTTTTCTCGTAGATGGGGATCGAGAGGATTGTATCTTGGAAGAAGATGATCCTACTAGTTTCAGACTGGTCATTATCAGTAGGGACTCTGATAAGTGGCTGGATGCTATGCAATCTGAAATGGAGTCCATGTACACCAATAAAGTGTGGACCCTAGTGTTCCCCTCCGAATCACGGAGACGCGATAAACGTCTTGCCTGAAATTCGGGGCAGATGCTAATTGGTGCTATCCGTCCACCTCTCCGAAAATGCCAAGTTGATTTATGGCACCATGTATCGAAGGTTTAAACGGATGCGTCCGATGTAGCAGACTTCGTCAGATTCCCCCTCTCTTGAGGGGTTTTTGATTGTGGGGACGCTCTTCCCTGCAGGCGCAAGCCCCTGCAGTTAATTACGCTACCGCATCGCGGTAACAACTTTCTCCTTCTCCAGATGATCACTTCGTGTCGTGCGTGTTTATTTTGTGTTTGGTTGCCCGTGGATTGTGTACGGAGACTGAGTTATGTCGTCGCCCGTAGGGCGTGGACTAGTCCAAATCCGTATTATCTTAGATTCAGGTTTGGGGGTTGGGTTTAAGGATACGTTAGCCTCGTTTGAGACTAAGATCGACTTAAACGTTAGTTAAGGATACGTTAGTATAGTTTTTAGACTAAGATCAACTTAACGGGATCATTTAGATTCGACAAAAGAGCAATTGGGGGCTCTGTTGTTTAGTTTAGTGACATTGCGGTCAATGGGTAGTTTAAGGACATTGCGGTCCAATGTTAGTTTTAAGACGTTGCGGTCAAGGTTAAGGACATCATAGTCCGTGGATTTAAGGACTCCACAGTCCGACGTTAGTTTTAAGACATCACGGTCAAGGTTAAGGACATCATAGTCCGTTGTTAGTTTTAAGACATTCCGGTCAAGGTTAAGGACATCATAGTCCATGAGTTTAAGGACCCCACAGTCCGGCGTTAGTTTTAAGACATTGCGGTCAAGGTTGAGGACATCATAGTCTGAGGATTTAAGGACTCCACAGTCCGGCATTAGTTTTAAGACATCTCGGTCAAGATTAAGGACCTCATAGTCCATGAGTTTAAGGACCCCACAGTCCGTATCAAATGTGTGGTCATCAGGACCGATCACCTCTTTGAAGACGTTGAGGAATTACAACGCCAAGTATCAAAGGAGTGAAGAGATGTACCTTTGAACCAAGGTAGATTAAATAGTCTTTGTCCCAATTTGGGACCGAGACCAATTAATTATGTTATGAGCCTTTTAGCCCAGTTAAGTTTGAATTGAGGACTTATGGCCATCTTGGGCTAAGTCCAATCATGTTTAGAATATTGGCCCTATGTTGGTCCATTGAAGGAGAGTCTTTGCCTCTAGAAACTTAGCCAATTGGGCTAAAACTAGAGTTAGACACTAAAGACTAACAGTGTTAAACACTGGGATCAAGATTAGCAAGTTAGTGTTAAACACTAAAAGATAATCAGTGTTAAACACTAGCAACATGGTTTTCAAATTAGTGTTAAACACTAAAGCAAATTAGTGGTAAACACTGGAGACAGAGATTCCAAGTTAGTGTTTAACACTAAGGCAAATCAGTGTTAAACACTGCAAGTAGAATTTTTCAATTTGTGTTAAACACTAAGGCAAATCAGTGTCAAACACTGGAACTAGAGTTTTCCAAGTTAGTGTCAAACACTAAGAAAATCAGTGTTAAACACTGGGAGCAAATCATCAGTTTGATGTTGGATATTGTCAGAGAAGAGATCACGTGGGAGCACGTGAGGCGTCCAAAAGGTGGGGCCAGATCCCTTTTATTTTGTTCTACAGATAAGTGTTTAACACTTTTAATTCTGAAAGCCATCACGTGTGGGCACGTGATGGGGGCTCACGCTTTGATCTGTTAGAATGTTCATTAGGGGTCACGTGGTGACACGTGAGGGTGCCCCAGAGCTTCTTTTCTTTTGCTTTTTCTTTGTGTGCTTTGGGGGTCACGTGGGGCACGTGAGGCGTTGCCTCAAAGCTCTTCTCTGTGGATTTTTACAGGGGTCACGTGGTAACACGTGACTCTGGTTCTTTACATGCATGGAGATCTTTTAAATCTCTTCATTTTATTTTGAGAATTAAATTCTCTGTAGGATTAAGAATTAAATTCTTAGGTAGGGTAAAACCCTAATTTCTTTTCTTAATGGAATTACATTCCTGTGAGTTTGAGATAATTAAGTTTTCAATTAGGGTTAAACCCTAGTTCTGTCCATTTTGAAGGAATTAAATTCGTATGATGTAGGGTTAAACCCTAACTTTATCCCAAAGGAATTAAATTCCTATAATTCTGTGAGAATTAAATTCTCAAAACTCAATTCCTCCTCTATGTTTTAGATCTGCATGGCAGGATCTCAACCCAATGAGAATTAAATTCTCAATTTATGGGGAGATGTGCACTTTGCAGATTCTCCACTAGAGAAAGAACTAAGTTCTTTTCTTTCATATAAGAGTTAAACTCTTTTGAGAATTAAATTCTCTTTTTAAGCCTCTCCTTTCTTACCTAGGGTTTTTCTTTGCAGAGAATTAAATTCTTCCTTCTGAATTTTCAAGATCCCAAGGCTCTCTCCTTTCTCTCTGTCTGTGTCTCCTATTTATAGGAGAAGGAAAAGAATCAGTCTGTTTGGTAAATCTTTCATTGAAAGATTTGATTTGTTTATTGAGAGATCTGATTTACCTTCATCATTAATCTGGACCTTTAGATTATTAGGTGAATTTTATTCACCATTGGATTTTAAATCCAAAGATATCTCTTTGTTATTTCGGTTAGATTTAGGGGGAATTCTTTCCATGTCCGAGATTTTCTATAAATTGGTGATATTTAATCACCTTTGGATTTTTTAATCCAACGGTTTCACATAATTCTTCTCCATTTTGGAAAAATTAGAATGATCTCTCCTCAGAATTTAATTCTGTTAAAGAATAAGGCTTTTAAAGCCGGTCACGTGCGGCCACGTGACCGTTGATCACGTGCGGCCACGTGACCGTTGGTCACGTGTGCGCACGTGACCCCTTGTCACGTGTAAGCACGTGACCCCTGGAATGGGATTCTCTTCTTCTGCGCTCTGTTTTCTGGCCGCTGCTTAACCATCACGTGCCATCACGTGACCACTGGTCACGTGTGAGCACGTGATGCCTCCTCTGAAGCTTCTTCATGACTTTTAATTAGAGAACAAAATATGCCCTGTGCCGCAGCTTAACCATCACGTGCCAACACGTGACCACTGGTCACGTGTGTGCACGTGGTGCCTCTTCTGGATCTTTTCCTGATTTTTAATCAGGGAACAAATGCCCCCAACAGCGTTGCTCTCACGTGTCTGCACGTGAGTGCGACGCTGCCACTTTTGTAACCGTTGGATCTGCCTTGGGAGTAAGGTAGATGAAACGTTTTCCATCCCATCCTATAAATACCCATGTCTTTTCGGAAGCGCCTCCACTTTGCTCATCTTCCTCCTTGCATACTTTTTGTTTCTGAGAATTTAATTCTCCTTTCCAGAGCTTAGTTCTCTGTTCCAAAAATTTTCCAGAGTTTAACTCTGTTGACTGATTTCTTTCCCTCAGGTAATCATCTTGAGCGAACGAAGAACTTTCATACATAAAATTCTCTGGATTTTAAATCCATAGCAAGGGTTTTTACCCTTTTTAACAAGAACCCATTCTTCCTTTAAGTTTTTCAACCGAAATATGAAACCATTTATTCTTCACCAGTAAATCTCTTTAGGGTTCACCCGATCCTTTAGGGAGATGATGATGTTGGTTGCTCTTTCCAAGAAAATGTTTCTGGGAATTTAATTCCCTTGTCTCAGTAAGGAATTTAATTCCTGTGAAGAACTCAGTTCTTCCCATGGAGGCTTCTTAGGGTTTTCTTGCCCTGGGTTGTCCTTCTGTAATCAATGAAGAAGAAGCTTGTAATAATTCTCATGACCTTTATTTCAGGTATTATGGATGCCCATATGTATGATCTTGATGAAATCATTTCCTACGGGAATATTCGTGCACTGGGCCGTAGTTAGAACCAGGAGTTCATCAATGCTCAGTGTGCTGAGATCATGAGTCGCTTCGACGAGTACAACAATCGGCTACTCCCTCGTCGCTCTTCTCTTTTGAGACTCATCGTGCTGGCGATCTGGGAGGTGCTCCCTCTTTTTTGCACCGGCGTGCCGCTCAGGGCATTGGATGCCGCCGAGGATAAGGTACATTCGGTGTACCTGATGAGCCTAATTTCGAAGAGGAGGCGAGATGACCTCATTGATCTCTTGCACCAGGCTTTTCAGCAGTCGGCCATACTTGCTGCCTATCGGAGGGTGGAGGACATTCGTGAGGACCCCGACGCATGTGACCGCGAGAGAAAACATACTCGAATGGTTCGAAATGCTTGGAGGATCTTGGACAAAGCCAAGTTTGAGTTTCTCAATCCGTGCCCCGCGTCTGAGGTGTTGCCGTTGTAATCGTTTTTCCCTTTTTTTTTATTTTGTATGAACTTTTTAAAGTATGAATGATAAATTTTATCGTGCCCTTCTGTGTTTACATGCCTTCTTCATGGGATTTCATCATTTTGTCATTATTGCTGTTGATGTGTTTGGCGTGTGAGGCACTATTTCACTTTTCAGTGTATATCAAGTGTGATGCTCACGTGCTCCGCACGTGGGGCCCTTTTGATGGTGTTGTTTAATTTTTCGTGCCATATTTTCTGTGCACAGCATTAGATGCTGAAAAGGAGCCTTGGAAATAGTTCCATCTCCTTGATTTCCAATGCCTTCCCTTTTTTGGACCTTGGAAATAGTTCCACCATGCAGGATTCTCCGTGCGCCGCTTTTAATTCCCCTCTTTATAACCTGAGGCCATGGCCTTCTTTCTTCTTCACAGAGAAATTTATTCTCAATTTAGTGCGATTTATCTTGAGGAAACAACTGGGTGCCATGGCCTGCAATCGTCCTCATGCTCGTCGGCAACCATGGGAGGTGCCCATTGAGGAGATGATCCCCAGCTTTGCCGCACGATTGGTGGATCCCCTCCTTACCGACGACGAATGCGACTCAGCGGCATATGAACTCTCGATTCGCAGGGGGTCTCCCCTCCCAATGGGCTCCCTCTGGCTCCGGATGATTCTTGCTGCCGTGCTTACCGACATCCCTCCTCACCCGGCGGAGACGACCCTGGCGATGCTTGACGCGGCTGAAGAAAAGCTTGAGGGTTTTCACGAAGCGTGCCTGATTACTCGAGCTTTGAAGGATTGCTCGATTCACCTGTTGAGCCAAATAAGAGCCCGGCGGGCTATCATGTCTGCTTTTGCGGACGAATATGGCGCCAATCGATGGGGAGCGACTCCTCGCGAGAACCGTCGCTTCGATGCGTTGGAGAAAGCAGAGAGAGAGAGATGGAGAATTTTGTTCTTTGTTTTGTTAACCCTTGTGCTACTGATCCCGTGTTTGGTGACCTTTTCCTGCTAGCATAGTATATTCACATTAGTTTTTGCATGCTTTATGTTGGATTTTTGCGTGTCCTGGGTACTCGTATGTATGTCTTGCTTGCATAAATGAGCTTTGTATTCTTCCCATGAGAACTTTCTTTAATTGCGAACATTATCATTATGTCGCGTGCACATCAGAGCTTATGTTGCGTGCACATCAGAGCTTCGGGTATCATTTCTTTTCTAATATTCATATAGTTGCGAATGCATGCTTGATAGAATACACGTCGGAAATTTTTCTTGTTGCTTCCCGTACCACGTAATGTGCGCGCGCTTTAGATCAACTATTGCCGTCGAATGGAGGCTTGTTCATACGGTCTTGAGCGTACATGTCCTATTTCAAAGGCTGCGGCTGCGAAGGCGGGCTTGCGTGGTCTGATAGAGCGATGTGCGGCGAACTTGGTGTTGTGCGAGAAGAGGCTTGGCCACAAATTCTCGGAAAGGGAGTTGGCCTCTAAGGCATTGAGTGAGCTTCAAACTGGCCTTACAGTTAAAGCTAATAAAGCGTATGAACTCTGGAGGGTACTTCAAGAGTCCATCAGAGAGGTAGTGGCTCTTGATAGAGCTGTCGTGTTCACTCGTGAAAGGGTCGAGGCTCACAAAGTCACCGAGAAAGAGCTCGAAGGCCGGCTCGCCTCGTATCAGGCCCAGCAGGCTCAGGCGGAGGTTCGTCTTCTGGCGATCCTGAATCATGAAGCTATGGCCCAGTAAAAGCAAGATGGGCTAGCAAAATTGCTAAATCGCCCGCCGGCTTGAAAAACTTGTATCTTTCCCTTTCTTTTTGTACATACTCCTGAATGAGAGTATATTCTTTTTGCTTTTTCATGAGTTGTACTTTGTATTCATTTTGGTTTATGAATAAAGACATATTTTTCTCCTCAATGGTATGTCTCCTTTTTATTGAATGTATTCTGCGGGTAGTCTTGATCTCTTTGCACGGCAGCGATGGCTTAGGACTCAGGGTTAAGATCTGCCTCCTAAGACCTTTTGAGCTTTATGAACCGTGAGGGTCTCATAGTGTCACGACCCAAAATTGGCCCGTGACGGCCTTAATACTACGCAACGCCTAAAGACGCCACGTAGTAAAAGAAAGCCAAACCCAGAAATCTAAACCATGAGAATACGGAAAAAGTTAATATAAGTTTTTGAAACATTTGAAATCGCAACCCAAATTCTTTAAAAAGGTCTACTTTCTTTCTTTAAAATTTTAGCAACACCCCCTTTTTGTAAAACGCAGCCCAAAGGCGGAAAACAAACTCATCACAAGTATACGACGCCGTAGCGAAGAAATGAAAGACAATAGAGATAAAGCTGTATAAAAAAGACATCAAATCCACAATAATACACATAACGTCCTCACCAAGTCTCTAAGTCAACAATACAATAGTAGATGGAGAGTACAAAATACAACGAATGTACAATATGAAATACATATAATCATCTAACCCACCTAAGCAAAAAGGTACTGTGAGCTGATGCGGTATCTGTAGCAAAAGATGATAGCTGGATAGCTGAATGGAGGAATAGCCTGCCTCGACTACTCTAGGGAACAAGCTGAAACACCTGTGGCACAACGGGGGTGAGTTGCCAACTCGTGAATAGTAGATAACATATGCAGGTAATCGCAGGAATGCACGTACAGCATGAATCTAAGATATGCGATTACAGTAATAACATGTCATGCAAATGCTGAAATAAGAAAAGTACAGTAGCCGGTACAATCAAAATGTGAGGCTATAGTAGCATGACAGTAATATGCAGAAACTATGCAATAAGGATATGAAAAAGTAGATATGCAACTATCATAAGGGTATACAACGGGTACTACCACTATATGAATCCGTGCATAAGGTAGATAAGGGTGTGGTATAGGATGGAATATGTCATTTTCCACGGAAACCTGACATCGTGGTAGGATCACAATCCATCAAGACACTTGCATCCCAAACATCAAATCGGCCCCCAACTGGGCTCTCACATCACATAGATCTCACATCATCTCAAGTACAATATCGAATAGCTCTCCTATATCTCGAATGTACAAATCGACCATATCTTTCATATCCACTATCCAATTTCGATGAATCACCTAATAACCCAAGTCAAATCTCAAATAATCTCTAACATCCTAAACATATATATATACAGAAATAAATATGATGGGGGCAATACACATATATTAGCGTCCCATTCCACTAATATTGGTGTAAAGGTATATATAACAACGGCTAAATCTCCTGTTATATATACAAAGGTATTAAAAGAAATATCATGAAAACAGTGTGCCAAGCATCGACACAGAAATCCTCATATATCGGGCTCCGTCAGTCCGAATCGGCCCACGGGGTCCGTCTGCGGTGTCGGCCCTCGGCCCCGGCAGTACGGATCATCCCGCATCCATCTCTCGACTCTGGCCAGTATCCTCCGGACAACTGCCAGGTCTAACCAGTCACCGGTAGGTACTCGCCCGCCTCCAGGCTCAATCGGCAAACCCATCGATCTTCTTGCCGAGGGGAACCATACCGGGCCCCACCATATACTCTCATACGGCAACCACACCTCGTATGGAGTATATAATCAGCACCGATAAAACTCATGGTGGACGCGCAAATATCATATCAAGGAAACCGGGTTGTTCAATGTATGCATAATTTCATGAACTCCCGCGGTTCCCAAATCCCGAAAACGTCATATAAAATCCAAATAAACAATGCGCAAATCCAGGAATAAATATATGCGATATATCTGAAATGCTAGCATATAAATGAGAATATGTATCTGAAACTAGATGTATGCAAAACCAATAAGGTACAGCTAAGTAACATCAGTAAAGGTAAATATGTAACTGTAACTGAATATGTGTGTAACATACGGGTGTAGCAATGTAGGTCTCTACCTATAAGAACTGATGTCGTATACCCCCCTGGGTATAAGAAAATATGAGTAAGGTATACCTGTAGATGTATCGTAAAGGGTAAGTGTACCTATCACTAATGGTACGATATTCTATAGGTATATAGGTAGGGTAATGTCATCTGTGATAAGCAATAGAATCTATAAGGGGTTGTGTGTGACATGGCAATTATTGACGGTGTGTGTAGCATACAATCCGTGCTCGTGCAACATGAACCGTCAATAATGTGTGCAGTGTCCTACGGCTGCTAGTCACAGTATAACTATATCAAGGAAATAAAGTAAAGGCGCAATTCTAACAATGACGTAGAATGTGCGATAGGTATTTGAATCCTAGTCCAGACGCATAACGCCATGCGGGCGATTCCCCTGTAGATGTTAAATCTACTCACCTACGCTCCACGCTAGGTGAATCCTACCATCTGATCCCCCTGTAGCCGTGTCCGTAGTCCCTGCCTGCAAACCTGCAAATAAGATATGGAAATCACATATAAGCCAAATATCCCGCGAAACGCGATATCGAACCAAAACGAGAAACTCGCGTCGCGAACTAAACGCGCGTGTGCACGATACGCTGAATCGTGTGTGTACGCGTCTAAAACCATCGCGACACGCCGCGATACGCTGGATCACAGAACCCACTCACGTATCGCGCGTATCGCGCAAACACAATGGACACCAAAAACGACATATAGTCCCAGATTCTCCTACAGATCAAAACTAACAAAACTAGACATGCCAAAACACTACACAACCCTGCAGACTACCCTACACAAAACCCCAACACCCCAGTCCCCCTCATGGCCGCAATTTGCGGCCAATATGAATAAATTGGCGGCCAGAGTTGGAAGTTAGGGCTTTGTGCTCTGGTGGTGTGATATAAACCTAGGTAT
Organism: Agapanthus africanus; assembly: GCA_030015575.1. NCBI lineage: Eukaryota > Viridiplantae > Streptophyta > Magnoliopsida > Asparagales > Amaryllidaceae > Agapanthus > Agapanthus africanus. The sequence continues at coordinate 483,460,471 of CM057343.1, read as the reverse complement.
CATGTCCCAGTTTGCTCAATTTTACTCTGTAAGGTCCGGGTCACAAGCAGATTACAAAAGTCACAGATATCGCTTAAAAACGACAATTTAGCACGAATCACAAACCCTATGGTATTTTAGTGCAATCTAGGGATTTCTCAGTTGAAGTGGCCCTATTAGCACTTAAATAAACTAGGGTAGCTAACACAATCAACAATTTCCCAAAATTCCACTTAAACACCATAATCTAGCACTAAATTAGCCAATTTAACACTAATCGAGCTAATTAACACACAAGCTACACAAACAAGAAATGGGGGTCGGAAAATATACCCAAGGAACCCTAAGAAGCAGGAGAAGAAGTGAGAGGAGCTGCTCCAAGTTGCTGGAGCTCTAGCTGCTACTGTTGCTGCCTGCTGCTGCTGCTGATGTCTGCTGTTGCTGCTGCTGCTGCTGATCTTGTTGTTGTTGTTGTAGATGATGATGCTGCTGCTGCTGTTGCTTCTGGTGTTGCTGCTGCTTCTGCAGGTGAGTGTGTGTGTGTGTTTGTGAGAGGAATGAGAGAAAGAAGAAAATGAGAGGAGAAATGAGAGAACAAGCCAAGACCCCCCTCTCTTTCTCTTCCCTCATAATGAGGCATGGCTCACACCATGCTTCCCATGCCCCCCTCTCTCACACAAAGTCAACCATGAACCAAAACAAAAGATTCAAAATAAAACCCTTTTTAAATTCATTTTTATTTTAAAAACAATCATGACTAATTACAACCATGACACTTAAACAAATATTAAAACTAGATTAGGGAGAAATGGTTAGTTAACCATGGTTGCTAATCATGGTTTAACCCCAAAAACAACCCTAGCTATCATGCACAAGTGTGTGCAAGCCTAACAAAATTCTAATAAAATACTCAATAAATAGGATAAAATATTTGAAACTTAGTTTGGTAAACTTTTTATTAAAAACTATATATATAAAATATAATTAGCTACAAAACACGTTCTAAGGTGTTACAATCTCCCCCCCTTAAAAGAAATTCGTCCCCGAATTTAAAAATACACCTCTACGGTACCTTCAAAGAGAAGATTAAAATCATCAAATCTCGCTCGCAACCTCCCAAGTGATTACCTCACTATATGGCTACGTCCAAGAAAAACCTTTCACAGATAGCAAGACCCTTGACCGATGTTCCTCCACCCGCTGAGCCATTAACACAATTGGCTGCTGGCGAACGAAAGATCGCGTCAAGTTAAGTGGTCTGATGCTAGATCATGTGAGGAAGGTCATGAAGGAAATTGTAAAGTATCATCATAAGAAATACGGGGTGAAAATCCAATAATCTGGGCGGAAGAGCCAAATTAAAGGCAACAAAACTAACTCGCCTATAGGATCTCAGAAGGACCTAAATCCTGGGACAAGCTTCCCAAAATCCAACACAGTCATTCATCGGAAAGTCCGTAGGAATACATGATCTGTCCCTGCGAACTCGAGTCTATGACCAACACAGTCGTCATAAGACCTCAGTTCGAAATGGACAATCCCCATCCTGACCTAACACAACTGGACTATCTCCGAAGTCTCTAGACTAGCTGGGGTCCCAAGTCCTACTTACGCGGAGTCAGAAGAATAACAGACTGGTGATCGACACGACCTAACCCCTAAGCCTAAGGGTGGCCAATTGGAGTGTCTCCTGATAACGGCTATCGAAGGAGAACCCTAACGATGGCGAGTGACGATCCCCAACTGCTGACAACGACCGAACAAACCCACCACTTAACAAAACAACTGAGTAAACTGAGTATAACCGGACGACAAGAATCCGGATGGAGTCACACCCTGAAAAACCCTGGGTAGAAACCATAACGGAATTCATGGAGATCTGCTCCTATCCCTGCTTCGGAACGGTAAAAGATTGCAATTCTCCAGCCGGACTCAGATGCTCGACCCTAGCACACAACAAGATAGACACTTGAAACGAAACTTGAAACTTCTCTCTACATCCCTATCCACCCGTAACTATCTCACAAGTCACGTCACTATTGGCGGAACTTGAATGCACCTAGAGAGTTGACAGATGTGCATGCTCTAGGGTTTCACGTCTCTACCCGATGAAACCAGGTACACAAACGCGTCCCTAACTTAGCACATCATTGTCACAAATCAAGGTCTCCGAATCATTACCCAGCCGAGAATGCTCGAGTATCACTGACGAACGAGTATCGGCGGGCAGTGTCTCGCGAAAACGTCTTAAGGAAAGGTGGTCGGGCGCGGACATGAGCAAGCTGTTCACTCCATAGAGACGAACTAAAGCTGTACTCAACGATCACACAAGAACTGTAAATCTGCAGAAGACTGTCACAACAATCAAAATCTGCTGCAGAAAGATGTATATTAAGCTCTAGTGGTCCGTGGAAAATCTGACACGACTCTCAAACCAGTAGTGTCCCCAAATCTCCAACGCAAAACCACCGCGGCCATCTCCAGATCATGAGTGGAATATCCTTCTCGTACTTCCTCCAAATGTAGGGAAGCAAAAGCGATAACTCTATAGTGTCACCTCATTACACACTCGAGCCCACTCAAGAAACATTACAGTTAAACAACAAAGTCGCCCGAACCAAAAGCAAAGAAAGAACTGATGCAGTTGTTAACAGGATCTCCAACTGCCGAAAACTCCGTACACATGCCTCAGTCCACAGAAAAGAAACCTCCATCTCGGTCAATTCAGTCGACAGTGCAGCACTACTCAAGCAATCCTGCATGAAACGGCGGTAAAAACCTGCTAAGTCCAAGAATCTGCGGATCTCCGTCCTGCACACATGTCTGGACTTAAGCTGTACGGTCACGATCTCCCTCGGAACCATACGAAACCGTCTCCCGTGACTACAAGACCTAGGAGTCAACACAAAACAAGCATGAAGAAACACTCCGAGAATTTAGCAAACTGCTGGTGCTCTCCCAGTATCTGCATAACAAATCCTCAAGTGCTTCTTCTGTTCCTCAAGACACATTAGATAGACCAGAATGTCGTAAATAACACAACAAAACTGGTCGAGGAACGGCCTGAAGAAATCTGGTTCATCACATCTATAAATGCTGCTAGGGCATTAGTGAATCCAATGACTCACCAAAAACACACAAAGCCCATAGCACGCACAAGGCGGTCTTCGGAATGCCATCACTCCGAACCTGCAATAATGATGACCTGATCCCAAGCAAACTTAGAAAAATGTCTCACGCTCTGGAGTTGATCGAAGAAATCGTCTATCGGAGGTAAGGGACACCTATCCGCACCGTAAGCCGGTTCAATTGACGATCCGTCGATACACAACCTCAAACTGTCGTCTTCCTCCTCGACGAACAGAAATCGGAGCTTCCAAAAGCGAAACACTCGGACACACAAAACTCCCCAAACCACAACTCTACAGCTGATCCTTTAGCTCCCAAGCGTCGCCGGCTCATCTGGAACAGCGTCGGAAAAACTCTCGCACGAAAGGAACCCGGTCCAACAATCACACTGTGGCTCCGGTATCACGAATGAACGCCAAGAATCCACGACATCTCCTCAGTAGCCGACTAGCGAAGAAGGCTGAATTCAAGCTGTGAAAGGCGGCACAACTATCCACCTGCACAACAAGAACTGACTTGCCGGGGAAACAACCCTGACTGTTTCCTCACGGTAGTCCACAGACGCCTAACACGTAGTTGATCAGTCCGTGCCCCAGGAGAACGTCAAATCCAACATCTCTAGAAGGATCGAAACGACAGACGAATCTCTATCTCCAAACCGATTGGCACACAACTGAAATACGCGTCGCGCAACAAAAGGATCGCCGAAAGAAGTTAAAACAACTACGACTAAACTACCCAACCACGGTACAAGCAAGAAAACAAACGAATACATCAAGAGAACATATAAAATAAAAGATACCTGAAAACTCCACATTGGACGTCTGCGCGTCCCGATGAGTAGAAGCAAACTCCTGTGTCTGCCCTCTACTCGCAGCTGGACGAACTCCTCTGGTAGACTGAGCCCTCTGAGCGAATCTTCTACGTCCACGGCTTCTCTGAATACGACTCTGACGAGGTGCTAAAGAACAATCCCTGACGAAGTGCTAAAGGCTTCCGCATCAAAAACATCCACGCGCTGACTGCTGACCATCCTGGGGATAAGAGCTGAACGACTGTCCTCGTCCTAAGCCTCTGCTACTCCCATGGCGGCCACGAAATCTGTCTCGACGACCAAACCTCTGCCTCTGGGCTGGTACGTTGGTACGAGTCCTCCACTGTCCTGGAGCTCTCTGAGCCTCTGGAATATGCGCCTCGTCAACTGGAGCTGCAACCACTGGTGCTATATAGGTGACGGACTGCTGCATGCTGATCGTAAGGGACAGCTGAGTAACAGGGATGACAACCTCCTGTCGTAGCTCCCGAACGACATCAACCAAAGAACTCATTGTCTGGCGGAAGTCCTGCATCTCTACCAAAAGTCTATCCATAGTATAGATCGTAGGCTGATCCGTCTGCACCTGTGCAACTAGAGTGCCATCCTGGTCAGTACTCGTCTCACCCGAGCCAACTCTGACCTCGGCCCTCGCTGCATCACTCTGAGTCCCCATAGTCATCGGCGGCAAGGCTATAAATAGATATAAGATTCGATGAGAATAAGGAAATCGAATCTTAAGGATAGGAATCATCAAGGAAGGAATTTCAAGCAAATTGTACTTAGGTCACTTAATGCGAAGTACCGCATCGTGGGTATGCTGCAGACATACACACACTACGTTACTTTGCTTAAGCAACCTACTCCATCATACTAAGGTCATCCTACACTCCGAAAGGTAAAACCCAACGCTCTGATACCAACTTTTTCACGACCCAAAATTGGCCCGTGACGGCCCTAATACTACGCAACGCCTAAAGACGCCACGTAGTAAAAGAAAGCCAAACCCAGAAACTAAACCATGAGAATACGGAAAAAGATAATATAAGTTTTTGAAACATTTGAAATCGCAACCCAAATTCTTTAAAAAGGTCTACTTTCTTTCTTTAAAATTTTAGCAACACCCCCTTTTTGTAAAACACAGCCCAAAGGCGGAAAACAAACCCATCACAAGTATACGACGCCGTAGCGAAGAAATGAAAGACAATAGAGATAAAGCTGTATAAAAAAGACATCAAATCCACAATAATACACATAAAGTCCTCACCAAGTCTCTAAGTCAACAATACAATAGTAGATGGAGAGTACAAAATACAACGAATGTACAATATGAAATACAGATAATCATCTAACCCACCTAAGCAAAAAGGTACTGTGAGCTGATGCGGTATCTGTAGCAAAAGATGATAGCTGGATAGCTGAATGGAGGAATAGCCTGCCTCGACTACTCTAGGGAACAACCTGAAACACCTGTGGCACAACGGGGGTGAGTTGCCAACTCGTGAATAGTAGATAACATATGCAGGTAATCGCAGGAATGCACGTACAGCATGAATCTAAGATATGCGATTACAGTAATAACATGTCATGCAAATGCTGAAATAAGAAAAGTACAGTAGCCGGTACAATCAAAATGTGAGGCTATAGTAGCATGACAGTAATATGCAGAAACTATGCAATAAGGATATGAAAATGTAGATATGCAACTATCATAAGGGTATACAATGGGTACTACCACTATATGAATCCGTGCATAAGGTAGATAAGGGTGTGGTATAGGGTGGAATATGTCATTTTCCACGGAAACCTGACATCGTGGTAGGATCACAATCCATCAAGACACTTGCATCCCAAACATCAAATCGGCCCCCAACTGGGCTCTCACATCACATAGATCTCATATCATCTCAAGTACAATATCGAATAGCTCTCCTATATCTCGAATGTACAAATCGACCATATCTTTCATATCCACTATCCAATCTCGATGAATCACCTAATAACCCAAGTCAAATCTCAAATAATCTTTAACATCCTAAACATATATATATACAGAAATAAATATGATGGGGGCAATACACATATATTAGCGTCCCATTCTACTAATATTGGTGTAAAGGTATATATAACAACGGCTAAATCCCCTGTTATATATACAAAGGTATTAAAAGAAATATCATGAAAACAGTGTGCCAAGCATCGACACAGAAATCCTCGTATATCGGGCTCCGTCAGTCCGGATCGGCCCACGGGGTCCGTCTGCGGTGTCGGCCTTCGGCCCCGGCAGTACGGATCATCCCGCATCCATCTCTCGACTCTGGCCAGTATCCTCCGGACAACTGCCAGGTCCAACCAGTCACCGATAGGTACTCGCCCGCCTCCAGGCTCAATCGGCAAACCCATCGATCTTCTTGCCGAGGGGAACCATACCGGGCCCCACCATGTACTCTCATACGGCAACCACACCTCGTATGGAGTATATAATCAGCACCGATAAAACTCATGGTGGACGCGCAAATATCATATCAAGGAAACCGGGTTGTTCAATGTATGCATAATTTCATGAACTCCCGCGGTTCCCAAATCCCGAAAACGTCATACAAAATCCAAATAAACAATGCGCAAATCCAGGAATAAATATATGCGATATATCTGAAATGCTAGCATATAAATGAGAATATGTATCTGAAACTAGATGTATGCAAAACCAATAAGGTACAGCTAAGTAACATCAGTAAAGGTAAATATGTAATTGTAACTGAATATGTGTGTAACATACGGGTGTAGCAATGTAGGTATCTACCTATAAGAACTGATGTCGTATACCCCCCTGGGTATAAGAAAATATGAGTAAGGTATACCTGTAGATGTATCGTAAAGGGTAAGTGTACCTATCACTAATGGTACGATACTCTATAGGTATATAGGTAGGGTAATGTCATCTGTGATAAGCAATAGAATCTATAAGGGGTTGTGTGTGACATGGCAATTATTGACGGTGTGTGTGTAGCATACAATCCGTGCTCGTGCAACATGAACCGTCAATAATGTGTGCAGTGTCCTACGGCTGCTAGTCACAGTATAACTATATCAAGGAAATAAAGTAAAGGCGCAATTCTAACAATGACGTAGAATGTGCGTTAGGTATTTGAATCCTAGCCCAGACGCATAACGCCATGTGGGCGATTCCCCTGTAGATGTTAAATCTACTCACCTACGCTCCACGCTAGGTGAATCCTACTATCTGCTCCCCCTGTAGCCGTGTCCGTAGTCCCTGCCTGCAAACCTGCAAATAAGATATGGAAATCACATATAAGCCAAATATCCCGCGAAACGCGATATCGAACCAAAACGAGAAACTCGCGTCGCGAACTAAACGCGCGTGTGCACGATACGCTGAATCGTGTGTGTACGCGTCTAAAACCATCGCGACACGCCGCAATACGCTGGATCACAGAACCCACTCACGTATCGCGCGTATCGCGCAAACACAACGGACACCAAAAACGACATATAGTCCCAGATTCTCCTACAGATCAAAACTAACAAAACTAGACATGCCAAAACACTACACAACCCTGCAGACTACCCTACACAAAACCCCAACACCCCAGTCCCCCTCCTGGCCGCAATTTGCGGCCAATATGAATAAATTGGCGGCCAGAGTTGGAAGTTAGGGCTTCGTGCTCTGGTGGTGTGATATAAACCTAGGTATCATGTTCCAGTTTGCTCAATTTTACTCTGTAAGGTCCGGGTCACAAGCAGATTACAAAAGTCACAGATATCGCTTAAAAACGACAATTTAGCACGAATCACAAACCCTATGGTATTTTAGTGCAATCTGGGGATTTCTCAGTTGAAGTGGCCCAATTAGCACTTAAATAAACTAGGGTAGCTAACACAATCAACAATTTCCTAAAATTCCACTTAAACACCATAATCTAGCACTAAATTAGCTAATTTAACACTAATCGAGCTAATTAACACACAAGCTACACAAACAAGAAATGGGGGTCGGAAAATATACCCAAGGAACCCTAAGAAGCAAGAGAAGAAGTGAGAGGAGCTGCTCCAAGTTGCTGGAGCTCTAGCTGCTACTGTTGCTGCCTGCTGCTGCTGCTGATGTCTGCTGCTGCTGCTGCTGCTGATCTTGTTGTTGTTGTAGATGATGATGATGATGCTGCTGTTGCTTCTGGTGTTGCTGCTGCTTCTGCAGGTGAGTGTGTGTGTGTGTTTGTGAGAGGAATGAGAGAAAGAAGAAAATGAGAGGAGAAATGAGAGAACAAGCCAAGACCCCCCTCTCTCTCTTCCCTCATAATGAGGCATGGCTTACACCATGCTTCCCATGCCCCCCCTCTCTCACACAAAGTCAACTATGAACCAAAACAAAAGATTCAAAATAAAACCCTTTTTAAATTCATTTTCATTTTTAAAACAATCATGACTAATTACAATCATGACACTTAAACAAATATTAAAACTAGATTAGGGAGAAATGGTTAGTTAACCATGGTTGCTAATCATGGTTTAACCCCAAAAACAACCCTGGCTATCATGCACAAGTGTGTGCAAGCCTAACAAAATTCTAATAAAATACTCAATAAATAGGATAAAATATTTGAAACTTAGTTTGGTAAACTTTTTATTAAAAACTATATATATAAAATATAATTAGCTACAAAACACGTTCTAAGGTGTTACACATAGAGAGTTTTTCTCCCTACAGGTCGAGAGGATCCCGTAAGTGTAAGTTCTTCTTAAGAATCGTGAGGATTCTTAAGCGGGTTTTCCCTTGGGAGTCGTAAGGATCTCTCAAGAGAATTTGCTTCCTTACGGGTCGTGAGGACCCGCAAGTGCTGGGTGCGGTCGCCCTTATCCGTATTTCACGGGGTCAGGGGTTGCTTTGGAATGTTTTTCAAGGTACCGTAGTTTAAAGACATCGCGGTCAAGGTTAAGGACCTCATAGTCCGTGGGTTTAAGGACTCCACAGTCCATGGTTAGTTTTAAGACATCACGGTCAAGGTTAAGGACATCGTAGTCTGTGGATTTAAGGACTCCACAGTCCATGGTTAGTTTTAAGACATCACGGTCAAGGTTAAGGACGTCATAGTCTATGGATTTAAGGACTCCACAGTCCGATGTTAGTTTTAAGACATCCCGGTCAAGGTTAAGGACATCATAGTCCGTGGATTTAAGGACTCCACAGTCCGATGTGTGGTCATTAGGACCCGTCACCTCTTTGAAGACGTTGAGGGATTACAATGCCAAATATCAAAGGAGTGAAGAGATGTACCCTTGAACCAAGGTAAAATCAGTCTAGAATCATGATGGTTGATTGTTCGTTTTAAGACATTACGGTCGAGGTTAAGGACATCATAGTCCGTGGATTTTAAGGACTCTACAGTCCGGTGTTTGCTCTGGATGCTTCACACGGGTTCACTGCCGTGCTTGGCGAGGACCAGGATCCGCTCTGGGTGTTTTCCGCGGGGTCAAAGAGTGACGTTATCCGCGTTCCACATGACCAGGAATTTTGCACTAGATGCTTCACACGGGTTCACTGCCGCGTTCGGCGAGGACTAGGCTCCGCTCTGGATGCTTCACACGGGTTCACTGCCGTGCTCTGCGAGGACCAGGATCCGCTCTGGACGTTTTCCACGGGGTCAAAGAGTGACGTTATCTGCGTTCCACGTGACCAGGAATTTTGCTCTGGATGCTTCCCACGGGTTCACTGCCGTGTTCTGCGAGGACCAGGCTCCGCTCTGGACGTTTTCTACGGGGTCAAAGAGTGACATTATCCGCGTTCCATGTGACCAGGAATTTTGCTCTGGATGCTTCCCACGGGTTCACTGCCGTGTTCTGCGAGGACCAGGCTCCGCTCTGGACGTTTTCCACGGGGTCAAAGAGTGACGTTATCCGCGTTCCATGTGACCAGGAATTTTGCACTAGATACTTCACACGGGTTCACTGCCGCGTTCGGCGAGGACTACGCTCCGCTCTGGACATTTTCTATAGGGTCAAAGAGTGACGTTATCCGCGTTCCACGTGACTAGGAATTTTGCACTAGATGCTTCACACGGGTTCACTGTTGTGTTAGGCGAGGACTAGGCTCCGCTCTGGATGCTTCACACGGGTTCACTGCCATGCTCTGCGAGGACCAGGATCCGCTCTGAACGTTTCCCACGGGGTCAAAGAGTGACGTTATCCGCGTTCCACGTAACCAGGAATTTTACACTAGATGCTTCACACGGGTTCACTGCCGTGTTCGGCGAGGACTAGGCTCCGCTCTGGACGTTTTCCACAGGGTCAAAGAGTGACGTTATCCGCGTTCCACGTGACCAGGAATTTTGCTCTGGATACTTCCCACGGGTTCACTGCCGTGTTCGGCGAGGACTAGGGTCCGCTCTGGATGCTTCACACGGGTTCACTGCCGTGCTCTGCGAGGACCAGGATCCGCTCTGGACGTTTCCCACGGGGTCAAAGAGTGACGTTATCCGCATTCTACGTGACCAAGAATTTTGATCTGGATGCTTCCCTCGGGTTCACTGCCGTGTTCTGCGAGGACCAGGCTCCGCTCTTGACGTTTTCCACGGGGTCAAAGAGTGACGTTATCCGCGTTCCACGTAACCAGGAATTTTTTGATTATATCCGCATTTCACGGGGTGGGGATTTGACTCTTGGTGATCTGTATATCGCCGAGCCATGGAACTGGGAGTTGCCGCTGTTCCGCTTTGCTTGATGCTGTGTCCGTTGCAACGAGACGAACGTCGAGATGGTCTCTAGGCTATCTGCGACTCATCGGGATTTGGCTTCTTCTTCTGATGAAACTGTAGGATGTTTTTCGTCACCCCATTGAGATGAGAGTACGCGCGCGCTTGTCAGGCGTACTACAGATTCCCCCTGCTTAGGATAAGCTGGGGTTTAATGATTATGGGGATTCGAATCTCCGGCAGCCGCGGACTAAGCTGCCGTTAATTACCCCCCGTCTTTGGGCGAGGGAACCTCCGATTAACGGGTTAAACTGGTCATGCGAACTCAATGTGCAGTGTACGCGTGTTTTGTTTTGGAGGGGGGTTTTAAATATATCGGGAGCCACGCAGAGTTTTTACGGGGGTCCCGCTACCCGGATAGCGGGCTGGGGGTCAAGGGGGCTAGCAGCCCCCTTGCGGGGTGCGGGGCAGCGCCCCGTTAGAAATTTTTTTCTAACAGGGACAGTGTCGCGGAGTATGTGTGTATGTACATATGTATACATATGTATATATATAAAAAAGGGGGGAAAAGACATCCAAAGGATGCGTGGGGCCAGCGCCTGGGCGCTTGAGCGCAAGCGCGCCATGTGTCGGCACGCGGGCGCTTCGCGCTCGAGCGCAGAGCGCTGGAGCGCAAGCGCGCCACGTGTCGGCACGCGGGCGCAGAGCGCTGGAGCGCAAGCGCGCCACGTGTCGGCACGCGGGCGCTTTGCGCTCGAGTGCTAGCGCACCAGCGAGGAAAATGGGGGTTTCAACTCTCGGAAATTCTCTAAAGAGAAAATAAGGTGGAGTTAAACTCCTAAGATGCTTTGGGTTAAGGAAATGGGTCCTTCTTCTTCCTTTGCTGGCCGGATCTTGGAGATAAAGAGATGTGAGATTTAAAAATCTTTTGTTTTTGAGATCTGATGGCAGATCTGAGTTCCTCTTAATGGGTTTTGTGATGGAAAACTATTTAGTTTTGAAAAAGAAAGAGTAAAACTCTTGATTTTATTCAAAAGAAAGAAGAAGGTTTTGGAACCTTGAAGAAGAAGAAAAGATCTTAGATCTGAAACTTTTTTTGGAGAGAGAAAAGTTGTTGAGATATTTCATTATCTTTGCTTTATAGGCTATACACTTTACACATAGCCCCTTGGGCTTCACAAAATGGCATTTTGCCTATCCCATGGCTCATGTGCCATTTCTTTTTGCACATAAGCCATGGGCTTTACAAAAATTTGGCTTTATGCCTATTTTTCTTACATTTATCCATAAAATAAAATAAAAGAAATGCAACAAAATTATTTATTACAAAATTTTTATCTTGGCATGGGGGGAGGCCGGCCGCTTCATGTTCGGGCTTGATCCGGGCATGGGCCCACTGGATCTGGGCTTGGGCCCACTTGGCTTGGGGTTGATTTTGACTTGGTCAACCGGGTTGTAAATTTTTACCCAAACAAATTGCCCCCCATCAATAAATACACACCACATATGTGGGTCGTGTGCATGAAATTGATGGATCCTCTTTTACTTGGAGGCGACCTGATTTGGTTCCCGCTTTTTGGGAAGCTAGCACTGCCCTTTTTACGACATGGACGGTCGTTGCTTGACATGTCTCCGAGACGGAGTGTCCGTGATAGACGTTTCCCTGGCTCGGAGTGATCTGGTTCCCGCTTTATAGGAATCCTGCGCTGCCCTTTTTACGGCATGGACGGTCAATGCTGCCCTTTTTGCGACTTGGACGGTCGATACTGCCCTTTTAGCGACTTGGACGGTCGATGTTGCCATTTTAGCAACGTGGACGGTCAATTCTTCCCTTTTTGCGACTTGGACGGTCGTTGCTGCCCTTTTAGAGACGTGGACGGTCGATGCTGCCATTTTAGCGACTTGGACGGTCGTGGCTGCCCTTTTAGCGACTTGGACGGTCGGTGCTGCCCTTTTAGCGACGTGGACGGTCGGTTCTGCCCTTTTAGCGACGTGGACGGTCGGTTCTGCCCTTTTTGTGACTTGGACGGTCGATGCTGCCCTTTTTGCGACTTGGACGGTCGGTGCTGCCATTTTAGCGACTTGGACGGTCGTGGCTACCCTTTTAGCAACTTGGACGGTCGGTGCTGCCCTTTTAGCGACGTGGACGGTCGGTGCTTCCCTTTTAGCGACGTGGACGGTCGGTTCTGCCCTTTTTGCGACTTGGACGGTCGATGCTGCCCTTTTTGCGACTTGGACGGTCGGTTCTTGATTTGACTTGCTCTGCTTCTTGCAGTGTCAGGGGTAGACTTGACTTACTACGCTTCTTGCGGTGTCGAGATTGGATTCTGACTTGCTCCGCTTTCTGCGGTGTCGGAGTGGAAGTTGACTTGTTGATTTTGATTTGGGTTGACATCAGCATCGCTATACTGGAATATGGTACCAGGAGCGAATCATCATCTGTCATTGAGAGGATTTTGGGATTGTTTTACGCCCGTGGATTGTATACGGTTTTGCAGGATGTATGATCCAGACCGTAGGGCCGGAAAAATTTTGGGATTTTGTCGGCGTCTGCATCGCTGCACTGGAATATGGTACCAGGAGCGACTCATCATTCGCCGTTGGGGTATGGGATTTGGAATTTGGTTGGCGTCTGCATCGCTGCACTGGAATATGGTACCAGGAGCGACTCATCATTCGCCATTTGGGGATTGGGGAGCGATGGCTTAGGAGACAGGTTTAGATCCCTATCGCCTAAGACTTTTCAATTTTATGGGCTGTGAGGGTCCCATAAAAGCATTTTCTCCCTACGAGTCGTAAGGATCCCGCAGGTGTATTTTCTCCATAGGAGCCGTGAGGACTCCTAAGTGTGTTTTTCCTTTATGAGTCGTAAGGATCCCACAAAGGTTTGTTCTCCTCATAAATCGTGAGGACACATGAGTGGGTCTTATCAATGGAGCATCATTCCCAAAGCGGAGACCGGCCGCGTAATTGGTGATTACGGTGGGGCATGGGTATGATGAGAATTATTTGAGCCCGTGGATTGTATACGATGGTCAATTTGGGGACCCACCGTAGGGCCAGGAGAATTTTAAGAAATCGGATTTTGGTTGGCGTCTGCATCGCTGCACTGGAATGTGGTACCAGGAGCGACTCATCATTCGCCGTTTGGGGACTTGGAATTTGGATCTTGTTTGGCATCAGCATTGCTGCACTGGAATAATGCCAGGAGCAACTCATCATTTGTCTTGGGAGGACTTGGGATTTGGGTTTTTGGTCGGCATCAGCACCGCTAACACTGAAGCGAAATGCCAGGAGCAACTCATCATTTGCCGTTGCCCGTTGGGGAAGGATGGCTTAGGAGACAGGTTTGGGCCCTATCACCTAAGACTTTACAATTTTATGAGCCGTGAGGGTCTCATAAAAGCATTTTCTCCCTACGAGTCGAGAGGATCTCGCAGGTGTATGTTCTCCTTAGGAATCGTGAGAATTCCTAAGTGTGTTGCTCCTTTGTGAGTCGTAAGGATCTCACGCAGGGGTTTTCTCCTCACAAGGTCGAGAGGACTTTGCGAGTGTATTCATCTCATTTCACGAGTTTGTGCCCTTTCGGGTTTTCACAAACTCGCCGGTAGTCCTGCTGTTTTTACTCACGGAGCCCTTTCGGGTTTTCATCCGTGCCCGTTTTGCTTGTGGACATACCTTTTTATATTTTTTTTCTTTTTATTTTCCCCTTTTTTTTCCTCTTCTTTTTTTTTCTTTCTTTTCTTTTTTTTTGCCGCTGGTGGGACTTTAAAAGTAGTCTCATCAGCAGAATTTGGGAGAGATAGGGGTCATTTACGCCCGTGGATTGTATACGGTTTTGCAGGATGTATGATCCAGACCGTAAGGCTGATGTGCTCAATTCGCCTGCGACTTAGAGTATTCACGTGTAGTATTTGTTGAGATATCGGCCATTGATGGGTGGCATGAGCCTTTCTCCCTCGGCACTTATTAGTTGGTAGGACCCTCCCTCGAATACTTTCTCGATGACGTATGGTCCTTCCCAGTTTGGCTCGAATTTTCCCTTGGCGTGTCGATTGGGGATGATCGGTCTTTTGAGGACCAACACCAATTCACCTTTCTTGAAAGCGCGGAGACGGGTTACCTTGTCATAGGTCCGTGACATTTGGGCTCGGTATAGCTCCAGATTTTGCTGCACCGCGAGCCTCTTTTCTTCGAGGGCATCGAGCTCTTCAAGTCGAAGGAACACGTTTTCCTCCTCCGTCAACTCGTGCTGAACGGCCATTCTTAAGCTTGGAACTTCGACTTCGAGGGGGAGGACCGCCTCCACTCCGAAGAGCAATGAGTATGGAGTGGACTGTGTTGGAGTACGGTGCGTGGTACCATATGCCCACAACGCCTCGTGAAGTTTGAGATTCCAGTCTCTCTTGTTGGCTGAAGCATTTTTCCTCAGGAGCTTGCATAGAGTCTTATTGAAGGCTTCGGCTAGCCCGTTGGCTCTTGGATTATAGATGAAGGAATATCTCCAGTCTATCTTGTGCTGAGTAGCGAACCTTGAGACATTGAAGCTCTTGAAAGAAGGCCCGTTGTCAGAAATGATTCTTCTTGGTGTACCGAAGCGGTATAGAATATTATGCTGGAAGAATGTCAGAATATCTTTTGTCTTGACTTCTTTCAACGGGACAGCTTCAGCCCATCTGGAGAAGTAGTCTGTCGCGGCCAGTATGAACCGGTGGCCTTTGGATGACGGAGGATCAATTGGGCCAACAATGTCGGTGCCCCAGACTTCGAAGGGCCACGACGCCACCGTAGGATGCAACGGATTGGGATGCTTGTGAATGAAATCACCATGGATTTGGCAGATCTGACAATTCTTTGCATGCTCTCCGCAATCCCGTATCATGGTGGGCCAATAATACCCAAGCCGTTTGATTTGAAGTCGCATCTTGGGGCCAGATTGGTGAGCACCGCAAATGCCCGAGTGAACATCTTTCATGACCTTTTGGGCTTCGGCCAGTGACAGACACCTGAGCCAGAGTTGGTCATATGACCTGCGGTATAACGTGTCATTTACAAATACGTATCGGAGAGCTCTTTTCTTCAGCTGAATCCTCGCAGATTTTTCTTCGGGCAGCTTGTCGTATCGGAGGTACTCTATGAAGGGTTCTCTCCAATCGGGATCGTCTTAGATGATCGAAGCTTCTTCGGCAGGACTGCTCTTCTGTTCCGCGCTTTCCTCTTCTCGTAGAGAGACTGGGGGTAGAATTTGTCGGCTCCTGACTGTGATCAGAATTTCGTCCATGTCAGGATCGGCCAGCTCCTTGGCTAAGCGAGCGAGTACGTCAGCCTTTCCATTCAACGCTCTAGGGACTCTCATTAGTTCAATGTGAGTAAACCGTTTCATGAGTTCCACCACTCGGCCTCTGTACCGAGCTAACTCAGGTTTGTATATTTTATAATCGCCGCTTACTTGGTTGACGACGAGCTGGGAGTCACCGTAAACTCGTAGCCGACGGATTTCCATTTCTATGGCGAGCTCCAAACCAGCTATCCGAGCTTCATACTCAGCTTCATTATTTGTCCGAGGCTCGGTGAGAGCGAAAGAACGCCGCAGGGTTCCCATTGATGGCGTGGTAAACACCAATCCTATCCCCGCTTTTACCTCCGGGACGCTTGATCTGCCGGAGCTCCTTATTGATGAAGCCCCATCAAAGTAGAGCTCCCAATATGGCTCGTCTTCCTCGAGGTACAACACTTGTTCGTCGGGTAACTCACAATTTAGCGGCGATCCTTCTGGTATGGGATGAGCAGCGAGAAAGTCTGCAAGAGCTTGCCCTTTTACTGCTTTCTAAGGAGTATAAACTATGTCAAACTCGAGTAGCATAACAGCCCATCTTGCCATTCTGCCGGCTAGGCTCGCTCTGGTAATCAAGTGTTTAAGCGGGTCGACCTTGGAGATCAGCATAACCCGATGAGCAAGTAGATAGTGCCTCAGCTTCTTCACAGCAAATATCAGAGCCAGGCATTGCTTCTCGATTGGGGAATAGTTGTGTTCCGCCCCGACTAGAGTTCGACTAAGGTAGTAGAGGGCATTTTCTTTTCCCTCCTCGTTATTCTGGGCAAGGAGCGCACCGAGTGACTCATCCAGCGCGGCAGTATAGAGAATCAGCGGTTTATTTGGAATGGGAGAGGCCAGCACTGGAGGGTGCAACAAGTATTGTTTGATGCTTTCGAACGCTGCTTGACACTCGGCATCCCAGATAAAAGGAGCTCCTTTCTTCATGAGCTTTGAGAAGGGCCTACATCTCCCCGACAAATTTGAGATAAACTTCCGTATATAAGCAAGCTTGCCTTGAAAAGATCTTAGCTGCGTCAGACTCTTCGGAGGGGGCATCTCCATGATGGCCTTTATCTTCGACAGGTCAACTTCGATCCCTCGATGTCGGACTATGAAGCCCAGGAATTTTCCCGATGACACGCCAAAAGCGCATTTCAGAGGATTCATCTTCAGGTCAAATTCCCTCAGTCTGGTGAGAACGGTCCTAAGATCCTGGATATGATCGGCCTTGGTTTTAGTCTTAATGACCAGATCATCAACATAACATTCGACGACTTTATGAATTAGGTCATCGAAGATATTGGTCATTGCCCTTTGATATGTAGCACCCGCGTTCTTCAATCCGAACGGCATCACCTTATAGCAATATATTCCGATCGGGGTTCGAAATGCTGTGTGCTTCTCATCCTCAGGCGACATCTTGATCTGATTGTATCCAGACGAGCCATCCATAAAGGTGAACAGCTCGTAATTTAAGGTGTCATCGACCATCATTTCCATGACCGGTAGCGGGAAGTCGTCTTTAGGACATGCCTTGTTGAGGTCCCTGAAATCGACACAAACTCGGATCTGCCCATTTTTCTTCTTCACTGGGACTATGCATGCGATCCAGTCCTCATATTTCTCTTCCCTGATGAAGCCGACATCGATGAGCTTCTTGGTTTCCTCGATGACTTTTTCTTCTAGTTCTTTTCTCATTCTTCGAGGAGCTTGTTTGACTGGCTTAGCATCAGGAGATATAGCCAGCTTATGCACAGCCACTTCAGGGGAAAGGCCTGGCATTTCTTTGTATGCCCACGCGAAGCAGTCGACGAACTCATGCAGCAGGGCAATTATCTGCGCTTTCATTTCCTCTGACAAGAGCGAGCTAATGTAGGTCGACCTTGGATTATCGGGCGTTCCTAAGTCAATCTTGGTTAGCTCGTCAAAGGTTGCTTGTCCGCCATCTTCGAGCTCTTGAGGAGCTTCTTCTGGCTCGGCTATCTCGTCATCATCATTTGATCTTTCGCTGGCCTCAACAACATGGATCATGTAGCACGCTTTGGAATCAGGTTGAATGTAGCCTATGCCCCGTCTATCTGGAATTCGTCCATCGATGAGTGCTCGGACCTGGGGCGGATACCATAGCCCTTCGTAAAACTTTGCTTCGGACTCCGTTTGATATAACCAGCATCCGCACTTCTTAAAGTATTCCCGCATCTCGGGCGCATAGTATCTGGGATTGAGGACGGCTCTTATGCCTCTCTCATAGGGAAGGCACGCGACAGAAAGATCGTCCGGGTGCACAACGGGGTTTGACCTGTAAAACAGGATGCCCTTCTGTCCATTTTTCCTCCCGGGTATGTAGAAAGTTTCCAGCTGGTCCATGGTAGAGACTGACAATGCGTCGAGCTCTTTGCACATCTGTTCCGGCACCCTTGTGATGGCCAGGGACCCTTCTACGACTTTGAAGGTCTCTCGTAGTTTCGCTTGCTGCATGGAGGGCCGATCTGCACAGCTGTTGCACGGCAGGTCCTCTTCTTCGGACTCTTCAGTGTCACTGCCAAGATGAGGGCGGACTTTGCTGCTAGATGGGCCTTCAGTAACAGATTCGTCCGTATCACTTCCGAAATGAGGGAGAGTTTTACGAAAGGACGGGCTTCCAGCGTCGGACTCATCAGTGTCGCTGCCAAAATGCGGGCGCACTTGGGTATTTTTGCTTTTGACAGTGACAGCCGGCGCAGATTTGCTTTTGAGTCTTGGGGCCGGTCTATCCTCAGTCAGTTGTGGCTTAGCATTTTGGTGGTTCATAAAGTACCGAGAATCTTCATACCGGACTTCATGCACACCGAACGGCTGGATATCTCCGTCAATGCGTCTTTATTTGCCATTTTTAGTATACTTCATGCATTGATGGAGAGTTGACGGAATGATACCGTAATCGTGGAGCCACGGCCGCCCCAAGAGAATCTTATAAGATGTGTCGGCGTCGATCACGTATATCTTAGCTTCAGTTTGCAGATCCCCAAATTTGATTGGCAAAGCTATAGACCCCAGAACTTGCTGGCAATTTTGGTTGAAGCCTTGAATGACAATCCATTCCCTTGACAGGTGTCGGACGTCCATTGACAAACTCTTCAGAGTTCGCAAGTTCATGATGTTCACTAAGGATCCCGGATCAATCAATATGCGATTAATTCGATCTCCGTCGCTGTACCCGGTCACGTAAAGCGTCCGATTATGCTCAGCCGTCCCCAGTAGCAAGTCTTCATCCTTAAATGTGACTGCGGCGGCATGCAAAGCGTGCTAGGCTTCTTTCATATTAATTTCCGCAAAGTGAGCCTGATACCGCTCGGGGTTTTGTAGAGCGTGAATGAGAACATCTCTAAGCTCCTTAGATAGGACCAAGGCGTCGTAGATGCTCAGGAGAGACGGAAGCTTCCGGAGATGTGCCAAGACATTATAGTCCACCGAGGAAGGACTTATGTTTTCATCGGCCGGTTCTCTGCCATCTTCTTCATTAGCGACTTGTTTTTCCTTCCCTTTTGGGGCGTTGCCCTGATTTTGCGGTAGAGCCCTGCCGCTTCTGAGCTGGATTTGATTGGCCTTTATGGGGAGCTCCTCGTCTTCTTCGGGAAAACAGAGCTTATCCTCGGAGTCGCTGCCAAGATGGATGGCGTAGCAGGTCACTACTGGGACCTCTTTATTGGAGTCTTCTTCTAATTCCTCCAGAATTTCAGCCGCTTGTACAGGGAAGAACTCCTTCAATTGAATCAATGTTCTTTCCTTTTGTTCATATTCTTCGAGGGAATCGATATATTTTTGAATGGTCGATCTCCCTGCAGACTCTTTTTCGCGCTGAGCTGCACTTTTCTTCTTCTTGAGCTTCTTGGATTTTGAGCCTGATGGAGCCGCATTGGCAGCTGAACTGGTAGGCTTCTTCTGCCCTTCCCATTCCGTCCTGGGTTCTTTCCAAAGCAGCTTTATCATCTTCTTCGTCTTATTAGATATGTGCGTACTCCACGGAGGCCGCGATGATTCCGTTTCATTTCTCGGGACAGCGGGGTTGGCTGTCTGCTCCCAAAAGGCTTCAACTTCTGTCTGTATAAAATTGGTGGTTGCAACTTGATTGTTCACCAACACACTTTTGGACAGCTCGATTTCTCCAGCCTTGTACTGCTTCTCGACCCAGTCTTTGAAGATATAGCAATCCTCGATCGTATGGCTCACTACTCGGTGGTACGGGCAATACAGAGGATTGTCGGTCATTTTTGCTTCTTGGGGTCTTTTCGACTCCGGCAATTGTAGGCCGTTGTTCAAGGCATCTTTAAATATCTTGCAGACCTTGTCCCTTCTGAAAGAGTAAACCTTGTTCTTTTTCTCCTCTAGGGAAGGCCCATCTCCTCCCAGCAATGGCTTTCGAGACCGGTTAGTTTTGGATTCGCCCGCCCTTCGCTTTTCTTCATTGTCGGAGGCATTGAAGACATTGGTACTGCTGGAACTCCCGCTTCTACGGTTGTCGTCCCGCTTGCTTTTCCAGGTTTTGTCTCTCTGAGAGTCCGGCGGGGACTCTTGCTTCGAGCGTTCCAGCATTTGAACTTTCTTGGTTAGCTCCTGAAATGTCTTGAGGCCCGCTGTACACAAGAATGGGACCATCCAATTGCTGAGGTTCCCAATGAGAAGGCTGACGGACTGGTCCTGCTCCAGCGGCGGTTCGCACTTGACCGTGAGATTACGCCATCGGGCGATAAAGTCAGTGTTGCTTTCATTCTTCCCCGGCTTGGTCCTCACAAGGTCGGCAATGGAGATTTTATCACTGACGCTCATGAACCTTTGCCGGAATAAGAGACTCCATTTGGGCAAAGGTAATGACGGACCCGTCTGGTATGCTCGCGTACCAGTCGAAGGCGACGCCGGTCAGGCTGTTGACAAACTGACGAAGAAGGAGCGCGTCATTGCCCCCTGTATTTCCGCACGATGCTTTGAAGTGGGCGACGTGCTGATTTGCATTCCCCGTTCCATCAAATCTTCCGAACTTAGGAATGACGTAGCCGCTTGGGAACTCAATCAGATCGTATTGCGCGGGATATGGCCGCCCACTACTGCCGATTTCTTTCTGAGCTTCAGCTTCGGCCACCAATGTTTTAACCTTGCTGGTAACCAAATCCATTATCCGATCTTGTGTTAGCGAGATAGTGCTATCTGGGGCCAAGGCGTCCCCAGAAGCGGAGTGCGGCCGGCTTTCATGCGGCTCGACCAGTCTTGGTCCCAAAGGAACAGGCATTGGCTGCCTCGGATTGTCATCACCCGGCAGATTAGTAGCGGCTTGTGCTTGATTGGGAGGTGCTCGAGCAATTTGACCCGTAAGCTGCATCACCACGTTCGTTAAGTTGTCAATCTTCGAGTAGAGCTTGGCCATCTCTTTATCTTTGCTCCTGAGCTGTTTTCGGAGCTCTTGCTCCCCAGTCCTGGGACGGAAAGTCGGCTCTTCCTCGCTGTCCGAGCTTGACTCTGCATGGACCGAGGGGTCTTTCTGCCTATCATCCTCATCGAGAGGGTTTTCTTCATCCAGCGGGGGCGGCTGTTCTTGAGCGGCGACGACCACATTCAGGCTAGATTGGGCTTGGGATGTGGTAGCCCCGTCCTTGCTTTTGCTGCGAAGGTTGTCGCTGGGGCGCCCGCCCGCCATATAGACCGTATGGATGATATATCCGGCCGTCTTTCTATCATTGGCAGCTGACTTCATGGATCGCTGTCTTGACTCCCTTGTTTCGGTAGATGGTAGTCGATTGAAGGCGGCCGGCCTAACCAGGTTCTTGAATGGTGCTAGCGCTTCTTTTCTGGATCTTCCCCGCTGCTTTCGTGCGGCACAGAGCGCCTGATAGACCCTTGAAGAGACAGTGTCATACTTTTTCTGTTGGGGCCGGGACACGTCTCTTTGTAGCACTGTTCGGACTGCTGTCTTCTTGATTCTGGCGGTCATGGTATTTTTCTGAACCCACTTCAGAGGCTCGAAGGAATTGCTGATTCTTACGTCCGACTCAGCCGTCGTCGCCGGGCAACCCTGCACTTGGAAGTTCACACGATTCCATTTGGCCGAAGCCTTAGCCCTCTTGTTGGCTCGATACCTGAGCCGCTTCTGCCTTAACTTTTCTATTCTAAGCGCCTGGCAGACTTCGGCTCTTTGGGAAGACACCGCAGACCGGGCGATGGAGGGCCTTGGAGATACCCTCGATTGTGCATTTGTTGGAGTCATCGCCTGAGCTTGTCCGCAATATTTGATGTTGCCCTTTGTACCGAAGTTCTTGCCCCCCACTGGAGCACCAGAGAATCATTCAGATACCGTCTTAAGTTTCGGTTGTGGTGCCTTGGCGATCACGACATTCGGCCTCTTACCCCTTGAGACCGGCTTGGCCACCTGTTCCGCCCGGATCTCCGCCAGATGAGCGCTTCCGGCAGGGTAGATGATGACGGAGCCGAACTGGCGGGGCGGTTCCTCCCACTGTCGACTGAGGCTTGCGGGGAGAACCAAACGAGCGTTGATCTTGACCACGTACGGAATCGGGGTAACGTTGGAAGCTGACTTCGTCTAGGGAGACATTGTCGAGGAAGGTTGACTGCTGCACGGAAAAAAACATCATTTCAGTATAGGCAATCGATATGTGTATTGATTGAGTTCGCATGAACGTTTAACCCGAAATATGGGAGGAGAGATTTGTCCCACCGGGCGTGCCAGAATCTGTAGGGTGTTTTTCGTCACCCCATTTAGATGGGAGTACGCGTGCGCTTGTCAGGCGTACTACAGATTCCCCCTGCCTAGGATAGGCTGGGGTTTAATGATTATGGGGATCCGAATCTCCCGCAGCCGCGGACTAAGCTGCCGTTAATTACCCCCCGTCTTTGGGCGAGGGAACCTCCGATTAACGGGTTAAACTGGTCATGCGAACTCAATGTGCAGTGTACGCGTGTTTTGTTTTGGAGGGGGGTTTTAAATATATCGGGAGCTACGCAGAGTTTTTACGGGGGTCCCGCTACCCGGATAGCGGGCTGGGGGTCAAGGGGGCTAGCAGCCCCCTTGCGGGGTGCG
The DNA here is from genome assembly GCA_030015575.1 of Agapanthus africanus. NCBI lineage: Eukaryota > Viridiplantae > Streptophyta > Magnoliopsida > Asparagales > Amaryllidaceae > Agapanthus > Agapanthus africanus. The sequence continues at coordinate 483,437,459 of CM057343.1, read as the reverse complement.
GGGCAGCGCCCCGTTAGAAATTTTTTTCTAATAGGGACAGTGTCGCGGAGTATGTGTGTATGTACATATGTATACATATGTATATATATAAAAAAGGGGGAAAAAGACATCCAAAGGTGGAAAAAGCGCCTGGGCGCTTGAGCGCAAGCGCGCCACGTGTCGGCACGCGGGCGCTTCGCGCTGGAGCGCAGAGTGCTGGAGCGCAAGCGCGCCACGTGTCGGCACGCAGGCGTTTTGCGCTGGAGCGCAGTGCGCTGGAGCGCAAGCGCGCCACGTGTCGGCACGTGGGCGCTTTGCGCTCGAGCGCTAGCGCACCAGCGAGGAAAAGGGGGGTTTTAACTCCCTGAAATTCTCTAAAGAGAAAATAGGGTGGAGTTAAACTCCTAAGTTGGGTTAAGGAAATGGGTCCTTCTTCTTCCTTTGCTGGCCGGATCTTGGAGATAAAGAGATGTGAGATTTAAAAATCATTTGTTTTTGAGATCTGATGGCAGATCTAAGTTCCCCTTAATGGGTTTTGTAGTGGAAAACTATTTAGTTTTGAAAAAGGAAGAGTAAAACTCTTGATTTTATTCAAAAGAAAGAAGAAGGTTTTGGAACCTTGAAGAAGAAGAAAAGATCTCAGATCTGAAACTTTTTTTGGAGAGAGAAAAGTTGTTGAGATATTTCATTATCTTTGCCTTTATAGGCTATACACTTTACACATAGCCCATTGGGCTTCACAAAATGGCATTTTGCCTATCTCATGGCTCATGTGCCATTTCTTTTTGCACATAAGCCATGAGCTTTACAAAAATTTGGCTTTATGCCTATTTTTCTTACATTTATCCATAAAATAAAATAAAAGAAATGCAACAAAATTATTTATTATAAAATTTTTATCTTGGCATGGGGGGAGGCCGGCCGCTTCATGTTCGGGCTCGACCCGGGCATGGGCCCACTGGATCTGGGCTTGGGCCCACTTGGCTTGGGGTTGACTTTGATTTTGACTTGGTCAATCGGGGTGTAAATTTTTACCCCAACAGAAACCTGGGAGAGGAAGAGTGCGATTCCTTCTTTGTTTGCGTCCCTGGATTGTATACAGGGATAGATGTAACATCACCTATAGGGCGTAAATTTCATTTTTATTTTATTTCTTTTTCCACGATGCTCTATCATTTCAGCTTTTATATCGTGAAGGTCGTGATTGCCCCATCATTTCGGCTATTTTTTCGCGGTGCCCAATCATTTCGGCTATTTATTTTACTTTTACTCGCTGCTTTTTATTGCGAGTTGCCCAATCTTTTCGGCTATTTTTTTATGCATACATTTTTACTTGCTGCTTTTTATTGCAAGTTGCCCCATCATTTCGGCTATTTCGTATGCATATGTGGCTTGCTGGCTTTTCGCTGCAAGTTTGGATTTAGGCACCGATTTTGGCATCAACACCGCCACAACTGGGATATTGCCAGGAGCGAATCATCATCTGCCTCTGTCGATATCGAACAAAGGTGGCTTAGTAGATAGGGTTAAGGGTCCTGTCGATTAAGGCTTTTGACTTCATGAGCCGTAAGGGTCCCACAAAGGTATTTCTCCCTACAAGTCGTGAGGATCTTGTAGGTGTGTTTTTTTCTTGGGAATCGTGAGGATTCCTAAGTGCATGTTCCCCCGTAAGTCGTAAGGATCTTACAAAAGGGTTTTCTCCTTATAAGTCGAGAGGACTTACAAGGGTTGTCCACTATATGAACATATCCTTAGTCACGGATGGGACTCGGTTAGGGAAATATTTATTTGCGCCCGTGGATTGTATACAAGGGTCAGTATGAACCGCTTGTAGGGCAATATCAAGGTTGTGGTGGGGTTGCTTAAGAATAGGTTCAGGTTTCTGTAACTTAAGACTTTCAAATCTTATGAGCCGTGAGGGTCCCATAAGAGAGTCTCCTTACGAGTCGTGAGGATCTCGCAAGTGTAATTTCTCCTTAGGAATCGTGAGGACTCCTAAGTGTGTTGCTTCCTTATGAGTCGTAAGGATCTCACGCGGGTGGTTTCTCCTTACAAGGTCGTAAGGACCCTGCAAGTGTTCTTTTAACGAGGTTGCGCCCTTTTGGGTTTTCACAAACACTCGCCGGTAGCCTTGCTGTTTTTACTCACGGAGCCCTTTCGGGTTTTCATCCGTGCCCATTTCGCTTATGGACATACCGTTTTTATTTTTTTATTATTTTTATTATTATTTTTTTATATATATTTCTTGTATCGGCTTTAAGATGCTGCAATCCACCGTAGTTTATCGACATCTCGGTCAACAGCTAGTTTTAGGACATAGTGGTCCATTGTTAGTTTAAGGACGTTTCGGTCCGTTATTAGTTTAAGGACGTTTCAGTCCGTCGTTAGTTTAAGGACATTTCGGTCCGTTTTTGAAGAAGGCCGGTTACTACTCATAGAGTTCGGGCTTAGGAAGATAGCGAGCGGACATAGTCGTCGTCATCTATCGTTAACCTAGGCCTTGACCTATTAAGTGTAGTATTTCTTCAGGAAGCGACCGTTTATTGGCCTGAAAGGTCTTTCACCGTGCATATCCATGAGTAGATATGCCCCACCTTGGTAGACCTTGTCTATGATGTACGGGCCTTCATAATTCGGCTCGAATTTTTCTCGCTTGGCGCGATTGGGGATCATAGGTCTTTTGACCACTAACACGAGTTCGCCTTGGCGGAATGTCCTCGGCCTGGTCAATCTTTCATATGAGTGCGTCATCTTTGCTTTATAAGCCTCCAGATTTTGTTGCACTATGAGCCGGGTCTCATCAAGGGCATCAAGCTCCTCAAGCTGAAGGTGAGCATTTTCTTTGTCCGTCAGCTCGTAGTGAACTGCCACTCGTAGAGAGGGTAACTCTATCTCGAGGGGGAGTACCGCTTCTGTACCGAATACCAGCGCGTATGGCGTTGTGTTCGTGGCCGTTTTGAACGTAGTTCGATACGCCCAGAGAGCTTCTTACAGTCTCTCATGCCAGTCCTTCTTGTTTTGGGACACCGTCTTTTTCACAATCTTCGTCAAGGTTTTGTTGAAAGCCTCGGCTAGACCGTTAGCTCGGGGATTATACACTGAGGAATATCTCTAGTCTATGTTGTGTTGTTGCGTGAAGCGGCTGATCTTGTGGCTTCTGTAGGCTGGCCCATTATCGGAGATGATCCGTCTTGGCGTTCCAAACCGATAAATGACGTGTGTCTTGAAGAAATGGAGGATATTCTCCGTCTTCACTTCCCTCAATGGTACTGCTTCGGCCCATTTGGAGAAGTAATCAGTGGTCGCTAGGATGAAACGATGTCCCCTGGACGATGCTGGTTCGATAGGGCCGACTATGTCAATTCCCCACATCTCGAATGGCCAGCTAGCCACCGTCGGATGTAGTGGATTTGGATGCTGATGGATGAAGTCCCCATGGATCTGGCACGAGTGGCATTGCTTCGCATATTCGAGACAGTCCTGAGTCATCGTGGGCCAATAGTAGCCCATCCGTTTAATCTTCAACTTCATCTTCGGGCCCGCTTGGTGAGAACCGCAGAGTCCGTCATGAACTTCCTGAACGACTCTTTTCGCTTCGTCAGGTCCTAAGCATCTCAACCACAGAGAATCAAACGACCTCTTGGACAGAGTATTATTGACGAAGGTGAAGGACAGAGCTCGTTTCATGAGCTGATGTCTTGAGGACGCATCTTCGGGCGTTCGACGGTACTTGAAGTAATTTATAAAGACTTCTCTCCAATCCTCGGCCTTTTCCCGGTCTTTTATTTGCAGGGTCGTCTGCTCAGTTGCTCCCTTTTCTTCGGATGTTTCCGTAGATATTTCTGCTGGGGCAAGCACCCGACGGCTTTGTACTACAATTCTGACGTCATCGGGATTCTCGTCAGCCAGTTCTTTAGCGAGCTTGGCTAATGCGTCCGCTTTGCTGTTTTCCGCTCGCGGTATGTTTTCCAAAGTGTAGGAAGGAATTTGGGTCAACAATTGTTGCACCTTTTCGCCGTACTTCACCAACTCTGGTTTGCACGTTTGGTAGTCGCCATTTACTTGACTAACGACTAGTTGGGAGTCTCCGTATATGAGGAGGCTTTCAATTCCCATGTCGATGGCGATCTCAAGGCCTGCTATCAAAGCTTCATATTCAGCTTCATTGTTCGTCTTCGGCTCTGTCAAGGAGAAAGCAAAGCGCATTATCCCTCCTTGTGGAGTTACGAAGATGAGGCCTACCCCCGATTCGATTATAGGGGTACTTTGTTTGCGCTTCTTCATGGAAGATGCTCCATCAAAATAAAGCTCCCATCGGGTATCACTCCCATCGATCGCGTCAAACGCATGTTCGTCTGGTAGTTCGCAATTCAGAGGGGAATCGGCAGGTATCGGATGCTCAGCGAGGAAGTCGGAGATGGCCTGGCCTTTTACTGCCTTGAGAGGTTGATAGATTATCGAGAACTCTATCAAGAGGAGGGCCCATTTAGCGAGTCTCCCTGTCAATATGGCCTTTGATATCAGATATTTGAGGGGGTCCACCTTTGATATAAGACGGACTTCATGCGCCAATGCATAGTGCCTGAGTTTTGTTATCGCGAAGATCAACGCCAGGCAGTGTTTTTCGATGGGGGAGTAATTGCTTTCTGCCCCCAGGAGAACTCGACTCAAGTAATAGAGAGCTCTTTCTTTTCCTTGGTCATTCTCTTGTGCCCATAATGCACCTAAGGAACCTTCAAGGGCAGTTGTATAAAGAATAAGAGATTTTCCCTTGACTGGAGCAGCTAACACTGGCGGGTTCTGCAGGTACTGCTTGATCTCGTCCAGTGTGCCTTGGCATTTGTGGTCCCAGACGAACGGGGTTCCCTTCTTCATCAGGTGACTGTAAGGGCAACACTTGCCTGAGAGATTGGCTATGAATCGCCGGATGTACGCGAGCTTTCCTTGGAGAGACCGCAATTGTTTGAGAGTCCTTGGCAGTGGCGTTTCCATGATCGCCTTGATCTTTGACGGGTCTATCTCAATGCCTCGGTGCCGGACAATGAATCCTAAGAATTTGCCTGAGGACACCCCGAACGCGCATTTGAGGGGGTTCATCTTCAAGTTGTACTGCCGAAGGCGTTGAAATACAGTCTTCAAATGCTCAAGATGTTCCTTGTATGATTTGCTTTTAACCACGAGGTCGTCGATATAGCATTCGACGATTTCATGTATAAGGTTATCGAAGATCTTTGTCATGGCCCTTTGATAGGTGGCACCGGCGTTCTTTAGACCGAAGGGCATCACCTTGTAGCAGAATATTCCCAGAGGGGTCCGGAAAGCGGTGTGCTTTTGGTCTTCGGGATGCATCTTTATCTGATTATACCCTGATGAGCCGTCCATGAAAGAGAAAACCTCGTGAGTGGATGTGTTGTCTATCATCAGTTCGGTGACCAGCACTGGGCGGGCAGGCTTTATTGAGATCCCGGAAGTCTACGCAGATGCGCACTGTCCCATTCTTCTTCATCACTGGGACGATGTTGGCGATCCAATCCGGGTACTGAACTTCTTAGATAAACCCAGAGTCGATCAGCTTCTTGACTTTGGCGTTGATGCTCATCTCAAGCTCAAGCCGCATTCTTCTCGGCGCCTGTTTAACTGGCTTGATGTCCGGGGATATTGCCAATTTATGGACAGCTATTTCTGGATCTAGTCCTGGCATTTCGGAATAGTTCCACGTGAAGCAATCTCTATACTGCATAAGCACGTCTTTTAGCGCAGCTGCCCTTTCTTCAGATAGCGATTCGCTGACAAATGTCGGCCGCGGGTCGTTCGCTGTCCCCAACTCAATTCTCTTAAGGTTATCTGCAGTAGTGTGTATTCCATCCTCCAACTCTTTCGGTGCTGGTGGAAATTCCGAGATGACCTCGTCGTTGCTGTTTTCGAAGCACCAGGGAAGGTCATCCATATTCTCGGGCTCTCCTTTTGATATTGTTATCATATGACAAGCACGAGCTTGCTTCAAAGACCGATGTGGATCTGGTTTTGCCCTTGTGGCTTTGGGTTCGTGTTTTTGTGGCGGCGTTACCCTCCAGCTGCTGGATAGAGCAAACTTGCCGAGCTGATATTGGTCTTCGACTCAGTTCTTGAAGGTGAATCAGTCTTCGATAGGGTGTCCTATAGCTCGGTGATAAGAGCAGTAGCCCGGATGAGAGACCTCATTCGCTTGCTCAGGGTGCTTAGACTCCGGCAATATGATCATTCGATGTTTTAAAGCGAGATCAAGTATCTTCTCCGTCTTGTCTCGAGGAAAGGAGTATGCTCGACTCATCTTCTTCATGAGGGATAAATCCGGACCGCCTAATTCCCGATTACGTGACTTTCCAGTCTCGCTTTGTCGTTGTCGAATGCCTTTTCCGCTCCTTGACTTATTTCTGCCTCTGCATCGGGCCTTTTGCACGGCAGGTTGACAGGGAGGAGCATCTTCGACTTTTGCAGCCTGTTGAAGAAAACGTTACGTCTTGGCTTTCTCGTAGATGGCCATTTCGCGATTGTGGTCGTCCCGAGATTTTTGACCCGCTTTCCTGATAAGCTTGTCCATTCTTTCTTCAAATGACGGACTCGGCATTTTGATTGCGAGATCTCATTTCGACACGGGGTCGGCGCTTTCCGATAGGGCGTCCCCTTCTTCATCGAAGTTATATATGGCGTAGCTACTATGGACTCGTTCCCGTTTCCCGGATCTCACGTACCCAAGCCCAAGCATTTCCATTCGCCCGTTGGGCAATTTGCGCTGAGTCCCAGGGACATCCCAAATCCTGTTATAGAATCGAGCTTGTCGAATGGTCTGTTTTAAGGGTACCCCTTGGCGCTTCAATAGCCTTTTCAATCCGTTTGTGTAATATCTGGGCAAACGGATGGGTTGAAGCTTGTCAAGTGTGGAATCCGCGCCATGCCAGATCTCTTTCTGCACTCTTGTTTCCGAGGATTGATAGAATAGGATCGCCTTTTCGCCTGGGAGGGACGTAAAGCGTCTGCAGGTCTCGCACATTGTAAGCTTCAAGTGCGTCAAGATCTTTGTAGTGCTCCCGTGGAATCATGGTAATTTGCAAACTCTGATCACCACCAGGGAATTCTCGTACCGACGGTCGACTGGAGAATACAGCATTCACCTCATCTTCCGAGTCGCTTCCGAAGATCAACATGGGGGCGGACGGTCCCGAGTTGTTGCGTCGAGACGGCCCAGCGTAAACTATCTCTTCTTCGTCTTCAGTATCACTCCCGAAAACAGGGATGGTGGCGGCAGCTTTGTTCTCCGGTTTGCAACACCTTTTTGTATCCTCGAAATCTGGCAGAAAGTACTTTGCATCTTCGTACTTGCGGATTTCGTTCACGGAGAATGGGTTCAGCTCACCTGTTACGGTATACTCGAGACCATCCTTAAAATACTTCATGCACTGATGTTGCGTAGAAGGGATGATGTTGTACTCGTGTAACCAAGGACGACCGAGCAAAGCATTGTAGCAGGTCTTGGCGTCAATGACGTGAAACTTAATATCTGTGACGAGCAGTCCGAAGCGTAATGTTAGTATTACAGATCCGAGAGTCTGTGACGACTGGGAGTCAAAACCGGAGATGGTAATTTTATCACGAGCGAGGTGCTGAACGCTCATGCAGATTTCCTTCAAAACCCGAACATTAAGGAGATTGACGGAGGACCCATTATCCACCAGGATTTTGCCTATTTTGATATTGTGGCAGTATCCAGAGACATATAGGGGAGGTTGTGGTCGCACGTCCCTAGGAGAAGGTCTTCTTCACCGAAAGTGATATCGGCCGTGTGTACTTCTTCCAGTTCATCCTTCATCCTTTTTTCGGCGAGGAAGGCTTGGAATTGTTCGGGCTCTTGTAGCGCCTTGATTAATGAATCTCTCGCTTCCTTTGACAACAGGAGGGCGTCGAGAATGCTGAGCTGTGAAGGTAGCTTCCTCAGGTGCGCTAGGATGTTGTAGTCCACCTTACTCTTCTTAAGCGGGTCCTTGGCAGTTAGCTCTTTCATGACTTGGTCGTCTAAGGCGATATCCTCGGCGACCTTTCCCTTTCCCTTATCTTTCCTAGTTGCAGGTCCGAGATTCTTTTCCGGGAGCGTGCGATTGCACAGCTGAATGTTCCCGCAGGCCTCCGGTTCTTCCTCTCTCCCCAAGACGGATTCTTTAAAGAGGGGGCCCAGAGCCATTTCCTCATCAGAGTCACTCCCAAAGGTGAGAACTTGTGATCCTCCGGCGTTGACCGTGTAACAGTTGCCGGTAGTTCTTTTGTGCCCTTCGGTCGTACTTCTTGCTCCTGACAAGTTCTGCATTTCATTCGCTTGAAATGTTGCCGGTGAGCAACATATCCCTGCCACCATATCTTAAAAGCGTCGCATTCCTCAGTGGGGTGTGAAATCTTCCGATGATATGAGCAGTAATTAGGGTGCCTCTCCGCCCCATCGAGAGTGTTTTCTTCCGATGGTGGTAGCTTCATTCCCATTGACATGGCTTTGGCAAACCTTTTTCTCGTCTTGAATATGTTTTTATCCGCATCGGATGTCTTTTGACCTGGCGGGGGTGCTTCGACTCTTTTGTTTAGACGCCTACGTTTGGCTCCTTCCGATGCAGCCATCTCACGCTCCCGATCGGCTTTACATTTCAAACGAATCTTGTCTAGAGAGGCGTCGATCATTTCATCTGTCGGCTACACAAGTTCTGGTTCAGGCTGTGCCCCCGGTTTCTCAGTGCCAGGAGTTTTTTCATCGTGCGTAAATGAGTGGGAGATCACATGACAACTCGCCACATATCTCTCGGATTCATCCGACGATCTTTCTCCATTATCTTCCTGCTGAAAGACGTGGTTGAGAAACTCTTGGAGTGTGATGGGAGTCCGCGCCTTTTGATTGTACTCCTCCAGCGCGTCAATCTGCTTCTGCAAGTCCGTGCGCTTGTCTCCAGGCTTCACGGGCTTCTTGAATTTCTTCTACTTTTTCTTTGAAGATTTTGACGGTTGGGTGTGAGTACTTGGGCCGTCACCCCCGATCTTTGTAGTTGGGCGCGGCTTCATCATCCCTTCAATGACTTGCGGTTCAAGCGAGTTCCTCCATTCTACCGCCGGGCATGTCTGGAGCTCATTCAGCATTCCTTTGGTTTTTGCTGAAAGCACTATTTCCCATGGAGCTTCTTCAATGAAAGAGCAAGTTGCCCTCGGTGCGTCCGTCTTCTTAGGAGTGTGTGGTTGTGGCGGGTTCACCTTCCACTTTTCGGACAGCGCAAATTTGCCCTCACTGGGTTGCGGCGGTCGCCTTGGATTTGGCAAGTCGATAAGCCTATTGCGTACCGCCAGCTCGAATAGCCTCCTCGTCTTATCCTGCGGGAATGAGTAGGGGCGCTTTATTTTCTCATTATAATACCGCCGTCTTTCTTCCAGTTGATCTACCGGCTTTGGGGCACTGGGTTGTTGCTGAGCGTTCGCAACGAAGGTTGCCTTCCCTTTTCCCTTGTCATTCCGAGGTTCCGGCTTTGGAGGAGACGGTCTGTGACCCATCTGGTCCATCTGAGCCATCTTGTCGATCAAAGCCTGGAACGTGGTTGGCTTAAAGAATATCATGAACTGTGAGATGGTTGCATGAGGATCCAGGGCACCCACGAACATGCCCACCGCGGGCGCTTCCTCAATGCGTTGTTCGCATTTCGACCACAAGTTTCGCCAGCGTATAGCGTACTGGACCCACGTCTCGCCCAGTTTCACCCTGGCATTAATCAACGCCGTTATCGGAGTGCGTTCGCTGGCGCTTACGAAACGCTGGGTAAACAGCAGCTCCATCTCCGCAAATGTCTTAATAGAATCGTTTGGGAGCTCGGAGTACCACTCGAATGCTGTATCCGATAAGCTACCGACGAACTGGCGAAGCAACAATTTATCGTCACCGCCGGTGTTACCACAAAGGGCCCTGAACTGGGCAACATGCTGGTGGGGATTGCCTGTCCCCTTATACACATGGAATTTCGGTATTGTATAGCCTGGTGGGTATTTGATCTGGTCGTACCATCTTGGATATGGTCGCCCCGTTTTTACGACTTGACCAGCTGCCTCAGTTGCCTGATGGACCCGTATCTGCTGAGCTATATATTCGTCCAAGTCAGCTTTGGAGATTGTCTCCTCCTTGGCTGTTGACAGAGCCGGTGGAGGATTTGACGTTTCTCCCCTGTCGTCTTCAAGGACGATCGGAGGATCTTCAGCAGGAGGATCTTGTTGGATCATCATTCCCACCATGTCCTGGAACAGGAGGGCCATTTGCTTTATATTGGCAGCTTGTTCAGCAGCCTCTTTATCCTTCTTTTCCAATATCCGGCGAAGGAATTCAGCGTCAGTTTCTTGCTCCTGGCGTTCATCCGAGGACGCTTCGGGGCTTTCTTTTGGCCCAGTGAGTGCGGCCATCACGTTCATCATTTCTTGGAGCTTCTGCTACTGCTCCTGAGATTTAGTCACCGATCGCGTAAGCGGTCTATGACCTGTAGATGCACGGCTGTCTTCCTTCCCTGATGCCATATATACAGTATGGACTACACTGCCCCCGGACTTAGGGCGTTTGGGCCTGTCGCTTTTGGCATTTGCTGCAGGCGTAGGGATTTTCTCCGGCCTCCTTTTCTTATGGGCCGTCGAAGTTGAGGGGGCCGTTGCAGCGGGCACCCTGGCGGTTGTCGTCCTTTGCTGTTTGTCCGGACGGTTCTTTTCTTTTTGTACTTTTGCCTTTTTCTGTTGGCGAGAGTGATCTTGGTCGATTACGGAGTCTTGAACCTGTCGCCAGACTTTGTAAATTTTGGAAGAAAGCCGCTGAGGGGGCTGCTCCGGCTTTGTTTCTGTAACATTCTCCACGGGTGGAGGAGATCTTTTCAGTACGGCGGTGGGTGAATTCCTACGTACCCTGTTAAGCAGCTCGAAGCTGTTCCCAGTTGGAACAGCAGCATTGACTTCCACCGTTGCGGCTGGTGGAGTTAGCCCAGAGGGGGAGTTGCCCCCAACCTTCCGTACTCGGCGCCAATGACGACGGCGAGCATGTCGCGCAGATGGTGTTGGTCCGGTGATGGGGATGGTTTCGTTTTGCCCCCTGTCTGGATGAGGCGCCGCTGGTGTCAGCCTTTTGAAGACTGATGTTGTCTTTTGAGTGATGATGTTCAATCTGTCAAAGACAGATCCTCGAGTAGGAGCAGGAGCCGGAATGGTCAACCTAGAAAAGACCGACTCTTTAACAGGAGAAGCCGCCTTGACGACTTCTGGAGCAGGGGGGTGTCTTCCTCGGGACGGCTATTTCAGGGTTCATGGGCTTCTTGGCGGGCACATTAGGGTTCTGGCTCAGCCTGGCAAAGACAGAGGCTGCCGGTTTGATATTGGACGTCCCGTTGAAATGAGCCGTTATAGCAGTGAGCCGATCGAAGACCGACTTCTTGTTCACTTCCGGTGTGGGCACTGGCATAGTGAAGCTTGCAGGTGGGAGCATGGTCCCGAAAAACAGACCGGTGGTGGCCTGAGCCACCTGTTCCACAGGCATGGCGAGGATGGAGGCCGCTTGAGGCCCATAGTCTACACCTCCAGGTGAGGCGGAGCGTCTTTTGCACTTGCATTTCGAGCAGCTCGAGCAGTTGGATGCCATTGATGCTTGATTTCTGCGCCAGGCAAAAGTCCAAATCTTAGTAACTTGAAACCCAAAGGCAACCATTAACAAACCGCGATTCGTTCGCGAAGACGACACACGAAGTGTGGAGTGGAAAGAGGAAAAGGTCCCACCGGGCGTGCCAGAATCTGTTCCCCTCCGAATCACGGAGACGCGATAAACGTCTTGCTTGAAATTCGGGGCAGATGCTAATTGGTGCTATCCGTCCACCTCTCCGAAAATACCAAGTTGATTTATGGCACCATGTATCGAAGGTTTAAACGGATGCGTCCGATGTAGCAGACTTCGTCAGATTCCCCCTCGCTTGAGGGGTTTTTGATTGTGGGGACGCTCTTCCCTGCAGGCGCAAGCCCCTGCAGTTAATTACGCTACCGCATCGCGGTAACAACTTTCTCCTTCTCCAGATGATCACTTCGTGTCGTGCGTGTTTATTTTGTGTTTGGTTGCCCGTAGGGTATGGACTAGTCCAAATCCGTATTATCTTAGATTCGGGTTTGGGGGTTGGGTTTAAGGATACGTTAGTCTCGTTTGAGACTAAGATCGACTTAAACGTTAGTTAAGGATACGTTAGTCTAGTTTTTAGACTAAGATCAACTTAACGGGATCATTTAGATCCGACAAAAGAGCAATTGGGGGGCTCTGTTGTTTAGTTTAGTGATATTGCGGTCAATGGGTAGTTTAAGGACATTGCGGTCCAATGTTAGTTTTAAGACGTTGCGGTCAAGGTTAAGGACATCATAGTCCGTGGATTTAAGGACTCCACAGTCCGGCGTTAGTTTTAAGACATCACGGTCAAGGTTAAGGACATCATAGTCCGTTATTAGTTTTAAGACATTCCGGTCAAGGTTAAGGACATCATAGTCCATGAGTTTAAGGACCCCACAGTCCGGCGTTAGTTTTAAGACATCACGGTCAAGGTTAAGGACATCATAGTCCGAGGATTTAAGGACTCCACAGTCCGGCATTAGTTTTAAGACATCTCGGTCAAGGTTAAGGACCTCATAGTCCATGAGTTTAAGGACCCCACAGTCCGTATCAAATGTGTGGTCATCAGGACCCGTCACCTCTTTGAAGATGTTGAGAAATTACAACGCCAAGTATCAAAGAAGTGAAGAGATGTACCCTTGAACCAAAGTAGATTAAATAGTCTTTGTCCTAATTTGGGACCGAGACCAATTAATTATGTTATGAGCCTTTTAGCCCAGTTAAGTTTGAATTGAGGACTTATGGCCATCTTGGGCTAAGTCCAATCATGTTTAGAATATTGGCCCTCTGTTGGTCCATTGAAGGAGAGGCTTTGCCTCTAGAAACTTAGCCAATTGGGCTAAAGCTAGAGTTAGACACTAAAGACTAACAGTGTTAAACACTGGGATCAAGATTAGCAAGTTAGTGTTAAACACTAAAAGATAATCAGTGTTAAACATTAGCAACAGGGCTTTCAAATTAGTGTTAAATACTAAAGCAAATCAGTGGTAAACACTGGAGACAGAGATTCCAAGTTAGTGTTTAATACTAAGGCAAATCAGTGTTAAACACTGCAAGTAGAATTTTTCAATCAGTGTCAAACACTAAGGCAAATCAGTGTCAAACACTAAGAAAATCCGTGTTAAACACTGGGAGAAAATCATCAGTTTGATGTTGGATATTGTCAGAGAAGAGATCATGTGGGAGCACTTGAGGCGTCCAAAAGGTGGGGCCAGATCCCCTTTATTTTGTTTTACAGATAAGTGTTTAACACTTTTAATTCTGAAAGCCATCACGTGTGGGCACGTGATGGGGGCTCACGCTTTGATCTGTTAGAATGTTCATTAGGGGTCACGTGGTGACACGTGAGGGTGCCCCAGAGCTTCTTTTCTTTTTCTTTTTCTTTGTGTGCTTTGGGGGTCACGTGGGGCACGGAGGCGTTGCCTCAAAGTTCTTCTCTGTGGATTTTTACAGGGGTCACGTGGTAACACGTGATTCTGGTTCTTTGCATGCATGGAGATCTTTTAAGCCTCTTCATTTTATTTTGAGAATTAAATTCTCTATAGGATTAAGAATTAAATTCTTAGGTAGGATAAAACCCTAATTTCTTTTCTTAATGGAATTACATTCCTGTGAGTTTGAGATAATTAAGTTCTCAATTAGGATTAAACCCTAGTTCTGTCCATTTTGAAGGAATTAAATTCCTATGATGTAGGGTTAAACCCTAACTTTATCCCAAAGGAATTGAATTCCTATAATTCTGTGAGAATTAAATTCTCAAAACTCAATTCCTCCTCTATGTTTTAGATCTGCATGGCAGGATCTCAACCCAATGAGAATTAAATTCTCAATTCATGGGGAGATGTGCACTTTGCAGATCCTCCACTAGAGAAAGAACTAAGTTCTTTTCTTTCATATAAGAGTTAAACTCTTTTGAGAATTAAATTCTCTTTTTAAGCCTCTCCTTTCTTACCTAGGGTTTTTCTTTGCAGAGAATTAAATTCTTCTTTCTGAATTTTCAAGATCCCAAGGCTCTCTCCTTTCTCTCTGTATGTGTCTCCTATTTATAGAAGAAGGAAAAGAATCAATCTGTTTGGTAAATCTTTCATTGAAAGATTTGATTTGTTTATTGAGAGATCTGATTTACCTTCATCATTAATCTGGGCCTTTAGATTATTAGGTGAATTTTATTTTCCATTGGATTTTAAATCCAAAGATATCTCTTTGTTATTTCGGTTAGATTTAGGGGGAATTCTTTCCATGTCCGAGATTTTTCTATAAATTGGTGATATTTAATCACCTTTTGATTTTTTAATCCAACGGTTTCACATAATTCTTCTCCATTTTGGAAAAATTAGAATGATCTCTCCTCAGAATTTAATTCTGTTAAAGAATAAGGCTTTTAAAGCCGGTCACGTGTGGCCACGTGACCGTTGGTCACGTGTGCGCATGTGACCTCTGGTCACGTGTAAGCACGTGACCCCTGGAATGGGATTCTCTTCTTCTGCGCTCTATTTTCTGGCCGTTGCTTAACCATCACGTGCCATCACGTGACCACTGGTCACGTATGAGCACGTGATGCCTCCTCTGAAGCTTCTTCATGACTTTTAATTAGAGAACAAAATATGCCCTGTGCCGCAGCTTAACCATCACGTGCCAACACGTGACCACTGGTCACGTGTGTGCACGTGGTGCCTCTTCTGGATCTTTTCCTGATTTTTAATCAGGGAACACCTAGAAATTGCTCCACCTGGGGTAAAACCCGTTGGATGCAAATGGATTTACAAGAAGAAACTTGGTGTAAATGGGCAGGTGGAAACCTATAAGGCTAGACTCGTTGTAAAAGGTTTTCGTTAAAGTCTAGGAGTGGACTATGACGAGACATTTTCTCCAGTAGCTATGCTCAAATCCATTAGGATCCTGCTTGCCATTGCTTCCTTCCATGACTATGAGATCTGGCAAATGGACGTAAAAACGGCTTTTCTAAACGGAAGTTTAGAAGAGTGCGTTTATATGGATCAGCCAGAAGGTTTTGTAGACAGTGAGAGCAGCGGGAAGGTGTGTAAGTTGCTCAAATCCATTTATGGATTGAAGCAAGCATCGCGGAGCTGGAACATCTGTTTTGATGAGACAGTCAAGGACTTTGACTTCATCAAGAACGAAGATGAGCCATGTATTTATAAGAAGATTGTAGGACGAACTGTCGTGTTCCTAGTCTTGTACGTGGACGACATTCTTTTGATAGGAAATGACATTCCTATGCTACAGTCGGTCAAGCTATTCTTATCACAAAGGTTCTCTAGGAAAGACCTAGGTGATGCCTCGTACATTCTGGGGATCAAGATCTACAGAGATTGATCCAAGAGATTACTGGGACTTTTGTAGTCCAGGTACATAGAGACCGTACTAAAGAGATTTAGTATGGAAGATTCCAAGCGCGGTAACATACCCGCATTGCACGGAATCACCTTCTCCAAGAAGATGTCTCCCAAGACTGACAAGGAGAGGGTTCGCATGAGCACTATACCCTACGCTTCGGCGGTAGGATCTATAATGTATGCGATGCTATGTATAAGGCAAGATGTAGCTTACGCGCTAAGCGTGGTGAGCCGGTATCAGTCAGACCCAGGTGAGGACCACTGGACAGCAGTAAAGAACATTCTCAAGTACCTGAGAAGGACTAAGGAGATGTTTCTGATTTACAGTAATGGAGACCTCAGGGTCGAGTCCTTTACCGACTCAAGCTTCCAGAGTGACAAGGATGACAGCAAGTCTGTCTCGGGTTTTGTGTTTACCCTCAACGGAGGGGCGGTATGTTGGAAGAGTTCCAAACAGGATACCGTCGCAGACTCGACGATGGAGGCTGAATACATTGCTGCGAGCGATGTCGCAAAAGAGGCGGTCTGGATAAAGAAGTTCATAGCTGAACTTCAGGTGGTTCCGTCCATTGTTGATCCTATACCAGTGTATTGTGATAACAATGGGGCTATAGCTTTAGCGAAGGAACCACGGTCCCATCAGAAATCCAGGCACATCTTAAGGCGGTATCACCTGATCAGGAAGATCGTAGATCTCCAGGAGATCGAGGTCCGGAGAGTAGATACGAAAGACAACACGGCGGATCCATTTACAAAGGCCCTCCCTCAAGCACAGTTCGAGCGACTTTTTGGGATGTTGGGTATGCGGTACGCCAGCAGCTGGCCTTAGAGCAGACGTTGGGTATTCGGTATGCCAATCTCTGGCCTTTAGTGCAAGTGGGAGATTGTTGGATGTATATGCCCTAGAGGCCAGTATTGTATATGTATACATATGGATACTAGGGATATGTATGTACAGAACAATCTTGCTCAGTTTTATAGTATATTATTTGACTTATCTCTATCCGGATATGTGTATTTATTGTTATTATATCTGGTTTGCACATATTGATAAAGACTCGATACATTAGTATACCATTGTGGTTTGTCTTTATCTTAACATGGCATATGCCATACTCGTTATTACATATTGCGGTTA
The DNA here is from genome assembly GCA_030015575.1 of Agapanthus africanus. Lineage (NCBI taxonomy): Eukaryota > Viridiplantae > Streptophyta > Magnoliopsida > Asparagales > Amaryllidaceae > Agapanthus > Agapanthus africanus. The sequence goes on along the minus strand of CM057343.1, from coordinate 483,420,817 downwards.
CATGTTGATAAAGCCCCTAGGATCTTGCTTGACTACCTGCGTTGTGATGGCGATCATACTCGTGGGAGCAGGGTAGTCCATAAGCACATCCTTAAATGGTCCCTGGTCGCGTGAGTATCGAGACTGGGCATTGATACTCCAGAGTAGACTGGTGTGTATGTTTCTAGCCCCGTCGGGGGATGGTTGGTCCCGCAGCTATTGGTCTGATGCACCTAAGATCGTATACAGGTGCTCACTGGGTGTGAGTACACTGGACGGACTCGTCGAGAACTTCCATGTGGTACTATACCTATCGTCAGATGGAAGTTCTCAGGTGACATGTGTACAGGTTAGTCTTTGGACCCGAGATCGGCATTTGTCTCGTGTGAGTTCCCACTGAACTTTGATCACTACCCTACCATGGCTCTACTGAGTCGTGCAAACAGGTTTTGGTTGGGTTCAGTCCCGAGCCACATGGAGGCAATAAGCGATTGTCGGGGATTCGTCTCTCTCGGTATAGGGAGTCGATATCGCACTGTGATTCGATTGGTCAGGACCATAAGACCTTGGCCAAGGCATTTGGGATTTACTGATAGGTTGATCAGTAGTTTCCCGGATTGGTCCTGAGCCACGTCGGCACGACTTATCATGTTCTTAGGGTCGGACGTTCACCACCCCCTAGACCCGGTATGCGATACTCTTTGACGAAGAGACCGGACTGTACGGATATTATCACGAATAGGCTCAGTAGGAGTTCGGACGAGCTTGCTTGTCGGCCTTCCTTTTCGACAGGTACCTAGGCAGCCGTTACGTACAGCTAGTGCCGCTGACGTGCTTGTGGTTAAACCCATTGCCAGAGTACTGTCGAGTTTTTAGAGTTCCACACAGAGGGTTTCCCTGATCCAGGCAAAACGATGTAGTAGCCATATTGGATACGTGCAGGGTTCGATCGATTGATTTACTTGGTACTCGGATTTTCGATCGGACAGTTTGTAATACTAGCCAGCTCGGGTTTGAACCGGATTATTAAATCCGGTATTGATTTAATAATTTATGTATATTTATTTCAATATGTATATTCTAGTATTACGTTCTTCGTGTTATTCTATCTCTTTTGGGCGTTCGGATTTTTATCTGATTGCCGGTATATTTGTACAGTAGACTGAAATCTGTATTTACTACAAATTTCCTTCTAGAAGGTGGCCACCTCATTATGTATTTTCCTTTTATTTGATAATTGGAAATGAGGTGTAAAGTAAGGGGTATGGAAGGAAAAGAGGTGACCATGCTTCAATAGTAGTCAAATGAATTTATAATTCATTTTGGGTTTACTATTGAAGCATGGTTGCTATTTTTTAATGAAAGAAAATAGCATACAAATCCTTTGTGTGTTATTTTCTCTCTCATGCTTGATTCATTTTTCCTCTTGAGCTTTCATCTCCTCCCTCCTCTAGCTTTCTCCTCCACCTTCATTTTCTTCCTCTTCACTACATTTCTCATGTGTTGAGATACAAGTGAAGAGGCTAGAAAGAGATAGAACACTTAGAGATCCAAACTACATCCTAGACTACTTGGACTAGCATCCCAAGTTCTCTAGTTGCTCCTTTCGGCACATAGCAAGGAGCTAGAGCCATGGATCATATTCCCCGGGTGGATCATCTGCGACCAAAGAAGGCCGGAGAACAAGCTCGATCCCGATGGACCGATGGAGCCGGTTTTGGAGTTCAAGCAAGTTCAAGGTGGATATAAGGAGCTAAGGATAAAGAACGAAGACTGGAAGACTTGGTTCGTTTGGTGAGGTTTCTATCATAGTAGATAGCACTTCTTCTTTTGCTAAGTAGGCTTTATGGTAAGATCCGGTTTTAGGGTTTAGTCTAGCGCCAAGTTTTGTTCGCAAGAAAATTTTTGTTCCGCATTTGGCCATGGGAGTTGGCCGGGGCGCTAGGGTAACCCTTCATACCTTATTTGCTTGTTTCTTGTCACTATTATAATATTGCTATTCCGTCGCTCTGACGACCTGAATATGCATGCTCAGACCTCGAGGAAGAACCAGTGCAGGAGTCGGACTTGCCCTTCGAGCTTGCGGAGATTTAGTCGGGAGTACCTCCTCCATTTTTACTGCTTTCCCTAAAGAGACCTTGTATTCGAACTTGGTCAGTAGTTCTTTTCCTTGTTTTATTGTAAATTGTGAACAATGAAAGCGGATGTAATAATTTAGTGATGTATTTCCTTTACTTCTGTACTTTGTTTACTGATTACCATGTAATGCTAGAAACCGAAGTGTGACTACGGCGGGATTATTCCTTGACCGTAGGAGCATGGCTGGCCTAGTCATCCCTCATTTTCCGTATTTTGGGAAGCGGGGCGTGACATGGTTTTGTTGGTATCAGAGCTGCGTTTACTAGTAAGGGATAACATTAACTACACTTTATTACGTTATTTTCGCTTCACTATTCCTGACTTTCATCCTTGTATCTAATCATATCCTTTTAATATCTTCCAAGGATTTGACGTCCCCGAACGACCACTCCTCGGACTCAAGTTCTCAGGATCGCACGGAGAGGATACTTAGTGCACTGACGTCTCTCGCAGAAGCTCACGAGAGAAAGACGGACCTACTCACCGAGAGACTCAGGGCTATTACCGCAGTAGGGGGACCCTTCGCCCTTATTACAGCCCCCGAGGGCACTGCTCCACCAGCTTTTTCTGCCAGGGCTGGCACCATGTCAGATTTTCGGAGGTTACATCCAGCTGCATTTACGGGACTAGCCGAACCACTCGAGGCCGAGCAATGGCTGGTTAATATGGAGAACCTACTGACGGCCGCCAGGGTGCCCGATGAAGATAAAGTAAACGTGATAAAGATCTAGTTGGAAGATGAAGCCTGTACTTGGTGGTCAGTTGAAGAAAGCAGACTAGAAAGGCCAATCGAATGGAGTAAATTTAAGGAATGCTTCTTAGACCACTATTTCCCTCCCACCGCCAAGGCCGAGATGGAAGAAAGATTCATCTTACTGAAGCAGAATGGCCATCCTGTGGACGTATATGCGGCGGAATTCAACCGTCTGAGCCGATTTGCTCCATATATGGTTGCTTCAGAGGCCACCAGGGCCAGGCGCTTCTTACAGGGACTCGATTTCGAGCTACAGCAGTTGATCGCATCACTCGAGTTGCAGACTTTTGCACAAGTACTCAACGCGGCACGAATTCAAGAGAAGCTGATCAACAAATTCAGGAAGCCCCAGTTGTTCCAATGCGTACTCACACACCGTCTTGAGAAGCCATACCAGTTCACAGGCCAGGAACGACACAGATGAAGCGTCCATTCGTGCCCAGTATCGCCCCCAAAGCAAGAACTTAGTTTGCGGCTACTGCAACAGAGATGGGCACACCCAGAAGGATTGTCGCCGCGCCAAGAGACAGTGTTTGATTTGTGGATCCAGTCAGCACAGAGTTAGTGGTTGCCCCGAGCGAACAGAGTTACAAGGAGGGTCTGGACCACAGCAGCAGAGAGCACAGGAGCAGAGGCAACCCTACACAGGCCGCGGTCAGGGACGGGCTTTCACCTTGACCGCCGAGCAGGCAGAGGCTTCAGGCGAAGTTGTCACAGGTATTCTACTCGTACATTCCATGCCAGCTAGAGTATTATTTGATTCTGGAGTATCGCACTGTTTCATATCTGCACATTTCGTTGATACACACTCCATACCACAGAACCATTAACCAAGGGCTGGGAAATACATACGGGTAATGGTGTTATAGTATCTAGTCGAGAATGTAGATCATGTCCGGTTGTAGTGTGTGGCAGGGAATTCTATGCGAATTTCCTTTTGATCGGAACAGGCAGCTATGACGCAATTCTCGGGATGGATTGGATGAGTACCTTCCATGCAGTTATTGATTGCCGAGTAAGGAATGTGATCTTCCGCATTCCCAATCACCCAGAGTTTATTTTCGAAGGCGGGAGCGAATCTTTGGAGCCAGCCAATTATAGAGTCAAGCCAAAAGAGTTGACAGCTATGGAGATTGATGATAGCCCAGCCCCAGAGATTGTTCAGGACTTTCTGGACGTGTTCCCTGAAGATTTACCAGGTCTACCACCTCCACGCATCTTGGAATTCTCGATCGATTTGACTCCAGGTACAGCACCAGTTTCCAAGGCCCTGTATAGAATGGCACCGGTTGAGTTGGCAGAATTAAAGAAGCAAATTGAAGAACTCCTGGAGAAGGGATTTATCCGGCCAAGTGTTTCACCGTGGGGTACATCAGTTCTATTGGTGAAGAAAAAGGATGGATCGCTGTGGATGTATATAGACTATCGAGAGCTGAACAAAGTCACAATAAAGAACAAGTACCCAATTCTACGCATCGACGACTTATTCGATCAGTTAAGTGGGGCCAAGGTATTTTCGAAGTTGGATCTCCGTTCTGGCTATCATCAGATCAGAGTAGCGGCCGAGGATATATGCAAGACGGCTTTCAGGACCCGATACGGACATTATGAGTTCCTTGTGATGCCATTCGGTGTTACCAATGCTCCAGCGATATTTATGGATTTGATGAACAGGGTGTTTGCGAAGTACTTGGACATGTCGTTGTATTTATCGACGATATACTAGTTTACTCGAAGACCCGGGAGGAGCACGTCGAGCATTTGCGCACGGTTCTACAAATTCTTTGGGAAGAGAAGCTGTACGCGAAATTGAGCAAGTGTGAGTTCTGGCTCGACAAGGTTCAGTTCTTGGGATACATTGTTTCGGGCGAAGGCATCTCAGTGGACCCGGCAAAGATAGAATCTGTCAGAGATTGACCAACACCGAAGTCAGTGGCCGAGATCAGAAGCTTTCTGGGACTGGCAGGATATTATCGGCGGTTCGTCCAAGACTTTTCAAGAATCGCTGAACCGTTGACGAGGTTGACACGAAAGGAGGTACCGTTTGTGTGGACAGAGGAGTGTACTCGGGCATTTGAAACACTGAAGCAGAAGTTAACCACGACGCCCATTCTTACAGCACCAGATGATTCCGGTGGTTTGGTGATACATAGTGATGCCTCAGGGAAGGGCTTAAGATGTGTTCTGATGCAGCACGGTCGGGTGGTTGCTTACGCCTCACGACAGCTGAGAAATCATGAGAGGAACTACCCTACGCATGACTTGGAGTTAGCCGCAGTGGTTTTTGCATTGAAAATCTGGAGGCAGTACCTGTTGGGCGAGAAGGTGGAAGTGTACACAGATCACAAGAGTCTGAAGTACGTCTTCACTCAGAAAGAACTAAATATGAGGCAGCGCCGGTGGCTAGAACTGATGGCGGATTATGACTTGGACCTTCAGTATCACCCGGGGAAAGTAAATCTTGTACCAGATGCTCTCAGTCGCAAGCCAGCGATCATGATGTTGACCAGTCAGAGGAGCATCATTGAGGATTTTCAGAGACTCGAACTTGAAGTCGTTACACCAAGCGCAATCAGGCAGTTTTGGCAACTACAGGTGCAATCTTCTCTTGTGGATCGCATCAAGGCTGCACAAGCGGATGATCCTCAATTGCAAAAGTTCAGAGCGCAGGTAGAAGCCGGGCTGAGAACGGGCTTACTCATACATGAAGACGGTTCTCTGAGATTCGATAGCAGACTCTGCATACCCAAAGGGGATGTTCGAGAAGAGGTACTGGCTGAGGCGCATAGTTCAGCTTATTCTGTGCATCCGGGAGGTACGAAGATGTATCGAGATGTAAAGCAGCATTTTTGGTGGAACGGGATGAAGACAGAAATTGCACGGTTCGTATCCAGGTGCTTGGTATGCCAGCAGGTGAAGGCGGAACATCAGAGGACAACAGGATTGTTACAACTGCTTCCGATACCAGAATGGAAGTGGGAGCACATTACCATGGATTTCGTGACGGCTTTACCACGGAGCCCTAGGGGAAACAACGCCATTTGGGTTATCGTCGACCGCCTCACGAAAGCTGCACACTTCTTACCATTCCGAGTGGGACAGTCGACAGAGTCACTTGTAGAGAGATACATGTAGGAGATAGTGCGACTTCACGGAGTCCCGGTCAGCATTGTATCAGACCGAGACACCAGATTTGTTTCGCACTTCTGGAGGAGCTTACAGGAGAGTCTGGGTACCCGTCTCAAGTTCAGCACAGCTTATCATCCGCAGATGGACGGACAATCCGAACGCACGACTCAGACGCTTGAGGATATGTTGAGAGCTTGCATGCTGGACTTCCAGGGTTCCTGGGAAGATCATCTGTATCTAGTTGAGTTTTCTTATAACAACAGTTACCAGGCTAGCATCCAGATGGCTCCTTTCGAAGCACTTTACGGGCGGAAGTATCGATCCCCAGTTTGTTGGGATGATGTGGGAGAACGAAGATTACCGGGTTCCGAGCTTATTGTTCAGACAGTTGACAAGGTCCAAATGATCAAGCAGCGCATTAAGACGGCTCAGGATCGACAGAAGAGTTGGGCGGATACCAGCAGGAGAGCACTAGAATTTGAAGTTGGAGATCACGTTTTCCTGAAGATTTCCCCTACCCGTCGAGTTATCAGGTTTGGAGGTCGCGGGAAACTCAATCCCCATTTCATCGGACCTTTTGAGGTGCTAGAGCGAGTAGGAGAGGTGGCCTATCGACTTGCCTTGCCTCCATCGCTAGCTGGTGTGCACAATACCTTCCACGTGTCTCAGTTGCGGCGTTATGTTCGGGATGAGAGCCATGTTCTGGACTATTCGGAGTTAGTTTTGGGTACCGAACTATCTTACGAGGAGCAGCCCACCACCATCCTCGACCGCAAAGAGAAAGTGCTGAAGAATAAGGTCATTCCGTTAGTCCGAATGTCACGACCCGAAAGTACGGAACGCGACTGGCACTTAGATTACGAGATGTCTAAAGGCGTACCGTAACCTAAGTCAGCCAAAGCCCAGAAGAATCTAAACCAAAATCAAAAGAGAGTGAAGGAAAACCTTTAATGAAAATGGTTTTTAAAAATCATTTAAGTTGCATAGAATCCCTTTTTAAAACATCAAAAATTTCCAAAAATTTCGGCAGAGTCTCCCCTGTATTTTCTATCCCCCCAAAATGGGTACAACAAGATAATAAACTTGTAATCATAAAAATGGCATCCCCAAGCGGGAGCTAGCTCTTCGCCCAAGGCGGATCACAACCACATGCAATATAATAGCAATATCAAGAAAAGAGCATAAAAGAAACGCAAAATATCAGAAAACACTACGCCGGCTCAAATGAGCTCGACCCAAAAGAAACCACAAATATACAAATCTCTCAGTCTCACCACTAGGTCACATATACAATATAAAGTGGTAGATGGAGAATACTAGATACAATGATAAAGCAAAAAGAAATAAAGTGTGCTCGCAACCCACCTACGGGCGATGTCGCGAGTCTGAGCAAAAGGAGCTGATGATAGGATAGCCCGCCGCTACAAGGGTGACGGGTCCGACCTGCAAGACACTGTGGCACAACGGGGGTGAGTTGCCAGCTCATGAGTAAATATAACATCTAATAAGGCAATCGTAAGAATGCACGCAATGCACCACAACATGCATGTCCAAATGTGATATAATAGCTCTAGTATGCATGCACATATATGCAATGTCATTTCTAACTCTTTAAGTGTTTTAAATGCTAAGGGTACTGCGTTCTTAACTTTTAGAAAATAAATATCTGTATAATAGCTAAGTACCATCAAGAAATCATCTGAAAACCCGTGTCAAGCATCGACACCAAATAGGAATCATATCTGTCTCAATATCGGGCTCCGTCAGTCCGGATCGGCCCATATCATCCAATCTCACGACAACGGTCGGTATCCTCCGGATATCCGCCGTGCCAGACATCATCGGTAGGTAGTCTTCCCCTGCCAGGCTCATCGTCTACATCTCGATCTTCTTGCCCCGGGGTACCATACCGGGCCCACCATGTACCCGAGACGGTTCATCCACTCCTCGAATCGGGTCCCGAAATCCAACAGAAAACATGAAAACTCATGGTGGACGACACATACATCACGAGAAAACCGCAACTTTGTTTTAAAAATGATGAATATAAGCTTTTGTTAAATTCTTGCGGTTTTCCCCAAAAATCCAGAAATCCCAGCAATACTGAAATCCTCAAGAAAATCAAATGTTCACATGTTATATATGATAAATGTCTATGATATCAATGTATATGATGTGAGTTTTGGTTAGAAATCTATGTAGATATGATGGTAATGCGAGGTATATGCATGCTATGCAATTCCATATATCATGTATGAATGCAAATGGCGTTATTAAGTTAAACAGGTTCTATAGTGCACGTGGCATGGCAATTACCAAAGGCGTGTGTGTCACATGAATAGTGCGCGTGCAACAGACGCCAATGGTAATGGTGTTCGTGTCCTACGAAGTGATATCGCATAAGTATAGATGAATGTCCATGCAATCTAATATACTGTTCGCTATAAGGGTATGCAGTGTACATGAATGGATAAGCTAGCTAACAATATAAATCTTGCAAAAAGTAGGGTAATCCTAACTAGGGGGGAGCCTCACGCCATTCAGACGATTCCCCCATAGATGAATACATCTACTCACCTGAAATCCCCGCTAACCCGATCCGACCACCGCCTTGCCTTTACGTGCCGTGACCGATGTTTCCCCGACCGATCCTATATTTGCACAACACCAAGCATAAGATTACAAAACCTAAAACGATGCAAGTCACAATATACAATTATCGACGCTCTCGAATTAAACATAACATACACTCGGTGCGCGGGAAAACGCACGAAAATCGCTAATCGTTAACTAGAATCGTCATTTCGGGGAAATCGACAAAACTAAAACCCGACTAGAAGAAACCCCGCGTTCGCGCACTCTAATAGTCCTATATGAAGCTAATTATATCTCTAACATAACACAATTTGATCGCATTCTAATTTTTGTAAAAATCTAGTAAGCAAATTTCAAACCGATTCGATGCAAACGTCGCAATTTAACGACTTAGTGAGCGTAACCCTCCGCAATTAACCACCCTAATCAAATAGGTAACCAAAGCCCTAACTTAACTCTAACAACCATGCTTCAAATCCTAGTTCAACACCAAATCCCATTCTTGATTTTCATGAACAAGAATTTACAACTAAATTAATACTTCAAAATTGAATTTTTAGCACACATAAACTACAAGTTAACAAACTAGTTTAGAATTTCACCTCACAAATGGAACCCTAGCATGATCAAGCCACCAAAGAAGCCTCCTTTCTTCTAGTTTTGAACTAAATTTGGTTGAGGAGAGAGTGGATTAGGGTTTAGCATTGAATTGGAGAAGAAAATGGTGAATTTTTATGGATTTTTCATGATTTTTCATGATTTTTGAAGCAAGAATTGAGGTGAAAAGAGGGGGAGCTGCTGCTATTTTCGGCCAGAGGTGAAGAGGAGGAGGGTGTGGGGTTTTTGGAGAAGTTTCTAGGTCAAAAAGATCGCTCACATCTCATTTAATGCATTTCACATCAACTTTTTACAAAAAAACCCCTTTTTACATCATTTTTTCATAATTTTCACACCATAAAACTAAAATGTTGCAAGTCATGATACAATTTTATTAACACCCTATTTTAGCTTATAAAGACTCCTAATTATGAAATTTACCTAATTAAATTTGTATTTATCACTAATTTAATCTATTTAAAAAGGCTTAAAATAATAAAAAAAATAATTAATTACGAAATTTTTTTATTTAACTAGAAAATTATAAGTGACATTTTAGTGAAAAAATTATAGTAATATCTTATCTAAATTTTGTATAATTAGGTCTACAATGAAAAATACCTATTTTGACTTTTTACGGAAAAAGCCGAAAAATTAACCGATTACCGAAAAACTGCCTAAACGATTTTCGAAGGGTTACAATCTTCCCACCTTAAAGAAATTCGGTCCCCGAATTTAGAATTTAACTACGCGTACCTTCAAAAAGATGGGGATATCTCTTCCTCATCTCGACCTCGGTCTCCCAGGTGACCTCCTCGCTGTTCGGGCCACGCCAAAGGACCTTAACGGACGGTATAACCTTCGACCTCAATTTCTTCACCTGCCGATCCAAAATGACAACCGGCTACTCGGTGAAAGAAAGATCACGCTCTAACTGGATCGTTTGGTGCTGAATCACCTGGGAAGGATCATGAAGGTACTTGCGGAGCATCGAGACATGGAATACGGGGTGAACATCGGGGAAGCTAGGCGGAAGAGCTAACCGATAAGCGACTGGACCAACACGCTCTAGGATCTCGAAAGGACCAACATATCTAGGACTCAGCTTCCCTTTCCGCCCAAATCTCATCACACCTTTCATCGGAGAGACCTTCAGGAAAACATGATCGCCAACAGCGAACTCGAGTCGGCGACGGCGCCTGTCAGCATATGATTTCTGCCTGCTCTGTGCCGCTCTCATCTTGTCCCGAATCAGCTGTATCTTCTCGGTCGTCTCCTGTACAATCTGCGGCCCCAAAATACAGCTCTCCCTGAGCTCTGTCCAAAATACAGGCGATCGACATCTCCTCCCATATAAAGCCTCAAAAGGTGCCATCTGAATCGTCTCCTGGGAGCTATTATTGTAGGAAAACTCGATCAAAGGCAAATGACGATCCCAGCTACCACCGAAATCTAAAACGCAAGCTCTGAGCATGTCCTCAAGAGTCTGAATAGTACGCTCTGACTGACCGTCAGTCTGCGGATGAAAGGCTGTGCTAAAACTCAATCGGGTGCCCAATGCTTCCTGAAGTTTTTGCCACAATCGGCTGGTAAACTGGGTGTCCCGGTCGGACACGATGCAAGTCGGAACACCATGCAGTCGCACGATCTCATCAATATAAACCTGGGCGTACTAAGAAAATCCAAAACTGGTCTTCACTGGCAGAAAGTGAGCCGCTTTCGTCAGTCGATCCACAATCACCCATATAGAGTCGTACCTTCGACTGGTCCTGGGTAGACCCACAATGAAGTCCATGGAGACCTGCTCCCACTTCCACTCAGGGATGGGCAAAGGTTGTAACTCGCCGGCTGGCCTCTGGTGCTCGGCCTTGACTTGCTGACAAGTCAGGCATCTCGACACAAAGTCTGTAATATCCTTCTTCATCCCGTCCCACCAGTAAACCTCTCTCAAATCACGGTACATCTTGGTGGAACCTGGGTGAACACTGTATACTGATCTATGTGCCTCCTCGAGAATATCACGCCTCAGTCCCTCTGAATCTGGCACACACAGTCGAGTCCCAAATTGAAGTATCCCCTGATCATCAATCACGAACTCAGAAACTCTGCCCTGCCGAATCTGCTCAATAATCTCTAAAATACGGGCATCGCCGGACTGTGCCTCGCGGATACGGTCAAGTAACTGTGGGCGTGCTCTGAAATGGGCCAGCTGTCCCCCTGTAGGAGTAAACTCGAACTGCACTCTGCTGTCACATAACACCTGCCAATCCGCCGACGACTGCATCTGCACCGCGCTCAAACAAGATAAGCTACCTCTGGGCCTTCTACTCAAAGCATCTGCCACCACATTCGCCTTGCCCGGATGGTATAAAATCTCGCAGTCATAATCTTTCACCAACTCCATCCAACGGCGCTGTCTCAGGTTCAGGTCTCGCTGCTGGAAGATATACTTCAAACTCTTGTGGTCAGTGAATATCTGGCACGACTCACCGTATATGTAATGTCTCCAGATCTTAAGTGCAAATACCACTGCAGCCATCTCTAAATCATGGGTGGGGTAGTTCTGTTCGTGTTTCCTCAGCTGCCGAGAAGCATACGCAATAAATCTGTCGTGCTGCATCAATACACATCCCAGCCCCACTCTAGAAGCATCATAATATACCACGAACCCGCCTGATCCTGAAGGCAATGCTAACACTGGTGCAGTAGTCAGACGAGTCTTCAACTGCTGGAAACTATCCTCACATGCCTGGGTCCAATCAAAGGGAACCCCCTTCCGGGTCAACCCGGTCAATGGTGCAGCAATGCGGGAGAAATCCTGGACGAAACGTCGATAATAGCCGGCCAGACCTAGAAAACTGCGAACCTCTGTAACTGATACTGGTCTAGGCCAACGCTGAACTGCCTCGATCTTCCTTGGGTCCACACAAATACCATCTCTCGTCACCACATGACCTAAGAAGTCGACACTGTCTAACCAGAATGCGCACTTGGAGAATTTGGCGAACAGCTGATGCTCCCTCAAGGTCTGCAATGTGATACGTAAGTGCTGCTCATGCTCCTCCCGGCTCCGAGAATAAACCAAGAGGTCGTCAATGAACACAATAATGAACCGATCGAGATACGGCTTGAATACACGGTTCATCAAATCCATAAATGCTGCCGGGGCATTGGTGAGCCCGAACGACATCACTAAGAACTCATAATGACCATAACGAGTACGTAAAGCGGTCTTCGGAATATCCTCCTTCCGAACCCGCAACTGGTGATAACCTGACCGTAAATTAACCTTCGAGAAAAACCCTGCACCCTGGAGCTGATCAAATAAGTCATCAATGCGGGGTAGGGGATACCTGTTCCGCACAGTAATCCGGTTCAGCTGACGATAATCAATGCATAAACGCATACTTCCGTCCTTCTTCTTAACAAACAAGACGGGAGCACCCCAAGGTGACACACTCGGTCGGATAAGCCCTTTGTCCAGCAAGTCCTGTAACTGATCCTTTAGCTCTCTCAGCTCCGCCGGGGCCATCCGATAAGGCGGTATAGAGATAGGCCCCGTGCCAGGGATCAAGTCAATACAGAACTCAATCTCGCGCTCTGGTGGCAGACCAGGCAGCTCGTCAGGGAATACATCAGGAAACTCTCTCACAACAGGGACCTGGTCCAACGGAACCTCTGTGGAGCTAGTGTCACAAATATAGACTAAGAATCCCTGACACCCTTTCCTTAAGAGTTGACCAACGCGAAGAGAAGAAATCAAGCTGGGAAGGGTAGCACTACGATCTCCCTGAATAATAAGAACCGGCTCACCAGGAAAACTGAATCTGACTGCTTTTTCACGGCAGTCCACGGATGCATAACAGGTGGCTAGCCAGTCCATACCAAGAAGAACGTCAAAGTCTAGCATATCGAGGAGAATCAAATCTACTGAAGAATCTCTCTCCCCGATACGAACGGAACACGATCGGTACACAAAACGGGCAACAAAAGACTCGCCTACCGGGGTAATAACGACAAGCGGCTGATCTAACGGAGAAGACTCTCGGCCCAACCTCGGTGCAAAGTACGTGGATACATAGGAATGTGTGGAGCCTGGATCAAATAATACCCGTGCATCAAAAGAACATACTGGCAGAGTACCTGTCACGACGGCATTGGATGCCTGTGCATCCTGAGGAGTCAATGCGAACACTCGGGCCTGTCCACTACTAATAGCTGGCTGTCCTCTGCCTCTACCTCCGCCTCTGCCTCTGTCGCCTCGTCCTCTCGGAACTGGACCGCCACGCCCACGTCCTCTAGAAGCATCTGACTGACGTGGAGCATCGTCAGGAGTAGGAAGTAAAGCTCTCTGAGAAGGTGGTGAGGATGGTAAAGTCACATGCGGTACTGTCGCCGCGCCCGGACGTCCCATGGTACAGTCTCTGACACGGTGGTACTGACTCCCACACCGAAAACATCCTGGAGACGACTGCTGGGTCTGTGGATATGAACCAAATAACTGACCTCGTCTCAATCCTCTGCCTCCACCATCTTCCGGAAATAATCTATCGCGGTGTCTACCCATCTGCCGCTGAGCTGGCGTATCAGTACGGATGCTCTTCGGCCCAGAAACGACCGGAGTCTCAGAAATACGCTTCTCCAAAAGTAAGGCTGCATCCATCGCGGCAGCGTATGTATCAAAGTGCTGGGTGCCGATGGCAAGGAATAGCTGTGTATCAAGCCCTCGTACAAACCTCTTTATTCTCTTCTCTTCTGTGTCGACTAGGTACGGATCATATCGAGACAACTGGGTAAACTGTATATCATACTCCGACACTGTCATCCTAGGAGTCTTGCGCAAAGACTCAAAACTACGGGCTCGAGCATCTCGGACACTCTCCGGAAGAAAACGGGTAAGAAATGCAGATGTAAACTCATCCCAGGTCATAGAAGGCAGACCTGCAGCTCGGCCTCTCTCTACTGAATCGTACCATGTCTGGGCAAGACCCTCCAGACGAAAACTCGCAAACTCCACCAATCTATCATCAGAACACCTCAACGAACGGCAAATCCGAGCCATCCTATCAAGAAATGCCTGTGGGTCCTCTGTCGCATCTGTACCGGTAAAAGCTGGAGGTCTCAATCTCATGAACTCCTGTAGTGAAACAGGGATAGTCTCCGTAGTAGCAGCAGGAGTGACCATCTGTGCAGCAGGTACGATCGTGGTCTGTGCGGTGGAAGGAACGTCCTCGGATCTCTGTGCCCGACTGGACTCAACTAAAGATCCCATCATCTGTCGCAACTCTTGCATGCCGGCCTCTAGTCTGGCAATACGATCTGGATAAGGCGGATCAGTATGACCCTAAGGGGTAGGTGTATCATCCCGCTCGATCCTCGTCTCAGACGGGCCCGCCCGAATCTCATCCCTAGCGGCAGCCCGCTGAGCTCTCGTAGTCTTTGGCGGCATCGAAGCTGGAATAAGAAACAGGACTGATAAGGACATTGCAATTGAATCAAGGAATGCAAGGAATCAAGAAAGGAAATACAAGCAATTATGTCCTAAGGTCACTTAGGCGGAGTACCGTATCGTAAGTATGCCGCGGATCATACCCACGCTACGCCACTCTGCTTAAGTCACCTACTCCATCTACCAAGGTCGTCCTACACTCAGAAAGGTAAAACCTACGCTCTGATACCAACTTTGTCACGACCCGAAAGTACGGAACGCGACTGGCACTTAGATTACGAGACGTCTAAAGGCGTACCGTAACCTAAGTCAGCCAAAGCCCAGAAGAATCTAAACCAAAATCAAAAGAGAGTGAAGGAAAACCTTTAATGAAAATGGTTTTTAAAAATCATTTAAGTTGCATAGAATCCCTTTTTAAAACATCAAAAATTTCCGAAAATTTCGGCAGAGTCTTCCCTGTATTTTCTATCCCCCCAAAATGGGTACAACAAGATAATAAACCTGTAATCATAAAAATGGCATCCCCAAGCGGGAGCTAGCTCTTCGCCCAAGGCAGATCACAACCACATGCAATATAATAGCAATATCAAGAAAAGAGCATAAAAGAAACGCAAAATATCAGAAAACACAACGCCGGCTCAAGTGAGCTCGACCCAAAAGAAACCACAAATATACAAATCTCTCAGTCTCACCACTAGGTCACATATACAATATAAAGTGGTAGATGGAGAACACTAGATACAATGATAAAGCAAAAAGAAATAAAGTGTGCTCGCAACCCACCTACGGGCGATGTCGCGAGTCTGAGCAAAAGGAGTTGATGATAGGATAGCCCGCCGCTACAAGGGTGACGGGTCCGACCTGCAAGACACTGTGGCACAACGGGGGTGAGTTGCCAGCTCATGAGTAAATATAACATCTAATAAGGCAATCGTAAGAATGCACGCAATGCACCACAACATGCATGTCCAAATGTGATATAATAGCTCTAGTATGCATGCACATGTATGCAATGTCGTTTCTAACTCTTTAAGTGTTTTAAATGCTAAGGGTACTGCGTTCTTAACTTTTAGAAAATGAATATCTGTATAATAGCTAAGTACCATCAAGAAATCATCTGAAAACCAGTGTCAAGCATCGACACCAAATAGGAATCATATTTGTCTCAATATCGGGCTCCGTTAGTCCGGATCGGCCCATATCATCCAATCTCACGACAACGGTCGGTATCCTCCGGATATCCGCCGCGCCAGACATCACCGGTAGGTAGTCTTCCCCTGCCAGGCTCATCGTCTACATCTCGATCTTCTTGCCCCGGGGTACCATACCGGGCCCACCATGTACCCGAGACGGTTCATCCACTCCTCGAATCGGGTCCCGAAATCCAACAGAAAACATGAAAACTCATAGTGGACGACACATACATCACGAGAAAACCGCAACTTTGTTTTAAAAATGATGAATATAAGCTTTTGTTAAATTCTTGCGGTTTTCCCCAAAAATCCAGAAATCGCAGCAATACTGAAATCCTCAAGAAAATCATAATGTTCACATGTTATATATGATAAATGTCTATGATATCAATGTATATGATGTGAGTTTTGGCTAGAAATCTATGTAGATATGATGGTAATGCGAGGTATATGCATGCTATGCAATTCCATATATCATGTATGAATGCAAATGGCGTTATTAAGTTAAACAGGTTCTATAGTGCACGTGGCATGGCAATTACCAAAGGCGTGTGCGTCACATGAATAGTGCACGTGCAACAGATGCCAATGGTAATGGTGTTCGTGTCCTACGAAGTGATATCGCATAAGTATTGATGAATGTCCATGCAATCTAATATACTGTTCGCTATAAGGGTATGCAGTGTACATGAATGGATAAGCTAGCTAACAATATAAATCTTGCAAAAAGTAGGGTAATCCTAACTAGGGGGGAGCCTCGCGCCATTCAGATGATTCCCCCATAGATGAATACATCTACTCACCTGAAATCCCCGCTAACCCGATCCGACCACCGCCTTGCCTTTACGTGCCGTGACCGATGTTTCCCCGACCGATCCTATATTTGCACAACACCAAGCATAAGATTACAAAACCTAAAACGATGCAAGTCACAATATACAATTATCGACGCTCTCGAATTAAACATAACATACACTCGGTGCGCGGGAAAACGCACGAAAATCGCTAATCGTTAACTAGAATCGTCATTTCGGGGAAATCGACAAAACTAAAACCCGACTAGACGAAACCCCGCGTTCGCGCACTCTAATAGTCCTATATGAAGCTAATTATATCGCTAAAATAACACAATTTGATCGCATTCTAATTTTTGTAAAAATCTAGTAAGCAAATTTCAAACCGATTCGATGCAAACGTCGCAATTTAACGACTTAGCGAGCGTAACCCTCCGCAATTAACCACCCTAATCAAATAGGTAACCAAAGCCCTAACTTAACTCTAACAACCATGCTTCAAACCCTAGTTCAACACCAAATCCCATTCTTGATTTTCATGAACAAGAATTTACAACTAAATTAATACTTCAAAATTGAATTTTTAGCACACATAAACTACAAGTTAACAAACTAGTTTAGAATTTCACCTCACAAATGGAACCCTAGCATGATCAAGCCACCAAAGAAGCCTCCTTTCTTCTAGTTTTGAACTAAATTTGGTTGAGGAGAGAGTGGATTAGGGTTTAGCATTGAATTGGAGAAGAAAATGGTGAATTTTTATGGATTTTTCATGATTTTTCATGATTTTTGAAGCAAGAATTGAGGTGAAAAGAGGGGGAGCTGCTGCTATTTTCGGCCAGAGGTGAAGAGGAGGAGGGTGTGGGGGTTTTTGGAGAAGTTTCTAGGTCAAAAATATCGCTCACATCTCATTTAATGCATTTCACATCAACTTTTTACAAAAAACCCCCTTTTTACATCATTTTTTTCATAATTTTCACACCATAAAACTAAAATGTTGCAAGTCATGATACAATTTTATTAACACCATATTTTAGCTTATAAAGACTCCTAATTATGAAATTTACCTAATTAAATTTTTATTTATCACTAATTTAATGTATTTAAAAAGGCTTAAAATAAATAAAAAAAATAATTAATTACGAATTTTTTTTATTTAACTAGAAAATTATAAGTGACATTTTAGTGACAAAATTATAGTAATATCTTATCTAAATTTTGTATAATTAGGTCTACAATGAAAAATACCTATTTTGACTTTTTACGGAAAAAGCCGAAAAATTAACCGATTACCGAAAAACTGCCTAAACGATTTTCGAAGGGTTACACCGAATGTCTTGGGGCGGTCGTTCCCCAGGAGAATCTACCTGGGAGCATGAGGAAGATATCCGTGCACGTTTTCCACATCTCTTTGTTTAGTACTGTTGTTTCGTTGTCTCTTTTTAAATTTCGAGGACGAAATTTTTGTAAGGAGGGTATGATGTAAATCCCTGTTTCCATCAATAAAATCATTCTATATTTTCCTAGTCCCCTGAATGTTTCCCTATTTTTTCCTCGTAATTTTGTGTGAAATTGGTTGCTTAGGTTTTAGTATTTAAATTTTCCAAAACAAAATATATAATTAAACAAAGCCAGCCTAACAAAATAAAAACTCAAAATATAAATAAATCCTCAATTAAACCAAGCCCAGCACTTCCCGGCCCAACTCCTTTTCCTCTCCCGGCCCATGCCTCTCCAAACTCCTTACCCTTGCCCGCGCTCTTACCCACGACCCGACCCGACCCGACCCGTTATCACCCTTCCTCCCCCACTCACTTTCTTTTTCCCGCTCCTTTTTCTTTTCAGCGCTCCCCACGTCGTCACCGCGCCCCGTTCGCGACCACGAACCCACGACCCCGGCCCACGATCGCGCACGCGCGCGCACCCATCTCAAGCCATCTTGTCTCTCTAACTCTCTCCCCCTCACTCTCGTTCTCCCTCTTCCTCTCCTCTCTCCAAAAACACCCTGCTTCATCCCTACACCCCGCTGAACCACGACGACGACCACCTCAGTCACCTCCATAGCCGAGCCCCTCCACTACCTCATTCCATCACTGCAACCCAACTCCGAGCTTCGCCAATCCGAGTCGACCCCCTCGCTGCACCCATCACCGGAGCTACCTCCGCCGACCACCGCCGACCCCAGCACGCCCCCAGGAGCTTCACAGCACCCCACTCCGCCTCCGGTGATCACGAGCCGCCGTTGAGCGTAGCCGAGCATAAGCCGTCGCCGTCGCCGTGTAGTGCCTAGCCGCGCGTGCGTCGATCCCTTGCCATCGTTCATAGACCAATACCGTGCCATCGTCATCTCCAGGCAAGTTACCTACTTGCTACATGCTAAATTGTTCTGCTACAATTCAAAACCCTATGAATTCCGGGTAAATAAATTGTGTAAATTTTTATGAAGCAAGCGTTTGATGCAAAACCCGAACGAAAACCTTCCATTAAACCGACGGAAATTGATCACATGAATTGGCCCGTGTGGTAATTAACATCATGTTAAAACTTGGCTGAAAAATACCGTTGTTACTGATGTGAACAATCATCCCCAATTACACCCGTTAAAACTGAAAATTTCCCGCGTCTGAAACTTGTAAAAATCATAATTAATTGTTTACAAATTGGAATGATACGTTTGAGGGCTCAAATCGAATCCTACTAGACGACCTGAAACCCCATGAAAGTTTTAAATTGTTTCTATACTGAAAAGATGACGGAAACTGGTTCGGAGAGCGGCTCTGGACTGCAGTCCAGAGCAGCTCTGGCTGTTGATTTCCATCTCGTAATGCTTACCCTTTTGCTGCTTGAACTTGTTACATTGCGGAACCCTATACCATAGCGAATATGAAATAGTTAGATAACTAATGAAAGTGATTTCGCCCATTTTCACTGTCGTTTACTATTTAAACTGTAATTTAGATTAACAGTACGTATAGCAGTCCCAAACTGAAACAGAACTGATACTCTATTGTTGTACAGTATATAACTTCTGACGTAGAAGCGCGATTGAGAATCCGTATGATGCGTTGGAAACCCTATTAAAAAACCTAAATTTTGTTCAACTATAGAGTCACTAAATTCTGATCCCAACAGGATGAAAATTGTGTCGCGAAATGGACGTTCAATTCAGAAACTGAATTTCCTGCAGCGAACACTTAAAATGAAACGGCTGTAACTTGAAAACCCGAAATACGATTGCACTGAAATAAATTTTGCTGAACTTCCGACTGAGTTTATTTACTACTGCCTTTGTATCATTTTACTGAATTTTGAACGTATGATTTAATGCAATTTTTATAAGTTCATAAGGTGTATAATAGTTCGTATTACACATGACATGTTAACTGCATAGATGCACATATCTTACCCGATTGCCATACTTATAGTGATAGTGCGAGTTATTGTTCAGTGTACAATGCATTGTCGTGCGTGAATGGTATTGGTTTAGGAGTGTCAAGTACGCCAATGAAAAAGTGAATGATTCGTGACAGTGAACAATACAGTGAACAGTGACAAAAACCGTGTTATTGGTGTATACTTGTACACGACTAGACCATACTCATAAATAGTGTAAATCTGGGAAAAATGGGAAATCGAAGTGGAAAGAACATTGTATTTAGCGAGGACAGTGATTTAGAGGATGATCATTCGAACAGCGACTCTTATATATATTAGGTTGGGCCTAGCGGTCCGGCTGACAGGGTTATGTCCCGGACGATAGCGGGTTGTAGTCTCGGGTATGTACGAGATCCTCGTTAAACATGATCCTCCTTTCCACAACTTGATTTTAAAGATGACTTAGAGACCGATAGGGACACAGATCATACTTTGCATCATTTAGTGATATATTGATTACCTGCATTTTACTTCCACTGTTATTACCTTATTTGCTTGTTTCTTGTCACTATTATAATATTGCTATTACGTCGCTCTGACGACCTGAGTATGTGATTGAAAGAGTTTAAGTTAACCGCAATCAAGACGGTGTTGCTATGCAGCTAGCCGGTTGAGCACGGGTCGATCCACAGGGAGATGGTTGTATGTCCTTTCTTGTCTTAGACGAGTCAATAAAGAATATGTATGAGTTTGTTCAATCTAACCTATGTGTATTATTTGCAAGTATAAAGTTGTTAAGAAAGGATACGATAATGTAAGCTAAAGAAATCCGTACTCAAAACCTTTGAGCCGAGTCTTGACCAATTGAAGTTAGAGCAATCGGCAACAACGTGGATTAGGGGATTTAAGCGCGGTATTCGTGGAATCCGGCTTATTTACCCTTGTCCGTCCGTTCTTGTCTCTTGCTTTCGCCTCCGGCCAAACCGAACGCAACCGGTCGCGGTTAGGAATCACCGTTACCTTGTTAGGGTTGGGTGCCTAACGGAGCGCTTGCGTATGGTTTGGACGGAGTTCAATGGAAAATAACGGGAAAAGGAAATGAGTAAAGAAATGTTAGCTTACAATATCATATGGATTCTTAACAACAACAATAAATACAACATTCACAAAAAGAACCAAAAAGAGCAAAAGAAAAGAACAAAGAAAAGAAAAGAGAAAAGAAAAGATTACAAGTAATTAAGTGCATGAATATAAATTGCAAGAAAGTAAAGCAAGTTAATAATAAGCAAGTAATAAAAAGCGATAAAAAGAACAAGAACTAGAACTCAAGACAAGCATGTGATCAATAGCCAACCCTTAAACTTGCAAGCTCAATCAAGAGGTTGCAAGATCAAGGGAAGGGTAGAGAACGCATGTGAAATGAAGCGCTAATTCCATAAGAAAATACGACCCTTGAGATCAATAACTAACCCTTAACCATTCAAGCTCAATGAAGAGGTTGAATGATCAAGAGAAAGCAAGAATCTCAAGGGGAAGAAGAAACAAAAGAGAATGATACAAAAAGCCCTCATCTTCATTAATCTCCCACTCAAAAAGCTCTCACTACAATTTTCATGAAAAAAGAATGAAGAAGAAGAAGAAGAACAAAACTAAAACTTACAAAAGAGGAATAAAGAATGAACCCAAAGCTTGGCAAGTTCTGGGGTATTTATAGGAGGGGAAAGGGAAACCTAGGGCAATAATATGGCTCAACATGAAAGTACAAATATGCCCCTGAAAAATGACGGAATGAGGCGCCCATAAGGCCGCGGATCCGCGGCCAATACCCCCTATTGGCCGCGGATCCGCGGCCATCTTGATGACTTGGGTTGTCGTATTTTGGGTGGTTTCCTGGTTTGTATTTGTCTGCTATGTGGTATATGAATTTTCTCAGAAACTCTTCACAATTATTCCAGAATTTTAGTAGAACAAAAAGGTGATGTGATGTGGATCTTTTGTCATGATTTCCTCGAGCTCCGCGTAGATTTCTTGGATCTTGTGTTGACCTAGAGCTTTGTGCATGACATGACAATCGATTTTCCATCTTGTCCCTTAACTGGTATGTGGCAACACACGGATAGAGAGCGGAGACCGTGTTTTATCTGTTGTTGGCAGTAATCCGGAATTTGTCGTACTTTTCCATGATATTCATTGTTCAGAGCCGAGAACCTGTATTCTGCAATTATGTAGCAAACACTGATTAAAAGCACCTACCTATAAACACACGAGTATAAGAATGGACGGTATAAAATGCAGTATTCTGTTATGAACAAATACCCCCAAACTTAACTTTTGCTCGCCCCGAGCAAAGCCAATTATTCACAAAAAAAGAAAATCCTAACCGCACTTTCGCAGGGAACGCGATTGCACTGAGCATGTGCAACAAGCCGTTAAACCTCTAGGTGTCCCTAGTAGGAGGAGTGTTGTCTCCTGAGGGTTTTCAGCAGATTACACCCACAAAATCCCGTCAAGCTAGTTTTATAAGATAACATCGACTCTACTCCTACAGTTTAGTATTTACGTTAGAAACTCTATCATCCTAAGTTAGAAATATTCAACCCTAATGCTTCACACCTCCTATCTGTTTAACTTTAGATCCTATACGTTCAAAAAAAGTTTAGAAAGATGTTGGTTCTCCTGAGTTTTCCTTCTAAAGTGCGGCCTTAAATCAGGGATTTTTATCAACTTTACAGAAAACACAAGTCTTATTCTTTCTTTCTATCTTTTATCCAAACATCGATTGTATACCCCTACGTGTGTGTATATTTGCACCCCTACACTCAAGAATTCAATTCAAGCTATAATACCCTTGACTTAATACCTAATACTACTTCTTTTCATTTAATGATGGACGGTGTTGCTCACACACCTTTCATGCGACTATTAATGCTTCTTGAGGCACTAACGGCCGATTACTGAATGTGTGAGCTTAAAGCGTAAATAGCAGTTTCCAGGTCTTGACTTTATTCTATTTTTTCTTTTTCTTTTTCTTTTTCTTTTTCTTTTTCAAGACCGGATATATTTTTCAACATGCTCTTTTGGTGTTTAGCTTTAAATACCGTTTTTTCTTTCATACTAGGCTTTCAGGCAAGAGTATTTCTAGGTATCCTCTACTATCCCAAGTTTCAAGGTGCGTGTAAGTGCAGTTTGTAGGGTATATACTTTCTAAATTTGAACTCGAGAAAAGAAACTATTTTTCAGACTTATCCTTCAGTAAAGCATCAATACTTTCCCTTCATCTTGACTTAACTCAAGAACTGAACTCAAGATTACCTATTTCTCAAAAAAAACCTGTAAGGACGTATACTTACCAAAGTTAGACAGAATGAGGGTTATTTTTAGGGTTTTCAATCCCTAAGCCTAGAATTTAGTTATTTCTATCATATCAACTAAACTTTCGGAATAAAGATCTAAGTTACCCTATTAGCTAACTTGACGACAAATTTTTATATTTTTTGGAAAATTTTTAATTTTTGTGGGTTTTTAATAGGGTATGCAAATGCAAAATATACAAATGAATGCGAAGGAAGAAAGCTTACCGAGCACACCCCCAAACTTAAACTTGACAGTGCCCTCACTGTCAGGCTACACCAAGAGGGTCAAAATTGTCGGCGCTCCCTAGAAACAAATTATATACAAAACAAAAAGGAAAACAAAAAGAAATATATACAAAAAAGAGTCCACCCCAAACTTAAGTAAAACAGTGTTTCCACTATTAAGCGTTGAAGTTCAGGATTAGGGGGGGAAGAGAATAGTATCAAGCTATACAAGGCCTTACAAAGGCCAAAAGTGAGCACCAACCATTCAAAGATCTTATCATGATAAAGCAGTGGTTGGTCAAAGAAGGCGTAGAGAAAAGAGATGGAGAATACGCGAGACCGTATGGAGATAGAAGCGGGATACGGTCTCGGTATATGAGAAGAAGAAAAATGGCGGAAGGGAAAAAGAAGTGGAGTACGAACTTGAGGGAGCAAATGGAGTAAATAGATTAGCACAATTTGTGATGACCGATGTGTGAAAAGCGATTGTGCCAATATATTCACCCGTCGAGAAATGGGGTCAAATCCCTCAAGATTCGTGAGAAACCATGAGTACGCCGAACTCGGTAAACCAGACATATGAAATGTAAGTGAGACGGGTTCTTGCAAGGTCGGAACGATGGAAAGGATGGAGGAAAGTGATCGAGGAGGGGTATCGGTTAAGGTTTCGGGAGGGTGCACACAGTCAATGAAAGGAACATGATGAATTAGAGAATCCGACTCATCAATTAAAACTGGTTCATCCTCAAAGCTATCCTCAAAATTTTCCTCAAAATTTAGCACATCCATGCATTTCTCTTCAAAATTCAGACGCATATGGGGTTCGGGAAAAACATTTAATGACTCGGGATGATGATTTGAAAACTTAGCCAAATCTACGGGTTCATCATCCAAAATATCCCCAGCGTCAATATCCTTAATCAAGTGGAAATCAACATCCTCAGACACCTCATCAAAAGCATGGATTTCAATCAATTCAGGTTCTAAGATAGAGGTGTAGAGGTCAAAAGGATTGTGTGTGGTTTCACTTGGCAAGGTCCCTTCACAATCTGGCAAATCAAACACTACAAAGTCGCACAACTCATTAAACATTCTATCTTCAATTGATAATTCAGTTGGGACACTTGATAGACTTTCGACACAGGAGTTGTGGGATTCAATTTGAAACGGGTAGGTTTGATTTGGAAGGGGGTACAGCTCACTCTCTCCACTCAAATTCACAGCCTGTCCGACCGCCTCTTCATACATTGGAAAATTTGGAGCTAGTTGAAAACTAGCTACCGGGTCACTAGGTTGTATGAGGGCGGCCATGGACACATCCAAATCCATCATCTGTTGGTACGACGCTACCCTAAAGTCTTCCAAAGATTGTTCCAGACTAGACATGGGTTGGGAAGGGGTTTCAGTAAAAGATTCAAAGTTGTTTGGATACTGAAAACTCCCAAATGGCGGTTCTGAAGCAATGTCTAGGGAAGGTGCAAAGGTAGGGTAGGATTAGTAGGAATTGAATGGTTGGATAGGGGTAGGATCAACATTTGGATAAGAAGGTGAATGAAATTGTTGATCCCAAGAATTTGAAGTGGTGAAAGGAGTGAAAGATCGGCTACGAGATTGTTCAATACGTTCAACGATGGACAAAGGACGACTTGCAAAAGGGGTATCAACATAAGCGGGTGGGGGAGGTTGAAAAGGTTGATACAGAGTGGATTGCGAAGGGCAAGTGTTTGTCCTAGACGCGTCTATCCGATCTTTCAAAGAGATTTTGGGCATGGAGGGATCGTTTGACGTTCGGCCAAAGCAAGAACTGTAAGAAGTAATGTCTGGTTATGGGTACCAAAGTTCGGCAAGAGTTTTGCGAGGTGGGGTACCCATGATATGAAGAGAGAAAGAAAGAAAGGCAGAGGAAAGGAGGGAAAAAGAATGTGATATTTTTTTTTATTATTTTTTTTTTAGAAATATATTAACAGAAGAATGAAATATACACACAAAAAGAATATGGACAAAAACAATCACGACACAAAAATACCACACACCTAATCGTTCTAGGGTTCACCTAGGTCAACTAGACCTGCTCCAGAACTTGATTGTCGAAGTAAAACTGTGTCGAGAAACGGGCTCAAGATACACTGATCACGAGGCCAGGTAAGTGCAGAGATAAGGGGAGGTTTTCCAACGCTTTCGCGAAGTTCCTTAATTAAATAACCCTTTCTCTTTTGGCGGTTGCGCCGTTAACACTTTCCTAGACACCCCGTAAACAATATACCGTTAAGCGAGGTTCTAAACACAGTTAACTTCTCCAAGTGAGCGCGAAGTCCTTAAGGCTTAAAGTCTAATTTCTTTTAAAATTTGTACGGGTAAACGTTATGCTCAAGTTCGTGATTTGTGGGCCACGGAAAAGGTGATGAAATCCTTTACCGTATGTTGTGGGGTTCGCTTGCCCTTAAGTCCGTATTAATGTATGCAATGCGCAATTCAATAAAAATTCTTTAAAGAATCAAAAAAATCGTTTTTTAGTTTAAGCGCGGCACTGCAACAAATACGGGTTAGTCAATTTTTTTAGCGTTTGCTAGCGAACTTGCAAAGAATCCTGCAAAAAATAGTATATTGGATGCGTCGGATTTGAGAAGAAGGTGTTAGAAAAATACGTACCGTTAAGATTTTTGGGTTAGGAAACCCCCGTTGAATCAAATCCGGTAAGCTTGAAAAGTTCGCTTGCGCGGGTCAAACAACCCGGATCTTTGGCACTGTACTTTGCAATCACCTTAGCCTTGAATGTACACTTTGCTCCCCACAATCGCAGTTTGCAAATCTGCAAAAATCTGCACTCTTGCCCACAAAAATGATCAAAAACAACAAAAAGATTATTTTATTTTATTTTTATTTTTTTATTTTTAAATATATACAAAAAGAATATTAACCCGAATAACAAGAAAGAAAATACGCTACCGTCTCCCCGGCAACGGCGCCATTTGATTGTTAGCGATTCTGCGTGTTCAAGTTTAAGTTTAAATACCGCAATCAAGACGGTTTCGCACGTAGCTAGCCGGTTGAGTACGGGTCGTCCGCAGGGAGATGGGAATCTTTTTCTATGTGTTTTTCGACGAGTTAAGTCCGAGAGTTCAGATTTTGTTTGTGATTATCTAAGTGTTGAGTTGATATTTAAAGCGAGCTTGTTAGGGTTAGGATTAGGTTAGTTTGAGTTAGGAGTCTCCACATCTTTCGTTGCCCCTCTTAATATCGGTGTTACGGTAATCGGCAACAACGGGGATTAGCACGACTAGGAAGGAACTTGCGAGTATAAGCTAGGCTTTCCAACGCATAAGTCCTTCCTTTTGGTGCTTGTCCGTCCGTTCTTGGCTCTTAGCCATAACCTCCGGTTAATTCAACCACAACCGGTCTCACTACGGAATCACCGCTATCATGTAGGATAGGGTGCCGTAAGGAGCGGATTGTGGTTCAATTAACGGGAGTTGATTTTAAGCTGTTGGGTAAGGAAAGAGTGAGAGAGATTTCCTTCTCTCAAACTTCCCTTATCCTACCCTAACAAGTATGAACTACTCACACATCATGATACGGAAAAACAAAACAAAACAAAAGAGGAAGATAGAAAGAAAGAGATTAGAAGAATACGACTAGCTATTTGCGACCTCACCTTGGCGAGGATCAAGCGTAAGCATCATTGTCGTATCCAAGGATAAAGAAAAAGAGAGAAGAAAGAAACAACAAGGAAATAACAACTACTTAACGAATTAAAGTTACAACAATTATAGCAAAAGTAAGACAAGCATGATAATAAAATGATCTTCTTTATTCACCATTCCTCACTCACAAAGCTCACTACAAGTTTAATGGAGAAGAGATGAGAAGAAGAAGAACATGTAAACTAAAACCTAGCAAAAAGAAAATAAAGAATGAACCCAAAGCTTGGCAAGTTCTGGGGTATTTATAGGAGGGGAAAGGGAAACCTAGGGCAATAATATGGCTCAACATGAAAGTACAAATATGCCCCTGAAAAACGACGGAATGAGGCGCCCATAAGGTCGCGGATCCGCGGCCAATACCCCCTATTGGCCGCGGATCCGCGGCCATCTTGATGACTTGGGTTGTCGTATTTTGGGTGGTTTCCTGGTTTGTATTTGTCTGCTATGTGGTATATGAATTTTCTCAGAAACTCTTCGCAATTATTCCAGAATTTTAGTAGAACAAAAAGGTGATGTGATGTGGATCTTTTGTCATGATTTCCTCGAGCTCCGCGTAGATTTCTTGGATCTTGTGTTGACCTAGAGCTTTGTGCATGACATGACAATCGATTTGCCATCTTGTCCCTTAACTGGTATGTGGCAACACACGGATAGAGAGCGGAGACCGTGTTTTCTCTGTTGTTGGCAGTAATCCGGAATTTGTCGTACTTTTCCATGATATTCATTGTTCAGAGCCGAGAACCTGTATTCTGCAATTATGTAGCAAACACTGATTAAAAGCACCTACCTATAAACACACGAGTATAAGAATGGGCGGTATAAAATGCAGTATTCTGTTATGAACAGTATGCATGCTCAGATCTCGAGGAAGAACCAGTGCAGGAGTCGGACTTGCCCTTCGAGCTTGCGGAGATTTAGTCGGGAGTACTTCCTTCACTTTTACTGCTTTCCCCAAAGAGACCTTGTATTCAAACTTGATCAGTAGTTATTTTTCTTATTTTATTGTAAATTGTGAACAATGAAAGCGGATGTAATAATTTAGTGATGTATTTCCTTTACTTCTGTACTTTGTTTACTGATTACCATGTAATGCTAGAAGCCGAAGTGTGACTACGGCGGGATTATTCCTTGACCGTAGGAGCATGGCTGACCTACTCATCTCTCGTTTTCCGTATTTTGGGAAGCGGGGTGTGACAGCTTATTTTTCAAAATAAATTATTTTACATAAAACCCTTTCGAACTTTCAAAAGGTTTAATTTAAATAAATACCTAGAACTATACAACTAGTAACTAGCGAATATGTAGGTTGCACACGGGTTTATGTGACATATTTTCTCTTGAGTGTCGGGGAGCCAGAGACAATTAGCGTTATCACTTGCCTATTTTCTATATATACATAAATCATAAATTCACGAAAAATCAAGTTACATGAATATAGACTCAAATATAACCCAACACATAATACTTGACATGAATACATGAACACTTGACATGACTCGTAGTAAAACATTATGCTCGATCCAACTTGACTCGAACTATAAATCATCTGATATGAATACTTGCACTTGACATGATTCTTGATATGAACTTAATCTTGGAAACTTATATATCACCTTTTATATTCATGAATTCGATCAAGACTCGTAATATTAATCATAAACCAATATACATGGGGTGTTGGGGTAGTTTGAGTATGAATACAACAGAATCTCATGAGTTTCATAGCTTCAAATCATGTATTCACGAATTCACGAATTTGGGCCCGTGTTTCCATGCCTCTAGGGCACTAATCTTGGGTTTGGAATATTTCAATAACAATTGAAATCCCATTATTCTTGAACCTATGTTTTCTTATTTCTGGAGCCCTATTTTTGTGTTTGAGAATCCTTTTAAGATTGGTTGAAATTCACACTTAAATTTACGTTAGTTAGATTACCTTGTAGAGACTTCTTTAGGACGCATTGCTATTCCTTACATGTTCAGTACTTTTACTTGTTACATGCTTACTATATCTACACTTGTTTGAAATGCTCATGTTATATTATTATGCTTATATATATTTATACGTGCACACACACATACTCATCATACCTTGTCATGTGCATATAGTTGCTAGATTTAATTGACACTCTTACATAACCATATTAGAATTCATATTCTATTTATATATTGTCCTTTATCACATTCACATGCCTGTCCTTTCTAGGGACTTATCGAGCACAAATTCGCTGACGGGTATTCTATCCTATTTTCTTTCTATCCTTGAAATGTTTGCCGGTGATATATGGACTGAGAAGATTGTGCCGAGTCATGAGGATTACTCTCAGTTTGCGGAGCAGACCGACAACTAGCTAGTTCTTTACTTCAGCTTTTACTTTATTAGCCACATGATTAGGCTTTTATGTTGTTGTTTTCCGTTTAGATTATTGTAATCGCTTGAAACTTGTGAAGTTTGAATGCAAATAAAATTGTTGTTGGAATTTTCAGTTTCGTGTTTATTCTTGTTTCATTTTATATTGCTTAGATACGCTTAGCGTATTTGTTTCGAGAAAAAACCTTTTCAGAATAAATACGTTACGGGCTTACCATGTGTCTGCTCTTGTCTTTTGGGAAGCGGGACGTGACATTTTGTTTTATCGTATCTTCAACATTTCACATGTTATTGGTAAAATATCACAATTTTAAATATTTGGCATGCTACATGACCCTTGAAATGAAATTTTGCTAATATATATATTTCCTAAGACAACAATATTTCGTGTCTTAGAGCTTTAAAATTGCTGAAATTTTAAAATGTTTTGGGCTCACTTTTCCGTACTCCACATTCTAACTCGTGAAACTAATGAGAAGTTGCAAAGACTCTGTTTTCCTTAAATCATATATATTTCATTTGTTACTGGAAATGAAAATCAGTAAAAATTGACAATTTTTTGTTTTCCCGAATTTATTAGTATTTCACATTTGCAAGTTTAAAATTGTTGAGATTTCTAAATTTTTCGTACTCTTCAGTTTTAAACATTTACCAAGCTACAGTCCATTAAGCTGGAAATTTTTTGAAATATTTTATTTTCACAAGTTTTAAATATTTACCATTCTATAACAAATAAAATGTCATTATTTTCTATTTCCTCAATTTTCTTATATACAGCATGCTATAATTAGACTTGTGAACGTTTGCATATTTCTGTTTTTATTAAACTATCGATATTCTCGGTAAAATTTCTTTTCTTTTTTTTTCTTGGGATTTTAATATTTCATATGCTATAGCATGTTAAAATCGAAAAATACTCAAATTATTATCTTCTTAAGTTTTGGATACTTCACATGTTAGCCAATTAAAATTAATAAATTATCCTATTTTTAAATTTTTTCGATTTTCATATATTTCACATCTTATAACCCATTAAACAGACGAAGATACGCAAATTTGTAATTTTTCTTAACACATTGATATTTCATGTGATATATTTCAAACCGGCGAAATTTCAAAAGTTTTTGTTTTCTCTGGTTTTTAATATTTCATATACTAAAACAGCCTATTAAATTCTAAATATTCATAATGTTTTATTTTATCGAGTTTTAGATATTTTAAAACATTCCTTCATATTCTAATATGTGTATGATATAAGTTATAAACCTAATGAAGATTTGCAAATTTATGGTATCTTAAACCATCGATATTTAATGTGCTATATATAACATATGAGCTGCCACAATTTTCTCTCCAACTTTTTAATATTTCATATATTACAACCCATTAAAATTTTGAAATTTCATAGGATTATGTTTTCTAGAGTTTTGGATATTGGCATGCACCTATGAAAATATTGAATATTTATAATTTTTATGTTTTTTCTTGAACCAATATCACATGAAAGTTGGTGGTATTCAACATTTTTTGTTTTCTCAATTTTTTGATATTTCACATTGTTAGATTGTTAGATTATAAGATATTTGAATATAATTGTATTAGATATTATGATTATCATAAATCAGATAAGTTCGGATTTATGTTGTTGAGATTATGATTAATGTATTAAAATGATAGAATTATTATTTATCGGCCAGTTATGTTATAAGGTGTATAAATTAAGATGATTTATCTCTTAATAAAATTGATCGAGTTTATTGCTTTCTTACCATGGCGTCAGAGTCAATGGCTCGATCCAAAATTTATACTCATTTATATTTTTAGTTTATTAATCCAAAATAAATAAAGTTGCGTTGATAATATCTAATTCAGAAATGAGTTCTCTCAGTTTGATTATAAACAGTTGCCTCCATCAACATCAAGACCAAGCATCTATTCTTTTTTTTTTATAACGTTTTCTAGCAGCATGATCTTCTTCCGTCCAAGCTGCTATTCTTTTCTTATGACGTCTTTTAGCAGCATGATCTTCTTTTTGTAAGTCTATGTAGCACACCCCACGTGTTCGCGGGGAGGCGGAATATATCAAAAACGATTTTTCTCATATCAAAAGATCATGTTTTGCTTTGCAACATAGACTTTATCCACTTTAGGATCCTAATTAAATCTTAACTAGCAACAACTAAACTATAAGAGAGCGTTAACTACTCGGTTAAAGTGTTATACTCTCGTGATAAGTCCTTCGGGTCTTCAAGTGGTTCTTTGCTCCTTGGATCGGACTTCAAGTTTGAACTCCTTTCTTTGGCTCCTCCGAAGCTTCCAACAAACTCGGTTGCCGGTCTCTTTTAGGTAATAGAAGATCCCCCGAGGGCCTATGTCCAAACTCTAACCTCAAATGAGGTAACTTAGTGATCTAATGTGCTAGATGAGATTACTAAGTAGATGTAGAGTGTGATCTATGGATTATTTGATTTCAAAGCTCAATGTATCACAACTGTTCATCTCATAAAACTGCATTTTAATACCTCTCATTCGTTATCTATTTTGCTATATATCGGTACTATTAATTAGCGTCTGCTCAGTTATTACAGTTTACAGGTATTCGTGATACAACACTGAAAACATACTCAAAATCACGGACATAACGTTTGGGAACCGACACTGCAAGCAGACCAGAGAACCGACCGATATCCTGAGAGCTCTTTTGGAAATAATGCATGTGTACACATTTTTTGTTTACAAATGGTCCAACACACAAGTGTGCACATAGCTTGGACCAAGTGGGGCTGCCATGGCATGATGCTATATAGGTGTGATGTGCATTGATTGTGCAATAAATGCTAAAAGCTTTAATGTGAGTTAAAGCAACCAAGTTTCCCTCCAAAATCTGAAGACAAACCAGGGTATTTTAGACCAAGCAAACAGCACCAGAGTGATCGTAGAAAGCACACAATGTTAGTGTATATGCCCTAGGGGCCATTATTGTATCATACTAGCTTGTATATTACTAATTGGAAGCTTGGGATATTCACAGTTATATAACAGTCTTGCTAAATATGTTAGTATGCTACTTGGTTTTATCTATCTTAATATGTGAGTATACGTATTGATAGAGCCCTTAGGATCTTGCTCGACTACCAGCGTTGTGATGACAGTCACACTCGTAGGGGCTGGGTAGTCTACAAGCACATCCTTTTCCAGGTCCCTAGTCCTAGGATTATCGAGACAGGGCATCGATACTCCGGAGTAGACTAGTGTGTACGCTTCTCATCCCAGTTGGGGAGATGGTCTGTCCCACAGCTGTCAGTACGTCGTACTGGAGATAGTATACAGGTGCTCGTTGGGTTACGGGTACACCGGACAGGACTCGCGGGGAACTGTTGGTTGGTATTATACCCGTCGTCAGTTAACAGTTCCCAGGTGACATGAGTACAGCATAGTTAGCAGACTTGACACTGCTACTTCGCCTCGAGTGTGTCCCACTGTTCTTAGATTGCTCCCCTACCACGGCTCAAAGGAGTCGTGCAAACAGGTAGCAGTTGGGTGCAGTCCCGAGCACTTGGAAGCAGTGGCAGTTAGACAGGATTCGTCTCTCCCGGTATCGGGAGTTGATATCGCGTTGTGTCAGAGAGCCATTACGCAAAGTCCCTGGCCAGGGCAAGCGAGATTCACTGGTAGGTTCCAGTAGTTTCTCAAGGTGTAATGGGCTTCACTCCGACACGACTTATACTGCTTTTAGGGGACTGACGCTTGCCGACCCCTAGGCCCGATATGCGATAGTCTTAGACGAACAGACCGGACTGTACGGAGATTGTGACATCAGGCTCAGTAGGAGTTCGGATGGGTTTTCTTATCAGCCTTCTTATCGACATCTACCTGGGGACCGTTACGTATAGCTAGTGCCGCTTGCGGTCTGTGGTTAAACCCACTGCCAGCGTAGTAGTCGAGTCTTTAGAGTCCCACACAGAGAGTTTCCCTGCTCCAGGCGAAACAATATAGAGGTCGTATGGTTTTACGACAAGGGTTCGGACGCATACGTGTGTTTACGCACGTACGACGTTCGGACAGTTTTTACTAGCCGGCTTTGGTTTAAGCCAGATTCTAGTATCGGATTATTGGATTTATACAGTTTAAAGTTTTTCCGTGTTTTCACGGATAGGAGGGGCGTTCTCGTAATTTGGCGGGAAGCTTCTAGAAGGATGATGACTTGGGGGTTTAGGTGGCATAAGCATTAAACGATTTAGTGACTCATTTGTGTGATTCATCCATATCATTAATGCATCATTAAATGGTTAATGACTCATGTAGATGAATCACTCATATGAATAAATGAAGCATGGTGATTAATCATTTTATTTATTTATTTTGATAAATCATTATGCTTCATATATTCAAGAGAGATCATTATCTCATTCTCTTGCTCACCTTCTCTCTCCTCAAGCTCTCTCTCTTCAAACCCTAATCCTCCCCTCTCATGTGTTGAGATCAAGGATTAGATAGACTAATTAATCCATAACCTCACTCTATATGTCACGCCCCGCTTCCCAAAATACGGAATACGAGGTATGACTAGGCCAGCCATGCTCCTACGGTCAAGGGATCGTCCCGCCGTAGTCACACTTCGGCTTCTAGCACTACATGGTAATCAGTAATAAAGCACAGTATTGAAGGAATCACATCACTAATTTATTACATTAAAATTTCATTGTTCACAGAGTACAGATAATAAAAACAATAACTAACCAAGTTCAATCTCACAATCTCTTTTATGGAAAGAAGTAAACGAAGTAGGTACACCAACTATATCTCCGTGAACTCGAAGGATAGATCCGTCTCCGGTACCGGTCCTCGCGCGGAATCTGAGCATGCATACTCAGGTCGTCAGAGCGACACAAATAATAATATTATTATAAGCAGATGAAACAGGTAAATGAGGTATTACTGGTATGAGAATGATGCAAGTAAACACTATATCACAGTATGATGCAGAATATGTTATGTGTCCCTATCGGTCTCTAGGTCATGTTTGAAATCACATAGTGGAAGGAGGATCATGTTTAACAGGAGTCTCGTACATACCCGAGACCACGGCCCACATGCCCGGGACATAACCCTGTCAGCCGGATCGCTAGATCCTGTCCTACACGTATAAGTATCACGGTTCGAATGATCATCCTCTAAACACGGTCCCGCTAAATACGATACTCTTTCCACTTTGATTTCCCCTTTTTCCCCAGGTTACACTATTTAAGATATTGATCTAGTTGTGTACGAGTATACTAATGGCACGGTTTCATCACTGTCCACTGTATCAATCACTGTCACGAATATTCACTTTCCATTGGTGTACTCGTCACTCCTAAACCAACATCTATCACGCACGATAATGCAATGTCCACACGCACTAACACAGTGTAAATGACAAGGATATGATATATGTATTGTAAACTACCATATAAGCTCGGTATGTTATGAATTAATATGCATGTCACGAACCAAAATGAATTACACAAATTAATATGTTACGAATTCAGCAAATATGATGTAGGTAAGATATATAGAACAATCAGTCAGGAATTCATCAAATTTTGTTTCAGTTCGATCGGAGTTTCGGTTTTCAAGATATAACTGTTTCAGTTTAAGTGTTCGCGACTGAAATTTCAATTTCAGAACGGAACGTCTGTTTCGCGACACGAATTACACCCAGTTGGGCTCAGAATTTAGCAATGTCACAGTTAGATGAAATTTAGAGTTTTCGATAAAGTATTCAACGCAACAGACGGAGCCTCAGTCGCATCTGTACGTTGAAAGTTATACACAGTTCAATCTCAAATGTCGTTTCAGAAAGTGTTCTGAACAGCTTTACGTTCTGCCTTTTTAAAATAAGTTTAAAATAACAAACTGCGATAAATCGAAAAGAGACCACTTGTTTTCTTTCACTAACAGGTATATCTTATAACTACTGTAAAGTTCCGCATCATACTATTTCAGGAAACACGGGGACGCAGGACTTTAGACAGAACACCCCCATCAGAAACGCTCTGGACTGCAGTCCAGAGTCGTGTTCCGACCCAGTTATCGTTATGATTACAGAACAGGAATCATTAGGATTTTCCATAGGGTTGAAGTTCATCGAGTTGGCTTCGATTTAAGCCCTCGAACGTCTCAATCCAGTATACATATGATTTATGGTGATTTTATTCGTTTTCAGGCACGAGAAAATTCCAGTTTTAACGGCATATTTGGGGGTATCAGTTTTCGTTACAAACATTCGTATTTTCCAGTGAAATTCATACACTATATTTAACATTATATGGGCCAACAGATGGTATCGGTTTCCGTCAAATTAAACAGCTATATCCATGAAAAGCTAGCATCGAACACCTTGGTCAATATCTATATATATAATCATTAAGTTCGTAAACTATGTGATCTAGGTGTGTAACACGACTATAATAGCATGAAGCAAGTAAACACTTGCCTGGAGAACGCCTCGGGATCGTACGACAGCAGTGTCGTCACGAACGCGCGATATACGCCACGTACCGAATTCCCGCGAGCCTCGATCTAGATGTGGATCTCGCGTCGGGTTGTCCGGAGTCGTTTGCACGGCCACTGGACGTCTAGAATGGTGCTCTGTGGGTCTCCCGAGGTGTGTTTGGGTTGGCGTCGGTCGACGGTGAAGGAGGCGTGTCGCGCGCGCAGTTAAGGGGGTAGCCGTTGGAATTTGAAAGGGGAAGAAGAACAGTGGAGGTGAGTGAGCGGGCTTGGGCTAAAAATGGAGTGGGCCGGCACTAAAATAAAAGAATTCCTTTAAAAATAAATTCTCGTGGGCTGCAGAAAGAAACGGGCCGGTTAAAAAAATAAAAACATTTAATTCCCAAAGAGGTGGGCTGCACAGAATGGAACGGGCTGGGATTTTATGAAAGGGATTTTGCTAAAAAATCGAGTGGGCTGATGAAAATTAATAGAATTTATTTAGTGTGTGGGCTGAGGGATTAGGAAAAAATAATGGTTGAATTAAATTGGTTTTATTTGTGTTAGTTTTTGATTTTAAATTCCGGGTTTTGACTTTTAGAGTTAAGGAAAAATATAAACTTTGGGATTCAAGCAACCACCTTCAACAGAATAATTACGAGGCAAGGTTAATCTCAGGAATTTGGAAAATACAGGGAAAATTCTTGTAGATGGAGAACGGGGGATTTACATCATACCCCCCTTAACAAAAATTTCGTCCTCGAAATTTAACAAAGATACAAGAGTACAATGTACTAAACAAAAAGATGTGGATAACGATCACGGACGTCTTCCTCCCGCTCCCAGGTGGATTCTCCTGGGGAACGACCGCCCCAAGACACTCGGACTAACGGAATGACTTTATTCTTTAGTACTTTCTCTCTGCGGTCGAGGATGGTAGTAGGCTGCTCCTCGTATGATAGATCGGTCCCCAAAACTAATTCTGAATGGTCCAGAACATGGTTCTCATCTCGTACGTAACGTCGCAACTGTGACACGTGGAAGGTATTGTGCACACCAGCCAGCGATGGAGGCAAGGCCAGTCGATAGGCCACCTCTCCTACTCGCTCTAGCACCTCAAAAGGTCCGATAAAACGGGGACTAAGTTTTCCCCGACTTCCGAATCTGATAACTCCACGAGTAGGGGAAATCTTCAAGAACACATGATCTCCGACTTCGAACTCAAGTGCCCTTCTGCTGGTATCTGCCCAACTCTTCTGTCGATCCTGAGCCGTCTTAATACGTTGTCTGATCATTTGGACCTTGTCAACTGTCTGAACGATGAGTTCAGGGCCTAGTAATCTTCGTTCTCCCACATCATCCCAGCATACTGGGGATCGACACTTCCGTCCATATAGCGCTTCAAAAGGAGCCATCTGAATACTAGCCTGATAACTATTGTTGTAAGAAAACTCGACTAGGTGCAGATGGTCCTCCCAGGAATCCTGAAAGTCCAACATACAGGCTCTCAACATGTCCTCGAGCGTCTGAATTGTACGCTCGGATCGTCCATCCGTCTGTGGGTGATAAGCTGTGCTGAATTTAAGGCGGGTTCCCAAACTCTCCTGTAAGCTCTTCCAAAAGTGCGACAAGAATCTCGTGTCCCGGTCTGACACAATGCTGACTGGAACACCGTGAAGTCGCACAATCTCCTGCATATATCTTTCTGCCAGTGATTCTGTCGACTGTCCCACTCGGAAAGGTAGAAAGTGTGCAGCTTTTGTGAGGCGATCAACGATAACCCAAATAGCATTATTGCCTCTAGGGCTCCGTGGTAAGGCCGTCACAAAATCCATAGTAATGCGCTCCCACTTCCATTCAGGTATCGGCAATGGTTGTAATAATCCTGCTGTTCTCTGATGTTCCGCCTTCACCTGCTGACATACCAAGCATCTGGATACGAACCTCGCAATCTCCCGCTTCATTCCGTTCCACCAAAAATGCTGCTTTAGGTCCTGATACATTTTTGTACCTCCTGGATGCACAGAATAAGCTGAACTGTGTGCTTCAGCCAAAACTTCTTCTCGTACATCCCCTTTAGGTACGCAGAGTCTGTTACCGAATCTCAGAGAGCCATCTTCATGTATAATCAAATCCGTTCTCAATCCAGCTTCCACTTGCTCTCTGAACTTTTGTAATCGAGGATCATCTGCTTGTGCAATCTTGATGCGATCCACCAGGGAAGATTGCACCTGTAGTTGCCAAGATTGACTGAGTGCGTTCGGAGTAACGACCTCAAGTTCAAGTCTCTGGAAATCCTCAATAATACTCCTCTGATCGGTCAACATCATGACCGCTGGTTTGCGACTGAGTGCGTCTGGTACAACATTGACCTTCCCCGGGTGATACTGAAGGTCCAAGTCATAATCTGCCATTAGCTCTAGCCATCGGCGCTGCCTCATGTTCAGTTCCTTCTGAGTGAAAACATACTTCAAACTTTTGTGATCGGTGTATACCTCCACTTTTTCTCCTAATAGATAGTGCCTCCAAATCTTCAACGCAAAGACTACCGCAGCTAACTCCAAGTCATGTGTAGGGTAGTTCTTCTCGTGGTTTCTCAATTGTCGAGAGGCGTAAGCAACCACACGGCCGTGCTGCATCAAAACACAGCCCAGACCCTTCCCTGAGGCATCACTGTGTATCACCAAACCACCTGAATCATCTGGTACAGTAAGAATAGGCGCCGTGGTTAGTTTCTGCTTTAGTGTGTCGAATGCCTTAGTGCATTCCTCTGTCCATGTATATGGCACGTCCTTCCGTGTCAGCCGTGTCAATGGTTCCGCGATCCTTGAGAAATCTTGGACGAATCTCCGATAATAACCTGCCAATCCCAGAAAACTCCTGATCTCTGCTACTGATTTCGGCGTCGGCCAATCTCTGACAGATTCTATCTTTGCCGGGTCCACTGAGATGCCTTCGCCCGAAACAATATGTCCCAAAAACTGAACCTTGTCAAGCCAGAATTCACACTTGCTTAGCTTCGCGTACAACTTTTCTTCTCGAAGAACCTGCAGTACCGTGCGTAAATGCTCAGCGTGCTCTTCCCGGGTCTTCGAATAGACAAGTATGTCGTCGATAAACACAACGACAAACGTGTCCAAGTATTTTGCGAACACCCTGTTCATTAAATCCATGAATATAGCTGGGGCATTTGTAACCCCGAACGGCATCACAAGGAATTCGTAATGTCCGTATCGGGTCCTGAAAGCCGTCTTGCATACATCCTCGGCTGCTACTCTGATTTGATGATATCCAGAACGGAGATCCAACTTCGAGAAAACCTTGGCTCCACTTAGCTGATCGAATAGGTCATCGATACGCGGGATTGGGTATTTGTTCTTTATTGTGACCTTGTTCAGCTCCCGGTAATCTATGCACATTCGCAACGATCCATCCTTCTTCTTTACCAATAGAACTGGTGCACCCCACGGTGAAGCGCTTGGCCGAATAAATCCCTTCTCCAATAATTCTTCAATCTGTTTCTTCAATTCCGCCAACTCCACTGGTGCCATCCTGTAGGGGGCCCTGGATACTGGGGCGGTACCTGGAATCAGATCGATCGAGAACTCCAAAATTCGAGGAGGTGGTAGACCTGGTAGATCTTCAGGAAATACGTCTAGGAAGTCCCGAACAATTTCTGGGGCTGGGCTCTTATCAATCTCCATGGCTGTCAGTTCCTTAGGCTTTGCTCTGTACTTCGCTGGTTCCAAACATTCGCTTCCGCCCTCGAAAACAAACTCCGGGTGATTGGGAATGCGGAAGATCACCTTCTTTGCACGACAATCGATAACTGCATGGAAAGTGCTCATCCAATCCATCCCAAGGATTGCATCGTAACTGCCTGTCCCAATTAGGAGGAAATTCGCATAGAATTCCCTGCCACACACTACAACCGGGCATAATCTACATTCTCGACTAGATATAATAACGCCATTACCCGTATGAATTTCCCATCCCTTGGTTAGTGGTTCATGTGGTATTGAGTGTGTATTTGTGAAATGCTCAGACAAGAAACAATGCGATGCTCCTGAATCAAAAAGTACTCTAGCTGGCAAGGAATGTACAAGTAGAGTACCTGTAACCACATCTCCTGACGCTTCTGCCTGCTCTGCGGTCAAGGTGAAAGCCCGTCCCTGACCGCGACCTGTAAATGGTTGTCTCTGCTCCTGTGGCCTCTGCTGTGGCGGTCCAGAACTTCCCTGTATTTCTGCTCGTTCAGGACAACTGTTAATCCTGTGTTGACTGGAACCGCAAATCAGGCACTGTCCCTTGGCACGGCGACAGTCCTTCTGAGTATGTCCTCCTCTACCGCAATAGCCGCAAGTTACGCCCTGTCTCTGGGGGCGATGCTGTGGTACAAACGGGCGCTTCATTTGAGTTGTCCCTGCTCTGTGAACCGGTATGGCTCCTCGAGAAGGCACGTGGGTACGTGCTGGAACGACTGGGGGTCTCCTGAACTTGTTAATCAATTGCTCCTGAACTCTCGCTGCGTTGAGAACCTGTGCGAAAGTCTGTAGATCTAACGATGCAATCAGTTGCTGCAACTCAAAATCTAACCCCTGAAGGAAACGCCTAGCCCTGGTGACTTCTGATTTGACCATGTATGGAGCAAAGCGGCTCAGACGGTTGAACTCTGCCGCATAAACGTCCACTGGGCGTCCATTCTGCTTCAGAAGAATAAACCTTTCCTCCATTTCTGCCTTGGCTGTGGGAGGAAAATAGTGATCTAAGAAGCACTCCTTAAACTTGTCCCATTCAATCGGCTCTTCAAGTCTGCTTTCTTCTACCGACCAC
The DNA here is from genome assembly GCA_030015575.1 of Agapanthus africanus. Lineage (NCBI taxonomy): Eukaryota > Viridiplantae > Streptophyta > Magnoliopsida > Asparagales > Amaryllidaceae > Agapanthus > Agapanthus africanus. The sequence goes on along the minus strand of CM057343.1, from coordinate 483,379,856 downwards.
CATGTACGAGCCTCGTCTTCTAATTGTATCTTTATCACATTCACTCTGTCTTCCTCTGGAACCCTGGCGGCTGCCAATAAATTCTCCATGTTTACCAGCCATTGCTCAGCTTCAAGTGGTTCAGCTAGCCCTGTGAACGCAGCTGGGTGTAACCGTCAGAAGTCTGACACAGTACCAGCCCTAGCCTGATAAGCTGGTGGAGTAGCGCCCTCGGGGGCGGTAATAAGTGCGGAGGGTCCTCCTGCAGCGGTAATCGCCCTGAGTCCCTCAGTAAGCAAATCTGTCTTTCTCTCCTGAGCTTCCGCGAGAGTGGTCAGTGCACTGAGTATTCTTTCCGTGCGGTCCTGAGAGCTGGAGTCCGAGGAGGGGTCGTTCGGGGACGTCATATCACTGGAAGATTCAAAAGAATAGGTTCAGATTCAAGGATAGAAATCAAGAATAGTGAAACAAGAATAACGTAATACAGTTTAGTTAATGTCATCCCTTGATACTAAACACAGGCTCTGATACCAACTAAACCATGTCACGCCCCGCTTCCCAAAATACGGAATACGAGGTATGACTAGGCCAGCCATGCTCCTACGGTCAAGGGATCGTCCCGCCGTAGTCACACTTCGGCTTCTAGCACTACATGGTAATCAGTAATAAAGCACAGTATTGAAGGAATCACATCACTAATTTATTACATTAAAATTTCATTGTTCACAGAGTACAGATAATAAAAACAATAACTAACCAAGTTCAATCTCACAATCTCTTTTATGGAAAGAAGTAAACGAAGTAGGTACACCAACTATATCTCCGTGAACTCGAAGGATAGATCCGTCTCCGGTGCCGGTCCTCGCGCGGAATCTGAGCATGCATACTCAGGTCGTCAGAGCGACACAAATAATAATATTATTATAAGCAGATGAAACAGGTAAATGAGGTATTACTGGTATGAGAATGATGCAAGTAAACACTATATCACAGTATGATGCAGAATATGTTATGTGTCCCTATCGGTCTCTAGGTCATGTTTGAAATCACATAGTGGAAGGAGGATCATGTTTAACAGGAGTCTCGTACATACCCGAGACCACGGCCCACATGCCCGGGACATAACCCTGTCAACCAGATCGCTAGATCCTGTCCTACACGTATAAGTATCACGGTTCGAATGATCATCCTCTAAACACGGTCCCGCTAAATACGATACTCTTTCCACTTTGATTTCCCCTTTTTCCCCAGGTTACACTATTTAAGATATTGATCTAGTTGTGTACGAGTATACTAATGGCACGGTTTCATCACTGTCCACTGTATCAATCACTGTCACGAATATTCACTTTCCATTGGTGTACTCGTCACTCCTAAACCAACATCTATCACGCACGATAATGCAATGTCCACACGCACTAACACAGTGTAAATGACAAGGATATGATATATGTATTGTAAACTACCATATAAGCTCGGTATGTTATGAATTAATATGCATGTCACGAACCAAAATGAATTACACAAATTAATATGTTACGAATTCAGCAAATATGATGTAGGTAAGATATATAGAACAATCAGTCAGGAATTCATCAAATTTTGTTTCAGTTCGATCGGAGTTTCGGTTTTCAAGATATAACTGTTTCAGTTTAAGTGTTCGCGACTGAAATTTCAATTTCAGAACGGAACGTCTGTTTCGCGACACGAATTACACCCAGTTGGGCTCAGAATTTAGCAATGTCACAGTTAGATGAAATTTAGAGTTTTCGATAAAGTATTCAACGCAACAGACGGAGCCTCAGTCGCATCTGTACGTTGAAAGTTATACACAGTTCAATCTCAAATGTCGTTTCAGAAAGTGTTCTGAACAGCTTTACGTTCTGCCTTTTTAAAATAAGTTTAAAATAACAAACTGCGATAAATCGAAAAGAGACCACTTGTTTTCTTTCACTAACAGGTATATCTTATAACTACTGTAAAGTTCCGCATCATACTATTTCAGGAAACACGGGGACGCAGGACTTTAGACAGAACACCCCCATCAGAAACGCTCTGGACTGCAGTCCAGAGTCGTGTTCCGACCCAGTTATCGTTATGATTACAGAACAGGAATCATTAGGATTTTCCATAGGGTTGAAGTTCATCGAGTTGGCTTCGATTTAAGCCCTCGAACGTCTCAATCCAGTATACATATGATTTATGGTGATTTTATTCGTTTTCAGGCACGAGAAAATTCCAGTTTTAACGGCATATTTGGGGGTATCAGTTTTCGTTACAAACATTCGTATTTTCCAGTGAAATTCATACACTATATTTAACATTATATGGGCCAACAGATGGTATCGGTTTCCGTCAAATTAAACAGCTATATCCATGAAAAGCTAGCATCGAACACCTTGGTCAATATCTATATATATAATCATTAAGTTCATAAACTATGTGATCTAGGTGTGTAACACGACTATAATAGCATGAAGCAAGTAAACACTTGCCTGGAGAACGCCTCGAGATCGTACGACAGCAGTGTCGTCACGAACGCGCGATATACGCCACGTACCGAATTCCCGCGAGCCTCGATCTAGATGTGGATCTCGCGTCGGGTTGTCCGGAGTCGTTTGCACGGCCACTGGACGTCTAGAATGGTGCTCTGTGGGTCTCCCGAGGTGTGCTGGGGTTGGCGTCGGTCGACGGCGAAGGAGGCGTGTCGCGCGCGCAGTTAAGGGGGTAGCCGTTGGAATTTGAAAGGGGAAGAAGAACAGTGGAGGTGAGTGAGCGGGCTTGGGCTAAAAATGGAGTGGGCCGGCACTAAAATAAAAGAATTCCTTTAAAAATAAATTCTCGTGGGCTGCAGAAAGAAACGGGCCGGTTAAAAAAATAAAAACATTTAATTCCCAAAGAGGTGGGCTGCACAGAATGGAACGGGCTGGGATTTTATGAAAGGGATTTTGCTAAAAAATCGAGTGGGCTGATGAAAATTAATAGAATTTATTTAGTGTGTGGGCTGAGGGATTAGGAAAAAATAATGGTTGAATTAAATTGGTTTTATTTGTGTTAGTTTTTGATTTTAAATTCCGGGTTTTGACTTTTAGAGTTAAGGAAAAATATAAACTTTGGGATTCAAGCAACCACCTTCAACAGAATAATTACGAGGCAAGGTTAATCTCAGGAATTTGGAAAATACAGGGAAAATTCTTGTAGATGGAGAACGGGGGATTTACACTATATCACCTAGGTGCCTTTGATTAGAAACTAAAGAAACCTAGTTACCTCAAGATTAGAGGTGAAGCTTAGAATAGAAGCTCTCGGGTGGATCGTTTATTACATAGAGGAGGCCGAGGAGGAGGTGGATAACTAAAAGACATAGGACTAGATTCACTAGGTATAATCACTTCTCATAGTAGTTAACAACTCCTATGTATTTGTTAGTTATAGTTTAGCAAAGATTCTTCGGTTAGTCGATGTTTATCCAAAGAACAAGATTGTTTTTCATATTTCCGCCTCCCCGCAACTCGTGGAGTGTTGTACATCGACTTACAGTGGTCTCAGAGTCTCGCTAAACAATAATTAACTCATTAGCAAAGTCGTAAGAATTTCGAACGCAAAACGAACCGGAAAAAACTCGAAATCACATAGTTTCTATCGAATTTAAATTGAGGTCTAAAAATTTTTCAGGGGCCTCTAAAATTACAAGCAGGGAAATACAAGAAATCTGGAAAGAATTGGGTGCATGAATCGGCCAAACAGCCGCGGAACCGCGGCCGATCCCACCGATCCGCCGTGGATCCGCGGCCGAGTTGAAGCCGATTCACCCCAAATTTTCCCTGAACTCTTCTGTGATGTTATTTGTCTTTTCAGGAATGTTTATTTTCTGCTCAAGTCTCAGGTGCACAGAGAAGTTTTGGAGTAGAATCTAAAGTGTTTGCTCGATCGAAATTATACGATGTTTGCTAATTAGATTATATCTGTGAACTGTATAATGTGTTCGTAAACCTCCCCTAACTGCTAGTATGTCGGTTGGCAGGGGGTTGCACATTTCTGTAATGATTTTAACTGTTTGTGATTATGAACTTGATTGGATTGTCGTGATGATTAGCCGGGGTTTGAGATGGATTGTTATATTCATTCATTCGATATAATTGTAATATGTTGTAATATTATTTTGCGGGGCACATCCAGATTGCGGTTGTAGCCACCGTTGTATTATTTCATTTTACTGTTTTTGCTCTTAGGATAGACCCAAGGTGGGGTGCACAAACTACCGGGTACTTTGAAGTGTTTAGTGGCCTACTCACGTTGTTGAGGGAGACCGCTTCACTTCGGGTACTTGGCGGGTAGTTTGCCGTACCCGTAGGGTTCTAGGGTGAGGTAATGGCTATTCATCACAACTGTGTAATCCGTCTTTCGTTGCAGGTTCAAAAGAAACGCGGATTGCTTGCATATCCAATAATGTTCATCTGTGATCAGGAATGCCTAATATTGTGTCTGACGAATGTACAATATCTATATATGATAGCTATTTAGAAGTCACTTATGTTTTACACCGGCGCTAGTCCAGCCCCCGCTCTGTCGTTAGTTAAGTAACCTAACGGGTGATGACGGGACCCAGTGGCGAATGCGGATGGCATAAGAGGACGTTGTATTTTCGTTGTTTTCTACAATGATAGGTTAATGATGGGACGCATTATTATTAATGCAAAGAAAATAAACCAAAGTTGAATCGTTAGAACAGTTTAAAAGAAACCACTCGGTTATTTTTAAAACAGAAGATATTTTTAATTGCGGAGCTTTAACCACTCCTTTTAAAAGCTATCAGGTTCCTTCGGTCATATCAAGTTCACTACGTTCACGGTTTCGTCAAAACCATTCGTAGCCCTCCGTCATTTCATTTGAGTATTCAGTAGTATTCAAGCTATGTATTTTGACCTAACGCCAAGGCATAGTGTTTGGTAGCTGCTGGGTATTCATTTGTTGCATAGATAGATGAGTTAGTTTGGGACAGTCGTATTATCATTTTGGCCGAACGTCAAGGATATGTACGGATGGGTTCAAATTAACAAGATAACAATGGGTAGAACTTGACATGTGACTTATGACATTTTGACATAATGCCAAGATCATAAGAGCATGGGGCAAAAAAATTTATATCGGGAATTTCTAAAGAAACTGAAATTTGCAAAGAGATGCATACCATTTGGAGTGTGATGAATGTTGGTAGGATTCTTTCAGCATTATCACACGATGACATTTGGATCCCGATCCTACTATGAGTATATGCTACTCATCAAGAGATTCGTCACTTAACGATCAATGCTATAAACCAAGTAGGTGCCGAGAAAGGTGTCAGCGGGGCTACGCCCCCCCAGAGAAAAGAGGTTATTTAATTAAGGAACTTCGCGAAAGCGTTGGAAAACCTCCCTCGAAGTACCGACACCGGCCTGGCTGAATGGTTAAGCAAGTATTGTACGGTGAGAATAGTCCTGGCTAGTTCTTCCTTTTTGGTTTGAGGAGGGATTCGAGAAACAGTGGGAGCCATCCAGTTTAGATAAACTAAAAACCACTCTAAACTTGCAAGAGCATCATGCTAAAGTGTTCTCTCTCTCTCTCCTAATTGCAGCGACCCTCAAAATGACTGGACTTAAGTTACTATTAGAAAAAAATATACTGACAGGGCCAAACTATAAAGATTGGCTGCGGAATGTCAAAATGACTTTGACCTATGACAGAATGGGGTATGTCCTCACCACTAAGGCACCTGCAGTCCCAGGTCCCAAATCCAGTAATGCGGATAAGGAAATCCGCAAAACCTGGGAGTTAGATTGCGCGAAGGCCAAGTGCATCGTGCTTGCCTCGATGAATAATGAACATCAGAGGAGGCACGAGGATATGGATCTTGATGCCATATTTCTCCATACAAAGGAACTTTATGGAGAGCAATCTCGTATAGCAAGATACGAGACCTCAAAGAACTTGTTTCGAGCGAGGTTGGCCGTCGGATCATCGGTAGGAGAACATGACCTAAAGATGATTGGCTATATTGAAGAGCTCGCAGACCTTGGGATGACTTTGGATAATGAGCTCTATACAGATTTGATTCTCCAGTCCCTTCCTTCCACCTACGCCCAGTTTATTCTGAATTTCAACATTCAAAGAAAAGAAGTTGAACTTTCAGAACTCCTTAACATGTTGAAGAGTGCAGAGGGCACCTTACAGAAGGCAAGGGAAACACCCGCTATGTTTGTTAGCGGTGCTTCTTCTTCCGGGTCCAAGGCTAGGGCTAAAGGAAAGAAGAAGAAGGCCGCCACCAAACCTAGAGGAGGTGTTAGTAAGGTGGGAGCGAAGGGAAAGAAAAAGATTGCGGTACCAGTAGTGGCCCAGGATGAGTGCTTCCATTGTCATAGGAAAGGGCACTGGAAGAAAGACTGCAAGGCGTGGAACGCCAAGAACCAGGAACCGAAGCAAGCTGTGGTTTCGACTTCAGGTGTGTTTGTTATTGAGAATTGTCTGTCAATCAACTCTACTTTCTGGGTATTGGATACCGGATCAGGATCTCATATATGCAATTCATTGCAGGCACTGAGAAACCGTAGAGTGCTGAAGGATGGTGATATGACCCTGATGGTTGCTAACGGAGCTAGCGTGGGAGCTGTGTCCGTAGGGGATTATCACCTGGGATTGACGAGTGGACACATTTTGGTTTTACATAACTGTTTTTGTGTACCTAGTTTAACGTGTAATATCATATCAGTTTTCTTGTTATCAAATAAAGGTTATGATTTCACGTTTGTAAGCGATGTTGTTAACATCCACCTTAATCATAGTTTGATTGGGTCCAGTACACTGGATAACGGTATATATGTCTTAAACCAACTCCAGATTTACAATGTCCAGAACACATTAAAAAGAAAGTCTCCAGATACAAATAAGGCTTTCTTATGGCATTGTAGACTAGGTCACATCAATGAGACAAGGTTAACTAAGTTACATAGAGAAGGATATTTTGATTCGTTCGAATATCAATTTTATGCCACTTGTCAATCATGTCTCAAAGGAAAAATGACAAAGACTCCATTCACTGGACATGGAGTTAGAGCGAGCAAGCTCTTAGAACTCATACACAACGATGTATGTGGTCCAATGTCTACACATGCAAGAGGTGGTTTTTCCTATTTCATTACTTTTACGGACGATTACTCTAGGTACGGATTCGTTTTCTTAATGAAACATAAATCCGAGGCTTTTGAGAAATTCCAAGAGTATAAGAATGAAGTAGAAAACCAAACCGGCAAAAGTATCAAGACACTAAGATCTGATCGAGGTGGTGAATACTTAAGTGCCGAGTTCCTAGATTACCTAAAAGAAAAAGGAATTCTCTCTCAGCTTACTCCTCCATACACTCCACAGCATAACGGTGTATCGGAGAGACGGAATCGAACCCTATTGGATATGGTACGTTCCATGATGAGTAATGCTGAGTTACACGATCTTTCTGGGGTTATGCGCTAGAATCAGCGGCATATCTTCTGAACAGGCTCCTACCAAGACTGTGCCTACCACCCCATATCAGATGTGGAGTGGGAAGAAACCCCATCTTCAGCATCTGAAGATATGGGGATGTCCGGCTTTTGTTAAAAAGCAGCATGCGGACAAGCTCGAGGCACGATCAGTACAGTGTAAGTTTGTGGGATATCCAAAGAACTCCAAGGGATATTATTTCTATTACGCAGAGGAACAAAAGGTTTTTGTTTCTCGTAATGCCCATTTTCTAGAACATCAGTTTTTAGAAAAGGAAATAAGTGGGAGCGAAATAGAACTGGAAGAAATTCCAGAACCACAAACTACTACTGAAAGTTTGGTAGAACCAGTAGTTCAAGAAGAACAGGACATTCCCGTACCCCTCCGCAGGAGTAGTAGGCCGTCTCATCCTCCTGAGAGATACTACGGTTTTCTCATAGATGGGGATGGAGAGGATTGCATCATTGATGATGATGAACCTACTGGCTTCCAGCAGGCCATCCAGAGCGGCGACTCGGTACGATGGCTAGATGCAATGCGGACCGAAATGGGGTCCATGTACACTAACAAAGTATGGACTTTGGACTTTGCTCCGGATGGGGTAAAACCCATAGGATGCAAATTGATCTTCAAGAAAAAGATTGGTGTAGATGGACAGGTGGAAACCTATAAGGCTAGACTTGCTGCAAAAGGTTTTCGTCAAAGACCTGGTTTGGACTATGACGAAACTTTTTCTCCAGTGGCTATGCTCAAATCCATTCGGGTCCTTCTTGCTATTGCTGCCTTCCATGATAATGAAATCTGGCAGATGAACGTAAAGACGGCTTTTCTGAATGGTAATTTAGAAGAGTGCGTCTATATGGATCAGCCAGAAGGTTTCAATCAGAGTGGGAGCAGCGGGAAAGTGTGCAAGTTGCTTAAGTCCATTTATGGACTAAAGCAGGCATCGCGGAGTTGGAACATCTGTTTTGATGAAACGGTCAAAGAATATGACTTTATCAAAAATCCAGATGAACCATGTATATATAGTAAAGTTGTAGCACGAACTGTCATATTCCTCGTCTTATACGTGGATGGCATTCTATTGATAGGAAATGACATTCCTATGCTACAATCTGTCAAAGGATTCTTGTCACACAGGTTCTCCATGAAAGACCTGGGTGATGCCTCTTACATTCTGGGGATCCGGATCTATCGTGATAGATCCAAGAGGATGTTGGGACTTTCCCAGTGCAGGTATATCAACACCATACTGAAAAGATTCAGTATGGAAGATTCTAAGCGCGGTAATCTACCGGCTTGTCACGGAATCACCCTATCCAACGAGATGTCTCCCAAGACTGATTTGGAAAGGGATTGCATGTCGATTATACCCTACGCTTCAGCGATAGGCTCTATAATGTATGCGATGTTGTGCACCAGACTAGATGTAGCTTACGCACTGAGCGTGGTAAGCCGGTATCAGTCAAACCCAGGGGAGAAGCACTGGATAGCAGTAAAGAACATTCTCAAGTACCTAAGAAGGACTAAGGAGATGTTCCTGGTTTACGGCGGAAAAGACCTCAAGATGGAGGCATTTGCTGATTCCGACTTCCAGAGTGATAAGGACGATTCCAAGTCCATGTCAGGGTATGTCTTTACCCTCAATGGAAGGGCGGTGTGCTGGAAGAGTTCCAAGCAGGACACCATTGCTGACTCGACGATGGAAGCGGGGTATATTGCTGCTTGCGATGCCGCAAAAGAAGCGGTCTGGATGATGAAGTTCCTAACAAAATTCAGGTAGTTCCTACCATTGTTGATCTAATACCTCTGTATTGCGACAACAACGGAGCTATAGCTTTAGCGAAGGAACCAAGGTCCCATCAGAAGTCCAGACACATCTTAAGGCGGTATCACCTGATCAGGGAGATCATAGATTGCCGGGAGATCGAGGTTCGAAGAGTCTCTATTGAAGAGAACATTGCTGATCCATTCACAAAGGCCCTACCCCAGATTCAGTTCGAGAGGCTACTCGAGATCATCGGTCTTCGATATGCCAGTACATGGCCCTAGTGCAAGTGGGAGATTGTTAGTGTATATGCCCTAGGGGCCATTTTTGTATCATACTAGCTTGTATATTACTTAATGGAAGCTTGGGATATTCACAGTTATATAACAGTCTTGCTAAACATGGTAGTATGCTACTTGGTTTTATCTATCTTAATATATGAGTATACGTATTGATAGAGCCCTTAGGATCTTGCTTGACTACCAGCGTTGTGATGGCAGTCACACTCGTGGGGGCTGGGTAGTCTACAAGCACATCCTTTTCCAGGTCCCTAGTCGTAGGATTATCGAGACAGGGCATCGATACTCCGGAGTAGACTAGTGTGTACGCTTCTCATCCCAGTTGGGGAGATGGTCTGTCCCACAGCCGTCAGTACGTCGTACTGGAGATGGTATACATGTGCTCGTTGGGTTACGGGTACACCGGATAGGACTCGCGGGGAACTGTTGGTTGGTATTATACCCGTCGTCAGTTAACAGTTCCCAGGTGACATGAGTACAGCATAGTCCGCAGACTTGACACTGCTATTTCGCCTCGAGTGTGTCCCACTGTTCTTAGATTGCTACCCTTCCACAGCTCAAAAGAGTCGTGCAAACAGGTAGCAGTTGGGTGCAGTCCCGAGCACTTGGAGGCAGTGGCAGTTAGACAGGATTCGTCTCTCCCGGTATCAGGAGTTGATATCGCGCTGTGTCAGAGAGCCATTACGCAAAGTCCCTGGCCAGGGCAAGCGAGATTCACTGGTAGGTTCCAGTAGTTTATCAAGGTGTAATGGGCTTCACTCCGACACGACTTATATCGCTTTTAGGGGACTGACGCTTGCCGACCCCTAGGCCCGATATGCGATAGTCTTAGACGAACAGACCGGACTGTACGGAGATTGTGACATCAGGCTCAGTAGGAGTTCGGATGGGTTTCCTTATCGGCCTTCTTATCGGCATCTACTTGGGGACCGTTACGTATAGCTACTGCCGCTTGCGGTCTGTGGTTAAACCCACTGCCAGCGTAGTAGTCGAGTCTTTAGAGTCCCACACAGAGAGTTTCCCTGCTCCAGGCGAAACGATATAGAGGTCGTATGGTTTTACGACAAGGGTTCGGACGCATACGTGTGTTTACGCACGTACGACGTTCGGACAGTTTTTACTAGCCGGCTTTGGTTTAAGCCAGATTCTAGTATCGGATTATTGGATTTATACAGTTTAAAGTTTTTCCGTGTTTTCACGGATAGGAGGGGCGTTCTCGTAATTTGGCGGGAAGCTTCTAGAAGGATGATGACTTGGGGGTTTAGGTGGCATAAGCATTAAATGATTTAGTGACTCATTTGTGTGATTCAACCATATCATTAATACATCATTAAATGGTTAATGACTCATGTAGATGAATCACTCATATGAATAAATGAAGCATGATGATTAATCATTTTATTTATTTATTTTGATAAATCATTATGCTTTATATATTCAAGAGAGATCATTATCTCATTCTCATTCTCTTGCTCACCTTCTCTCTCCTCAAGCTCTCTCTCTCTTCAAACCCTAATCCTCCCCTCTCATGTGTTGAGATCAAGGATTAGATAGACTAATTAATCCATAACCTCACTCTATATCACCTAGGTGCCTTTGATTAGCAACTAAAGAAACCTAGTTACCTCAAGATTAGAGGTGAAGCTTGGAATAGAAGCTCTCGGGTGGATCGTTTATTACATAGAGGAGGCCGAGGAGGAGGTGGATAACGAAAAGACGTAGGACTAGATTCATTAGGTATAATCACTTCACATAGTAGTTAACAACTCCTATGTATTTGTTAGTTATAGTTTAGCAAAGATTCTTCGGTTAGTCGATGTTTATTCAAAGAACAAGATTGTTTTTCATATTTCCGCCTCCCCGCAACTCATGGGGTGTTGTACATCGACTTACAGTGGTATCAGAGCCTTGCTAAATAATAATTAACCCATTAGCAAAGTTGTAAGAATTTCGAACGCAAAACGAACCGGAAAAAACTCGAAATCACATAGTTTCTATCGAATTTAAATTGAGGTCTAAAAATTTTTCAGGGGCCTCTAAAATTACAAGCAGGGAAATACAAGAAATCTGGAAAAAATTGGGTGCATGAATCGGCCAAACAGCCGCGGAACCGCGGCCGATCCCACCGATCCGCCGTGGATCCGCGGCCGAGTTGAAGCCGATTCACCCTAAATTTTCCCAGAACTCTTCTCTGATGTTATTTGTCTTTTCAGGAATGTTTATTTTCTGCTCAAGTCTCAGGTGCACAGAGAAGTTTTGGAGTAGAATCTAAAGTGTTTACTCGATCGAAATTATACGATATTTGCTAATTAGATTATATCTGTGAACTGTATAATGTGTTCGTAAACCTCCCCTAACTGCTAGTATGTCGGTTAGCAGGGGGTTGCACATTTCTGTAATGATTTTAACTGTTTGTGATTATGAACTTGATTGGATTGTCGTGATGATTAGCCGGGGTTTGAGATGGATTGTTATATTCATTCATTCGATATAATTGTAATATGTTGTAATATTATTTTGCGGGGCACATCCAGATTGCGGTTGTAGCCGCCGTTGTATTATTTCATTTTACTGTTTTTGCTCTTAGGATAGACCCAAGGTGGGGTGCACAAACTACCGGGTACTTTGAAGTGTTTAGTGGCCTACTCACGTTGTTGAGGGAGACCGCTTCACTTCGGGTACTTGACGGGTAGTTTGCCGTACCCATAGGGTTCTAGGGTGAGGTAATGGCTATTCATCACAACTGTGTAATCCGTCTTTCGTTGCAGGCTCAAAAGAAACGCGGATTGCTTGCATATCCAATAATATTCATCTGTGATCTGGAATGCCTAATATTGCGTCTGACGAATGTACAATATCTATATATGATAGCTATTTAGACGTCACTTATGTTTTACACCGGCGCTAGTCCAGCCCCCGCTCTGTCGTTAGTTAAGTAACCTAACGGGTGATGACGGGACCCAGTGGCGAATGCGGATGGCATAAGAGGACGTTGTATTTTCGTTGTTTTCTACAATGATAGGTTAATGATGGGACGCATTATTATTAATGCAAAGAAAATAAACCAAACTTGAATCGTTGGAACAATTTAAAAGAAACCACTCGGTTATTTTTAAAACAGAAGATATTTTTAATTGCGGAGCTTTAACCACTCCTTTTAAAAGCTATCAGGTTCCTTCGGTCATATCAAGTTCACTACGTTCACGGTTTCGCCAAAACCATTCGTAGCCCTCTGTCATTTCATTTGGGTATTCAGTAGTATTCAAGCTATGTATTTTGACCTAACGCCAAGGCATAGTGTTTGGTAGCTGCTGGGTATTCATTTGTTGCATAGATAGATGAGTTAGTTTGGGACAGTCGTATTATCATTTTGGCCGAACGTCAAGGATATGTACGGATGGGTTCAAATTAACAAGATAACAATGGGTAGAACTTGACATGTGACTTATGATATTTTGACCTAATGCCAAGGTCATAAGAGCATGGGGCAAAAAAATTTATATCGGGAATTTCTAAAGAAACTGAAATTTGCAAAGAGATGCATACCATTTGGAGTGTGATGAATGTTGGTAGGATTCTTTCAGCATTATCACACGATGATATTTGGATCCCGATCCTACTGTGAGTATATGCTACTCATCAAGAGATTCGTCACTTAACGATCAATGCTATAAACCAAGTAGGTGCCGAGAAAGGTGTCAGCGGGGCTACGCCCCCAGAGAAAAGAGGTTATTTAATTAAGAAACTTCGCGAAAGCGTTGGAAAACCTCCCTCGAAGTACCGACACCGGCCTAGCTGAATGGTTAAGCAAGTATTGTACGGTGAGAATAGTCCTGGCTAGTTCTTCCTTTTTGGTTTGAGGAGGGATTCGAGAAACAGTGGGAGCCATCCAGTTTAGATAAACTAAAAACCACCATAAACTTGCAAGAGCATCATGCTAAAGTGTTCTCTCTCTCTCCTAATTACAGCGACCCTCAAAATGACTGGACTTAAGTTACTATTAGAAAAAAATATACTGACAGGGCCAAACTATAAAGATTGGCTGCGGAATGTCAAAATGGTTTTGACCTATGACAGATTGGGGTATGTCCTCACCACTAAGGCACCTGCAGTCCCAGGTCCCAAATCCAGTAATGCGGATAAGGAAATCCGCAAAACCTGGGAGTTAGATTGCGCGAAGGCCAAGCGCATCGTGCTTGCCTCGATGAATAATGAACATCAGAGGAGGCACGAGGATATGGATCTTGATGCCATATTTCTCCATACAAAGGAACTTTTTGGAGAGCAATCTCGTATAGCAAGATACGAGACCTCAAAGAACTTGTTTCGAGCGAGGTTGGCCGTCGGATCATCGGTAGGAGAACATGACCTAAAGATGATTGGCTATATTGAAGAGCTCGCAGACCTTGGGATGACTTTGGATAATGAGCTCTATACAGATTTGATTCTCCAGTCCCTTCCTTCCACCTACACCCAGTTTATTCTGAATTTCAACATTCAAAGAAAAGAAGTTGAACTTCCAGAACTCCTTAACATGTTTAGGAGTGCAGAGGGCACCTTACAGAAGGAAAGGGAAACACCCGCTATGTTTGTTAGCGGTGCTTCTTCTTCCGGGTCCAAGGCTAGGGCTAAAGGAAAGAAGAAGAAGGCCGCCACCAAACCTAGAGGAGGTGTTAGTAAGGTGGGAGCGAAGGGAAAGAAAAAGATTGCGGTACCAGTAGTGGCCCAGGATGAGTGCTTCTATTGTCATAGGAAAGGACACTGGAAGAAAGACTGCAAGGCGTGGAACGCCAAGAACCAGGAACCGAAGCAAGCTGTGGCTTCGACTTCAGGTGTGTTTGTTATTGAGAATTGTCTGTCAATCAACTCTACTTCCTGGGTATTGGATACCGGATCAGGATCTCATATATGCAATTCATTGCAGGCACTGAGAAACCGTAGAGTGCTGAAGGATGGTGATATGACTCTGATGGTTGCTAACGGAGCTAGCGTGGGAGCTGTGTCCGTAGGGGATTATCACCTGGGATTGACGAGTGGACACATTTTGGTTTTACATAACTGTTTTTGTGTACCTAGTTTAACGTGTAATATCATATCAGTTTCCTTGTTATCAAATAAAGGTTATGATTTCACGTTTGTAAGCGATGTTGTTAACATCCACCTTAATCATAGTTTGATTGTGTCCGGTATACTGGATAACGGTATATATGTCTTAAACCAACTCCAGATTTTTAATGTCCAGAACACATTAAAAAGAAAGTCTCCAGATACAAATAAGGCTTTCTTATGGCATTGTAGACTAGGTCACATCAATGAGACAAGGTTAACTAAGTTACATAGAGAAGGATATTTTGATTCGTTCGAATATCAATCTTATGACACTTGTCAATCATGTCTCAAAGGAAAAATGACAAAAACTCCATTCACTGGACATGGAGTTAGAGCGAGCAAGCTCTTAGGACTCATACACAACGATGTATGTGGTCCAATGTCTACACATACAAGAGGTGGTTTTTTTTATTTCATTACTTTTACGGACGATTACTCTAGGTACGGATTCGTTTTCTTAATGAAACATAAATCCGAGGCTTTTGAGAAATTCCAAGAGTATAAAAATGAAGTAGAAAACCAAACCGGCAAAAGTATCAAGACACTAAGATCTGATCGAGGTGGTGAATACTTAAGTGCCGAGTTCCTAGATTACCTAAAAAAGAAAGGAATTCTCTCTCAGCTTACTCCTCCATACACTCCACAGCATAACGGTGTATCGAAGAGACGGAATCGAACCCTATTGGATATGGTACGTTCCATGATGAGTAATGCTGAGTTACCGCGATCTTTCTCGGGTTATGCGCTAGAATCAGTGGCATATCTTCTGAACAGGGTTCCTACCAAGACTGTGCCTACCACCCCATATCAGATGTGGAGTGGGAAGAAACTCCATCTTCAGCATATGAAGATATGGGGATGTCCGGCTTTTGTTAAAAAGCAGCATGCGGACAAGCTCGAGGCACGATCAGTACAGTGTAAGTTTGTGGGATATCCGAAGAACTCCAAGGGATATTATTTCTATTACGCAGAGGAACAAAAGGTTTTTGTTTCTCGTAATGCCCATTTTCTAGAACATCAGTTTTTAGAAAAGGAAATAAGTGGGAGCGAAATAGAACTGGAAGAAATTCCAGAACCACAAACTACTACTGAAAGTTTGGTAGAACCAGTAGTTCAAGAAGAACAGGACATTCCCGCACCCCTCCGCAGGAGTAGTAGGCCGTCTCATCCGCCTGAGAGATACTACGGTTTTCTCATAGATGGGGATGGAGAGGATTGCATCATTGATGATGATGAACCTACTGGCTTCCAGCAGGCCATCCAGAGCGGCGACTCGGTACGATGGCTAGATGCAATGCGGACCGAAATGGAGTCCATGTACACTAACAAAGTATGGACTTTGGACTTTGCTCCAGATGGGGTAAAACCCATAGGATGCAAATGGATCTTCAAGAAAAAGATTGGTGTAGATGGACAGGTGGAAACCTATAAGGCTAGACTTGCTGCAAAAGGTTTTCTTCAAAGACCTGGTTTGGACTATGACGAAACTTTTTCTCCAGTGGCTATGCTCAAATCCATTCGGGTCCTTCTTGCTATTGCTGCCTTCCATGATTATGAAATCTGGCAGATGAACGTAAAGACGGCTTTTCTGAATGGTAATTTAGAAGAGTGCGTCTATATGGATCAGCCAGAAGGTTTCAATCAGAGTGGGAGCAGCGGGAAAGTGTGCAAGTTGCTTAAGTCCATTTATGGACTAAAGCAGGCATCGCGGAGTTGGAACATCTGTTTTGATGAAACGGTCAAAGAATATGACTTTATCAAAAATCCAGATGAACCATGTATATATAGTAAAGTTGTAGCACGAACTGTCGTATTCCTCGTCTTATACGTGGATGACATTCTATTGATAGGAAATGACATTCCTATGCTACAATCTGTCAAAGGATTCTTGTCACACAGGTTCTCCATGAAAGACCTGGGTGATGCCTCTTACATTCTGGGGATCCGGATCTATCGTGATAGATCCAAGAGGATGTTGGGACTTTCCCAGTGCAGGTATATCAACACCATACTGAAAAGATTCAGTATGGAAGATTCTAAGCGCGGTAATCTACCGGCTTGTCACGGAATCACCATATCCAAAGAGATGTCTCCCAAGACTGATTTGGAAAGGGATCGCATGTCGATTATACCCTACGCTTCAGCGATAGGCTCTATAATGTATGCGATGTTGTGCACCAGACTAGATGTAGCTTACGCACTGAGCATGTAAGCCGGTATCAGTCAGACCCAGGGGAGAAGCACTGGATAGCAGTAAAGAACATTCTCAAGTACCTAAGAAGGACTAAAGAGATGTTCCTGGTTTACGGCGGAAAAGACCTCAAGATGGAGGCATTTGCTGATTCCGACTTCCAGAGTGATAAGGATGATTCCAAGTCCATGTCAGGTTATGTCTTTACCCTCAATGGAGGGGCGGTGTGCTAGAAGAGTTCCAAGCAGGACACCATTGCTGACTCGACGATGGAAGCGGGGTATATTGCTGCTTGCGATGCCGCAAAAGAAGCGGTCTGGATGAAGAAGTTCCTAACAGAATTCAGGTAGTTCCTACCATTGTTGATCCAATACCTCTGTATTGCGACAACAACGGAGCTATAGCTTTAGTGAAGGAACCAAGGTCCCATCAGAAGTCCAGATACATCTTAAGGATGTATCACCTGATCAGGGAGATCATAGATTGCCGGGAGATCGAGGTTCGGAGAGTCGCTACTGAAGAGAACATTGTTGATCCATTCACAAAGGCCCTACCCCAGATTCAATTCGAGAGGCTACTCGAGATCATCGGTCTTCGATATGCCAGTACATGGCCCTAGTGCAAGTGGGAGATTGTTAGTGTATATGCCCTAGGGGCCATTTTTGTATCATACTAGCTTGTATATTACTTAATGGAAGCTTGGGATATTTACAGTTATATAACAGTCTTGCTAAACATGGTAGTATGCTACTTGGTTTTATCTATCTTAATATGTGAGTATACGTATTGATAGAGCCCTTAGGATCTTGCTTGACTACCAGCGTTGTGATGGTAGTCACACTCGTAGGGGCTGGGTAGTCTACAAGCACATCCTTTTCCAGGTCCCTAGTCCTAGGATTATCGAGACAGGGCATCGATACTCCGGAGTAGACTAGTGTGTACGCTTCTCATCCCAGTTGGGGAGATGGTCTGTCCCACAGCCGTTAGTACGTCGTACTGGAGATAGTATACAGGTGCTCGTTGGGTTACGGGTACACCGGACAGGACTCGCGGGGAACTGTTGGTTAGTATTATACCCGTCGTCAGTTAACAGTTCCCAGGTGACATGAGTACAGCATAGTCCACAGACTTGACACTGCTACTTCGCCTCGAGTGTGTCCCACTGTTCTTAGATTATTACCCTACCACGGCTAAAAGGAGTCGTGCAAACAGGTAGCAGTTGGGTGCAGTCCCACGCACTTAGAGGCAGTGGCAGTTAGACAGGATTCATCTCTCCCGGTATCGGGAGTTGATATCGCGTTGTGTCAGAGAGCCATTACGCAAAGTCCCTGGCCAGGGCAAGCGAGATTCACTGGTAGGTTCCAGTAGTTTCTCAAGGTGTAATGGGCTTCACTCCGACACGACTTATACCGCTTTTAGGGGACTGACGCTTGCCGCCCCCTAGGCCCGATATGCGATAGTCTTAGACGAACAGACCGGACTGTACGGAGATTGTGACATCAGGCTCAGTAGGAGTTCGGATGGGTTTTTTTATCGGCCTTCTTATCGACATCTACCTGGGGACCGTTACGTATAGCTAGTGCCGCTTGCGGTCTGTGGTTTAACCCACTGCCAGCGTAGTAGTCGAGTCTTTAGAGTCCCACACAGAGAGTTTCCCTGCTCCAGGCGAAACGATATAGAGGTCGTATGGTTTTACGACAAGGGTTCGGACACATACGTGTGTTTACGCACATACGACGTTCGGACAGTTTTTACTAGCCGGCTTTGGTTTAAGCCAGATTCTAGTATCGGATTATTGGATTTATACAGTTTAAAGTTTTTCCGTGTTTTCACGGATAGGAGGGGCGTTCTCGTAATTTGGCGGGAAGCTTCTAGAAGGATGATGACTTGGGGGTTTAGGTGGCATAAGCATTAAATGATTTAGTGACTCATTTGTGTGATTCATCCATATCATTAATGCATCATTAAATGGTTAATGACTCATGTAGATGAATCACTCATATGAATAAATGAAGCATGATGATTAATCATTTTATTTATTTATTTTGATAAATCATTATGCTTCATATATTCAAGAGAGATCATTATCTCATTCTCATTCTCTTGCTCACCTTCTCTCTCCTCAAGCTCTCTCTCTTCAAACCCTAATCCTCCCCTCTCATGTGTTGAGATCAAGGATTAGATAGACTAATTAATCCATAACCTCACTCTATATCACCTAGGTGCCTTTGATTAGCAACTAAAGAAACCTAGTTATCTCAAGATTAGAGGTGAAGCTTGGAATAGAAGCTCTCGGGTGGATCGTCTATTACATAGAGGAGGCCGATGAGGAGGTGGATAACGAAAAGACGAAGGACTAGATTCACTAGGTATAATCACTTCTCATAGTAGTTAACAACTCCTATGTATTTGTTAGTTATAGTTTAGCAAAGATTCTTCGGTTAGTCAATGTTTATCCAAAGAACAAGATTGTTTTTCATATTTCCGCCTCCCCGCAACTCGTGGGGTGTTGTACATCGACTTACACACAAGACCCCACTGCAAACACGAGCCTCATCGCTCGGTTTTTGGCCGGCGAGACCTCAGGGATGTTAGTTATATGTATGCCCTAGAGGCCATTACTATACATATGATGTATATTGTAGTGGATGCTTGGACATATATAGGGAGGACTTTCTTGCTCGACATGATAGTATGCTATCTGGTTGCTCTTTAACTTAACGTGTACACTGATTGTCTCTCTGTTACATGTTGGTAAAGCCCTTAGGATGTGTACTTGACTACCTGGACTATGATGCGGATCATACTAGTGGGGACATGGTAGTCCATAAGTACATCCTTCAAAGTCCCTAGTCGTGGGTATATCGAGACGGGGTATCGATATACCAGAGTAGACTAGCATGTACCTTCTCGACCCATACAGATGGGCGATGGATGATCCCATATCCATTGGTGTTTGACATCAGAGATGATATACGGGTGCTCAGTGGAGACTGGGTATACTGGACGGACTCGCCGAGAACTCCCAGATGGTATTATACCTTACGTCAGATGGCAGTTCTCTGGTGACATTGGTACAGGTTAGTCTGTAGACTCGAGATCGTCATAGAGTCTTGTGTGATTCCCACTGTGCTTTGATTTCTACCTTACCACGTCCAAGAGGGCGTGCAAAACGGTGGTTTTTGGGTACAGTCCCGAGTCACATGGAGGCAATGAGCGATAAGAGGGGATTCGTCTCTCCCGGTATAGGGAGTTGATGTTGCGCTGTGTTCGATTGGCTATAACCGGAAATCCCTGGCCAGGGTTGCTGAGATTTACTGGTAAGTGTTACCAGTAGTTTCTCGAACTGTTATGGACCTCATATCGACACGACTTATCGAGCTATTGGGGTCTGACGTTTATCACCCCTAGGCAAGATATGCGACATATCAGACGACGAGACCGGACTGTACGGTAAGTGTTACTGGTTGGATTCACAGGAGTGTGAGCGGGCTTGCTCGTCTATCTTCTGATCGTTCAATACCCGGGTGGCCGTTACGTTTAGCAGATCGCTTGCGGCTTGTGGGTGTTTGATATGATCATCACCTGCTGCCGGCGTATTGACGAGTCTTTAGAGTCCTACACAGAGGTTTCCTGGCTCAAGCGAAACGAAATAGGAGCGCATATGAGATATGTGCGGGACCGAGAATAATGCGTGTATATGATACCGTATTCTATTCTCGCGATGAATGTATCGACTGGTTGTATGCGATATAACCTAGTTATCGAATCAAGGATTGATTCAATAAGCCGATACATTAGATATTAGTCGGTCATATGCGATATGACCGGATCGTTAAATCAAGTGTTGATTTAATGATTTAATGCATAATTATATATTTGATATATTACTTTACATTAACTAGTATTGGTTCACTTAAGATGGATTTTCTCACTTGATGTGCACATTGTATATATGATATAGTTTTGTGCACTAGTTTGTATCATGTTTGATGATACATGCAAGCTTGGGTGTAGGTTTACTTTAAACCATGTTTAAGTGAATGGTTAAGGTTTTGTTATCTTTTCTTAACTATTTTTTTTGTTTTATTTATTTTAGGGAAAGAAAAGAAATGGTTGCTTCTTTTGTTTGTTTCTTTGAAGCTTCAAGAAGCTTTGACCATTCTTGTTTCTTTCCTAAACCTAACCATTCACCTAACCTTGGTTTATTCTCTACACTTAACCATGGTTGCTAAAATGATAAGAATGACTTCATTTCCATTTTATTCATTATTCTTATTGTATTCTTCTTCTTCTTCAAGAAGAAGAAAGAAGCTTGCTAGCTTCAATGGTGACTTGAGAAAAAGAGTGAGAAATCCAATTCTAAAGTGAACCCACTTCCTATTTCTTCATCCTCTACCACTTGCCATGTAGTATATGATGTTTTCTTCACAAGTTTCATGATTTGGTGAAGTTGGAGCTTGATCTTATGTTGCCTCGACGTAGATCATCTTCGGCATCAAAGTCGACGACCTAGCCCGATCATTTCTTCGACGAAACCATCGCTAGAGTCCGGGATCCGATGATCGCAGCGGAGGGACGTCAACACGGAGCTAAGGAAGTGGAGGACCGGATCTACAAAGGTTGTATTCTCTTTCACTTAGCAGTAAAGTTGTTTACTACTTGCATGTTTCGCCTAATATCTAGTTAACGATCTATATTAGGGTTTCTCGGCATCGAAAAATTATGAAATTGGCATGGTTGATGCCTTGTGAGACCTCATTAGTGTACCTAGAAACCCTACAGTGGTATCAGATCCTAGCTAGAGCCTTAGGCGATGCGTAGACGGAGTTAGAAACCCGATCGAACCCGAAACCCTAATCCATGACCCCTTTCTGTACATTTTTGAAAATTGTGGATTTTTCTGAATTAAAAATACCTGAAAAATACAGCAGGAAAATATAAGAATTATGGTGAAAAACGACACCCCAAATCGTACATTCCACCACGGAACCGCGGCAATAGCCTACTTGGGCCGCGGTTCCGCGGCCGTACAGAGGATTTAGGTTATCTTTTTTGCACCATAATTCCTATTTCTGTGATTTATATTTTATGGGTATTTTTATTTTGACTCAAGAGTTGAGTGTTCTGGGGTTGTATTGGGGACTCGATGATTCGATCGGATTATTTAACTTTGTTTACTGTGTTTTTCCGGGTATTTTTAGAATATGTTAAAAAGTTCGACCGGATATAAATACCCACTTTTTCCCCTGCCAGGAAATTTCCAATTGTTGGATTTTCCGTAGTTTAATGACGTTCTAAGTAGTGCAAGTAACGCGATGGTCCCTCTGGAAGACAACAAACCTTAACTCGATTACGTGACCGTCTTGAACTGCCCTTTGAACCTTCGGGTTTGGGGCAGTACGGCGTGCCACATGTGAGGCGTTGGCTTGACCCTTCTACGGCTGGACCGTTGGTACTGAGGCATGAACTGGATGTTTTTAAACTTGTTTCATGTGTTTAGCTGTTTTGGGAAAACTTGGGTGTTTGAATGTTCGATCGGAAAGTTTAGCATTTTCTATTTATCTGGAATGGGATACAATATTTGGAATCCACAAGTAGTTATGAGATAACTGAATGAATGTTATAAACATAGCAGTTTAGTCTCACTTGATCGGTTGCCACGGGATTTTGATGTGATCAAAAGTCCGTCGCAATCACGTAGTGTACGCGGATACTCGCCGGGTAAACTTAATAGACAGCCTCACCCCATAGCCATGACCAAGTGACTGTAGGAGAACCCCGTCGCCGAAAGCATCCGTTCGGGTGTTCGCGGCAGCGGTGTTCAGCCTTGGTGCACTTCGTCGACGGCGTCGGGGGTGCGGCCGCCTACTAAAGTTTGCGATGAGCATTCGATCAGGATGTCGGGAATCTTGTTGAATTGCCCGACTTGATATTGAAAAGAGTTTTCGATAATGAGACTAAAATGCGGGGTTTATAATTGTTAGGCATGCGATGTCTAAGGAATTCATTTGGTTAGGCATGCGATGTCTAAAGAGTTTGCGGATTCCAACTGTTGTAGTTTTACACTTTCTTTTCTGGGACCGTAAGTGTAATATGTGATATCGCCGGTTTCGTTGCTATATGTCAACGACAACTGGGATGGGCATATTTACTTACGTTGATGACATGTGATGTTATGTGTTGCTAGATATGTTATATTGGATCGTCGTGTTTGAATAGCCGGGTTTTTTTTTTATGTGAGATGAGTGTTTTTTCATTTTTCATTCATGTAAAAACTTGTATGTAATATTCTTTTATTGGGGCACTTCCAGGTTGCGGAAGATGTCACCTTTTGTATATTATTTACTTTTCCGCACTAGGATAAACCCAAGGAGGGGAGCACAAGTAACCGGGTTCTGGAGTCCAGTGGGAGACCAAGTCGAGGAGTCGAGTCCGGGTTTCCTAACTCTAGAATTGGTAGGGTTGCTTGCTGCTCTCGTAGGGGTCTAGGGGTGTGGGTTTGGCTATTCATCACGACCGTGGAATCCGTGTTTTATACTGGCTCGTATTGAAAACACGGACGTCCTAGTATATCCAATATTTCATATGATTCTTCTGCTGCGATATCTGTGATGTGATCATGTGATGTTCTGTGATAGATATAGTATATAGTATATATGATATATTATATAGGCGTTACTTGTGTTTTACACCCGCGCTAGCCCTGTCCCGCTCTGCCGTTAGTTACCTAACCTAACGGTGCACGAGGGGACATCGAGGCGAATGCGGATGGCATAAGTGTACGTCGTATTTATCTGTGATGTTTAGGTACTTAAATGATGGGACTTCATTAATATGATTAATGAAAGTAAAAAGAAACCTAAAGATGTTGTGGAATCGAATTTCAAAAATAAAACAGGTAGCTACAGTTCTTGCTTTGCACAGCGGTATATATGATATATCCTGCACCTTATTCGATGAGGAAAGGGCCGACGATCCCTTCACCGGGAGTGACCCCTTTAGCAATAACTGGAAGATGCTACACACTCGGTTTGTCTTTTGATAGCTTCTATAGTTTTTGCTTTGCACAGTGATATATATGATATATCCCGCACCTCATTCGACGAGGAAAGGGCCGACGATCCCTTCACCGGGAGTGACCCCTTTAGCAAAACTAGAAAAGCCTAAAAAACACTCCATTTTAAAATCATTTGATTCTACAACGATATAAAGTTCATTACGCAAAAGGTTTTCTTAAAAACCTGTCGTAGTCCTCCGTCATTTCAGATAAGTAATAGTTAGTATTCGTGCTGCGTTTGTTGACTCAGTCAAGGCGTAGTGTGCGGTAACTGATTAGTGCTTATCTGCAAAGCATATGATGCGATTGGATTAGGGTAGTCATGCGGCCTTGTTGACTCAGTCAAGGGTCGTGCGGGTGGGTTTAATTCAATCGAGAAATGACGAGTTGAACTTTACTTGCGGTCTATGGTTTGTTGACTCAGTCAAGTTCATAGATCGCTTGGGGCAAAATATTATCGGGAATTTCAAGTGTTGAAATTTGCAATGAGATTGCATACCTTCTATGAGATAGTTGGATCCCGATACCCGCTGCGAGTAATTGTTACTCCTGGGAGAGTTTTACACATTACAATTAGCCGATCAAGTAGGTGTCTAGAAAGGTGTTAACGAGGTTACGCCTCTGGGAAAACGAGGTTTACATTAATTAGGTTCGTGCGAAAGCACGGGGGACCTCCCTCAAAGTACCGACACTGGCCTGGCTGAAAGATTGGCGAACTTGTAGCGTGTAATTAATCCCGACTAGTCTTTCCTTTTAGGGTTTGAAGGAAGATTTGATAAAAACAGTGGGATCCATCCTGATTAGATAAAATAATAACAATCTATTCTTGCAAGAGCGCACGCTGAGTGTTTTCTTCTCTCTCTCTCCAGGTAGCGACCATATTACGCCTTAATCAAGATAATAATACGGATGTATTGACCGAACCCGCTTGTTATACTGAGCTGGGGAACGTTGGTCCCGCTCTAACTTATAATTGTTATAAGACAGAGCAGGAAATAGGGGAATACCAGGATTCCCATGCCGCCCAAACGAAGAAAGTGCATATGATGCATCTCCTTCGGGTGTGTTCATTACATAACTGTTTCTCAGTATTCTTTACGTCCTGGAT
Organism: Agapanthus africanus; assembly: GCA_030015575.1. Classification (NCBI taxonomy): domain Eukaryota; kingdom Viridiplantae; phylum Streptophyta; class Magnoliopsida; order Asparagales; family Amaryllidaceae; genus Agapanthus; species Agapanthus africanus. Next base: position 483,354,827 of record CM057343.1, on the reverse strand, counting down.
ATGAGATACCGGATCAGGATCCCGCATATGTAATTTGTTACATGGGCTACCGATAGGTAAAGAACTGAGAACGGGCGATAAGTTTCATGAGACAGAAAACGGTGCAAGTGTTGCAGCCAAGTCTGTTGGTCACTGTCACCCTGTATTCCAAATACATTGATTCTGAACGAATGTTGTTAGATACCGAACCTGATATACAAAATCATATCAGTCTCTTTATTAGTAAAGAAATGATAAAATTTTGTATTGTTGGATAATGTTTTGAACATTTCCTATATCAAAAGTTGATCGGTTCAGGCACATTATCTAAACGCGTTGATGTTCTAAATCAAACTACAGTTCTTAGTATACAGAACACACACAAGAGGATGAGTTCAGATATGAACGAATCCTTCTTGAGGTATTGTAGACTAGGTCATATCAATGCGACCCGACTGGCTGAAGTTACGTTTAGATGCATATTTAAATTAGTTTGAATTTACATCTTGTGAAACTTACCAGTCATGTCACAGAGATAAGATGACCATAGCTCTGTTTATTGGAAACAGAGAAAGAGTTAGTGAACTCTTGGGATGATACATATAGATGTATGTAGATCCCCTGTCTACACATACCAGGACCGGTTCTTTGTACTTCATTACATTCTCTGATGATTACTTAAGATTCAGACATATGTTCCTGTTGAAACACAAGTCCGAACCTTTTGAGATATTCATATGAATATAAGTAAGAAGTAGAGAACCAATACGGGTATAAGTATTATGTCCTTTGATGAGATCAAGGAGGAGAATACTTGTGCATAGAATTCCTGGACTATTCTAAAGGAGAATGAGATTCTCTCTCGGCATTACTCCTCCGAATACACCATAGCACGATGGTATATCGGGGCGGAGAAATCACACCCTATCTGATAGGTGTGCTCTATGATGAGTACTACTGAGTTACCTATTTCCTTTTGGGGGTTATGCACTTGAAAAGCTGCATACCTATTGAATTAGGTTCGAATCAGATCACAGCCTACCAATCCATATAAGATAAGGTATGGGAAGAGCCTATGTCTTAAGTTAGTTAAGATTTGGGGTTGACCGACCTATGTCTGAAAGCAAAATCCGGACAAGCTCGAGGCAAGGTCTGTAATGTAGAACTGGAAAGGTTCCAGCTATACAAACTACAGCGGATGATTTGATAAAACCAAAGGATTCAATAGTTACCAACGAACCTCAGCATCTCCGCCGATCTAGTAGGGTTTCTCACCCACCTAAGAGATACTTCTGTTTCTCTATGACAGTGGGAGCGAAGATTGCATCATGAGATGATGACACAACTAGTTTCGAGCAGGCCATCAAGAGTATGGACTCTGTAAGAATGGCTGGATGCTTAGCGATCTGAGATGGAATCCATGTACACCAACAAAGTATGGACTTTGGTTGGTATATCTGAAGGGTTAAATCCCCATCAGGAGCAAGTATATCTTGAGAAGATTACTTGGTGTAGATGGAAAAGTTGAGACTTTCAAAGCTAGACTTGTTAAAGGTTTTCGTCATCGACCAGGCGTGGATAATGATGAAACCTTTTCCAGTGCCTATGCTTAAGTCCATCCGGATCCTACTTGCCATGGCTATATACCATGACTACGATATCTGGCGGTTGGGTGTCATGACTGCTTTTCTAAAATAATGTTTTAGAAAAGAAAGTCTATAAGTACACAGTCAGAAGGCTTCGTAGACAGTGGGAGCAGCGGAAACGTGTGCAAGATATTTTATGTGATGAAGCAAGCATCGCGGAGTTGGAACATCTGTTTTTGATGAGTTAGTCAAACAGTTTGACATCATCAAAATGGTAGATGAACATTGTATATACAAACGGTATTAGAGAGTATGGTGGTGATCCTCGTAGAGTACGTGGATGACATACTCTTGATAGGGAAGGAGTTTCCTATGCTACGCTCGATCAATCTCCGCTTATCACAATGATTCTCCACAAAGGATCAAGGTGATACCTACTAAATCCTGGGTTTTGGATCTATGAGATAGATCTAAATGGATGTTAGGATTCTCACTAGTTGTAGTGAGATGGTATCAATCGATCCAGGGGAGAATCACTGGAAAAGTTCCAGAGTGATAAGGACGACTGAATGTCAGTCACAGGCATTGTCTTTACCCTCAGAAAAGGGACAGTATGTTGGAAGAGTTCCAAGCTAGATACCGTGACATACTAGACGATAAAGGCTGGATACATCGCTACTTAAGATGCTACCAAAGAGGAAGTCTGGGTGTATATTAGTTCATGAGATGAATTTCGTTCCTACCATTGTGAGACAATGGAGTTGTGGCTTTAGCCAAGGAACCCTGGTCCCATCAGAGACCCAGACATATTCTGAGGCAGCATCACCTGATCATGGAGATGGTTGATCTCCAAGGAGATCGAGGTTAAGAGAGTAGACTCAGAGGACAACACGGCGGATCCACTCACAAAGGCCTTTTCCCAGAGAGAGACTTTCATGGGATGGTTGAGTATGAGATACTACAACCACTGCTATCAGATGGCCCTAGTGCAAGTGGGAGATTGTTAGTTATATGTATGCCCTAGAGGCCATTACTATACATAGGATGTATATTGTAGTGGATGCTTGGACATATATAGGGAGGACTTTCTTGCTCGACATGATAGTATGCTATCTGGTTGCTCTTTACCTTAACGTGTACACTGATTGTCTCTCTGTTACATGTTGGTAAAGCCCTTAGGATGTGTACTTGACTACCTGGACTATGATGCGGATCATACTAGTGGGGACATGGTAGTCCATAAGTACATCCTTCAAAGTCCCTAGTCGTGGGTATATCGAGACGGGGCATCGATATACCAGAGTAGACTAGCGTGTACCTTCTCGACCCATACAGATAGGCGATGGATGATCCCATATCCATTGGTGTTTGACATCAGAGATGATATACGGGTGCTCAGTGGAGACTGGGTACACTGGACGGACTCGCCGAGAACTCCCAGATGGTATTATACCTTACGTCAGATGGCAGTTCTCTGGTGACACTGGTACAGGTTAGTCTGTAGACCCGAGATCGTCATAGAGTCTTGTGTGATTCCCACTGTGCTTTGATTTCCACCTTACCACGTCTAAGAGGGCGTGCAAAACGGTGGTTTTTGGGTACAGTCCCGAGTCACATGGAGACAATGTGCGATAGGAGGGGATTCGTCTCTCCCGGTATAGGGAGTTGATGTTGCGCTGTGTTCGATTGGCTATAACCGGAAATCCCTGGCCAGGGTTGCTGAGATTTACTGGTAAGTGTTACCAGTAGTTTCTCGAACTGTTATAGACCTCATATCGACACGACTTATCGAGCTATTGGGGTCTGACGTTTACCACCCCTAGGCAAGATATGCGACATATCAGACGACAAGACCGGACTGTACGGTAAGTGTTACTGGTTAGATTCACAGAAGTGTGAGTGGGCTCGCTCGTCGATCTGTAAGTGCACGGCGGCGCCCCGGCCGTCGATCCGACGCCAGAAAGCGGAAGCGGTGAAAAACTTTAATTTTGCGGACTTAGCAAACCGGCACCACCGCGCACTAAACACCCGGATCGTAACCATTAACAAGTCTAAGCTAACTAGAAGAAGGGTTAGAGATATACCGACGATCCAAGTCCTCCGGTCTTCTCGTCATGGTCCCGATCTCCTGCGGAAAATCCTGCCTCCTCCTCGTCGCCGGAAATGCACCACATCGCCTACTTTGTTTACGGGCTCCCACCTCAATGCCGAGGCAACTCGGGCACGAAGCCGGCTACTCGACGTGCCCAAGGTTTGCTGTAGAATGTGTAGTAAGCTATTGTCTCTATTGGGGTTGGAGGAGTTGCCATATGGTGGAGGAAAAGATACAAGAACTATATGGAGGGACTTTGGGGATTTTGGAACATCAAATGAGCAAAAACCCCACTCCACAAAATTTGGACAGCCCCACTCAAGCTTGGGCCGGCCACTACCATAGGGAGAGTGAGAGTGAGGAGGTTGTATCAAAAGAATATATGAGAGAGGCCAAAAATCATCACCCATCCAAGAGAGAGAGAGGAAAGGTTATCATCCAAAAGGAAATGATCATAAGTGTAAACTAACACTCCACCAACCTCACCACTCATCATCAACAACCATCATGTCCCTCCATCATCATACATAAGTCAAGCCATGATGAGGTTGTGAAGTCAAGCCATCATGAAGAAATCAAGTCAAAGGATGGTGCTATCATGATACAACAATAAGCAAATACCCCCTCCGCAAATGCCTATTTGCAACAATGCAAATAAGCCCTCCTCCACCAATCTTCGGCCAATGAACGGAACAATGGAAATTGGCCGAAACGAAAAGCAAACTGGCAACTCCAGAAAACTGGTCCCGTAATAAATTACAGGAAAACCCCGATACTGTGCATACACACCCGCATTTGTATTTCGACCGAAATACAAATGCAATGAGACAAAGTCTACACTGTACTATACTAGGATCCGGCTTATACCAAAACCGGCTAGTAATATCTGTTCGATCCTGATCCGTGCAATACCGCACGTATCTGATCGAACCCTGCCATATAACCATATGGCCTATAGTACATACTGTCCGATCCTGATCCGTGCAATACCGCACGTATCTGATCGGACCTTGCCATATCTCCATACGGTCTCTACAACCTTTCGCCCGAAAGCTGAGTAACTGAATGTGGGGGACTCTAAAGACTCGTCAACACCTCGGTTGTGGATTTAACCACTAGCACGTCAGAGGTATAAGCCAATACGTAACGGGCTACCAGGTACTGACTAAAAAGGGACGTCTGTGAGTGAACCCAGCCTGACAACCCTACTGAGCCTGTCAGTGACAATATCCGTGCAGTCCGGTCCGTTCGTCTATGAGTATCGCATGGCGGGCCTAGGGGGTTGGTAAAAGTCAGACCCCCAAAAGCGGTACAAGTCGTGTCGGAGTGTAGCCCAGAACACCCTGAGATACTACTGGAATACCTACCAGTAAATCTCCTTGCCTTGGCCAAGGACTTTGTGTAATGGCTCTCCTAGACACAGCACGACCTCACCCCCAATACCGGGAGAGACGAACCCCTGAAGATACGCTCACTGCCTCCATGTGGCTCGGGACTGTACCCAACTAAAACCTGTTTGCACGACTCCTTTGAGCCGTGGTAGGGTAGTAATCAAAGTACAGTGGGAACTCACACGAGACAAATGACGATCCCCAGGTCGATGAACTAACCTGCACACATGTCACCAGGGAACTGCCATCTGACGTCTGGTATATGACCAACTAGCATGTTCCCGGCGAGTCCTGTCCGGTGTACTCATAACCCAATGAGCACCTGTATACATCTTAGGTGATCCAACTGACACCAGTGGCTTGTGAGACCGGCCACCGTCCCTCGTCGGGGTCTCGACTGTATACACTAGTCTACTAATGGAGTATCGATGCCCAGTCTCGAAACTCCCATGACTAGGGACCTTTTAAGGATAAGCTTATAGACCCCCAGCTCCCACTTATATGATCGCCCTCATACTGCTGGTGGTCAAGCAAGAATCCTAGGGGCTCTACCAACGTGTAATAGCGACCTGTAAGGTCACCTAAAACAGTACACGATGATAAAGGTAAACCAGATAGCATACTATCATCTCGAGTAAGACTGTCCTACCGGGATAGGTCCTCCCTCAATCATTACAATCACGTACCTGTGACCTAATAATTGACTCTGAGGGCACTACCTCCAACAATCTCCCACTTGCACTCAAGGCTAATTATTGCGATGTCGCATACTCACAGCCCGTGTGATACCGAACATCCAACTCCTCTACTAGTCAGTCTCACAAAGCTCGTTTGCGAAACTATTGCGTTCGAGGAATAGCCTCAGTGAGTGGATCCGCTTAGTTGTTTCTTTCTATGTCTCTCTATATCTCAAGTTCGCGGAGAAGCCCATCTCCCGAAATGAGCAATACCTGTCTTAGAATGTGTCTGGATGTCTGATGGGACATAGTTCATAAATGAACACCAAATCCAAACTTCTTAGACTGTATCGTCAACTGAACTTAATCAGTATCCTGCGCGCCATGCCTCCCTCAGTATTGCCTTGGACCACCTGTCCAAAATACTGCCCCTCATCAGAAGGAAAACTATAACTCTGACAACCTCCTTGTCGTCCATGTCACCTTGGAAGCCTGGAATGATAACTGTCTCCTGAATGAGGCTGTCGTTATCATCTCCCTAGAACATCCACTTATGTTCTAAAACTGCTTCCGACTGTTTCTCCAGGATTGGATTAATGTCAACTTATTGCATCTAGTGCAAGAACAACATCTGGTGTGGTACTCGACATCTCACGATTGATTCAATTGCCTGAGCAAGTGATCTGTCAATCATGCCCGTCCCTCTCCCCTTTAGTCTGTAAGACACCTTTGGAGAGGGTGACTCCATTACCTGCAGGTACACTACCGTGCCAGGAGTCGCCCATCCTAAATACTCTTAGAATGCTGTTAAGTACCCTGATTGGGAAACCACCCAAATCTAGATCTAAGACCATAGATCTAGTAACCAGTATGTCTGATATAAAATCCATTTCCTTTGTGGAGAAACCACTGTGTGACGACCAAAGTATAACCGATCGTAGTATAGGAATTTCCTTTCCTACTTTGTGCATGTCATCCAAATACCAGGACATCACACCCTACTACCTTCTCAACAGATCCATCCCCTATTCTGATGAAGTCAAACCCATGACTGTCACGTCAGAAACAGATGATCTATCTCCGCTATATCTGCTTTAGTCTATAAATAGACATAAGCTACCTGTCCACCAATGCTTCCGCTGCTCCCACTGACTATGGCAACCCTCTGGCAGAGTCATATAGACGTGCATTTCTAAAACTAGTTTAGAACGACGCTATACTCATCCTCCCGCCGGGTCTCGCAGCCTGGAACAACAGCAATGGTAATTGTGGGTAAACAAGAACTTCCCTGTCACCGTCCTTGAGGCTACCTTAGTACCTCTCGGGTGCCTGAAGTTACCCACCTTATCTGCGGAGTGGCCAATGGAATGTCAATCCAGATTGAATCTTTAGGTTCCTTATCAAATCTTCAGTAATCGTTTGTGGTTCTGGAATCACTTCCAGTTCTACCATACTCCCACTACTGTTTTTCTGAAAAAATCCATTTTTATTAAAACTGTGGCGAGTCTAGAACAACATTGCTATTGTTCATCCAGATGGTAGAAAATCAACCCGCATCATAGCCTGGGTCAACCCACAAACAGCCATTACAGAAACGTGCCTTGAGTTGTCCAGTGTCTGGTTTTAAGCATAAGCCGGACAACTCCCCGTACCTTAACACCGTTAAGATACGAACTGTTCTATATCCCATATAGGACCAGAGGCACTGATTTAATTGAACCAGATTCAAATCATGCAACTGTCTCCAGTGCATGTCAACTAAATGGAAGGAGGCCGATCAGCGTTACTCAACTTAGGAATGCTTCGAATTATGAGTAACCTGAAAGAGAAGCAAGTTCTCTTAGTCATTACTAGCAACTGAATATCATTGACAAGTATCTACATCTTCGATCTTTTGAAGAATCCCGATACTTGCTATACCTGGTTCTCTACTCTATTCAAATATCTATAACTTCTCAAAATTCAGACCCTGTGTTTCCACGAAACACCTGTCTAAAAAGTAGAGAAGTCATAAGTAAACCGAATATAGTACGAGGACCAACCCCTCTGTCCTGATGGACCCTGGACAACATACAATACTCTGTATAAGTCCCTTGAGTCTGATAACTCATTCACTGTGTGTCGTAGGTTGAAAACTGTACTTATGGTTAAGAAGAATTACACCGCTGTTTAATGCTCCTTACCTAACCATCTACTGATATAGGTAAATGCCGTAAACATAATTTCAGAAAGGTATATCTCACTCTATGAAAATAGACGTACAGATATATCAATTTGAAATTGGTGCATAACAGCGGATATTCAAAACCAAATATTTGCCGACCGGCAAACAGCCCAGGTGATTTCCTCAAATATCACCGATTACAACGAATCCCGATATAATGAGGATAATCACCCAATTCCCAATAACTTACTCCCACTCATCATCTGTAAAACCATACAGATGTGAGAATCGTACCTGGTAAATACATACCCTGGAGTAAGTATCTAATCGGGAAATCAGTCTTCCTTTAACATTACACAGTGAAACTGAAACATTGAAATGTTCCGATGGGGTATTCTGGTATTCCTAGTAATGCCTCTTCCAGATTCACGATTGTAACCGTATAATTCTTTGCCACCTCTCCAAATCCCTTCATATGTCTTTAGTCTTTACCTTCTGCACACCCTTTTAGGCCAAATGGTTTTCTTCCTTCCCTACCGTTCGGCACCAGCCTATGGTTTGGAAGAAGACTATCCAATAAGCATAATGGGTGTACTGTCCCAATCCTAGGAACACTCGCAATGAGAGAGGGTGAAGATAAAAGACAACCGAATAAACCTTATTCCTATTTCTCCTGAACCAGAATCCATCCCCGAACTGGAACCAGTTCCATTCGAGTTCGTATATAACCATACGATGGAGTATCCAAATAAACTGTGGATCTTCGTAGTGATACGGAGTGTCCTGGAGAAATACAAAGGTGATGTGGGAGTGGTAACGAAATATTTGGTTTGGTCGTGAATATCTGTTGCAATTTACTTTGCCCTCTTACTAATCCCTTGCTTTGTCTGAACTTAATACCTTCTGCACACCATCGTTATGCTAATTGGTTTTCTTCATTCCCTACCGGTCGGCACCAGCCTAAGGTTTGGAAGAAGACAATCCAATTTGCGTAATAGGTGTACTACCCCTAAACCAAGGAGTACTCGTAACCTGAGAGAGGGTAAAAGGAAAAGACAACTGAATAATCCTATCCGTTTTCTCCAGAACCGGAAACCATCCTCGAATAAATTCTTTCGAGTTCGTATCTAACCATACAATGGTTTTGTCCAATGGAAGTGGACGTTCGTAGTAAAACGGGGTGTCCTGGAGAAAAGGGTAAAAGTAGGAGTGGCAATGAGGTTTGCAACTCTGACAATCCAAAAGCCGGTGTTTAAGAAGGTTCGGTCAACTTGGTCACTGAGTCATAGTCTAGGGTCGGGTCAATGGTCGCTGCCAAAGAGAGAGAGAAAAGAAACACTCAGCGTGCACTCTAACCTAGATCAGAATGGTTACCAATTTATCTAATCTGGAATCCTCCCACTGTACCTCAAATTCTCCTCCAAACCTGAAAGAAGAATTAGTCGGGGTCACCCGAGGAGTATACCAACTCATCAGTGGGAATCGGATCCAACTCTCATCGCATGACAACGTGACGGAATCCGCTCACGGTATCACACTCCAGAAGGTATGCGCATATCTGGCAAGTTTCAGTTCTTTTGAAACTCCCGATGTGATTTCTGCCCCATGCTCTTATGACCTTGACTTTGGCCAACAAATCATAAGTCACATGTCAAGTTCCACCCGTCATTCTCCAGGTTGTTTTGAATCCACCCGTACATACCCTTGACTTTGGCCAACAAGGCAGTACGACTGTTCCAAAACAACGCATCTATCTATGCTGCATATGAATAACCAACAGCTACCAAACACTGTGCCTTGACTTTGGCCAACAAACACAGCTTGAATACTATTGACTACCCATATGAAACGACGGAGGGCTACGAATGGTTTCTGGCGAAAACCTTTAACGTAATGAACTTGATATCGTTGAAGGAACGGATAGCTTTTTGAAAATATAGTGACGAAAACCGTTGCTAAAGAGGTCACTCCCGGTGAAGGGATCTCGGCTCTTTCCCCGTAGAATGGGGTGCAGGATATTCCAAATGAATACCATGGTGCAAAGCAAAAGTAATCGGCTATAGTGAAGTTAATGCCCTGACGCAAACTTCTGTCCAAGGGGTCACTCCCGGTGAAGGGATCTCGGCCCTTGCCTCGTCGACTGAGGAGCAGGATATTCTAAATGAATACCACGATGCAAAACAAAAGTAAACGTCCTTGCAATAACAGCTTTTCTTGATAAGTGTTCCAACAACATCAGATTAGGTTTGTTTTTAAACTTGCATTGATCCGAATCAATGCAGTCCCATCAATTGATCACACCAAAAAGAACGAAAATATACTGATGTACGTATATGCCATCCGCATTCGCCACTGGGTCCCGTCATTACCCGTTAGGTTAGCTAACTAACGACAGAGCGGGGACTGGACTAGCGCGGATGAAAAACATATACAACATCTACTAATATATATACCAATATATTATATTCGCTCAAGGCGTGAATAGAATGCAACATCACAGAGAATGAACAGCATCACAGAAACAATACAGATATCTGGGATCCCCGGGTTTCACAGAGCCACTGCTGAAAACCCGACGTTCCCCTGGTCGTGTGGACAGCCTGTGCAATGAAATCCTAGACCCCTACGGGCGCGGCAAGTTACCCGCCAAAACCTGAAGCGAGGCAGCCCCCTTCAGCACCGTGAATGGACCACCCAGCACTTCACGGAATCCGGTAACTTGGGCACCCCTCCTAGGTCAACCTGTACCCCCTACGAGTGCGGCGAATAGCCCGCCAATCCTAGAGTGAAGCCCCCTCCGTCTCAATGCCATGAGATGCGGGCTTGTTGCCCTCCAGAACCCGGCTATCCGTGCACCCCTCCGCGGGGCAATCCTAGTACAGAAAGTAAAATATACATACAACGGGTACATCGACCGCAACCAGGTCGTGCCCCAAAATAATAATACAAACAGGCAGTGACGGAAGTCCACATGTCGGACGCTCGCCCCGCAATATCAAATGTACATAATACAACAAAACTGTACTAGTATTGCATCCAGGCTATCCCCCACGACCGATCCGCAACATCACAGCAAAAACAAAACATCAACGTGAAAGTCACGTTCGCAAATCCGTCTAACCGGGCTATAGCAGTTAGACCGGATTTACCGATCAAGTGACATTCACGGTCGCAGATATAATGTAAATACTGTGAAAAATGTGTTTAAAATATCCGATCGATCAAAAATTAACAAGTGGGCCCCCAATCAAAACTGTAGCACTCACAGAAAACCTGGGCCCAATTTTAATATTCCAAAACCCATATTTTAAGCCCAGAAGGCCTCTGTAAAAAATTGGTGAAGTGATCTCCACAGTGTGCGGCGGAAGGGCGGCGGGAAGGGGGTTTTCGCGGCGGTTCCGCGCTCCCACTGTGGAGTTACTTCGTCGAATTTTTACAGAGCTCTTAGATTTTCCAGTACATCAATATTTTACAACCTGAAAAATTTTTGGGGACCAAAAAGTTTCAACAGAAAACTGATGTGGGCAAATACGGGTTTTTGAACATTTCGATCGATCGGAACTGAAAAACACATTACACAAATCTAGACTAAGTTAATGGCGAGGCTCTGATACCACTGTAAGTGCACGGCGGCGCCCCGGCCGTCGATCCGACGCCAGAAAGCGGAAGCGGTGAAAAACTTTAATTTTGCGGACTTAGCAAACCGGCACCACCGCGCACTAAACACCCGGATCGTAACCATTAACAAGTCTAAGCTAACTAGAAGAAGGGTTAGAGATATACCGACGATCCAAGTCCTCCGGTCTTCTCGTTATGGTCCCGATCTCCTGCGGAAAATCCTGCCTCCTCCTCGTCGCCGGAAATGCACCACATCGCCTACTTTGTTTACGGGCTCCCACCTCAATGCCGAGGCAACTCGGGCACGAAGCCGGCTACTCGACGTGCCCAAGGTTTGCTGTAGAATGTGTAGTAAGCTATTGTCTCTATTGGGGTTGGAGGAGTTGCCATATGGTGGAGGAAAAGATACAAGAACTATATGGAGGGACTTTGGGGATTTTGGAACATCAAATGAGCAAAAACCCCACTCCACAAAATTTGGACAGCCCCACTCAAGCTTGGGCCGGCCACTACCATAGGGAGAGTGAGAGTGAGGAGGTTGTATCAAAAGAATATATGAGAGAGGCCAAAAATCATCACCCATCCAAGAGAGAGAGAGGAAAGGTTATCATCCAAAAGGAAATGATCATAAGTGTAAACTAACACTCCACCAACCTCACCCCTCATCATCAACAACCATCATGTCCCTCCATCATCATGCATAAGTCAAGCCATGATGAGGTTGTGAAGTCAAGCCATCATGAAGAAATCAAGTCAAAGGATGGTGCTATCATGATACAACAATAAGCAAATACCCCCTCCGCAAATGCCTATTTGCAACAATGCAAATAAGCCCTCCTCCACCAATCTTCGGCCAATGAACGGAACAATGGAAATTGGCCGAAACGAAAAGCAAACTGGCAACTCCAGAAAACTGGTCCCGTAATAAATTACAGGAAAACCCCGATACTGTGCATACACACCCGCATTTGTATTTCGACCGAAATACAAATGCAATGAGACAAAGTCTACACTGTACTATACTAGGATCCGGCTTATACCAAAACCGGCTAGTAATATCTGTTCGATCCTGATCCGTGCAATACCGCACGTATCTGATCGAACCCTGCCATATAACCATATGGCCTATAGTACATACTGTCCGATCCTGATCCGTGCAATACCGCACGTATCTGATCGGACCTTGCCATATCTCCAAACGGCCTCTACAACCTTTCGCCCGAAAGCTGAGTAACTGAATGTGGGGGACTCTAAAGACTCGTCAACACCTCGGTTGTGGATTTAACCACTAGCACGTCAGAGGTATAAGCCAATACGTAACGGGCTACCAGGTACTGACTAAAAAGGGACGTCTGTGAGTGAACCCAGCCTGACAACCCTACTGAGCCTGTCAGTGACAATATCCGTGCAGTCCGGTCCGTTCGTCTATGAGTATCGCATGGCGGGCCTAGGGGGTTGGTAAAAGTCAGACCCCCAAAAGCGGTACAAGTCGTGTCGGAGTGTAGCCCAGAACACCCTGAGATACTACTGGAATACCTACCAGTAAATCTCCTTGCCTTGGCCAAGGACTTTGTGTAATGGCTCTCCTAGACACAGCACGACCTCACCCCCAATACCGGGAGAGACGAACCCCTGAAGATACGCTCACTGCCTCCATGTGGCTCGGGACTGTACCCAACTAAAACCTGTTTGCACGACTCCTTTGAGCCGTGGTAGGGTAGTAATCAAAGTACAGTGGGAACTCACACGAGACAAATGACGATCCCCAGGTCGATGAACTAACCTGCACACATGTCACCAGGGAACTGCCATCTGACGTCTGGTATATGACCAACTAGCATGTTCCCGGCGAGTCCTGTCCGGTGTACTCATAACCCAATGAGCACCTGTATACATCTTAGGTGATCCAACTGACACCAGTGGCTTGTGAGACCGGCCACCGCCCCTCGTCGGGGTCTCGACTGTATACACTAGTCTACTAATGGAGTATCGATGCCCAGTCTCGAAACTCCCACGACTAGGGACCTTTTAAGGATAAGCTTATAGACCCCCAGCTCCCACTTATATGATCGCCCTCATACTGCTGGTGGTCAAGCAAGAATCCTAGGGGCTCTACCAACGTGTAATAGCGACCTGTAAGGTCATCTAAAACAGTACACGATGATAAAGGTAAACCAGATAGCATACTATCATCTCGAGTAAGACTGTCCTACCGGGATAGGTCCTCCCTCAATCATTACAATCACGTACCTGTGACCTAATAATTGACTCTGAGGGCACTACCTCCAACACGATCTTCTGATCGTTCAATACCCGGGTGGCCGTTACGTTTAGCAGACCGCTTACGGCTTGTGGGTGTTTGATATGATCATCACCTGCTGGCGGCGTATTGACGAGTCTTTAGAGTCCTACACAGAGGTTTCCTGGCTCAAGCGAAACGAAATAGGAGCGCATATGAGATATGTGCGGGACTGAGAATAATGCGTGTATATGATACCGTATTCTATTCTCGCTATGAATGTATCGATTGGTTGTATGCGATATAACCTAGTTATCGAATCAAGGATTGATTCGATAAGCCGATACATTAGATATTAGTCAGTCATATGCGATATGACCGGATCGTTAAATCAAGTGTTGATTTAATGATTCAATGCATAATTATATATTTGATATATTACTTTGCATTAATTAGTATTGGTTCACTTAAGATGGATTTTCTCACTTGATGTGCACATTGTATATATGATATAGTTTTGTGCACTAGTTTGTATCATGTTTGATAATACATGCAAGCTTGGGTGTAGGTTTACTTTAAACCATGTTTAGGTGAATGGTTAGGGTTTTGTTATCTTTTCTTAACTATTTTTTTTGTTTTATTTATTTTAGGGAAAGAAAAGAAATGGTTGCTTCTTTTGTTTGTTTCTTTGAAGCTTCAAGAAGCTTTGACCATTCTTGTTTCTTTCCTAAACCTAACCATTCACCTAACCTTGGTTTATTCTCTACACTTAACCATGGTTGCTAAAATGATAAGAATGACTTCATTTCCATTTTATTCATTATTCTTATTATATTCTTCTTCTTCTTCAAGAAGAAGAAAGAAACTTGCTAGCTTCAATGGTGACTTGAGAAAAAGAGTGAGAAATCCAATTCTAAAGTGAACCCACTTCCTATTTCTTCATCCTCTACCACTTGCCATGTAGTATAGGGTGTTTTCTTCACAAGTTTCATGACTTGGTGAAGTTGGAGCTTGATCTTGTGTTGCCTCGACGTAGATCATCTTCGGCATCAAAGTCGACGACCTAGCCCGATCATTTCTTCGACGAAACCATCGCTAGAGTCCGGGATCCGATGATCGCAGCGGAGGGACGTCAACACGGAGCTAAGGAAGTGGAGGACCGGATCTACAAAGGTTGTAGTCTCTTTCACTTAGCAGTAAAGTTGTTTACTACTTGCATGTTTCGCTTAATATCTAGTTAACGATCTATATTATGGTTTCTCGGCACCGGAAAATTTTGAAATTGGCATGGTTGATGCCTTGTGAGACCTCATTAGTGTGTCTAGGAACCCTACAAGGGAAATCCGGCGAGCTCGGTCCCATCAAGCCCAATGGGCCCCATATTTTCTCTGTCCCTCCCTTGCTGCCACGTATGCTTATTTTTATTGTTTGATTAAATTTCTTTTGAGCCTATAAATAGCAGATCAATGGCAAGGGGAGGGCTCTCTCTCATATTCTCTCACTCATGTATATTTTTATTTCTTAGTTTCTTTCTTTTTGGTTTAGCTTGAGAGTTGAGTGGGCTTCATATTGGTTTCTTCTTCTTCTTCCCTCTTGAAGCTCTCTTTGGAGAGCTTCATTAAGAAGGTTGAATAAGCTACCATAAATCTTGTATCTCATTTCAAGTGTTTAATATAATTGTTGTTTCTTTATTCTTGCTTTCTTTACTTTACTTGCTCTTTATTCATACTTAACTAATCTTTAATTTGGTTGTGGTGTGGGTGAGGAAGTGAGATGAATGGTTTTGCCTCCTCCACCTCTTGTTTATATTTCATGTGCTTAACTTATGATTCTAACCTAAATATTGTTTATATATTGATATGATACGGTATTTTGACACATGGTTACTTATAATCTCCTCATATACCATATTCATTCTTTTTCCCCATTTTCAATGTTTAAGTTAAAATCCATTTGGTGTTAAGTTTGCTAAGTTTGGATATCGTATCTTGTGATCAATTGCTTAACAATCTTTTGTTTTCATATACGATACACCATCACAAACACTTAGCAAACTCAACACCAAAATCATTTGCTCTCACTAACCACTTTGTGTTTTTGTTGTTGCGGTATACTTTATAACCCTTGAATTTATTGTTGATACCCCAAGCATGGACATACAAACGGTAAGTGATCAAAAGGAATCGTTTCGTTCCTTGCGGTGAATATCGGAATTTGACGGTTTGTGCTCCACAACCGCGTTGACAAGTCGTGCTTCATGCCGGGATCAAGGTAAGGCTAGACAACTCATGACCAAAGGAGTGTAGAGGTAAACGTCGCGATTCAAGCTTCCGAGCCAAGCCACAACCACTTCCTCACTTGTTTCTTGCTTTCTTTGCTTTCGTATTCTTTTTATATTTTTTTTTGTGACAAACCCCAATTCATTAATTTGTTAACCTTAAACAACAATACGTAATTCACAATTCTCTGCGGATCGACCCGTGCTTGCTGGCTCGCTACAATGCGCCGTGCACTTGCGGTTATAAATATTTAAAACGAGAACGATCTCGTGTGCGCATTCCGTTTCGTTAAAACATACACATTTCCAAAAGATACGCGTTTGCGGGCGTGGGTGGTTTCCAAATAAGTTTTTGGCGCCGTTGCCGGGGAGTTGGTAGTATTAGGTATTGTTATTTCTGGTTCCTACTAACTAATTAATTTACTAACTCAATTTTTTCAAAACTAACAGAAAACATTCTTTTCATTTTGTTCTCTGTTCTAAAAATCTGCAATCACTATGAATTTAGATTTAAAAATCAAGTTATACCATTGGAATACTAGAATAGCCTAGAGATCACACCAAAAATTCCTGCACCTAACTCTTTGCAAAAACCGGCGACATAAGGGATTTGTCCGAGCTCACCGGCCTCTTTGTGATATTTTGGGTTTTTTTTCTTTTTTGGTGATCTCTAGTGAAGTGTTGGTACTCTTTTGGTATTGTTTGATTTTTATAATTTTGTTTGTGCAGAATTGGGGCACACGTATCGCTTTTTGACACTAAATATCGTATTTTCCGATATTTCCGGATGTTAAGGAATTACGACCCGCGATCGTGCGGAACGAGGCTCAAATGCAATTGCAAGACGTTAGCGAAGTACAGTGCCAATGATTCGGGTAGTTTGACCCGCGCAAGCGAACAATCAAGGACTCGGATCACTTTCAAAGGGGTTTTCTTAAACCAAATCATTTCGGTACGTATTTTCTAACACCTTCGCCCAATCCGACGCATTCCAATATTCTATCTTTTGCAGGATTCTTCGCACAATTTTGCCGCCAATTGAACAAGAGAACTAACCGTATTTTTTGCAGCGCTTAAAGTTAAACGAAAAAAATTGATTTAAATTGCTTGAATTCTTTTATTTGATTGCGTATTACATCTTAATACGGAATTAAGGGCAAAAATGACCAAATAAGATACGATAAAAGATTTCATCACCTTTCTCCGTAGCCCACAAATCACAAAATTGCATTATTGCATATCCCCAGTAAATTAAAATCAATTAGAACTCTGACTTTAAGGACGTCGCGCTCATTAGGAGAAGTTAACTGTGTTTAGAACTTTGCTTAACGGTATATCGTTCACGGGGTGTCTAGGTAAGTGTTCAAGAGAAAGGTTATTTAATTAAGAAACTTCACGAAAGTGTTGTAAAACCTCCCCTTCTCTCTTGCACTTACCTGACTTCGTGATCCATATATCTTGAGTCCGTTTCTCGACACAGTTTTATTTCGACAATCAGGTTCTTGAGCAGGTCTAGTTGACTAGCATACTGTAGACTGCTAGGGGTGTGATATTCTTTATTTGTGTGATATTTGTGAATTCTTGTTAATATGGGTGATACACGATTCAATTCTATTTTTCATGATTCTTATTCTTTTGTTTATACTCAGTCCTAATTAATTTGTACAAATTGCCAAAATTCTTCCCACATTCATGATAATTGTCCTTTCAAGGTGGTGACCAACCGTCCCAAATTTTTGATGACGGTCACCCACCTAGCACTTCTGAACCCAGTCCAACTTCAACCATAGACCATATGTGTCACGACCTGAAATTTGGCACATGACGGCACACGTAAGGTCTACAGGCGTAACGCAATTCAAGTAAGCCGAAAACCCAGAAATCTAAACCATCAAAAGTAGTAAGTGATAAGAATATTGTTAAAAACTTTTGGGAATCTCAAGTAAAAATTCTTTAAAGTCCAAATTTACTTCCTTTAAAATTTTAGTAGCACCTCCTTTGTAAAAACTAGGCCCAAAAAGGATACAAACATAAGATATAAGTATAGCATCCCCAAACGGGAGCAAATCTCATCCAAAGGCGAAAACAACCACCACAAGCATATATACGATGCCGTAGTGAAGAAATAGACGATATAAAATGAAAACAGCATAAAAGATAAAGCTTCATAAAAAGGCCGGCTCACACGAGCACGACACCCAGAGTCACAAAATAATATACAATATCGTCCTCACATCTCGTCTCTAAGTCAATACATGAAAGTAGTAGATGTAGATTACTAGATACAATAAGATATACAATGAGCATCATCGGATAACCGCAAAACCCACCTATAGCAAAACTGCTCACAGTCAACCGTAGCGGTATCCACTGTAAAACATGATACGATAAGAAGAAGCCCTGCCGCTACTACTCTGAGGGACAACCTGCAAAACACTGTGGCACAACGGGGGTGAGTTGCCAACTCGTGAATAGTAAATAACATCATGTAGATAATCGCAGGTATCCACGTACTGCGATAATCTATCACATACAAACTGATAGTAAAATATGGCAATATGTATATGCAACAGTCATGAAAGGTACTCTATCAGGTACTACTAATACATGAAGCAATGCATATCAAATGAAGCTGAGTATGGGATAAAACATATCATCATCACGGAATCCTCATCGTGGAAAAACCAGTGTCCATCAACGACATTCCAAATCCCAAAACCTCAGGCACCGTCACTCTGATCGGTCCTCATATCCTGTAAGTCTCATGGAAGCTGAGTGTTCAACATCGGCACTCGAAAATATCATGAAAACTAGTGTCCATCAACGACACGTAAATACTCATATCATGGGCTCCGTCTGCCGGATCGGCCCGCGGGCTCCGGCAGAACGGTCGGTCCATGTCTATCTCATAACTCCGGTCGGTATCCTCCCGATATCCGCCGAGTCCAAATACTATCACCGGTAGGTAGTAGTCCTCCTGCCAGGCTCATCGGCTAATCCATCGACAACCCTT
Source organism: Agapanthus africanus (assembly GCA_030015575.1). Lineage (NCBI taxonomy): Eukaryota > Viridiplantae > Streptophyta > Magnoliopsida > Asparagales > Amaryllidaceae > Agapanthus > Agapanthus africanus. The sequence continues at coordinate 483,335,790 of CM057343.1, read as the reverse complement.
TATTTCCCCGGGGTACCATACCTGGTCCACCATGTACCCGCACACAGCTTCATCCAACTCCTCGCATCGGGTTTCTAACACAAGTCCAAGAACCGAGAAAACTCATGGTGGACGTATCGAAATATCATATCAAGAGAAACCGGGTTTTTCAAACAATGCATAATTTTTTGAAATACCACGGTCCTCAAATCCATAAAATCACATGAAATCCATATCTCAATGCATAAATCCATGAAATGTAATATATGCAACATAAAACAGTAATATGAGCATATCAAAGAAAAACCGCTATTTAAATGCATCAAGTTATTAAATATATCATGCGGTTCCAAATTTCTCCGAAATCTAATGCAACATCATATAAAGGTGAACATGTAGGTATAGCAAGGTATATGTGTAAGTATGTAGGTATAGCAAGGTATATGCGTATACTATATTTCATATGCACAATGGAATAAGAATCAATTGTCTCAATTGTCCCTAACCAATACAATATCACATATGTATATGTGTTGTGCGTGTTATGGCAATTACCGACGGCGTGTGTAGTATACAATTAGTGCTCGTGCAACATGAACCGTCAATAATAGTGCAGTGTCCAATGGGTACAAGTCCAGGCATAATAAGTAATAATATGCAATGAAGTTCATGCACAATCTCTATGTACATATACTTATAACTAATAATCATATCATTGAATCTAGCGCAGACGCATAACACCATGCGGGCGATTCCCCTGTAAATATTAAATCTACTCACAGATGATTTTGGGCTAAGTAAAGCCAACTACTTGCTTTCCCTTCTTCGCAGCGTCTGAAGTCCCCGTCTGCGATCCTAAAATCATATAACAACATAACAAGTGCATATTAGAAATTGACCAATAATACGTACAAACTACGTTTGAGCGACGCACCAACTCCAAACAAACTCTCAACTGTTCGTCTAGTGGCTAACGTGCGTAGCGACACTACGAAACCAACCCAAGAGCAACAGATACACAAAATACACGAACCGTGTTGGATAACGTAATGCGCGTAGTCGAAACACTAGAAACAAGCAAAGTGATCCCAGATTTTTTATACTGTCAAAACATAAAAATCAAGCAGTACCAAACACTTCTAAGCAACTACAGACAGCTGCCCTACAAAACCCAAGTCCCAACTCCACTAAAATTCCGAGCTCGCCGGAATTTACCCTATTGTCGCCGGCCAAATCCGATCAGGTGGGGTTCGTGCTTCAGGTGTACACTCAGGATCACTAGTACATCACTACTACATTGCTAGATTTTCTAGTATACACTTGGGGTCACAGCAGATCACAGACATCCTATAATGACACTAAAAATACGGTATGTGCACAAAACTATACTTTTAGTGTTCTAAACAACAACTACAAAGAAGTGTTTTAGTGGTGTTTAATTAAGTTTTGCAAGGTTTAAGTGAAGGAAAGGTGAAGGTTTCAGTTTAGAATTGAGGAGATGAAAAAATAATTGAGAAAGAGAGAGTGAGGTGAGAATGAGAGAGTGCAATGAGTAAAGAATGAGATAAGGATGAGAGGGTGAGTGTATACCTTACACTTACTCTCTCCCTCTCCTTCATTAATGCAAGCATTAATGCCCTCCATGACTCACCTAGCCACCTCTCCTCAATCCAAAACAAGAAGATAACTCACACACAAATATCTAAGTGCAAGGTTAAACACGGCATGGATTAGTTTAAGATGTCATGGCCACTAAACAAGATTAACACTAAACAACCCCCATGTTAACATGCACAAGTGTGTGCAAGCCAAAACAAATAATGATAAAATATTGATTAATCTTAATAAAACATTTGAAAACTATTTTGGTAAACATTTACTAAAAACCCGCATTATCACTTAATTAACACTAATCGTATTCTAAGGTGTTACTGTTGGAGATAGTGCCCTCAGAGTCAATTATTGGATCACAGGCACGTGATTGCAATGATTGATGGAGGACCTATGCCGATAGGACAGTCTTACTCAAGATAATAGTATGCTATCTGGTTTATCTTTATCATCGTGTACTGCTTTAGGTGACCATACAGGTCACTATTGCACGTTGATAGAGTCCATAGGATTCTTGCTTGACTGTCAGCAGTATGAGGGCGATCATATATGTGGGAGCTGGGGTCTATAAGCACATCCTTAAAAGGTCCCTAGTCGTGGGAGTTTTCGAGACAGGGCATCGATACTCCAGAGTAGACTAGTGTATACAGTCGAGACCCCGACGAGGGGCGGTGGCCGGTCTCACAAGCCACTGGTGTCAGTTGGTTCACCTAAGATGTATACAGGTGCTCATTGGGTTATGAGTACACCGGACATGACTCGCCGGGAACATGCTAGTTGGTCTTATACCTGACGTCAGATAGCAGTTCCCTGGTGACATGTGTACAGATTAGTTCATCGACCTGAGATCGTCATTTGTCTCGTGTGAGTTCCCACTGAACTTTGATTACTACCCTACCACGGCTCAAAGGAGTCGTGCAAACAGGTTTTAGTTGGGTACAGTCCCGAGCCACATGGAGGCAGTGAGCGGATCTGCAGGGGTTCGTCTCTCCCGGTATTGTGGGTGAGGTCGCGCTGTGTCTAGGAGAGCCATTACATGAAGTCCTTGGCTAAGACAGGAGATTTACTGGTAGGTATTCCAGTAGTATCTCAGGGCGTTCTGGGCTACACTCCGACACGACTTGTACCGCTTTTGGGGGTCTGACTTTTACCAACCCCCTAGGCCCGTCATGCGATGCTCATAGACGAACGGACCGGACTGTACGGATATTATCACTGACATGCTCAGTAGGGTGTCGGGATGAGTTGGCTCATCGACGTCCCTCTTGGTCAATACCTGGTAGCCCATTACGTATGGCTAATACCTCTGACGTGCTAGTGGTTAAATCCACAACCAAAGTATTGACGAGTCTTTAGAGTCCCCCACAGACAGTTTCTCAAGTTTCGGGCGAAACGCTGTAGAGGTCGTATGGAGATATGGCAGGGTTCGATCATATACGTGTGGTATTGCACGGATCATGATCGGACGGATAATACTAGCGGGCTTTGGTTTAAGCCGGATCCTAGTATTGTACAGTGTAGATTTTGTCTCATTGCATTTGTATTCGGTCGGAATACAAATGCGGGTATGTATATACAGTCGCGGGGTTTTCCTGTAATTTATTACGGGATCAATTTTCTGAAGTTGCCAGTTTGCTTTCCGTTTCGGCCATTTTCCTTTGTTTCTTTCTTTGGCTGAAAATTGGTGTGGAGGGGCTTATTTGCAAATGTGCAAATTAGCAATTTGGAGGGTTGTTTTTGCAAGTAGTTGCATCATGATGGTTTCATGATGGTTCCACCATCCCTTGACTTTCTTTTGATCATCATTGCTTGACTTTTGACTTGATGATGATGAAGGGTTATGATGATGGATGTGAGACTTGCTTTTTCCCTTACACTCAACCTTGCCTTTTCTTGTGCTCACCTCCCTTGTATATTTTCTCTCTTCTCTCTCATTTTCTTGATGAGAAAATGGCCGGCCACTATGGGAGGGGCTGTCCTATTTTTGGGTGTGGGATTGTTCTCATTTTGTTTACACAAAAATCCCTTTGTTCATCCAAAAACTTGCATCTCATTCCTCCACCAAAAACCATGGCAATTTCACACCCCAATGAGACAAAGCTTTCTACACTTCATCTATAGTATCGTTGGGCACGTCGACTCGCCAACTTCGTGCTCGAGTTGCCTCGGTCCAGAGATGGGAGCCCGTAAAAGAACCCGGCGATGTGGTGCCCTTCCGACGAGGAGATGAAGACCGGAGATTCCGCGGGGAGATCGGGACGACGACGAGAAGACCGAAGGACACGGATCGCTCGGTATATCTCTCTACCCCTTCTCTAGTTAGCTAGGAGTAGGTTAATGGCCCGATCCGGGATTTTATTGCGCTGTGGTGCCGGCTTACAAGTTTCGTAAAAGTTTCGTTTCCGTATTTTGGCCTCGTTCAGACGGCCGGGGCGCCGCCGTGCACTTACACTGGTATCAGAGCTACGTCATTAAACTAGTCTAGCTTGCTCTAGTATGTTTAAAACTTCGATCGAACAAATATCCCAAAACTGCATTTTCAAAGTATCCGTTTTCTGTCGAATTTTTTTTGGCTCGAAAAATTATTTTGAGTGTTGCAGAAATTCGTGCAGGAAGTTTTAAGAGTTCTGTAAAAATTTGGTCGCATGTTATTACTGTTTAGCGGCGGAACCGCGGCCAAACCCATGCTCTGGCCGCGGTTCCGCCGCCACTTTGACTGTTCAATTCATCAAATTTTTACAGTGGGCTTCTGAGTTGAAAATGGGGTTTTTGGAATGTTCTGTTTGGGCCCAGATTTTCTTTGAGTGCTACAGTAGTTCTTGGGGCCCGCTTCGGTAAATTTAGTCGATCGAAAACTTTAAAAATGTTAGTTCATAGTATTTACATTATATCTGCGACCGTGAATGTCACTTGATCGGTAAATCCTGTCTAACTGCTATAGCCCTTTTAGACGGATTTGCGAACGTGACATTCACGTTGATATTCTGTGTTGTACTGTGATGTTGCGGATTGGTCGTGGGGATAGCCTGGATGCAATGTTAGTACAGTTTGGTTATTTATGTACATTTGATATTGCGGGGCGAGCGTCCGACATGTGGACTGCCGTCACTGCCTGTTTGTATATTATTCTTTTTGGGCACGACCGGGCTGAGGTCGATGTACCCGTTGTATGTATATTTTACTTTCTGTACTAGGATTACCCCGCGCTGGGGTGCACGGATAGCCGGGTTCTAGAGGGCAACGGGCCCGCATCTCATGGCATTGAGACGGGAGGGGCTTCACTCTAGAATTGGCGGGCTATTCGCCGCACTCGTAGGGGGTATAGGTTGACCCAAGGAGGGGTACCTAAGTTACCGAATTCCGTGAAGTGCTGGGTGGTCCATTCACGTTGCTGAAGGGGGCTGCCTCGCTTCAGGTTTTGGCGGGTAACTTTCCGCGCCCGTAGGGGTCTAGGATTTCATTGCACAGGCTATCCACACGACCAGGGGAACGTCGGGTTTCAGTAGCGGCTCTATGAAACCCGGGGATCCCAGATATCTGTATTGTTCTGTGATGCTTATTACATTTATGTAATGTTGCATTTTATTACGCCTTGAGCGAGTATTATATATTGATATATATACTAGTAGATGTTGTATATGTTTTGCATCCGCGCTAGTCCAGTCCCCGCTCTGTCGTTAGTTAAGTAACCTAACGGGTGATGACGGGACCCAGTGGCGAATACGGATGGCATATACGTACATCATTATTTTTGTTCTTTATTGGTGTAATCAATTGATGGGACTGCATTGATTCGGATCAATGCAAGCTAAACAAACCTATTCTGATATTGTTGGAACATTTTTCGAAAAGCTGTTATTGCAAGGACGTTCTCTTTTGTTTTGCACAGTGGTATTCGGTTATGAATATCCAGCACCTCAGTCGACGAGGCAAGGGCCGAGATCCCTTCACCGGGAGTGACCCCTTGGACAGAAGTTTGCGTCAGGGCAATAACTTCACTATAGTCGATTAATTTTGCTTTGCATCGTGGTATTCAGTTGGAATATCCTGCACCTCATTCTACAGGGAAAGAGCCAAAATCCCTTCACCGGGAGTGACCTCTTTAGCAAAGGTTTTCGTCACTATATTTTTATAAAAAGCTATCCGGTTCCTTCAACGATATCAAGTTCATTACGTTAAAGGTTTTTCTCCAAAAACCATTCGTAGCCCTCCGTCATTTCAGACGGGTAGCACGTAGTATTCATGCTATGTTTGTTGGCCTTCGTTAAGGCATAGTGTATGGTAGCTGCTTGTTACCTTTCTGCTGCATAGATAGATGCGTTGGTTTGGGACTGTCGTACTGCCTTGTTGGCCAAAGTCAAGGGTAGGTACGGGTGGGTTCAAATCTACCTGGATAATGACGGGTAGAACTTGACATGTGACTTATGATTTGTTGACCTTCGTCAAGGTCATAAGAGCATGGGGTAAAAATCACATCGGGAGTTTCTAAAGAAACTGAAACTTGCCAGATATGCGCATACCTTCTGGAGTGTGATAACGTGAGTGGATTCCATCATGTTATCATGCGATGATAGTTGGATCCCGATTCCCACTGATGAGTTGGTTTACTCCTCGGGTGATCCCGACTAATTCTTCTTTCAGGTTTGGAGGAGAATTTGACGGTACAGTGGGAGGTTTCCTGATTAGATAAAGTGATAACCATTCTGATCTAAGTTAGAGTGCACGCTGAGTGTTTCTTTTCTCTCTCTCTTTGGCAGCGACCATTGCCCGACCCTAGACTATGACTCAGTGACCAAGTTGACCGAACCTTCTTATAAGACTGGCTTTTGGATTGTCCGAATTGCATCCTTATTGCCACTCCTACTTTTACCCTTTTCTCCAGAACACCCCGTGTTATTACGAACATCCACTTCCATTGGATAAAACCATCGTATGGTTATATACGAACTCGAAGGAACTTGTTCCAGATTCGAGGATGGTTTCCGGTTCTGGAGAAAACGAATAGGACTATTCAGTTGTCTTTTCTTTTTTCCTTCTCTCAGGTTATGAGTGCTCCTTGGATTAGGACAGTACACCTATTACACAAATTGGATAGTCTTCTTCCAAACCATAGGCAGGAGCCGACGGGTAGGGAATGAAGAAAACCGATTAGCCTAAGTGTGGTGTACAGAAGGTATTAAGTTAAGACAAATAAAGGGATTAGTAAGAGGGCAAAGTAAACTGCGACTGCTATTCACGACCAAACCAAGTATTTCATTACCACTCCTACTTCACCTTTGTATTTCTCCAGAACATTCCGTATCACTACGAAGATCCACAGTTATTTGGATACTCCATCGTATGGTTATATACGAACTCGAAAGGAACTTATTCCAGTTCGGAGATGGATTCTGGTTCAGGAGAAATAGGAATAAGGTTTATTCAGGTGTCTTTTATCATCACCTTCTCTCGCGTTGTGAGTGCTCCTAGGATTAGGACAGTACACCCATTACGCTTATTGGATAGTCTTCTTCCAAACCATTGGCTGGTGCCGAACGGTAGGGAAGGAAGAAAACCATTTAGCCTAAGAGGGTGTACAGAAGGTAACGACTAAAGACATATAAAGGGATTTGGAGAGGTGGCAAAGAAATATACGGTTAAAGTTGTGAATCTGGATAATGGAAGAGGCATTACTAGGAATACTCGGATACCCCCACGAAACATTTCAATGTTTCAGTTTCACCGTGTACTGTTAAAAGAAAACTGATTTCCCAATTAGTCCTTACTCCAGGGTATGTATTTACCAGGTATGATTCTCACATCTGTATGGTTTTACAGATGATGAGTGGGAGTAAGTTATTGGGAATTAGGTGATCGTCCTCATTATATCGGAATTCGTTGTAATTGGTGATATTTGAGGAAATCGCCTGGGCTGTTTGCCGGACGGCAAACATTTGGTTTTGAATATCCGTCCTAATGCACCAATTTCAAATTGATATATCTGTACGTCTATTTTTATAAAGTGAGATATACCTTTTTGAAATTATGTCGATGACATTTACCTATATCAGTTGATGGTTAAGTAAGGAGTATTAAACAGCGGTGTAATTCTTCTTAACCATAAGTACAGTTTTCAACCTACGACGCACAGGGTTTGAGTTATTAGACCCAGAGGACTTATACAAAGGATTGTATATTGTCCAGTGTTCATTAGGACAGAGGGGATGGTACTCGTACTACATTCTGTTTACTTGTGACTTCTCTAGTTCTTAGACATGTGTTTCGTAGAAACACAAGGTCTGAGTTTTGAGAAGTTATAGGTATATGAATAAAGTAGAGAACCAGATGTTGCAAGTATCGGGATTCTTCAAGGTGATCGAAGATGTAGATACTTGTGTATGGTATTCAGTTAATAGTAATGATTAAGAGAACTTGCTTCTCTTTCAGGTTACTCATAATTGGAAGCATTCCTAAGTTGAGTAACGCTGATCGACCTTTTTCCATTTAGTTGACATGCACTAGAGACAGCTGCATGATTTGAATCTGGTTCAATTAAATCAGTGCCTCTGTTTCTGTATTGTGTATAGAACAGTTCATATCTTAACGATGTTAAGGTACGTGGAGTTGTCCGGCTTATGCTTAAAACCAGACTCTGGATAACTCAAGGCACATTTTTGTAATAACTGTTTGTGGGTTGACCCAGGCTATGACGAGGGTTGATTTTCTACCATCTGGAAGATCAATAGTAATATTGTTCTAGACTCACCACAGTTTTACTAAAAATGGATTTTTTCAGAAAACAGTTGTGGGAGTATGGTAGAACTGGAAGTGATTCCAGAACCGCAAACGATTACTGAAAATTTGATAAGAACCTAAAGATTCAATCTGGTTTGACATTCTATTGGCCACTCCGCAGATATGGTGGGTAACCTCAGGCACCCGAGAGGTACTCCGGTACCTCAAGGACGGTGACAAGGAGGTTCTTGTTTACCCAGACTTGCCATTGCTGTTGTTCCAGACTATGAGACCCGGCAGGAGGATGAGTATAGCGTCGTTCTAAACAAGCTTTAGAAATGCACGTGTATATGATTCTGCCAGAGGGTTGTCGTAGTCAGTGAGAGCAGCGGAAGCATTGGTGGACAAGTGGCTGATGTCTGTTAAGAGATTAAAGCAGATGTAGTGGAGATAGATCATCTATTTCTGATGTGACAGTCATACGTTTGACTTCATCAGAATAGAGGATGGATCTGTTAAGAAGGTAGTAGGGTGTGATGTCCTGGTATTGGATGACATACACAGAGTAGGAAGTGAAGTTCCTATACTACGGTCGGATATACTTTGGTTGTCACACAGTGGTTTCTCCACATAAGGCTTGGATATTATATGAGACATTCTGGTTACTAGATCTGTGGTTTTAGATCTAGATTTGGGTAGTCTCCCAATCTGGGTACTTAGACAGCATTCTAAAGGTGTTTTAGAATGGACGACTCCTGGCACGGTAGTGTACCTACAGGTGATGGAGTCACCCTCTCTAAAGGTGTCTTATAGACTAAAGAGGAGAGGGATGTGCATGATTGGCAGATCACTTGCTTAGGCAATTGAGTCAATCATGAGATGTCAAGTACCATACCAGATGTTGTTTTTGCACTAGAAGCAATAAGTTGATATTGATCCAATCCTGGAGAAACATTCGGAAGCAGTTTTAGAACATAAGTGGATGTTCTAGGGATATGATAACGACAGCCTCATTCTGGAGACAATTATCATTCCAGGCTTCCAAGGTGACCTGGACGACAGGGTGGCCGTCAGAGTTATAGTTTTCCCTCTGACGAGGGGCAGTATTTTGGATAGGTGATCCAAGCAGATATTGAGGGAGGCATGGCGCAGGATACTGATTAAGTTCAGTTGACGATACAGTCTAAGAAGTTTGGATTTGGAGTTCATTTATAAACTAGGTCCCATCAGATATCCAGACACATTCTAAGACAGGTGTTGCTCATTTCGGGAGATGGGTTTCTCCGCGAACTTGAGATTAAGAGAGACATAGAAAGAAACATCAAAGCGGATCCACTCACTGAGGCTATTCCTCGAACGCAATAGTTTCGTAAACGGGTTTTGTGAGACTGATTAGTAGAGGAGTTGGGTGTTCGGTATCACACGGGCTGTGAGTATGCGACATCGCAATAATTAGCCTTGAGTGCAAGTGGGAGATTGTTGGAGATAGTGCCCTCAGAGTCAATTATTGGATCATAGGCACGTGATTGCAATGATTGAGGGAGCACCTATGCCGATAGGACAGTTTTACTCAAGATGATAGTATGCTATCTGGTTTATCTTTATCATCGTGTACTGCTTTAGGTGACCCTACAGGTCACTATTGCATGTTAATAGAGCCCCTAGGATTCTTGCTTGACTGCCAGCGGTATGAGGGTGATCATATACGTGGGAGCTGGGGTTTATAAGCACATCCTTAAAAGGTCCCTAGTCGTGGGAGTTTTCGAGACAGGGCATCGATACTCCAGAGTAGACTAGTGTATACAGTCGAGACCCCGACGAGGGGCGGTGGCCGGTCTCACAAGCCACTGATGTCAGTTGGTTCATCTAAGATGTATACAGATGCTCATTGGGTTATGAGTACACCGGACAGGACTCGCCGGGAACATGCTAGTTGGTCTTATACCTGACGTCAGATAGCAGTTCCCTGGTGACATGTGTACAGGTTAGTTCATCGACCTGAGATCGTTATTTGTCTCGTGTGAGTTCCCACTGTACTTTGATTACTACCTTACCACGGCTCAAAGGAGTCGTGCAAACAGGTTTTAGTTGGGTACAGTCCCGAGCCACATGGAGGCAGTGAGCGGATCTGCAGAGGTTCGTCTCTCCCGGTATTGTGGGTGAGGTCGCGCTGTGTCTAGGAGAGCCATTACACGAAGTCCTTGGCCAAGGCAGGAGATTTACTGGTAGGTATTCCAGTAGTATCTCAGGGTGTTCTGGGCTACACTCCGACACGACTTGTACCGCTTTTGGGGGTCTGACTTTTACCAACCCCCTAGGCCCGCCTTGCGATGCTCATAGACGAACGGACCGGACTGTACGGATATTGTCACTGACAGGCTCAGTAGGGTGTCAGGATGAGTTCGCTCATCGACGTCCCTTTTAGTCAATACCTGGTATCCTGTTACGTATGGCTAATACCTCTGACGTGCTAGTGGTTAATCCACAACCAAACTATTGACGAGTCTTTAGAGTCCCCCACAGACAGTTTCTCAAGTTTCGGGCGAAACGCTATAGAGGCCGTATGGAGATATGGCAGGGTTCGATCATATACGTGCGGTATTGCACGGATCATGATCGGACGGATAATACTAGCGGGCTTTGGTTTAAGCCGGATCCTAGTATTGTACAGTGTAGATTTTGTCTCATTGCATTTGTATTCGGTGGGAATACAAATGCGGGTATGTATATACAGTCGCGGGGTTTTCCTGTAATTTATTACGGGATCAGTTTTCTGAAGTTGCCAGTTTGCTTTCCGTTTCAGCCATTTTCCTTTGTTTCTTTCTTTGGCTGAAAATTGGTGTGGAGGGGCTTATTTGCAAATGTGCAAATTAGCAATTTGGAGGGTTGTTTTTGCAAGTAGTTGCATCATGATGGTTTTATGATGGTTCCACCATCCCTTGACTTTCTTTTGATCATCATTGCTTGACTTTTGACTTGATGATGATGAAGGGTTATGATGATGGATGTGAGACTTGCTTTTTCCCTTACACTCAACCTTGCATTTTCTTGTGCTCACCTCCCTTGTATATTTTCTCTCTTCTTTCTCATTTTCTTGATGAGAAAATGGCCGGCCACTATGGGAGGGGCTGTCCTATTTTTGGGTGTGGGATTGTTCTCATTTTGTTTACACAAAAATCCCTTTGTTCATCCAAAAACTTGCATCTCATTCCTCCACCAAAAACCATGGCAACTTCATACCCCAATGAGACAAAGTTTTCTACACTTCATCTACAGTATCCTTGGGCACGTCGACTCGCCAACTTCGTGCTCGAGTTGCCTCGGTCCAGAGGTGGGAGCCCGTAAAAGAACCCGGCGATGTGGTGCCCTTCCGACGAAGTGATGAAGACCGGAGATTCCGCGGGGAGATCGGGACAACGACGAGAAGACCGAAGGACACGGATCACTCGGTATATCTCTCTACCCCTTCTCTAGTTAGCTAGGAGTAGGTTAATGGCCCGATCTGGGATTTTAGTGCGCGGTGGTGCCGGTTTACAAGCTTCGTAAAAGTTTCGTTTCCGCATTTTGGCCTCGTTCAGACGGCCGGGGCGCCGCCGTGCACTTACAGTTACAATCTTCCCCCTTAAAGAAATTCGTCCCCGAATTTAAAATTCTTACTATGCGTACCTTCAAAGAGATGAGGGAATTTCTTCCGCATCCGCTCGCAGCCTCCCAAGTGATCCCCTCACTAGATGGGCTACGCCAAAGAACCTTCACAGATAGCAAAACCTTTGACCGAAGTTTCTCCACCCGCCGATCCAATAAAATTATCGGCTGCTTGGTGAACAAAAGATCGTGTTCAAGTTGAATGGTCTGGTGCTGAATCATATGAGAAGGGTCATGAAGGTATTTGCGAAGTATCGACACAAGAAATACGGGGTGAACATCCGTAAATCTGGGCCGAAGTGCGAAGTGATAGGAAACAGTACTAACTCGCTCAAGGATCTCAAAAGGACCTACAATTCTGGGACTAAGCTTCCCTTCTTCCTAAAACTCATCACGCCCTTCATCGGATAAATCCGTAGGAATACATGATCCCCCACTGCGAACTCAAGCTTGCGACGACGACGGTCGGCATAAGACTTCTGTCTGCACTGGGCTGCTCTCATCATGTCCTGAATCAACTGGATCATCTCCGTAGTCTCTTGACTAGTTGGGGTCCAAAAATCCTGCTCTCGGGGAGTCGGTCTAACAGACCGGCGATCAACACAATCTACCATACAATGCCTAAAAAGTTGCCATCCGAATCGTCTCCTGATAACTGTTATTGTAGGAGAATTCCATTAATGGCAAGTGACGATCCCAACTGCCAACAAAAATAAGCACGCACGCTCGAAGTTTATCCTCCAGAGTCTGTATAGTCCGCTCTGACTGACCATCGATCTATGGATGGAAAGCGGAGCTAAAGCTCAACCAGGTATCCAAGGCGTCCTGAAACTTCTGCCAAAGACGGCTAGTGAACTGGGTACCTCTATTGGATACAATGCATGAAGGAACTCCGAACAAACGCACAAACTTATCGATGTACAACTGAGCATACTGAGCATAACCGAAAGTGGTCTTCACTGGAAGGAAGTGAGCCGCTTTCGTTAACCGGACAACAATCACCCAAATGGAGTCATACCCTTGACTAGACCTAGGTAGACCCACAACGAAATTCATGGAGATTTGCTTCCATTCCCACTCCGGAACGGTTAAAGGTTGCAATTCTCCTACCGGTCTCCAATGCTCAGCCTTAGCTTGCTGACAAATCAGGCATCTCGAAACGAAATCCAAAACTTCACACTTCATCCCTGCCCACCCATAATTATCTCTTAAGTCACGTTACATCTTGGTGGAACTTGGGTGAAGACTAAAAGCTGACCGATATGCCTGCTCTAGGATCTCGCGTCCCTACCCATTGGTATCAGGTACACACAAACGAGGCCCTAAACGTAGCACACCCTGGTCATAAATCAAGAAATCCGAATCTCTACCCTGCCAAACATGCTCAAGAATTTCAGACAAATGGGTATCGGCGGGCTGTACCTCACGAAAACGATTAAGTAGAAGTGGACGGGCGCGGACATGAGAAAGCTTCCCCTAGTAGAGGTGAACTTAAACTGTACTCGGCTGTCGCACAAGAACTGCAAATCTGCAGAAGACTGTCTTTGAACTGCGCTCAACTGGGAATAGCTACCCCCGGGCCTACGACTCAAAGTATCAGCTACCACATTCACTTGTCTGGGTGATAAAGGATCTCACAATCATAATCCTTCACAAGATCCATCCAACGGCGCTGTTTCAAAATCAGATCCCGCCGCAGGAAGATATACTTAAAGCTCTGATGGTCTGTGAAAATATGACACGACTCTCCGTACAAGTAGTGTCTCCAAATCTTCAGCGCAAGACCACGGCGGCCATCTCAAGATCATGAGTAGGATAATTCTGCTCATGCTTCTTCAACTGTCGGAAAGCATAAGAGATAACTCTATCATGCTGCATCAAAACACAATCGATCCCCACTCGCGAAACATCACAGTAAACGACAAAGTCGCCCGATCCAGAAGGCAAAGATAGAACTAGTGCAGTCGTCAACCGAGTCTTCAACTGCTGAAAACTCAGCTCGCATGCCTCGGTCCAAGAAAAGGAACCCCCTTCCTGGTCAGTCCGGTCAGCGGTGCGGCGATACTCGAGAAATCCTGCACGAAACGGCCGTAAAAACCGGCTAAGCCCAAAAGCTGCGTACCTCAGTCACTGATACAGGTCTGGGCCAAAGCTGTACGGCCTCGATCTTCCTTGGGTCCATACGAATACCGTCTCCTGTAACCACATGACCTAGGAAGTCAACACAATCAAGCCAGAAGGAACACTTCGAGAATTTAGCAAACAGCTGGTGCTCTCTCAATGTCTGCAAAGCCATCCTCAAGTGCTGCTCATGTTCCTCTCGACCCTTGAAAAAGACCAGAATGTCATCAATAACATAATAATAAACTGGTCGAGGAACGGCCTGAAAGAACTGGTTCATCAAATCCATGAACGCCTTCTGGGGCATTGGTGAGTCCAAACGACACCACCAGAAACTCATAATGCCCATAGTGCGTACGAAAAGCAGTCTTCGGAATGTCATCTTTCCGAACCCGCAACTGATGATGACCAGATCACAAATCAAACTTAGAAAAATTTCCCGCACTATGGAGCTGATTAAGGAAATCGTCAATGCGAGGTAAAGGATGCCTATTCCGCACCGTAACTCGGTTCAATTGACGAAAATCAATACACAACCTCAATCTGCCATCCTTCTTGACGAACAGAACAGAAGCTCCCCAAGACGAAACACTTGGACGTACAAGTCCCCCATCAAGCAACTCCGCCGGCTCATCTGGAATAACGTCGGAAAACTCTCGCACGATAGGAACCCGGTCCAAAGAATCTACTGTATCTCCGGTATCATGAATAAAAGCCAAGAATCCCCGACATCCTCTCCTCAAATGCCGACTAGCGAAAAAGGCTGAAATCAAGCTGTGAGGGGCGGCACCACGGTCCCCGTGCACAATAAGAACGGACTCGCCGGGAAAAGAAAACCTGACTGTCTTCTCGCGGCAGTCCATAGACTCATAGCACGTAGCTAACCAGTCCGTGCCCAGGAGAATGTCAAAGTCCAACATACCTAAAAGGATCAAATCGACGGACGAATCTATATCTCCTATCCGATTGGCACATGACCGAAACACGTGTCTCGTAACAAAAGAATCGCTAACAGGAGTAATCACAATACACGGCTGATCTAGCAAACACAACTCTCGGCCCAACCTCAGCACAAAGTGTGTAGAAACATATGGGTGCATAGATCCCGGATTAAAATAAACGTGTGCATCAAAAGAACATACGAAAAAGAATACCTGAAAACTCTGCTTTGGACGCCTGTGCGTGTTGATCAGAGAAGCAAATGCTCGTGCCTGCCCTCTATCTGCAACTGGCTGTCCTCATCCTCTACCACTCTGTCCTCTCTGAACAAACACTCCACGACCACGACCTCTCTGAACATAAGTCTGACGCGGATCAACAACAGGCGCAAAAGGCAACACTCCCTGAGGTGAAGGTGGTAAGGTAACATATGGTACGACTGCCCTTCTCTGGCGTACCATGGTGCAATTCCTAACGAGGTGATGGAAACTCCTGCACCGGAAACATCCATACGATGACTGCTGACCCTTCTGGGGATAAGAGCTAAACAACTGACCTCGTCCCAAGCCTCTGCTACTCCTGCGACCTGAACGAAATTTGCCGTGGCGTCCGAACATCTATCTCTAGGATGATACACCTGTACGAGCCCTCCCTTGTCCAGGAACTTCCAAAATCTCGGGAAGACGCTCCTTATCTAGTAGGGCTGCGTCCACTGTTGCTGTATACGTGACACAATGCTGTGTGCTGATAGCAAGGAATAACTGGGTAACAGAAGTGGCAACCTCCTGTCGCTGCACTCGACTGGCCTCAACCAACGATCCCATCATCTGGCTTAAATCCTGCATATCTGACTCGAGCCTAGCGATACGATCTATCGAAGGCGGATCAATCTGCTCTTGTACAACGAGTGTACCGTCCTGGTCAGTCCTCGTCTCAGACGAGCCAACTCTGACCTCGGCTCTCGCTACTGCTCTCTGAGCCCTCGTAGTCTTCAGCGGCTTAATGCCTAGAAATGGAAACAGGACTCGATAAGAACACGGAAATCGAATCACAAAGATGTATATAATCACGGAAGGAATTTCAAGCAATAAGTCCTAAAGTCACTTAGGCGGAGTACCATGTCGTAAGTATGCCGTGGACATACACACGCTACGTCACTCTGCTTAGCTACCTACTCCATCATACCAAGGTCATCCTTCACTCCGAAGGGTAAAATCTAGCGCTCTGATACCAACTTTGTCACGACCCTAAATTTGGCATGTGACGACACTTAAATCACGTAACGTCTACAGGCGTAACGCAATTCAAGTAAGCCGAAAACCCAGAAATCTAAACCATCAAAAGTAGTAAGTGATAAGAACATTGTTAAAAACTTTTGGGAACATCAAGTAAAAATTCTTTAAAGTCCAAATTTACTTCCTTTAAAATTTTGGCAGCACCTCATTTGTAAAAACTAGCCCTGAAAAGGGTACAAACATAAGATATAAGTATAGCATCCCAAACGGGAGCAAATCTCGCCCAAAGGCGGAAACAACCACCACAAGCATATATACGACGCCGTAGCGAAGAAATAGACGATATAAAGTGAAAACAACATAAAAGATAAAGCTGCATAAAAAGGCCGGCTCACACGAGCATGACACCCAGAGTCACAAAATAATATAAAATATCGTCCTCACATCTCGTCTCTAAGTCAATACATAAAGGTAGTAGATGGAGAGTACTAGATACAATAAGATATACAATGAGCATCATCGGATAAGCACAAAACCCACCTATAGCAAAACTGCTCACAGTCAGCCGTAGCGGTATCCGCTGTAAAAGATGATACGATAAGAAGAAGCACTGCCGCTACTACTCTGAGGGACAACCTGCAAAACACTGTGGCACAACGGGGGTGAGTTGCCAACTCGTGAATAGTAAACATCATGCAGGTAATCGCAGGTATGCACGTACTGCGATAATCTATCATATACAAACTTATAGTAAAATATGGCAATATGTATATGCAACAGTCATGAAAGGTACTCTATCAGGTACTACAAATACATGAAGCAATGCATATCAAATGAAGCTGAGTATGGGATAAAACATATCATCATCACGGAATCCTCATCGTGGAAAAACCAGTGTCCATCAACGACATTCCAAATCCTAATACCTCAGGCACCGTCACTCTGATCGGTCCTCATATCCTGTAAGTCTCATGGAAGCTGAGTGTCCAACATCGACACTCGAAAACATCATGAAAACTAATGTCCATCAACGACAAGTAAATACTCATATCATGTGCTCTGTCTGCGGGATCTGCCCGCGGGCTCTGGCAGAACGGTCGGTCCATGTCCATCTCATAACTCCGGTCAGTATTCTCCCGATATCCGCCGAGTCCAAATACTATCACCGGTAGGTAGTAGTCCTCTTGCCAGGCTCATTGGCTAATCCATCGACATCCCTTTCTTGCCCCGGGGTACCATACCGGGTCCACCATGTACCCGCACATGGCCTCATCCAACTCCTCGCATCGGGTTTCTAACACTAGTTTCAGAACCGAGAAAACTCATGGTGGACGTATCGAAATATCATATCTAGAGAAACCGGGTTTTTCAAACAATGCATAATTTCTTGAAATACCACGGTCCTCAAATCCATAAAATCACATGAAATCCATATCTCAATGCATAAATCCATGAAATATAATATATGCAACGTGTCGCGCAGCGCAGAGCGCAAGTTGCCTGAAGCATTGCTTCCTTTATTTTTATTTTAAATAGAGCCTTTCTCTGATTGGGTGCGCTGCCTTGGGCGCAGCGCTGGCGTGTCAGCTTTTGACACGTGGCGCGTTACGCGCAGCGCAAGGAATCTGAAGCGTTGCTTCAATTTTTGAATTTTTGAAATTCAAACAGAGCTTTGCTCTGATTGGGGGAAACAAATGCCCCCCCCACCGTTGCGCTCACGTGGCGCACATGTGAGTGCAACGGTGGAAAGATCCTAACCTTCGGGTCAACTCAGGAGTTGAAGGGGGCGCAAGCGCCTATAAATAGGACCCTTGGTCCTCAACAGATGTTCACTATCTTCAAGCTTTCTAATTTTCAGAATCTCAGAGCCTTGCTCTTGCTTTCAAGAACTCTAAGAGTTAACTCCTAAAACTTTTTAGGTAAAAAATTTAAATTAAATTAATTTTAATTGACAGAGCCTTGCTCTCATAGATCTTTGATCTAAAGAAAACCCCTTCGGGATTTCACCAACAGAGCCTTACTCTCAAGAATCCATAGATCTAAAGAGATCTTGTTTCAGGGTTCTTAACCCATGACCAGAGCTTTGCTCATGGACAAAATATAGATCTTTTTGATCTAAAAATGAAGAACTTTCAAGAGTTTTCATGGATCTTTAAGATCCCAATTTTTTTTTAATTAAATAAAAAAAATTTAGAATTAATTTTTCTTTGATGGATATTTCCATCATTATCACAGAGCTAGGCTCTTTTAATCTTTTAAGGAATTTTATTCCCTTGAGACCAGAGTTTGACAAGTGTCACTCTGTGACAGAGCTTTGCTCTGAAAGAGGAGATTTTCTCCTTATCTCTAGGGATTTCTCATTTAATGAGAATATTCTTTTGGGGATCTCCTCATTAATTGACAGTCTCATCCAATGATGGGGCTGTCTTAATAACTGATGCATTGTCATCTAGATTTTGTGGGTCCCCCTTTGGTCCCCTTTCCACTGCATTGCAGTGTGGTACAACTTTTAAAGTTCCAAGTGTCAGAAATTAAAATTATAGCACTGACAGTTGACTTTTGTCCTCCTTCTTTTTGTAGGCAACATGTCTTTCGATACCTCATTCCCATTCGTTCGTTTAGAGGGAGGATTCCCCGGAGCACCCGTAGACCGGGAGGTCTTAGCTTTGATCAGAGACCACGATCCGGAACATAAGAATCTTCAACTTTGGGGGTCGTGGTACAATCAAATTATCAGGGGTCGACAGAGCTTTTCATGCGCATTACCGTCAGAGCCCATCATGGCGATTCATTACGCCAACCCACCCCCGATGAAGTATGCCGTGGAGATGGTCGATTGGACTTCAGAAGGACTTCTTCATCCCGCCATAGCTGCAATTCCCGTTCAGCCTCCCATGGTTTTAGATATCTTGGGACGCCGTATCTGTCAAGGTGAAGCGCGACCCTGGGGGCAACCATATAACATAGGTCTGATCCCCCGTCACCCAATCGGTTATCTGCCGTGGGCTCGCTACATCTTATCGGCGAAGAAGTCACAGTTGATGAGGCTCGGGTTGTACACCGCTGTTTATGCTTCTCTCTTCCAATATCCTACGCTCCCTACCTGGTGGGTTAAGGATTTTTTGGAACAATGGAATATCCCTACTCACACTTTCCTCGCATTGGACCGGGAAGTGTCGATTTCTCTAGAGGAGTTCACAGAAGTCTCCGGCTTACCGGTCATAGGGCAACATTACGAGGAGCTGCTTCCTACGAACGAGTATGTCTTCGGTGCTAAGCCAGTGGTAATGGGCCTTACTCCGGCGAATGTCGTTCAACAGCAATTCCCTAGTTTGATCAAAGTGTTGAACATCTACGAGGGCCTTTTTCTCGAGTCTGGGAGCCGCGGGGTTAGTTTTGAGGATTTCATTGCTCGTTTCCTTCATCCAAACGTCCTCTCGGCGGAAGCTGCCAAGTTTGCCACGCTTGATGACCCTTTCGGTTTAGGTTTGGACAACTTGCCAGCGAAGGAGGTAGATCAAAAGGGTTTCTTCCTTCCTAACTCCCCAGTTGTCCCTTTTGCGGAGGTTGCAATCCCTGGGATGGATGAGAAAGCGTTCTTTTTAGGATTTCTTGGGCTATGGCTGAGTTGGTTTGCGCTCCCGATGCATCTTCGCCGTATGAGGTCATCTGTCTTTTACCCAGCTCACCGGATGACCATTGGGGTAAAAGTGGCCGTCGGGATTGCCGGCTTAGCCCACCTGTATCATGGCCTTAGCCAAGCGGCAGATGCTAATGAACTTGGAGTACCGCACGTGATCTTCTCGATGCATTACTTCATGTCATGGCTTGAGCTACATGCACTTGGCGTTTTCGGTATGCACAAGAGGCCTTCGTTCTATGACAGGTGCAGCTTCTCTCGGATCATGCGATTGATCGGCGCCTCCATTGTCAATCCATCGCCACGGAATGCCAGAGGTTTGCTCCTTCGCCCCCGCACAGTTGAAGACGGGATGTCCTTTACTGATAAAGTGTTAACCATTGGAAAGGCTTCTACTACCACAGTGCGACCGTTGCAAGATATTTTCAAAGATGGGGCCTCAGTTCTGACAGCCCAGGAAACCCTCCATTTGTATTCTATCAGACCGGGTTTCCTGGTGTTTAGGCAAAATGATGCGGCGCTTTTCATGAGATACAACCCGCATCGTTTTGCCCAGCAACTGAGCTATAATCAAGGAGTGTCGTTGGAGGCTTTTTTGCTGGAACCTGTTGCCGCTGAAGAAGGGATGCAGAGCGCGCTGCATCACTTCATGCATCTGAATACGGGCTCTCATTTTTTCATCAGCGAGCCGGCTTGCGCCCATAGATCCTCAATGCACATATGGCGTGGTACCAGCATTCGACGGGCGCCGTCATTAAGGAAGAAAGGCGGTTGTTGGTTGACCGCAAGGGTGTGCCTCCCGGCAGCGACCGCAAAGCTCCCCTGGTGCCAAGGACCCCCGTAGTCCCTCCGCTGAGAGATGCTGGAGCCGAACCACCGCGCGTGCTGAGTCCTCCGTACGGATTACCTCGTGCTACCGCGGACATGCCACCAGCGCCCTGTGCTCCAGTGGAGACGGTGAATATGGTTTCGCCGGAGTCCGGCGTGGGCGAGGACATCG
This sequence comes from Agapanthus africanus, assembly GCA_030015575.1. Classification (NCBI taxonomy): domain Eukaryota; kingdom Viridiplantae; phylum Streptophyta; class Magnoliopsida; order Asparagales; family Amaryllidaceae; genus Agapanthus; species Agapanthus africanus. The sequence continues at coordinate 483,314,906 of CM057343.1, read as the reverse complement.
GGACCCGCCGCCCTACGGTGCCTGCAAAGCGCAAGTCGATCCTGGGTGCACCCGGGGCCGTGCGCAAAAGAGGAAGAAGAAGTCCGTTCTTTCTCTGGATGCCGTCCTCGGCTTAGAGCCTCAGGCCCCTCTCACCGAAGGCCTAAGCGAGTATGGAAGCAACGAGGGCTTCTTCTTGGATCCAGCCGACACCGATCTGGCGGCCGCCATTGCGGCTTCTGAGCGAACATCCAGACTCGAAGCGTGGTTGGCTAAACTCGCTCAAGCAGGTAATCATTAGTTGCACTCTTCGTCATTTCATCGTACTTTTATCATCATCTTTGACTAATACTTTCTCCCTTTTTTTTAACAGGTGTCACCACTGAAGAAGCTATCGCTGCTTCCCTTAAAACCCTCCAAGAGGAGGAAAGGAAACGCGCTCTGTCGGGCGTTGGTATGTCTCGGCTCGCTGAGTTTTTTGTTTTCTCTTTTTTTTTAGCCAATCTAATCTTCTCTTTGTCTCTTTGCAGGGGCCGTGCTAGCCGATACGGGGACTCTCCCCGGGCCAACTACCGATGTCCCGGTCTCTTCCGGGGTGCCGCGAGAGACCCGACTCAAAAAGCCGATGAGGGATGCCTTGAAGGCTCTGGAGGCTACTCTATATGAGGACGAAGACGCCTTGATGAAGGAAGCGTCGAAGAGGTCCGTCGTGACGGCCCGGGAGGAGAGGAAGCGCTTGAGGAACGAGGCGAAGGAGCGCAAAGCTGCTTTAGCCGCGGGAGCGGGCCCAAGCACCGTTATTCCCGTCGCTTCTCCTTTCGAGGAGCCCCCGGTCGGCCTGTCTACCGCTCATAGACAGGCGGCGCGTGCGGTTCGGGAGGCCAAGAATCAATCCACCTCAGGTAATGTGTATTTCAAGACTTTATTGTAAGAGTTGTAAAACTATTGTTTCTGATACATCTTGTCTTGCAGGGCCAAGTCCAACTGAGGGAGTGGCGGAAAACGTCGAGCCTAAGGGGACAGTGGGGGAGGCACTGGCTGAACCCGAGCCAACGGTGGGCGACGTCGCCGGGGTTGCTGGAACCGGGTTAGGGGCTAAGGAAACTGTGCTAGAGAAGGCTGTCGATGCCGAGCCCGAGGTAGCGGCAAATGAGACGGCTGCTATAACCGAACCTGGGGCAGCAGCGGACGGAGCACCTGAGACCGGCGACCCCATGGCGACAGCGGACGAGACAGCAGCGACCGCTGAGCCCGAGGGAGTAGTGGGTGAGACGGGCATGACTTCCGAGGACAAGCCAGCCGCTCTTTCTCAAGAGTCTGGCAATGCTCCAATCATTGCTCTCCCCGTCTACGGTCCTCCGCCATCTCCTGGTCTCGCGAGCACGATGACGGCTCCCATAGAGTCGGGCGATGAGGCGTCGGGAGGTGGTCTCATGTCAATGGAGGGAGACGCTGCCTTTTCGGCCGGCTCATCATCAGGTAAATTTCGGGTTACCTTCTTTCTTTTATTCTGCAACCTTTCCTGACAGAGTTTATCTTGTTTCTAACACAGGTGCGGCCAGTGCTAATGCTCCACTGCTCGAGGGAGCGCCGTCAACTACTGCCTTGACGATGGCCACCTCTATACCTTCTCTCACGCCATCGCAAATGTTAGAAGGTATGAATTTATAACCCATTAGTTTCATCTTTCGGCCGCATAATTTATGTACTAATGTCGTATTATTACGTTTTTGCAGGAGTGCTTTTTGATCACCTCTATCAGGTGCTGCGCCCTCACTTCTCCTTCCCGTTGGAGCTCGCTTCCTCCAGTGGCGCTGGTGAGTATAATTTTCAATTAATACTCTTTCTTTTTCCAACAATGGACTTGTTTCTGATTTTTCCTTGCCCTGATTGCAGTGCTACAAATCGAAGGAGGAGATGCAAGATCGGTCGCGCCACCGGCCCTCCCGGCTTTGCCGCCTGCTGCAGCTGGTATAGTAAACTCTCCTATTGATGACTTTCTATTTTTCTTGAACCGTCATTTGACTGTGATTTGTTTTGCAGCTATCGTTCCGGTTCCGGTCCCTCTTGAGTCCCCCATCATAATGCCGGCAGGCCCTTTCTTGAGACGTCCGTCTTCAAAGAATGCCGCGATGAGTTTGGGAATGATGAGCGGATACGTTGAAGAGCTCGACGCGGACGTTCCCCCATCTGCCGCAGATTTCGCTGCGGAGGTTAATCCGATGCTGGCGACGCTTGTAAATTTTCATAATGAAGGCGTCGTCGAGTCTTAGGTTAATCACTGCAGGGAGATCGAGGCCCGCTTGCATCAGCTGGAGTCGGTGCGTCCTGCCCCCGAGATCTTGGCCGCGAGCACTCAACGGACGGCATGGATCGAGTAAAGCGCTTCTTATTTCCACCATTTGGAATAAGAAGCAGCTTTAAGACTGAGGGAATGCCAAGAATCCTCAAGCGAGACTGCTCGCCTGCGTGCTGAAGTCGATGCGAACGCTGCCCGAGTGAAGGCTATCTTCGAGGGCCTTCTGCAAAGTATTTCTGACGGGCTAACACTGAAGCAGAAGCTCGATGCCGCTGAACGTGATGCCCAAGGTGGCGAAGCGGCTCAGCAGTCAGTTGAGGAGCAGCTTTCATCCTTCTTGCAGCAGCGGACTCAGGTGGAAGCAGAATTGGCGGTGGCGGCCGATCAGGAGAAGGCATTAAAGGAAGTGCGCGAGCAACTGATGGGGCTATTTAAGACGCTTCCTTCTCCTTGAACATTTTGTACCATTTATACACTTGTAATTTTTGAATTAAATGTACACATCCTTTATTCTTTTATACGATTCACCTTGTATTTAATCGAATTCATGAATAAAGATATACACATTTCCGTTTGCAATGTCTTGTGTCATCTCTACGCTTTCTTCCTTCTTTTATTATCAGTATGCTGTCTTAGTAAACATGGTTGACAGGCGATAGAGCGAACGCCCTGTCTCGGTTTCTTCAAAAGATAGCGATGTCTTAGGCCGCAGGTTCAGATCTGCTGCCTAAGACTTTTCAACAATATGAGCCGTGAGAGTCTCATAAGGACTTTTCTTCCTACGGATCGAGAGGATCTCGTAGGTGAATTTTCTCCTTAGGAATCGTAAGGATTCCTAAGTGTGTTTTCTCTTGAGAGTCGTAAGGATCTCACAAGAGAATTTTTCCTCTTACGAGTCGAGAGGACCCGCAAGCGGTTGTTTTCCTCCTTGTCGAGATTCGACTTTGGAGAGTGTGACCCGTGGATAGTATACAAGAGACCGTTTTGGGCCGACTCGCAGGGTCCCAATGCTTAGGAAATAGGTTTTTTGATCCCCGTTTCCTAAGGCTTTATCTCACGAGTCGATACGAATCGAGAAGTTCTCGCGAAGACATCAATTTCCTCACGAGTCGAGACGAATCGAGCAGTTCTCGCAAGCATATCCTAACGTCACAGTTAACCTCTACTCTTTACGACAGAGGTCCGTTAGGCTCTGTGGTACTAGGGTTTTGCCCGTCGTACCGTCGCATTGGCTGATGTATCCCTCGATAGGCAATTATGCTGTTCGAGTAGCCCTGCGACTGCCGTGTCTCTGATCCCTTCGGGGGCTGGACAAGACGTCTTCAAACAATCCTTCTAGGTAGTTTGACCGTCGGAAGAGCAAGCGTTAGGAATTTTTCCATGCCGCTTTTTACTTGAGCTTAGGCTCATTTTGGAGAGCCCCGATGAGTCATAACCACTCCGCGCTGGTGTGGGATGATCTCCGATAGTCTTTCAGTCTTTATATGACTTGTCGTCAAGACCCTGAAGCTAGGAATTTGGCCTTTGCTTTGTTTGTTGACATTGTATCTGCTGTATCGAGATGAACGTCGAGGTGGTGATCACTCCGCGCTTGTACGAGATGATCTCCGATTATCTTTCAGGCTTTATATGACTTGCCGTCAAGATCCTGAAGCTAGGAATTTGGCCATCGCTTCATTTGCTGGCACTGCGTCTACTGTATCGAGACGAATGTCGCGGTTGTCTCTAGCTTGCTGGTGAACCGTCGAGGTTTGGAACTAGGGATTTTGTTGTGGCTCCTTTTGTTTGATGTTGCGTCTGCTGTATTGAGACAAACGTAGAGGTGGTGACCATTCCGCGCTTGTGCGATATGATCTCCGATTGTCTTTCAGGCTTTATATGAGTTGCCGTCAAGACCCTGAAGCTAGGAGTATGGCCTTTCGCTTCGTTTGCTGCGGTGTGTCCAAATCCTGTTGGAGGAAGGACACTGCAGTGACATCGCGTCTATTGTATCGAGACGAACGTCGAGGTGGTGACCACTTCGCACTGGTGCAAGATGATCTCCGATTGTCTTTCAGGCTTTATATGAGTTGCCGTCAAGACTTGGCTCCGTTTTCTGATGGAGCATGGGGGGAAGATGTGTTTCCTTCTTTGTTTGTGCCCCTGGATTGTATACAGGGATTGCTGTGATATCGCTTGTAGGGCATAAATTTCATTATATATTTTATTTTATTTCTTTCCGCGACGCTCTAACATTTCAGCTTTTACATCGCGAAGGTCGCGATTGCCCAATCATTTCAGCTATTTTTCGCGGTGCCCAATCATTTCGGCTATTTATTTCATTTTTACTCGCTGCTTTTTATTGCGAGTTGCCCCATCATTTCGGCTATTTTTTTTATTTTTACTCGCTGCTTTTTATTGCGAGTTGCCCTATCATTTCGGCTATATATTTTTTTTACTCGCTGCTTTTTATTGCGAGTTGCCCCATCATTTCGGCTATTTTTTTTTTAATTTTTACTCGCTGCTTTTTATTGTGAGTTGCCCTATCATTTCGGCTATTTTTTTATTTTTACTCGCTGCTTTTTATTGCGAGTTGCCCTATCATTTCGGCTATTTTTTTATTTTTACTCGTTGCTTTTTATTGCGAGTTGCCCCATCATTTCGGCTATTTCATATGCATTTTTGGCTCGTTGACTTTTTGCCACGAGTATGGAACTTGGAATCTGACGCCAATCTCAGCATCAGCATCGCTACAACTGGAATATTGCCAGGAGCGAATCATCATTTGCCACGAAAGGACTTGGAATTTGATACCGATTTAGGCATCAGTATCGCTACAACTGGGATATTGCCAGGAGCGAATCATCACTTGCCTCTGTTGATATTGAACAAAAGTGGCTTAGCGAACAGGGTTAGGATCCCGTCGACTAAGACTTTTGACTTCATGAGCCGTAAGGGTCTCACAAAGGTATTTCTCCCTACAAGTCGTGAGGATCTCGTAGGTGTGTTTTCTCCTTAGGAATCGTGAGGATTCCTAAGTGCATGTTCCCCTGTAAGTCGTAAGGATCTTACAAAAGGGTTTTCTCCGTATAAGTCGAGAGGACTTACAAGGGTTGTTCACCGTATAGACATATCCCCAGTCACGGGTGGGACTTGGTTAGGGAAATGTTTATTCGTGCCCGTGGATTGTATACAAGGGTCAGTATTGAACCGCTTGTAGGGCATTAATGGAGGTTGTGGGGGTTGCTTAAGAATAAGTTAAGGTTTCTATAACTTAAGACTTTCAAATCTTATGAGTCGTGAGGGTCCCATAAGAGAATTCTCCTTACGAGTCGTGAGGATCTCGCCAGTGTAATTTCTCCTTAGGAATCGTGAGGATCCCTAAGTGTGTTGCTTCCCTGTGAGTCGTAAGGATCTCACGCGGGTGGTTTCTCCTTACAAGGTCGAGAGGACCTTGCAAGTGTCTTTTAACGAGATTGCGCCCTTTCGGGTTTTCACAAACACTCGCCGGTAGCCCTGCTGTTCTTACTCACGGAGCCCTTTCAGGTTTTCATCCGTGCCCATTTTGCTTATGGACATACCGTTTCTTTTTTTTTAATTATTTTTTATTCTTTTTTCTAACGAGGTCGCGCCCTTTCGGGTTTTCACGAACACTCGCCGGTAGCCCTGCTGTTTTTACTCACGGAGCCCTTTCGGGTTTTCATCCGTGCCCATTTTGCTTATGGACATACCGTTTTTTTATTCTTTTTTATTCATTTCTTTTTATCACGTCAGCCTGAAGATGTTGTGGTAGTAGTTTAAAGACATTTCGGTCATTTGCAAGTTTTAGGACATTGCGGTCCGATGCCAGTTTTAGGACATAGCGGTCCACCGTCGCCGTATTTGAGGCGAATCTCTAGTTTATTGACTTTTCGGTCTATGGGGCTTTCTCTATGACTGAGCATGATGCCCCCGGCGTGTCCACCCTTTTAGGAGCATGAGGCTGTGGCGGGCTCACCTTCCAGTTCTCAGATAGCGCGAAATTGTCCTGTTGGTATTGATCTTCAACCCAGTTTTTGAAGACGAAGCAATCTTCGATTGGATGGCTTACTGCTTGATGGTAAGGGCGGTAATTAGGGTTGTTGAGATCGCCTGTCCGCAACAAACGTTTTGAGCTCGGCAGATTGATGAGTCTGTTGCGCACTGCCAGCTCGAACAGTCTTCTCGTTTTATCTTGAGGAAACGAGTAAGGACGTCCTAGCCTCTCCTCGAGAGATAGGCGTGGACGCATATTGCTTTGACGGACAACCGGCTTCAAGTTGCTCGGCTGTTGTTGAGCATTGGCGACGACGATCGCTTTACCTTTCCCCTTTTCACTTCGGGTGTCCGGCTTTGGAGGAGACGGTCCATGGCCCATCTGGTCCATTTGAGCTAGCTTGTCAATCAAGGCCTGGAAAGTCATCGTCTTGAAGAACATCATGAATTGCGAGATGGTTGCTTGCGGATCAAAAGTGCCCACGAACATGCCTACCGCAGGTGCTTCTTCAATGCGTTGTTTGCACTTCGACCATAAGTTTCGCCACCGTATTGCGTATTGAATCCACGTTTCGCCTGGCCTTACCCTGGCGTTGATTAACGCGGTGATTGGGGTATGCTCGCCGGCGCTTGCAAATCTTTGTGTAAACAGCAACTCCATCTCCGCAAATGTTTTGACAGAGTCGTTAGGTAGCTCCGAGTACCATTCGAAGGCCGTTTTCGCTAAGCTGCCGACGAATTGGCGAAGTAACAGTTTATCAGCGCCTTCAGTGTTGCCGCAAAGACCCCTGAGTTGAGCGACATGCTGATGTGGATTCCCCGTCCCTTTATATACATGAAATTTAAGGATCGTATATCCCGGCGGATAACTGATTTGGTCATACCAGCCCGGATAGGGTCATCCAGTTTTAACAATTTTCTTGCGAGCCGCTTCATTTACCTGGTGAGCTCGCATCTGCTGAGCTATATAGTCGTCCAGAGCGTTCTTGGAAATGGTTTCCTCCCTGGCTGCTGAAAGAGCCGGAGGAGGATTAGATGTTTCCCCTCCGTCGTCTCCAACAATGATTGGAGGGTTTTCAGCTGGAGGGTCCGGCTGTAACATCATCCCTACCATATCTTGGAAGAGGAGCGCCATTATTTTTATGTTAGCCGCTTGCTCTGCGGCTTTTTTGTCCTTCTTTTCGAGGACTCTGCGTAAGAAGTCAGCATCGGTCTCTTGTTCATGACGCTGCTCTGATGATGCCTCCGAGCTTTCTTTTGACCCGATAAGTGCGGCCATTGCAGTCATAATCTCCTGAAGCTTCTGTTATTGCTCCTGGGATTTTGTCACGGATCGGGTGAGCGGTCGGTGACCCGTCGTAGCGCGGCTGTCCTCTTTCCCGGATACCATATAGACAGTGTGCACCACCATGCCCCCAGACTTGGGGCGTTTAGATTCAGTGTCTTTGCGATTTGCCAAAGACACAAGGATATTCTCCGGCCTCCTTCTTCTGTGAGCGTTCGCAGTTGAGGGGGCCGTTGTAGTGGGCACCCAAGTAGCTGTTGCTTTTTCTGGCTTGACAGAGTAGTCTTTCTCCTGCCGAACCTTCATCTTTTTCTGTCGGCGGAGATAGTCTTGATCAATCACCGACTCCTGGACCTGTCTCCAGACCTTGTAAATTTTAGAGGACAGCCGTTGATGGGGCTGCTCCAGCTTCTTCTCTGGAGTATTCTCCACAGGTGAAGGAGTTTTCTTCAGCACCGCAGTAGGAGAGTTTCTGTGCACCTTGTTCAACAATTCAAAGCTGTTCCCGGTTGGAACAGCAGCATCGATCCCCACCGTTGGAGCTGGCGGAGTTATCCCAGAGGGGGAGTTGCCCCCAGCCTTCCTCACTCGGCGCCAGTGGTGACGTCGAGCGTGTCGTGCGGATGGAGTTGTTTCAGCTATAAGGGTGACTTCGTCATGCCCCCTCTGGGCAGGGGAAGCAGCTTTGAGGACCTCGCCTGGAGCAGCAACCGGAATGGCCAGCCTTGTAAAAACTGACTTCTTGGAAGGAGGAGCCTTTCCAAAGATTTCGTCCGCTTGAGCCGGGATGGCTATCCGCTTTGGGATGACAGCTTCGGCTATCATGGGCTTGTAGACATTCTGGCCTAGTCTGTTGGAAACTGAGGTATTGAAGTTGGGCGACCCGTTGAGAGGGGCCGCGGCAGTAGCAAGCCGATCAAAGACCAACTTCTTTGGAGCTTCTTGCGATGTCATTGGGGCATTGAAGCTCATCGGTGGGAGTAGGGTCCCGAAGAATAGTCCAGCGGTGGCTTGAGTTACCTGCTCCATTGGCATCTTGAAAAGGGAAGCCACTTGGGGCCCATAAGTCACTCTTCCAGCAAGGACGGAGCGAGAGTCGCAGTTGTAGGTAGTGCAGTTTGAAGCCATTGATCTTCTGTTTTCTGCACGGAGCAAGACACCAAATCTTAGTACCTCGAATCCACAGGCAACCACAGCAAACCGCGATTCGTTTGCGAACACGACACACGAAGTGTGGAGTGGAAAGAGGAAAAGGTCCCACCGGGCGTGCCAGAATCTGTTCCCCTCCGAACGGCGGCCAAGACAGGGACGTCTAGGCCTGTGATTCGGGGCAGATACTCTTTGGTTTTATCCGTCTACCTCTCCGAAGATGCCAAGTTGATTTATGGCACCATGTATCGAAGGTTTAAATGGATGCGGCCGATGTAGCAGACTTCGTCAGATTCCCCCTCGCTTGAGGGGTTTTTGATTGTGGGGACGCTCTTCCCTACAGGCGCAAGCCCCTGCAGTTAATTACGCTACCGCATCGCGGTAACAACTTTCTCCTTCTCCAGCTGGTCACTTCGTGTCGTGGGTGTTTGTTTTGTTTGTGATTGCCCGTGGATTGTATACGGAGACTAATTTATGTTGTCGCCTGTAGGACGTGGATTAGTCCAAATCCGTATCTTCTTAGATTTGGGTTTGGGGTTTTGGTTTAAGGATACATTAGCCATATTTGAGGCTAAGGTCAACTTAAACGTTTGTTAAGGATACGTTAGCCTAATTTGAGACTAAGATCGACTTAACAGGATCATTTAGATCCGACAAAAGAGCATTTGGGCTCTATTGTTCCACTTTAGGGACATAGTGGTCCATTGCCAGTTTAGGGACATGGTGGTCTATTGCCAGTTTAGGGACATGGTGGTCCATCATTCCCATTTTAGGGATGGGTGTTGGTTTAAGGACGCATTAGTCCATGGGTTTAAGGACCCCACAGTCCGTATCGTTGGTTTAAAGACGCATAAGTTCATGAGTTTAAGGACCCCACAGTCCGTATTGTTAGTTTAAAGACGCATAAGTCCATGAGTTTAAGGACCCCACAGTCCGTATTGTTGGTTTAAGGACGCATAAGTCCATGAGTTTAAGGACCCCACAGTCCGTATCGATGTGTGGTTGTCGGGACCCATCACCTTTCTGACGACGTTGAAGGATTACAACGACAAATATCAGAGGAGTTCAGGGATGTACCCTTGAACCTGATGTAAATTGATTTAAGAGAGCAGTCGTGCTCAGTCAATTTAATTTGAGGACCTACGGCCAGAATTGGGCTAAGTCCAGTTGAGAATATTCAACATTTTTATTTGTAGTTGGCATGTTAGGCCTTGGCTTGGGCTCTGCCCTTTGTTTAATAATGCATAGCATTAATCTTGGTCTCTGTTGGACCTTTATTTGGGCTCTGCCCCTTTTAAATGATGCACAACATATGTTTTGGTCTGACAGACCTTTGTTTGGGCTCCGCCCTTTTTAAAATAATGCATGGCATTTTATTAGGCCTGTTAGGCCTTTTTTTAATTGGGCTCGACCCTCTTTAAATAATGCAGAACATTAATGATCTGATAGTGGCCACGTGGCCTGTCAGGCGCTCTGCGCCAATTAATGAGCGCAAGCGCATGTGGAGGTGACACGTGTCGCACTCTGGTGAGCGCAAGCGCGGTGCGCTGAGCCAGTGCGCTGCTGACACGTGGCGCGCTCTGGTGCAGTGCGCCAATTTAAGAGAGCAATACTCTGTTTTGGAAGCGCATAGCGCAGTTTGTTCTGGGGCCGACACGTGGCGCTCTCTGGTGGCTTGCGCCAACCCAAGAGCGCAACAGTGCAGATTTACAAGTGCAGGGCACTGTTTAATATCCTGATCCAATTTTGGATTAAAGGAAAGAATCTTTTAAGATTCCAGAATCAATGGTTCATCAAAAGGCAATACCTTTATAGATCAAATGATCTGTGAAGTAATACTTCTTTTAAACTTTTTATGATTGGATCTTTTTTTTATCTTTTTTTCTTTTTAATTGAAGATCTTGATCTGTTCTTTGATCATTGATCTTTATAGAAGAAAATTCTTCTTTTTATTCAAAGGTTTTTACCTTTTTTTCCCTTCAGCTTTTCTCAAAATTTTCTAGAGGAGTTCTGAATATCTCTCTCTGTCAATGTCCTAGACTTGGAGTCTAGGGGCCTTTTTATAGTGTCATTTGATTTGTTAAATCAGCTAAAGAGATCTTTCTCTGAGTGATTTAGGGATTTTTCCCAACCGTTGGATCTTTGATCCAAGGGCTCCTGTTTTACAGAAGAGAAACTTATTGTTTTAACAAGATCAGAAAGATCTTTCTGGAATTTTAATTCTGTTTTAGTGCTGGCACAGCTGGCACAAGCGCATCTGCGCTTGACACGTGTCGCGGAGCGCAGCGCAACTGCGCTGCCACGTGTCGCGCAGCGCAGAGCGCAGCGCAACTGCGCTAGCTCAACTGCGCTGACACGTGTCGCGCAGCGCAGAGCGCAAGTTGCCTGAAGCATTGCTTCATTTATTTTTATTTTAAATAGAGCCTTGCTCTGATTGGGTATGCTGCCTTGGGCGCAGCGCTGGCGTGTCAGCTTTTGACACGTGGCGCGTTGCGCGCAGCGCAAGGAATCTGAAGCGTTGATTCAATTTTTGAATTTTTGAATTCAAACAAGGCTTTGCTCTGATTGGTGGAAACAATAGTGAGATTGATGCTAGGTTGACCACTCTAGAGAAAGGTGTTGAAGCAATGACTGCAGTCGAGAATCAAACAGTTTCTACGCTAGCCCTGTGCATACAGCAATCTGAGCAATTGTTTCTTGCTCAAGCACAATCATTGGCTAGAATAGAGGAACACACGAAATATTTAGCTGTGAGGATTCTACGGAGTGAACACAGTCAATCGAAACCCGATAGTGTTAATATCTGTCATCTACGAAGTCACCTGAGTGTGATTAGCAATCAATTGAATTTTGATGATTTCATAGATGACGATGCAACTGAATAAACTAAGTGTTGTATGGACGCACAAGAAAAGCCTCCGCCTGATTTTTGCATTCCAATTTTAGAGGAGGAACCTTGTGAATTTGTCGGGTATGGTTTGGAAAGATTGTCAGAATAGATCAATGATCAGGAACCCACAATTTTTGTATCACCTGGTGATATTGTTTCGGAAGAAACGTTAGGGTGGGAACCTAATTTTTTAGATGATATGAACCTACCCATGTGTGAATGTGATGAGGGCGATATTGTATTGGGAGAGTTTATGAGCTATAGTGATAAGAATAGAATTGTGAAAAATTATAGGGAGGAAGGCAGTCTTGAAGAATATTCTTTCATATCGAGTTTTGAGGAAATTTTTGCGGATGAACTTGATATTTTAGGTGAGTTTGAGTCAGGATCCATTTGGGAAAATTCTAAGAACCTTTCTTTTGCCGAACTTTTTGCGGATGAACTCCAGTATTTGAATGAACCTGACTTTGAAACTCCACCTATACTCCTTGAAAATTCAATTCAATCGAACAACAATTCTTTTTCCTCTTCAAAACTTGTCTTCACCTTCAGCGTCTTCTGATCCCTACCTTCACACACCTATACCCTTTACTAATATCAAACCATTCTTTGCATATTTTTTTTTCTTTTTATTATACCTATTCTTTTGCCAGCCATGGCACTATATCGACAAAAATTTTGAATGGCCGGTATGAACTTCTGGACTAACCATGTCGTTAAGCTTGTGAATATTTTAATCTTTGTTTTTTCTAGTTTTTTTTAAATAATAAGATCTCACCCGTTAGGGGGTGAGTGCTGATTTTTTTAGGGGGACAAGAATGATTTCATCTTTTTTGTTTGAGAATGATAATAAATATTTTGGGTTTACTTATTGTGTGGGTTTTTTTTTTGTAAAGTACCCTTATAAGTCACACAGCCCCAACCCAACGCCTCATTATCTCATTTCTTAACAGATCTGAAACTCTTCCTCTCTGTCTCTGAACCCTCCTCCCAAAACCTAGCCCCCATCCTCGGATTCCGACCGGCGAGAGCACCTCCAAGTCTGGCGAGCTCGGCTGTTCTGCCTCCGATCGACGATTTTCTTCCTCCTTGCTGTAAGCCTCTCTCTCCCTCACTCCTGTAGTGTTTAATTTTCTAAAATTTATAAAGACCATAGAGAAATGGCCCCCTTTGAATTGGAACGCAATTTTGTTGCTATTTTTCCCACGATGTGTCCGGACACTATTTCTGTGATGCAATCCGACAGTTGGGGTGGGAATTTCTGTTTTATGGGGATGAGGGTTTATGCGCGTGCGAGCACTTGGTCGATGAGTTCTATGATGCACTGAGAGATGGAGAAATACTCCAAGATCGGATTAGATTTCGTTTTCAGGGTAGACGTAGGGTATTTTCAGCCGATACCATATCCAACGTCACCAATATGCCGATCCGATCTGGGTGTCAAAAACCATTAGAACTAGCACAGTATATGACAGTTTTGGGTGATCAGTGCAAGCTACGAGATGCTGGGCTGAATGCCCAGCAGATTTATTGGAATACCTATACGGCATGTCGCTGGGACCCCAACGAGCACACAGCCCCGCAGACTTCATCCGAGATCTACTTTGGAGATGACGTTCTGACGGATCCCTACGAACTATACAGAATGGAAGTCCGCGGTATCAAGACTTTGATCCGACAGAATAAGGAAATCAAAGAACAACTTAGCCAGATCTTAACTAATCAGGAAGAGGCGAGTGGCAGCAGCCAAGGCAAGGGAAAAGCCAAGCGACGATAAGGATATCGTCAGATTCAGTTTGGGGGTGGAGCTTTTTGGTGGTATTTTGTATCTGCATATAATTTGCATTTGCATATTTTCTGCATTTCAGCACTTACATATTGTATTTTTCTTTTCTTTTGCATGTAGTTGCATTTCATATCTGCTTTTGTACTGCATTGTATTGAAAATTTTGAAAAATTTATAAAAATTGAAAATTTTCTTGAAAATTATAAAAACTTTGTCATGTTGGTTAGCAGGGGAACTTTGATTCAAAATCTAATGGTTCGGTTGATAAGTTGAAATAACTAAATCCTTTTTATGAAACCGACAACCCGAAAAATAAACCCTCCTATGTGTTTAATTATAGCTGATATACGTCTTTTATAACACTTTACACGTGTCGTATGTTTTTGAGAATGTGATGAAAGTCGGGCATGTCTGTAACTTTTTAAATTGATAAATATCTTTAGGATCAAACAGATTTGTCTGAGTTAAGTAATATCAAGATGTAGGGTTCCTAGGCACGCTAATGAGGTCTCACAAGGCATCAACCATGCCAATTTCAAATTTTACGGGTGCCGAGAAACCCTAATACGGATCGTCGACTAGAGTTTAGGCGAAACATTAAACTAGTTAACGACTTAACTAAAGGAGAGAGGCTACAACCTTTGTAGATCCGTTTCTCCACTTCCTTAGCTCCACGTGGGCGTCCTCTCGCTGTCCATCTCGAATCCCGAACTCAATCGTCGGCTTCATCGGAGAAATGGGCGAGCTCGGTCGTCGGCTTCGTGCCGAAGATGATCTATGTCGAGGCATCACAAGTTCAAGCTCCAACTTCACCAAGTTGTGAAACTTGTGAAGAAAACACCCTATACTACTTGGCAAGAGGTAGAGGATGAAGAAATAGGAGGTGGGTTCACTTTAGAATTGGATTTCTCACTCTTTTTCTCAAAGTGCCATTGATGAAGGCAAGGTTTTCTTTATCAAGATGAAGAAGAAGAAGAAGATAGAATATGATAAGTCTTCTTAAAAGAATAATAAAAATGAATACTTATCATCTTCTAACCTTGGTTAAGTGTAGAGAATAGACCATGGTCAAGTGAGAATGGTTAGGGTTAAGCATGAAGACAAAATGGTCACTTTAGTCAAAGCTTCATAAAGCTTCATCAAGCTTCATGAAAGAAAGAAACCATTTTGTTTTCTTTTATTTATTTATCAAGAAAAAATAGATAAATAAATAAGTAAATAAATCAAAACTTTAACTATTATCATAACCATGGTTTAAGTCTTAACACAAAACCAAAGTACATGCATCATCAAACATGACACATTGTAGTGCACAAAAGTATATCACATATACAACTTGTGAACTACAAGTGAGAAAATCCTTTTAAAGTGAACCAATACTAGTTAATGCAAAGTAATATATCAAATATATAATTATACATTAAATCATTAAATCAACACTTGATCCAATGATCCGGTCATGTCGCATATAACCGACTAGTATCCAATGTATCGACTTATCGAATCAATCTACGATTCGATAACTAGGTTATATCGCATATAACCAATCGAAACATTCATCGCGAGAATGAAATACGGTATCACATACACGCATTATTCTCGGTCCCGCACATATCTCATATGCGCTCCTATTTCGTTTCGCTTGAGCCAGGAAACCTCTGTGTAGGACTCTAAAGACTCGTCAATACGCCGGTAGCAGACGATGATCATATCAAGCATCCACAAGCCGCAAGCGGTCTGCTAAACGTAATGGCCACCCGGGTATTGAACGATCAGAAGATCGACGAGCTAACCCGCTCACACTCCTGTGAATCCAACCAGTAACACTTACCATACAGTCCGGTCTGTTCGTCTGATATGCCGCATATCAAGTCTAGGGGTGGTAAACGTCAGACCCCAATAACCGATAAGTCGTGCCGATGTGAGGCTCATAACGGGTCGAGAAACTACTGGTAACACTTACCAGCAAATCTCTGATCAGCCCTGGCTAGGGACTTCCCTGTTACGGCCAATCGAGCACAGCGCAACATCAACCCCCAATACCGGGAGAGACGAAACCCCTCCTATCGCTCATTGCCTCCATGTGACTCGGGACTGTACCCAAAGACCACCGTTTTGCACGCCCTCATGGACCTGGTAAGGTGGAGATCAAAGCACAGTGGGAATCACACAAGACTCTATGATGATCTCGGGTCTACAGACTAACCTGTACAAGTGTCACCTGAGAACTGCCATCTGACGTGAGGTACAATACCATCTGGGAGTTCTCGGCGAGTCCGTCCAGTGTACCCAGTCTCCACTGATCACCCGTATACGATCTCTGATGTCAAACACCAATGGATATGGGATCATCCATCGCCCATCTCATGGGTCGAGAAGCGTATACGCTAGTCTACTCTGGTATATCGATGCCCCGTCTCGATACACCCACGACTAGGGACCTTGAAGGATGTACCTATGGACTACCATACCCCCACTAGTATGATCTTCATCATAGTCCAGGTAGTTAAGTACACATCCTAAGGGCTTTACCAACATGTAACTATAAGACAGTTTAAAGAGACAAGTGTACATGTTAAGATAAAGAGCAACCAGATAGCATACTATCATATCGAGCAAGAAAGTCATCTCTATATATGTCCAAGCATCCAATATAATATACATCATCCGTACAATACTGGCCTCTAGGGCATACATACAACTAACAATCTCCCACTTGCACTAGGGCCAGCTGCTGTAGTATCGCATACCGAGCATCCCGAAGAGTCTCTCAAACTGTATCTGGGGAATGGCCTTCGTGAGTGGATCCGCCGTGTTGTTCTTCGTGTCAACCCTCCTGACCTCGATCTCCCGGCAATCAACTATCTCCCGGATCAGGTGATACCGCCTCAGAATATGCCTGGACCGCTGATGGGACCTGGGTTCCTTAGCCAAAGCCACCGCTCTATTGTTATCGCAATACAAAGGTATTGGATGCTCAATGGATGGAACCACTCCAAGTTCAGTAATGAACTTCTTGATCCAGACAGCTTCTTTGGCAGCATCGTTGGCAGCGATGTATTCAGCCTCCATCATCGAGTCTGCTACGGTTTCCTGCTTGGAACTCTTCCAGCTAACCGTCCCTCCGTAAAGGGTAAAGACAAATCCCGACTGCGACTTAGAGTCGTCCTTATCACTCTGGAAGCTCGAATCGGTAAAGGACTCCATTTGGAGTTCTCCGTTACCATACACCAAGAGCATCTCTTTAGTCCTTCGTAAGTACTTGAGAATGCTCTTCACAGCTGTCCAATGACTCTCTCCAGGATCAGCTTGATACCTGCTCACTACACTTAGTGAGTATGCTACATCGGGTCTGATACATAGCATCGCGTACATAATAGAGCCTACAGCCGAAGCATAGGGTATCCCTTGCATGCGAGCTCTCTCCAAATCAGTCTTGGGAGACATCTCTTTGGAGAGAGTGACTCCAGAGATCGTGGGTAAGTTCCCACGCTTGGATTCTTCCATACTAAACCTCTTTAGTATGGTGTCAATGTACCTGGATTGGGACAATCCCAAAATCCGTTTGGATCTATCTCTATAGATCCTAATTCCTAATATGCAGGAGGCATCACCAAGATCTTTCATTGAGAATCTTTGTGATAAGAAGAGCTTGACCGATTGCAGCATAGGAATATCATTTCCTATCAAGAGTATGTCGTCCACGTACAATACGAGGAAGACAACCTTACTCTCTGCAACCTTCTTGTAAATACAAGGTTCATCTGGGTTTTTGACGAAATCAAACTCTTTGATAACGACGTCAAAGCAGATGTTCCAACTCCGCGATGCTTGCTTTAATCCATATATGGATTTAAGCAGCTTGCACACCTTTCCGCTGCTCCCACTGTCTACGAAGCCCTCTGGCTGAGTCATGTACACGCACGCTTCTAAATCACCGTTTAGAAAGGCGGTCTTAACATCCATTTGCCAGATTTCGTAATCATGATATGCAGCGATGGCAAGCATGATCCGGATGGATTTAAGCATAGCCACTGGAGAAAAGGTTTCGTCATAGTCCACACCTGGTCTTTGACGAAAACCTTTTGCAACAAGTCTAGCTTTGAAAGTCTCCACTTTCCCATCTACACCAAGTTTTTTCTTGAAGATCCACTTGCTCCCAATGGGTTTTACCCCTTCAGGAGCAACTTCCAAAGTCCATACTTTGTTGGTGTACATGGATTCCATCTCGGACCGCATTGCATCCAGCCATTTCACAGAGTCACCACTCGTGATGGCCTGCTCGAAACTAGTTGGGTCATCATCCTCCATGATGCAATCCTCGCTCCCACCATCCATGAGAAAACCGTAGTATCTCTCAGGTTGGCGAGGAACCCTACTAGATCGGCGGAGAGGCTGGGGTTCGTCGGGTACTACTGAATCCTCTGGTTCTACCAAATCTTCTGTTGTAGCTTTTGTAGCTGGAACCTCTTCCAGTTCTACCTCATGACCACTAATCTCTTTTTCAAGAAATTCCTTTTCTAAAAAGGTGGCATGCCGAGAAACAAACACTCTTTGTTCCTCAGGGTGGTAGAAGATATACCCTTGTGAATTCTTGGGATATCCTATAAATTTGCATAGAACAGAACGTGCCTCGAGTTTGTCCGGATTTTGTCGTTTGACATAGGCTGGACAACCCCATATCTTAACATAGTTAAGACATGGTCTCTTTCCTTTCCATATCTCATATGGAGTGGTAGGCACAGATTTGGTTAGGACCATATTCAATAGATGTATGGCTGTCTCAAGCGCATACCCCCAGAAGGAAATAGGTAACTCAGTTGTGCTCATCATAGAGCGCACCATATCTAATAGGGTGCGGTTCCTCCGTTCTGATACACCATTGTGCTGTGGTGTATATGGAGGAGTCAGCTGAGAGAGAATCCCATTCTCTTTTAGGAAGTCCAGGAATTCATTGCTCAAGTATTCTCCTCCTCGATCTGATCGAAGGATTTTAATACTTTTTCCGGTTTGGTTCTCGACTTCTTGTTTATATTCTCTAAATTTCTCAAAAGCTTCAGACTTGTGTCTTATCAAGTACACATGTCCGTATCTTGAGAGATCGTCAGTGAATGTAATGAAGTACGAAGAACCATCCCTGGCATGTGTAGACATTGGACCGCATACATCACTATGTACTAGTCCCAAGAGTTCGGTAACTCTTTCTCCGTGTCCCGTAAACGGAGTTTTGGTCATCTTGCCTTTGAGACATGACTGGCAAGTGTCATAAGATGAAAATTCGAATGGTTTCAAATATCCGTCCTTATGCAACTTAGCCAGTCGTGTCGTATTGATGTGACCCAGTCTACAATGCCACAAGAAAGATTCGTTCAGTTCTGAACTCTTCCTCTTGTGTGTGTTTGTTATGCTCAGAACTGTTGATTGGTTTAGAACATAAATGCCATTGCACAACGTACCTGATCCAACCAACTTTTGGTTACGGAAAATGTTCATAACATTGTCCTGTAATACAAAATTATATCCCTCTTTACTCAATAAAGAAACCGATATAATGTTGCATATCAGGTTCGGCATGTAATAGCATTCGTTCAGAACCAATGTATTACCAGTTGGTAATACAAGGTGATATTCCCCGACAGTCTTAGCTGTAACAATTGCACCATTTCCAACTCTAATGTCTTTATCACCTTCTCCAAGTTCTCTACCTTTTCTAAGCCCATGTAACTGATTACATATATGGGATCCTGACCCGGTATCTAATACCCAGGACGTAGGGCAAATGGAGAAACAGTTCTCTGTAACGAACACACCCGAAGAAAATGCATCATCATGTACTTTCTTCAATCGGGTGGCATGGGAATCCTGGTATTCCCCTATATCCTGTTCATTCCTATAACTCTTATAAGAAAGAACGGAACCAACGTTCCCCAGCACAGTATAACATGCGGGTTCGGTCAATACATCCATATTATTATCTTTATTAGGGCATGAAATGGTCGCTACCTGGAGAGAGAGAGAAGAAAACACTTTAGCGTATGCTCTTACAAGATCAGATTGGTTTTTATCTTATCTAATCAGGATGGCTCCCACTGGTTTTTATCAAATCTTCCTTCAAACCCTAAAAGGAAAGACTAGCCGGGATTAATTACACCCTACAACTTCGTCGATCTTTCAGCCAGGCCAGTGTCGGTACTTTGAGGGAGGTCCCCCGTGCTTTCGCACGAACCTAATTAATGTAAACCTTGTTTTCCCAGAGGCGTAACCTCGTTAACAC
Source organism: Agapanthus africanus (assembly GCA_030015575.1). Taxonomy (NCBI): domain Eukaryota; kingdom Viridiplantae; phylum Streptophyta; class Magnoliopsida; order Asparagales; family Amaryllidaceae; genus Agapanthus; species Agapanthus africanus. The sequence continues at coordinate 483,295,251 of CM057343.1, read as the reverse complement.
CTTTCTAGACACCTACTTGATCGGCTAATTATAATGTGTAAAACTCTCCCAGGAGTAACTCTTACTCGCAGTGGGTATCGGGATCCAACTATCTCATAGAAGGTATGCAATCTCATTGCAAATTTCAACACTTGAAATTCCCGATAATACTTTTGCCCCTAGCGTGCTATGACCTTGACGAAAGCCAACAAACCACAGCCCGCTAGTCAAGTTCAACCCGTACATTTCTTGACTGAATTAAACCCACCCGCACGACCCTTGACGAAAGCCAACAAAGCCGTACGACTACCCTAATCCAGTCGCATCATATGCAGCAGATAAACAGCACATAGCTACCGCACACTACACCTTGACGAAAGCCAATAAATGTAGCACGAATACTATATGTAACTTATCTGAAATGACGGAGGGCTACGACAGGTTTTTCTGAAAACCTATTGCGTAATGAACTTGATATCGTTGTAGAATCAAATAAAGTTTTTGAAATGGAGTGATTTTGAGGCTTTTCTAGTTTTTGCTAAAAGGGTCACTCCCGGTGAAGGGATCGTCGGCCTTTTCCTCGTCGAATGAGGTGCGGGATATATCATATATATCGCTGTGCAAAGAAAAAATCCAAAAGCAGTCAAAAGCAAACCGAGTGTGTAGCATCTGCCAGTTATTGCTAAAGGAGTCATTCCCGGTGAAGGGATCTCGGTCCTTTCCTCATCGAATAAGGTGCAGGATATATCACATATACCGCTGTGCAAAGCAAGAACTGTAGCTACCTGTTTTATTTTTGAAATTCGATTCTACAACATCTTAGGTTTCTTTTCTTTCATTAATCACATTAATGAAGTCCCATCATTTAAGTCACCTAAACATCACAGATAAATACGACGTACACTTATGCCATCCGCATTCGCCTGGATGTCCCCTCATGCACCGTTAGGTTAGGTAACTAACGACAGAGCAGGGCAGGGCTAGTGCGGGTGCAAAACATAAGTAACGTCTATATAATATATCATATATACTATATACTGTATCTATCACAGAACATCACATGATCACATCACAGATATCGCAGCAGAAGAAACATATGAAACATTGGATATACTAGGACGTCCGTGTTTTCAATACGAGCCAGTATAAAACACGGATTCCACGGTCGTGATGAATAGCCAATCCTACACCCCTAGACCCCTACGAGAGTGGCAAGCAACCCTACCAATTCTAGGGTTAGGAGACCCGGACTCAACTCCTCGAGATGGTCTCCCACTGGACCCTAGAACCCGGTTACTTGTGCTCCCCTCCTTGGGTCTATCCTAATGCGGAAAAGTAAATAATATACAAAAGGTGACAACTTCCGCTACCTGGAAGTGCCCCAAATAAAAGAATATTACATATAAGTTTTTACATGAATGAAAATGAAAAACACTCATCTCACATAAAAACCCCCGGCTATTCAATCACGACAATCTAATATAACATATCGAGCAACACATAACATCACATGTCATCAACGTAAGTAAATATGCGCATCCCAATTGTCGTTGACATATAGCAACGAAACCGGCGATATCACATATTACACTTACGGTCACAGAAAAGAAAGTGTAAAACTACAACAATTGGAATCCGCAACCTCTTTAGACATCACATGCCTAATCAAATGAAATACTTAGACATCACATGCCTAACAATTATAAACCCCGCATTTTAGTCTCATTATCGAAAACTCTTTTCAATATCAAGTGAGACTAAACTGCTAGATTTATAACATTCATTCAGTTATCTCATAACTGTTTGTGAATTCCAATTATTGTATCCCATTCCGGATAAATAGAGAATATTAAACTTTCCGATCGAACATTCGAACACCCAAGTTTTCCCAAAATAGCTCATCACATGAAACAAGTTTAAAAACATCCAGTTCATGCCTCAGTACCAACGGTCCAGCCGTAGAAGGGTCAAGCCAACGCCTCACATGTGGCACGCCGTACTGCCCCAAACCCGAAGGTTCAAAGGGCAGTTCAAGACGGTCACATAATCGAGTTAAGGTTTGTTGTCTTCTAGAGGGTCCATCGCGTTACTTGCACTACTTAGAATGTCTTTAAACCACGGAAAAATCCAACACTTGGAAATTTTCTGGCAGGGGAAAAGTTGGGTATTTATATCCGGTCGAACTTTTTAACATATTCAAAATTATCCGGAAAGCCACAAAGACAAAATCTGATAATCCGATCGAATCTACGAACCCCCAATACATCCCAGAAAATTCAACTCTTGAATAAATTTTAAAAATTCCCATAAAATACAGCACATCCAGAAACTAATTACTGTGCAAACCAAGTGCATTGATTCAGCACTTTGGCCGCGGAACCGCCACACAAGGCAGGGTGGGGCCGCGGTTCCGCGGCACTTCTGTCGAATCAATGTCACGTGCTTCACAGTAATTCATAATATTCCCTGCTGAATTTTTTAGCAATTTTTAATTCACAAAAATCCAAAATTTCAGAAAATTTCCAGAGAGCATTTTAAATTAGGGTTTCGATGTTCGTTCGGATTTCAAACTTCGTCTACTCTTCGCCTAAGGCTCTAGCTAGGCTCTGATACCACTGTAGGGTTCCTATGCACGCTAATGAGGTCTCACAAGGCATCAACCATGCCAATTTCAAATTTTACGGATGCCGAGAAACCCTAATACGGATCGTCGACTAGAGTTTAGGCGAAACATTAAACTAGTTAACGACTTAACTAAAGGAGAGAGGCTACAACCTTTGTAGATCCATTTCTCCACTTCCTTAGCTCCACGTGGGCGTCCTCTCGCTGTCCATCTCGAATCCCGAACTCAATCGTCGGCTTTATCGGAGAAATGGGCGAGCTCGGTCGTCGGCTTCGTGCCGAAGATGATCTACGTCGAGGCATCACAAGTTCAAGCTCCAACTTCACCAAGTTGTGAAACTTGTGAAGAAAACACCCTATACTACTTGGCAAGAGGTAGAGGATGAAGAAATAGGAGGTGGGTTCACTTTAGAATTGGATTTCTCACTCTTTTTCTCAAAGTGTCATTGATGAAGGCAAGGTTTTCTTCATCAAGATGAAGAAGAAGAAGAAGATAGAATATGATAAGTCTTCTTAAAAGAATAATAAAAATGAATACTTATCATCTTCTAACCTTGGTTAAGTGTAGAGAATAGACCATGGTCAAGTGAGAATGGTTAGGGTTAAGCATGAAGACAAAATGGTCACTTTAGTCAAAGCTTCATGAAGCTTCATCAAGCTTCATGAAAGAAAGAAACCATTTTGTTTTCTTTTATTTATTTATCAAGAAAGAATAGATAAATAAATAAGTAAATAAATCAAAACCCTAACTATTATCATAACCATGGTTTAAGTCTTAACACAAAACCAAAGTACATGCATCATCAAACATGACACATTGTAGTGCACAAAAGTATATCACATATACAACTTGTGAACTACAAGTGAGAAAATCCTTTTAAAGTGAACCAATACTAGTTAATGCAAAGTAATATATCAAATATATAATTATACATTAAATCATTAAATCAACACTTGATCCAATGATCCGGTCATGTCGCACATAACCGACCAGTATCCAATGTATCGACTTATCGAATCAATCTACGATTCGATAACTAGGTTATATCGCATATAACCAATCGAAACATTCATCGCGAGAATGAAATACGGTATCACATACACGCATTATTCTCGGTCCCGCACATATCTCATATGCGCTCCTATTTCGTTTCGCTTGAGCCAGGAAACCTCTGTGTAGGACTCTAAAGACTCGTCAATACGCCGGTAGCAGACGATGATCATATCAAGCATCCACAAGCCGCAAGCGGTCTGCTAAACGTAACGGCCACCCGGGTATTGAACGATCAGAAGATCGACGAGCTAACCCGCTCACACTCCTGTGAATCCAACCAGTAACACTTACCATACAGTCCGGTCTGTTCGTCTGATATGTCGCATATCAAGTCTAGGGGTGGTAAACGTCAGACCCCAATAACCGATAAGTCGTGCCAATGTGAGGCTCATAACGGGTCGAGAAACTACTGGTAACACTTACCAGCAAATCTCTGATCAGCCCTGGCCAGGGACTTCCCTGTTACGGCCAATCGAGCACAGCGCAACATCAACCCCCAATACCGGGAGAGACGAAACCCCTCCTATCGCTCATTGCCTCCATGTGACTCGGGACTGTACCCAAAGACCACCGTTTTGCACGCCCTCATGGACGTGGTAAGGTGGAGATCAAAGCACAGTGGGAATCACACAAGACTCTATGACGATCTCGGGTCTACAGACTAACCTGTACAAGTGTCACCTGAGAACTGCCATCTGACGTGAGGTATAATACCATCTGGGAGTTCTCGGCGAGTCCGTCCAGTGTACCCAGTCTCTACTGAGCACCCGTATACGATCTCTGATATCAAACACCAATGGATATGGGATCATCCATCGCCCATCTCATGGGTCGAGAAGCGTATACGCTAGTCTACTCTGGTATATCGATGCCCCGTCTCGATACACCCACGACTAGGGACCTTGAAGGATGTACCTATGGACTACCATGCCCCCACTAGTATGATCTTCATCATAGTCCAGGTAGTCAAGTACACATCCTAAGGGCTTTACCAACATGTAACTATAAGACAGTTTAAAGAGACAAGTGTACATGTTAAGATAAAGAGCGATATGATAGCATACTATCATATCGAGCAAGAAAGTCATCTCTATATATGTCCAAGCATCCAATATAATATACATCATCCGTACAATACTGGCCCCTAGGGCATACATACAACTAACACAATAATAGTTCATAAAGTAAGGTGAATATGAAGGATATTATTGAGGTTTTAACTGAAACTATAAGTCTGAAAAATAACTCATCTGAAACCTTTTTGGAGTAATTACACACCTTATCACATGTAACGTCTTCTGATTTAAAAGAAAAAGCTGGCTATATCTCCGTTTTCACTGAGTAAAGAATTATTTAAAATAAAATGAGTCTTTTTTTTTGTGGCCTTGGTAACTTGGGTAATTAAGTCCTTGGGATGTCTCCACACCTAATACCCTAAAACCATCTGGTTTGGGAGTCATTGACCTAAAACTCGCTAAGTTTCCAATCGCCAGATAAAACAAACTAAGCAGGTGTTCTCTCCGAGTTAAAGGTCCTAACGGTTCTTTGTGGGAGAATAATCTTGGCGGAGTCGAATTTTCTATTTAAACAGTTTTTCACGGAGATATGAAGGTTTGTATTTATTAAGACGTTTTGTACGATAACGAAAGTGTGTATGAACAAAAACAAGTGAAAGGGTGGAGCGAAAAATAAAACTTAGATTCTCTGTTAAAACTAATATATATTCTAACTTGAAACCTAACTGAGGAATAAAACTTGAGAAAATCTTAACTCCTTTCAAACTCGTGTGATCTTTCAGAAGTTTATCCTGGTCTGTAATTATGACATGATGATCCTAATCAATGTTCTTAAAACTTATGGACGGTACCCACACAATCACATAAAGACGCGTATTAGTTTATGTTAAAAAAATTGTGAGGAGTGAAAAATAGGGTTTAACGTTTCTGACTTGGGTAATAGAACTTCTAACTTTGATTTTTAACCTTAAAATTAGAATCAACAGTTTCCGCGCGACACTAACTTGACTGGATTTTGTGGGTGTAATCTGCTGAAAACTCTCAGGAGACCACTCCTCCTACTGGGGACACCTAGAGGTTTAACGGCTTGTTGCACATGCTCGGTGCAATCGTGTTCCCTACGAAAATGAGGCTAGGATTTTTTGTTTTGCTCGGGACGAGCAAAAGATAAGTTTGGGGGTATTTGTTCATCTCATAAAACTGCATTTTAATACCTCTCATTCATTATCTATTTTGCTATATATCGGTACTATTAATCAGTGTCTGCTCAGTTATTATAGTTTACAGGTATTCGTGATACAACACTGAAAACATACTCAAAATCATGGATATAACGTTTTGGAACCGATACTGCAAGCAGAACAGAGAACCGACCGATATCCTGAGAGATCTTTTGGAAATAATGCATGTGTACACATTTTTTGTCTACAAATGGTCCAACACACAAGTGTGCACATAGCTTGGACCAAGTGGGGCTGCCATGGCATGATGATTTGAGCAAGTGGGCTATATGGGTGTGATGTGCATTGATTGTGCAATAAATGCTAAAAGTTTTGATGTGAGTTAAAGCAACCAAGTTTCCCTCCAAACTCTGAAGACAAACCAGGATATTTTAGACCAAGCAAATAACACCAGAGTGATTGTAGAGAGCACACAAGATCCCACTGCAAACACGAGCCCCATTGCTCGGTTTTTGGCCGGCGAGACCTCAAGGAAATCCGGCGAGCTCGGTCCCATCAAGCCCAATGGGCCCTATATTTTCTATGTTCCTCCCTTGCTGCCATGTAGGCTTATTTTTATTGTTTGATTAAATTTCTTTTGAGCCTATAAATAGCAGATCAGTGGCAAGGGGTGGGCTCTCTCTCATATTCTCTCATTCATGTATATTTTTATTTCTTCGTTTCTTTCCTTTTGGTTTAGCTTGAGAGTTGAGTGGGCTTCATATTGTTTTCTTCTTCTTCCCTCTTGAAGCTCTCTTTGGAGAGCTTTATTAAGGAGGTTGAATAAGCTACCATAAATCTTGTATCTCATTTCAAGTGTTTAATATAATTGTTGTTTCTTTATTCTTGCTTTCTTTACTTTACTTGCTCTTTATTCATGCTTAACTAATCTTTAATTTGGTTGTGGTGTGGGTGAGGAAGTGAGATGAAAAGGATTGCCTCCTCCACCTCTTATTTATGTTTCATGTGCTTAACTTATAATTCTAACCTAAATATTGTTTATGTATTGATATGATACGGTATTTTGACACATGGTTACTTGTAACCTCCTCATATACCGTATTCATTCTCTTTCCCCATTTTCAATGTTTAAGTTAAAATCCATTTGGTTTTAAGTTTGTTAAGTTTGGATATCGTATCTTGTGATCAATTGCTTGACAATCTTTTGTTTTATATACGATGTACCATCATAAACACTTAGCAAACTCAACACCAAAATCATTTGCTCTTACTAACCACTTTGTGTTTTTGTTGTTGCGGTATGCTTGCTAACCCTTGGGTTTAGTGTTGATACCCCAAGCGCGGACATACAAACGGTAAGTGATCAAAAGGACTCGTTTCGTTCCTTACGGTGAATATCGGAATTTGACGGTTTGTGCTCCACAATCGCGTTGACAAGTCGTGCCTCATGCCGGGATCAAGGTAAGACCGGACAACTCATAACCAAAGGAGGGTAGAGGTAAACGTCGCGATTCAAGCTTCCGATCCAAGCCACAACCATTTCTTCCTCATTTGTTTTCTTGCTTTTCTTTGCTTTCGTATTCTTTTTATATATTTTTTTTGTGACAAACCCCAATTCATTAATTTGTTAACCTTAAACAATAATACGTAATACACAATTCTCTGTGGATCGACCCGTGCTTGCCAGCTCGCTATAACGCGCCGTGCACTTGCGGTTATAAATATTTAAACGAGAACGATCTCGCGTGCGCATTCCGTTTCATTAAAACATACACATTTCCAAAACATACGCGTTTGCGCGCGCGGGTGGTTTCCAAACAACAACACATGTGAAGGGATATGCTTGAGGGAGAAGGAGAGCAAAACCTAGGAGACAGAATGATAATATTAGAATGATCTTTAGAAATGAGATGGGAGAATGGCTAAGTCTTGTGACAATAATTTAAGCATGGATTATTTTAGTCTCAAAATAATCAACCATACTTGAATAGGAACTCCAAATGAGTAAACAATATACAAAACCATGCTTGCAATCCATTCGACAAATATCTCCTAATTTCCACCTTATTAATCCTTTTACCAAAAAGGATAAATCAATAATGAGGCGTCTCCTTCTAGAAGCTCATTCTTGTAAAATTACAAGAATGCCCTTACCGTATATACATACCCGTATCCGTATTCCAAAAAATACAGATACACTGAGATGATAAAAAATCCAATAATACAATACTAGGATCCGGCTTAAACCAAAACCCACTAGTATTGTCCGTCCGAACATCATACGTATAGCCAGTATACGTATGTGATCGAAACCCTGCCGTAAGACCATACAGCCTATACATCGTCTCGCCTGATCCAGGAAAACCCTCTGTGTGGGACTCTAAAGACTCGACAGTACGCTGGCAGTGGGTTTAACCACAAGTCCGTCAGTGGCACTAGCTGTACGTAACGGCAACCCAGGTATATGTCGAAAAGGAGACCGACGAGCGAACTCATCCGAAACCCCTACTGAGCCTATCTGTGACAATCTCCATGCAGTCCAGTCTGTTCGTCTTAGAGCATCGCATGTAAGGTCTAGGAGGGAGGAAAATGTCAGACCTCAAATAACCAAACAAGTCGTGTTGGTGTGGCTCAAGACCATCCGAGAATCTACTGGTCCGACCACCAGTGATTCTCAATCAGCCCTGGCCAGGGACTTATGGTAATGACCAACCGATCACAGCACGATATCGACTCCCTATACCGGGAGAGATGAATCCCCAATAGTCGCTCACTGCTTCCATGTGGCTCGGAACTGTATCCAACTAAAACCTGTTTGTACGACTCCTTTGAGCCGTGGCAGAGTAGTAATTAAAACACAGTGGAAACTCACACGAGACAAATGCCGACCTCAGGTCGACAGACTATCTGCACTCATGTCACCAGAGAACTGCTATCTAACGCTAGGTATAATACCAACTAGTCAGTTCTCAGCGAGTCCAGTCCGGTGTACTCACACCCAGTGAGCACCTGTATATAATCTTAGGTGCACCTCACCAATGGTTGCGGGACCAATCCATCGCCTCTCGTCAGGGTCTAGATATGTATATACTAGTCTAGTCAGGAGTAATGATGCCCAGTCTCGATACTCCTACGATTAGGGACACTTTTAAGGATGTGCCTTTTGATTACCTAGCTCCCACAAGTATGATTGCCATCACAACGCAGGTAGTCAGGCAAAAATCCTACGGGTTTTATCAACATTTATACAAGATATGAAATACAAAGTAAAACGCATCACATGTTAAGATGAAGACAAACCAAATAGCATACTATCATATTAAGCAAGATTGTCCTGTACATATATATCCCTAGCATCCTATACAATGAAGACCTCTAGGGCATACATATCCAACACTTTTAGCATTTCCAGCGAAAGAGACTGCAGGTTATTTGGTCCACCTTGCAATTCGTGAAAGAGACTAAAGGTTATTAGGCCGTCATGCTCAATACTTTAAATTTGTTGTTTTTCTCCGTCGTTCTACAAGTTTCATATTTTGGTTCAAAATATTATTCAAACTCTCGGATATCCACCGTGAGTTTGAAGGAGACTCTTAAATTATAAGATATTTGAATATAACTATATTAGATATTATGATTATCATAAATCAGATAAATTCTGATTTATATTGTTGAGATTATAATTAATATGTTAAATTATTAGAATTATTAGTTATCAGTTAGTTATGTTATGGGATGTATAAATTGAGATGATTTATCTCTTAATAAAATTGATATAGTTTACTGCTTTCTTATCACACATGATATAATCTGATGAAACAAGTGAATTGCAAATTTTATGTCATTCTTAGATGATTGTTATTTCATGTGCTATGGCACTCAAAAATCAATGAAATTACATAGTTTTTCCCGTTTTCTTAAATTTTTCAACATTTTACATGTTATATATCATTAAAATTGGAGTGAAATTACAATATTTTATTTTCTCGAGTTTTAGATTTTTGGTATGCTAATTCCATGAAAATTGGTAAAATATCACAACTTTTCATTTTCTCAATTTTCAGACATTTGCTATAACAAATAAGTAGTGAAAATTTGCTAATCATTTGTTTTTCATAACATGGATATTTCACGTGTCATGGCATACAAAAATTGGTGAAATCTTATTTTCTCAAGATATATCCCATTAAAATAGGAAGTATTTGACAACATTTTATTTTCTCAAGCGCATGCTAAATGATCACAATGTTCTTGACACCAAAAATTTACTTATTTACATCCTTGATATAACATGGAAATTTTCAATCCTTGGTATGGTATTATGTACAGTCTTTGTCATCTTGCTAATCAATGACAGTGTGTTTTAGGGTTTCATCAGATCGACAATCTATAACGAAAGTGATTTACCGAGGAAATTGAAGAATGAAATCCCTGGCCATGCCAGTTAATTAAGTTAAGTTAAAAATATTTAATACTTCTTTTAGATTCATTGATTTTTATGCAAACTTGAAGATATATATATATATATATATATATATATATATATAAATATATAAGACATGAGATTAATGGAGTAATGAGGCCCCAAGAGGCTTTTCGCGTTAGGCGGCGGCAAAAAATACGACATCCATCATTTTATTCGATATCTTCCAACTTGATATTCACCCTTTAATTTGTCGATGCCAAACTTTCATATATTTACAATACCATTTCATTGTCGATTTGGAAATGTAAAAAGTTATATTGTCGGTAAAGCGTTAATTTTGCACCCACTAAACCAACGGTGAAATGGTGTTGTAATCATATGAAATGATGAAATTTGGTGTATTGATAAATTAAAGGATGGAAATCAAGTTGGAAGGTACCGATCGTCGAATAAAATGGTGGAGGGCGTATTTTTTGCCGTCGGCTAACGCAAAAAGCGAGCTGGGGCCTCTTTCCTCCGTTGTTCTTAGGGGGATATTTTCATTATCATGAGAGGGGTGGCTTAGTGTAGACTTGTTTGCTTTTATCTTTTTCCTCAATTTGGGTTCTATGTTTTTCTTTGTTTTATTTCTCTTTAGGTGACTATCTATTTAAATTTCCATAAAATTTTCTATTGATGAAACGCGGGTTATGTCCTTCATTTTGATCCCAAAAATACATAAATAAATAGATCGATGTATTATTCATTGCATAATTTTCTCAAAAGAAAAAAAAAAACAACCAAATTAAGCTCTCTATCCCAAAAATACATAAATAAATAGATCGATGTATTATTCATACGTATAGCCTGTTTGGTTGCAGGATTATGAGTTTGGATTTGGATTTTGGATTGTGGAATCCTAGGATTCCACAATTTTGTGTTTGGTTGCAGAATTAGGATTTTTCGGATTCCTTTGTTTTTTATGGGGGGCCCACCACAAAACAAGGATTCTTGAATCCTAAAATTTTTCAAGGATTTTCAAGGATTTGGCACTATTCATTGTACTTTTAGATGGGGCCCATGTACTTTATTTATTTAACAATCCTCTCTCTCTATCTCTCTCTAAAATCCTCAAATCCAAATCTCATTTTTTTCACCAACCAAACAAAGATTACAAGGATCTACAAATCCAATACTAGGATTCCAAAACCAACCAAACAACAAATTACCAAATCCAGAAATTTCAACCGTACTATTTTGGAATCCAAATTCCACAATCCTGCAACCAAACAGCCCCTTAGGAAATCTTTTATGGATCATCTGAAAACAACAACTAAAGAATAAACGCATGCAAACTGATCAGTTGCATCTATAATCCCTATCATATTTGTTAGATTTTAATTTGGGTCTAGATTTTTTTATGCAACAACTTTCTGGAATTGAATCCGGAATTGAATCCGCCACCTCTTACATTATTGAGTAAAGTGAGATGGTCCCACTTTGTTTATAAAAGCACTGTTGCAAGAAAAAACTTCATAGAATATTATATTTATTATCAATATTGGATGTATCATGTATGTGTTTCATCTCATAAGATACATTTCTTTCTTTTTTTGACCTTTAAAAAAATTTGGGTTATTGTTCATACTAAAATTATAATTTGGGAAAATTGTTTCCGAACCCAATTTTGAAAGCGATTTATTTTTAAACCCATATATTTTCAAAATTGTTAAAATACCCAATACTTACAAAATACGGATCTTTCATACCCAAACATGTTCTAAAAGAGATATTATTTTAAAAATCCTTAAGATGCCCCCTTCTTCATCCATAAGCAATAGAATGAACCCTAACCCTAGCATGGCTAACATTACCACAGTGGCTACTTTTGCCTCTGCCACCATCACCTCTCTCATCTTCTCCACTTTTCTCTTCAAAACCCTAACCCCAATTACTAACCAATCAATCACGGCCCTCCGCCTCAACCATTCGTTGCCCTCCTCTTCCTATTCTACCTTCTCCCTACAAAAACCGTAACCAAGTCTTGCTTTTTCTTCTTCTTCTTCGTTGCCAAATACTTGATCTGTGATCTCTCCACCTTGTCGTATCGGCGGTGCTATACTTTTAAAATTTTTAAGAAAACAATTAATTCTTATTTTAATTTGATTAAGAAAAGGAAAAAAAATTATTTTTAATTCCATCAACCGGTTGATTTGTGTTTATCTATGTCATTTTATTGTAATATAAATTTTGATAGTTTTTCGGAGATTTCGTAAACTTATTGGTTGTTTAGTGAACTAAAGCCAAAAATCAAAATACATATCAAACATAAAATTATTTGTCAATCATAACCCATATGTTAGTGAATTTTAAAAGGGTAATATTGGTAATCCATACACACAAATGCCTATACAAATCAAAGTTAAGAATCGGACCTGAAAACAATTTTCCCTTCTAATTTTCAGGATGGATGCCTTGCTTGCATTTAAAATTAGCATCATAAATAGGCTAAGAGGCCGGTTGCAAAAAAAATTAGCATCATAAATGACTCAATCATCGTGTAAATCCCCAGTTCCGAATAAAATTTTCCGTATTTTTCTAGAATTTAATCCAGATTTATTTCAATTTTATATATACATATTTAATTGTTATTTAAACTAATTCCTTAAATTCCTAATCTAAAACTAAAATCATAAAACTATTTTTCCTTTAATCCTATTTTAACCCAAGCCCAGCCCACTCCCTCTCTGACCCTCTTTTAAATCCTTCCTATCCCTTACCCGGTCCGTGTACCTCACCCGACCCGCTCCTTCACTCACCTTTCACCCCTACCCGATCCGAATTCACTCCCAACCCGACCCGTTTCTTCCTTTCATCCTCCCTCTTTACTTTCCCGTCTTTTTTCTCTTCCCCCATGCTCGCGGCCGTTCCCACGTTGCCGCTTCTCTCGCGCCCACGACCAGCGCTCGTGACCCTGTCCTCGCCTCACAACTCTCCCTTCCCCCTCACGCTCCTTGACGGCCGCACCCATTTCCCCCACGTCCCCACGACTTCGCCCGCACGCGCCGTGACCCTCCCTCGACCCCGTCTCCATCTCCCCCCTCGTAACCACCTCTCTCTCTCTCTCTCTCTCTCTCTTCATCACTCTCGTTCACTCCCTTTCTCTCTTTCTCATCTCCCCGCTTCTCCCTCCTCACCCCCTATGAGAACCCTACACTCGCCTCATCCACCGACGACGAGAACCCTGCGCTACCGCCGCGACCTCCTTCCTCCACTACGAACTCCTTCATCTCCGACGTGAGGTCCCGACGACCGACTGCAAACCCATCCGAGCTCCTCACACACCCCTGCCGCCGACTGCCAACCTCACCGGAGCTCCTTGGACCATCGCCGATCACCATCTCCTCTACGCCGCAATCGCCAGCCTCACTCACCCTTTCGCCTGCACACCCGAGCCCCAACACCATCACCGCCGTCCCAGCACCACCACCGCAACTCCAACCTACGCCGGCCGCAGCACCCATCGCCTTTCCGAGCTCCCTCACCTTCTTCACCGCACCCACTCCTTTCACGAGCACCCTTGCTGTCCCCTCGTCACCGGAGCTCCGACTACCTCCCTCGAGCACCCCTCGCCCTACCTTCTCTATCTCGGACCTCCCCAGAACCCATTTCCAACACTGCCGAGACCCTGCATCCATCACCTCCAGCCGCTCCCGAACTCGCTACTGCCACCGCTTGTCACTGCGACTCCTCCCTGAGTTCGTCACCTGCCTTCGACGACGTCGCCGCCGCGCCAGTGCCCTGAGCCCCGCAGCTACCAAATCCCAGCGAGTCCCGTCGTCATCGCCGAGCTTCACCAAAGCCTAGCCAAGCTCAAACCTGGCTATTTACTGCCGTGTCGTGTGCATGTCGATGTGCTAAATGTGCCATCGCTGCAGGCTGCCGCCATCATCGCCTTCGTGATCATTGATCGTCGTCAGGCAAGTTTTAATACTTGCTTCATGCTTCATATATTCATTTCGATTGCGATATGATACTATTATAAGTGTTCGATATAAACCATGACCTACAAACCCCGTTAAATTAACGGCAACAAATAATATTTGATGGCCCGAGTTATAATGAATACCCCTTAAGATTTTGGTTGCAAAACAATGTCGTTTGCTCACTTAAAATGGTGTCCCGATTTCTGTCGTAAAGCCTGAAAGCTCCCGTACATGCTAAACCGTAAAAATTATATTAAATTATGTATGGATCGGATTTTAGCGTTCGATGGCTCGTATCGAAGCTAACTGTTTAACCTACAGTATTGTATAGTTTATCACTGAATTTTAACAAATTATGATAGAGATAATTGCGGAGGATTACGATTCTGGACTGCAGTCCAGAACGGAAATCCCAGTTAACCTCTGTTTATAAATACCTGCATATTCCTGTTCAAATATGAGGATGTGCAGAACCCTATATAGTTACGTAGAAAATTGAGTTGGCTTTCGTACTTCACTGGTCTCACTGGATTCCTCAACTGTTTGATATTTTAAACCCATTTTATAATGTCGATATGTTTTGCTGAATTCTGCAGCGGCAGATTTTACACATCGAACATAACCTGTCCAAAACTCCCTGTCGATATAGTATATCACTGATCCGCAAATTGAGGTGGAAACCTAACTGTGAAACATAAATATTGTTCAACTATAGCGTTGCCCAATTACGACCCCAACTGGGATTAAAGTGTGTTACGAAACGGACTTCCTATTCTGAAATCGGATTTTCAGCAGTGAATACTTAAATTGAAATGGCCATATCAAGCGATCCTGAAACCCGATTAACGTGAAACCAATTTTGATGGATAAATAATTAAACATAATGCGTACCCCCTTTACATTGTTTTGCCTAATTCTGCATGTATGATCTATGATAAATTATGCAAGTGGTAGGACACTGACTGATGATATCTTAATCATTCCTTAATTATTGTATTCTCATCATATCGTGTAGATGTCATTGTATTGGTAACCTAGTGATCATGTGCATTACCCAGTGTTAGGTAATAATGTTTGATTGTGGCAAGTATGTTAGTATTTAAGCATGAATGGATATGTGAAAGCGACACGTACTTGTACACAATCAGCGGACCCTATTGATTTATTGCATTGTCGAAGTCTATGAGACATTTATAAGTGTAACTATAATTGGTATGAGACGATTATGGAAGCACTTATATGGGTGTCATAGGTAAGGCACCAAATACTGTCCATTTATCTTGGGTATCAGTCGAGACATGCTTGATGGAGATCCTGTCTCCAGTTCTCGCGTAGACTTGTCATGGACCGACTGGTATTTGAGTTTATGGTTGGTATTTGATGTAGACCACGGGGTGTGGGGTAGTTTGAGTGTGAGTTCAACAGAATCTCGGGAGTCCCATTGCCGGCACATACAACGATTCTGGAGATATATGGGGATATTACTGATTATTAGCGAGCGACTCGGGCCCGTGTTCCCTTGCCCTTGGGTCCTACCCTTGGGTGGGGGATACTCATGAGTGGTTGACTCTCACATTTGGACTGACGATAGGTTTAGCGACCTGGATAGTGTGACTTAGAGATTGATAGGGTTAGTGATATTGACATACATTGTTTATTGATTCAATATACCTGCTATACTGTTTACTGCTTTACTGTTTACCCGCTCTATTAGCTACCTGCATTGGCTACTCCATGTTCACGTCATTATTCCATGATTACTGTTTTATATTCATCATTATTGCACGTGTTCACATTTGTGTGTGTGTGTGTGTGTGTGTGTATTGCTATCGTGTCGCTCTGACGACCTGAGTATGCATGCTCAGAGTGAGAAGTGGATCTAGCTTGGACCAGGACCTGACGTACCTCGAGAACATCGCGGACATCTTGATCAGCGACCCAGAGCTATACTTCCTTGATCTCCATCTGGTTAGTTCTTTTGATTTAGATACTGCATTTCTCATTACCTGTGCATTGATTACTGATTACCACGTAGTGCTAGAAGCCGAAGTGTGACTACGGAAGGATATTTCCTCGACCGTAGAAGCATAGCTGGCCTTGTCAACTCCTCGTATTCCGTATTTTGGGAAGCGGGGCGTGACACATCATCTATCGATCTTAGAAATTTTTTGTCAAGTTTAATATTTCCTAAAAATAATAAACAATGATCACAAGTATGCGGCGTAACAACCCTAAACTTTCTGTACAATTTTTTTTTCAAAAATACAGAAAAGGGTTGAGCCTGAGTGTAACAACTCCAATTTTTGTATACCAAAATTTGCTTTAAATATGATGTATACTTGGAGTATTGATGTTGCTGGAAACAATTTAAGTACCTATTTCCTTACAATAATTACAAGAAGGAGCTTGTAGTTCATTGGTAATACCTTGCACTGCTGAACCAAGCCACCAGAGTTCGAATCCCATGCCCCACATAATTTTTATATCATTTTGTTTTAAATTTTTAGGAAGTCAAACGGTCAAACAGCCATAACTCACAAATTAATGCAATTTATAAAAAATAAAGTATACCAAAACCTCCCCGAGACAAAACCCTACCCAACGACACCCTGACTCGGCCAAGTCGGCCGGCGACTCGGCCGAATCGGCCGGCGCCGCCGGCCGGACACGGCCGGTCGGCCGAGTCGTCAACACGAAAAAGTTTCATGTTGACTTGGTCAACCTCCCTGCATGATCTATTTTCCCTGTACTGTTACAGATATTTCATTAAACCTCTTTTAAGTCCAAATTGAATGAATTTTTAATGATTTTTATATTTTTTAAAAATATTTTTTAATCCTAACCCTAACCCTAGCTTAGCCCTATATAAAGACCCTTACCCTCTACCATTTCAACTCACCACTCTAAGTCCACTCTCCCAAATTCTCGAGAACTCGGTACAAAGAGCGAGAAGCGAAGCGCTGCCGAAACCGACGACGGATTCCGGCGACCGGACTAGAACCTTCGCGACGTTTTCGACGCATCGACAACCACCACCTCCCTTAGCCTCCTTAGCTTGTCCAAACCCGTAAGTCCCATCTCTTCTATCTCTCTTTTCTTTAATATAAAAATACGACTTTTTGGAACCCGACGGAAATCGGAACAAAACGATTTCCGATCCGGTTTTTCTGCAAATTTCCACTTATCACCTAATACATAATACCTACCTATATTCATGTTGACTATTAATCACCCATAAACCAATTTAAACAAACTTCCTCACATGAAATGATAGCTTCTTTGCAAAACCGTATTCTTTTCATAAAAATACCATGAAGTTCATTTTTCTTCGTTAAATCAATTTCCTCACTCCTAAATATGTTTATCTTGATCACTAAACTTGTAGAAACCAATTTGAATGAATTTTCACACATGAAATGATAACCTTTTCGAATACCGTATTCTTGCGCTTTAATACCTTCAAGTTTAACATATCATGTTTAACCTCTAAATTTCATCAAAACTTAAAATAAGTCACGAGGTAATGACCTACCTCTACACACACACAAATATAACCCTAATTAATATATGTCAAAACATAGAATACGAAAATACAGGACTTTTCACTAAAATACCATATTCTTTATAATCTTTTCTTGAAAGCTTTAAGTTGTATAAAATTTTAAATAAAATGAAAATACGATATGTCATGGACATCGATCGTTTATCTAAACTGACTTTGTGGTGTCTAGGCTAGACAAGTGAGCTTGGGTAACTTTAAAAGGCCCGCCTCACGATTCGTGAGCGGATCCCTTCCTCCTCACTTGTAATTA
This sequence comes from Agapanthus africanus, assembly GCA_030015575.1. Lineage (NCBI taxonomy): Eukaryota > Viridiplantae > Streptophyta > Magnoliopsida > Asparagales > Amaryllidaceae > Agapanthus > Agapanthus africanus. The sequence continues at coordinate 483,277,196 of CM057343.1, read as the reverse complement.
CCTGGCCACAATTGGCGGTGAAGAGGCGATTTGAGGCTTCTAATGACTTGTCGTTTAGACCCTTAGAAATAGGCTAGTTGGCTTAGGAAACCCTAGAAACTAAAATACAGAAAACTATACTCTTTTACAAATAAACACCTTATATTTATAAAACCATTTTTTCTAAATGAATAGTATTTGTTAAACCTAAGCAAAGTGCCACTACAACCCACTTTTGGGGAACCCGTTAGGGATAGTACGGTTCATCGTGCACCCGCGGGCTAGTAGTGCGAGATTCAGACCTCCGCAAGGAGTATTCGGTCTCGAAAGGTTTAAAATACGACATTTGAGAAAAATGAGATTTTGGAGATTAAAATATTTATTTAAAATTATTCTTGTGTTAATATATATATAATTATCAATTAAACACCTATTTTATTATAATATAAAGTTTCCACTTTTTCCTAAAATTACAAGATCAAAAGTTACATTAAAATACCATGAATTTCAAATAAAACAATTAATACTTTTATTAGGATATATTCACTAGAATAACACAAATAAAATTCACACTGATTATAACTATAAAGACGAATAATAAATACTTGAGGTGTATTTTGAAAACTATACAAAAGTACTTTTTACATAAAACCCCCTCAGATTTTATAAATTACAATAAGACCCCTACAATTATTGAACTTCAAATTATCTTTCTTTTAGTCTGACTCGGGTTAGAGTCTGACTATTTCTGACTTGAACATGATTCAAGTCAATCTATATTCTCTTATATTCCAACACAATTTGAATACATGAATTCCTGAATCCAGTTAACAATCTATTCATTTTGACTGAATCAAACCATGGATATTTATCCATTATTCTGATATTCCATTTACCTGATTATACAGTTACAACATGTTTACTGATATCATGGTTTTGGTCAGTCACCCAACTTACATATTCCAATACAACAATACTGTTAAAACACAACGGGGTTTAAGGGGTAGATTGGTACGGAAGGTGTTAAAGGTGGCACGAGGTGGTCAGATTAAGACGCCTAACCTGAATCCTATTGCTGTTGTACCGTGGCATAACGGTTCCTTGTACTTTCCTTTTGCCCTGATCTCTAGCATATAGAGATCCCCCTCGTATACACTGGCATCCTTCTGTACCAAGCTACAAACAACAGCGTTAAACAATGTTCCATAATATTCAACAATATAATACTTTAGAAAATACTTTTACACTGTCTTTCTAATTCCTCCTTATCTTTGGGACTTACCGAGCGACCTGTTCGCTGAAGACATTCTATTCCTTTCTTCTTTGAATGTCGTCAGGTGCGTTGGACCAAGCTGAGATCGAGCCCACCGGTGAAGATTTGGAGCAGTTCCAAGAAGATTCCGAGCTTTAGATATTGTACTTTGTTCTTTCCAGTATTTTCATTTTCTGTTATGCCACTGTTTAGGCATTGGTTTTCATTTCAGATGTATTTTCCTTTCATGGATTGTACAAAGAATGTTATTAATAAAAGTTGCTGTTATTTCTATATCTTTCGTCTCTTGTGATTTATTTTATATTGCTTAGCTACGCTTAGCGTATGTACTTCTGAGTACATACGTAGCGGACCTTGTCGCGTCCACTTCGCCGTACACTGGGAAGCGGGGCGTGACACTGAGAACAAGTTATAATTTTGTTTTGCTTTAAAATAGCAAGCAAGAGCTTGTAGCTCATTGGTAAGACCTTGCATTGCTAAACCAAATCATCAGAGTTCAAATCCCATCAGCCACGCTTTATTTTTAATTAATTTTTTTTAATTTTTTAGAAGCCCAAGAGTCTACACGTGCATAACCCGTAAAATCAAAAGTCACACTAAAAACAAACGAGTCCACTGCAGAAGGCGAAGCGACGGGGACGCGCGGGGGGTGGGGGGTAGGGGGCGACTCGGCCGGCGTCGCCGGCCGACTTAGCTCGGTTCCCCAAATCTTTTTTACCCCCTTGCACATTTTGGCCTCCCCATAACCCCTGTTCTATTTAAATTCCCTGTATTATTCCAGAGAATTAAAAATCCAGTTAAACTCTTTTTAATGCATATTTTTAATGCATTTTTTTTAATCACACCCTAACCCTAGTTTTTCCTATAAATACCCACTCAATTTTTCACACCCTTCACACTGAAATTCCTGTCCAAACTCTCAAGAAAAGTTCCTAGATCTTTTTGTGTGCAAGTGGAGTTAGCGAAGGTCGAAACTCCGACGAACTTCCGGCGACGATACGAGAAGTTTCCGGCGACGAAACGACGCACCGGCGATTCCCCTCTCTTCCTCTATCTTCCCTCTTTCTTATTAGCCAATAAGTCCCTTCTCTCTCTTCTCTTTTCTAATCTAAAAACTTGTATTTCTAAAACCCGACGGAAGTGGAGTTAATCCGACTTTCGATTCGGTTTTCTTTAAAAAGTTCCAATTTTATTAAATACAACAATACCAAACTCGCACATCATGACCATTAAATATTAACAAAATATATTGAACAAGTTTCACAGCAAAAGAATTCATATTGTAATTTTTATCGCACTTTTTCAGAAAAATACCATATAGTTTAGTTTGACATAAATTATTATAATTCCTTACTATACATTTAGATAGTTCACGAGATAATGACCTACCTCCTCACAACACTCATATGTAACATAGCACGATGATCTTTGGGAATATAGTTTTGGGAAAATACGATTTTACACAAAACTATTTCTAGCTTATAAAAAACCTTTTTCTACAAGATATGTATTTTTAACAAATCTTTGCAATGTGCCGCTACAACCCATTTCGGGGAATCCGTTCAGGATGGTGCGGATTATCGCACATCCTCGGGCTTTGTAGTGCGAGATGCAGACCTCCGCAAGGAGCATACGGTCTCGAAAGATTTAAAATACAATTTTCCTTAGAAAATGTGATTTCTATTATAAATAAAACTTATATTTTTAATAAATATATATATATATGTAATTAATATCAAAATATCTATTTTTAATATTTATTATATTCCACATTTCCAAAATTCAAGAAAAATATCTCATTTATAAGAAAATACCATACAATTCCAATATTACAAATAAATACTATATATTATGAAAATTAAGTTTTATTCATTAGAAATGTCACAATGATAAAATATACATCAATAAAAACTGTAAAGACGATAATAACATACTTGAGATGTATTTCGAAAATTATACAAAATTATTTTTACCTAAAACCCACTCAAGTTATACTAAATTATAATAAGGACCCTAGTAAACATAGGTTTAAGTGGGACCGGTCTCTTGAGCCTCAGGGAGCCGGAGATATGGGTGCTTTCCTATTTAAGATAAACGACTTAATAAACGGTGTTATCAACACGATAATCGTCTTTGAAAAAGACATAAATCCTGCCGTCCATATGCAGCGGTTACCGATAGCATCAAAACCTAATTCAGGATTCAATTTATTTTCTAATTGTCTGACTCAGACCGAGTCTCGATATAATCAATCTGACTTGAATGAGATTCAAGTGTGTGTGTGTGTGTGTGTGTGTGTATAACAATTCAATATGAATCCATGAATCCATATAATCAATCTGTTCAATCTATCAATCTATACAACTTGACCGAACCGAATTATGAATATACATCCATCTACATGATTCTCCAGTTACATCCATTTACTGATATCATGGTTCCGGCAAATCATCCATCTATACAATCTATAATACAAGACAATACGATTTGCAATACAATACAAACAATACGATCAAGACATCATGGGGTTTATAAGGGGTAGATTGGTACGGAAGGTGTTAAAAGTGGCACGGGACTGCAACCATTAAGACACCTAACCTGAATTCAATTGCCATTGTTCCGGATATTATCACGGAGCCTTGTACTCTTGATTCCGTCCACCTTAGTCTCTGGTTTACTGAGACTCCTCTCATATACACTGGCATCTTCTGTACCAAGCTACAAACAACAGTGTTAACACTAAATACAATATTATAACAATATAATACCACTTTAAAAGCTACACACACAAACTCTCTCTCTGTCTATTCTATTTCTCTCTTATCTTTGGGACTTACCGATCGATTTGTTCGCTGACGACATTCTTTTTCTTCTTCTTTGGAATGTCGTCAGGTGTTTCGGACTCTTTGGAGATCGAGCCCCCCAGCGAGGACTTGGATCAGCTAGCCTTCGACCCGGAGCTCTAGATACTTGTACATTTCATTTCAGTACTTTCCATTTCTGTTATGCCAATATTTAGGCATTGCTTTTCATTCCATGTATTTACTTTTCAGATGTATTGTAAAAAGAATGTGAATAAATAAAGTTGTTGTTCAATTTTATCTATTGTTTTTGTCTCTTGTGCATTTTATTTATATTTTTTAGATACGCTCAGCATGTTTACTTCACAGTAAATACGTAGCGGCCAGTCGCGCCCTCTGCCCGTACAGGAAGCGGGGCATGACATGAGACGACGCAAGAATTGATGATAGATAACTATTAGCGACAAACAGATAAATCCACAGCAGACATCTGAAGGTCGTGGCATTCACAAGAGCTTTATATTCAGTTTCGGAGGAAGAGCGAGAAACAGCCTTTTGTTGGGTCGATTTCCATGAAATAAGATTCGAGCCTAGATAGAGAATGTAGGAAGTGGTGGAACAACCATCATCGCGACTTCCACCCTAGTCAGAGTCACCAAACACCTAAAGAGTTAGAGGAGATCGTCGGCGGAGGTAAAGACTATGATGTATCGTACCTTTAAGATAACGAAGAACACATTTGAGTGCCGTCCAGTGAAGTTCTGTAGAAGCGTGCATGTATTGGGAGAGATGGTTGACAGCAAAGGAAACGTCGGGCGGAGTGAGAGAAAGAGGGGTATTGAAAAGCTTCTACACCAAGAAAGCGAGGAAAGACGTCGATATCCTTTAGAGAGAAACGTTGCCCAAGTTGACGAACAAAAGACTGAATAAACTGAATGTTATTACCAGTGAGAATAATATCGTCAACATACACCAAGAAGTAAGCAACGGTGGTTTTCTTCGAGTAGACGAAGATAGACGTATCCGCCACAAAGTTTGCGAATCTGATTTGAAGGAGCTAGCCTCTGAGTTCTTGATACCATTCCCTAGGAGCTTACTTGAGACCATAGAAAGCTTTCCGTAGTTTGCATACATGGTTATGTAGGGAGAAATGGAGGAAACCTGATGGTTAAGCTATATACACATCTTCATAAAGAGTACCATAGAGAAAAGTATTGTTAATGTCAAGTTGATGAAGAGACCATCTATATAGGAGTGCGGTGCATAAGACAATCTGCGGTGTTGTCAGCTTAATAACGGGGCTGAAGATGGTGGAGTAGTCTAGGCCAGGTCGTTGGTGGAAGCCTTTGACCACAAGGCGATCTTTGTATCGGGCAATGATGTCATCGGAGTTTTGCTTGATTCGGAAAGCCCATTTGCAACCTACAAGATTCTGATTTGATTTTAGGACAAGATCCAATGTTCCGTTCTTCATGAGGGCATCAAATTTTTCAGATATTGCTGCACGCTAGTTTGGATCCTTTATGGCTTGAGATACATAGGTTGGTTCAAGGTTTGGGGTATGAAATAAACAATGGTATAGTTTATATATTGGGAGTTGAAGTATTTCGGGTTTGGTTTTCGTTCATTGTTTGTTCGAAGATTTTGGGGTGGGGGAGTAGGGGATAATTATGGAGAGGGTTAATGTGATTGAGCAATTGTGGAGTAGGTTGGGGAGGTATGGACAGGTAGGTTAGTGATATTATCAAGATTGGAAGGTAGGGATTGTGAAGAGTCGGTGGAGGTGGAGAGGTCGGGGGTATGAGATGTTAATGATTGGGGTTCAGTGGGGGTTGGGTTAGGTAAGATGGGTAGGATGTGAAGTTTGGTAGGTTGGGTATACGTGGTTGGTTGTAATGCTGCGCCAGGGGAGGCCAAATCTTGCGTAAGAGCCTCTTGATATATACCTATATGAGAAAATTGGTTTCGACGCATTTGACATGATAGGAAATGTAATTTTGTGAGTGATGGGATCTAGACATTTAAACACAGATTGAGATGTTGAATAACCTAGAAAAATGCAGGGAGTGGATTTAGGTTGAAGTTTGGAGGAGGTGTACGGCCTTAATCAGGGATAGCAAAAACACCCAAAAATCTTGAGACGTTTGTAGTTTGGAGGAAATTGAAATAATTTTTCAAATGGGGATCGGAATTTAAGAACCGGTTTGGGAAGACGATTTATGAGATAAATAACAGTTTGAAAAGCTTGACTCCAATACTTAGAGGGAAATGGGGTCGTATGCAAGAGCGTGGTACCGGTTTCGACAACATGATGACGACGACGTTTTGATGTGCCATTATTTTCAGGGGTGTGTGGAGGAGTGGTGAGATGAGAGACGCCATAGAAGGTGAGGATGGAGATAAGAGATGTGTATTCACCGCCATTATCAGAATCTATTGATACGAGTGGAAATTGAAAATATTTTTCAACAAAATTTTTGAATTGGGGAAAAATGGTGGCAACATCAGATTTACATCACATAAAGTACAGCCAGATTATTTTGTGTAATAATCAACAAAATTTACGTAATAATGAAAACCATCATACGACAATTTAGTGGGTGCCCAAACATTAATGTAAATTAATTGCAAAGGTTTAGAAGCACCAAGGGAATTTTCAGAAAAAGAAAGTTTATGACTTTTATTGCAATCACATGAATTACATTGAAAATTATTAAATACCGAGACATTTGACAATAACTTATTTCTCTTAACGACTGACTGAAGGATTCAGATGGTGTAATGACCCTAAAATCCTTGTACAGTTCTGTTAATCCAATATTAATATAAGAGTGTATTTCTGTTCTGATTAGAAGTTATAAGTAATTCTTGTGAAATAAGTGCAAGAAACAACTTGTAGCCCTCTGGTTAAGCCTTTGCACTGCTTTCCTATAGCTCACGTATTCGAATCCTTACATACCAATTATTTTATATTATTTTCTTTTTTGTTATCTTGGAGTTCTGAAACTTTCACGAGCGATTCATGGAGTTACGAAACGTCTTAGAAGAATAGATGTATGTTGTTGAACTCGCCGAAGCGACCCGAGCCAACCACCCAAGAGCTGACCCCAGACTACCCAACTTGGCCGATGCCAAGTCGAGATCGACGCCCCCCTTGAACCCAAATGATTTCGTCTTTTGTACGGGCGACTATTTGACTCCCCTCAACCCCTTTTAATACTTTGAAACCATTGCATTCATCTAGAGAACCGCAAACCCTTTACCTATCCTATTTACACCATTTTAATTCATTTTTATTATTCTTTGATCCACCTTACTCCTTTTTCCTTCCCCTATATAAACTTGTCATGCCCCGCTTCTCAGCAGACGGAAACGGCCACTTGGCAAGCCCACGGCATATTTATCCAGATAAGTTCATTCCCTAAATAAATATACTAAGCGTATTGAAACAATAATACACAATGCAAGAATAAATGGAGACTGTAAAATTTTTCAACAAATGTCTTTATTTACATTCAAACTTGAAATATTTACAGATACAAGAGTTTAACTGAAAACTAAATACAATAACAGAAATGCCTAAATAGGTGGCATACATAAAATGAAAGAAAAGGATAACTAGTTTAAACCTGAGCCGCGATATGGTTGTAATCCTCCTCTATTGCGTCCACCTCCCCCGTCTCTACGGTATCTGACGAACACTCCAAAAAAACAAAGATAGATGGAATGCCCGTCAGCGAACTAGCGCTTGGTAAGTCCCAAAGGTAGAAAAAAAGTGAAAGTAACATGTAGATAATAATCCTGAAGTATGTATGCCGAGTAAAATTATATATATAAAGGAACATGGTTATATGTACTATAGGTCTTTATATGGTCACTATGTTAACATTAAGTTCAAAGTGTGAATGTCAACGCAACCGTAGAAGTATTCACGAGCTCAAGAGTGGGGCCCCAGGAGTAAGGAAATACAAGCCCATTTCATTTGTTAGTATCGGGACTCCAAACTGTGGAGGAGTCGACCCGACCGAGATTCGAATAATAGAATTCGAGTAGGTTAATACGGGACTCCTGAAGTTTCATTGGATTCACACCTGAAACTATCCCTTACACCCTGAGTAATATATATAATAACTGTTAGATGTCCTTAGCTGATTTCTTGGTTGATTTTAACATGTCTTGATCGAAACCATAAATTGCAAAAGTGGATAAATGTAGTCGAGTAAGTCAAGTAGAATGCGAGTCATGACAATTGCAATCCTGCGTCGAATCAAGTTAGTTCGAGTAGAATGAGTTTGAGTTCAAGTTCAATTTTGGGTTCGAGTTTGGATTCGAGTTCGAGTTTAAAGTCAAGTTTAGGTTCAATTTGGTATTTGAATTATAGATATTTCTTGTGAATGGATTTAACTGTTGAAATTTTTAAATTCGGGAGTAATAGGACAACTGCTGCACATGGACGGCAGAATTTGTGTTTTTTTCAAGACAATTGCCATTGATATCTCCGTTAAGTTTCAGTGTTGTCTAACCTGAGTAAGCAAGCACTCACTTTCTCCGACTTCCTGGGGCTCAAAAGAAATGATACCGCTTAAACCTATATTAATACGGAGTCCTTAATGATTTATTTTAATTTGTTTACATTGTTTACATTGTTCACATTTCTCGAGAGGGTTTTATGAAAAATATTTTAATATTGTTTAAAAATAAATCTTGAGAGTGATTTAGAATATTAAGAGTTTTTATGGAAATGTATTTTAGTGTTAGTGGTATTTTAGTGATGAAATCTAGTTTTTAAAAATTTATGATATTTTTATGAAAACTACTACTTTGGGAAATTTGATGGTATTTTATTAAAATTTTAATCTTTCATTTTAAAATATAATTTTCACAATTTGTTTTTATTGAAAATACAGATTCATAATTTTATATAATTTTCCAAAGTTTTAATTTGTTTTAAAAGTCGTATTTCATTAAACCATATTTTTATTTCCTTTCAAGACCGAATTCTCCATGAGGGGTTCTATATCTCACTCTACTATTCCAGGAACGTGCAATAACCCGTACCATCCGTAAATGGGTTCTTCTAAAAGGGTTGTAGAGACGCAATTGCAAAGGTCTTAAAAAAATCGATAAAAAACATTTATTTGTAAAATCAATGGTACTTTTTGTAAATCGTATTCTTTAACTTAACATACATCTAAAATTCCGTGCTATGAAACCATAGTGTATGTGATGGGATAGATCGTTACCCCATGAATTTCCTAGAGGTATATATGCTAGTTATCGAATAAAGGGTTATATTCAAACTCATGGTATTTATACGAAAAAGTTCGTTATATGTTCATTTCACATGGAAATTTTAATTACATAAAAAGGTAAATGATGTGCATAACATTTTAAAATGATGTTAGAGTATTGGTGTGACTTATATGGCCTTTGAAAGATGCTAAAAGTTAAAAATATAAATAAGGTTAAGATTGACTCCACTTTACTGATTTTGTTTTAGAATGCGATTTGAGTCAAAATGGAAGAGAGGGATAGAGACTTACGGTTTAAAAGCGTTGATAGTAGAGGAAAAGAGAGAGGGGAAGCTTCGTGGTATCGTTGGGAAAGAATCCGGTTTTCAACATAATGAACTTGATCCCTAACTCCACTTGATTAGCCTTAAACTTTCTTGAACTTAGGGAATTTTTGAGAAATTTTCAGAATAGAGAAAAGCTAGGGAATGGTGTGGTATTTATAGGGATGAAAATAGGTATTGTGTGAATTAAAAAGAATTAAAAATTGGAATAAAGAAAGTGTAAATGGGTAGATGAAAGGGTGGAGTGCTCTCTGTTTAATTACAGAGAAATCAAACAAGAAAATAGAGTAGAGGGGAGCTGAAGGGGTGCACGGGCAAAAAATGGAGGCAATTGGGGCATCCAGACCGCCAGTGGCGGCTAAAATGGAAGAACCGGCAGTTGGATGGGGGCACATGGCTCGAGGCTTTGCGCATGTATTATATACTATGTTTATTCCTTATTTATCCCGTTTGATTTTTCTGAAACTTTTCGATTCTTCGTGTATTGCACGTGCAACTCTTGGGTTTCTGAAAAGTTAAAAAGAAAAAATATTAAAAATAATTAGGACTAATAGGAATCGAACACACATGCAATGGCACGGCAGCATAGAGTACAGACCAGTGAGCTACAAGTTGTTTCTTGTTTTTGTTGAACAAAATAAACTTATAACTCCTAATCAGGCTGAAATACCCTTTCTATACATTTTGAATAAGTTACATTTGTACAGAGATTTCAGAGTCGTTACAAAACTAAGCTAGATCAACTCATCCCATTATTCATCATATTCTGAAATTTCCCCTCTAAATTATTCTCTCAAGAAGTTAAATACCATCAAGGAGCCAAGTAGTCTTAAGCTCGCCTTCATCTTACGGCATCGATCTCGGTTCTACCAACCGGTAGGTCCCTCACCGCTGTTTCACAAATCACAGTTAGGATGTCAAAAGATCAAGCTCAAGCTCAACCTCATTCGAATATCGGTCTCGGTTCTCCAAACCGAAGCTACCTTTCTTCGATTCCTCGCTTGTATCAGTACGGGCAGAATGAGTAAGTCCCTCTATTTCCTTCCCCTTTCAAATCACTTCTATTTACATGTCACCGAAATCATCCTAGACTTGTACTACATAGGTAAGCTCAAAACAATTCTTTCTTTTTCCTTTCTATTACCAATGATTGAATCAAGTTCATTATACTAATCATTAAAATTTCCGATGACATCCTAACCTTTAAATAACATTTAAAATAATAGATAAATGATCTTGTTATAAAAAGGTGTAATCATGACTCTTCTTTACATGAAATTGCTCGATATCCATAACAGTATTTTTTTTTGACATGTTAACAAAACACTATTAAACAATATATACAAATTAACGAGTATATACCATATTCTTTATGCTAGCTTAATACAACCTTCTTGTGACATATTAATATCGCACGGGGTAACGACCTACCCACTCACATACACCTTGGTTTCATAGCACGATATTTTGGTTATATATTTTATCTAAAAGAAACAATTTTTATTAAAAAACCATCGCTTTATAAACATACGTTTTAATCGATATTTTTAACACCTTTGCAATTATGCCTCTACAATCCTCTTTAGGGGACCCATTTATGGATGGTACGGGTTATCGCACGTTCTTGGGATAGTAGAGTGAGATGCAGAACTTCTCACGGAGAATTTGGTCTCGAAAAGAATAAAAATACGATTTTAAAGAATACGACTTTTAAAACAAACTAAATCGTTGAAAATTTATATAAATCATGAATCCGTATTTTCAATGAAAACCGTTCCCGCCAAAAATTTTGGCTCAAAGTTTACAGTTCCTTTTATAAAAATAGAGGGCAACATTTCACGTGCAAGGCACGTGAGCACTCATGTGCAAAAAACGCGAGTATCTATTGCAGATAGGATTAAATCCTATTGCAACGTGTGTAAAGCACGTGAGCACTCACATGTAAAGAATGTGAGTACCGGTTTCAGATAGGATTAAATCTTACGATAACCCTACGTGTTAAACACGTGAGACCCACATGTTTAACACGTGAGTTCCCTTACCGCATTCTTTTGGCGGGGCTCACCTGCAAAGCACGTGAGCGCCATTGCCATATATGTATATGGCAGCGCTCGGTGATAGCATATGAGCGCTCCAATTTAAAACGCTCTCATATGATAGAATTAAATTTTATGTGATAGAATTAAATTCTATTTGGAAAATATTTTTCCTGATTTTTCTAATATGGAAAGATCTTTATCCAACAAAGAATGTTTGGATTTAAAATCCAGTGGTGATAAAATATCACCAATTAAACCATCTGATAGAATTAAATTATATGTGGGAAATATTTCCCTGATCTTTTTAAAATAAAAATGATCTTCTCTGTGAAACAAAATTAAATTCTATAGTTAGGAAAATATCTTCCTAACAAGATATTCAGATGATAGAATAAAATTCTATGTTAGGAAAATATTTTCTTAATTTTATTAAAACAAATAAGAAATCTTCTCTGTAAAACAGAGAGCATTTGAATTAAAAATCCAACGGTGAATAAAATTCACCGGTTAATTTTTAAGATCAATTTGATTGATTATGAAATCGATAATGATCTTTCCATGAGAGATTTCTTCAAGTAGATTGATTTTTATCTTCTCCTAATAGGAGTAAAGAGATTAAAAAAAGAGAAAAAAGAGGAGACTTCCCATAAGCTTCTGTAAAAAAATCTACAGAAGCTTCTCCACAACCTTCCACAAAACAATAGAGAATTTAATTCTCAATAAAGAAGAAAGATCGTCTTCCTCTTCAAAACCCTAGATAAAGAAAAAAGAAGAGTTCAAAATATCTCCTTTATCTATCATATCATATCTAAGGGTTTAACCCTTTAAAAGAATTTAGTTCTTTCTCTGGATCTGAGATCCACAAGACAAGTCTTCCATAAGTTGAGAATTTAATTCTCATCGGGAAGATATTTTTTTTAGAATCAAAGCTTCAAGAGAGAACAATGGAAGAAAGGACATGAAGAAGATGGAGTTTATACTCTAGGAATTTAGTTCTCTAATAAAACAAAAACTTAGTTCTTAAAGAACCTGATCCCAGATTCTCAAAATAGTGATCTTGATGATCGTTAATGGTCAAAATACCATTAATAGAAGCTAAGTTTCTCAGTCCAGTCTTCGGCGGTAAACAGATTCTGGCACGCTCGGTGAGATCTCTTCCTCTTTTCACTCCACACTTCATGTGTCGTGTTTTTCCGTGATCAAATAATCATGGTATATATGTTTGTAGTTGCCTTTGGGTGATGAGATACTGAAACTGGTGTTTCGTCTCTTTGTAGAATGACATTCGCGTCCACTTACTGCAACTCAGGTTCTGTCACATCTGGTGGAGTCAAGTATAGGCCACTTACAGCCTCAAATCTCTGCAGTCAGGCTCTTTAAGAAATCAGTAGGCTTTTCTTTGGGATAATGGTCCCACCTCTTACCCTCGGTGCCTCAACGCCAAAGGGGAAAGCCCAGAAGAAGTCCGTCTTCCATAGGCTGGCTCTCCAAGCTTCAGCTTTGCCGACAGTACCGGTTTTCATACGACTGGCTCCTGCCAAAGAGCAAGGTGAACACAGGGAGCATAATATTCATGCTCTCAAGGAAAACAGAGGGCATGCTCAGCAAATTCATGAGATTGAAGAAACTCCGGTCGAAAGACATGATCGACGTCAATATGGGCGTCAAATAAAACAAGTTGGGGGCAGTTCTCCGTCTGTGTTGACTCCACCTGCTTCAACTCCGATGGCGAATGTTGTTGTTCCAACCGAGAACAGTTGCGAAGGGTCGGGCAAAATCCCCCTACCGCAGTACTAAAAAAATCTTCGCAGACTGTGGAGATCCAACTGTTGACTGCCGAAAATAGAGACGAACTGGGATAGATCGTTTTTTCTGAATTTAGGAGCAAATGCTATTTGGATTTATCCGTCCACCTCTCCGAAGATACCAAGTTGATTTATGGCACTATATATCAGAGGTTTGGACAGACGCGACCGTTGTAGCAGACCTTATCAGATTCCCCCTTATTTTATGATGGGTTTTTGATTGTGGGGACGCTCTTCCCTGCAGGCGCTAGCCCCCGTAGTTAATTACGTTACCGCATTACGATAACCACTTTCTCCTGCTTCGGAAGTTCACTTCGTGTTGTGTGTGTTTTTGTTTGTTTTGGTTGCTCATGGATTGTATACGAAGACTAGTTTATGTTGTCGTCCGTAGGGCGCGGATTAGTCCAAATCTGTATATTTTAGATTTGGGCTTAGGTTTATTTAAGGACCGTTAATCTGGTTTGAGATTAAGATCAACTTAAATGTGTGAGCATTTGGGCTCAATTTGTTCTTGCTAAGGATGCGTTAGTCTAATTTGAGACTAAGATCAGTTTAGCAAAAATTTAAGGATCATTTTTATTTAAGGTCCAACAAAAGAACATTTAGGCTCAGCTGCAAGAAAATTTCAGAGACTTAGCCAATTTGGGCTAAGTCTACTTAGCCTTTTTCTTTTCAAAAGTGCTAAGCACTTATTTGGGCTCTGTTTGTTTAGCCATTTTCTTTTCATGTAAAAGTGCTAAGCACTTATTTGAGCTCCGACGCTCACATGTATGTCATGTGAAGTATTCAGTCATGGGCGCTGCCCAATAGATGTTGAACACTTTTAGTCATTTTGACTAAATGTGAAGTGCTAAGCACTTTTATGACGTCTACATAAGGTGAACGTGAGGCACTGGGCGTTGCCTAATCAGTGCTAAGCACTCAGCCGTTTTGGCCGCATATGAAGTGCTAAGCACTTTTTGTATGGCACCCACGTGAGGAGCACGTGCGGCGCTGGCCAATCAGTGCTAAGCACTTAGCTGTCTTCGGCCGCATAGGGAGTGCTGAGCATTTTTATTCAGCGCCCACGTGTGTTTCACGTGAGGCGCTGGCCTTCTGTTTTGGGCGCTCGCGTGTTTTTCATATGAGGCGCTAGGCGCTGTTAAAAGGGGGCGCTCACGTGAGGAGCACGTGAGGCACTAGTTTTTCCCCCTTTTTAGAGATTAAATATCTGTTAATAGCATTTTGACCATTAATGATCATTAAGATCTTCGTTTTTTGAAGATCTGGGATCAGTTTTTTGTTTAAGAACTAAATTCTTTTATAGGTTCGTTTCTCCTTTTGTTTTTTCTTTTGGACATAGTTCTTTTATGAATCTTTGATTCTCAAGAACAAGATCTTCCCGATGAGAATTAAATTCTCAACTTATGAAAGATTTGTCTTGTGGATCTCAGATCCAGAGAAATAACTAAGTTCTTTAAAAAGGGTTAAACCCTTAGATGTGATAGAGATATTTTGATCTCTTTTCTTTACCTAGGGTTTTGAGAAGGAAGGTCTTCTTCGTTGAGAATTGAATTCTCTGTTTTTTATTGAAATCTCTGTTGGGGTACGGCAGCGCCCCGGCCGTCAATCCGACGCCAAATGCGGAACAAAAACTTTTTACAATACTGGCGCTACCGCAACCAAATACCCGGATCGTTCCATTAACCGTTAACTAGCAAAACTGTAAAAGGAGTTACAGAGATTATACCGATCGATCCGTGTCTTTCGGTCTTCAATCTGCTCCCCTAGCTTGTTGCGGATGTCCCGGTGAAATCCGCTCTTCGATCTCGCTCGTTGAGGAGGCACCACGTCGAAGAATCTTTATACGGGCTCCCGCTTCAAACCGAAGCAACTCGGACATGAAGTTTGCTAGCCGACATGTCCAAGAAGAAGTAGAGAGAGTGTAGAATATTTTATCTCAAGTCACCCAACGAATCGGGTGAAGGTAAATGAAGTTGCCTTGTGAAGAGATGAAGTTAGTGAGCTAAAGGAATTTGCAATGGAAAAATTCACTTGCATCAAGTGGGCTCGGCCACTACAAAATGAGCAATCATCTGCTCGGCCATGAACAAAGGAGAAAGGTTCTCTGTGAATTTGTAGTGAGTGGTGAGGGTATTCAAAAATTGGTGAGTGTAGGATTAAAACAACTGAAGTTCAACCAATGATGAGTCACCAAAAAAACATGCCTCATAATAAACAAACCCATGTTGCCCCATGCTGCCCATGCCACCTTACAAAAAACCAAATCAACACAAAAGAAATAAAAAGCCACCACACCCAAAGACAAAAGCTCATGCCCAAAAGAAGCTTGCTCCAAAAGGAATTCGGCCATGACTTAAAAGGTAAGAAAATGGCCAAAAAGAATGCGCAAGAATGATCCAATAATTAAACATTAAATTTGATGTTTAATCGAGGGGAGAAAAACTGGCAACTTCAAAAACAATCCCGTAACGAATTACAGGATTACCCCATAACTGTATATACATACCCGCATTTGTACTCCGACCGAATACGAATGCAATGAGACAAAAATTTTCCTACAATATAATACTAGGATCCGGCTTAAACCAAAGCCCACTAGTATTATCCGTCCGATCATGATCCGTGCACGAGTGCACGTATATAATCAAACCCTGCCATAAAACCATACAGACTCTACAACGTTTCGCCCGAACTTGGGAAACTGTCTGTGGGGGACTCTAATGACTCATCAATAAACTGGCTGTGGATATAACCACTAGCACGTCAGTGGCACTAGCTGTACGTAACGGTTGCCGAGGTATTGAGCGAAAGGGAAACTGATGAGCGAACTCATCCAGGAACCCTACTGAGCCTGACAGTGACAATATCCGTACAGTCCGGTCTGTTCATCTATGAGTATCGCATATCGAGTCTAGGGGGCTGGATAAAGTCAGACCCCTACTAACACGATAATTCGTGTCGGTATGAAACCCATCACCACCTGAGAAACTACTGATCCTAGATCAGTAATTCTCAACCACCTTGGTCAAGGTTTTCTGGTGATGGCCACCCGTGCACTACGCGACATCAACCCCCAATACCGGGAGAGACGAATCCCCGACGATCCGCTCACCGCCTCCATGTGGCTCGGGACTGTACCCAACTAAAACCCGTTTACACGACTCCTTTGAGCCGTGGTAGGGTAGTAATCAAAGCACAGTGGGAACTCACACAAGATAAATGACGATCTCAGGTCGACAGACTAATCTATACACATATCACCTGGGAACTGCTATCTGACAATAAGTGTAATACCAACTAGCAGGTTCCCGGCGAGTCCTGTCCGGTGTACTCATAACCGAATGAGCACCTGTATACATCTTAAGTGAACTAACTGACACCAGTGACTTGTGAGACCGGCCACCGCCCCTCGTCGGGGTCTCGAACTGTATTCACTAGTTAACTCTGGAGTATCGATGCCCAGTCTCGAAACTCCCACGACTAGGGACACTTTAAGGATGTGCTTATAGACCCCAGCTCCCACGTATATGATCACCATCATACTACTGGCTGTCAAGCAAGAATCCTATGGGCTCTATCAACATGTACATGATGATAAAGACAAACCGGATAGCATACTATCATCTCGAGTAAGACAGTCCTACCGGTATAGGTCCTCCTTCAATCATTGCAATCACGTACCCGCGATCCAATAATTGACTTCGAGGGCACTATATCCAACAATCTCCCACTTGCACTTAAGGCTAATTATTGCGATGTCGCATACACACAGCCCGTGTGATACCGAACAGCCAACTTCTCTACTGATCAGTCTCACAAAATTTGTTTGTGAAACTATTGTGTTCGAGAAATAGCCTCCGTGAGTGGATCCGCCATGATGTTTCTTTCTATGTCTCTCTTAATCTCAAGTTCGCGGAGAAAGCCATCTCCTGAATTGAGCAATACCTGTCTTAGAATATGTCTGGATATCTGATGGGACCCGGTTCATAAATGAAATCCAAATCCAAACTTCTTAGACTGTATCGTCAACTAAATTTAATCAGCATCCTGCACCATGCCTCCCATAGTATCCGCTTGGACCACCTGTCCAAACTACTGCCCCTCGTCAGAGGGAAAACTGTAACTCTGACAGTCACTCTGTCATCCAAGTAACCTTGGAATCCTGTAATGATAACCGTCTCGCAAAGGAGGTTGTCGTTATCAAATCCCTAGAACATTTACTTATTTTCTAAAACTGCTTCCTAACATTTCTCCAGAATTGGATTAATATATCAACTTATATCATCTAGTGCAAAAACAACATCTGGTGTGGTACTTGACATCTCATGATTGACTCAATTGCCTAAGCAAGTGATATGGTAATCATGCACACCCCTCTCCCCTTTAGTCTGTAAGACGCTTTTAGAGAGGGTGACTCCATCACCTGCAGGTACACCACCATGTCAGGAGTCGTCCATTTTAAATATCTTTAGAATACTGTCTAAGTACCCAGATTGGGACACTTCCCAAATCTAGATCTAAAACCATAGATCTAGTGACCAGAATGCCTGATATAATATCCATATCCTATGTGGAGAAACCACTGTATGACAACCACAGTATAACCGATCGTAGTATAGGAATATCACTTCCTACTCTGTGTATGTCATCCAAATACCAGGACATCACACCCTACTACCTTCTTAACAGATCCATCCCCTATTCTTATAAAGTCAAAGCCTATGACTATCACATCAAAATTAGATGGTCTATCTCCGCTATATCTGCTTTAGTCTATAAATAGACACAAGCTACTTGTCCACTATGCTTCCGCTGCTCTCACTGACTACAACAACCCTCTGGCAGAATCATATACACGTACACTTCTAAAGCTAGTTTAGAACGACGCTATACTCATCCTATTTCCGGGTCTCACAGTTTGGAACAGCAGCAATGGCAAGTCTGGGTAAACAAGAACCTCCCTGTCACCGTCCTTGAGGATACCGGAGTACCTCTCGGGTGCCTGAGGTTACCCACCATATCTGCGGAGTTGCTAATGGAATGTCAATCCTGATTGAATCTTTAGGTCATATTAAATTTTTCATAATCGTTTGTGGTTCTGGAATCACTTCCAGTTTTACCATACTCCCACTATTGTTTTTCTGAAAAAATCCATTTTACTAAAACCGTGGTGAGTCAAGAACATAAATATTGATCTCCCTGATGGTAGAAAGTTAACCCTCGTCAAAGTCCGGGATAACCTACAAATAGCCATTACTGAAACGTGCCTTGAGTTTATCCGGATTCTGGTTTTAAGCATCAGCCGGATGACTCCCTATACCTTAACATCGTTAAGATATAAATTGATTCTATATATATCTAATATAGAAACAAAGACACTAATTTAATTGGAATCAGATTCAAATCATGCAGCTGTCTCCAGTGCATATCAACTAAATGGAGAGAGGCTGATCAGCATTACTCAACTTAGGATTGCGTCCAATTATGAATAAGCTGAAAGAGAAATAAGTTTCTCAAAATCATTACTATCAATTGAATACCTCATACAAGTATCTACATCTTCGATCACCTTGAAGAATCCCGATACTTGCGACACCTGGTTCTCTACTTTATTCTTGTACCTATAACTTCTCAAACTTGGACCTTGTATTTCTAAGAAACACTTGTCCAGAACTTGAGAAGTCACAAGTAAATAGAATATAGTACGAGGACCAACCGCTTTATCGTAATAGACACTGGACAATATACAATACTTTGTATAAGCCCGCTGAGTTGAATAACTCAAAACCTGTGCGTCGTAGGTTGAAAACTGTACCCAGGTGATTTCCTCAAATATCACCAATTACAACGAATTCCGATATAATGAGGATGATCGCCTAATTCCCAATAATTTACTCCCACTCATCATCTGTAAAACCATACAGATGTGAGAATCATACCTGGTAAATACATACCCTGGAGCAAGTGTCTAATTGGGAAATCGGTTTTCTATTAACAATGCACGGTGAAACTAAAATATGAAAATGTTTCGAAGGGGTATCCGGGTATTCCTAGTAATGCCTCTTCCATTATCCAGATTCATGACTGTAACCGTATATTTCGTTGCCATCTCTCCAAATCCCTTTATTTGTCTTTAGTCATTACCTTCTGTACACCATTTTAGGCTAAATGGTTTTCTTCCTTCCCTACCGTTTGGCACCAGCCTATGGTTTGGAAGAAGACTATCCAATAAGCGTAATAGGTGTACTCTCCTAATCCTAGGAGTACTCTCAACCTGAGAGAAAGTGATGATAAAAGACAACTGAATAATCCTATTCTATTTCTCCTGAACCAGAATCCATCCTCGAAAAAGTTCCTTCGAGTTCGTTTATAACCATATGATGGATTTATCCAATGGAATTGGATGTTCTTAGTGATACAGGGTGTTCAGGAGAAATACAAAGGTGAAGTAGGAAGGGCGATGAAATACGTGGTTTGGTCGTGAATCATAGCAGTCGCATTTTACTTTGCCCTCTTTCTAATCCCTTTATTTTTCTTTACTTATTATCTTCTGTACACCACACTTAGGCTAATTGGTTTTCTTCATTCCCTACCTTTCGGCACCTGCCTATGGTTTGGAAGAAGACTATCCAATAAGCGTAATAGGTGTACTGTCTCCTAATCCTAGGAGCCCTCACATCCTGAGAGAAGGCAAAAAGAAAAGACAACTGAATAATCCCATTTGATCAGTCGAAAATACTGCATCTTTAAACCGGCATTTTCCCTATCATTTGCACTCATCTAGAAGTGTTCGGTATTCATATAGCACATATTAGCAAAACAGTAGTAAAATATCAGATTGCATGTGTTAAACTTTAAAACCAGCACTTTAAAGGAAATTGACTGTATTTCATAGCATAGCATCATTCCTATATATCGCAACTTGTGTTTCGAAGTCTGTGCAGGAAATTACAGAAGATCGGTCAAATTTACAAAACGAAGACTGTTAAAAAGATGCCAACTCAAGGATTTGGAATATGGCAATGATCTAAATAGTATTCAGAGATTCAACATATCATAAAGTACATATGAAGTCAGAAGAAGTCATCAACTGACGTTTGAAGCCCTAAGGCAGCCAAGTGGCCGCGAAACCGCGGCCGGAGCCGCCTTGCGCTGCGGTTCCGCGGCGGCTTGGCCATGTCATCACCTCTGTTTCAGCCCATAACTCCTACCTCAGTGTGTGCACTTCAGAAAGCTACTTCAATCTCCAGATTGCTCCAGAATATTCTGCCAGATCAGCAAGCCCTAGGGTTTCTAACTAAACACCCCAAGCTTCCACAACAAGCTTCACCTAAACTACATTAGAGCCTAGAACCTTCTCCCTAACCTCCTAGCTTAAGCTAGAAGCTAAACCCTAACTAACTACTTCTAGAAGCCTCTCTAGCTAACTAACTTTTGGAGGGAAATTCAAAATTCAAATCCTAGACCTAGGGTTTGGGAAACCTATAAAAAGACCCTAGGCCTCTCTTGAAATGGCTAATCTTTGGTTGTTCAATCTTCTTCTTCTTCTCTCTTCATCTTCCACCCACAAGTTGAGTGACACAACTTGTACCGTAAACCCTAATTCAAATTCCAAAGCCAAATTCAAGATCCCGAGTACCATTTAAGTAAGAAGCCTTCAACCTTTTAGGAGCGGAGCCGATCTTCAATCGAGCAAGTGATCCAAGCCGATCCGCGACTCAAGGAGACGAGCGAAGCCAAATCGACGATCGAGTTCTTCCTCTTGTAGTTCTTGAGCGAATTGTAACGAAATTGTTGATAAATAAAAGGTGAAATTCTTTAATCTTGCTTTCTTTAAATTCTTGCATCATGATTCGATCTCAATTTGTGATTGTGGTTCTTGTTGTGATGTTAGAGTAAAACTCCGCTCGTAAAGGAGTCGAGACGATCAATAGAATGATGATGTAACAAATCTTAAAACGATTCTTAAGTCCTACGAGTTTTGTAAACCCTAGCAAATTGAAGAATCGACGACCTAGTTTCGTTGCGATGCTTTCTTGATTGTGATCGCTCGAAATTAGGGATCCACGATCGATTCTTGAATTTACTAGAGGCTAGAATGTGAATGATATCGACGAAGGAACAAGGGATAGATGATGAAACCCTAGTTTCACAAGAAATCCCTAATTCTCGTTGATCATCATCGATCTAGTATCAATTCATCGATGGATAAGAATACGTAATCAATAGATTTCATCACATCTATAGATCCGATCGATTCCTATGAGCCTCACTTCGATTCTTGATTGTTGGTTTGGAAATTATCAATTCATAAATTCTCAATTCTTGATTTTGTTGTTTCTTGTTATTAGATCTAGATTTTTCTAATTCTTGAACTTCATTTTACAAATCATGAATTGTTGTTTCTTTTCTTTAAATTTTCGACTCATCTAATTCGAAACACGAACGATTACACTTTTCCTGTGGACGATCCGCACTTACTAACGTGCTACAATCGACACCGTTATTGATTGCGGTCAAATAATTTTTGGTTGTGATTTCTATTCATTTTCTAAACATACACAATCCGAAATCGTATTTCAATCAAATGGCGCCGTTTCCGGGGATAGTGCGCTAATTGTTCGTATTTTGAAATTTGAGTTGAAAAGTTTATTCCATCTATATTCTTAGATCAAAATTCGCGCAAACACTAATACGTGTTGTTGTGATTTGATTGCGAGGAAATCTGGAATTTTTGGAGCTTGAGAAATTTTTTTCAGAGAAGTCCAGAGAGCTCTTGAGATGAACAGGAGCTTGTGCACAAATTTCTGTGCAGTGATCCCCTGAAGGAACCGCGATTCCGCGGCATAAGAGGGAATCTGCGGCTGATCCGCCGCAGCCTGACGTCATTTCTGCATCAAAATTCTCAGGTGACTTCTACACTTTCTTATCTTCTTCTCTGTCTGCTCCAATTAACAATTTTGTGCAGGTTTCTTTACAAATAAATCGCAGCGCCGCAAAAGCAAAATAATTTGTGCGTGTTTTTGATTTTTGGTTGTTTGCATATTAATACGGAAATTAAGGGGCATGGCCAAATCCAGATTAGGTGGGGAGTTGTTCATACCAGAATATTGCATTTTATACCGCCTATTCTTACGCTCGTGTGTTTATAGGTAGGTGCTTTTAATCCGTGTTTGTTACATATTTACAGATTACATGTTTCCAGTCCAAATATTGCAAATCAAGACAAAATCTCCACAGTTACGTCAAAATACAGAACATCTATCACAGCAGATAAAAGCCGGGTTCCGGTCATCCATATCCGTCCAGTGCCGAATACCAGTTCCAGAGACAAGACATATGACAGTGGTCATTCATGTCTGGGACAAGCACAGAGCACGAGGGGGGCTGCACAAGAATCAATGGGTGCGCGGAGCTCGAGGGAGATAAAGTCAAAAAGTAAAGAAAAGAAAGCAATCTCGGACTAAGAAATCTGAAGATATTCTGGAAGACATTGTGCAGTTTAAAGATTTCAAACACAAGGACAAATGAAACCAGGGAAACACCCAAAACCCGACCACCCAAATCCACTATACGGCCGCGGATCAGCGGCCAATAGGGGGTCTAGGCCGCGGAACCGCGGCCATATAGTCTCCTCGATGTGTCGTTTTTCAGGGGCAGTTTGGGGACTTCATATTGAGGCAGATTGTTGCCCTAGGTTTCTAGTTCCCTGCCTATAAATACCCCAGAACTTGCCAAGCCAAAGGGTGTTAATTCTTTGTTCCTCTTTTTGCCACTTTAGTGTAATCCTTCTTCTTCTTCTTCTTCTTCTTCTTCTTCTTCATTTTTCCTCCATGGAAATGTAGTGAGAGCATTGAGTGGATGTGAATGAAGATGAGGGTTTTTGTATCATTCTTATTTGTTTAGCTTCCCCTTGAGATTTTTGCTTCCTCTTGATCTTTCAACCTCTTCATTGAGCTTGAAAGGTTAAGGGTTAGTTATTGATCTCAAGGGTTGTATTTTCTTATGGAATTAGTGCTTCATTTCACATGCGTTCTTTACCCTTCTCTTGATCTTGCAACCTCTTAATTGAGCTTGCAAGTTTAAGGGTTGGCTATTGATCCCATGCTTGTCTTGAGTTCTAGTTTCTAGTTTTCTTTCTCGCTTTTTATTACTTGCTTTTTATTACCATGCCTTACTTACTTGCAATTTAATTCATGCACTTATTTACTTGTAATCTTTTCTTTTCTTGTTCTTTTCTTTTGCTTTTCTTGGTTCTTTTTGTGAATGGTTGTAATTATTGTTGTTGTTAAGAATAAATACGGTATTGTAAGTTAAGATTTTCTTTGCTCTTTTCCTTTTCCCGTTATTTTCCATTGAACTCCGCCCAAACGATACGCAAGCGCTCCGTTAGGCACCCTACCCTAACAAGGTAACGGTGATTCCTAACCGCGACCGGTTGCGTTCGGTTTGGCCGGAGGCGAAAGCAAGAGACAAGAACAGATGGACAAGGGTAAATAAGCCGGATTCCACGAATACCGCGCTTAAATCCCCTAATCCACGTTGTTGCCGATTGCTCTAGCTTCAATTGGTCAAGACTCGGCTCAAAGGTTTTGAGTACGGATTTCTTTAGCTTACATTATCGTATCTTTTCTTAACAACTTTATACTTGCAAATAATACACATAGGTTAGATTTAACAAACATATACCCATTCTTTATTGACTCATCTAAAACAAGAAAGGACATACAACCATTTCCCTGTGGATCGACCCGTGCTCAACCGGCTAGCTGCATAGCGACACCGTCCTGATCGCGGTTATACTTTAGAACTTTGAACATCCGACACGCCAAAAGCGTGCGATCAAATGGCGCCGTTGCCGGGAAAACGGTAGCGTATTTTCTTTCTTGTTATTCGGGTTAATATTCTTTTTGTATATATTTATAAAAAAAAAATAAAAAAATAAAAAAAAATAATATCCTTTTTTTTTTTTTTGATCATTTTTGTGGGCAAGAGTGCAGATTTTTGCGGATTTGCAAACTGCGATTGTGGGGAGCAAAGTGTACGTTCAAGGCTAAGGTGTTTGCAAAATACAGTGCCAAAGATCCGGGTAGTTTGACCCGCGCAAGCGAACTTTTCAAGCTTACCGGATTTGATTCAACGGGGGTTTCCTAACCCAAAAACTTAACGGTACGTACTTTACTAACACCTTCTTCTCAAATCCGACGCATCCAATATACTATTCTTTGCAGGATTCTTTGCAAGTTCGCTAGCAAACGCTAAAAATTGACTAACCCGTATTTGTTGCAGTGCCGTGCTTAAAATAAAAAAAAACGATTGTTTGATTCTTTATAGAATTTTTATTGAATTGCGCATTGCATACATTAATACGGACTTAAGGGCAAGCGAACCCCACAACATACGGTAAAGGATTTCATCACCTTTTCCGTGGCCCACAAATCACGAACTTGAGCATAACATTTACCCGCACAAAATTTAAAAGAAACTAGACTTTAAGCCTTAAGGACTTCGCGCTCACTAGGAGAAGTCAACTGTGTTTAGAACCTCGCTTAACGGTATATTGTTTACGGGGTGTCTAGAAAAGTGTTAACGGCGAAACCGCCAAAAGAGAAAGGGTTATTTAATTAAGAAACTTCGCGAAAGCGTTGGAAAACCTCCCCTTATCTCTGCACTTACCTGGGCTCGTGATCAGTGTATCTTGAGCCCGTTTCTCGACACAGTTTTACTTCGACAATCAAGTTCTGGAGCAGGTCTAGTTGACCTAGGTGAACCCTAGAACGATTAGGTGTGTGGTATTTTTGTGTCGTGATTGTTTTTGTCCATATTCCTTTTTGTGTGTATATTTCATTCTTTTGTTAATATCTAAAAAAAAAATTTTAAAAAAAAATCACATTTCCCTCCCTCCTTTTCTCTGCCTTTCTTTCTTTCTCTCTTCATATCATGGGTACCCCACCTCGCAAAACTCTTGCCGAACTTTGGTACCCACAACCAGACATTACTTCTTACGGTTCTTGCTTTGGCCGAATGTCGAACGATCCCTCCATGCCCAAAATCTCTTTGAAAGATCGGATAGCAGCGTCTAGGACAAACACTTGCACTCCTCATTCCACTTTGTATCAACCTTTTCAACCGCCCACACCCGCTTATGTTGATACCCCTTTTGCAAGTCGTCCTTTGTCCATCGCTGAACATATTGAACAATCCTGTAGCCGATCTTTCACTCATTTCACCACTACAGACTCTTGGGATCAACAATTCCATTCACCTTCTTATCCAAATGTTGATCCTGTTCCTATCCAGCCATTCAATTCCTACCAGTCCTACCCGACTTTTGCACCTTCCCTAGACATTGCTTCTGAACCGCCATTTGGGAGTTTTCAGTATCCAAACAACTTTGAATCTTTTACTGAAACCCCTTCCCAACCCATGTCTAGTCTGGAACAGTCTTTGGAAGACTTTAGGGTAGCGTCGTACCAACAGATGATGGATTCGAATGCGTCCATGGCCGCCCTCATACAACCTAGTGACCCGGTAGCTAGTTTTCACCTAGCTCCAAATTTTTCAATGTATGATGAGGCGGCAGGACAGGCTGTGAATTTGAGTGGAGAGAGTGAGATGTATACCCTTCCAAATCAGACCTACCCGTTTCAATTTGAATCCCATAACTCCAGTTTTGAATGTCTATCTAGTGTTCCAAACGATTCATTGATTAAAGATAGAACAGATATTGAGTTGTGTGACTTTGTAGTGTTTGATTTGCCCGATTGTGAAGGGTCCCTTTCGAGTGAAACCATACCCAATCCTTTTGACCTCTACACCTCCATCTTAGAACCTGAATTGATTGAAATCCATGCTTTTGATAAGGTGTCTGAGAAAATTGACTTTCACTTGATTAAGGATATTGACGCCGGGAATATTTTGGATGATGAACATGTAGATTTAGCAGAGTTTTTATCTCCAATTCATCATCCCGAGTCATTAAATATTTTTCCCGAACCCCATATGCGTCTGGATTTTGAAGAGAAATGCATGGATGTGCTGAATTTTGAGGAGAATATTGAGGATAGTAATGAGGATGAAACAGTTCTAGATGATGAGTCGGATTTTCCAATTCATCCTGTCCCTGTCATTGACTGTGTACACCCTCCAGAACCCTTAACCGATACCCTTCCTCAATCACTTCCCCCCATCCTTTCCATCGTTCCGACATTGCAAGAAACCGTATCATTTTCACTTCCTGTGTCTGGTTTACCGAGTTCGGCATACCCATGGTTTCTCACGAATCTTGAGGGATTTGACCCCATTTCTCGACGGGTAAATATATTAGCACAATTGCTTTTCGCACATCGGTCATCACAAATTGTGCTAATCTATTTACTCCAATTGCACCCTCAAGTTCGTATTCCATTACTTTTTCCCTTCCGCCATTCTTCTTCTTCTCATATACCGAGACCGTATCCCGCTTCTATCTCCATACGGTCTCGCGTATTCTCCATTTCTTTTCTCTACGCCTTCTTTGACCAACCACTGCTTTATCACGATAAGATCTTTGAATGGTTGGTGTTAACTTTTGGCCTTTGTAAGGCCTTGTATAGCTTGATACTATTCTCTTTCCTCCCGAATCCTGAACTTCAATGCTTAACAGTGGAAACACTGTTTTACTTAAGTTTGGGGGGGACTCCTTTCTTGTATATATTTTTTGTTTTCCTTTTTTGTTTTATATATAATTTGTTTCTAGGGAGCGCCGACAATTTTGACCCTCTTGGTGTAGCCTGACAGTGAGGGCACTGTCAAGTTTAAGTTTGGGGGTGTGCTCGGTAAGCTTTCTTCCTTCGCATTCATTTGTATATTTTGCATTTGCATACCTTAATTAAAAACCCACAAAAATCGAAAATTTTCCAAAAAAAAAAATATAAAAACTTTGTCGTTAAGTTAGCTAATAGGGTAACTTAGATCTTTATTCCGAAAGTTTAGTTGATATGATAGAAATAACTAAATTCTAGGCTTAGGAATTGAAAACCCTAAAAATAACCCTCATTCTGTCTAACTTTGGTAAGTATACGTCCTTACAGTTTTTTTGAGAAATAGGTAATCTTGAGTTCAGTTCTTGAGTTAAGTCAAGATGAAGGGAAAGTATTGATGCTTTACTGAAGGATAAGTCTGAAAAATAGTTTCTTTTCTCGAGTTCAAATTTAGAAAGTATATACCCTACAAACTGCACTTACACGCACCTTGAAACTTGGGGTAGTAGAGGATACCTTGAAATACTCTTGCCTGAAAGCCTAGAATGAAAGAAAAAACGGTATTTAAAGCTAAACACCAAAAGAGCATGTTGAAAAATATATCCGGTCTTGAAAAAGAAAAAAAAAAAGAAAAATGAAAAGAAAAATAGAATAAAGTCAAGACCTGGAAACTGCTATTTACGCTTTAAGCTCACACATTCAGTAATCGGCCGTTAGTGCCTCAAGAAGCATTAATAGTCGC
This sequence comes from Agapanthus africanus, assembly GCA_030015575.1. Taxonomy (NCBI): domain Eukaryota; kingdom Viridiplantae; phylum Streptophyta; class Magnoliopsida; order Asparagales; family Amaryllidaceae; genus Agapanthus; species Agapanthus africanus. The sequence continues at coordinate 483,249,237 of CM057343.1, read as the reverse complement.
ATGAAAGGTGTGTGAGCAAATCCGTCCATCCTTAATGAAAAGAAGTAGTACTAGGTATTAGGGCAAGGGTATTATAGCTTGAATTGAATTCTTGAGTGTAGGGGTGCAAATACACACACACGTAGGGGCATACAATCGATGTTTGGATAAAAAATAGAAATAAAGAATAAGACTTATGTTTTCTGTAAAGTTGATAAAAATCCTTGATTTAAGACCACACTTTAGAAGGAAAACTCAAGAGATACCAATATCTTTTTAAGCTTTTTTTGGAACGTATATGATCTAAGGTTAAATAGATAGGAGGTGTGAAGCATAAGGGGTGGATATTTCTAACTTAGGATGATAGAGTTTCTAACGTAAATACTAAACTGTAGGAGTAGAATCGATGTTAACTTATGACACTAGCTCGATGGGATTTTGTGGGTAGTATCCGCTGAAAACCCTCAGGAGACAACACCCCTCCTACTAGGGACACCTAGAGGTTTAACGGCTTGTTGCACGTGCTCAGTGCAATCGCGTTCCCTGCGAAAGTGCGGTTAGGAATAATTGGTTTTGCTCGGGATGAGCAAAAGTTAAGTTTGGGGGTATTTGTTCATACCAGAATATTGCATTTTATACCGCCCATTCTTATGCTCGTGTGTTTATAGGTAGGTGCTTTTAATCCGTGTTTGTTACATATTTACAGATTACATGTTTCCAGTCCAAATATTGCAAATCAAGAAAAAATCTCCACAGTTACGTCAAAATACAGAATATCTGTCACAGCAGATAAAAACCGGGTTCCGGTCATCCATATCCGTCCAGTGCCGAGTACCAGTTCCAGAGACAAGACATATGACAGTGGTCATTCGTGTCTGGGACAAGCACAGAGCATGAGAGGGGCTGCACAAGAATCAATGGGTGCGCGGAGCTCGAGGGAGATAAAGTCAAAAAGTAAAGAAAAGAAAGCAATCTTGGACTAAGAAATCTGAAGATATTCTGGAAGACATTGTGCAGTTTAAAGATTTCAAACACAAGGACAAATGAAACCAGGGAAGCACCCAAAACCCGACCACCCAAATCCACTATACGGCCGCGGATCCGCGGCCAATAGGGAGTCTAGGCCGCGGAACTGCGGCCATATAGTCTCCTCGATGTGTCGTTTTTCAGGGGCAGTTTGGGGACTTCATATTGAGGCAGATTGTTGCCCTAGGTTTCTAGTTCCCTGCCTATAAATACCCCAGAACTTGCCAAGCCAAAGGGTGTTAATTCTTTGTTCCTCTTTTTGCCACTTTAGTGTAATCCTTCTTCTTCTTCTTCTTCTTCTTCTTCATTTTTCCTCCATGGAAATGTAGTGAGAGTATTGAGTGGATGTGAATGAAGATGAGGGTTTTTGTATCATTCTTATTTGTTTAGCTTCCCCTTGAGATTTTTGCTTCCTCTTGATCTTTCAACCTCTTCATTGAGCTTGAAAGGTTAAGGGTTAGTTATTGATCTCAAAGGTTGTATTTTCTTATGGAATTAGTGCTTCATTTCACATGCGTTCTTTACCCTTCTCTTGATCTTGCAACCTCTTGATTGAGCTTGCAAGTTTAAGGGTTGGCTATTGATCCCATGCTTGTCTTGAGTTCTAGTTTCTAGTTTTCTTTCTCGCTTTTTATTACTTGCTTTTTATTACCTTGCCTTACTTACTTGCAATTTAATTCATGCACTTATTTACTTGTAATCTTTTCTTTTCTTATTCTTTTCTTTTGCTCTTCTTGGTTCTTTTTGTGAATGGTTGTAATTATTGTTGTTGTTAAGAATAAATACGGTATTGTAAGTTAAGATTTTCTTTGCTCTTTTCCTTTTCCCGTTATTTTCCATTGAACTCCGCCCAAACGATACGCAAGCGCTCCGTTAGGCACCCTATCCTAACAAGGTAACGGTGATTCCTAACCGCGACCGGTTGCGTTCGATTTGGCCGGAGGCGAAAGCAAGAGACAAGAACGGACGGACAAGGGTAAATAAGCCGGATTCCACGAATACCGCGCTTAAATCCCCTAATCCACGTTGTTGCCGATTGCTCTAGCTTCAATTGGTCAAGACTCGGCTCAAAGGTTTTGAGTACGGATTTCTTTAGCTTACATTATCGTATCTTTTCTTAACAACTTTATACTTGCAAATAATACACATAGGTTAGATTGAACAAACATATACTCATTCGTTATTGACTCGTCTAAAACAAGAAAGGACATACAACCATCTCCCTGTGGATCGACCCATGCTCAACCGGCTAGCTGCATAGCGACACCGTCCTGATCGCGGTTATACTTTAGAACTTTGAACATCCGACACGCCAAAAGCGTGCGATCAGGAGTTCATTACCCTTCCTAAGCCCTAAAAATCACAAACTTGCATCCGCATTTACCCTCATTAACTAAAAGAAATCTAGAGATGACTCTAAGGACCGTCGTACTCACTTAGGACAAGAGAAGGCCGTAGGTGATTCATTGCTTATCCGCGTTTCTTTTGTGTTGTCTAAGGCAAGTGTGTCGAAGGCTAGTGGTTACTTAATTAGGCCCACTACTTATGTAGTGGAGAACCTCCCACTTACCTGGCCACAGGAGAGACAAAAAGGCAGTGGAGGATTTATCCTGCGACTTGTCTTTTGGCAATTAGGAGCGGTCTAGAGCTTTGACCTAGGTGACCATTAGATTTTAGGGTTTTGCTTGTTGCATTTGTTGTGATCGCATCATTTTTTCAAAAATCCGTATATTTTCAAAACAAACACCGCATTCATTCATTCCTCTAATTATAAGTCACGCTGCCACTTGTACTAACCCTTTTTAGTACAAGATAGGCTGGGCACGGGATTCTAGTGCCCGTTTAGTCCGCGTTTCCCCGATCGACTCCGAAGTCGGTATTTCTACATTTACCTCTCCTTTACCCACCACCACACCCACATCGATGGATCCGTCTCCATCGAACTTCTTTACCACTACTCTGCCGCCGTCCGTTGGTGCGCAGAATCCACCTTGCATCTCTCTCCAAGAGAGATGCTATCCTACACGAGGTCCCCTTTCTACCTGTCTTTCCATTCCACCAGCCAACGGGGACAATTTTCAGATTAAACCCCAATACATCAACCTTCTACCAAAATTTCACGGTCTCGAGACTGAAGACGCGTACGTGTTTATCACGAAATTTGAAAATGTATGTGCAATGATGGGTACTTCACAGCTTTCTGTGGATGCTATGCGTCTACGTCTTCTTCCATTTACTTTGTGCGATATAGCCGAGAAGTGGCTGTATAACACTACCGCACATTCCATTACGAATTGGGAAGAATTCGTCAAAGCATTCCTTAAGAAATTCTACCCACAACATAAAACAGCTCGAGTCCGTAGCGAAATAAATCAATTCACCCAGCTTCCAAATGAACCATTTTCAAAATGTCTTGAACGCTTCAAGGATCTGTTAGTCCAATGTCCACATCACGGAATCCCTAGATGGGAACTGTGCAGAATCATATATGAGGGCATTAATCCTAACACAAGACAGACCCTTGAATCCATGTGTCAAGGCAACTTCATGACCAAAGATGATGGGGAAGCCTGGAAATTTCTAGAAGATTTCGCTGAAAAATCGTTACAGTGGGAGGGTGTGAGTCAATCGTCTAGGGATGGCAATGATGTTTCCATAGGAGTTAGAGCTAAAATTTCAGCTTTACACAAGAAATTCGACAATATGGAAAACAAATTTTTAGTCGCCGCCCTAAGTCAAATGTCACTCTCCAAAACTGTATGTGGATGTTGTTCTGATCCATCACATCTCACGGAAGAATGTCCACTAAATTCTCCGTTACAAGGTCACGAGCATACCAATGCCGCATTCCAAAGACCTAGAAACGATCCATATTCTTCCACATATAATCAGGGTTGGAGGAATCACCCTAATTTTTCTTGGAACCAATCACAATCTCAAAACACGGTTCCAACCCAAAACAATTTTCAAAGGGTCCCTCCACCACAACAGCAACCACCACTTCAATTGAGTCAGCACCCCTACCAATCACAAAACTTCCAAAATCCGGCCAACACTTTTGCACCACATGAAAATCCTTTACAATTGACCGGTACAGATAATACCTCTGCACTAGCACAAACCTTGGATACTTTCATGAAACAATCCATCCAAAGGACGGCAAGTTTGCAGTCTTCCGTCTAGAATGTGATGAAGATCATTATCTCTCAAAATGAGAATATCAAATCGATGGAAGCACAAATTGCAAAACTAAAAGCCGAAATAAGTGCGAGAGAAAAAGGGAAAATTCCAGCTCAACCTTTACCCAATCCTGGCTATTCACATCATGTGGATGCAATCACGTTGAGATCTGGAAGAGTGCTTGACAATCATGTTGGGGAAGAGTTTGATGATACTGATAAATCAATCAATAACACCCCGGCTGAGACCTTTCCTTCCACTTCTACTTCTAATTCTGACCCCAGTTCTTCTACCCCACCACCTTCTTGCGAGCCTATTCTTCGTTTCTCACAAGGCTTGCCACCTCATCCCAGCTCTTTTAGTCCACCGAAAACGATCCCCACTCCTATTCTTAGATCGTTTCCACCCACACGATCTTCTCCAATGTTGGACCCTGATCTTATTGCTCAAGCTCCTTACCCAAATCGGTTAAGGGGAAACACACTGAGTCCATAAATGTAGAAGATCACTGAAATGTTTAAACAGGTTAACATCAACATCTCTCTTCTAGATGCTATCCAACAAGTCCCCGCGTATGCGAAAGTTCTTAAAGACTTGTGCACTAGAAAGAGGAAGAAACAAGTGCCCAAGAAGATATTCATAGCAAAGACTGTAGACACGGCTTTCCCCCAGCAATTACCGAGGAAACGTAAGGATCCTGGATATCCTACTATTTCCATTTCTATCGGGGAAAACACATTAACCGTGCTCTACTAGACCTTGGCGCAAGTATTAACCTGCTTCCTTTCTCAGTCTATGAGCAGTTAGGAATCGGAGAGTTGAAACCATCTCCTTGCACTCTTCAGATGGCTGACCGATCAATCACCAAACCTAGGGGTGAACTGGAGGATGTGTTAATAAAAATCGGGGAATTCGTATTCCCAGTGGGTTTTATTGTACTTAATACACAGCCTGTAGCGAACCCACGGAATCAAATTCCGGTGATTTTAGGTCGCCCCTTTTTGGCCACTTCCAACGCTATAATCAACTGTCGTAATAGTTCTGTGACCCTATCCTTCGGGAATAGGTTAATTGAGCTGAACATTTACAAGTTGGGAAGTGTACCCTCCGAACCTACTGCTCAGGTCTATTCTGTCGGCTTAATGGATGTCGACAGCAACGAATTTGATGATCCTCTTGATACTGATCTTGACTCTTTTCATATGTTGTTGTTTGACCCAACTATGTATCATACACATACGGACTCTTCCACTGAGTTGTCCGGGTCAACAACTAACACTGATTATAAACTTCTTTTAGAGTCTGAAGATCACCCCGTACTTTGTGATGACATTATTCTCCGGGGTATTGATGGAACTTTTGAGGAAATCATCGCTGAACTCGCATTTTTGAATGACACGGGTTTTGAGATGAATCATCTCCCAATCAATGAAATTGAACCTTCACCCCTTCTTCTGAATTGTAAAAAGAATGCGAGCAATCCATTATATTCACTGCATCGTCTCTCCAAAATTAGACGCACACACATTCTATTCCACCCCTTACCTTTTCCCCACTTCTTCTTCCACCAACCAGAGCACTGCATTGATAAAATTTTCGAATGGATGGTGTTTTTGCAAATCTTGGCATCGACCAATGATTCTTGACCCCCTCATGTGATTTTCAAAAGATTAACATTGCATAACTCAAGTTTTGGGGGGGGGGTATAATCGGGCTCTTGAAAAGAAATTTTTTACAAAATGATGAGCCAAAAATAAGTTTAGGGGAGGATCTTCATTTAAATATTTTGCCCCCACTAATAAATTCCTCCCAGGCTTACAGGTTTTTGTAGATTTAGCAGATGGCAACAGTGAGGACACTGTTGAAAACAAGTTTGGGGGAGGTTTGTGCTTATTTTCGCATCATTTGCATCATACTTTGCATAAGCACAAAACATTTTTTTAAAAAACTATAAAAATTTTCCAAAAAAAAAATTGTACATAAATAAGATAATGAAAAATTAGATAGTGAAAAATTACATCCAAAAGATTGGAAAAATTTAAGAAAACCAAGAAAATTAGAAGTTTTCTTATACGAACTAGTAATAAGTAGTTATGAGCCGTTGTCCCAAGGGTTAGTAAGATAAAGGAAGTCACTAATCTGAGGATAAAAATAAATCTGAAAAATAGTTCTTATTCTGGAAGCCAAACATTTTGAACGTTGATACCCTGCTATTCGCACTTACACACGTCTTGAAACTCGGGATAGTAGAGGATACCTTGAAATGCTCTTGTCTAAAAGCCGATGTATGAAAGAAATAAAAAAAATGAATAAAATATAAAATGGTGGAAAAAAAATGGACACTGGTTTTGTTATCGCCAAGGCAGCAATAAAAAAATATAGCGAGGGTGCCTCTTCACCTAGTGCGCTAAGGCCAACTGGTCTGCGAGTCACTGCTAAACCTTAGGTGGTGCAAGACGAGGAAAAACACCAAATAAGCAAGCACATGAGTAATCGGTCGGTTAGTATCTCAAGAAGTATTAACGGTCGCATGAAAGTGTGTGAGCAAATTCATCCAAATATTCATTAATTAAAAAGTACTGAGGCTGATAGGCAAGAGTATGATAGCTTGAATTGAATTCTCCGGGTGTAGGGATGTCTTTACATACACGCAGGGTTATATGATCGATGTTTGGAAGAAAGATAGGAATGAAGAATAAGACGATGTTTTATTGAGGGAGGACGTGATTTCTAACATCTTTTCATGACTATTAAGATAGGGCTCATGACAACCGAAAAGGTAGCTTAGTTGGAAACCCTAATTTTCAAGGCTTTTCTTTTACAATTCTTTTCTTTAAATGTAATATTCACGATCTTCCTTTTATTATTGGATTTTGTGGGTGCAATCCGCTGAAAACCCTCAGGAGACAACACTCCTCCTACTAGGGACACTTAGAGGTTTAAAGGCTTGTTGCACGTGCTCAGTGCAATCGTGTTGCCTACGAAAGTGTGCTAGTTAGTATTTCTCTTTCTTTATTTTCTCCTTTCATTTTAATAACGTTCGCTCGAGACGATCGAAAATAAGTTTGGGGGAATTTGATAAGTCGAAAATACTGCATCTTTAAACCGGCATTTTCCCTATCATTTGCACTCATCTAGAAGTGTTCGGTATTCATATAGCACATATTAGCAAAACAGTCGTAAAATATCAGATTGCATGTGTTAAACTTTAAAACCAGCACTTTAAGGGAAATTGACTGTATTTCATAGCATGACATCATTCCTATATATCGCAACTTGTGTTTCGAAGTCTGTGCAGGAAATTACAGAAGATCGGTCAAATTTACAAAACGAAGACTGTTAAAAAGACGCCAACTCAAGGATTTGGAATCTGGCAATGATCTAAAAGGTATTCAGAGATTCAACATATCATAAAGTACATATGAAGTCAGAAGAAGTCATCAACTGAAGTTTGAAGCCCTAAGGCAGCCAAGTGGCCGCGGAACCGCGGCCGGAGCCGCCTTGCGCCGCGGTTCCGCGGCGGCTTGGCCACGTCATCACCTCTGTTTCAGCCCATAACTCCTACCTCAGTGTATGCACTTCATAAAGCTACTTCAATCTCCAGATTACTCCAGAACATTCTGCCAGATCAGCAAGCCCTAGGGTTTCTAACTAAACACCCCAAGCTTCCACAACAAGCTTCACCTAAACTACATTAGAGCCTAGAACCTTCTCCCTAACCTCCTAGCTTAAGCTAGAAGCTAACCCTAACTAACTACTTCTAGAAGCCTCTCTAGCTAACTAACTTTTGGAGGGAAATTCAAAATTCAAATCCTAGACCTAGGGTTTGGGAAACCTATAAAAAGACCCTAGGCCTCTCTTGAAATGGCTAATCTTTGGTTGTTCAATCTTCTTCTTCTTCTCTCTTCATCTTCCACCCACAAGTTGATTGACACAACTTCTGCCGTAAACCCTAATTCAAATTCCAAAGCCAAATTCAAGATCCCGAGTACCATTCAAGCAAGAAGCCTTCAACCTTTTATGAGCGGAGCCGATCTTCAATCGAGCAAGTGTTCCAAGCCGATCCGCGACTCAAGGAGACGAGCGAAGCCAAATCGAAGATCGAGTTCTTCCTCTTGTAGTTCTTGAGCGAATTGTAACGAAATTGTTGATAAATAAAAGGTGAAATTCTTTAATCTTGCTTTCTTTAAATTCTTGCATCATGATTCGATCTCAATTTGTGATTGTGGTTCTTGTTGTGATGTTTGAGTAAAACTCCGCTCGTAAAGGAGTCGAGATGATCAATAGAATGATGATGTAACAAATCTTAAAACGATTCTTAAGTCCTACGAGTTTTATAAACCCTAACAAATTGAAGAATCGACGACCTAGTTTCGTTGCGATGCTTTCTTGATTGTGATCGCTCGAAATTAGGGATCCACGATCCATTCTTGAATTTACTAGAGGCTAGAATGTGAATGATATCAACGAAGGAACAAGGGATAGATGATGAAACCCTAGTTTCACAAGAAATCCCTAATTCTCGTTGATCATCATCGATTTAGTATCAATTCATCGATAGATAAGAATACGTAATCAATAGATTTCATCACATCTATAGATCCGATCGATTCCTACGAGCCTCACTTCGATTCTTGATTGTTGGTTTGGAAATCATCAATTCACAAATTCTCAATTCTTGATTTTGTTGTTTCTTGTTATTAGATCTAGATTTTTCTAATTCTTGAACTTCATTTTACAAATCATGAATTGTTCTTTCTTTTCTTTTCTTTAAATTTTCGACTCATCTAATTCGAAACACGAACGATTACACTTTCCCTGTGGACGATCCGCACTTACTAACGCGCTACAATCGACACCGTTATTAATTGCGGTCAAATAATTTTTGGTTGTGATTTCTATTCATTTTCTAAACATACACAATCCGAAATCGTATCAATCACCATTCAATCTCTCCAGAACCAGAATCCATCCTCGAAGAAATTCCTTCGAGTTTGTATATAACCATACGATGGTTTTATCCAATAGAATTGGATGTTCGTAGTGATACGTGGTGTTCTAGAGAAAAGAAAAGGGTAAAAGTAGGAGTGGTAATGAGGTATGCAACTCAGACAATCCAATAGCTAGTGTTTAAAGAAGGTTCGGTTAACTTGGTTACAGTGTTATATTCTAGGGTCGGGCCATGGTCTCAGTCAAAGGGAGAGAGAGAAAAGAAACACTCTGCGTGCACTCTAACCTGAATGTCTCCCACTGTATCCTCAAATTCTCCTCCAAATCTGAAAGAAGAATTAGTCGGAATCACCCGAGGAGTAAACTAACTCATCGGTGAGAATCGGGATCCAACTATCATCGCATGATAACTTGATGGAAGCCACTCAAGTTACCACACTCCAGAAGGTATGCGCAAGCCTGGCAAGTTTCCTGTATGTTTGAAACTCCCGATGTGATTTTTACCCCTAACGACCTATAACCTTGACGCTTGCCAACAAGTTATAGGCCACTAGTCAAGTTCAACCCGTCATTGTCCTGGATTAACTCGAACCTACCCAAACAAACTCTTGACGCTTTCCAACAAAGCTGTACGACTGTCCCGATTAATCGCATATGCATGCTACAAATAAGTATTATTCAGCTACCGTACACTGTGCCTTGACGCTTGCCAACAAACACAGCATGGATACTAAATAGTGCTTATAAGAAATGACGGATGGCTACGGCTGGTTTTTGGCGAAAACCCTTAACGTAATGAACTTGATCTCGTTGAAGGAATCCAAGTGGTTTTTAAAAATCTATAGTAGCGAAAACTTTTGCTAAAGAGGTCACTCCCTGTGAAGGGATCTCGGCTCTTTCCCCGTCGAATGAGGTACAGGATATTCCAAACTGAATACCACGATGCAAAACAAAAAGTAATCGACTATAGTGAAATTATTACGTTGACGCAAATTTCTGCCCAAGGGGTCACTCCCGATGAAGGGATCTCGGCCCTTGCCTCGTCGAATGAGGTGCTAGATATTCATAACCGAATACCACTGTGCAAAACAAAAGCGTACGTCTGTAATGTCAGTTTTAAAAAATTTGGTTCCAACAACATCATATATAGGTTTGTTTTCCTTGCATTGATAAGAATCAATGCAGTCCCATCAATTAAACACACCAGAAAAGAACGAAAATATGATGTACGTATATGCCATCCGCATTCGCCACTGGGTCCCGTCACCACCCGTTAGGTTACTTAACTAACGACAGAGCGGGGACTGGACTAGCGCGGGTGTAAAACATATACAACATCTACTAGTATATATATCAATATATAATAATCGCTCCAGACGTGATAAATGCAACATCACAGAAAAGTAATAAGCATCACAGAACAATACAGATAACCTGAGATCCCTGGGTTTCATTGAGCCACAACTGAAACCCGATGTTCCAATGGTCGTGTGGATAGCCTGTGCAATGAAAATCTATACCCCAACGAGTGCGGCAAGCTACCCGCCAAAACCTGAAGCGAGGCAGCCCGCTTCAGCAAAGTGAATGGACCACCCAGCATTTCACGGAATCCGGTAACTTGAGCACCCCTCCTTGGGTCAACCTATACCCCCTACGAGTGCGGCGAATATCCCGCCAATTCTAGAGTAAGGTCCCCTCCGTCTCAACGCCATAAGATACGGATCTGTTGCCCTCTAGAACCCGGCTATTCGTGCACTCCACCGCTGGGTAATCCTAGTATAGAAAAGAAAATAATATACAAGGGTGACATCGACCTCAACCCGGTCGTGCCCCAAAAGAATAATATACAAACAGGAAGTGACGGCAGTCCACAATGTCGGACGCTCGCCCCGCAATATCAAATGTACAAATAAATCCAAACTGCACTACCATTACACGCAAGCTATCCACCACGACAAATCCGCAATATCACAGCACAACACAAAACATCAACGTGAATATCACGTTCGCAAACCCGTCTAAAAGAGCTATAGCGATTAGACAAGATTTACCGATCAAATAACATTCACGGTCGCAGATAGAAATGTAAGTACTGTAAACATTAAACAATGTTAGAAAATATCGACTTCGAAACCCCGAATAGCCCCAAACAACTAGATAAAACCATATCCAAACTGGGCTAAAACAAACAATACCATTGAACTAATATTATTGGGATGATGAAAATGTGAAGCATAGAATTTTGCTTAGAGAAAAATGAGCTTTCTGGGCTCGGCCGATTTTTTTTCATCACTGGGGATTTTTGGTGCTCTGTGGTGTTAAAGAAGTGGTAGGTATGTGTGTTTATCAATTAATAGATAGCCACTAAAAATTATCACAGCACAAAATCAAGACTTGCACACATGCATGCAACACATAAGGCCCACAAAATCCCCAGCCCCAAAAAAAAAAAATTTGGTCACGAATTTGTTCACTGCCAAAAGAAATTTCCAGCACAAAGAAATCAAAGCTCAAGCCCAAAATTCCCACACTCACAAACAGCAGCCTCAAAAATTTCCTCATCACCAAAAAATATCATCGGTATTGTTTCGGTTTCGATATTTTAACATTGTCTAAATAACTAGTATACGGTTAATCGGTTGGCTCTGATACCATGTTGGGGTACGACAGCGCCCCGGCCGTCAATCCGACGCCAAATGCGGAACAAAAACTTTATACAATACTGGCGCTACCGCAACCAAATACCCGGATCGTTCCATTAACCGTTAACTAGAAAAACTGTAAAAGGAGTTACTGAGGTTATACCGATCGATTCGTGTCCTTCGGTCTTCAATCCGCTCCCCTAGCTTTTTGCGGCTGTCCCGGTGAAATCCGCTCTCCGCTCTCGCTCGTTGAGGAGGCACCATGTCGAAGACTTTTTATACGGGCTCCCGCTTCAAATTGAAGCAACTCGGACATGAAGTTTGCTAGCCGACATGTCCAAGATGAAGTAGAGAGAGTGTAGAATATTTTATCTCAAGTCACCCAACGAATCGGGTGAAGTTAAATGAAGTTGCCTTGTGAAGAGATGAAGTTAGTGAGCTAAAGGAATTTGCAATGGAAAAATTCACTTGCATCAAGTGGGCTCGGCCACTACAAAATGAGCAATCATCTGCTCGGCCATGAACAAAGGAGAAAGGTTCTCTGTGAATTTACAGTGAGTGGTGAGGGTATTCAAAAATTGGTGAGTGTAGGATTAAAACAACTGACGTTCAACCAATGATGAGTCACCAAAAAACATGCCTCATCAAAAACAAACCCATGCTGCCCATGCCGTCTCAAAAAAAACCAAATCAACACACCAAAAAACATGCCTCATCAAAAACAAACCCATGCTGCCCATGCCACCTCACAAAAAACCAAATCAACACAAAAGAAATAAAAAGCCACCTCACCCAAAGACAAAAGCTCAAGCCCAAAAGAAGCCCACTCCAAAAGGAATTCGGCCATGACTTAAAAAGGTAAGAAAATGGCCAAAAAAGAATGCACAAAAATGAACCAATAATTAAACATTAAATTTAATATTTAATCGAGGGGATAAAAACTGGCAACTTTAAAAACAATCCCCTAACGAATTACAGGATTACCCCATAACTGTATATACATACCCGTATTTGTATTCCGACCGAATACGAATGCAATGAGACAAAATTTTTCCTACAATATAATACTAGGATCCGGTTTAAACCAAAGCCCACTAGTATTATCCGTCCGATCATGATCCGTGCATGAGTGCATGTATATGATCGAACCCTGCCATAAAACCATACGGACTCTACAACGTTTCGCCCGAACTTGGGAAACTGTCTGTGGGGGACTCTAATGACTCATCAATACACTGGCTGTAGATTTAACCACTAGCACGTCAGTGGGACTAGCTGTACGTAACGGTTGCCGAGGTATTGAGCGAAAGGGAAACTGATGAGCGAACTCATCCAGGAACCCTACTGAGCCTGACAGTGAAAATATCCGTACAGTCCGGTCTATTCGTCTATGAGTATCGCATATCGAGTCTAAGGGGGCGGATAAAGTCAGACCCCTACTAACACGATAATTCGTGTCGGTATGAAACCCATCACCACCTGAGAAACTACTGATCCTAGATCAGTAATTCTCAACTAGCTTGGCCAAGGTTTTCTGCTGATGGCCATCCGTGCACTACGCGGCATCAACCCCCAATACCGGGAGAGACGAATCCCCGACGATCCGCTCACTGCTTCCATGTGGCTCGGGACTGTACCCAACTAAAACCTGTTTGCACGACTTCTTTGAGCCGTGGTAGGGTATTAATCAAGGCACAGTGGGAACTCACACGAGATAAATGACGATCTTAGGTCGACAGACTAATCTATACATATGTCACCTGGGAACTTCTATCTGACAATAGGTATAATACCAACTAGTAGGTTCCCGGCGAGTCCTGTCCGGTATACTCATAACCGAATGAGCACATGTATACATCTTAGGTGAACTAACTGACACCAGTGGCTTATGAGACCGTCCACCGCCCCTCGTCGGGGTCTCGAACTGTATACACTAGTCTACTCTGGAGTATCGATGCCCAGTCTCGAAACTCCCACGATTAGGGACACTTTAAGGATGTGCTTATAAACCCTAGCTCCCACGTATATGATCGCCATCATACTACTGGCTGTCAAGCAAGAATCCTATGGGCTCTATCAACATGTACATGATGATAAAGACAAACCGGATAGCATACTATCATCTCGAGTAAGACAGTCCTACCGGTATAGGCCCTCCCTCAATCATTGCAATCACGTACCCGCGATCCAATAATTGACTTCGAGGGCACTATATCCAACAATCTCCCTGTATTTTTGCAGAAGCTTATAGGGGTTTTTCTCTATCTCCTTCTGTCTCTCTCTGTGTTGTGGTTTTCTGTCGTATTGAGACTTGATGTCTCGGGTCCTTTATATAGTGAAGGCAAATTGTTAATTGGTTTCGAGAAAATCTCTCATTAAGAGATTATAATTGATTTGGGGAATTTTACCCACTATTGGATTTTTGATCCAAGAACTTCTGTTTTTACAGAATATGATTGGGAAAATATTTTCTCCTATATAGAATCTATTCTGTAAAACAGTGATTTTTTAATCACTATTGAATTTTTAATCTAAAGGTTCTCTGTTTTACAGAGAGTAATCTTTCTTGTTTTGAAAGATTGAGAGAATATATTCCAAATTATAATTTTATTCTATAATTGGAATTTTGATCCAACCGAGAGTATCTTTCTTATTTTAGAAAGATTTAGGAAATGTTTTCTTCCAACATAATTTAATTCTGTATTTTGATAATTTATCATCTCTGTTGGATCTTTGATCCAACGGATCTTTTTAACAAAGAGTATTATAGAATTTTAATTCTATATGGGCGCCGTTGCTCACGTGTTATGCACGTGGGCGCTACTTAAGATTTTAATTTTAATAATGGGTATTTATATGCTTTGCACATTGGCGCCCGCGTGAGGAGTACGTATGACGCCATCTAAGAGTTTAAGTCTTATGTAATGAACTCTTCTGTGCTTTGCACATTAGCGCCAGTGTGAGGAGCACGTGCGGCGCCATCTAAAAGTTTAATTCTTATGAACTCTTCTGTACTTTGCACATTGGCATCCGCGTGAGGAGCATGTGAGGCGCCACCATAGGATTTAATTCTATAAGCTTGGCTCTGGCGCTGGCGCCCTCATGGAAAGCACGTGAGGCGCTGCCTCATTGAATTCAACAGATTTTTGCTCTTTTATTAGGTTAAATATATTGGGGAAACAAATGCCCCCACCGTTTCTCTCACGTGGCTTACACGTGGGTGCAACGGTGTCATCTTTTCAACCGTCTGGTCTCCTGGGGAATTGAACCGTCCCTTCATGTCTTATAAATAGGGCCTTCGGCCCTTGAGATGACTGCCATTTCGTCATCTTCTATCTTCTTCTTTGAGAATTTAATTCTCTTCTCAGATCTGTGCCCAAAGAAACTCTTAAAGTTTAAACTCTGTTTAAAAAAAATTGGTAAGGATTATGACCATTTTTTTCTTATAAGAGACTCTTTTTGTCTTAGATTTTTAACCCATTAACAGAGCTCGACTCTTTTTCTTGAAATGATCTCTTAGAGATTTTAAAAACTTTATTTAGGTAGACCGATAGTCTCAGAGATCTTAGGGTTTTATCTTATTACTCTGATCTTTAAGAGTTCTCTGAAATTTAATTCCAGTATATTTTCCATGGGGATTTCTGAGAAAATTTCTTTTGAAATTTCTTTTGGAAATTTTATTCCCTTTTCTTATTTTCTTTTTAGGGTTCTTCTTGCAGATTTGAATCTACTGTAGAACACATTCTTCGAGGCCATTGGGAGTCTTGAACTCCACTGTTCAATGAAAATTTTCATTAAATGAGAATCCTTTCTGATTCTTACACCGAGTGCCTGCCTCATCATTGACGGGGCATTACCTTGATTTTGTGGGGGCCACTGTTTTTCTTCTTCTTCTAGATTGTAATGATTTTGGTATTTTGATTGCTAACCCTTTACTGGTTTTTCTTTTCAGATATTATGGCTTCTTATTTGCATGATCTTGAAGAGATTATCTCTTATGAGGAGATTCGCATCCAAGGCCGCTACCAGGGCCAAGAGTTTACTGACGCCCAGTGCGCGGAGGTGATGCGTTGCTTCGACGATTACAACGGTCGATTGCTCCCTCGTCGTTCTTATCTTTTGAAGATTGTCGTTGGGTCGATTTGGGAAGCACTTCCTGAGCTTGATGAGGCTATGCCGCTCGAGGCACCTGATGATGCTGAAGACAAGGTGCATTTAGTATATCTGATGGGCCTGATCTCAAAAGGGTGGAGAGATGATCTTGTCGCTGTTTTGCATCGTGTCTTTCAACAGAAGGTGATAATATCTGTGTACCAGAGGATGGAAGACATCAGCGGGGATCCCGACGTGGGAAAATGCAAAAGAAGATAGTCAACGAAGCTAGAAGCACTTTACTCAAACTTGCCTCCAAGTTCATGAATCCGTGTCTGAAATTTAGCTTCTTGCCATTGTAAATATTTTGATGATTTTTTATATATTTTTTTATCATCATTATCAATGTATAAATTTCTTCGAAGTATGAATGACACAGCTCCCCATTTTTTTACGCCAATGTTCATATGTGCTTCCGTGAGGTGTTGTTATATATATATAAAACTAGCGCTGGTGCTCATGTGTCATGCACGTAGGGCGCTGCTGATGGATTTAATCCTAAAAAGAATCAGCGTCGGTGCTTCGCGTGTCATGCACGTGGGGTGCTGCTGATGGATTTAATCCTAAAGGAATCAACACCGGCGCTCACGTGTAATGCACGTGGGATGCTGCCGATGGATTTAATCCTAAAAGGAATCAGCGCCGGCGCTCATGTGTCATGCACGTGAGGCACTGCTGAAGGAGTCACTTTGCTTTCTGGCTCTGATTTTCATGAGTCAACTCTTTCTTTTCTCTTGCCCTTTTTGTCAGGTCTTGGAAATAGTTCCATCATGCACAACATTTTCTGTGCTTAAATTTAAATGCTTCTCTTTATATTCTGAAGCAATGATCTTCTTTTTATTCACAAGGAGAGAACTATTTTTAACAAACCAATAGCCATGGCTTGCAATCGTCCCCACTCTCGTCGGCAACCGTGGGAGGTACCTATCGAGAGAATTGTTCCTCGTTTTGCTGCGCGATTAGTGGATCCTGTTCTCACAGATGACCAATGTAACACGGTGATGTTTGATCTCCTGACTCGTAGGGGCTCTCCTCTTCTTATCGGCTCCATTTGGCTCCGGATGATCTTCTCGTCTGTGCTTGCCGACATCCCCCTCATCCAGCGAAGATGACTCCGGCGATGCTCGATGCGGCGGAGGACAAGATCGAGTGCTTTCATGAGGCACATTTGATAACCCAGCCTCCGAAGGATCGTTCTGTTCAGTTGCTAAGCCAGATACGGGCTCAGCGGGCCATCATGTCTGCCTTCGCTGATGGGCACGGCGCTGACCGATGGGGAGCAACTCCTCATGAAGATCTCCACTTCGACATGGTGGAGAAGGCAGAAAGGGCTTTAGGCAATTTTATTCTTGGTTTTGTAAACCCTTGTACTTTAGATCCCGTGTTCGGTGATTTGTTTCCCGCAGAATAAAGTACTTATATAAATGTGCTTCTTTATTGTTGACTATTGAATGTTTTATCCCCAGCACATATTCATGTGGGTATCTTGCCTCTGCACATATACTTTGCACTTTAATCTTAGAAGTTTCTGATGCATGCATCTAGCTATAAGCGAACACTGTACTGATGTGAACAAATACTTCCCCCTACCACGTTGCTCACGGCTGTGAGTGAAGTAATGCATAGCATATGGCCGGTTTTGAGCTGGCATACACAATTTTTATTAGAATTTTGACCTGAGAAGATAGCGAGCAGACACAAGCATTATCATCTATTGTTAACTCAAATCTCGATCCTTAAGAAATGTAGTTCCAAACCCCGCCTATGAGTTGCGCCTTTCTGTTTCTTGATTTCTTAATTTAGCGCCTATTAGTTTATTTACTCGTTTCGGAGATTGTAGTTTATTTACTCATTTCGGAGCTTATAGTTTATTCACTCATTTCGGAGTTTGTAGTTTATTCACTCGTTTCGAAGTTTGTAGTTTATTCACTCGTTTCGAAGTTTCTTTAGTTTACCTCTCTTGGGTTTACAGGCAAACTTGTCCTAACATTATATGCAGATAACCTCCATTATTTACGACAGAGGTCTGTTAGGTTTGTGGTATTAGGGTTTTAGTCCATGGTACCATCGCGTTGGCTGATGTCTTCCTCGATATGCGGTCTTTAAGCCGTTGTTCGAGTAGCCCTGCGACTGTCGTGTCTCTGATCCCTTCGGGGGCTGGACAAGACGTCTTCAAGTAATCTCCTTAAGTCATATTACCATCGGAAGAGCAAACGTTAAGAATTTGCCATGACGCTTTTGACTTGAGGTTAGGCTCAGTTTGGAGCCCCGATGAGTCATAACCACTCTGCTCTGGTATGGGATGATTTCCGATAGTCTTTTAGTCTTTATATGAGTTGCCTTCAAGACCAAAAGCTGGGAATTTGCCGTTGCTTCATTTTTTTGTTTTGACGATGTCGCGCCGATTCTTTGCTGAAGTAAGGTAGACATCTGTAAGATTTCTATGCTGTATGTACTGCAATTGAAGTCCGGAGCTAGGAATATGCTATTGCTCCATTTTCATTTGATAGCTGCATTCGCATCCTGTTGAAATGAGGGGGAACGTCGAGATGGTCTCTAGGTTGTATATGTGCCGTCGAGACTTGGAGTTTAGTATTTTGCCATTACTCCATTTTTGGTTTCGACCCTTGGGTCGTTTATTGACGTTATGTCTGTATCCTGCTGGAATGAGAAAGAACGTCGAGATAGTCTCTGAGTTGTATATGATCCGTCAAGACTTGGAGCTAGGATTTTTCCATGGCTCCATTTTTGTTTCGACCTTGGGTCTTTTGTTGACGTTGCGTCTACAACTTGCTGGAATGAGAAGGAACGTCGAGATAGTCTTTGAGTTGTATATGAACCGTCAAGACTTGGAGCTAGGATTTTTCCATTACTCCATTTTGATTTGGCTCCTTGGAGCTTTGTTGACGTCACGTCTGCACCCGGTTAGAATGAAAAGAACGACGAGCTAATTCTAGGCTGTAGATATTGCCGTCAAGATCTGGCTTTCCTTTTGACGGAGCCGGTAGGAAAGTATGGTTCTCTTTCTTTCATTTGTGCCCATGGATTGTATACAAGAGTCAATATAGACATACTTGCAGGGCAGAGGAAATTTTATTTTATTTTATTTTTTATTACCGCGATGCTCTATCTTTTCATCTTTTCATATCGCGAAACTCGCGATTGCCCAATCATTTCGGCTTTTTATCCGCGGTGCCCAATCATTTCGGCTATTTTTTTATATTTTCACTCGCTGCTTTTTATTGCGAGTTGCCCAAATATTTCGGTTGTTTTTATATGCATATTTTTTGCTACTCGCTGCTGCTTTTATTGTGAGTTTGGAATCTGATACCAACCTTGGAATTAGCATCGCTATGACTGAAATATTGCCAGGGACGAATCATCATTTGCCGTGAAAGGACTTGGAGTTTGACACCTATTTAGGTTTCAGCATCGCTACGACTGGAATATTGCCAGGAGCGACTCATCATTTCCATTTGCTGATTTGAACAAAGGTGGCTTAGCAAATAGGGTTAGGATCCCGTCGACTAAGGCTTTTTGACTTTATGAGCTGTAAGGGTCTCATAAAGGTATTTCTCCCTACAAGTCGTGAGGTCCTCGTAGGTGTACTTTCTCCTTAGGAATCGTTGGGATTCCTAAGTGTATTTTTTCTCGTAAGTCGTAAGAATCTTGCAAGAGTGTTTTCTCCTTATAAATCGAGAGGACTTACAAGTGTTGTTCACCATACGGGGACATTTCTCGTCATTGATGGAACTTGATGAGGGAATGTTTATTCGTACCCGTGGATTGTATACAAGGGTCAATATTGGACCGCCTGTAGGAAAACTTGAGGGATATGACGGCTTAAGAATAGGTTCAGATCCCTGTAGCTTAAGGCTTTTAAATCTTATGAGTCGTAAGGGTCTCATAAGGGGAATTCTCCTTACGAGTCGTGAGAATCTCGCAAGTGTAATTTCTCCTTAGGAATCATGAGGATTCCTAAGTGTGGTACTCCTTTGTGAGTTGTAAGGATCTCATGCACCTATTTTCTCCTCATAAGGTCAAGAGGACCATGCAAGTGCATATGAATTTTTTTATTTTCCGAGTTTGCGCTCTATTCGGGTTTTCACAAACTCGCCGGCAGTCCTGCAGTTTTTACTCATGGTGCCCTTTCAGCTTTTCATTCGTGCCCATTTTTCTAGTGGACATACCGTCTTTTTTATTTTATTTTTTATTAACAACGAAACTCTAGAAAGTAGCTTCGTCGTAAGTGACCCATATGTTTGCTGGTGAGATTTGAGAGTGGCTTCATTGCTGGAGTGGCTGTGTAGCCGGTAGGACTTGAGTTGCAACCCTCACCGTCGAGACTTCGATTGCAATATAGATCTCCAGAGAGGGTATCGCCGTATTTGGGGCGATGCGCCATGTTTGAGGCGACGCACTAGTTTAGGGACGTTTTAGTCCATTATCGCCATGTTTGAGGCGAATTTCTAGTTTAAGGACTTTTCGCTCCATTGTTAGTTTAGGGACATCTCGGTCCGATATCACCATGTTTGAGACGGATAATTAGTTTAAGGACTTCTCGGTCCTATATCTCCACATTAGAGGCGAGGTTCAAGTTTAGGGACATCTCAGTCCGTTATCGCCATGCTTGAGGCGAATTTCTAGTTTAAGAACATCTCGGTCCTTTATCTCCATGTTTGAGGGAATTTATTGTTTAAGGACATCTCGGTCCTTTGTCGCCATGTTCGAGGCGAATTTCTAGTTTAAGGACATCCCGGTCCTTTGTCGCAATGTTTGAGGCGATAGAGCTTCTTTGCATACTACTCTCAGAGTTTTGACTCAGGAAGATAGCGAGCGGACACGAGCGTCGTCATTTATCATAGACCTAAGTCGTGACTCGTCAAGCGTAGTATTTTTTAAGGAATCAGCCGTTTATTAGCCGGAAGGGTCTTTCGCCATGCATATCCATGGGCAGGTAGGCTCTACCTTGGTAGACTTTGTCTATGATGTACGGGCCTTCATAGTTCGGCTCAAATTTCCTCCGTTTTGCACGATTGGGGATCATTGGTCTTTTGACGACTAGCACGAGTTCGCCTTGGCGGAATGTTCTCGGCCTGGTACGTCTTTCATATGACCGTGTCATTCTTTCCTTATAAGCCTCCAGGTTTTGCTGTATTATAAGCGAGTTTCGTCGAGGGCATCGAGCTCCTCAAGTCGAAGATGAGCATTTTCTTCATCTGTTAGCTCGTATCGAACCGCTACTCGTAGAGAAAGGAGTTCTATTTCCAGGGGAGGCACTGCTTCCGTGCCGAATACCAATGCGTATGGTGTTGTATTTGTCGTTGTTTTGAACGTTGTTCGGTACGCCCAGAGAGCTTCATGCAAACTTTCGTGCTAGTCTCTCTTGTTTCTGGACACCGTTTTCTTTATAATCTTCGTCAAGGTCTTGTTGAAAGCTTCAGCTAGACCGTTGGCTCGAGAATTATAGACTGAAGAGTATCTCCAATCTATTTTATGCTGCTGTGCGAAGCGACTGATTTTATGAATTCTATAAGCTGGCCCATTATCCGAGATTATTCGTCGTGGAGTGCCGAACCGATAGATGACATGTGTCATGAAGAAATGGAGGATATTCTCCGTCTTCACCTTCCTTAGTGGTACCGCTTCTTCCCACTTAGAAAAGAAGTCGGTCTTTGCCAGTATGAACCGATGTCCTTTGGACGATACTGGTTCAATGAGGCCAATTATATCGGTTCCCCACATTTCGAATATCCAGCTAGCTACTGTTGGGTGTAGCGGATTTGGATGTTGGTGGATGAAGTCCCCGTTAATTTGGCACGAGTGACACTGCTTCGCATATTCAAGGCAGTCCTAAATCATTGTGGGCCAATAGCAATCTATTCTTTTGATCTTCAGCTTCATCTTTGGCCCAGCTTAGTGAGAACCGCAGAGCCCATTGTTAATTTCTTGAAAGAATTTCTTTGCTTCCTTCGGCCCTAGGAATCTTAGCCATAAACAGTCGAACGATCTCTTATATAGAGTATCATTGACGAAGGCAAAGTACAGAGCTTGTTTCATGAGCTGATGTCGAGACGACGCGTTTTTCGACGTTCGTTGGAATTTGAAGTAGTTTATGAAGACTTCTCTCCAATCCTTGACCTTTTCTTCATCCTCTATTTGAAGGGCTGCTTGTTCGGTCATTTCTTTTCTTTCGAATGACTCTATTAAGTCTCCCAAAGATATTTCTGTTGGCGCGAGGATCTTGCGGCTTTGCACAATGATCTTTACGTCATCGAGGTCTTCATCGGCCAGTTCCTTAACCAATTTTGCCAATGCATCCGCCTTACTGTTTTCTGCATGCGGTGTACTCTCCAGAATGTAGGAGGGGATTTGTGTCAGCAGTTACTTCACTCTTTCTGTTGGATATGTATGCCATAGAGGCCATTATTATATAGTACTAGTTTGTATAATACATTTTGGAAGCTTAGGATATATATACGGATTTACGACAGTCTTGCTCGATATAATAGTATGCTATTTGGTTTGTATCCATCTTAATATGTGTATGTGTTTCTTTTAACATATCGCTAATACATATTGATAGAGCCTTCAGGATCTTTGCTTGACTACCAGCGTTGTGATGGCGTTCACACTAGTGGGGGCTGGGTAGTCTATAAGCACATCCTTATACAGGTCCCTAGTCGTAGGATTATCGAGACAGGGCATCGATACTCCAGAGTAGACTGGTGCATACGCTTCTCATCCCTGCACGGAAGATGGTCTGTCCCACAGCCATCAGTACATCGTACTGGAGATAGTATGCAGGTGCTTGTTAGGTTACGAGTACACTGGACTAGACTCGTTGGGAACTGTTGGTTGGTATTATACCTATCGTCAGTTAGCAGTTCCCAGGTGACATAAGTACAGCTTAGTCCGTTGACTTGACACTGCTACTTCGCCTCAAGTGTGTTCCCACTGTTCTTTGATTGCTACCCTACCACGACTCTATTGAGTAGTGCAAACATGTAGTAGTTGGGTGCAGTCCCGAAGCACTTGGAGGCAGTGGCGGTTAGACAGGATTCGTCTCTCCCGGTATTGGGGGTTGATATCGCGCTGTGTCTAGGAGAGCCATTATACAAAGTCCCTGGCCAGGGCAAGTGAGATTTACTGGTAGGATTTCCAGTAGTTTCTCAGGGTGTTCTGGGCTACACTCCGACACGACTTATACCGCTATTAGGGATCTGACGTTTACCACCTCCCTAAACCCGATATGCGATACTCTTAGACGAACAGACCGGACTGTACGGAGATTGTCACATTCAGGCTCAGTAGGAATTCTGATGGGTTTTCCTCATTGGCTTTCTTATCGACATCTACCTAGTGACTGTTACGTACAGCTAGTACCGCTTGCGGTCTGTGGTTAAACCCACTGCTAGCGTAGTGTCGAGTGTTTAGAGTCCCACACAAAGGGTTTCCCTGCTTCGGGCGAAACGAGTAGAGGTCGTATGGTTTTACGACAGGGTTCGTGCACATACGCGTACTTGTGCGCGTTTGGTGTTCGGGCAGTTGATACTAGTAGGCTTTGGTTTAAGCCAGATCCTAGTATTTGATTTTGGGTTGGTTCAGTCTCATTGTATTCGTGTTCTTCGGAACACGGATGCGGGTATATGTATACAGTTGACTGAGAAAGAGAAGGAGACACCTCATTAGGGTTTTGACCATTGTCTTGATTAAAACCATAATGAGATGAAGGAAATTGATTACTAATTTTAATTAGAGATAATTGTGTCATGGTTGTTTAGTTTGACCATTTGACTTGTTGACCATTGTTGAATTACATATTTTTGTTAAGCAAAAGATATTTTGCTTAGCATTAATGGTGACATGATAATGGTCAAATCAAATGAACCATCACAATTTTGCTAATTAAAATTATTATTCTATTATCCTAATATGAGAGCTATCTCTTCATTATTCACACATTGATTCTCTTTCATAGCTCTCTCTCCTTCATCCTCTCTCTCAAGCCCTCATCTCTCATGTGTTGAGAACCAAGGGCCATGTTCCCTGCCGAAAGACGCGCGACGCGATAAATGTTTTGCCTGAATTTCGGGGAAGATGCTAATTGGTGCTATCCGTCCACCTCTCCGAAGATGCCAAGTTGATTTATGGCACCATGTATCGAAGGTTTAAACGGGTGCGGCCGATATAGCAGACTTCGTCAGATTCCCCCT
This sequence comes from Agapanthus africanus, assembly GCA_030015575.1. Taxonomy (NCBI): domain Eukaryota; kingdom Viridiplantae; phylum Streptophyta; class Magnoliopsida; order Asparagales; family Amaryllidaceae; genus Agapanthus; species Agapanthus africanus. The sequence continues at coordinate 483,225,092 of CM057343.1, read as the reverse complement.
CGTTTGAGGGGTTTTTGATTGTGGGGACGCTCTTCCCTGCAGGCGCAAGCCCCTGCAGTTAATTACGCTACCGCATCGCGGTAACAACTTTCTCCTTCTCCAGATGGTCACTTCGTATCGTGGGTGTTTGTTTTGTTTTTGGTTGCCCGTGGATTGTATACGGAGACTAATTTATGTTGTCGCCCGTAGGGTGTGGATTAGTCCAAATCCGTATCTTCTTAGATTTGGGTTTGGGGGTTGGGTTTAAGAATACGTTAGCCTCATTTGGGACTAAGATCAACTTAAACATATGTTAAGGATACGTTATTCTAATTTTAGACTAAGATCAACTTAACGGGATCGTTTAGATCCAACAAAAGAGCATTTGGACTCTATTGTTTAGTTTAGGGACACTGCTGTCGATTAGTTTAAGGACATCACGGTCCATTGTTAGTTTAAGGACATCTCGGTCCAATGTTAGTTTAAAGACATCGCGGTCGAGGTTAAGGACATTATAGTCCGTGAGTTTAAAGACTTCACAGTCAAGGTTAAGGATATCATAGTCCGTGAGTTTAAAGGCGTCACAGTCAAGGTTAAGGACATCATAGTCCGTGAAATGTATGGTTGTCGGGACCCGTCACCTCTCTGAAGACGTTGAAGGATTACAACGGCAAGTATCAGAGGAGTAAAGAGATGTACCCTCGAACTGATATTGGTTTGGGGATCTGTAGTCCAATTTGGAACTAAGATCAATTAATGGCACTGTTAGATATGAATTGAGTACTTATGACCAACTTGGGCTAAGTCCAATTAGATTAGAAATGTTGGCCCTTTATTGGACCATTGGAAATTTGTCTGGGTTCAGCTCCTCTTCACTTAGCAATGCTAAACAAGAGTTTGAGGGCCCTGATAACATTTTTGTCTTTGACTGAGCCTTAAACATTATAGCTCTGAGTTCAACTCAACTTTGAGATTCGGTTGAAGGGGAGGTTTTTGCCTCTAGAAAGTTAGCCAATTTGGCTAAGATTGGCTTTAAAATAGTGTTAAACAGTAGAGGACAACAATGTTAAACAATGGAAGTAAAACGCTCAAATTAGTGTTAAACACTAGAGGACAACAGTGTTAAACAATGGAAATAAAACGCTCAAATTAGTGTTAAACACTAGAGAAGAAGGGGTCACGTGGGGACACGTGAGGGCACCCAAAGGTGGGGCCAGATCTCTTTTACTTTGTTCTGCAAATAAGTGTTAAACACTTTTGATCTTCTGGCCATCACGTGATGGATATTTGTGCATTGATTATTAAAGCATTTATTAGGGGTCACGTGGTAACACGTGAGAGCGCCCAAAGCCAATACTGCCTTTGCTTTTGTTCCCTATATTATGAGGGTCACGTGAGGCATTGCCTCAAAGCTTTTTCCTTCTCATTTTTGGGGAATCTGTTTAGGGGTCACGTGGGGACACGTGATCTAGTTCTTTACATGCATGTAGATCTTTCAAGTATCTTTATTTTTAAGAATTAAATTCTTTGTAGGGTTAAACCCTAATTTCATTTAGGAGAAATTAAATTCCTGTGAATTTGAGAGAATTAAATTCTCAAGTAGGGTTAAACCCTAGTCTTGTCTATCTTGAAGGAATTAAATTCCTATAAATTTAGGAGAATTAAATTCTCATATAGGGTTAAACCCTGGTTTTATCTTGGAGGAATTAAATTCCTGTGAATTGGGAGAATTAAATTCTTTAAACTCAATTCTCCCTCTAAGTTTTGGATCTGCATGGCAGAATCTTCCCGATGAGAATTAAATTCTCAACCTGTGGGGAGATTTGCTTCTGCAGATCTTCAACCAGAGGAAGAACTAAGTTCATTTGCAGAAGAGTTAAACTCTTAGATTGAGAATTAAATTCTCTTTGTTACTTTATGAAATTTTGATCCCTTTTCCTCTTTCTCACCTAAGGTTTCTTTTCTTGAGAATTAAATTCTCATTTCTTTTCTCTCTGCTATTTGCCTTCTGAAAATTTCAAGATCCAAAATTCTCTTTTTCTCTTCTCTTCTTAGCTCCTATTTATAGGAGAAGGAAAAGAATCAATTTCTTTAGCAAATCTTTCATTGAAAGATTTTGTTTGTTTTTCATAACTAATATGATCTTTTAGATCACTCAGTGAATTTTATTCACCATTGGATTTTTAATCCAAAAGATATTCTGTTTATTATTTTTGGTGAAATTTAGGGAAATCTTTCCTTGTATAAAATCTTTCCATAAATTGGTGATTTTTAATCACCATTGGATTTCTAATCCAATGGTGCTCCACTTTACAGAGCATAGTCCTCTTTTATTTGGAAAGATTTAAAGAAATACTTTCCTAGTTAGGGTCTTTGATTTCCCTTAATTAGAATTTAATTCTATCCACTTATAAGGCTTTCAAAGCCTATCACGTGTTGGCACGTGACCCTCCCTCATTCAGAATTTAATTCTGTCTTTTAACAGGGCTAAAGGACCATCACGTGTCAGCACGTGACCCTTGGTCACGTGTGAGCACGTGATACCCTATTGGGGTTTTTCCTTTGCTGTTTTGTTTACCCTTTTGTTTGATTAGAATTTAATTCTAGAAGGAGATCACGTGTCAACACGTGACCCTTGGTCACGTGTGAGCACGTGATACCTCATTGAGGTAATTCCTGATTTTTTATCAGGGAACAGGCCATTGAGACCAAACCACTAAAATCCCTCTCTACTCACTCTAGGGTTCTTAGTCTAGCACACCAAGCACCCTAGTTACTTCATTGTTGAGGTTGGAGCTCAAGGTAGAAGCTTTCAGGTGGATCTTTTTTGACGCGGAGAAGTCGGTGAGGAGGAGCCATCTACAACCACTCTAAGGAGCTCACAACAAAGAGAAGCACCACAAGAAGAGAAGGAGTTCAAGCTTGAGGTATAACTTTCTATCATAGTAGATAGAACTCTTTTGTGCTAACTAGGTTTATGGTAAAGATCCGGTTTAGGGTTTATTCTAGCGCCAAGTTTGTTATCGTAGTAAAATTTTTGTTCCGCATTTGGCCACGGAAGTTGACCGGGGCGCTAGTGTAACCCTTCATGGTATCTGAGCCTACTCATAAACTCTACTAGCTAGTTTGCACAAGGTTAAAATCTCGATTGACAAATTTTTTCGAATCACAAATCTATGTTTATGAGCTTGCTGTCGATTTTCAAAGTTGTTCTAAAATTTTTCTGGGTATCTTAGAAATATGTGCAGGCAAAATTATAGCTATAGAAAAAATTTGGGGGCCTAACACCAAAATTCCGCCGCGGAAAGTGAGCAAAATGTCGCATTTTGCGGCTCTTCCGTGACTTTTTTTGGGCTACAGTACCCTAAAATTTTTTTGGGGCTCTAGCTCTAGTTCATGAAAATATGATATTTATTATATATAGTTTTGGCCCAGGTTTATTTGAGTGCTGGATTTGCATTTGGGGCCTATTTGGAAAGGTTTAGTCGATCGAAATTTTAAATGTGTATTTTACAGTACATTCATTTTTATCTGCGACCGTGAATGTCACTCGATCGGTAAAACTCGTCTGATTGCTAAATGTTCTTTTAGACGGGTTTTGCGAACATGACATTTGCGTTGATGTTTTGTGCTTATGCTGTGATTGTGGTTGGATAGTCGTGATGGATAACATGTGGTGCAATGTTAACAGTACAGTTTATATTCATTTGTACATTTGTTATTGCGGGGCGAGCGTCTGACATGTGGACAGCCATCTTTGCCGGGTTGTATATTATTTTGGGGCACGACCGGGTTGAGGTCGATGTCACCGTTTGTACATATTATTTGATTTTTCTGTACTAGGATTACCCCGCGGTGGAGTGCACGAATAGCCGGGTTCTAGAAGGCAACAAGCCCGCATCTCATGGCGTTGAGACAGAGGGGGCTTCATTCTAGAATTGGCGGGCTATTCGCCACACTCGTAGGAGGTATAGGGTGACCCATGGAGGGGCGCCTAAGTTACCGGATTCCGTGAAGTGCTAGGTGGCCCATTCACTTTGTTGAAGGGGGTTGCCTCGCTTCTTGGATTGACGGGTAACTTGCCGCGCTCGTAGGGGTCCAGGTTTTCATTGCACAGGCTATCCACACGACAGGGAACGTCGGGTTTTATTTGCGGCTCAAATGAAACCCGGGGCTCCAAGATTATCCACCATTATGTATTGTTGGCTGAGATTCAGTGATGTTGATTATTATCATGCCTGGAACGAATGTTGTATATACTTATATATATATATATACACTAGTAGATGTTGTATATGTTTTGCACCCGCGCTAGTCTAGCCCCCGCTCTGTCGTTAGTTAAGTAACCTAACGGGTGATGACGGGGCCCAGTGGCGAATGAAGATGGCATATACGTACATCATATTTTCGTTCTTTTCTGGTGTGATAGGTTATATTGATGGGACCGCATGAATTTTAATTAATGCAAGAAAATAAACCTACAAGATGTTGTTGGAACCAAGTTTTAAAATCTGACATTACAGACATTCTCTTTTGCTTTGCACAGTGGTATTCGGTTATAAATATCCAGCACCTCATTCGACGAGGCAAGGGCCGAGATCCCTTCATCGGGAGTGTCCCCTTGAGTAAAAGTTTGCGTCAACGTAATAACTTCACTATAGTCGATTATTTTTGCTTTGCATCGTGGTATTCAATTTGGAATATCCTGCACCTCATTCGACGAGGAAAGAGCCGAAATCCCTTCACAGGGAGTGACCTCTTTAGCAAATGTTTTCACAATATATTTAAAAACCACTCAGGTTCCTTCAACGATATCAAGTTCATTACGTTAACGGGGTTTTCGCCAAAAACCCATCCGTAGCCCTCCGTCATTTCGGATTGGTATTGCTTAGTATTCGTGCTATGTATTTCGTGCTCAGCCGAGGCGTAGTATTCGGTAGCTATGTAATATTTTTCTGTAGCAAATAAAGCGATTGGTTGGGACAGTCGTGCGGTCATTTTGGCTCAGTCAAGGACTCATACGGGTGGGTCTAATGCAATCAAGAAAATAACGGGTTGAACTTGACTAGGATCCTTTGATATGTTGGCTCAGTCAAGGTCACTTAGGTCCTAGGGGCAAAAACCACATCGGGAGTTTCAAATATACAGGAAACTTGCAGATTTAGTATACCTTCTGAAGTGTAGTGACTAGAGTGGATTCCATCTAGGTCATTACACAATGATAGTTGGATCCCGATCCCACTGATGAGTTGATTACTCTCGGGAGATTATTTAACTTAACAACCAATGCTATAAACCAAGCAGGTGTCTAGAACGGTGTTAGCGGGGCTACGCCTCCAGGGAAAAGAGGTTATATAATTAAGGAACTTCGCAAAAGCGTTGGAAAACCTCTGTCGAAATACCAACACTAGTTTGGCTGAAAGGTTAAGCAAGTATTGTGACGTGTGATTAAATCCTGACTAGTTCTTCTTTTAGGGTTTGAAGAAGAATTTGAGAAAACAGTGGAAGTCATCCTGGGAAGATAAATTAATAGCCAAATCTCAATCTTGCAAGAGCGCATGCTGAGTGTTTCTTTTCTCTCTCTCCAGGTAGCAACCATTTCACGCCCTAATCAAGATAATAAAATGTATCGCTTGACCGATCCGAATTCTGATTCAGGGCCGGGGAACGTCGGTTCGGCTCTAACTTACGACAACAGTCATAAGTGTGAGCACGGGAAAGAGGATTGTATGGATTCCAAGGAGACCCCATTGAAGAAGAAGCATACTATTGCATCTACTTCAGGTGTTCTTGTAATTGAGAACTACTTTTCAGTCAGTCCTACCTCCTGGGTACTAGATACCGGATCAGGATCTCATATCTGTAATTTATTGCAGGGATTGAGAAAAAGTAGGAAAGTTGCACCTGGTGATATGTCCCTCAGGGTAGGGAACGGAGCATGAGTTAATGCTGCAGCCGTCGGTGAATATCACCTAGTGTTGCCAAATGGCAATACTATGATTTTGAACAATTGCTACTATATACCTTCCATGGTTTGCAACATCATATCAGTTTCTTTACTTGATAAAGATGGATATAACTTTTTTCTTGATAGAAATATCATGAACATTTACCTTGATAAGGTACTGGTTGCAGAAAGTACACTGTGTAATGGTATCTATGTTCTAAATCAGAATACAGTTCTCAATGTACAAAACACACACAAGAGGAAGAGTTCAGATACGAACGAATCCTACTTGTGGCATTGTAGACTTGGTCATATCGATGGACTCTTGAATACATTCGAATTTTCATGTTATGAAACTTGTCAGTCTTGTCTCAAAGGAAAGATGACTAAATCTCCTTTCACCTTTCACGCCCCGCTTCCCGGTATACAGTGAAGGGGACGCGACGAGGCCGCTACATATTTACTCAGAAGAAAATACGCTAAGCGTAACTATGCAATATAAAAGTAAAGCACAAGAGACAAGATATAATAAAACGACAACTTTATTTATTGCACATTCTTTCTGTACAATGCATGGAAAGTAAATACAACTGAAATAAAGCAATGCCTAAACAATGGCATAACAGAAATGAAAAGGTACTGAAATGAAAGTGTACAATGACTAGAGCTCGAGGTCTTCACTGAACTGGTCCAAGTCTTCAGCAGTGGGCTCGATCTCTGACGGGTCCAAATCACCTGACGACATTCAAAGAAGAAAGAAATAGAATGTCGTCAGCGAACAGGTCGCTCGGTAAGTCCCAAAGATAAGAGGAAAGTAGAATAGACAGAATAAGAAGGTATCTTTTAAAGTTGTATTATATTGTTGTAATGTTGTGTTAACGCTGTTGTTTGTAGTTTGGTACAGAAGGATACCAGTGTATACGAGAGGGGTCTCTATATGATAGAGACCAGAGCAAACAGAATGTACAAGGAACCGTTAAGCTACGGTGCAACAGCAACGGAATATAGGTTAGGTGTCTTAATCTTACTGTCTCGTGCCATTTTTAACACCTTCCGTACCAATCTACCCCTTAAACCCCGTAGTGCTTTGATTGTATTGTTTGTCTTGTATTGTAACTATATAAATTGTATAATTCGATGACTGACCGAAACCATGATATCAGTAAATGAATGTAACTGGAGAATCATGTAAATGGATGTATATCCATGGTTCGGTTCAGTCAAGTTGATAGATTGAATATATGGAATAATGGATTCATGGGTTCATGTTGAATTGTAATAATGTAAATTGTAGATTTTAAATTGTAAATTGTAAATTGTACTTGAATTATATTCAATTCAGGTTATAATGAGACTCACTCAGAGTCAGAAAATTAGAAAAGTAAATTGAAGTCCTGATTGTTTTGATGTTATCGGTAACCGCTGCACATGGACGGCAGGATTTGTGTCTTTTTCAAAGACGATTGCCGTATTAATAACACTATTATTAAGTTGTCTACCTTAAATAGGCAAGCACCCACTTCTCCTGCTCCGTGAGGCTCAAGAAATTGGTTCTGCTTAAACCTATGTTTACTAGGGTCCTTAGGGTAATTTATAGAACTTGAGGGGGTTTTATGTAAAAATACTTTTATATACTTTTCAAAATACACCCCAAGTATTTATTAATCGTTTTTAGAGTTGTAATGAATGCAGATTTTATATTGTGATATTTCTAGTGGAAATATCCTAATTTCATAATAAATGGTATTTATTTGTAATATTGGTTTTGTATGGAATTCATGGTATTTTAGTGTAAGATTGATTCTTGTGATTTTTGAAAAGAGTTGGAATATTTATATTATAACAAAATATGTATTTTAATGATAAATATACATATATTTATACAAAAATAATTTTAATATATATTTTATATTCTAAAAATCTCATTTTCTTAAGATGTCGTATTTTAAATCTTTCGAGACCGAATGCTCCTTACGGAGGTCTGAATCTCGCACTACTAAGCCCGAGGATGTGCGATAATCCGCTCCATCCCGAACGGGTTCCCCAAAATGGGTTGTAGCGACGCTTTGCAAAGATTTGTATAAATACTAAATCCTTTAGAAAACGGTTTTATTAAGTAAATAGTATTTATTTGTAAAGATGTCGATTTCCCGTATTCTATATTCTAGGGTCTCCTAAGTCAACTAGACTGCTCCTAACTGGTCCAAACCGACAAGTTGTGAGATATCCTCAAATCGCCTCTTCACCGCCAATTGTGGCCAGGTAAGTACAAGTGAAGAAAGGAGGGATCCGCTCACAAATCATCGTGAGACGGGCCTTTTAAAGTTACCTTTCTCACTTGTCTAGCCCAAGCACCACAAAGTCAGGTTTAGATAAACGACTGAATGCCCACAACCTTCCTCTGTCCTAATGAGTGCGACAGTTCTTAATTGGCTGAGTCTAGATATTTTTATTATTAGCTCAAAGGTTATTTATTTATAAAGATGTATCAATACTAAATCTTTTAGAAATGGTTTTATTAAGTAAAGGGTATTTAAATGAAAATGTTTGTTTTCCCGTATTCTAAGTTCTCGAGGGTATCGTGTTATGTTGCATATGGGTGTGTGAGGAGGTAGGTCGTTACCTCGTGATCTACTTAAAGGTATAGCAAGTTTAATGGAGTTAAATGTAGAATTGAAACAATGTGGTATTTAAGTGAAAAATACGATAAATTGAAATAGCCATCATTTTATGAAATGAAACTTGATCAATTTGGTTGATTAGTGTTTAATAGTCAACATGAGAGAGTTTAAGTATAATTGTATTAACGAGAAGTGAAGTTTTATAAGAAACCGAATCGGAAATCGGATTTGTTCCGATTCCGTCGGGTTTTGTAAATCCGTATTTTTAGAATAGAAAAGAGAGATAGAAAATAGGACTTACGGGTTTTGGATAACCAAGCGAGTAAGATGGAAGGAGAGGAATCGCCGGTGCGTAGTTTCGTTGCTGGGAGCTCCTAGGATCGTCGCCGGAAATTCCGCCGGAGAATTCACCGGAGCTTCGCCTTTCGCTCACTTCGATTGCACACAAGGATTTCTTGAGAATTCTAGAGAGTTGGCTCAGAGTTTGGGGGTGAGAAGGTAGAGGGTAGGGGTGTATTTATAGGGTTAGGCTAGGGTTAGGGTAGATGTAGGGTTTTAATTTAAAAAAATGTAAAAATGTAGGAAAGTTGTATTAAAAATGAAGTAAATGAGAGTTAATGGGCTCTCTGGAATTAATCTCAGAAATTGAAATATGTAGGGGAGTGGGGGGAGCTCAAAGACACCTTTGCTCTGTTGATGACTCAGCCGACCGGCGGAGCCGGCCCGAGTCAGGCTGAGTCGGGGTCTCAGGAGGTGGGGGTCGCCGGGGGTAGCCACTGGTACTTTCAGTTTTTCAAGTGTAGTGGAAAAATCTGGAGTTATCTTGTGTGGACTGTTGGGCTTCTAAATAATTTAAAACAAATAAATATTAAAAATAATATGGGGCATGGGATTTGAACTCTGGTGGCTTGGTTCAGCAGTGCAAGGTCTTACCAATAAGCTACAAGCTCCTTCTTGTCATTATGGAGTGAGATAGATACTTAAAGTGGTAACAGCAACATTAAATATTCCAAGTATACTTTAAATTTAAAGTAAATTTATGTACACTAAAAATGGAGTTGTTATATCACCGGACATGGAGAAAGAGCAACAGATCTCTTGGGACTCATACACAGTGATGTGTGTGGTCCGATGTCTATACATGCAAGGGGTGGGCTCTCGTACTTCATCACATTCACTGACGATCTCTTTAGATTCGGATATGTGTATCTTATGAAACACAAATCTGAAGCTTTTGAGAAATTCAAGGAATTCAGAAACGTAGTAGAGAACCAGGCTGGCAAAAGTATCAAGATCCTCCGATCGGATAGGGGAGGGGAGTACTTAAGCATGGAATTCCTAGATTACTTAAAAGAGAATGGAATTCTCTCTCAGCTTACTCCTCCTTATACACCACAGCACAATGGTGTATCGGAGAGGAGGAATCATACCCTATTGGATATGGTTCGCTCCATGATGAGTAGTGCCGAGTTGCCTCTTTCATTTTGGGGACATGCGCTTTTGACAGTGGCATATCTATTGAATGATGTTCCGTCCAAGTCCGTGCCTAAGACACCATTCGAGATATGGAATGGCAAAAGGCCGTATCTTAAACGTATTAAGATATGGGGTTGTCCGGCCTATGTAAAAGTACACAATCCAGACAAATTGGAAGCACGTTCAGTTTTATGCAAGTTTGTGGGATAACCTAAAAATTCAATAGGATATCTGTTCTACCACACCGAGGAACAGAAGGTGTTTGTATCTCGCCATGCCACCTTTTTAGAGTGGCAATTTCTTGCAAAAGAAACAAGTGGGAGTTCGGTAGAACTGAAAGAAATTCAGGGACCACAAACTGAAACTGAAGATTTGACAGAACCTCAAGATTCAATAACCCCAGACGAACCTCAGCCACTCCGCAGATCTGGTAGGATTTCTCATCCGCCCGAGAGATACCACGGTTTTCTCATAGACGGGGATCGAGAGGATTGCATCTTGGAAGAAGTTGATCCTACCAGTTTCAGGCAGGCCATTATCAGTAGGACTCTGATAAGTGGCTGGATGCTATGCGATTCGAAATAGAGTCCATGTACACCAATAAAGTGTGGACCTTGGATATTGGTCCACCTGGGGTAAAACCCGTTGGATGCAAATGGATCTACAAAAGGAAACTTGGTGTAGATGGGCAGGTGGAAACCTATAAGGCTAGAGTCGTTGCAAAAGGTTTTCGTCAAAGACTCGGTGTGGACTATGACGAAACTTTTTCTCCAGTAGCTATGCTAAAATCCATTCGGATCCCACTTGCCATTGCTGCCTTTCATGACTATGAAATCTGGCAGATGGACGTAAAAACGGCTTTTCTAAACGGCAGTTTGGAAGAGTGCGTTTATATGGATAGCCAGAAGGTTTTGTAGAAAGTGGGAGCAGCGGGAAGGTGTGCAAGTTGCTTAAATCCATTTATGGATTAAAGCAGGCATCACGGAGCTGGAACATCTGTTTTAATGAAGCAATCAAGGAATTTGACTTCATCAAGAACGAGGATGAGCCTTGTATTTATAAGAAGATTGTAGGACGAACTGTCGTATTCCTAGTCTTCTACGTGGACAACATTCTTTTGATAGGAAATGACATTCCTATGATACAATCAGTCAAGCTATTCTTATCACAAAGGTTCTCCACGAAGGACCTGGGTGATGCCTCGTGCATTCTGGGGATCAAGATCTACAGAGATAGATCCAAGAGATTACTGGGACTTTCGCAGTCCAGGTACATAGAGACCGTACTAAAGAGATTTAGTATGGAAGATTCCAAGCGCGGTAATATACCCGCATTGCACGAAATCACCCTCTCCAAGAAGATGTCTCCCAAGACTGACGAGGAGAGGGTTCGCATGAGCACTATACCCTATGCTTCGGCGGTAGGATCTATAATATATGCGATGCTATGTACAAGACCAAATGTAGCTTACGTACTAAGTGTGGTGAGCCGGTATCAGTCAGACCCAGGTGAGAACCACTGGATAGCAGTGAAGAACATTCTCAAGTACCTGAGAATGACTAAGGAGATGTTCCTGGTTTACGGTAATGGAGACCTCAGGGTCAAGTCCTTTACCGATTCAAGCTTCCAGAGTGACAAGGACGACAACAAGTCTGTCTCGGGTTTTGTGTTTATCCTAAATGGAGGGGCGGTGTGTTGGAGGAGTTCCAAACCGGATACCGTCGCAGACTCGACGATAGAGGCTGAATATATTGCTGCAAGCGATGCCGCAAAAGAAGCGGTCTGGATGAAGAAGTTCATTAGTGAACTTCAGGTGGTTCCGTCCATTTTTGACCCAATACCTTTGTATTACGATAACAATGGGGCCATAGCGTTAGCGAAGGAACCACGGTCCCATCAGAAATCCAGACACATCTTAAGGCGGTATCACCTGATCAGGGAGATCATTGATCGCCAGGAGATCGAGGTACGGAGAGTGGACACTAAAAACAACATGGCGGATCCATTCATAAAGGCTCTCCCTCAAACACAGTTCGAGCGACTTTTTGAGCTATTGGGTATGCGGTACGCCAGCAGCTGGCCTTAGTGCAGACGTTGGGTATGCGGTACACCAATTACTGGCCTTTAGTGCAAGTGGGAGATTGTTGGATATGTATGCCCTAGAGGCCATTATTGTATAGTACTAGTTTGTATAATACATTTTGGAAGCTTGGGATATATATACGGATTTACGACAGTCTTGCTCGATATAGTAGTATGCTACTTGGTTTGGTTCTATCTTAATTTGTGTATATGTTTCTTTTAACATATCGCAAATACATATTGATGGAGCCCTTAGGATCTTTGCTTGACCATCAGCGTTGTGATGGCGATCACACTAATGGGGGCTGGGTAGTCTATAAGCACATCCTTATACAGATCCCTAGTCATAGGATTATCGAGACATGGCATCGATACTCCAGAGTAGACCGGTGCATACGCTTCTCATCCCAGCAGGGAAGATGGTCTGTCCCACAGCCATCAGTACGTCGTACTGGAGATAGTATGCAGGTGCTCGTTAGGTTACGAGTACACTGGACTGGACTCGTCGGGAACTGTTGGTTAGTATTATAGCTATCGTCAGTTAGCAGTTCCCAGGTGACATAAGTATAGCTTAGTCCGTTGACTTGACAATGCTACTTCGCCTCAAGTGTGTTCCCACTGTTCTTTGATTGCTACCCTACCACGGCTCTATTGAGTCGTGCAAACAGGTAGTAGTTGGGTGCAGTCCCGAAGCACTTGGAGGAAGTGGCGGTTAGACAGGATTCGTCTCTCCCGGTATTGGGGGTTGATATCACGCTGTGTCTAGGAGAGCCATTACACAAAGTCCCTGGCCAGGGCAAGTGAGATTTACTGGTAAGGTTTCTAGTAGTTTCTCAGGGTGTTCTGGGCTACACTCCGACAAGAATTATACCTCTATTAGGGATCTAACGTTTACCACCTCCCTAGGCCCGATATGCGATACTCTTAGACGAACAGACCGGACAGTACGGAGATTGTCACATTCAGGCTCAGTAGGAGTTCAGATGGGTTTTCCTCATCGGCCTTCTTATCGACATCTACCTGGGGACCGTTACGTACAGCTAGTACCGCTTGCGGCCTATGGTTAAACCCACTGCTAGCGTAGTGTCGAGTCTTTAGAGTCCCACACAGAGGGTTTCTCTGCTTCGGGCGAAACGAGTAGAGGTCGTATGGTTTTACGACAGGGTTCGTTCACATACGCGTACTTGTGCGCGTTTGGTGTTCAGGAAGTTGATACTAGTGGGCTTTGGTTTAAGCCAGATCCTAGTATTTGATTTTGGGTTGGTTCAGTCTCATTGAATTCGTGTTCTTCGGAACACGGATGCGGGTATATGTATACAGTTGACAGAGAAGGAGACACCTCATTAAGGGTTTGACCATTGACTTGATTAAAACCATAATGAGATGATGGAAATTGATTACTAATTTTAATTAGAGATAATTATGTCATGGTTGTTTAGTTTGACCATTTGACTTGTTGACCATTGTTGACTTAGATATTTTTGTTAAGCAAAAGATATTTTTCTTAGCATTAATGATGACATGATAATGGTCAAATCAAATGAACCATCACAATTTTGCGAACTAAAATTATTATTCTTTTATCCTAATATGAGAGCTATCTCTTAATTATTCACACATTGATTCTCTCTCATAGCTCTCTCTCCTTCATCCTCTCTCTCAAGCCCTCATCTCTCATGTGTTGAGAGCCAAGGGCCATTGAGACCAAACCACTAAAATCCCTCTCTACTCACTCTAGGGTTCTTATTCTAGCACACCAAGCACCCTAGTTACTTCATTGTTGAGGTTGGAGCTCAAGGTAGAGGCCTTCGGGTGGATCGTCTTTGACGTGGAGAAGCCGGTGAGGAGGAGCCATCTACAACCACTCCAAGGAGCTCACAACAAGGAAAAGCACCACAAGAAGAGAAGGAGTTCAAGCTTGAGGTATAACTTTCTATCATAGTAGATAGAACCCTTTTGTGCTAACTAAGTTTGTGGTAAAAATCCGGTTTAGGGTTTGTTCTAGCGCCAAGTTTGTTATCCTAGTAAAATTTTTGTTCCGCATTTGGCCACGGAAGTTGGCCGGGGCGCTAGTGTAACCCTTCATTTTCGCCATACTTTATCAGCTCTGGCTTGCACGTCTGATGGTCCTGGCTAACGATCAGCTGTGACTCTCTATATATGAAAAGATTTTTGACTCCCATGTCGACAACGATGTCGAGACCTGCTATCAAAACTTCATATTCAGTTTCGTTATTGGTCCTTGGCTCCTTTAAGGAAAGGGCGTAACGCAATATTCCTCCTTACAGAGTCACGAAGATAAGGTCCACCCTGGCTTTGATTATGGGGGTGTTTTTCTTTCGCCTCTTTATGGAAGATACTCCATCGAAGTAGAGTTTCCATCGGGAATTATTTTCTTCCTTCTCTCCTTCGATTATGTCGAGCGCATGTACATCCGGCAACTCACGATTTAAGGGGGAGTCGGCTGGTATCAGATACTTTACGAGAAAGTCGACAATGGCCTGTCCTTTCACTGCTTTGAGGGGTCGATACGTTATCGAGAACTCTATCAGGAGGAGGGCCCATTTGGCAAGCCTTCCTATTAGTATGGCCCTTGATATCAGATATTTGAGAGAATCCAATTTTGATATGAGATGGACCTCATGTGCCAATGTGTAATGTCTGAGCTTCGTTATCGCGAAGATCAGTGCCAGGAAATGCTTTTCAATAGCGGTGTAGTTGTTTTCTGCCCCCAGGAGAACTTGACTCAAATACTATAGAGCTCTCTCCTTTCCTTGATCACTCTCTTGTGCCCATAGTGCGCTTAGAGAACCCTCAAGGGCCGTCGTATATAGGATAAGGGGTTTTCCCTTAACTGGAGCGGCCAATACCGGCGGATTTTATAGGTATTGCTTGATTTTGGTTAGTGCATTTTGGCACTTTTGATACCAGACGAGTGAGGTTCCCTTCTTCATTAAATGACCGTAGGGACGGCATTTTCCAGAGAGGTTGGCTATGAACCGCCGGATATATGCGAGCTTTTCTTGAAGAGATCGCAATTTTTTGAGAGTTCTTGGCCTGGGCATTTCCATAATCGCCTT
This sequence comes from Agapanthus africanus, assembly GCA_030015575.1. Taxonomy (NCBI): domain Eukaryota; kingdom Viridiplantae; phylum Streptophyta; class Magnoliopsida; order Asparagales; family Amaryllidaceae; genus Agapanthus; species Agapanthus africanus. The sequence goes on along the minus strand of CM057343.1, from coordinate 483,209,907 downwards.
GATCTTTGAGGGTTCGATTTCGATACCCCGGTGCCGTATGATGAATCCTAGGAATTTTCCTAAGGAGACTCCAAACGCGTATTTTTGAGGATTCATCTTCAGATTATACTTCCGAAAACATCGGAACACTATTTTTAGATGTTCCGAATGTTCCTCATGAGATCTGCTTTTAACCATAAGGTCGTCGATGTAGCATTCGACGATCTCATGGATGAGGTCATCGAAGATCTTTGTCACGGCCCTCTGGTAGGTAGCGCCAGCGTGCTTCAGACCGAAGGGCATCACCTTATGGCAAAATATGTCCAGCGGAGTCCGGAAGGCAGTATGCTTTTGATCATCAGGATGCATTTTTATTTGATTGTATCCTGAAGATCCATCCATGAAAGAGAAGACCTCATGGGTAAACGTCTTATCGATCATCAGCTCGGTAACAGGTACTGAGAAGTCATCCTTCGGGCAAGCTTTGTTGAGGTCCCGAAAGTCCACGCAGATGCGCACCGTCCCATTTTTCTTCATGACCGGAACGATATTGGCGATCCAGTCAGGATATTGAACTTCTTAGATGAAGCCGGAGTCGATTAGTTTCTTGACATCTGCATTTATATTCATCTCAAGTTCGAGCCGCATTCTTCTTGGCTTCTGTTTGACTGGCTTTATATCCGGCGATATGGCCAGTTTATGTACTGCCACCTTTGGATCGAGACCCGACATCTCGGAATAGTTCCATACGAAGTAGTCTCTATATTGCATGAGCACGTCTTTTAACGTGGTTACCTATTTTTCAGATAGTATATCACTGACGAATGTAGTCCTCGGATCATTTTCTGTCCTTAAGTCAATTTTGCTTTGGTTGTCCGCCGTAGTATGTATCCCATCTTCCAGCTTTTTTGGTGCCGGTGGAAACTTGGAGATCACCTCTTTCTCATCTTCATTTGCGAACCACATGCGGAGGTCATCCATAGTCTTGTGCCCTCCCTCCTTTGAGATTGTTATCATGTGGCAACTAAGAGTTCGCTTCTATTTTTTGTGTTGAGCAGGTCCTATCCTCATGGAATAGGTTCTCTTTGGCTCATGCTTTTGCGGTGGGGTTACCTTCTAGTTGTCGGATAAAGCGAACCTACCTTGTTGATACTGGTTTTTTACCAAGTCTTTGAAGGTGAAGCAGTCTTCAAGGGGATGACCTATTGCTCGGTGGTAGGAGCAATATTCCGGATGGTGGACCTCGTTTATTTGTTCGGGCTGCCGAGACTCCGGGAGTGTCATCATTTGATACTTCATGACAAGGTTGAATATTTTCCTCGTCTTGTCTTGGGGGAATGAGTATTCCCGACCCATCTTCTGTATAAAGGACGGGTTCCAATCGAGTTTTTCTTAATAGCACGGCTTCTTATATCCGCCTTGTTGTTTGCGAACGTTGTTTGCGCTCTTTGTCCCGTTTTTTCCTCTATTTCGGGATTTTTCCCTTTTGCGAGGACATACGGCGGGCTGGGGATAAGGGCATTGTAGTCTTCTTTCTCCGCAGATTGCTGATGGAAGCACCGCGTCCCGGCCTTTCCATAAATGGCCATTTCATGGCTGTGATTGTCTCGGCACTTTTGACAGGCTTCTTTTATTAGCTTATCTATTTGTTTTTTGAGCGACGAACTTAACATTCTTAGAGCGGGAGTTTGCACTGTTTCAACGTCACGACCATTTGGAAGAGCATTTTCCTCTTCTTTGGAGCTGTTTATGACACAACAGCTGTGGAACTGCTCCCGTTTCTTGGACCGAATGTATCCGAGCCCGGTTGTCTCCATCTTCCCATTGGGCATCTTTCGCTGGGTTCCAGGGATATCCCAAATCTTTTTGTAGAATTGGGCTTGCCGAACAGTTTGTTCGAGGGGTACACTTGGCACTTTAACAACCTTTTCAATCCCTCCGCGCAGTATCTTAGCAGACGGATTGGTTGAAGCCCGTCGAGTGCAAAATCGGCACCATGCCAGACTTCTTTCTCTACTCTGGTCTCCGTAGAATGGTAGAAGAGGATCGCCTTTTCACCTCTTCGTCTGGGAGGAACGTAGAAAGTCTGTAGTTCTCGAGAGCATCAAGTTCCTTATAATGCCGAGGTGGAGCCATTGTGATTTGCAGATTCTGATCAGCTCCGTCGAGGGTTTTTACTGACGGGCGGATGGAGAACACTGCGTTGGCCTCGTCCTCAGAGTCCCTGCCAAAGACCAGAATAGGAGTAGATGGTTTAGGTATGCTGTTTTCTATCTGGGGTTGCCCCGAGTATACTATTTCTTCATCTTCCTCAAAATCGCTCCCAAAGATCAGGATAGTGGCGACGAACTTCTGTTTATCCTCTAGCTTATGACACCTTTCCGTATCCTCAAAATCTGGTAGGAAGTAATTTGCGTCTTCATATCTCCGGACTTCATTTACCGAGAACGGGTTTAGCTCTCCCGTAACGATATACTCTGAGCCATCTTTGAAATACTTCATACACTGATGTTGTGTAGAAGGGATGACCTTGTACTCATGTAACCAGGGCCTGCCGAGCAAAGCGTTATAGTAAGTCTTGGCGTCAATGGCATGAAATTTGATGTCAGTGATGAGCAACTTGAAGCGCAGCGTCAGTATTACGGACCCAAGCGTCCGTGACAACTATGAGTCGAATCCGGAGATGGTAATTTTGTCTCGGGCCAGGTTCTGAACATTCATGTAAATCTCCTTCAGCACTCTCACGTTGAAAAGGTTGACGGAGGATCCGTTGTCGACAAGGATTTTCCCTATCTTGATATCGTGGCAGTACCCGGTGACGATAATGGGCGATTATGTTCACATGTACCGAAGAGGAGATCTTCATTGCTGAATGTAATGTTAGCTGTGTGGACCTCTTCCAGCTCATCCTTCATCTTCTCTTCTGCGAGAAAAACTTGGAACTGATCAGGCTCTTATAATGCCTTGATCAGAGAATCTCATACCACTTTGGACAGGAGGAGAGCATCCAATATACTCAGTTGTGAGGGTATTTTTCTCAGATGTGCTAGGACATTGTAATCCATCTTGTTTTTCTTAGGCGGGTCTCTGGCTGCGAGCTCTTTGACAACTCTATCGTCGAGGGCAATTTCCTCAGGGATTTTTTCTTTCCCTTTGACTTTTTTGCTCGAACCTTTGTTTGTAGGTCCGAGGTTCTTCTCAGGCAGCGTATGGTTACGCAGCTGAACGTTCTCATAGTTCTTCTCATCCTCTTCTTTTTCGGAGGTGGAGTCTTTGAAGAGAGGGCTGGGGAGTATTTCGTCCTCAGAATCGCTCCCGAAAGTAAGAACTTGAGGTTTTTCCCCTTCTGAATTGGTATCAACCATATGACAGTTGCCAGTCATTTTTCCATGCGCATCTGTCGCACTATTTTGCCGTCAACGGGCTTCGCGCTTCACCCTCTTGAAGTGTTTTTTATGGGCAACGTATCCTTGCCACCACTTCTTGAAGGCACAACATTCCTCGATGGGGTGAGTAACCCTCCGATGATATAGGCAATAATTTGGATGTGAATCCTCTCCATCAAGGCATATGATTCCGGGAGTGTTTCCTACAAGAGGTGGCAGCTTCATTCCCATTGAAAGGACTTTGGCGAACCGCTTCTCTATCTTGATCCTGCTCTTATTTGTCGCAGATATGCTTTAGTTTGGTTGGAGTACTTTATGACTCCTCTTTGCCGTGGCTTCATCATCCTGACGCTGATATTTAGCCTTTTCGTATATGGCTGTTTCGCGTTCTCGGCCGGCTTTGCTTTTTCGAAAGGCTTCGTTTAACAGCCTATCGATCGGGTCTTCTGGCAGTTTCGGGGATTTTAGCGCCGATTCTGCCCCCAGTTCCTCTGCGTTGTTTTCTGACGCTGAGGGAGTTTCTTTATCATTTAACAACGAATGGGAGACCATGTAGCAACTTGCTGCATGATCTTCGGTTTGTTCTAATGATTCATTTTCCTCATCGTTGTCACTATCTTCGTTCTCAAGAATATGCTTGAGGAACTCTTCGAGCGTGACTGGTTTCCACGCCTTCTGGTTGTACTCCTCCAGCATGTCGATGTATTTTTGTAGGTCTGTACGATTGTCGTCATACTCGGTAGGCAGCATAGGCTTCTTGGTCTTCTTCTTTTTCTTTGATGACTTTGAAGGCTTGACTTGGGGATTTTTCCCTTTGCCAACAATCTCCGGTACGGGACGCATTTTTAGCATCCTTTCGATAATTTCGGGTTCAAGTGGGCTTTTCCACCTGATTGCCGGACATGCCTGTAGATCTTTCAGCATTCTTTTGGTTATAGCTGAAAGAACGACTTCCCATGGAGTTTCTTCCACAAGCGAGCATGATTCCCCCGGCGCATCCACTTTTTTTGGAGTGTGCTTCTGTGGTGGATTCACCCTCCAGTTCTCAGACAGTGCGAACTTCCACTGTTGATACTGGTCTTCGACCCAGTTCTTGAAGACGTAGCAATTCTCAATTTAGTGGCTCACCATTCTGTGATAGGCGCAGTAGTTGGGGTTGTTGACGTCGCCGAGTTGCGGTGGACACCATGGGTCTAGCAATGTGATGAGTTTGTTATGCATTGCCAACTCTTATAGTCTCCTCGTCTTATCGCGGGAAAACGAGTAAGCACGTCCTGGCCTTTCTTCCAGGGATAGGCGTGGACGTACGTTGTTTTGGTGAGCAGCCGGTTTTGGGCCACTCAGTTGTTGTTGAGCGTTGGCGATGAAGGCCGCTTTCCTTTTACCCTTGGCGTTTCGAGGGTCCTTACTTGAGGAGGAATGCCCGTGGCCCATCTGGTCCATTTGGGCCAGTTTATGTAAGTCTACGGTAGCGCCCCGGCCGTCAAACAGCCGCCAAATGCGGAACAAAAACTTTTTAACTGGCGCTATCGTATGCTATAACCCGGATCTGCCATTATTGCCAAACTAACAAACTGTAAAGAGAGTAGAAAGGTTATACCGAACGATCCGAGTCCTTCTTTCTTTAACCATCATCCCACGCTCCGTTGCGGCTGCTCCGATCTCGTCGATCTCCGATCTGCTCGTCCAAGTGGCACCACGTCAACGATTCTTTAAACGGGCTCCCGCCTCTAACTCGAGGCAACTCGGTCGTCAAGTTTGCTAAAAGAGACGACCAGGACTGGTGTAGAGAATGGGTAGAAGACTTTATCTCGTTACGTCCAAAGTTATGGACGAACGGTTAATGAAGTTGCCTTTTGGATCGATATGAAAATGAGATATGAATATGTTAATTTCCATACATCCAAAACTCTATCTTTTTTTCAACAACCATATATCTTCTCTCATGAAGGTGGCCGGCCAAATATAGGAGAGGGGGTGAGTGTAGGAACCAAGTGGTGATAATAAGCACAAAATAAAAAGCATGAGTCAAAGAACACCTAGTATGAACACCATTTAAAGCAAAGGATGAATCACTTAACCTAGTCACCTTGCATTAATTGAATCATTAAATGCAACTATGAGTCACTAAACACCTCACCACTTTTAGAACCTTCTAGAAGCATTCACACTCATCTCAAGAAAAGATAAATCCGTCTTTAACCGAATGATAAAGACGGGTGATAGAAAACTCGAAACTGGCAACTTCCAAGAGCGATCCCGAAACGAATTTCAGGACAACCCCGTAACAGTATAAACATACCCGTATTTGTATTACGACCGAATACAAATGCAACTGAGACAAAAATATTATATCTACTCAATATAATACTCGGATCCGGCTTAAACCAAAGCCGGCCAGTATCAACTGCCCGAAATATGACACGTGCGTAAACGCACGTGCATTTTCCGAACCCTGCCATAAAACCATACGGCCTCTACAATGTTTTGCCCGAACTTGGGAAACTGTCTGTGGGGGACTCTAATAACTCGTCAGTACCCTGGCAGTGGGTTTAACCACAAGCCGTCAGCGGCACTAGCTGTGCGTAACGGCTGCCCATGGACTGATCTCAAGGGAGGCCGATGAGCGAACTCATCCGGAAACCCTACCGAGCCTAACAGTGACAATGTATATACAGTCCGGTCCGTTCGTCTATGAGTATCGCATATCTGCCTAGGGGGCTAGTAACGTCAGACCCCCAATAGCAGTATAAGTCGTGTCGGAGTGTAGTCCAAAAACACCCTGAGATACTACTGGAGTACCTACCAGTAAATCTCCCGCCACGGCCGTGGGCTTTGTGTAATGGCTCTCCTAGACACAGCGCGATCTCACCCCCAATACCGGGAGAGACGAATCCCCTGCCGATCCGCTCACATGCCTCCATGTGGCTCGGGACTGTACCCAAAAACTACCTGTTTGCAGGACTCCTTTGAGCCGTGGTAGGGTAGAAATCAAAGCACAGTGGGAACTCACATGAGACAAATGACGACCTTAGGTCGATGAACTAACATGTACACAAGTCACCAGGGAACTGCTATCTGACGATATGTATAATACCAACTAGCAGGTTCCCGGCGAGTCATGTCCGGTGTACTCATAACCCAATGAGCACCTGTATACATCTTAGGTGATCCAACTGACACCAGTGGCTTGTGAGAACGGCCACCGCCCCTTGTCAGGGTCTCGACTGTATACACTAGTCTACTCCGGAGTATCGATGCCCTGTCTCGAAACTCCCACGACTAGGGACCACAATTAAGGATATGCATATAAACCATCCAACTCTCACGTATATGATCGCCATCATACTGTTGGTAGTAAAGCAAGATCCTAAGGGCTCTATCAAAGTGTAACAGAGATCAGTCACCTGAACCTGTACACGACTGATAAAGGCAAACCAGATAGCATACTATCATCTCGAGTAAGACTGTCCTACCGGTATAGGTCCTCCGCAATCATTGCAATCACGTACCTGCGATCCAATAATTGACTCTGAGGGCACTATATCCAACAATCTCCCACTTGCACTTAAGGCTAATTATTGCGATGTCGACTACTCACAGCCCGTGTGAAACCGAACATCCAATTCTTCTACTAATCAGTTTCACAAAGCCCGTTTGTAAAACTATTGTGTTCGAGAAATAGCCTCAGTGAGTGGATCCGCCCAGATGTTTCTTTCTATGTCTCTCTTAGTCTCAAGTTCGCGGAGAAAGCCATCTCCCGAATTGAGTAATACCTGTCTTAGAATATGTCTGGATATCTGATGGAACCTAATTCATAAATGAACTCCAAATCCAAACTTCTTAGACTATATCGATCACTGAACCTAATCAGTATCCAGCACCAAGCCTCCCACAGTATCCTCTTGGACCATCTGTCCATAATACTGTCCCTCGTCAGAGGGAAAACTATAACTCTGACAATCACTCTGTCATCCATGTCACCTTTGAAGCTTGGAATGATAACCTTCTCCCGAAGGAGGCTGTCGTCATCAAATCCGTAGAACATGCACTTATGTTCTAAAACTTCTTCCTTATGTTTCTCCGGTATTGGATTAATACAAACTTATCGCATCTAGTGCAAAAACAACATTTGGTGTGGTACTTGACATCTCATGATTGACTCAATTGCCTAAGCAAGTGATCTGCCAATCATGCACATCCCTCTCCCCTTTAGTCTATAAGACACTTTTAGAGAGGGTGACTCCATCACCTGCAGGTACACCACCATGCCAGGAGTCAACTATTCTAAAAACCATTAGAATACTGTCAAAGTACCCACATTGGGAAACTACCCAAATCCAGATCTAAAACCATAGATCTAGAAACCAAAATGTCTAATATTATATCCATATCCTGTCTGGAGAAACAACTGTGTGACGACCACAGTACAACCGATCGTAGTGTAGGAATTTTACTTCCTACTCTGTGTATGTCATCCAGATATCATGACATCACACCCTACTACCTTCTTAACAGATCCATCCCCTATTCTGATGAAGTCAAACCTATGACTGTCACATCAAAATTAGATGATCTATCTCCGCTATATCTGCTCTAGTCTATAAATAGACATAAGCTACTTGCCCACTATGCTTCCGCTACTCCCACTGACTACGACAACCTTTTGGCAGAATAATATGCATGCACTTCTAAAGCTAGTTTAGAACGACGCTATACTTATTCTCCTGCCGGGTCTCATAGTCTGGAACAACAGTAGTGTCAAGTCTGGCTAAACAAGAACCTCCCTATCACCGTCCTTGAGGCTACCGAAGTACCTCTCGGTTGTCTGAGGTTACCCACCATATCTGCGGAGTGGCTATTGGAATGTCAAACCTGATTGAATATATAGGTCCTATTAAATTTTTCGTAATTGTTTGCGGTTCTGGAATCACTTCCAGTTCTACCACACTCCCACTACTGTTTTCTGAAAAAATCCATTTTTACTAAAACTGTGGCGAGTCAAGAACAATATCACTATTGATCTTCCAGATGGTAGAAAGTCAACCCTCGTTATAGCCAGGGTCAACCCATAAACTGCCATTACAGAAACGTACCTTGAGTTATCCAGAGTCTAGTTTTAAGCATAAGCTGGACAACTCACCGTACCTTAATATCGTTAAGATATGAACCATTCTATATCCAATATAGAAACATTGACACTTATTTAATTGGAACCAGATTCAATCATGTAGCTATCTCCAGTGCAAATCAACTTAATGGAAAGAGGCTAATCAGCATTACTCAATTTAGGAATCCATCCAATTATGAATAACCTGAAAGAGAAACAAGTTTCTCAGAACTATTACTATCATTTGAATACCAATCACAAGAATCTACATTTTCGATCTATTTGAAGAATCCCGATACTTGTGACATCTAGTTCTCTACTTTATTCTTATACCCACAACTTCTCAAAACTTAGACCTTGTATTTCTACGAAACACTTGTCTAAAAACTAGAGAAGTCATAAGTAAACAGAACATAGTACGAGGACCTACCCCTTTGTCCTGATGGACACTGGACAACATACAATACTCTGTATAAGTCCGCTGAGTTGAATAACTCAAAACCTGTGCGTCGTAGGTTGAAAACTGTACCCAGGCGATTTCCTCAAATATCACTAATTACAACGAATTCCGATATAATGAGGATAATTACCTAATTCCCAATAACTTACTCCCACTCATCATCTGTAAAACCATACAGATATGAGAATGAAACATGGTAAATACATACCCTTGGAGTAAGTATCTAATCGGGAAAATAGTTTTCCTTTAACAATGCACTGAAACATGAAAATGTTTCGTAGGGGTATCCTGGTATTCCTAGTAATGCCTCTTCCATAATCCAATTCATGACTATAACCGTATATTTCTTTGCCATCTCTCCAAATCCCTTTATTTGTCTTTAGTCGTTACCTTCTGTACACCATCGTTAGGCTAAATGGTTTTCTTCCTTCCTTACCGTTCGGCACCAGCCTATGGTTTGGAAGAAGACCATCCAGTAAGCATAATAGGTGTACCCTCCTAAACCAAGGAGTACTCGCAACTTGTGAGAAGGTGATGATAAAAGACAACTGAACAATACCTTATTCTATTTCTCCCGAACTGGGGAAAAAAGCAAAGGTGAAATAGGAGTGGCGATGAAGTACGCGGTTTGGTCGTGAATGATAACAATCGCAATTTACTTTGCCCTCTTTCTAATCCCTTTATTTTTGTCTTTAGTTATTACCTTCTGCACACCCTACTTAGGCTAATTGGTTTTCTTCATTCCCGACCTTTCGGCACCTGCCTATAGTTTGGAATAAGACTATCCAATAAGCGTAATAGGTGTACTCTCCTAAACTAAGGAGCCCTCGCAACCTGAGAGAAGGTGATAAAAAAAGACAACTAAATAAACCAATTCTATTTCTCCTGAGCCTTGATCCATCTTCGAAGAAATCCCTCCGAGTTCGTATATAACCATATGATGGATCTATCTAATGGAAGTGGATGTCCGTAGTAATACGGGGTGTTCTGAGAAATGCAAAGGGTAAAAGAAGGAGCGGCAATGACTTATGCAACTCGGACAATCCAAAATCCAGTATTTTAAGAAGGTTCGGTCAACTTGGTCACTGAGTCATAGTCTAGGGTCGGTCAAAGGTCGCTGCCAAAGAGAGAGAGAAAAGAAACACTCTGCGTGCACTCTAACCTAGATCAGAATGGTTATCAGTTTATCTAATCCGGAAACCTCCCACTGTCCTGTCAAATTCTCCTCCAAACCTAAAAGAAGAATCAATCGGGATCACCCGAAGAGTAAACTAACTCATCAGTGGGAATCGGGATCCAACTCTCATCGCATGATAACGTGACGGAATCCACTCACGTTATCACACTCCAGAAGGTATGCGCATGCCTGACAAGTTTCAGTTTCTTTAGAAACTCCCGATATGATTTTTACCCCATGTTCTTATGACCTTGACGAAAGCCAACAAATCATAAGTCACATGTCAAGTTCTGCCCGTCATTATCTTGTTAATTTGAACCCACCCGTACACACCCTTGACGAAATCCAACAAGGTAATACGACTGTCCCAAACCAACTCATCTATCTATGCAACAAATGAATACCCCAGCAGCTACCAAACACTATGCCTTGACGAAAGCCAACAAACATAGCTTGAATACTACTGACCATCCATAAGAAACGACGGAGGGCTACGGCTGGTTTTTGGCGAAAAACCTTTAACGTAATGAACTTGATCTCGTTGAAGGAACCTGATAGCTTTTTATAAAAATATAGTGACGAAAACCTTTGCTAAAGAGGTCACTCCCGGTGAAGGGATCTCGGCTCTTTCCTCGTGGAATGAGGTGCAGGATATTCCAATTGAATACCGCGACGCAAAGCAACTTGTAATCGACTATAGTGAAGTTATTACCCTGACACAAACTTCTGCCCAAGGGGTCATTCCCGGTGAAGGGATATCGGTCCTTACCTCGTCGAATGAGGTGCAGGATATTCACACCGAATACCGCTATGCATGACAAAAGGAAACGTCTTTGTAATAACACCTTTTAAAATTGTTCCAACAATATCCAAACAGGTTTGTTTTCCTTTACATTGATCAGAATCAACGCAGTCCCATCATCAATCACACCAGAAATGAACGAAAATAAAATGTACGTATATGCCATCCGCATTCGTCACTGGGTCCCATCATCATCCGTTAGGCTACTTAACTAACGACAGAGCGGGGACTGGACTAGCGCGAGTGCAAAACATATACAACATCTAATAGTATATATACCAATATATAATAATCTCTCCAGGCGTGATAATATGCAACATTACAGAAAAGTAATAAGCATCACAGAACAATACAGATAATCTGGGATCTCCGGGTTTCACAGAGCCGCTGCTGAAACCCAACGTTCCCCTGGTCGTGTGGATAGCCTGTGTAATGAAACCTAGACCCCTACGGGTGCGGCAAGTTACCCGCCAAAACCTGAAGCGAGGCAGTCCCCCACAGCATAGTGAATGGAACACCCGGCACTTCATGGAATCCGGTAAATTGAGCACCCCTTCTTGGGTCAACCAGTACCCCCTATAAGTGCGGCGAATAGTCTGCCGATTCCAGAGTGAGGTCCCTCTGCCTCTCAAAGCCATGAGATACGGACCCGTTGCCCTCCCGAACCCGGCTATCCGTGCACCCCGTCACAGGGTAAACCTAGTACAGAAATGAAAAATATGTACAACGGGTACATCGACCTCGACCCGGTCGTGCCCCAAAAGAATATTATACAACAGGCAGTGACGGCAGTCCACATGTTGGACGCTCGCCCCGCAATATCAAATGTATAAATAAATCCAAACTGCACTACCATTGCATACTGCTATCCACCACGACAAATCCGCAACATCACAGCACAACACAGAACATCAACGCGAATGTCACGTTCGCAAACCCGTCTAAAAGAACTATAGCAATCAGACGCGGTTTACCGATCAAATGACATTCCCGGTCGGAGATATAATGCAAGTACTGTAAACTAACATGTTTAAATTTCGATCGATTAAATATCACAAAGTGGGCCCCATGAACATCTGCTGTACAGTAACAAAATCTGGGCCCAAAAGATATATACCAAAAACCACAATTTCCAGCAAATAACCAACAGTAGAAATTTGACCCTCTAAAACGCCAGGACGGCCGCGGTTCCGCGGTTGTATGGACGACTTAGTGGACCGTATTTCTCTGTTATTTTTTAAGAAGCCTGCTTGTATTTCTGTGATGGTTAAAATAATTTTTGGAACCCTTTAAAAATCAACAGAAACTGTGAACTTGAATTTTGCGGTTTTCGATATCCGGTTCAATCGATATTTTAAACGCGTTAGCACAAGTTAGTATAGCATAATGGTGAGGCTCTGATACCACTGTAAGTCTACGGTAGCGTCCCGGCCGTCAAACAGACGCCAAATGCGGAACAAAAACTTTTTAACTGGCGCTATCGTATACTATAACCCGGATCTACCATTATTGCTAAACTAACAAACTGTAAAGAGAGTAGAAAGGTTATACCGAACGATCCAAGTCCTTCGTTCTTTAACCATCATCCCATGCTCCGTTGCGGCTGCTCCGATCTCGTCGATCTCCGATCTGCTCGTCCAAGTGGCACCACGTCAACGATTCTTTAAACGGGCTCCCGCCTCTGACTCAAGGCAACTCGGTCGTCAAGTTTGCTAAAAGAGACGATCAAGATTGGTGTAGAGAATGAGTAGAAGACTTTGTCTCGTTACGTCCAAAGCTATGGACGAACGGTTAATGAAGTTGCCTTTTGGATCGATATGAAAATGAGATATGAATATGTTAATTTCCATACATCCAAAACTCTATCTTTTTTTCAACAACCATATATCTTCTCTCATGAAGGTGGCCGGCCAAATATAGGAGGGGGGGTGAGTGTAGGAACCAAGTGGTGATAATAAGCACAAAATAAAAAGCATGAGTCAAAGAACACCTAGTATGAACACCATTTAAAGCAAAGGATGAATCACTTAACCTAGTCACCTTGCATTAATTGAATCATTAAATGCAACCATGAGTCACTAAACACCTCACCACTTCTAGAACCTTCTAGAAGCATCCACACTCATCTCAAGAAAAGATAAATCCGTCTTTAACCGAATGATAAAGACGGGCGATAGAAAACTGAAAACTGGCAACTTCCAAAAGCGATCCTGAAACGAATTTCAGGACAACCCCGTAATAGTATAAACATACCCGCATTTGTATTACGACCGAATACAAATGCAACTGAGACAAAGATATTATATCTACTCAATATAATACTCGGATCCGGCTTAAACCAAAGCCGACCAGTATCAACTGCCCGAAATATGACACGTACGTAAACGCACGTGCATTTTCCGAACCCTGCCATAAAACCATACGGCCTCTACAACGTTTCGTCCGAACTTGGGAAACTGTTTGTGGGGGACTCTAATGACTCGTCAGTACCCTGGCAGTGGGTTTAACCACAAGCCATCAGCGGCTCTAGCTGTGCGTAACGGCTGCCCATGGACTGACCTCAAGGGAGGCCGATGAGCGAACTCATCCGGAAACCCTGCTGAGCCTAACAGTGACAATGTATATACAGTCCAGTCCGTCCGTCTATGAGTATCGCATATCTGCCTAGGGGGCTAGTAACGTCAGACCCCCAATAGCAGTATAAGTCGTGTCGGAGTGTAGCCCAAAAACACCCTGAGATACTACTGGAGTACCTACCAGTAAATCTCCCGCCACGGCCGTGGGCTTTGTGTAATGGCTCTCCTAGACACAGCGCGATCTCACCCCCAATACCGGGAGAGACGAATCCCCTGCCGATCCGCTCACGTGCCTCCATGTGGTTCGGGACTGTACCTAAAACTACATGTTTGCACGACTCCTTTGAGCCGTGGTAGGGTAGAAATCAAAGCACAGTGGGAACTCACACGAGACAAATGACGACCTCAGGTCGATGAACTAACCTGTACACAAGTCACCAGGGAACTGCTATCTGACGATATGTATAATACCAACTAGCAGGTTTCCGGCGAGTCCTGTCCGGTGTACTCATAACCCAATGAGCACCTGTATACATCTTAGGTGATCCGACTGACACCAGTGGCTTGTGAGACAGGCCACCGCCCCTCGTCGGGGTCTCGACTGTATACACTAGTCTACTCCGGAGTATCGATGCCCTGTCTCGAAACTCCCACGACTAGGGACCACAATTAAGGATATACATATAAACCACCCAACTCTCACGTATATGATCGCCATCATACTGTTGGTAATAAACCAAGATCCTAAGGGTTCTATCAAAGTGTAACAGAGATCAGTCACCTGAACCTGTACACGACTGATAAAGGCAAACCAGATAGCATACTATCATCTCGAGTAAGACTGTCCTACCGGTATAGGTCCTTCGCAATCATTGCAATCACGTACCTGCAATCCAATGATTGACTCTGAGGGCACTATATCCAACAGTTTATCGATCAGAGCCTGGAAGGTTGTTGGTTTGAAGAACGTCATGAACTGGGACACGGTCGTTTGAGTATCAAGGGTCCCGATGAACATGCCCACGGCGGGGGATTCTTCGATGCGTTGTTCTCACTTTGACCATAGGTTCCGCCACCGGATCTCATATTGGACCCAGGTTTCTCCAGGCTTTACCCTGGCATTGATTAATGCCGTGATCGGGGTGTGCTCGCTTGCGCTGGAAAACCACTGTGTGAATAGCAGTTCCATCTCTGTGAATGTTATCACGGAGTTATTTAGGAGCTCCGAGTACCATTCAAAGGCCGTCTCTGACAGGCTGCCAACGAATTGGCGGAGCATAGTTTGTCATCGCCTCCAGTGTTGCCGCATAGAACTCTGAACTGTGCGACGTCCTGATGTGGGTTTCCTGTCCCAATGTACACATGGAATTCGGGGATCGTATATCCCCGCGGGTATTTAATTTGGTCATACCAGCCTGGATACGGTCGCCCAGTTCCGAGGATTTGGCCCGCGGCTTCATTAACTTGATGAGCTCGTATTTGTTGAGCGATATAATCATCAAGAGCAGCCTTGGAGATCATTTCCTCCTTGGCTGTTGATAAAACCGGAAGAGGGTTTGAAGATTCCCTCTGTCATCCTCGATGATTATCGGCGGATCCTCGGCTGGGGGTTCTGGCTGGATCATCATCCTAACCATGTCTTGGAATAAGAGAGCCATCTACTTTATGTTAGCAGCCTGCTCAGCAACTTCCTTGTCCTTTCTTTGAAGCGCCCTTCACAGGAACTCTGTATCCGTCTCCTATACCTGGCACTGTTCGGCTGTTTGATCCAGACTTTCTTTCTGCCTTGTGAGTGCTGTCATTTTGGTCAGTATCTCCTGGAGCTTTTGTTGTTACTCCTGAGCTTTTATCAGCGACCGAGTTTGCGTTCGATGTCCTATGGAAGCATGACTTTCTTCTTTTCCGGAATCCATGTAGACCGTATGTACGATCATGCCTCCAGACTTGGGGCGATTGAGTCCATCACCTTTGGAATTTACTGCTGGCGGTGGGACTTTCTCCGGCCTCATCCTTTTATGGGAGGTCAAAGTTGAAGGTGTCGTTGTAACATGTGCTTGTGAAAAAGAAGTCCCTCGCTGTATTATGGAGGGATGGTCTTCCTCTTGCCGAGCCTTCGATTTCTTCAGTCGACGAGAGTAGTCTTTGTTGATCACAGAGTCTTGGACTTTCCGCCAGACTTTATGAATTTGGGAGGAGAGCCGCAGATGGGGGCGCTCCGGTTCTGCCTGAGCAATGACCTCTGCTGGTGGGGGCGATTTCTTTAGCACCGCCGTTGGAGAGTTCTTGCGCACCCTCCTGAGTAGATCAAAGTTGCTCCTGGTTGGAACAGCAGCGTCAATTTTTAACATTAGAGCTGGTGTGGTAAGTCCAGAGGGGTTGCCTCGGTTTTGGAAGTGGCTTCATCGCCCCCCCGGCTTTCGTGAGGGGCTGCTGTTGGTGTTAGCCTGTTGAAGACCGACGTCCTTGGCAGGGTTTGAGAATAGCCAGCCAATCTTTCAAAGACCAACTTTCTGGTATGGGAAGTACCTTTGACGTCTTCGCCTGTAGCAGGAGTTGGAAGGGCTATTCGTTTTGGGGCAGCCCCTTCAAGTATTATGAGCCTTTTTGGACAGCCTGTTTGGGTTCTTGCCCAGCCTGTTGAAGACTGAGACGTCGGCTTTGGACGACCCGTTGAGAGAATCCATTGTGATCGCCATTCGATCGAAGACCGACCTCTTGGGAGCTTCTTCCTGTGGCGCTGAGGCACCGACACCCACTGGTGGGAACATAGTCCCGAAGAACAGTCCAGTAGTGGTTTGCATTACTTGCCCTATCGGTATTGAAAAGATGGAGGCCGTGTTGGGCCCGAAGGTCACTCCTCCAGCTAGGGTGGAGTGAGTGTTGCTGTTGCATGTTTTGTAGTTGGAAGCCATCGATTTTTTCTGCACAGGAGCAAGACACCAAATTTTAGTACCTCAGATCCAAGGGCAACCATAGCGAACTGTGATTTCATTCACGAAAACACGACACACGAAGTGAGGAGTGGAAAGAGGAAAAGGTCCCACCGGGCGTGTCAGAATCTGTTGACCGCCAAAAACAGAGATGAACTGGGATAGATCGTCTTGTCTGAATTTGGGGGCAGATGCTATTTGGATTAATCCATCCACCTCTCCGAAAATACCAAGTAGATTTATGGCACCATATATCGGAGATTTGGACAGGCACTACCGTTGTAGTAGACTTTATCAGATTCCCTCTCATTTTATGAGGGGTTTTTGATTGTGGGACGATCTTCCCTGCAGGCGCAAAACCCTGCAGTTAATTACGTTACCACATTGCAATAATCACTTTCTCCTGCTCCGAACGTTCACTTCGTGTTGTGTGTGTTTTGTTTGTTTTGGTTGCCCGTGGATTGTATACGGAGACTAGTTTATGTCGTCGTCCGTAGGGTGCGGATTAGTCCAAATTTGTATATTTGAGATTTGGGCTTAGGTTTATTTAAGAACCGTTAATCTGGTTTGAGATTAAGATCAACTTAAATGTGTGAGCATTTGGGCTCAATTTGTTCTTGCTAAGAATGCGTTAGTCTAATTTGAGACTAAGATCAACTCAGCAAAATTTTAAGGATCATTTTTATTTAAGATCCAGCAAAAGAGCATTTGGGCTCAGCTGCAAGAAAATTTCAGAGACTTAGCCAATTTGGGCTAAATCTACTTGGCCTTTTTCTTTTAAAAAATGCTAAGCACTTATTTAGGCTCTGTTTGTTCAGCCCTTTTCTTTTAATGTAAAATTGCCAAACACTTATTTGAGCTCTGACGCTCATATGTATGTCATGTGAAGTATTCAGTCATGGGCGTTGCCCAATAGATGTTGAACACTTTTAGTCATTTTGACAAAATGTGAAGTGCTAAGCACTTTTTATGGCATCCACATGAGGTGCATGTGAGGTGCTGGACACTGCACAATCAGTGCTAAGCACTCAGCCATTTTGGCCGCATATAAAGTGCTAAGCACTTTTTGTATGGCGCCTACGTGAGGAGCACGTGCGATGCTGCCCAATCAGTGCTAAGCATTTAGCTGTCTTTGGCTCTATAGGGAGTGCTGAGCACTTTTATTCTGCGCCCACGTGTGTTTCACGTGAGGTGACGGCCTTCTGTTTTGAACGCCCGCGTGTTTTTCACGTAAGGCGCTAGACGCTGTTAAAAGGGGGCGCCCACGTGAGGAGCACGTGAGACGCTAGTTTCCCCCTTTTTTATAGATTAAATATCTGTTAATGGCATTTTGACCATTAATGATCATCAAGATCTTCATTTTTTTGAAGATCTGGGATCGGTTTTTCTTTAAGAACTAAGTTCTTTTATAGGTTTCTTTCTCCTTTTGTTTTTTTTTGACCTAGTTCTTTTCTGAATCTTTGATTCTCAATAACAAGATCTTCCCGATGAGAATTAAATTCTCAATTTATGGGAAACCTTTCTTATGGATCTCAGATCTAGAGAAAGAATCAAGTTCTTTAAAAAGGGTTAAACCCTTAGATGTGATAGAGCTATTTTGATCTCTTTTCTTTACCTAGGGTTTTGAGAAGGAAGGTCTTCTTTTTTGAGAATTGAATTCTCTGTTCTTTGTTATAGCTCCCTGTATTTTTGCAGAAGCTTATAGGGGGTTTTCTCTATCTCCTTCTGTCTCTCTGTGTTGTGGTCTTCTGTCGTATTGAGACTTGAAGTCTCGGGCCCTTTATATAGTGAAGGCAGATTGTTAATTGGTTTTGAGAAAATCTCTCATTGAGAGATTCTAATTGATTTGGGGAATTTTACCCACCATTGGATCCAAGGAGTTCTGTTTTTACAGAATATGATTTTTGCTTTTAACGAGTTTGGGGAAATATTTTCTCCTATACAGAATTTATTCTGTAAAACGGTGATTTTTTAATCACCATTGGATTTTTAATCCAAGAGTTCTCTATTTTATAGAGAGCAATCTTTCTTATTTAGAAAAATTGAGAGAATATATTCCAAAGTAGAATTTTATTCTATAATTGGATTTTTGATCCAACTGAGAGTATCTTTCTTATTTTAGAAAGATTTGGGAAATATTTTCTCCCAATAGAATTTGATTCTGTATTTTGATGATTTATCATCTCCGTTGGATCTTTGATCCAATGGCTCTGTTTAACAGGGAGTATTGTAGAATTTTAATTCTACCTGGGTGCCGGCGCTCACGTGTTATGCACGTGGGCGCTATTTAAGAATTTAATTCTTATAATGGGTATTTATGTGCTTTGCACATTGGTGCTCGCGTGAGGAGCACGTGCGGCGCTATCTAAGAGTTTAACTCTTATGTAATCAACTCTTCTGTGCTTTGCACATTAGCGCCCGCAAGAGGAGCACGTGCGGCGCCATCTAAGAGTTTAACTCTTTTGAACTCTTCTGTGTTTTGCACATTGGCGCCCGCGTGAGGAGTACGTGAGGCGCCACCATAGGATTTAATCCTGTAAGATTGGCTCTGGCGCTGGTGTCTTCATGGAGAGCACGTGAGGCGCTGCCTTATTGAATTCAACAAAGCTTTGCTCTTTTTTTAGGTTAAATATATTGGGGAAACACCAATAAGAGCAGAAACCCGTTCTCTCCCTAAAAGAACTTTTCTCATCTATATATAAGGTGTGGAAGCAGGTGAAGGACTCGGTCATCATCCATGGCTCCTTCCCTGAGCGTCAGCCAAACTCTGACAATTCCTCTTCCAAACACAAGGGGACTCATCTTAAGTCGGTTCCTGTTCTGATGGTTCCTCTTAAAGCCAAAGCGGTTTCTCATAAAAAAGAGAGGCCCAATAAAGTCTAAATGTCCAAGGCAAACTCCAAGGGTCAAGATTCCAAATGCCCTAAGCTTGGGGGCATGATAGTTTACATAGTCTATATGGTGAATTCTAAAGAGGAATGTACTATTTCTGCTAGTCACAGACCGCATACTTAGTCTCTGAAAAAATCTCCACAGCAACATGAAAAGTTGCGGGAGATTCTTACTCAAGTAGCGGCACTTTCTATTCCTTCGCCTAAGGCAAACCCCGAAGACGCACCTGAAGAAAGAGTAGGGAAGGAGTCGGATATTGATTTCCTGAAGCGTGCTCTCAAGGAGTGAGCTGAAAAAGTGGAAGTGATGTCCGCTAAAATGAACCAGATGTCCCTCTTGATCCAGAATATGGCTGGAATGATGGTCCATTTGGAACCACTGGTAGATGAATCGCCAGTAGTCTCTCTTAAAGACAAGGGTGACATTTCAATTTCTCTGCAAGCCTTATCAACGGTTGAGGAGGAAATGATCCCAAAAGAAAAGCTGTATGCATATATCACTTGGCAAATCAAAGCTCACTATGCCAGTGAAGCAGCAAATAAGTCTATTAAGACTGGTCGACCGTATCCGGCATGGTACAATCAAATACATGACATTTCAAATCCTCTGCAAGTCTTAACAACGGCTGAGGAGGAAATGATCTCAAAAGAAAACCTGGATGCATATATCGCTCGGCAAATCAAAGCTCACTATGCCAGTGAAGCAGCAAGTAGGTCGATCAAGACTGGTCGACCTTATTTGGCATGGAACGATCAAATAGAGTACCCGCCAGAATACATACTTCCAACGTTCCACATGTACAAAGGGACCGGGAATCCCCACCAGCACATCGCGCGATTTAAATCCATGTGCGGCAATACTAAAGGATATACTGCTCCTTCGAAAGTTCGTCAGCAATCTGGCGGGCACTGCGTTCGAATGGTATACGGAACTCCCAAAAGATTCCGTGATTACCTTTGACAAGATGGAGATACTCTTCTGTCATATATTCGCTAGTGTGAATAAATGCACTACCGTGACGATGTTGATCAAAAGGGTTAGACCGAACGAGACTTAGGTTCAATATGTTACCCGATGGCGAAATCTCTGGTCAAAATGCGAGCAGCGCATCGATGAAGCTCCAGCCGTGGGAATGTTCATAGCTACCTTTGACCCAAATTCAAAGGTGTTCCTATATATGGCCCTCTTCAAGCCGACGACCTTCCAAGAGCTCATAGATTAAATGGCTCGGTTGGATCAGATGGGTCAAGACACATTCTCTTCCAATGAAGACATATGAAGAGTAGAGACAAGGTGGCGTTTGTCCCCAACGCTAAACAAATATGAGCGGCTCTGAAGCAACCTGCCCTCAAAATAGCGACAGCATGGGTCCTACCTTTGAAGGGATAAGGACAAGAATACTCGTTCCCCTGAAATATACATAGGGAGCATATTGCTCGCTGGAGGAGGAATCTCCATGTGAGATAGTCCTTTTTTCAAATAACAGAAAGGATATTAAGGGACTTTTAAGCGGGTCCAGCAATCAAGTGGAATAGCCCATTTGAACCAAAAATCATGAAAGGGACGTAGAAGCTATGTCCCACTCCTAAAATAAATGATAAAGGGAAAAGCTCCCAAGTCAAGTTCATTCTTCCAAGGAAGAAGAAGAGTCAGCAGAAGGAGTGTCGTGATATCTCATTCTTTCGTCAGCGTCAGAAAGCAACATTGATAAGTAGGGGACAAGTGCTGTGTAAAATGCCCTGTATTTCCCGCAAAAAAAACCCGATTGGTACGATGATAAATGAAGCAGTCTAAGAGGGTGAAGATAGTCTAAGGCGTGAAGTGTCCATGAAAATAGAGGACAGGCAGCAGCGCCTCAGCAAGCAAGTATTGGAAGGAATGAGTTATGCAACTCCCCGATCAAATGATAAATAATAGACCGAAATGTCCTTAAACTAATAATGGACTGAAATGTCCCTAAACTAATAATGGACCGGAACGTCCCTAAACTAGTAATTCTCCCCAAACACGGCGATGATGGACCTAAATGTCCCTAAACCAGCATTTCGTCCCAAACACGACGATGATGGACCAGAACATTCCTAAACTGGCATTTCGCTCCAAACAAGGCGATGATGGACTGGAACGTCCCTAAACTAGCATTTCGCCCCAAACACGGCGATAATGGACCGGAATGTCTCTAAACTATAGCGTCTCCCCAAACACGGCGATAATGGATCGCAATGTCCTTAAAGCAATATGCTCTCTTAAGATCTATATTGCAATTGAAGTCCCACTGGCGAAGATTGCAACTCAAGTCCCACCGGCTACACAGCTACTCCAGTGATGAAGCCACCCCAAGTCCCACCGGCAAACAGATGGGTCACCTGTGGCGAAACTACTTTCGAGAGTTTCACTGTTCGCAAAAAAAATAAAAGAAAAAAAGACGGTATGTCCACAAGCAAAATGAGTACGGATGAAAACCCGAAAGGGCGCCGTGAGTAAAAACAGAAGGATTGCTGGCAAGCTTATGAAAACCCGAGAGGGCGCAAATTCATTAAAAAAATGTGTGCACTTGCAAGGTCCTCTCGACCTTGTGAAGAGAAAATACCTATGTGAGATTCTTATGACTCATAAAGGAGTAACACATTTAGGAATCTAAGGAGAAAATATACTTACGGGATCCACACGACTCGTAAGGAGAAAATACCCCCTATGAGACCCTCACGGCTCATAGGATTCAAAAGCCTTAGATTAAAGGGATATAAACCTGTTCTTAAACCATAATGTCCCTTAAGTTGCCCTACAAGTAGTTCAATACTAACGCTTGTATACGATCTATGGGCACGAACAAAATATGTTCCCACAAAGGTCCACTAATGGTAAAAAAAGGATCCCCATACGGTGAACGACACTTGTAAGTCCTTTCGACTTATAAAGAGGAAACTTTATCCTTACGACTTGCGAGGGAAAATACCACTAAGGAATCCCCATGATTCCTCAGGACAAAACACACCTATGAGATCCTCACAACTCGTAGGGAGAAATACCTTTATGAGATCCTTACAGCTAATAAAGTCAAAAAGCCTTAGTCGACTGGATCCTAATCTACCTTTGTTCAAATCGATAAAGGCAAATGATAATTCACTACTGACAATATTCCAGTTGTAGTGAAGCCGATGCCAAGATTGGTTTCAGATTCTAAATCCCCAACTCGCAATAAAAAAGCAGCGAGTAAAAAACAAAAAAATGACATAGCAGAAATGATTGGGCACCACGAATAAAATAGCCGAAATGATTGGGCAATCGTGACTTTCGCGATATAAAAAGCTGAAAAGATATAGCATCGCGGAAAAATAAAAAAAAGAATGAAATTTATTCTGCCCTGCAAGCAGGTCCAAATCGATTCTTATATACAATCCATGGGCACAAATGAAAGAAAGGGAACCATACTTTCCCACCAAACTTCGCCAAAAGAAGAACCGGGTCTTGATGGAACATCTACAGCCTAGAAACTATTTGGACATCCCTCTCACTCCAGCAAAGTATAGACGCGACGTCAACAAGGACCCAAGGATCAAATAAAAGTGGAGTGACGGCAAAATCCTAGCTCCAGATCTCAATGGCAACATCTAAATCCTAGAGATCATCTCTACGACCTTCTCATTCCGACAGGGTGTAGACGCGATGTTAACAAGGACCCAAGGGTCAAATAAAAGTGGAGTGATGGCAAAATCCTAGTTCCTGTTCTTAATGGCAACATCAACAGCATAAAGATCATCTCAACATTCTTTTCATTCTAGCAGGATGCAGACGCGACGCTAACAAAGACCAAAGGGTCAAATACATAAAGTGGAACAATGGAAAAATCCTAGCTCCTAATCTCGATAGCAGCATCTACAATCTATAGATCAACTCGACGTTCTTCTCATTCCAGCAGGATGCAGACGCGACATCATCAAAGACCAATCAAAGCAAAGTAATGGCAAAATCTTAGCTCCAACTCGACGTTCTTTCTTGGTGAAGATACAATGTCATCAAATATCAATCGGTCAAATAAAAGTGGAGTGATGGAAAAATCCTAACTCCAGATCTCGATGGCAACATTTACAGCCTAGAGATCATCTCGACGTTCCTCCTCATTCCAGTAGGGTGCGGACGCATCTGTCATATGAAAGTGGAGTGACGACAAATTCCTAGCTTCAGATATCGATTGCAATACATACAGCATAGAGGTCATACGGATATTTATCCTGCTTCAGCAAAGAATTAGCGCGGCATCATCAAAGAAAAAATGAAGTGACGTTATATTTCGAGCTTCAGATCTTAATGGCAAGTCTAGAGACCATTGGATGCCATCTTACGCAGAAGGGTGCGGTTATGACTCATCGGGGCTTCAAATTAAGCCTAACCTCAAGTAAAGCGCCACAGCAATACCTAATGCTTGATCTTCCGATGGTAATATGGATATTCCAACCTAAGAAGATTACTTGAAGATGTCTTGTCCATCCTCAGAAGGGATCAGAGACACGAAAAACGCGGGGCTACTCGAGCAGCAACCTAAGGAATAGCATGTTGAGAATATATCAGCTAACACGATGGTATGATGGACTTAACCTAGTACTACAAACCTAACGGACCCCTATTATAAAATAAAGGGGTTATCTATATTTCACGTTAGGACACACCTGTGAGATCCTCTTGACCGGTAGGAAAAAAATCTTCTCGAGACCTTTACGGCTCATAAAGATGAAAAGCCTTAGGCGACGGGGATATCGACCTGTTTCCTAAGAACTGTTGCCCTACAAGGAGGTCAAGACTGACTCTTGATACTATTTACCGGCCACATTCGACAAATTTGTATCCAAAGTGGAGAAGAAGTCACTTACGGGTCCTTTCGACTCGTAAGGGGAAAATACTCTTGTGAGATCCTTACGACTCTCAAGAGAAAACACAGTTAGGAGTCCTCACGACTTCTAAGGAGAAAATACACCTACGAGATCCTCTCGACTCGTAGGGAGAAAAATCTTTATGGGACCCTCACGGTTTATAAAGTTGAAAAGCTTTAAGCGACAGATCTAAACCTGTTTCCTAAGCCATCGCTGTCCTACAAGGAGGTCAAGACCGACTTTTATATACTATCCATGGGCCACATTCGTCAAAATTGCATGCCAATGAAGTGAAGAAGTCACTTACGGGTCCTCATGATTCGTAAGGAAAGAATACCCGAGTGAGATCCTTACGACTCACGGAGGCGATGGACATTTAGAAATCCTCACGATTTTTAGGGAGAATATACACCTATAAGATCCTCACGACTCATAGGGAGAAATCTTATTGAAACCCTTACAACTCATGAAGATGGACAAAATCTTAGGCGACAGAGACCCAAACCTGTCTCCTGGGCCATCAATTCTTTGGCGATGCATAACTTTGCACTACTTAACCTACGTACATACATACGTGGGCAAAGTAGTGGGGGGGGCATTTGTTCCCGCCAAATTTTTTGGCTCAAAACCTGTCGTTCCTTTTATAAAAATAGAGGGCAACGCCTCACATGCAAATTACATGAGTACTTATTGTAGATAGGATTAAATCCTATAGAAGCATCCACGTGCAAAGTATATGGGTACCGGTTTCAGATAGGATTAAATCCTATGATAGCCTTCACGTGTTAAACACGTGAGTTCTCTTGCCGCATTCTTTTGGTGGCGCTCACATGCAAAGCACGTGAGCGCCGCTGCTATATATGTATACGGCAGTGCTCACGTAATAGCACGTGAGCGCCCCAATTTAAAACGCTTACATCTGGTAGAATTAAATTCTATGTTATAGAATTAAATTCTATTTGGGAAATATTTTCCCTGATCTTTCTAATATGTAAAGAACTTTCTCTAATAGAGAATCTTTGGATTTAAAACCAATGATGATTAAATATCACCAATTAAACCATCTGATAGAATTAAATTCTATGTGGGAAATATTTCCTCGATCTTTCTAAAATAAGAAGATCTTTTCTGTTAAACAGAATTAAATTCTATTGTCAAGAAAATATCTTCCTAACAAGATATTCATATGATAGAATAAAATTTTATATTAGAAAAATATTTTCCTAATCTTTTTAAACAAATAAGAAATCTTCTCTGTTAAACAGAAAGCTTTTGGATTAAAAATCCAACGGTGAATAAAATTCACCGGTTGAATTTTAAGATCAATTTGATTGATTATGAAATCAATCATGATCTCTCAATGAGAGATTTCTCAAACAGATTGATTTTTCTCTTCATCTATAAATAAGAGCAAAGAGACTAAAAAAAAGAGGGAAAAAAGAGGAAACCTCCCATAAGCTTCTATAAAAAATATACAGAAGGTTCTATACAAGCTTCCACAAATAACAGAGAATTTAATTCTCAATAAAGAAGAAAGATTGTCTTCCTCCTGAGACCCTAGGTAAAGAAAAAAGAAGAGATAAAAATATTTCATTTACCTATCATATCATATCTGAGGGTTTAACTCTTTAAAAGAACTTAGTTCTTTCTCTGGATCTAATATCCACAAGACAAGTCTCTCACAAGTTGAGAATTTAATTCTCATCGGGAAGATATTGTTCCTGAGAATCAAAGATTCAAGAGAGAATAATGGAAGAAAGGACATGAAGAATATGGAGTTATACTCCATGAACTTAGTTCCCTCATAAAACAAAAACTTAGTTCTTAAAGAACCTGATCCCAGATCTTCAAAATAGTGATCTTAGTGATCGTTAATGGTCAAAATACCATTAAAAGAAGCTAAGCTTCTTTGAAATTTAAAAGATAAGTAGAAATTAAATCTCTAGGGAAAAAGCGCCTCACGTGAAAAGCACGTGAGTACCCAAAACAGTAGCTCATGCGAAAAGACTTGTGAGCACTCAAAAGAAACCACGAAGAAAGCGCCTCACGTGAAAGGCATGTGAGCGCCCAAGGCCCATGAAGACAGCGTCTCATGTGATAGCACGTGAGCGCCAGAAAGCAAAACAGATTAGCGCTTAGCACTATTGTAGCGCCTCATGTGATAGCACGTGATCGCCAAGAACTCAGCGCCTCACGTAAAATATACGTGAGCGCTAAAAAATTCAGTGCCTTACGTGAAACACACGTGAGCGCCAAGAACTCAGCGCTTCACGTGATACTCATGTGAGCACAACATGACCGAGTGCTTAGTACTGCTGGGTGGTATAGAAATCCAATCTGAGCCCAAAATGGCTAAGTCTGTGAAGTTTAAACTTCTTCTTTAATCATAGTCCCATATATGACTAATGATCTTTCATTAATGATATCCAAGCTGATCTTAGTCCCATATACGACTAATGATTTTCATCCCATATTTTCTAAATTAATCTTAGTCTTATATAATACTAACGATTCTTAGATCCGCCATGATCTTTTCCCTCAAATACGGAATTTGGTTCAAGGGTACTGTTCCCGCCAAAAATTTCTGCGCAAAAGAGTCCAAGGTATCAAATGGCAGCGATACGCTAAAGAAAATGCGAACCAGTATCTTCCGGCCTGTATTTTGATAAACTTTCGAAAGAGAAAAGCTAAATTCTGATGATATTGGAAGCATCTCGAAAAACCTTTCGATTTGATATATTATGGGCTTCATAATTCATCCGGGATCAAAAGTTATGAGCAAATATGCTATGCACTGTTCCCTGATTAAAAAAAATCAGGAATTACCTCAATGAGGTATCATGTACTCACACGTGATCAATGGTCACGTGTTGACACGTGATAGTTAAAACAGAAATAAAAACAAACGGCTGAACGACCCAATTGGGGGTCACGTGCTCACACGTGACCAATGGTCACGTGTTGACATGTGATAGTTAAAACAGAAATAAAAACAAATGGCTGAAGGAAATACCTCAATGAGGTATCACGTGCTCATACCTGACCAATGGTCACGTGTTGGCACGTGATGGTTAAAACTGAAGCGTAAATAAACGCTGAGAAAAGGACTTAATTGGGGGTCACGTGCTCACACGTGACCAAGGGTCACGTGTCAGCACGTGACTGGCTTCGAAAGCCCTACAGTTTAATAGAATTAAATTCTAAAATCTTCAAAATCTTTCCAAATGGAAAAGGATTATGGGGACCGTTGGATTAAAAATCCAAGGGTGATTAAAAATCACCAGTTTATGGAAAAATCTTAAACAAGGAAAGATCTCCTTAAATCTCACCGAAATAACAAATAGAATATCTTTGGATTAAACATCTAAAGGTGAATAAAATTCGCCTAGTAATCTAAAGGCTCGGATTAATGATGAAAACAAATCAAATCTTTCAATGAGAGATTTGCTAAATAAATTGATTTTTTTCCTCCTCCTATAAATAGGAGCCAAGAGAAGAGAGGGAGATAGAGAATTTTGGGAGAGAAAACTTTGGAGAGAATTTTGGGGCATCTTGAAAATTCAGAGAGAAAAGAAAGGAGAATTTAATTCTCTGCAAAGAAAACCCTAGGTGAGAAAAGAATGGGAATCAAAGCTTCAAACAGAGAATTTAATTCTCAAAATCTAAGAGTTTAACTCTTCTGCACAAAAGAACTTAGTTCTTCCTCTGGTTGAAAATCTGCAAAGAGCACATCTCCCCATAAGTTGAGAATTTAATTCTCATTGGATTGATATCCTGCCATGCAGATCCGAAACTTAGAGGGGGAATTGAGTTTAGAGAATTTAATTCTCCCAAGATAAAATTAGGGTTCAACCCTGCATGAGAATTCAATTCTCCCAAAATCATAGGAATTTAATTCCTCCAAGACAAAACCAGGGTTTAACCCTACATAAGAATTTAATTCTTTTACATATATGGGAATTTAATTCCTCTAAAAGAAATTAGGGTTTAACCCTACATAAGAATTTAATTCTTTCATAATAGGAATTTAATTCCTCCAAAATCATGATTAGGTTTAACCCTACAGAGAATTTAATTCTCAAAATAAAATAAGGAGACTTAAAAGATTTCTGTGCATGAAAAGAATTAAGGTCACGTGTCCCCACGTGACCCCTGAAAAGATCCCCAAAAATGAGAAGGAAAAAGTTCTGAGGCAACGCCTCACGTGCTCCCACGTGACCTACAAAACACAGAAAGGAAAAGCAAAGGAAATGAAGGCTTTGGGCGCTCTCACATGATACCACGTGATCCCTCAGCAAATGCTTTAACAATTGGCGCACAGATCTCCATCGCATGCCAGCACGTGATGCTCGAAAATAAAATAAAAAGTGTTTAACACTTATTTGCAGAACAAAGTGAGGAGATATGCCCCTACCTTTGGGCGCCCTCACGTGTCCCCACGTGACCCCCTTTTCTTCAGTGTTTAAACACTAATTCAGGAGCTTTATTTCCAGTGTTTAACACTGATTATCTTTTAGTGTTTAACAATAATTTGAGAGTTCTGTCTCCAATGTTTAACACTGTTGTTATCTAGTGTTTAACACTAGTTTTAACCAAATTGGTTAATCTTCCAGAGGCAAAAGTCCCTCCTCCAAATGAATCTCAAAATTGAGGAAATCAAAGATGAAAATGTTTAGCATTGCTAAATAATGTGGGGTTGAACCCAAACAAGTGTTAATAGTCCAACAAAGGGCCAACACTTCAAATTCAATTGGACTTAGCCCAAGTTGGCCATAAGTCCTCAACTCAGACTCAACTGAGCCAACGTGCTCACAATATAATTAACTGATCCTAGTTCCAAATTGGACTACAGATCACTTAATTCACCTTGGTTCAAGGGTACATCTCTTCACTCCTTTGATATTTATCGTTGTAATTCCTCAACGTCTTCAAAGAGGTGACGGGTCCCGATAACCACACATTTCACGGGCTGTGGGGTCCTTAAACTCATGGACTACGATGTCCTTAAACTTTATAGACTACGATGTCTTTAACCTGGACTGTGGCGTCCCTTTAAACCCACGGACTACGATGTCTTTAACCTTGACAGGGATGTCTTTAAACTAACAATGGACCACCACGTCCTTAAACTGGCAATCGACCGAAATGTCCGTAAACTAAATAATAGAGCCCAAATGCTCTTTTGTTGGATCTAAATGATCCTGTTAAGTTGATCTTAGTCTGGAAATTAGACTAACGTATCTTTAACAAACGTTTAAGTTGATCTTAGTCTCAAATGAGACTAACGTATCCTTAAACCAAAACCCCAAACCCAAATCTAAGAAAATACGGATTTGGACTAATCCACGTCCTACGGGCGACAACATAAATTAGTCTCCGTATAAAATCCATGGGCAACCACAAACAAAACAAACACCCACGACACGAAGTGACCATCTGGAAAAGGAGAAAGTTGTTACCGCGATGCGGTAGCGTAATTAACTGCAGGGGCTTGCGCCTGCAGGGAAGAGCGTCCCCACAATCAAAAACCCCTCAAACGAGGGGGAATCTGACGAAGTCTGCTACATCGGCCGTATCCGTTTAAACCTTCGATACATGGTGCCATAAATCAACTTGGCATCCTCGGAGAGGTGGACGGATAGCACCAATTAGCATCTGCTCCGAATCTCAGGCAAGACAGTCCGTCTTGCGCGTCTTTCGCGGGGAACAGGTACATCTTTCACGCCTCTGATATATGTTGTAATTTCTCAACGTTTTCAGAGAGGTGGCGGGTCCCAATAACTAACAACTTCTCTTCCTTCGTCCCATACATGGAAATGTTGAACCGAAATGTCCTTAAACTAATATTTTTCCCAAACACCATACTTAGGCTAATTGGTTTTCTACTTTCCCTACCTTTCGGCACCTGCCTAAGGTTTGGAAGAAGACTATCTAATAAGCGTAATAGGTGTACACTCCTAATACTAGGAGCATTCGCAACCTGAGAGAAGGGAAAAAGAAAAGATAACCAAATAATCTTATTCAATTTCTCTAGAACCGGAAACCATCCTCGAACTGAAACAAGTTCCTTCGAGTTCGTATGTAACTATACGATGGCATATCCAAGAAATATAGATCTTCGTAGTGATACAAAGTGTTCTGGAGAAATGCAAAGGGGAAGTAGGAGTGGCAGGGATATACGCGGCTTCGTCGTGAATAATAGTAGTCGCAATTTCCTTTGCCCTCACTCTAATCCCTTTATATGTCTTTATTTCTTACCTTCTGTACACCACACTTAGGCTAATTGGTTTTCTTCCTTCCCTACCTTTTAGCACCTGCCTATGGTTTGGAAGAAGACTATCCAATAAGCGTAATAGGTGTACTCTCTTAATACTAGGAGCTCTCACAATCTGAGAGAAGGTAAAGAGAAAAGACAACCGAATAATCCTATTCAATTTCTCCATAACCGGAAACCATCCTCAAACCGAAACAAGTTTCTTCGAGTTCGTATGTAACTATACGATGGCATATCAAAGCAATTTGGATCTTCGTAGTGATATGGAGTGTTCCGGAGAAATGGAAAGGGAAAGTAGAAGCGACAGAGATAAATGCGACTATGACAATTTAAAAGACAAAATGTTTAAGAAGGTTCGGTTAACTTGGTTTATGAGTTTTAGTTTAAGGTCAAGCCATGGTCGATGCCAAAGAGAGAGAAAAGAAATACTTAGCGTGCACTCTAATCTAGATTAGATTGGTTAATCATTTTATCTAATCAGGATAGCTCCTACTGTTTTCTCGAATTCTCCTTCAAACTCTAAAAGGAGAATTAGTCAGGATCATCTGAAAATCACCCGAGAAGTAACACTTACTCATCAGGGGGAATCGGGATCCAACTATCATCGCATGATAACTTGATGGAAGCCACTCAAATCACCACCCTCCAGAAGGTATGCACAAGCATGGCAAGTTTTCTTTATGTTTGAAAATCCCGATATGGTTTTTGCCCCTAACGACTTATGACCTTGACAAGGTCATTAAATCATAAGTCGCTAGTCAAGTTCAACCCGTCATTATTTTGATTATCCTAGATCCACCGCATAAGCCTTTGACAAGGTCAACAAGGCTATGTGACTGTCCTAGTTAATCGCATCATATTCTACAAACAAACACCACTCATCTACCATACGCTACGCCATGACAAGGTCAACAAACGCAACATGAATACTGAGTATTACTCGTAGGAAATGACGGAGGGCCACGGCTGGGTTTTTGGCAAAAAACCCTTTAACGTAATGAATTAGATATCATTTAAGGAACCAAGTAGTTTTGAAAAGGAGTAGTTTAGGCTCCGCTTTTAAAAACTGGTGGTTTTGAAGAAAACCGGGTAATCTACAGTATCATAAACTTTTGCTCAAGATGTCACTCCCCGTGAAGGGATCTAGGCTCTTGCCTCCTAGAATGAGGTGCTGGATGTTCCTGAATGAACACCACTATGCAAAACAAAAGAATACAACTATAGAGAAGTTATTACAAAAACACAAACTTTTGCCCAAGTGGTCACTCCCTATAAAGGGATCTCGGCTCTTTCCTCATCGAATGAGGTGCTGGATATTCATAACCGAATACCGCTGTGCAAAGCAAAAAGAAACGTCCGCAATAATAGTTTTCAAAAATTGGTTCCAACATCATCATTTAGGTTTATTTTTTCTTGCATTAATCAAAATTAACGCAGTCCTAACAATTAATCCATATCACACCAGAAAAGAACGAAAATACAATGTACGTATATGCCATCCGCATTCGCCACGGAGCCTCGTCATGCACCGTTAGGTTACTTAACTAACGGCAGAGCGGGGGCTGGACTAGCGCGGATGAAAAACATATACAATATCTACTAGTATATGTAAATATGTAATATATATATATATATATATATATATATATATATATATATATATATATATAACAGTCGTCCCTGGCATGATATAAGCAATATCACAGAAAAGAGATAAGCAACACAGAATAACGGATAATCTAGGAGCCCCGGATTTTCATTGAGCCGCAAATGAAAGCCGATGTTCCCCGGCCATGTGGATAGCCTATAGAATGTATAACCAAGACCCCTACGAGTGCGGCAAGTTACCCGCCAATCCCAGAAGTGAGGCAACCCCAATCAACAAAGTGAATGGGTCACCCAACACTTCACGAAATCCGGTAACTTAAGCATCCCACCAAGGGTCATCCTATACCCCCTACGAGTGTGATGAATAGCTCCCCAATTCTAAAGTAAGGCCTCCTCCGTCTCAACGTCATAAGACGTGGGCCCGTTGCCCTCTAAAACCCGGCTACTCGAGCACTCTACCCGGGGTAATCCAAGTACAGAAAAGAAAAGTATATATACAATGGCGACATTGACCTCAACCCGGTCATGCCCCAATACAAGAATATACAATCTGGCAGAGACGACTGTCCATATGTCGGACGCTCGTCCCGCAATAACGAATATACAAATGCATCTAAACTGTACTACTACCATTGCACTATAGGCTATCCACTACGACAATCCATCCACAATAACCAGCACAACACATAACATCAACGTGTATATTATATTCGCAAACCCGTCTAGTTGAACATATAGCAACTAGTCGGGTTGTACTGCTCAATGATATTCACGGTCACAGATTTTAACATATGCACTGATAAACATGTATTCAAAATTTTGATCGACTAAAACTTTTCCACATTGGCCCCAAATGCAAACCAGCACTCAAACAAATCTGGGCCAAAATCAAATATCCTAAAAATAATATTTCTATGAACTAGAGCCCCAGAAAAAAATTTGGGGTACAGTAGCCCAAAAAAGGCCGCGGTTCAGCCGCAAAATGTGACATTTTGCTTCTGTTCCGCGGTCGTTTTTTGGGATTAGGTACCCAATTTTTTTTCTTAGCTCTATTTTTGCCTGCACATAATTTTAATACAACCAGAAATTTTTTTTGAACAACTTTGAAATTTGAACAGCAAGCAACAGTTTTGGAAATACGATTCGGAAAATTCCGTCGATCGAAACTTTAAACTTATGCAAACTAGCTAGTAAAGGTTTATGGGGTGTCTCTGATGCCATGTTGGGGTTTGCTGGCACCCTGTCCATCTACCGTGGCCGATGCAGAACAAAATGGTGTTTAAAAAATTTTGGCGCTAAAAACCGTCCTAGAATCGAAACCATAAACCGATACTAGCTACAAAAGGAGATCTTAATTACAAGGTTAGAAGTTGTATACCGAAAGATTCGTGTCCTTCGGTCTTCTACCCTCTTCTTTGGCTCCTTGAGGTGTCCTCGATTGAGCTTGGCCGCCGGTCTTCCTCCGTCGAAGATGATCTACCCGAGAGATGTAGCTCATGACTCTAGCTCCGTACTAAGAATCTAATGAAGCAATTAGGGACTCTAGGTTGCTATTCTAGAGTGCTTAGGAATGTAGTGAGTAGCTCTAATTGTGTATCTATCTCTCTTCTACCCTTGATTCTCAACACATGAGATGGTAGGGTAGAAGATGAAGATGAAAGAGGAGGAGCTCAAGAAAGATAGTGAAGAGAGAAGAAGCAAATGGTGAGAGTGTTTACAAAAACCAACCATGCCAAACTCAAGTGAAGAAAACTCAAGTGAAAAAACTCAAGTGGAAAATCTAGTGAAGAAAAATTAGTGAGAGAAAACCCTCAAGCATGGATTTGTAAAATACAATTTTCCAAATATAATATATCAACCATACTTGAATAGTTAGCACAAATGAATTAACAATTCATTTATCAACACTATTCAAGCAAGGTTCTCACCATTCTCTCTTCATCACCTTTACACCTCATTTCCATTTAAAAAAATGAATGGATAATCCAAAATGAGGTGTCCACATTCTAGAATGTTTTCTGTATAAATACAGATTACACTTAACTATATATACATACCCGTATTCGTACCAAAATACGAATACCCAAAGAGATAGAATAACACAAAGAACATAATATCGGAATATATATCGAAATATATATGAAATTTTTTAAATCAATACCTGATTTAATAATCCGGCTCAATCCTAAGACGGTTATTATTATCAACCGTCCGATCAAAAATACGGGTAACTAGTACAATCATTCGATCGGAGCCCTGCACGTATCAAAATACGGCGACTACATCATTTCGCCTGAACTAGGGAAACCCTCTGTGTGGGACTCTAAACACTCGTCAATACGCTGGCAGCGGGTTTAACCACAAGCACGTCAGCGGTACTAGTTGTACGTAACGACTCTTGGATATATGTATGTCCTAGAGGCCATTATATGATAGTGGATGTATTTATACATGTATATATATATTCAGTGTACATTCTTGCTCGACATGATAGTATGCTATCTGGTTCTTCTTTATCTGACATGTTGACTTGATCATATTTTTATTCATTTACACATGTTGATAAAGCCCTGAGGATATTTGCTTGACTACAGTGATTATGATGGAGATCATACTAGTGGGACGTTTATAGTTTATAAGCATATCCTGAAATGTCCCTAGTCGTAGGTGTATCGAGACGGGGCATCGATATACCAGAGTAGACTAGCGTATATGATACTAGACTCATATGATGGGCGATGGATGTTCCCATATCCATTGATGTTTGACATCGAGATCATATGCGGGTGCTCAGCAGAGACTGGGTACACTGGACGGACTCGCTGAGAACTCCTATATGATATTATATTTATCGTCGGATAGAAGTTCTCAGGTGACACTGGTACAGTTAGTCTGTATACTCGAGATCGTCATAGAGTCTTGTGTGTTCTCCCACTGTACTTTGATTACTACCCTACCACGGTTCTACAGAGTCGTGCAAACAGGTGGCTTTTGGGTACAGTCCCGAGACACATAGAGACAGTGAGCGATAGGAGGGGTTTCGTCTCTCCCGGTATTGGAAGTTGATGCTGTGCTGTGCTCGATTGGCTATATCAGTAAGTCCCTGGTCAGGGCTGTTGAGATTTACTGATAAGTGTTATCAGTAGTTTCTCGATCTGTTATAGACTATTCATCGGCACAACTTATGAGTTATTGGGGTCGACATTACCATCCCTAGACTCGATATGCAGCATATCTGACGAAGAGACCGGACTGTACGGTAGTGTTGCCGGTTGGCTCGATGGGAGTTGTGACAAGTTCGCTTGTTTTCTTCTGATCGCTCAATACCCGGGTGGCCGTTACATTTAGCTGACCTCTTGCGTCTTGGGGGTGCTTGATATGATCATCACCCACTGCCGGCGTATTGACGAGTTTTAGAGTCCCACAATGGAGTTACCTAGCCCAGGCGAAACGATGTGGTGTGCAATGAGATATGCGCGGGGATCCGATTAAATGCGCATATGTGATACCGTATATTAATCGGGCGGTTTGCTATTGGTCAGGTCGTATGAAATAGGACCGGTTTGCTAAATCAAGTGTTGATTTAACATTGACCATTAGCTTTTCACTTTGGACCCTTTTTTTTGGTATATGCATGCATGTATGCACATGTTTACATTGATGCACATATGGATGTGCATGCACTCATACATGCATACACAAGTCTATCATGGTTGTTGATACATGAGATGGTGGCAATATAAGACTCACACCTTGTTTTATATATATATATATATATATATATATATGTTGATATTTATTTTTGGAAAAGAAAATGGAAAAAGAAAATTTATCATGGTTGATTATTTTATTATTCCATTAACCTTTATGTTAACCATGAGTTATTTTCCATGGACATTTTTGATCCAAATAGAAATATCTAGATATTTATTAACTTGGGTTAAGAATGAGAAGAGAATATATATATATTTTCTATTCTCATTTTTATCTTCATCATTATCATTATCTCTTGAGCTCTCATTTGCCATCATCTTCTTCCTCCTCTCTCTTGCTCTCTAACTTTCATTAGTGAGTAAGAGAGTGATCAAGTTAGGGTTTTGAAGTGAGACAACAAACCACATCACCATTCTACACTACTCTTGCCCATTAGTTTAGAGTGTTGGCTTCTACTTCTTCTCTTGATCAAGTGAAGCCTTGAGCTTGGACAAAGAGGACTCTGGGTGGATCGTCGTAGACTTGGAGGATCTCAAGCAAACTTCTTTCAACCCTCAAGTGGACAAGGAGTCTAGCGAAGGGAGCTGCAAAGGTTGTATTCTCTAACCCTAGCCTTTTACTACTTGTGAAATGTGTTAAATCTTTTGTTACCCTAGCTTTTCTAGTGTGATCCTTAGGTTAGTTTCATTAGCACCATCTAATTTTTTAATAAGGCACGTGTGATGCTACCAAACCCTAGTAGTGGTGCTAAGGAAATCCCTACAACAGCTACCCAGGTATTGAACGAAAGGAAGGCCGACGAACAAACTCATCTGAACCCCTATTAAGCCTGTCTTTGACAATCTCCATACAATCCAGTCTGTTCGTCTAAGAGTATCGCATATCGAGTCTATGGGGGTGGATAAATTCAGACCCCTAATAACGCGATATTTCTTGTCGCTGTGAAACCCATCACCCACTGAGAAACCATCGATCCAAATCAGTAATTCTCGTCTACCTTGGCTAAGGATTTATGGTGATAGCTACCCATGCACAGTGCGACATCAAACCCTAATACCGGGAGAGACGAATTCCCGATGATCCGCTCACTGCCTCCAGGTGGCTCGGGACTGTACCCAACTAAAACCTGTTTGCACGACTCCTTTGAGCCATGGTAAGGTAGTAATCAAAGCACAGTAGGAACTCACACGAGACAAATGACGATCTAAGGTCAACAGACTAACCTGTACTCATGTCACCGGAGAACTGCTATTCGACAACAAGTATAATACCATCTAGCATGTTCCTAGCGAGTCCGTCCAGTATAACTCATAACCCAATGAGCACCTGTATACTATCTTAGGTGACTAACTGACACCAATGGCTTGTGAGGCCGGCCACCACCCCTCATCGGAGTCTCGAAAAGTATACACTAGTCTACTCCGGAGTATCGATACCCAGTCTCGATACTCCCACGATTAGGTACATTTAAGGATGTGCTTATAGACCACCCATCTCCCATGTATATGATCGCCGTCATAATACTGGTAGTCAAGCAAAAATCCTATGGGCTCTATCAACATGTAATAGTAATATGTAATACCACATAATGTATGTACATGATGATAAAGACAAACCGATAGCATACTATCATCTCGAGTAAGACTGTTCTACCCGAATAGGTCCTCCCTCAATCATCACAATTGTGTGCCTACGATTACAATAATTAACTTGAGAGCACTATATCCAACAATTCCCGTTGGCAAACCAAGCTACCAACGCGAACCCTATCAATTAAATGCTTGACCCAAAATATCTAAGTTGATCTTAGTCTCAAATAAGACTAACGACCCTTAGATAAAGCCCAAGTTTCATATGAATGGATGGATCTCATAAATATGAGAAATGCGTTCTAAGTTCATTGCCGTTACCAACGTAAACTCCGTCAAGCAAATGCTTGACCCAAATCATGAAAATATATCTACGGATTTGGACTAATCCACACCCTACAGGCGACGATATAAATTAGTCTCCGTATACAATCCACGGACAACCAAAATAAACAAAAATACAACATAACACGAAGTGAAATACTGGAGCAGGAGAAACATGTTATCGCAACGCGATAACGTAATTAACTGCAGGGGCTTGCGCCTGCAGGGAAAAGCATCCCCACAATCAAAACTCCCTCACAAATGAGGGGGAATCTGATAAAATCTGCTACATTAGTCGCATCTATCCAAACTTCTGATATACGGTGCCATAAATCAACTTGGTATTTTCAGAGAGGTGGATGGATATGTCCAAATAGTATCTGTCCCCAAATTCAGGCTAGACGTCTCAACATCTCAGTCCAGTATTCGGCGGTAAACAAAAACAATTTATGAAAATTATATTTTTAAGTGAAAAATTAAAGTTTTAAATAAAAATACTATCAAGTTTGCAAAAGTGGTAGTTTTCATTAAAATACTATAAACATTAAAAGTTAGATTTTTACATTAAAGTACTACAATATATAAAATACGTTTTTATACAAAAATCTTGACTTTTTAAACAATATATTTTTATTAAAAACTTGTTCGAGGGTTTAGGACGGATTAAAAACCCTCAAGAATATTAAATGACATTTTTACTAAAATACCTTAGAAATCAAAATACCAGTCTACGTTACGTATTTTAGGTTGCAGATTGGTTTGAGTGGCATCTTCTCTTGTCAGTTACCTCGGGTTGTCGGAGGTAATGATGCACCACTTACCTCTCCCTAAATACAGATCGTAACCTTAGGAGGAAATTATCAATGATAATTGTCTTTGAAAAAGACACATATCCTGCCGTCAATGAGCAGTGGTTATCGATATTTTCCAAACACAAGAATTTCTCAAGATAAATCTACTGATAAGATATTACTAGAGCCTGAATACAAACTTAAACTTGATTTGAACTCGAATCCGAATCCAAACCCGAACCTAATCTTGAAACTTGCACACTTGAACTTGAACTTGAATATTCAAACATGGCTTGACTTGGCTGAACCATGAATATAACCTTACATGAACTTGACATGAATACATGAATCCAATATGAATACCTGAACCTAATATCTACTCTTGAACTGACTTGACCCGAACCATGAATAGAACTTGACATAAATACAAGAACACTTGACACGAATACTTGATCTTGACATGTACTCAATCTTACAACTTGATGTATTCTTGGATTCGAGAAAGACCGGTAACTTTAACTGTAATCTAGAATATGCGAAGTGGTTGAGTAGTTTAAGTATAAATCCTATGGAATCTCATGAGTCCCATACTTATATCACGAAATCACGAATTCATGAATTTACGAATGAGGTTCCGTGGTTCCTTACCCCTGAATTACAACCTGTTGGGTTCGAGAACAATCCTGAGATACGTTGACATTCACACTAAAACTCATTTAGTTAGATTACTTTTTAGTGACCTCGTAAGACACATTGACAGTACACTTCATGTTCGCGATACCTTCACTACACGGCCATGCTATACTTGTTTGCTATACTCATGCTACAATTCCATGTTTAAATAGTTTCCTTTAACATTGCCTTGTTATACTTGTTCATATTTCATTCCATCCATACTATATCACATTACACCTTGCATCTCATTTATATACATCACCCATCCTTATTTGGGTCTTACTGAGAGAAAGTTCGCTAACGGGTATTCCACCCATATTTCTTTCTTTCTTGGAATGTTTGTCAGATAATCTAGAGACTAAGGAGGTAGAACCTACTTCAGAGGACTACTCACAGTTTGAAGTACAGGCGACTACTAGTCTTTCCGCAGTTATTTCTTTTCATTCCAGTATACCACCGTTTAAGCACTTTATTTGCACTTTTCTTTTAAGTTATTTTGTATCAGTGTAAAATTTGTAAAGTTGAGAATGTAAATATATAAAGTGTTCGATTTTATTATCACTTGTCTATTCTTATCAATGTTATACTGTTTACTTTACGCTTAGCATATTTATTGAAAGACCTTCTGGGAATAAATATGCCGCAGGCCTCGTCACGTTTCCTGCTCCCGTCTTTTGGGAAGCAGGGCATGACAGGTTTTATTGGTGTCTCATACAGGTCAGTTCTATATGAAGTCGTAAGCAATATGATACAAGAAAGATGAAATCCGACAACTTTTACATTCCTTACCTTTCAATTCCTTTGAATCTATCCTAATCCATTTTTTCTATCCAAAATGATGTCTTCCTCGGACCTCATCAACGTCAAAGGCGATACACCATTAGCACCTACTGCTGCAACTCAAATCACTGAATAGACGGTGTTTCTTGAGGCTATCAAGAGCCTAGTTGAAGGCTAGCAGGGATATACTGCTCTCCTTCATGAAGGATTGGTTCGCTCTTAAGAAGAAGCACCAGGAGTGAAACAATTCCGATCACTACACCCGATGAATTTCTTTGGGAAAAAGAGCCTACTAGAAGCTGAAGAATAGGCTCAAAGTATCGAAAATGACCTAGCAGCGGCTCAATTTCCAGAAACGGCATGGGTTCGAGTGCGAAACTGTAACGAATCTATAATCTTTGTACGGAAATTTTCCAGTTAATATACAATAAAAGAGTATTATAGCCAGAGTTTGAGTTATAAGTCACTTTTGCTAAATAAAAGCAAGAAACAACTTATAGCTCATGGGTAAAGCTCTTGCACCGCTGTGACGTAGCCCCTATATTCGATTCCCATCATACACAATTATTTTATTTTGATTTTTCCTTTTGACTTTTTGGAAGCTCAAAAGATTGCACTTGCAATACACGGGGAAATGAAAAGTTCAGAAAAATCAAACATGTGGAAAATGGTGTAAACACAGAGAAATACACGCGGCACAAATATCGAGACCTATCTCCCAAGATCGACCAGCGGTTTTGCCCCTAGGGCCGGCGGGGACGATCGGGATGAATCCAAAATGCTCCGTGCTTTACACACATGACTCTTCAACTCCTATTAACTCCTCTGCACTGTTTGATTTCCATGCAATCAAACGGAGACCTTTCATTTCACAATTTAACATCATTTTTAATACTTTTTAATCCAAATTTTAATTCCCAAAGCCTAATTCCCCATTATAAATACCACCCCATACCCTAACTCTTCATCATTCTGAAAATTCTAGCCAAAACTCTCTAAAAAGTTCTTAAGTGCAAGTGGAGTAAAGTGGAGTTACCGAACAAGTTTCTTCCGTCGAAAATCGAAGCCGATTCCGGAGCTCCCGCGACACCATGAAACCTCCCTCCTCTTCTTTGACCTCTTCTTGACATATTCAAATGGTAAGTCCCTCCCGAACTCCCTTTCTACTCATTGAATTTCTTTTTTTAAATAAAATCGGTAAAAGTGGAGTTATTACCGATATCATTCTTTCTAAAACCGAAAACTCCATTCTCCTTTATCATTTGGACAATCTAATTTTACCACTTCGCTTGTAATCTTAATACCAATATTTAGAATAAATTTTACCCAAGAATCTTATGTAAAACAACCATATTTGAATTTTTATATTAAGATACCTTGAACTTTGTTATCACATCTTTTCAATAAAATTGCTTAACAATACCTTTAGGAAAACTTCACGGGGTAACGACCTATCCCACACGCACACTTTGATCTATAGCATGATGCCTCTTTTGTATTAATATTTGTTACAAAGAAAAATTTACAATAAAATACCACATAATTCTAAAATTGGATTTCTTTTAAAAGCTGTATTTCATTTTCTTTGCGATTACGCATCTACAACTCTCTTTAGGGGACCCGCTAACGGATGGTGTGGATTATCGTACATCTTTGGGCTAGTAGAGCGAGATGCAGACCTCCTCACGGAGCATTCGATCTTGAAAGGATTTAAATACGGGTTTTAAGAAATATGAAGTTTCTAAATAAAAATTTAATTTTTTAAAATTATATAAAATTATAAATCCATATTTTCAAAATATAATAAACTTATATTTTTCTAAAAATGAAAAATTAACAAATGTCAATAAAATACCATCAAGATACCAAAAAGGACAAGTTTTTCAATAAAATACCATGAACTTTCAAATGCTAAGTATTTATCATTAAAATACCTCAATATTTAAAAATCCATGCTCATGAAAACCCTAAATAATACTAATCACCCTCGAGATTTGCTTTTTAACTATATTAAAATATTTTTCATAAAACCCCCTCGAGATATATAAAATAATATTTAAGAACTTTAGTAAATATAGGTTGAAGCGGGATCAATTCTCTTGAGCCCCAGGGATCCGGAGAAAGTGAGTGCTTGCCTATTTAAGGTAGACAACTTAAAAGAGTTATTAATGGTAATTATCTTGGAAAAAGACATAAATCCCGCCGTTCATGTGCAGCAGTTACCGATGACTCCCGAACCTAATTCAAGAGCTAAATC
Source organism: Agapanthus africanus (assembly GCA_030015575.1). Lineage (NCBI taxonomy): Eukaryota > Viridiplantae > Streptophyta > Magnoliopsida > Asparagales > Amaryllidaceae > Agapanthus > Agapanthus africanus. The sequence goes on along the minus strand of CM057343.1, from coordinate 483,167,715 downwards.
TGTTTACAAGCATCTGACTCAATCTGAGTCTAAACTCAAATCTGAATCCAAGATCAAACACGAATATCTAATCATGAACTTGAACACTTGAAATCAACATCAAACTCAAACATGTATACTTAACTTGACTTGACCAAACCCTGGTCATAATTTGACATGAACTTAACATGAATACCAGAACACAATGGCTGCTATTGAACCGACTTGACTCGAACCATGAATACAACTTGATATGAATACATGAACACTTGACATGAATACTTGATATTAACATAAACTCAATCTTGCCACTTGATATATTCATGGATTCGAGCAAGAGTAGTAATTTTAACTGTAACGTAGAATACATGGGGTGTTGGGGTAGTTCATGTATAAATCCAACGAAACCTGTCATGCCCCGCTTTCCAATAGACGGATACGGTGACGTGGCATGCCGCAACATATTTACTAAGAAATAAATACGTTAAGCGTAATTAAGCAATATATAAAATGTACAAGAATGACAAGTGATATAAAATAATAACAACTTTATTTACATTCATCTTTACATACAAATGTTTTGAAAAGGAAAGGTACAATGAATAAAGCAGTGCCTAAACAATGGCATACAAAATAAAAGTAAAAGAAGAGCTAGTAGTCTAGCTGAGCGGTGAGCTGATCCAAGTCCTCTTGGCTAGGCTCGATCTCCTAAGAATCTGGTCTTCCTGACGAACATTCCAAAGAAAGAAATACAACGAACGTCGTCAGCGAACTAACGCTCGGTAAGTCCCAAAAGAAAAAGAGAATATAGCAAGTAATGTGAAAAGAACAGGTAAGGTGTGTAGATTACCGGTATATGATGATTATTATAACGTGGTTGTTTGTAGCTTGATACAGAAGAAATTCGTGTACACGAGAGGAGTCTATCTTACCTCATAGAATATGGTAACATATAGTACAACGCCCCGTCATAACCCACGGGACAACGACATGAGAATTCGTGTATGTGTCTTTTAAGTGACCTCTCGTGCCACGATATACGTTCCGTATCAATCTACCCCTTTATCCCCGCGTAATGTGTTATATAGATTATAATTACAAGTCTTGCCGAAACCATGAATACAAGTTGTTCAAGTAGTTATGTTCAGGATGTAATTAAGTAGTTAAGTAATCAAGTCAGGTTATAACCATGGTTCGGTCAAGTCAGGTCAAGTATACATGTTTGATATTGTTGTTTGATTCAAGTATTCATGTTCATGTTCAAGTATTCATGTTTGATATTGGATTCAGATTTGAATTGAATTCAGGTTTGAGTTAGACTCAGACTGAGCCAGACACTTGTAAACTGATTTGGATCTTGAATTAGATTCGGGAGTCATCCGTAATTGCTGCACATGGACGGAAGGATTTGTGTCTTTTTCCAAGACAATTACCATTGATAACTTCGTTATGCACTCACTTTCTCTGGCTCCCTCAGGCTCAAGAGAATTGATCCTGCTTAAACCTATATTTACTAAAATCCTTAAATATTGTTTTAATATATATTGAGGGGGTTTTATAAAAAAAATATTATAATATAGTTAAAAATAAACCTCGAGGGGTTATTTATATTATTAGGGTATTCATGAGCATGAGTTTTAAGGATTTGAGATATTTTAGTGGTAAACAATTAACTTTGGAAGTTCATGGTATTTTATTGAAAAGAGTTGTCTTTTGGTAACTTGATGGCATTTTATTAAAACCTGTTAATCTTTCATTTTTAGAAAATAAGTTTATTATATTTTGAAAATAAGGATTTGTAATTTTTATATAATTATTAAAAATTAAATTGCTTTATTTATTTAGAAAATTCATTTTTCTTAAAAACCGTATTTAAAACATTTCGAGATCAAATGATCCGTGAGGAGGTCTCCATCTCGCTCTGTTAGCCCAAGAATGTACGATAATTCGCATTATCCATTAGCGGGTCCCCTAAAGATGGTTGTATAGGTATAATCGCAAAGGAATCGAAATACTGTTTTAAAATAAAACCGTTTTTAAAGTAAGTAGTATTTTAATGTAATATTTTCTTCTTACAAAAAAAATCATATAAAAAGGTATCGTGCTACAAAACAAGAGTGTATGTGAGGCGTAGATCATTACCCCATGAAGTTTTTCCTTAAGGTATAGTTTTAACAAAACTAAAAGGAATGATATTAAAGTTTATGGTATTTTAATGAAAAAGGTTAGATTACAGTTATTTTACATGAGAATTTTGATGAAATTTGATTCTAAACATTATAGTTTAAGGTTACAAGTGATGTGTACTAGTTAGATTGAACAAAATATTAAAGAAAAGGAGTTTTCTAGGATTTTGAAAAAGATATCGGTATTAACTCCACTTACCGATATACGTTATGAAATGGAATTTCAAAGAAGAAGAAGAGAGATTGAGATGGACTTACTAGTTAATTATGTTAAGAAAAGGTAGAAGGAGAGAAGGAAAGCTTTGGGGTGTCACGGGAGCTCCGGATGTTGGTTCGATTCTCGCCGGAAGTTGATCGCTTGCTAACTCCTCTTTACTCCACTTGTACTTAGGAAATTTTTGAGAGTTTTGGCTAGAATTTTCAGAATGATGTTGAGCAAAAGTGTGGGGTAGTATTTATAGTGGAGAATTAGGGTTTTGGAATTAAAACGTTGAATTAAAATGCTTTAAAAAGATGATAAATTGTGTATTGAAGGGTCTTTATTTGATTGCAGGGAAATCAAACAGTGCAGAGGAGTTAGGGGTGGTGAAGAGGTGTGTATGCAAAGCACAGAGGAGTTTGGGCCAAGATCGACCGTCGGTGCTGATTTTTGAGGGGATTTGGCCGCTTGATTTGGGGCTTTGGGGCTCTCAGATTTGTGCCACATATACATCTCAGTGTTTACTCCATTTTCCATATGTTTGATTTTTCTGACTTTTCATTTTTTTCTGTGTATTGCACTTGTAAACTTTTAGGCTTCCAATAAGTTAAAAAGAAAAATCAGAAAAAATATTGTGTTTGATGGGAATCGAACACAGGGGCTAAGTCACAGCAGTACAAGGCTTTACCAATGAGCTACAAGTTGTTTCTTACTGTTATTTAACAAAATTAACTTATAATTCTAACTCAGGCTGTAAGACTCATTTCTGTACATTAAAATTGAAAATTCCGTACAGTAAACACATAGTCGTTACAAAATCTCAGGAGTCCCCCTAAATTATGAATCCATGTCTACTAACATAAGCACGCTATCATGAGGGCCTATGTTTCCTTACTCCTGGATTACAGCCTGTTGAGTTTGTAATACTTCAACATTAGATTGAAGTCCCGTTACTAATACTTGATTTGGGCCCGTGGTTCTTTACCCCTGGATTACAGCCTGTTGGGTTCGAGAACAATCTTGAGATTGGTTGGCATTTACTCCTGAAATTACGTTACATTAGTTGACCCATGTAAAGACCTTTTAGGACATTTACATTCACTTCTTGTTCACTATACCTACACTACACGGCCATGCTATATTATGCTCATGTTATTTTGCCATGATATATATATATATAGAGAACTGCATGTTATACAGAAGTGCTATGGTTATATTAAATAACATGTTTCAACACCATATCTCCTAGTTTGTTGTTTCATGATATACATTTTCTTTATCATTATACTGTTATACTTCACACCTATTTCTTGGTGACTTACCGAGCGAAAGTTCGCTGACGGGAATTCCACCCATCTTTGTTTTTTGGAATGTTCGTCAAATACTGTGGAAACTGAGGATGTGGATACCACCGAGGAGGAGCATGACCAGATCACGACTCAGGACTAGGCAAACTATCTTTTTCAGTTTATGTATGCCACCGTTTAGGCATTTCTTTTTTTGTATTGTATTTCCTTTCAGTTGAGCTCATGTATTGTAAATGCTTCAAGATGAATGTAAATAAAGTTGTTGAAGTTTAAATTTCATGTTTATTTCTTGTCATTTTATATTGCTTACTTTACGCTAAGCGTATTTATTACGGGAAATGACCTTCTCGAAATAAATACATCACGGGCTTGCTACGTCACCGTTTCCGTGTACTAGAAAGTGGGGCGTGACAGAAACTCTAGCTTACTGACAATGCCAGCGTCTGGTGGAAGACAAGAGAAAGTCGAATTACCCAGCTATCGAGTGGAAGACGTTTCGTGAACTTTTTGATGCAAAGTATTTTCCTGAGACCCGTTTTGAGATGGAGCAACGATTTGTCCACCTATAATAAGGATCCAAGTGGGATAATTTGGTAGACGAGTATGATACCGATTTCACTATGCTCGGCAAGTTCGCTACCCATCTAATTCCTACCATTGAGATCCGCGTCAGATGTTTTCAGCAGGTTCTAGATCTCGACATCCAGGCTACTCTAGCAACGAGAGATTTTCCAACTCATGAACTTGCTTTGATGGCAGTCCGTCGCTATGAAGCTATTATCAAGAAGAAGGGAAGGACGTAGTTGGCTGGAGAAAAATGCCCAGTTAGCCAGAGTACTGGAGGAGCCTCCTTACCGCCAGAATCTATAGCACCACCCAATAGGCCAGGAGGATCATTTTACAACCATGGATCAACCGTTTGCAATTACTGTAAGAAGTTGGGACACCTGACGAAGGTTTACAGACGAGCTAATGGTTTTTGTATGATTTGTGGATCGGCTAAGCACACTCTAAGAGCATGCCCAAAGTATAGAGCGGACGCAACCCCCGCACCAAGACCGACTATACCTGCACCACCTCCACGCGGACCATATTTACCTCGTCAGCCATCAATGTACCAGCAGGCATAGAGAAAAGTGTCGAGACGTCAGGATTTCATTATGTTGGTCGTAGAGGCCGAAACCATGAGTCAAGATAACACCGGTAAATTTCCTTCTATGTTTTTCATCCATTTCAAATTCTTGCATCCTTTATTCTTTTCATCTACCTGAACTTTTTCACGTACTATCAGTATGATATTAGTAGTCCTTATCTTTACCGTTGCTTTAACCTAAATTTTTCTTGAATCTGTTACAACATCTCCTTTATGTAAATTTCGAGGACGGAATTTTTTAAGGTGGTAGGATGTAACGACCCTAAAATCCCTGTACACTTCTGTTAATCCAATATTAATATAAGAGTGTATTTCTGTTCTGATTAGGAGTTATAAGTAATTCTTGTGAAATAAGTGCAAAACAACTTGTAGCCCACTGGTTAAGCCTCTGCACTGCTGTCCCATGACCTGCGTGTTTAAATCCTTACATCCTAATTATTTTATTTTATTTTATTTTTTGTTATTTTGGAGTTCTAAAACTTTCACGGGCGATTCATGGAGTTATGAAAAGTCTCGGAAGAAAAGAGGTATGTAGCTGGACTCACCAAAGAGACCCGAGCTAACTACCTAAGAGCTGACCCCAGACTACCCAACTGGGCCAAAGCCAAGCCGAGATCGGTGGCCCACTTGAACCCAAACAATTCCGTATTTTGCACGGGCGACTATTTGACTCCCCTCAACCCCTCTTAATACTCTGAAACCTCTGCATTCATCCAGAGAACTGCAAACCCTTCACCTATCCCATTTACACCATTTTTAATTCATTTTTATTATTCTTTAATCCACCCTGCTCCCTTTTCCTCCCCTATATTAACTAGGCTAGCTCAACTCATCCCATTATTTATCATATTCTGAAATTTCCTCTCTAAATTGTTCTCTCAAGAAACTAAGTACCATCAAGGAGCCAAGTAGTTTTAAGCTCGCCTTCATCTTACGACATCAATATCAGTTCTACCAACTGGTAGGTCTCTCACCATTGTTTCACAAGTCCTGGTTAGGACATCAAAATATTAAGCTCAACCTCATTCGAATATCGGTCTTGGTTCTTCAAACCAAGGCTATGTTTCTTCAATTCCTCGCTCGTACGAGTACGAGCGGAATGAGTAAGTCCCTCTATTTCCTTCCCCTTTTAAATCACTTCTATTTACATGTCACCGAAATCATCCTAGACTTGTACTACATAGGTAAGCCCAAAACAATTCTATCTTTTTCCTTTATATTACCAACGATTGAATCAAGTTTATTATACTAATCATTAAAATTTCTGATAACATCCTAAACTTTAAATAAAATTTAAAACAATAGATAAATGATCATGTTATAAAAAGGTGTAATCATAACTCTTCTTTACATGAAATTGCTCGATATCCATAATAGTATTTTTTTGACATGTTAACAAAACACTATTAAACAATATATACCAATTAATGAGTAAATGCAATATTCTTTATGCTAGCTTAATACTATCTTCTTTTAACATGTTAATATCGCACGGGGTAAAGACCTACCCCTCTCACATATACCATGTTTTCATATCATGATATTTTGGTTACAAATTTTATCTAAAAGAAAGAATTTTCATTAAAATACCATCGCTTTATAAACATACGTTTTAATGCCTATTTTTAACATCTTTGCAATTATGCCTCTACAACCATCGTTAGAGGACCCATTTGTGGATGGTGTGAGTTATTGCAAGTTCTTGAGATAGTAGAGTGAGATGCAGAATTTCTCATGGAGAATTCGGTCTCGAAAGGAATAAAAATACGATTTTAAAGAATACGGTTTTTAAAACAAACTAAATCGTTGAAAATTTATATAAATCATGAATCCGTATTTTCAATGAAAATGATTTTTGAAAATTATATTTTTAAGTTAAAGATTAAAGTTTTAAATAAAAATACCATCAAGTTTCCAAAAGTGATAGTTTTCATAAAATATCATAAACTTTAAAAGTTAGATTTTTACATTAAAATACCACAAAATATAAAATACGTTTTTATACAAAAATCTTGAGTTTTTAAACAATATATTTATATTAAAGGCTTGTTCGAGACTTTGGGACGAATTAAAAACTCTCGAGAATTTTAAATGACATTTTTACAAAAATACCCTAGAAATCAAAATACTAGTCTAGCTTACGTATTTTAGGTTGCAGATTGGTTTGAGTTGTTTCTTCTCTTGTCAGTTGTCTCGGGATTTCCGGAGACAATGATGCACCACTTATTTCTCTCTAAATATAGATCGTAATTTTAGGGGGGAAATTATCAATGATAACCGTATTTGAAAAGACACAAATCCTGCCGTCCATGAGCAGCGATTATCGATATTATCCAAACTCAAGAATTTCTCAAATTAAATCTACTGATAAATATTCATAGAACCTGAATTAAAACTCGAACTTGATTTGAACTCAAACTCAAACCCAAACCCGAAGCTAATCTTGAAACTTGCACACTTGAACTTGAACTTGAATATTTAAATATGACTTGACTTGACTGAACCATGAATATAACTTGATATGAACTTGGCATGAATACACGAATCCAATATGAATACCTGAACCCAATATCTACTCTTGAACTGACTTGACTCGAACCATGAATACAGCTTGATATGAATACATGAACATTGACATGAATACTTAATCTTGACATAAACTTAATCTTGCAACTTGATGTATTCATGAATTCGAGCAAGACCGGTAAGTTTAACTATAATCTAGAATTCGAGCAAGACCGGTAAGTATGAATTCGACGGAATCTCATTAGTCTCATACTTACAGTACGAAATCACGAATTCATGAATTTACGAATGAGGGCCCGTGGTTCCTTACCACTGAATTACAGCCTGTTGAGTTCGAGAACACTTCTGAGATACGTTGATATTCACACTTAAACTCACGTTAGTTAGATTACTTTTTAGTGACCTCCATAGGACACATTGAAATTACACTACATGTTCACGATACTTTCACTACATAGCCATACTATACTTGTTTGCTATGCTCATGTTACAATTCCATGCTTACATAGTTTCCTTTAATATTGCCATGTTATACTTGTTCATTTTTCGTTTTATTCGTACTATATCACATTACACCTTACATTTCATTTATATACATCACCCATTCTTATTGGGGACTTACCAAGCGAAAGTTCTCTGATGGGCATTCCACCTATCTTTCTTTCTTTTTTGGAATGTTCGTCAGATAATCTAAAGACTAATGAAATTGAACTTACATTATACGATTACTCACAGTTTGAAGCACATGCTGACTATTAGTCCTTTAGCAGTTATTTTTTTATTCCATTATGCCACTGTTTAGGCACTTTCTTTGCGCTTTTCTTTTAAATTATCTTGTATCAATGTTAACTTTGTAAAGTTGAGAATGTAAATATATAAAGTTTTGGATTTTATTATCACTTATCTATATTTATCAATATTATACTGTTTACTTTACGCTTAGCGTTTTTTTTCCGAGACAGGACCTTCTCGGAATAAATACGCCGCGGGTCTCGTCACATTTCCTGCTCCCGTCTTTTGGGATGCGGGGCGTGACGGTTGGAGGGATGACCAAGACGAAAGTCCCACTCACTTATTTCAGACTTGGAAGTAGTGTGAATTTTGGGTTGGATAGAGGGTTGTAAGTAGTAGATATCATTATGGGTATCCCCGCGAAGAAAAGGCGCCCCCTTGTGAAGATCTTTCACCAAAAAATTACAGGGAAAAAATGCAAGTGAGGCTTTGTTTGATTTGCAAAATTTAGAAACATAAATTAAGTTTTAAGTAATAGATGGTACATAAAGGACATTGTTTGACGTGAAAAATTCATCGAATAATAAACATGCATTTGAATATTTATTTCAAGCTCTAGGGAAGAGATCACCAAACATGGAATCAGAACTATAAGGGTTAACAAAAGAGTATACAAAGTTCTCTAACTCCCTCCTTCCCTTCCTACCATGTCGTAACGGTGGTTCTCACGAAAAGTCTCTCCCCATCTGTCAGCGCCATGCTCATCGACATAGAAAGACATGATTGCCCGCCGAGCCCGGATTTGACTCAGCATGTGAATCGAACGGTCCCTCAGAGGCTTTGTAATCAAGCATACCTCATGAACGTAGTAGCTAGAGTTATCTCCACCGGATAAGGAGGAATGTCATCAAGGATGGCCAGAAATATCATTCGGAGCCAAATAGAGCCGGCAGGGAGAAGAGACCCCCTGCAAATTATGAGCTCATGCATCACCGTGTTACACTGAGCATCTGTAAGAGCGGGATTCGCCAAACGTGCTGCAAAACGAGAAATAATCTCTCCAACGGGCACCTCCCATGGCTGTCGTGGAGAATATGGACGATCGCAAGCCATGATTCTCTCTCTGTGAAAGTGAAGGTGAAGATGAACATTGCTCAGCTTATAAAGAGAAGTATTCAAGTCTCGGCAAAGAAAATGTTGTGTATGGTGTCAGTTGGAACTATTTCCAAGCTTTGACTAAGAGAAGGTGTTGGAAAAGAAAAGGTTGACTCAGGAAAAGCCAAGAAAAAGGTGAAATGAAACACTCATAAAAATAAGGAAGCGCCTTACATTCTGGCCATGTAAGCGTTGGCGTGCAAAGTACGTAGACGCTGGTCTATGATGGGATTAAATCTTAGGGCAGCGCCTCATGTGTTAAGCACGTGAGCACCGGCGTGAAAAGCACATAGATACCTGTTTTAAGAATTAAATTCTTTGGTTACGCCACGTGCATAGTATGTGAGCGTCAGCGTCCAAGTTGAAGCAGTTTTGCTTCGGGTAGAATTAAATTCTACATGGGAAAATATTTCCCTAAACAAGAAGATATTCTTTGTTAAACAGAGAGTCGTTGGATCAAAGATCTAATGATAGAATTAAATTCTGTTAGGGAAAAATATCTCCTTGATCTTTCTAAATAAGAAAGATATGCTCTGTTAAATAGAGAACCATCGAATTAAAAAAATCCAATAGTGATTAAAAATCACCGTTTGAATTAAAAGATAGAATTAAATTCTATATATGGGAAAATATTTCCCTAATCATTTTAAAAATAAAAAAAATATATTCTGTTAAACAGAAAGCTTTAGATCTAAGATCCAACGGTGATTAAAAATCACCACCAGATTATGAAATCAGATTGAGATCTCTTAAATAAGGGATCTTTTAAACTAATCAACAATTTTTCCTCACCTATATAAAGGACCCGAGACTTCAAGTCTCAAGAGGAGAATCGACCCCATAAGGTGATAAAAAAGCCACAACTGAGAATTTAATTCTCTTGCTGAAGAAAAATTCTTTCTTACTCTCTTCAAACCCTTGGTAAAGAAAAAGCCAGAGATCAAAATATTTCCTTTGCCTAATATATATAAATGCAAGGGTTTAACCCTTTATAAAGAACTTAGTTCTTTCTCTAGATCTGAGATCCGTAAGACAAATCTCCCAAAAGTTCAGAATTTAATTCTCGTCAGGAAGATTTTGTTCTTCAGATTCAAGATCTAGGGAAAAAAAACTAGACATGAGAAAAGAAACATGAAGAAAAGAAATGGAATGTATATTCCTCTAAAACAGGGTTCAACCCTTCAAAAAACTTAGTTCTCATAAAAAAGAACAGAAAAACTTAGTTCTCAAAAACCCAATTCTAGATTTTCAAAAATAGAGATCTTGGTGGTCATTAATGGCCAAAACACCATTAATAGAAGTTTAACTTCTTTAAAAAAAATAGCGATTAAATCTCCGAAGATCCAGCACCTCACGTGCCTCACACATAGGCGCCCATAAATAAAGACTCAGCGTCTCACGTGCCTCACGCGTGAGCGCCCATAAATAAAGACTCAGTGCTCAGCAAAGATGTGGCGCCCATAAGTAAAGATATGGTGCCTCATATGCTACCTACGTAAGTGTTCAAAAATTTCCAAGCTGGAGCACCTCACGCGATACCCACGTGAGCACTTTATAAAAGTGCTCAGCACTATATAATCAAAGTGTTTAAGTGCTTAACACTGATAGGGTAACGCCCAAGTCTGAGCGCCTCACGTGATACCCACATGAACACCTGAGCAGAATTTGGATATTATATTCATAGTCAAAAGATTAAGTGCTTAGCACTGTTAGATGATGAAAAAGCCTAAAACTGAGCCCAAAATTGGCTGAATTTCTGAAATTTCCTTAAACCCATATTGTTCATTGCGGCTGAGCCCATACGCTCTGTTGATGGATCTTAACAAAATTTATTGATCCTTAATCATATTTCTAAGTTGATCTTAGTCTCATATAAGACTAATGTATCCTTAGTTAAAATAAATTGAGCCTACATGCTCATATATTTAAGTTGATCTTAATCTAAAATCAGATTAATGGTTCTTAAATAAAATAAAATATCTTCTGAACTGACAGAACATACAACCTAGGCTCAAACCCAAGTCTAATATATATAGATTTGGACTAATTCCCTCTCTACAGACGACGACATAAACTAGTCTCCGTATACAATTCACGAGAAACCATAATAAACAATATATATAACACGACATGAAGTGACCTATTAGAGCAGGTGAAAGTTGTTATCGCAACGCGATAACGTAATTAACTGCAGGGGCTTGCGCCTGTAGGGAAAAACGTCCCCACAATCAAAAACTCCTCAAAGAGGGCGAATCTAATAAAGTAAAACTAAAATAAGGAAACAAAGCCAGCCATGCTACCTACAATAAGGAAACATCCTTCCGTAGTCACATTAATACTGCCAATAAGTAATCAAGAACAATAGACTACTAAATCCATCTATCACATGTCTAATATCTATAAAAACAATAACTGGAAAAGATAGCTGAAGGAATAAATATCTAAGGAATAAATAACCAGCATAAGAGCTATATCAATGAGATGGTACTCACCGATCGGTAGTCCTGTCGAAGTACTTACTTGCTAAATCAAGTATCTGGGCTATGCAAAACCCAGACATCAGTGCTTCATAAATATCATGATCATAATAATAACCAGAACAGTGTGCTATAGAAGATGTCACATATAAGGTAAGGTATGAGTATAACCAACAATTACAGGTGTTACAACAGTGGCCTATAGGTATGTCACGTATATCCTAAAATTTGTGTTTCTAGATTATCTATCCTAATGGTATTTGAAACCAATTAATGGAATTCTTGATGTAACTCAATAGTATCCCGTGTGTGCCCGGGACCACGGTTATGACTCTCGGGGCTAAATCCGAGACATGCCGCTAGGCAGTAAAAACAATATCATGTACATACGAATGATGCCAGCATCATCATTCCAGGGCCCAAAGCCCGTATCGACTGATCAGTCTCTGGAAAATAGTGAACTGTTGAGTTATAAGTCGGGTTTCATTATTGATTTCCCCTTTTCCCCCAGGTTTCGTGTTCAAATCAGGTATTAATAGAATGTCTACATAATGCCAACACAAGAACAATCGTGTACTGGTCTTGTCTAGCAAGTCAACAAGTCGAGTCAATTAGGATAACAAGTCAATATTATTGGCATCGGTAGTTATTCAGGTAACAGGTATAAACAATAGCAGTAGATCACAGGCATGTCAGGTATTGATGATATCTACCTAATACCAATACAGGAACAGGCATGTACAGGTTATGTTTATCTAGATAACAAGTCACGTCCATCAGGACAACAAGTCAGGATTGGCGGCATTGGTAATAATCTAAGTAACAGGTATAGTAACGGCAAGATAACATGTCATGCGCATGTCAGGTAGTGCGTTTTAAACAGGATAAATATTTAATTGTGCAACCAATCATAATAAAAGTGGTACTATAATCGTTATGGTTATCTAGCTATAACGATATTGATATATGTATTATTACTTGTTAAAATATATACCTAACTATATTTATAATAATGTTTTACGATGGTTAATTTCTATAAGTTAACTGTATCTAACAAAATACGGATTGCTTTCATAAAATTGTATAATTATAATAATTTTCAATATAGGTAAGTATAATGAAACTTAGCATGTAGCAAGATAACTTGCCTCGGAAACGACAGTTGATATGCAAGCGACAACGTCAATAGGTTGATCAACTGTTGCTACACAGAGAATCAAGGAGACAATGGCGTCAACAATGATGAAGGTATGCAATGGCTTAGCGCGACACGACATGACACGGTGCGTAGAGCAGAACAACACGGTGCTGGGTATTGCGGTGACACAGGGTTGATGCGAAGGTGGCACGCAAGTGGGAATGGCGTGGCACAGTCTGGGTACAGAGATGGCGTGGCACCGTCTGGGTACAGAGATGGCATGGTGATGGCACGGTCGTGGCATGGTGATGGCACGGTCGTGGCACAGATGAGATCAGCTCCGTGAGGATGAAGGGGAGGAGGTGGTGTGCAGGTGTTAGGTTCTCGTCGAGGGCGAGAGTCGAGGGCGATCGAGAGAGGAGGCCAATGAGGGATGAAGGAGGTGATGGTGAGTAGGTCGAAAGCAATATGCTGGGTTTCTTGGTCGAAGGATAAGGTGGTTGCTTGGCTCTGGGTTCAAAGACGGCGACGAGGAGTGAACGAGGTGGCGATCGTGACTGTGGGGCTAGGAGCCGGTAAGGGGTTGCTCGGTGAGATGGGTTGAGAGAAAATGAAGATGATGGTGGGTGATAGTCACGGTGGCAAGGCGAAAGCGAGGCGAAGGAGTTGGTGACGATGAATATGAGATGGGATTGAGTTCGAAGGTGAGGGTTTGCGGCCGGAGGCAACGGTGAGGGTGAAGGCTACGGGCGGCTCGGTGATTGTGATGATGCAAGTCTCGAGAAGATGAGAGATCGGTTATCGGGTGGTTTTGAGGAAGAAGAAGATGGAGTCAAAGAAGACAAAGAGAGGTTTGGGTTTGGGGTGTGGCGACGACGACGCTGGGAGGAAGAGAGCAGAGGTGAGGTCATGGTTGAGGGAAGGACGAGAGAGAGGGAGAGGGAGAAGAGAACAGAGAAAGAGACTTTGTAAATCAAATATATAAGGTACAATACTATATATATAGTATTGTTTATTAGGTTATAAATATTATATTATAGGTTTTAAGGTATATAAATAATATCAAACTCCAACCAATCTTCACCAAAATCTCATCAAAAATCTATTATGGAGAATAATACATATACGTAAAATTTTAAGCCATAATGCAATAATAGAATTTTAAATTCATACACTGCCTAATACGATTTAAAAAGGATACTAAATGAATATATAAAGATTTAATAAATATTTAGTTAAGAGATATCTTGAGATTTAAACGAGATAGATAAAATCAACCTAAGCTATGGGACGATTAACCATGCGATATCAGTTAGCAAAATATAACTTATCCATAACTTGTAACTATTAATAGATATATAATGATTTAAATATATGTTATATATAATATGCTAGATTCACATAGATTCGGTTTAATAATAAATAATGTATAAAATATAATCTAACACCATACTAGATTCCATACATGCGGGTCGGGTCAGATAACTACCTCTACCATTTGAATCGATCTCAACCCAAAAGAATAAAATAAAAGAAATACAAAGCAAGTGTAAAATACCAATTAATTATCGTATAATTGTATTAGGGTGTTACAAGAAAACAGAGGGGATATTGGGCTGGATCGTCTCGACACAGCTGCCGAGGATAGCGTTGAGAATAAGTTGATATTGACAGTACTATTGATGGTAGTATGGATTTGCAACACGCTTGGTGGTGTCATTGACGTCGGTGATAGCCTCGTACGAGGAGATTTGGATCTGTCGATATGACCAAGAAGATCGTGGCTAATTAGAGCCGATTGGATTTAAGATATCCACACAGTGAAATTTGTGTGGTAAAGTTTTGTTGAAAAAGGGAATTTGATGATTATGAGGATTGAGTTTTGAGAGGAGACCATGAATAAAAAATTAAGTTTTTAATCGTAAGGCTCTGATACCATATTGAATTTGTAGAGAAGATAGTTTTTAGAGTTTTGAACTTGGTTGATTTGTATTGAATATCAATTATGTGTATATATACACTTTACTTGATGAAGAATAAAAATAAAATAAAATATTTCCTAAAAAAATAAATCACAGAAGTTCTGGAAATATTTTTGTGATAAAAAATCTGCAGCTTCTCTATTCACAATCAACAAACGTCTGATGAATTAAAGGTCAGACGTCTGCTTGTTCTCTGTTGTTTCTGGAGACTGATTTCCAAACGTCCGTACCTCCTTCATCAGATGCCTGATTTCGATCTATTGTTTTGCCAGATGTCTGGCAGACGTCTGCACGAGATACTTCAGACGTCTGATGTGGTTTTATCTGCTTGTCACTAATAATAACGATGGAAAATCGACTAGTTGCAATGATCAGGAATAGTTCCTTGCAATGATGGACAACCGAATAGTTCATGCAACAATCGAAAAAACTTGCAGGCAATATCAATGGCTATTGTCAATGCGCAACGTTGATAGTAGCTACCCAGATAGGGGGACGATTGTCGCAAGGGTGCTAGAATAATTTATAATGACATCGTAGTAGTACGGTCACCAATATCGAGATCTTCTATTTTATTTGGTCACTACCTTAAGCTATTTTCGATATTGGATTTTAGTATAAGGCGGTTCATATTTGCAAGAACTTTGATTTACTATAGAAATTACGCAGAATATTATTTTCTGCATATGCTTTTTAGTTTCGGGCTGCTGTATCCATGCATCATGCATAGGGACCACTTGCTAGTTCATCTCAAAAAAAAGATGATGATGATGATGTTGGTAATGGTGGCAGTGGTGGCGGTGGGCAAGAAAGGTGGAGGTCGTGGGAGGCAGAGGGGAGAGGTGGGGATGGCGCCGACATCGTTGCTGGAGGAGTGGAGATGCAACGGCTTGAGGTAGCGGTCTAGAGCTTTGTGCTTGACCTGATCTTAGAGAGGTAGATGTAGGAGAAGAGAAGAGGAGAGGTGCTCCTTGAGGAGGTGGGTGAGGGAGCAGGCGGCGCCGATGCCGCAAGAGCGGATGGAGTTGTCCGAGGTGGCGAAGAGAGTGATAGCTAAGGGCCACGGCGAGTTGATGTTGGGGGAGGAGCGCGAGAGGACCACCATGGCGAGCTCTCCAAATCCAGGATCTGAGAGGATCATAGCCATGTTGGTGGCGGTGGTAGCGACGGTGAATGCGGTGACGGCCAGAGGGCCATTGTCGGCAATGATCTGAGAGGAGGTGGAGGAGGGGAAGATTGTTGAGATATTTTAATTTTGTTCTATTTAACCGCAAGTGCACGCGTACCATTGAAGTACCAACGTTAAAACGGGTCGATCCACTAGAAAGAGAAATTAATCTTTATTAATTTGAAGAGAATTAGAATTATAATTTTTTAAAGAGAAATTATTAACCATGATTGCTTAAAAATATATAAAAGGAAAATTATTTCTAGGATTTACGATTTGATCTAAACATGCGTCGTTAATTTAATCAATCTATCTCTCTTTCACTTTCTAACAATCATGAGTTTAAATTAAATAAGCATAAACTACTCGATATTCATATTAACCTATCAAACCGTAGAAAGCATAGATTAAATGATATTTAAAGTAATCTATCAAATATATTAAATCAAAACTATGAAAAAGCTTCAATTTTTATTATTAGATTAATCTATTTTCTTCCCTGACCTTTCTTTGCGAATGAATAAACTATACGCCATGTTGCATAACTTATCAAAGATATCATAGCATAGGATATATGCAAACACAACATAACCCATCGAAGTTCTAATCAAATTAATGTTGATTTTAGATCTATCTAATTATTAAAGGTTTGTTTCCCTAATATTTAAATCTAATAAAAGAGCAAAACTCTGTTAGATTTAATGAGGCAGCACCAGAGCCAATCTTATAGGATTAATCTTATGGCGGCGTCTCACGTGCTCCTCACGAGGGCGCCAATGTGCAAAGCACAGGAATACCCATCTTACGAATTAAAACTCTTAAGTGGCGCCCACGTGCACAACACGTGAGCGCCAGCACCCAGGTAGAATTAAATTCTACAATATTCTTTGTTAAACAGAACCGTTGGATCAAAAATTCAATGGAGATGATAAATCATCAAAACAAAGAATTAAATTCTGTTGGGAGAAAATATTTCCCAAAATTTTCTAAAGTAAGAAAGATACTCTCGGTTGGATCAAAAATCCAATTATAGAATAAAATTCTATTTTGGAATATATTCCCTCAATTTTTCTAAAAAAGAAAGATTGCTTTCTGTAAAATAGAGAACTCTTGGATTAAAAATCCAGTGGTGATTAAAAAATCACCATTTTCCAGAATAAATTCTGTATATCGGAAATTGTTTCCCTAATCTTGTTAAAGAAAGGAGAACATATTATGTAAAAACAGAAGTTCTTAGATCAAAAATCCAATGGTGGGTAAAATTTCCCAACTCAATTTTGAGCCCAATTAAATCAATCGGAATCTCTTAATGAGATATTTTCTCAGAATCAAGTAACAAACTTTCCTCCACTTTATAAAGGACCCGAGACTTCAAGCCTTAGGAGAAGAAAAAACCCCGCATAAGCTTCTGAAAAATACAGAAAGCTTTCAAAAGAACAGAGAATTCAATTCTCAAAGAAGAAAAACTTCATTATCGAAACTCTAGGTAAAGAAAAGAGATAAAAATATCTCTATCACCTCTAAGGGTTTAACCTTTTTTATAAAAAAAAAGAACTTAGTTCTTTCTCTGGATCTGAGATCCACAAGGCAAGTCTCCCACAAGTTGAGAATTTAATTCTTATCGGGAAGATCTTGTTCTTGAGAATCAAAGATTCGCAGAAGAACAAATTTAAAAGAGAAAGAATATGGAGTCCATAAAACTCCAAGAACTCAGTTCCTTCAAATCAAGAACTTAGTTCTTAAAGAACATAATCCCAGAATATCAAAATAATGAACTTGGTGATCATTAATGGTCAAAATGCCATTAACAGAGATTAAATCTGCATATAAAAGAAACTAGCGCCTCACATGCTTCCCATGTGGGCGCTCCTCTTTAACAGCGCCTAGCGCCTTACGTGAAACACACGTGAGCGCCATATAAAAAGTTCTTAGCACTTCACATTTAGACAAAACGGCTAAGTACTTAGCATTGATTGGGCTGCGCCCAGCGCCTCACGTGGATGCCTCAAAAAAAATTAGAGTGCTTAGCACTCCATAAATAGCCAAAACGCCTAAGTGCTTAACACTGATTGGGCAGTGCCCAGCGCCTCACATGCTCCTCACATGAGCGCCACAAAAATAATAAGAGTGTTTAGCACTCTATAAAAAGCCAAAACGACTGAGTGCTTAGCACCGATTTGACAGCGCCCAGCGCTTCACGTGCTCCTTACGTGGGCGCTACCAAAAAAAGAGAGAAAAGGAGAGAGACAGCCAAAATGGCTGAGTGCTCAGCGCTCATTGGGCGGCACCCATAATTAAATGCTTCACATGACACCTATGTGAGTGTCAGAGCGTCAAATAAGTGTTTATCACTTTTGAATAAAAAGAAAAGGTCTGAAAAAACAGAGCCCAAATAAGTGCTTAACACTTTTGAATAAAAAAGAAAAAGAGTAGGCAGACTAAGCCCAAATTGGCTAAGTCTCTGAAGTTCCATGGAGCTAAACCCAAATGCATTTTTGATGAATCTTAAGTAAAAATGATCCTTAAAAATATTGTTAAACTGATATTAGTCTCAAACATGATTAATGATCTCTCATTGAGGATATCAAAAATGATATTCATCCTATATCTCGTAAGGTAATTTTAGTCTAAAATATGACTAACAATTGTTAGGTCCACCACAACCCCTTTTTCCCTCAAATACGAGATTTGGTTCGAGGGTACATCTTTCCACATCTCTAATATATGTCATTGTAATTCCTCAACGTCTTCAGAGAGGTGGCGGGTCCCGACAACCAACAACTCCTTTCGTCATAATTGATGCACTTCGAAATTGACGTGCACACCTCAAATACTTGCCTCAAACATGGTGGTAATGGACCGGAATGTCCTTAAAATAACATTCATCCCCAAAATAGGAATGTTGGACCAGAATGTCCTTAAACTAACATTCCCCCCCAAAATGGGAATGTTGGACCGAAATATCTCTAAACTAAAATTTCGCCTCAAACATGGCAACAATGGATCGTGATGTCCTTAAACTAAAATAATTTGGCCCCAATGCTCATATGTTTTAAGTCGATCTTAATCTCAAACCAGATTAACGGTCCTTAAATAAAACAAACCCAAATCTAAGATATACGGATTTGGACTGATCCGTCCTACGGGCGATGACACAAACTAGTCTCCGTATACAATCCACGGGCAACCAAAACAAATAAAAACACACACGACACGAAGTGAACTGCTGGAGAAGGAGAAAGTTTTTATCGTAATGCGGTAACGTAATTAACTGCAGGGGCTTGCGCCTGAGGAAAGAGCGTCCCCACAATCAAAAACCCCTCATAAAATGAGGGGGAATCTGATAAAGTCTGCTACAATGGTCGCGTTCATCCAAACCTCCGATATATGGTGCCATAAATCAACTTGGTATTTTCGGAGAGGTGGACAGGTAAATCCAAATAGCATTTACCACTATATTTAGGCTAGACGATCCATCTCGGTTCGTCTCCGTCTCTGGCGGTGAATATATTCTGGCACGCCCGGTGGGACCTTTTCCTCTTTCCACTCCACACTTCGTGTGTCGCGGTTCGCGGACAAAATCGCGGTTCGCTATGGTTGCCCTTGGATTTGAGGTACTAAAATTTGTTGTCTTTCTCCTGTGCAGAGAAATCGATGACTTCCAACTACACCTTCTGCAACAGCAACTCTCGCTCCACCCCAACTGGAGGACTGAGCTACGGGCCCAACGCGGCCTCAATTTTCTCAATGCCGGTGGGAAAAGTTACGCATGCCACTACTGGACTATTCTTCGGGACCATGTTCCTACCGGTGAGTTTTGGTGCCTCAGCGCTGCAAGAGGAAGCTTCCAAGAGGTCGGTTTTCGATCGACTAGAGACCACAACGGCCCCTCTCAACGGGCCGTCCAAATTTGTTATCTCAGTCTTCAACAGGCTGAGCAAAATTTTGAACGGGCCCGCAAAGAGGCTCATAATACCTGAAGGGGCTGCCCTAAAACGGATAGCCCTCCCAACTCCTGCTACGGGCGAAGTCGTCAAAGGTGATTCCCTTACCAGAAAATCGGTCATTGAAAGATTGGTCGGTCCTCCTCAAACCCTGCCAAGGACGTCAGCCTTCAACAGGATGACACCAACAACAGTCCCTCACCAAAGCCGGGGGAACAACGAAACCGCTTTCAAAACTGAGGCGGTCCCTTTTGCAAGACATGCTCGACGTCATCACTAGCGCCGAGTGAGGAAAGCTGGAGGCAACTCCCCCTGTGGAATTACCCCACCAGCTCCAATGGTGGAAGTTGACGCTGCTGTTCAAATTGGGAACTGCTTTGAGCTGCTCAGGAGGGTACGCAAGAACACTCCAACGGCGGTGCTAAAGAAATCGCCGTCGCCTGCAGAAACCACAGTGCAGGAAAATCCAGAGCGCCCCCATCAACGGATCTCCTCCTAAATTCACAAGGTATGGAAAAAAGTACAGGACTCCATGATTGATCAAAACTATTCTCGTCGACCGAAGAAATCGAAGGCTCGGGAAGAGAAAGACTGTCCCTTTGTCATACATCGAGGGACTTCTTTTACACGGGTGCATGTTACAACGACTCCTTCAACTTTGACCTCCCTCAAAAGGATGAGGCCGGATAAAATCCCACTGCCTGCGACAAATTCCAAAAGTGATGGACCTAAACACCCTAAGTCTGGGGGCATGATCATGCATACGGTCTATATAGCTTCCGAGAAAGAAAAGAGCCGTGCTACCGTAGGACATCGACCGTAAACTCGGTCACTGACAAAAGCTTAGGAGTAACAACAAAAGCTCCAGGAGATGCTGACCAAAATGGCAACACTTACCGGGTAGAAAGAAAGAGTGGACACAACAGCCGAACAACGCCAGGAGCAGGAGACCGATCAGAGTTCCTGTGAAGGATGCTTGAATGAAAGGACAAGAAAGCTGCTGAGCAAGATGCTAATATAAACCAGATGGATCTCTTATTCTAGGACATGGTTGGGATGATGATCTAGCCAGAACCCCCAGCCGAGGATCCGCCGATAATTATCGAGGATGACAGAGGGGAAACATCAAATTCTCTTCCGACCTTATCGACAGCCAAAGAGGAAACAATCTCCAAGGCTTCTCTTGATGATTATATCGCTCAACAAATACGAGCTCATCAAGCTAATGAAGCCGCAGGCCAAATCGTCAGAATTGGGCGATCGTATCCAGGCTGGTATGATCAAATCAAGTACCTACCGGGATATACGATCCCCAAGCTCCATGTGTACAAGGGGACAGCCAACCCACACCAGCACGTCGTGCAGTTCAGAGCTCTATGAGGCAACACTGGAGGCGACGACAAACTGTTGTTTCGCCAGTTCGTTGGCAGCCTATCAGAGACGGCCTTTGAATGGTACTCGGAACTCCCAAATGACTCCGTGAGAACATTCACAGAGATGGAACTGCTGTTTACAAAGCGGTTCTCCAGCATAAGAGAACGCACCCTGATCACGTCATTGATCAATGCTAGGGTAAAGTCAGGAGAAACCTGGGTTCAATATACGATCCGGTGGTGGAACCCATGGTCAAAGCGCGAACAGTGAATTGAAGAATCCCCTGCTGTGGGCATGTTCATAGGGACCCTTGATCCTAAAACGATGGTGTCCCAATTCATGACATTCTTCAAACCAACAACCTTCCAAGCTCTAATCGATAAACTGGCCCAAATAGACCAGATGGGCCACGGGCCTTCCTCCTCAAGTAAGGACCCTAAAACGCCATGGGTAAAGGGAAAGCGGCCTTCGTTGCCAACGCTGAACAACAACCGAGTGGCCCAAAACTGGCTGCTCGCCAAAACAACGCACGTCCACGCCTATCCCTGGAAGAAAGGCTAGGATGCGCTTACTCGTTTCCCCGCGATAAGACGAGGTGACTATTTGAGTTGGCAGTGCGCAACAAACTCATCACATTTCCAGACCCATGGCGTCTACCGCAACCCGGCGAAGTCAACAACCCAAACTACTGCGCCTATCATAGAATGGTGAGCCACCCAATTGAGGATTGCTACGTCTTCAAGAACTGGGTCGAGGACGAGTATCAACAGGGAAGTTCGTGCTGTCTAAGAACTGGAGGGTGAACTCACCATAGAAGCACACTCCCAAAAAGGTGGATGCGCCGAGAGTATCATGCTCACTCGTGAAAGAAACTCCATGGGAAGTCGTTCTTTCAGCAAAAACCAAAAGAATGCTGAAGGATCTACATGCATGTCCGGCAGTTAGGTGGAAAAGCCCACTTGAACCTGAAATCATCGAAGGGATGCTGAAACCGCGTCCCGTACCGAAGATTGTTGACAAAAGGCAAAATCCCCAAGTCACTCCTTCAAACTCTTCGAAGAAAAAGAAGAAGACCAAGAAGCCTGTGCATCCTGCCGAGTATGACGACAAGCACACAGACCTACAAAAGTGCATTGACGCGCTGGAGGAGTACAACTAGAAGGTTGGAAACCGGTCACACTCGAAGAGTTCCTCAAGCATATTCTTGAGAACGAAGATAGTGACAACGATGAGGAAAATGACTCATCAAAAGAAACCGAAGACCATATAGCAAGTTTCTATATGGTCTCCCATTCGTTGTTAAATGATGAAGAAAGTCCCTCAGCGTCAGAAAATAACGTAGAGGAACTGGGGGCGAATCGGCGCTACAATCCCCGGAACTGCCAGAAGACCTGATCAATAGGCTGTAAACGAAACCTTTCGAAAAAGCAAAGCTGACCGAGAACGCAAAATAGCCATATACGAAAAGGCTAAGCGTCAGCGTCAGGATGCAGAAGCTGTGGCAAGGTGGAGTCGTAAAGTACTCCAACCAAACCAAGGCATACCTGCGACAAATAAGAGCAAGATTAAGGTAGAGAAGCGGTTCGCCAAAGCTCTCTCAATGGGAATGAAGCTGCCATCTCTCGTAGGAAACACTCCCGGGGTCATATGCCTCGACGGAGAGGATTCACATCCGAACTACTGCCTGTACCATCGGAGGGTTATCCACCCTACCGAGAAATGCAGTGCCTTCAAGAAGTGGTGGAAAGGATATGTTGCCCATTAATAACACTTCAAAAAGATGAAGCGCGAAGCTCATCGACGGAAAAATAGTGCGACAAACGCGCATGAAGAAACGACTGGCAACTGTCATATGGTTGGTACCAGTTCGGAAGGGGGAAAACCCCAAGTTCTTACTTTCGGAAGCGATTCTGAGAACGAAATACCGTTCAGCTCTCTCTTAAAAGACTCCACCTCCGAAAAAGAAAAGGATGAGAAGAGCTGCGAGAATATTCAGCAGTGTAACCGCATGCTGTCTGAAAAGAATCTCGGACCTACAAGTAAAGGTTCGAGAAAAAATGATAAAGAGAAAGAAAAAATCCCTGAGGAATTTGCCCTCGACGGTGGAGTTGTCAAAGAGCTCGCAGCAAGAGATCCGCCTAGAAAAAATAAGATGGATTACAATGTCCTAGCACATCTGAGAAAAATACCCTCACAGTTGAGCATATTGGATGCTCTCTTCTTGTCCAAAGAGGCACGAGAATCTCTGATTAAGGCATTACAAGAGCCAGATCAATTCTAAGCTTTTCTCGCAGAAGAGAAAATGAAAGATGAATTGGCAGAGGCCCATACGGCTGACATTACATTCGGCGATGAAGATCTCCTCCTCGGTATGTGCGAACATAACCGCCCATTATACGTCACTGGATACTGCCACGATATCAAAATAGGGAAAATCCTTGTCGACAACGGACCTTCCGTCATCCTTCTCAACGTGAAAGTGCTGAAGGAGATTTGCATGAAAGTTCAGCACTTAGCCCGAGAAAAAATTACAATCTCCGGGTTCGACTCATAGTCGTCACGGATGCTTGAGTCCGTAATACTGACGTTACGCTTCGGGCTGCTCGTCACTGACATCAAATTTCATGTCATTGATGCCAAGACTTGTTATAACGCTTTACTCGGCAGGCCCTGGTTGTATGAGTACAACGACATCCCTTCTACACAACATCAGTGTGTAAAGTATTTCAAAGACGGCTTGGAATGCACCGTCACAGGAGTGCTAAATCCGTTCTCCATAAACGAGGTCCGGAAATATGAAAACGCAAGGTACTTCCTACCAGACTTCGAAGATACAGAAAGGTGTCATATGCCGGAGGATAAACAGAAGTCGGCCACCACTATCCCGATCTTTGGGAGCGATTCTGAGGAAGATGAAGAAATAGTCTACGCGGGACAACCTCAGAAAGAAAACAACAAGCCCGAACCATCTACCCCTATTCTGGTATTTGGCAGTGACTCTGAGGACGAGGCCAACGCAGTGTCCTCCATCCGCCTGTCAGTGCAAACCCTCGACGAAGCAGATCAGAGTCTGCAAATCACAATGGCTTCACCTCAACACTATAAGAAACGTGATGCGCTCGATACATACAGCGTACAAGAGCTACAGACTTTCTACGTCCCTCCCTGGTGAATAGGTGAAAATGCAATCCTCTTCTACCAATCTACGGAGACCAAAATAGAAAAAGAAGTCTGGCATGGTGCCAATTTTACACTCGATAGGCTTCAACCAATCCGTCTACCAAGATACGCGGAGAGATTGAAAAGGCTGTTGAGATGCCAAAGTGTACCCCTCGAACAAACTGTTGGACAAACCCAATTCTACAGAAGGATTTGGGATATTCCCGGGACTCAGTGAAAGATGCCCAACGGGAAGATGGAGACAACCGGGCTCGGATACGTTTAGTCCAAGAAATAGGAGCAGTTCTACAGCTGCCGCGTCATAAACAGCTCCAGCGAAGAGGAAAATGCTCTTCCAAATGGCCGTGACGTTGAAACAGAGCGAAATTCCACTCTAAGAACATTAAGTCCGTCGCTCGAAGAACAAATAGACAAGCTAATAAAAGAAGCTTGTCAAAAGAGCCGAGACAATCACAGCCGTGAAATGACTATTTATGAAAAAAACTAGGACGCAGCGCCTCAATCAGCAATCTGCGGAGAAGGAAGACTATAACACTCTTCGTCCCTAGCTCGCTGTATGTCCTTGCAAAAGGGGAAAATCCAGAAATAGAGGCAAAAATAAGGCAAAGAACGCAAACAACGTTCGAAAACAACGAAGCGGATCCAAGAGGCCGTGCAATCGAGAAATGGTCGATTGGAACCCGTCCTTTATAAAGAAGATGGGTCGGGAATACTCTTTCTCCTAAGACAAGATGAGCAAAATATTCAACCTTGTCACGAAACACCAAATGATGACACTTCCAGAGTCCCTGCACCCCGAAAAAATAAACGAGGTCCATCATCGGATTATTGCTCCTACCACCGAGCAATAAGTCATCCCCTCGAAGACTGCTTCACCTTCAAAGACTGGGTAGAAAACCAGTATCAGCAAGGCAGGTTCGCTTTATCCGACAGCTGTAGGGTAACCCCACCGCAAAAGCATGAGCCAAAGAGGACCTATACCGCGAGGATAGGACCAGCCCAACATTAAGAATAGAAGCGAACTCGTACCTGCCATGTGATAACACTCTCAAAGGAGGAAGGGCACGAGACTATGGATGACCTCTTCAGGTGCTTCGCAAATGAAGACGAGAACGAGGTGATCTCAGAGTTTCCACCAACACCAAAAGAACTGGAAGATAGGATACACACTATGGCAGATAACTTAAGGAAAATTGACTTAGGGTCGGAAAATGATCCGAGGCTAACGTTCGTCAGTGAGCTACTATCTGAAAAACAGGCAGCTACATTAAAGGATGTGGTCATGCAGTATTAAAGTTGTTTCGCATGTAACTATTCAAAGATGCCAGGTCTAGATCCAAAAGTGGCGGTACACAAACTGGACATATCGCCGGACATAAAGCTAGTCAAACAAGCGCCAAGAAGAATGCGGCTCGAACTTGAGATGAGTATCAACGCTGAAGTCAAGAAACTAATCGACTCCGGCTTCATCCAAGAGGTTTAATATCCCGACTGGATCGCGAATATCATACCAATGATGATGAAGAATGGGACGGTGCGCATCTGCGTGGACTTTCGGGACCTCAACAAAGTTTGCCCGAAAGATGACTTCCCTGTACCCGTTACTAAGCTGATGATCGATAACACGTCTACCGATGAGGTCTTATCCTTCATGGATGGATCTTCAGGATACAATCAAATAAAAATGCATCCTAAAGATAAAAAAACATACCGCCTTCCGGACCCCGCTGGGCATATTCTGCTATAGGTGATACATTTCCGTTTAAAGAACACTGGCGCTACCTACCAGAGGGCCATGACAAAGATCTTCAATTGCCTTATCTATGAGATTGCCGAATGCTACATTGACGACCTTGTGGTAAAGAGCAGTTCTCATGAGGAGCATTGGGAACATCTAAAAATAGTGTTCTGACGTCTTCGGAAGTATAATCTGAAGATGAATCCTCTAAAATACGCATTTGCAGTCTCCTCAGGTAAATTTTTAGGATTCATTATACGACACCGGGGTATCGAAATCGATTCCTCAAAGATCAAGGCGATTATGGAAATGCCCACGCCAAGAACCCTCAAACAACTGCGGTCTTTTCAAAGGAAAGCTCGCTTATATCCGGTGGTTCATAGTCAACCTCTTCGGAAAATACCGTCCCTGCAGTTATTTAATGAAGAAGGGAACCCCGTTCGTTTGGAATCAAGAGTGACAAAATGCACTAGACGAAATCCAGCAATACATGCAAAATCTGCCGGTATTGATCGCTCTGGTTAAGGGAAAACCCCTTATCCTATATACGACATCCCCTGAAGGTTCTCTAGGCGCGCTATAGGCACAAGAGAATGATCAGGAAAAGGAGAGAGTTCTGTACTATTTGAGTCGAGTTCTCCCAAGGCAGAAAACAACTACTCCCCAATCGAAAAGCATTGCTTGGCACTGATCTTCGCGATAATGAAGCTCGTACATTACGCCTTGGCACATGAGGTTCATCTCATATTAAAGGTAGATCCTCTCAAATATCTGATGTCAAGGTCTATACTAACAGTAAGGTTTGCCAAATGGGCCCTCCTCCTGATGGAGTTCTCAGTGACGTATCGACCCCTTAAAACAGTAAAAGGCCAAGCCATACCCAACTTTCTCATGGAGCATCCGATATCGGCCGACTCCTCCTTAAATTGCGAGTTGCTGGATGAACATGCGTTTGACACAATCGAAGAATAGAAGGAAGAAAATGAATTCCAATGGGAACTCTACATCGACAGAGCATCTTCCATGAACAGACGGAAGCAAAACACCCCCATAATCAAAGCCGGGGTAGGCCTTATCTTTGTGACTCCGTAAGGAGGGATATTGAGTTACGCCCTCTCCTTCACAGAGCTAAGAATTAATAATGAAGCAAAATATGAAGATTTGATAGCAGGTCTCGAGATCGCTATTGACATAGGAATCAAAGACCTCCTTATATATGGAGACTCCCAGCTGATCGTTAGCCAAGTAAATGGCGACTATCAGACGTGCAAGCCAGATCTGATAAAGTATAGAGAAAGAGTGAA
The DNA here is from genome assembly GCA_030015575.1 of Agapanthus africanus. Taxonomy (NCBI): domain Eukaryota; kingdom Viridiplantae; phylum Streptophyta; class Magnoliopsida; order Asparagales; family Amaryllidaceae; genus Agapanthus; species Agapanthus africanus. The sequence continues at coordinate 483,140,173 of CM057343.1, read as the reverse complement.
GCATCTGCTAACACAAATCCCCTCCTATATTCTGGAGAGTATACCGCGTGCAGAAAACAGCAAGGCAGATGCATTGGCCAAATTGGCTAAGGAACGGCCGATGAAGACATCGATAACGCAAAGATCATTGTGCAAAGCCGCAGGGTCCTCACGCCAACAGATATATCTTCGGAAGATCTGACAGAGTCATCCAAAAGAAAAGAAACGACCGAACCGGCAACCCTTCAAATAGAGGACGAAGAAAAGGTCAAGGACTGGAGGGAAGTCTTCATAGACTACTTTAAGTCCCGACGAACGCCCAAAAATACGTCATTTAGACATCAGCTCATGAAACGAGCTTTGTCTTTTGCCTTCGTCAATGATACTTTATATAAAAGATCGTTTGACTGTCTATGGCTAAGATGCCTGAGGCCGGAGGAAGCAAAGAAACTCGTTCAAGAAATTCACAATGGATTCTGCGGTTCTCACCAAGCTGGGCCAAAGATGAAGCGGAAGATCAAAAGAAAAGGTTACTATTGGCCCACAATGATTCAGGACTGCCTCGAATATACGAAGCAATATCACTCGTGCCAAATCCACGGGAACTTCATCTACCAACATCCAAATCCTCTACACCCAACAGTGGCAAGCTGGCCGTTCGAAATGTGGGGAACCGATATAATTGGCCCCATTGAACCGGTGTCGTCCAAAGGATATCGGTTTATATTAGCAACGACCGATTACTTCTCTAAGTGGGCAGAAGCAGTACAACTAAGGGAAGGTGAAGAAGGAGAATATTCTCCATTTCTTCAAGACACATGTTATCTATCGGTTCGGCACTCCGCGATGAATTATCTCGGATAATGGGCCTACTTATAGATGTTGGGTTTACATAGCACCACACATGGGTTTGTCTTGTATCAAACGTGCTACAATTAAATTTTTTAGGGTGCTAAGCAAACTAACTTAGGATCAAACTAGAAATTTAAAGTAACAATATAGTATCACATACTATAAAGAAGAGTCTAACACTAATAGATGAGAAATACAACCTTTTTAGATCTCTTATTTGAGACTCCTTGGATCAACTCAGTGTTTGGACAGGTCCGCTTGAGTCCTTCGTTGTCCACGACGATACACCGCGGAGTACCTTGGCTCAAGCTCCTTGCTTCACAAGAACAAAATAGAAGTGATGCAAAACAACCTAAACTAGTGGGCTAAACTAGTGTAGATTGGTGATGTGGGTTTGGATCTCACATAAAAATCTTTTCTTTTTATCTCCTTAACTCACTTTGATGGAGGTAGTAATCTTTCGAGAAGGAAGAAGAAGGAGAAGGCTAAGCAAGCTCAAGATAATTCTTATGCCAAAATAAAATGAATAATGAATATATAAGAGTGGGTCATGTAAGTCCACGTTACCCGTCCCGGTTCTTTCGGGGATGCGGAAATGGTGAAAAACGATTTTTTCGGTGGAGGTAATATGGACTCTAAAAATGGATCTTTGCTAAACAAACTATCTAATAACCTAACTAAGAGTTTAACCACTATGTTAGGGGTTATACCTTAACTTGAACTTCTTCTCTTCGACTCCTTGTGGTGGTCGGATCGGCCTCACCTCGTCGTCTCCTTATGCCGAAGATGGATCCACCCGAAAGCTTCTACCTTTGGCTCCAACCTCAATCTAGAGGAAACTAAAGTGTTAGGTTTGCTAAATCTTCAACCTTAGGATGAGTAGAGAGTGGTCTTGGTGTTTTATCTCAAAGGAAAATGGTTCTCAACTCATGAGAGGGATTTTTCCTTGAGCTAGAGGAAGAGGGAGAGCAATGGAGAGAGCTTGGATGAGAGAGAGTGAGAATGATAGAATGAGTGAAGACTTTTTGCAACCATGCTCTCAAAAACCAAAATAATCATAATAATAATTGTAATCAAGTATTATGTGATGGGTCATTTCAATGGCAATATCATTTCATCCATTTAATGCATTTTGTGAACAAACAAGCAAGCAAAAGTCATAGCCATGAAATGATAGCCATTGTAATGATGATGGTCAACAAGTCCAAGCTAGTCAACCGGTCAACAAAGTCAACAAGTCAAGAAGGTCAAACTTTCAACCCAACCATGGCACAATAATACATAATTAATATTATTATTAATCATATTTCATATTCTCATTAGGGTTTAGAAAAAGTTAACAGTCAACAACCCTAATGAGAATCCTCTGCCTCTGTCTCGGTCAACCGTGCATACACACCCACATCCGCGTTCCGAGGAACACAAATACTAACGAGATAAAACCAATCCCAAAACGTATACTAGGATCTGACTTAAGCCAAAGCCCGCTAGTAATAACTGCCCGGACACCAAACGTGCACAAGTGCGCGGATGTGACTGAACCCTGTCGTAAAACCATGCGACCTCTACTCTGTTTTGCCCAAAGGCGAATAGCTCTCTGTGTGGGACTCTAAAGACTCGACACTACGCTGGCAGTGGATTTAACCACAGACCGCAAGCAGCACTAGCTGTGCGTAACGGCCCCCAGGTAGATGCCGATAAGAAGATTGACGAGGTGAAACCCATCTGAACTCCTACTGAGCCTGAAAGTGACAGTCTCCGTACAGTCCGGTCTGTTCGTCTGAGAATATCGCATGGCGGGCCTAGGAGGCGGTAAACGTCAGTCCCCTAATAGCGGTACAAGTCGTGTCGGAGTGTATCCCAGAACACCCTGAGATAACACTGGAAACCTACTAGTATATCTCGCTTGCCCTGGCCAGGGACGACTATGTATAATGGCTCTCCTTGACACAACGCGATATCAACTCCAATTACCGGGAGAGACGAATCTTGCCTAACCGTCACTGCCTCCAAGTGCTTCGGGACTGCACCCAACTACTACCTGTTTGCACGACTCCTTTGAGCCGTGGTAGGATAGTAATCAAAGTACAGTGGGAACACACTCGAGACGAAGTGACAGTGTCAAGTCAGCGGACTAAGCTGTACTCATGTCACCTGGGAACTGATAACTGACGATAGGTATAGTACCAACCAACAGTTCCCGACGAGTCTTGTCCAGTGTACTCGTAACCTAACGAGCACCCGCATACTATCTCAAGTACGACGTACTGACGGCTGTGGGACAGACCGTCTCCCCTGCTGGGATGAGAAGCGCATACGCTAGTATACTCCGGAGTATCGATGCCCTGTCTCGATAGTCCTACGACTAGGGACCTGTATAAGGATGTGCTTGTGGATTACCCAGCCTCCATGAGTGTGACTGCCATCACAACGCTGGTAATCAAGCAAAGATCCTAAGGGCTCCACTAATGTGTATAGGTGATATACTAAAAGAAACACATGTACACATTAAAGTAGAAACAAACCAAGTAGCATACTACCATTTTGAGCAAGATTGTCTATACAACTGTGAATATCCCAAGTTTCCATTAAGTAATATACAAACTAGTATGATACAGTAATGGCCTCTAGGGCATATACACTAACAATCTCCCACTTGGACTAAGGCCATGTACTGGCGTATCGAAAACCTATCATCTCGATCAGCCGCTCGAACTGAGTCTGGGGTAAGGCCTTCGTGAATGGATCTGCAGTGTTATCTTCCGTAGCAACCCTCCGAACCTCGATCTCCTGGCAATCCACGATCTCCCTGATCAGGTGATTCCGCCTCAAGATGTGTCTGGACTTCTGATGGGACCTGGGTTCCTTCGCTAAAGCTATAGCCCCGTTGTTGTCGCAATACAGAGGTATTGGATCAACAATGGATGGAACAACCTGGCGTTCTGTCAAGAACTTCCTCATCCAGACGGCCTCTTTTGCGGCATCAGATGCAGCGATATATTCCGCTTCCATCGTCGAGTCAGCAACGGTTTCCTGTTTGGAACTCTTCCAACACACCGCCCCTCCATTGAGGGTAAAGACATAACCCGACATGGACTTGGAATCATCCTTGTCACTCTAGAAGCTGGAGTCAGCAAAGGGCTCGATCTGGAGGTCTTTTCCACCATACACCAAGAACATCTCCTTAGTCCTTCTCAGGTACTTGAGAATGTTCTTTACCACTATCCAGTGCTTCTCCCCAGGGTTTGACTGATACCAGCTTACCACACTCAGTGCATAAGCTACATCTGGTCTGGTACACAACATCGCATACATTATAGAGCCAACCGCAGAAGCGTAGGGTATAATAGACATGCGATCCCTTTCCAAATCAGTCTTAGGAGACATCTCTTTGGAGAGGGTGATCCCGTGACAAGCCGGTAGATTACCGCGCTTGGAATCTTCCATACTGAATCTTTTCAGTATGGTGTCGATGTACCTGGACTGCGAAAGTCCTAATATCCTCTTGGATCTATCACGATGGAGCCGGATCCCCAGAATGTAAGAGGCATCACCCAGGTCTTTCATGGAGAACCTTTGTGACAAGAACCCTTTGACAGATTGTAGCATAGGAATTTCATTTCCTATCAAGAGAATGTCATCACTTATAAAACGAGGAATACGACAGTTCTTGCTACAAATTTACTATAGATGCATGGTTCATCTGGATTTTTGATAAATCCAAATTCTTTGACTGTCTCATCAAAACAGATACTCCAACTCCGCGATGCCTGCTTTAGTCCATAGATGGACTTAAGCAACTTGCACACCTTTCCGCTGCTCCCACTCTGAATGAAACCCTCTGACTGGTCCATATTGACACACTCCTCTAAATTTCCATTTAGAAAAGCGGTCTTTACGTTCATCTGCCAAATCTCATAATCGTGGAAGGAAGCAATGGCAAGAAGGATCCGAATGGATTTCAGCATAGCCACTGGAGAAAAGGTTTCGTCATAGTCCAAACCAGGTCTTTGACGAAAACCCTTTGCAACAAGTCTAGCCTTATAGGTCTCAGCCTGTCCATCTACACCAATCTTCCTCTTGAAGATCCACTTGCATCCTACGGGTTTTACCCCATCTGGAGCAATGTCCAAAGTCCACACTTTGTTGGTGTACATGGACTCCATTTCGGTCCGCATCGTAAGTGCACGGCAGCACCCCGGCCTCCATCCCGAGGCCAAATGCGGAAGCGATGGTTAACTTTAATTTTTCTTGAACCGGCACCACCGCGCACTAAAACCCGGATAGTACCATTAACTAGTCCTAGCTAACTACAAAATGGGGAAGAGAGATATACCGACTGATCCGTGTCCTCCGGTCTTCTAGTCGTCGTCCCGATCTCCCGCGGAATCTCCGGTCTCCACCTCGTCGCCGGAAGGGCACCACGTCACCGGCTTCTTTTACGGGCTCCCACCTCTATACCGAGGCAACTCGGGCACGAAGTTGGCGAGCCGACGTGCCCAAGGTTTGCTGTAGAATGTGTAGTTCTCATGTCTCATTTTGGGGTTCATGGAGGTTGCCATTTTGTGGAGGAGAATGAACTATACTTTGGAGGTGGAACTATTGGATTTTTGTGAAGCCAAATGAGTGTAAATCCCTTGCACAAAAATTGGGACAGCCCCTTATGAGGAGTGGCCGGCCATATGAGGAGAAGAGAGAGGGGGAGAAAATCCTAGTGGGGTTGTATCAATAATACAAGGAAAAAGAATGATAGATCACCAAGTCAAAGAGCAAACCACACTCCCTCATCATGACCAACCATCATCATCAAGCATGATAATGAACAAAGACCAACACTCCACCACAACCATCATGAAAACAAAAGTCAAGCCATCATGGTCAAAAGAAGTCAAAAGATGGTGCAAGTATCATGATACAATAAAATGTAAAGAACACCCTCCACAAATGCTTATTTGCACAAATGCAAATAAGCCCTCTTCCACCAAACTTCGGCAATTGAAAGATATAAATGAAAATGGCCGAAACGGAAAGCAAACTGGCAACTCCAGAAAACTGGTCCTGTAATAAATTAAAGGAAAACCCCGATACTGTGCATACACACCCGCATCTGTATTCCGACCGAATACAAATGCAATGAGACAAAATCTACACTGTACTATACTAAGATCCGGCTTAAACCAAAGTCGGCTAGTATTATCCGTTCGATCCTGATCCGTGCAATACCGCACGTATCTGATCGAACCCTGCCATATCTCCATACGGCCTCTACAGCTTTTCGCCCGAAAACTTGAGCAACTGAATGTGGGGGACTCTAAAGACTCGTCAATACCTTGGTTGTGGATTTAACCACTAGCACGTCAGAGGTATAAGCCAATACGTAACGAGCTACCAGGTACTGACCAAAAGGGACGTCGATGAGCGAACTCATCCTGACACCCTACCGAGCCTGTCAATGACAATATCCGTACAGTCCGGTCCGTTCGTCTATGAGCATCGCATGGCGGGCCTAGGGGGTTGGTAAAAGTCAGACCCCCAAAAGCGGTACAAGTCGTGTCGGAGTGTAGCCCAGAACACCCTGAGATACTACTGGAATACCTACCAGTAAATCTCCTACCTCGGCCGAGGGTTTCGTGTAATGGCTCTCCTAGACACAGCGCGACCTCACCCCCCAATACCGGGAGAGACGAACCCTTAAAGATCCGCTCACTGCCTCCATGTGGCTCGAGACAGTACCCAACTAAAACCTGTTTGCACGTCTCCTTTGAGCGTGGTAGGGTAGTAATCAAAGTACAGTGGGAACTTACACGAGACAAATGACGATCCCCAGGTCGATGAACTAACCTGTACACATGTCACCAGGGAACTGCTATCTGACGTCAGGTATAAGACCAACTAGCATGTTCCCGGCGAGTCCTGTCCGGTGTACTCATAACCCAATGAGCACCTGTATACATCTTAGGTGATCCAACTGACACCAGTGGCTTGTGAGACCGGCCACTGCCCCTCGTCGGGGTCTCGACTGTATACACTAGTCTACTCTAGAGAATCGATGCCCTGTCTCGAAACTCCCACGACTAGGGACCTTTTAAGGATGTGCTTATAGACTACCAGCTCCCACGTATATGATCGCCCTCATACAGCTGGCAGTCAAGCAAGAATCCTAGGGGCTCTATCAACGTGTAATAGCGACCTGTCAGGTCACCTAAAGCAGTACACGATGATAAAGATAAACCAGATAGCATACTATCATCTCGAGTAACACTGTCCTACCGGGATAGGTCCTCCCTCAATCAATCACGTGCCTGTGATCCAATAATTGACTCTGAGGGCACTATCTCCAACAATCTCCCACTTGCACTCAAGGCTAATTATTGCGATGTCGCATACTCACAGCCCGTGTGATACCGAACACCCAACTCCTCTACTAGTCAGTCTCACAAAACTCATTTGCGAAACTATTGCGTTCGAGGAATAGCCTCAGTGAGTGGATCCGCTTTGATGTTTCTTTCTATGTCTCTCTATATCTCATGTTCGCGGAGAAAGCCATCTCCCGAAATGAGCAATACCGGTCTTAGAATGTGTCTGGATGTCTGATGGGACCTAGATCATAAATGAACTCCAAATCCAAACTTCTTAGACTGTATCGACAACTGAACTTAATCAGTATCCTGCGCCATGCCTCCCTCAGTATTGCCTTGGACCACCTGTCCAAAATACTGCCCCTCGTCAGAAGGAAAAACTATAACTCTGACAACCTCCTTGTCGTCCATGTCACCTTGGAAGCCTGGAATGATAACCGTCTCCCGAATGAGGCTGTCGTTATCATATCCCTAGAACATCCACTTATGCTCTAAAGCTGCTTCCGACTGTTTCTCCAGGATTGGATCAATGTCAACTTATTGCATCTAGTGCAAGAACAATATCTGGTGTGGTACTTGACATCTCATGATTGACTCAATTGCCTGAGCAAGTGATCTGCCAATCATGCACATCCCTCTCCACTTTAGTCTGTAAGACACCTTTAGAGAGGGTGACTCCATCACCTGCAGGTACACTACCGTGCCAGGAGTCGTCCATTCTAAATACTCTTAGAATGCTGTCCAAGTACCCTTAATTGGGAAACCACCCAAATCTAGATCTAAAACCATATATCTAGTAACCAGTATGTCTGATATAATGTCCAAGTCCCATGTGGAGAAACCACTGTGTGACGACCAAAGTATAACCGATCGTAGTATAGGAATATCACATCCTACTCTGTCTATGTCATCCAAATACCAGGACATCACACCCTACTACCTTCTTAACAGATCCATCCCCTATTCTGATGAAGTCAAACCTATAACTGTCATACCAGAAATAGATGATCTATCTCCGCTACATCTGCTTTAGTCTATAAATAGACATAAGCCACCTGTCCACCAATGCTTCCGCTGCTCCCACTGACTACGACAACCCTTTGGCAAAGTCATATAAACGTACACTTCTAAAGCTAGTTTAGAACGACGCTATACTCATCCTCCTGCCGGGTCTCTCAGTCTGGAACAACAGCAATGGCAAATCTGGGTAAACAAGAACCTCCCTGCCACCGTCCTTGAGCATACCGAAGTACCTCTCGAGTGCCTGAAGTTACCCACCTTATCTGTAGAGTGGCCAATGGAATGTTAAACCAGATTGAATCTTTAGGTTCTTATAAAATCTTCAGTAATCGTTTGTGGTTCTGGAATCACTTCTAGTTCTACCATACTCCCACTACTGTTTTCTGAAAAGATCCATTTTTATTAAAACTATGGCGAGTCTAGAACAATATCACTATTGATCTTCCAGATGGTAGAAAGTCAACCCGCGTCATAGCCTGGGTCAACCCACAAACTGCCATTACAGAAACATGCCTTGAGTTATCCAGAGTCTGGTTTTAAGCATAAGCCAGACAACTCCCCGTACCTTGACAACGTTAAGATATGAACTGTTCTATATCCAATATAGAAACAGAGGCACTGATTTAATTGAACCAGATTCAAATCATGCAACTGTCTCCAGTGCATGTCAACTAAATGGAAGGAGGCCGATCAGCGTTACTCAATTTAGGAATGCTTCCAATTATGAGTAACCTGAAAGAGAAGCAAGTTCTCTTAATCATTACTATCAACTGAATACCATACACAAGTATCTACATCTTCGATCACTTTGAAGAATCCCGATACTTGCAATACCTGGTTCTCTACTCTATTCAAATACCTATAACTTCTCAAAATTCGGACCTTGTGTTTCCACGAAACACCTGTCTAAAAACTAGAGAAGTCATAAGTAAACCGAATATAGTACGAGGACCAACCCTTCTGTCCTAGTGGACCCTGGACAACATACAATACTCTGTATAAGTCCCTTGAGTCTGATAACTCATTCACTGTATGTCGTAGGTTGAAAACTGTACTTATGGTTAAGAAGATTTACACCGCTGTTTAATACTCCTTACCCAACCATCCACTGACATAGGTAAATGTCATAGACATAATTTCAAAAAGGTATATCTCACTCTATGAAAATAGACATACAGATATATCAATTTGAAATTGGTGCATAACCGCGGATATTCAAAACCAAATATTCGCCGACTGGCAAACAACCCAGGTGACTTCCTCAAATATCACCGATTACAATGAATCCCGATATAATGAGGATAATCACCTAATTCCCAATAACTTACTCCCACTCATCATCTGTAAAACCATACAGATGTGAGAATCATACCTGGTAAATACATACACTGGAGTAAGTATCTAATCGGGAAATCAGTTTTCCTTTAACAGTACACAGTGAAACTGAAACATTGAAATGTTTCGTTGGGGTATCCCGGTATTCCTAGTAATGCCTCTTCCAGATTCACGACTGTAACCGTATAATTCTTTGCCACCTCTCCAAATCCCTTTATATGTTTTTAGTCATTACCTTCTGCACACCCCTTAGGCCAAATGGTTTTCTTCCTTCCCTACCGTTCGGCACCAGCCTATGGTTTGGAAGAAGACTATCCAATAAGCGTAATGGGTGTACTGTCCTAATCCTAGGAGCACTCACAATGCGAGAGAAGGTGAAGATAAAAGACAACCGAATAAACCTTATTTCTATTTCTCCTGAACCAGAATCCATCCCCGAACTGGAACAAGTTCCTTTTGAGTTCGTATATAACCATACGATGGAGTATCCAATAAACCGTGGATCTTCGTAGTGATACGGGGTGTCCTGGAGAAATACAAAGGTGATTTAGGATCGGCGAATAAATACTTGGTTTGGTCGTGAATAGCAGTCGCATTTTACTTTGCCCTCTTACTAATCCCTTGCTTTGTCTTAACTTAATACCTTCTACACACCATCGTTATGCTAATTGGTTTTCTTCATTCCCCACCGTTCGGCACCAGCCTAAGGTTTGGAAGAAGATTATCCAATTTGCGTAATAGGTGCACTATCTCCTAAACCAAGGAGTACTTGCAACCTGAGAGAAGGTAAAAGGAAAAGACAACTGAATAGTCCTATCCGTTTTCTCCAGAACCCGAAACCATCCTCGAATAAATCCCTTCGAGTTCGTATATAACCATACGATGGTTTTGTCCAATGGAAGTGGAAGTTCGTAGTAATACGGGGTGTCCTGGAGAAAAGGGTAAAAGTAGGAGTGGCAAAGAGGTTTGCAACTCTGACAATCCAAAAGCCAGTGTTTAAGAAGGTTCGGTCAACTTGGTCACTGAGTCATAGTCTTAGGGTCGGGTCAATGGTCGCTGCCGAAAAGAGAGAGAAAAGAAACACTCAGCGTGCACTCTATCCTAGATCAGAATGGTTACCAATTTATCTAATCTGGAAGCCTCCCACTGTACCTCAAATTCTCCTCCAAACCTTAAAGAAGAATTAGTCGGGGTCACCCGAGGAGTAAACTAACTCATCAGTGGGAATCGGGATCCAACTATCATCGCATGATAACGTGACGGAATCCGCTCACATCATCACACTCCAGAAGGTATGCGCATATCTGGCAAGTTTCAGTTCTTTTGAAACTCCCGATGTGATTTCTGCCCCATGCTCTTATGACCTTGACTTTGGCCAACATATCATAAGTCACATGTCAAGTTCTACCCGTCATTCTCCAGGTTAATTTGAATCCACCCGTACCTACCCTTGACTTTGGCCAAAATGGCAGTACGACTGTCCCAAACCAACGCATCTATCTATGCTGCATATGAATACCCCAATAGCTACCAATCACTGTGCCTTGACTTTGGCCAACATACACAGCTTGAATACTATTGACCACCCATATGAAACGACGGAGGGCTACGAATGGTTTCTGGCGAAAACCTTTAACGTAATGAACTTGATATCGTTGAAGGAACTGATAGCTTTATAAAAATATAGTGACGAAAACCGTTGCTAAAGAGGTCACTCCCGGTGAAGGGATCTCGGCTCTTTCCCCGTAGAATGAGGTGTAGGATATTCCAACTGAATATCACGGTGCAAAGCAAAAGTAATCGGCTATAGTGAAGTCATTGCCCTGACGCAAACTTTTTGTCCAAGGGGTCACTCCCGGTGAAGGGATCTCGGCCCTTGTCTCGTCGACTGAGGAGCAGGATATTCCAACTGAATACCACAATGCAAAACAAAAGTGAACGTCCTTGCAATAACAGTTTTTTGAAAAGTGTTCCAACAACATCAGATTAGGTTTGTTTTTAACTTGCATTGATCCGAATCAATGCAGTCCCATCAATTGATCACACCACAGAGAACGAAAATATACTGATGTACGTATATGCCATCCGCATTCGCCACTGGGTCCCGTCATTACCCGTTAGGTTAGCTAACTAACGACAGAGCGGGGACTGGACTAGCGCGGATGCAAAACATATACAACATCTACTAATATATATACCAATATATTATATTCGCTCAAGGCGTGATAAAAAGCAACATCACACAAATGTATAGCATCACAGAACAATACAGATATCTGGGATCCCCGGGTTTCACAGAGCCGCTGAAACCCGACGTTCCCCTGGTCGTGTGGATAGCCTGTGCAATGAAAATCCTAGACCCCTACGGGCGCGGAAAGTTACCGGCCAAAACCTGAAGCGAGGTAGCCCCCTTCAGCAACGTTAATGGACCACCCAGCACTTCACGGAATCCGGTAACTTGGGCACCCCTCCTGGGTCAACCTGTACCCCCTACGAGTGCGGCGAATAGCCCGCCAATTCTAGAGTGGAGCCCCCTCCGTCTTAATACCATGAGATGCGGGCTTGTTGCCCTCTAGAATCCGGCTATCCGTGCACCCCTCCGCGGGGCAATCCTAGTACAGAAAGTAAAATATACATACAACGGGTACATCGACCGCAACCTGGTCGTGCCCCAAAATAATAATACAAACAGGCAGTGACGGCAGTCCACATGTCGGACGCTCGCCCCGCAATATCAAATGTACATAATACAACAAAACTGTACTAGCATTGCAACAAGGCTATCCCCACGACCGATCCGCAATATCACAGCAAAATCACAGAACATCAACGTGAAAGTCACGTTCGCAAATCCATCTAACCGGGCTATAGCAGTTAGACAGGATTTACCGATCAAGTGACATTCACGGTCGCAGATATAACGTAAATACTGTGAACTAATGTGTTTAAAATATCCGATCGATTAAATTTACCAAGTGGGCCCCCAAGTACTACTGTAGCACATCAAGAAATTCTGGGCCCAAAATTAATATTCCAAAACCCCTATTTTCATCCCAGGAGCATTCTGTAAAATTTTGGGGGACTGAACAGTTCAAGTCGCGGCGGTACCGCGGCCCAAGCAAGGGTTTGGCCGCGGTTCCGCGGTGGTTTGGACTGTTCACGAGCCCAAATTTTCACAGAACTCTTAGAATGTCCTACACATCATTCTGAAACAACCTGAAAAATTTTTGGACTTCAAAAAATTTCGACAGAAACTGATGTGAAGAAAAATACGGTTTTTTTAAAATTGTTCGATCGGAAATGTAAAACACATTAGACAAAGCTAGACTATGTTAATGGCGAGGCTCTGATACCACTGTAAGTGCACGGCGGCGCCCCGGCCTCCATCCCGAGGCCAAATGCAGAAGCGATGGTTAACTTTAATTTTTCTTGAACCGGCACCACCGCGCACTAAAACCCGGATCGTACCACTAACTAGTCCTAGCGAACTACAAAATGGGGAAGAGAGATATACCGACTGATCCGTGTCCTCCGGTCTTCTAGTCGTCGTCCCGATCTCCCGCGGAATCTCCGGTCTCCACCTCGTCGCCGGAAGGGCACTACGTCACCGGCTTCTTTTACGGGCTCCCACCTCTATACCGAGGCAACTCGGGCACGAAGTTGGCGAGCCGACGTGCCCAAGGTTTGCTGTAGAATATGTAGTGCTCATGTCTCATTTTGGGGTTCATGGAGGTTGCCATTTTGTGGAGGAGAATGAACTATACTTTGGAGGTGGAACTATTGGATTTTTGTGAAGCCAAATGAGTGTAAATCCCTTGCACAAAAATTGGGACAGCCCCTTATGAGGAGTGGCCGGCCATATGAGGAGAAGAGAGAGGGGGAGAAAATCCTAGTGGGGTTGTATCAATAATACAAGGAAAAAGAATGATAGATCACCAAGTCAAAGAGCAAACCACACTCCCTCATCATGACCAACCATCATCATCAAGCATGATAATGAACAAAGACCAACACTCCACCACAACCATCATGAAAACAAAAGTCAAGCCATCATGGTCAAAAGAAGTCAAAAGATGGTGCAAGTATCATGATACAATAAAATGCAAAGAACACCCTCCACAAACGCTTATTTGCACAAATGCAAATAAGCCCTCCTCCACCAAACTTCGGCCATTGAAAGATACAAATGAAAATGGCCGAAACGGAAAGCAAACTAGCAACTCCAGAAAACTGGTCCCGTAATAAATTAAAGGAAAACCCCGATACTACACACCCGCATCTGTATTCCGACCGAATACAAATGCAATGAGACAAAATCTACACTGTACTATACTAGGATCCGGCTTAAACCAAAGTCGGCTAGTATTATCCGTTCGATCCTGATCCGTGCAATACCGCACGTATCTGATCGAACCCTGCCATATCTCCATACGGCCTCTACAGCTTTTCGCCCGAAAACTTGAGCAACTGAATGTGGGGGACTCTAAAGACTCGTCAACACCTTGGTTGTGGATTTAACCACTAGCACGTCAGAGGTATAAGCCAATACGTAACGGGCTACCAGGTACTGACCAAAAGGGACGTCGATGAGCGAACTCATTCTGACACCCTACTGAGCCTGTCAGTGACAATATCCGTACAGTCCGGTCCGTTCGTCTATGAGCATCGCATGGCGGGCCTAGGGGGTTGGTAAAAGTCAGACCCCCAAAAGCGGTACAAGTCGTGTCGGAGTGTAGCCCAGAACACCCTGAGATACTACTGGAATACCTACCAGTAAATCTCCTGCCTCGGCCGAGGGCTTCGTGTAATGGCTCTCCTAGACACAGCGCGACCTCACCCCCAATACCGGGAGAGACGAACCCCTGAAGATCCGCTCACTGCCTCCATGTGGCTCGGGACTGTACCCAACTAAAACCTATTTGCACGTCTCCTTTGAGCGTGGTAGGGTAGTAATCAAAGTACAGTGGGAACTCACACGAGACAAATGACGATCCCCAGGTCGATGAACTAACCTGTACACATGTCACCAGGGAACTGCTATCTGACGTCAGGTATAAGACCAACTAGCATGTTCCCGGCGAGTCCTGTCCGGTGTACTCATAACCCAATGAGCACCTGTATACATCTTAGGTGATCCAACTGACACCAGTGGCTTGTGAGACCGGCCACTGCCCCTCGTCGGGGTCTCGACTGTATACACTAGTCTACTCTGGAGAATCGATGCCCTGTCTCGAAACTCCCACGACTAGGGACCTTTTAAGGATGTGCTTATAGACTACCAGCTCCCACGTATATGATCGCCCTCATACTGCTGGCAGTCAAGCAAGAATCTTAGGGGCTCTATCAACGTGTAATAGCGACCTGTCAGGCCACCTAAAGCAGTACACGATGATAAAGATAAACCAGATAGCATACTATCATCTCGAGTAAGACTGTCCTACCGGGATAGATCCTCCCTCAATCATTGCAATCACGTGCCTGTGATCCAATAATTGACTCTGAGGGCACTATCTCCAACACGCATTGCATCCAGCCAATTTACCGAGTCAACGCTCTGAATGGCCTGCTGGAAGCTAGTATGCTCATCACTATCAATGATGCAATCCTCTCTATCCCTGTCTATGAGAAAACCGTAGTATCTCTCGGGTGGATGAGACTGCCTACTACTCATGCGGAGCGGTGTAGGAATGTCCTGTTCTTTCGAACCCTCTGGTTCTTCTAAGATCTCAGTAATAGCTCGTGGTTCTGGAATTTCTTCCAATTCTAGTACGCTCGCACTTATCTGATTTTCCGAAAACTCAGTTTCCAAGAAGCAGGCATGACGAGAAACAAAAACCTTTTTTTCCTCTTCGCAATAGAAGAAATATCCCTTGGAGTTCTTTGGATATCCCACAAACTTGCATTGTACTGAGCGTGCCTCGAGTTTGTCCGCATGCTGCTTTTTGACAAAAGCTGGACATCCCCATGTCTTAATGTGCTTAAGATAGGGTTTCTTCCCACACCACATCTGATATGGTGTGGTAGGCACAGTCTTAGATGGAACTCGGTTCAAAAGGTATGCAGCTGATTCTAGTGCATATCCCCAGAATGATCGCGGCAACTCAGCGTTACTCATCATGGAACGTACCATATCCAATAGGATTCGGTTCCGTCTCTCCGATACACCGTTATGTTGCAGAGTGTATGGAGGAGTAAGCTGAGAGAGAATTCTATTCTCTTTTAGGTAATCCAGGAACTCGGCACTCAAGTATTCACCACCTCGATCAGATCTCAGTGTCTTGATACTTTTGCCGGTTTGTTTTTCTACTTCATTCTTATATTCCTGGAATTTTCCAAAGTCTTCAGATTTATGTTTCATTAAGAAGACATATCCGTACCTTGAAAAGTCATCCGTAAAAGTAATGAAGTAAGAATAACCGCTTCGTGCATGTGTAGACATTGGACCGCACACATCGTTGTGTACGAGTCCCAAGAGCTCGCTCGCTCTTACTCCGTGTCCAGTAAACGGAGTCTTTGTCATCTTTCCTTTGAGACAGGATTGACAAGTTGCATATGATTGATATTCGAACGGATCCAAAAATCCTTCTGTATGTAACTTCGTCAACCTTCTCTCATTAATGTGACCCAGTTTACAATGCCTTAAGAAAGCATGATTGATTTCTGGAGACTTTCTTTTGTGTGTATTCTGGACATTGAAAATCTGTGGTTGGTTTAATACGTATATACCATTGCTTAATGTACCAGACCCAATCAAAACTTGATTAAGATGAATGTTCACAACATTGCTTACAAATGCAAATTCATAACCTTCTTTAGACAATAAAGATACAGATATGATATTACAAGTTGCATTGGGTACAAAATAACAATCGCGCAAAACCAAAACATGTCCATCTGACATTCCCAGGTGATAGTCCCCCACGGACTCAGCATCCATGCCAGCTCCGTTTGCAACTCTGAGGGTCTTATCACCTGCCTTCAAAACCCTACGCTTTCTCAGTGCCTGCAAAGAATTACAGATATGAGATCCTGATCCGATATCCAATACCCAGGAAGTAAAGTTTATTGATAGACAGTTTTCAATAACATACACACCTGAAGCCGAAGCCGCAACTTGCTTCGGGTCCTGGTTCTTGGCCTTCCAAGCCCTGCAATCCTTTTTCCAGTGTCCACTCTTATGACAATAAAAGCACTCTTCTTTCCCCACAAGCTTTCCCGCTACCTTTGTTGCTTTTTCTTTTCCCTTCATTTCCACTTTACTAACACCGCCCCTTGGTTTGGTGGGGGTTTTCTTCTTCTTTCCCTTGGCCTTCGCCCTGGACCTAAAAGAGGAAGGTCCTCCAACAAACAAAGTGGATGTTCCCTACCTTTCTGTAGGGTGCCCTCTGCACTCCTCAGCAGGTTGAGAAGTTCTGAAAGTTCAACTTCTTTTTCTTGCAAGTTGAAGATCAGGATAAACTGGGCGTAAGTGGAAGGAAGGGACTGGAGAATCAAGTCAGTATAGAGCTCGTTCTCTAACGTGGTCCCAAGGTCCGCAAGCTCTTCAATATAGCCAATCATCTTAAGCACGTGTTCCGCTACCGATGATCCGACGGCTAATCTCGCCGAAAACAGCTTTTTCGAGACTTCGTATCTGGCGATACGGGATTGCTCTCCATACAGTTCTTTTGTATGGAGAAATATGGATTCAAGGTCCATATTCTCGTGCCTCCTCCGATGTTCATTGTCAATAGAGGCAAGCACGAGGCACTTGGCCTTCGCGCAGTCGATCTCCCAGGTCTTACGGATTTCCTTATCCGCGACGCTGGAGGTGGGACCTGGGACAGGAGGAGCTTTGGTGGTAAGAAGATACCCCAGTTTGTCATAAGTGATTGCCATTTTGACATTCCTGAGCCAATCTTTGTAGTTTAGCCCTGTCAGTATGTTTTTATCTAGTAATAACTTAAGTCCGGTCATGACGATTGGTCGCTGCAATTAGGAGAGAGAGAAGAAACACTTTAGCATGATGCTCTTGCAAGTTTATAGTGGTTTTTAGTTTGTCTAAACATGATGGCTCCCACTATTTCTCGAATTCCTCCTCAAACCAAAAAGGAAGAATTAGTCGGGATCAATCTCACCGTACAATACTTGCTTAACTGTTCAGCCAGGCCAGTGTTGGTACTTCGAGGGAGGTTTTCCAACGCTTTCGCGAAGTTCCTTAATTAAATAACCTCTTTTCCCTGGGGCGTAGCCCCGCTAACACCTTTCTAGACACCTACTTGGTTTATAGCATTGATCGTTAAGTGAGAAATTTCCCGAGGAGTAGCATATACTCACAGTAGGATCGGGATCCAAATATCATCGTGTGATAAAACTGAAGGAATCCTACCAGAATCATCACACTCCAAATGGTATGCAGCACTAGCAAGTTTCAGTTTCTTTAGAAACTCCCGATGTGAATTTTTGCCCCATGCTCTTATGACCTTGACTTTGGCTAACAAATCATAAGTCACATGTCAAGTTCTACCCGTCATTCTCCAGGTTAATTTGAACCCACCCGTACCTACCCTTGACTTTGGCCAACAAGGCAGTATGACTGTCCCAAACCAACGCATCTATCTATGTTGCATATGAATATCCAATAGCTACCAATCACTGTACCTTGACTTTGGCCAACAAACACAGCTTGAATACTATTGACTATCCATATGAAACGACGGAGGGCTACGAATAGTTTTGGCGAAACCTTGAACGTAGTGAACTTGATATAATCGATGGAACGAGATAGCTTTTAAAAGGAGTGGCTTAAGCTCCGCGTTTAAAAGTTGTTTTTGAAAAGAAACCGAGTGGTTTTGAAATTGTTCCAACGACTTTAACTTTGGTTTATTTTCTTGCATTAATTTGATGCGTCCCATCATTTAATCCTACCATTGCAGAAAACAACGAAAATATGACATACGCCTATGCCATCCGCATTCGCCACGGGGCCCCGTCATTACCCGTTAGGTTACTTAACTAACGACAGAGCGGGGGCTGGACTAGCGCGGATGCAAAACATAAGCAACGCCTAAATAGATATCATATATTGATATATACATTTATTTGTGTATATGTCACATTTTGGATTGATTTATGTGTTGAAATGATAAGAGGAGAGAGAGAGAGCAGCCATAGGGTAAGGGGTTTGCTCTTGTGTTTATCATTCTAGCCTCTCTCATTTTATCATACAACACAAAAGAAAGCTCTTCTTCTTCCATTTTCTTCTTGAGCTCACTATCTCCAATAATGGCATCATCTTCAACCTCCATCCATACACTCTTATGCGTTGAGAATCAATGGATGCTTAAGACAAAGTGATCGCACACATTCTCTACTTCACCTTGGACACGTCGGCCAGCAAACTTCGTGTCCGAATTGCTTCGGTTCGAAACGGGAGCCCGTAAAAGGATTCATCGACGTGGTGCCCTTTCCGACGAGGAGATTGGAGATCGAGCGAGATCGGGGATGCCGCAAGAAGCTAAAGATGGTGGCTAAAGACCGAAGGACACGGATCGATCGGTATAGCCACTCTCACTTCTTTGTAGTTAGCTAGTTTAGAGTTAATGGTTCGATCCAGGTCAAAGACTACGATAGCCCCGGTTTCCTAAAAAGTTGTTGTTTCCGCATTTGGCCTCGGATTGACGGTCGGGGCGCTACCGTAGACTTACATCTCCTGGAAATAGAACTCCCTTCTCTACGATTAGCGGTTCGATACGAGCTGACAGATGAAGAAAATGCTCATCTTCGGCTTGAGGTGCTCGATGCCCTCGACGAAATGCGCCTTATAGCACCGCAAAATCTGGAAGCTTACAAGGCGAGAATAACACGGTTATACGGAAAACTGACCAGGCTGAGAACATTCCGCCAAGACGAACTCGTACTAGTCGTCAAAAGACCAATGATCCCCAATCGTGCAAAACGGGGGAAGTTTGAGCGCAACTATGAAGGCCCGTACATCATAGACAAAGTCTACTAAGATGGAGCCTACCTGCTCATGGATATGCATGGCGAAAGACCCTTCCGGCCAAGAAACGGCCGATTCCTCAAAAAATACTACGCTTGACGAGTTACGACTTAGATCAATGACAGATGACGACGCTCGTGTTCGCTCGCTATCTTCCTGAGTCAAAACTCTGAGAAATGTATACAAAAAGCTCCGTCGCCCCCAAAAACGACGACAACGGACCGAGAAGTCCTTAAACTAAGTATCCGTCTCAAATATGGTGAAATCGGACCGAGAAGTCCTTAAAACAATTATCCGCCTCAAATATGGCGATATCGGACCGAGATGTCCTTAAACTAACTATCCGCCTCAAATATGGCGATATCGGACCGAGATGTCCCTAAACTAACAATGGACTAAAATGTCCTTAAACTAAAATTTTGCCTCAAACAGGACAATAATGGACCAGAATGTCCTTAAACTAACATTCGTCTCCAAAATGGGAATGTTAGACCAAAAAGTTCCTAAACTAAAATTTCGCCTCAAACATGGCGATAATGGACCAAAAAGTCCCTAAACTAAAATTTCGTCTCAAACATGGCGATAATGAAGCAGAAAGTCCCTAAACTAGTGCATCGCCCCAAATACGGCGATACATTCCCTTGAGATCTATATTGCAATCGAAGCCTTAGAAGGAAATATTGCAACTCAAGTCCCACTGGCTTCATAGTTACTCCAGCGATGAAGCCACCCCAAAACCCACCGGCAAACAGGTGGGTCACCTACGACGAAGCTACTTTTGAGAGTTTCGCTATTTAAAAAAAGTATGTCCACATGCGAAATGGGCATGGATGAAAACCCGAAAGGGCGCCGTGAGTAAAAACAACAGGGCTACCGGTGAGCTTGTGAAAACCCGGAAGGGCGCAATCTCATTAAAAAAAGACAGTATGTCCACAACCAAAATGGGCACGGATGAAATCCCGAAAGGACGCCGTGAGTAAAAACAGAAGGACTGCCGCGGGTTTGTGAAAACCCGAATAGGACGCAAACTCATAAATTAAAAAAAATTCATGTGCACTTGCAAGGTCCTCTCGACCTTGTGGGGAGAAAATACCTGCGTGTGATCCTTACGGCTCACAAAAGAGAAACATACTTAGGAGTCCTCATGATTCCTAAGGAGATATTACACTTACGGGATCCTCACGACTCGTAAGAAGAATTCCCCTTATGAGACTCTCACGGCTCATAAGATTCAAAAGCTTTAAGTAACAAGGATCTGAACTTGTTCTTAAGCCGCCACATCCCCTAAGTTGCTCTATAGGGGGTCTTATATTGACCCTTGTATACAATCCACGGGCATAAATAAATATATCCCCCACCAAGTTCTACCGATGACAAGAAATGTCCCTGTATGGTGAACGACACTTATAAGTCCCCTCGACATATAAGGAGAAAACACTCTTGGAAGATCCTTACGACTTACAAGAGAAAATATCACTTAGGAATCCCCATGATTCCTAAGGAGAAAATACACTTACGAGATCCTCTCGACTCGTAGGGAGAAACACCTTTATGAGACCCTTACGGCTCATAAAGTCAAAAGCCTTAGCCGACATGATCTTAACCCTGTTCGCTAAGCCACCTTTGTTCAAATCAATAAAGGCAAATGATGAGTCGCTCCTAGCAATATTCCAGTCGTACCGATACCGATTCTTAAAAAGGTATCAAACTTCAAGTCCCCTCATGGCAAATGATGATTCGCTCCTGGAAATATCCCAGTTGCAGCGATACTGATGCCTAAACAGGTGTCAAACTCTAAGTCCTTTAACGACAAATGATGATTCGCTCCTCGAAATATTCCAATCATAGCGATACTGATGCCCAGGTTGGTATCAGATTCCAAACTCGCAATAAAAACAGCAGCGAGCAGCAAAAAAATATGCATATAAAAACAGCCGAAATATTTAGGCAACTCGTAATAAAAAGCAGCGAGTAAAAATATAACAAAATTGCTGAAATGATTGGGCAATCGCAACTTTCGCGATATAAAATGCTGAAAATATAGAGTATCGCGAAAATAAAAAATAAAATAAAATAAAATTTCCTTTGCCCTACAAGTATGTCCATATTGACTCTTGTATACGATCCATGGGAATAAATGAAAGAAAGGGAACCAAATTTTCCCACCAGGCTCCGTCAAAGGGAGAGTCAGATCTTGATGGCAACATCTATAGCCTAAAGATCAGCTCGACGCTCTTCTCATTCCAACAGGGTGTAGATGCGACGTCAACAAAAGCTCCAAGGAGCTAAATCAAAAGGAGTGACGGCAAAATCCTAAACTCCAGCTCAACGTGCTTCTCATGCCAACAGGATGCAGACGTAACGTCAACAAAAGACTAAAGGGTCGAAACCAAAAATGGAGTAATGGCAAAATCCTAACTCCAAGTCTCACTGGTGCATATACAACCTAAAGACCATCCCGACATCCCCCCTCATTTCAGCAAGATGCGAATGCGGCTATCAAGTTAAAATGAAGCAATAGCATATTCCTCGATCCGGACTTCAACTGCGATACATACAGCATGGAGGTCCTACCAGATGTCTGCCTTACTTCAGCAAAGGAATGACGCGACATCGTCAAAACAAAAAATGAAGCAAAGGCATATGCCCAGCTTCGGATCTCGATATCAACTTATATAAAGCCTAAAAGAATATGGGAAATCATTCCACACCAGAGCGGAGTGGTTATGACTCTTCGGGGCTCCAAATTGAGCCTAACCTTAAGTAAAAAGCGTCATGGCAAATTCCTAGCGTTTGCTCTTCCGACGGTAATATGACCTAAGGAGATTACTTGAAGACGTCTTGTCCAGCCCCATAAGGGATCAGAGACACGACAGTCGTGGGGCTACTCGAACAGCGGCTTAAAAACTGCATATCGATGAATATATCAACCAACGCGATGGTACCACGGACTAAAACCCTAATACCACAAACCTAACGGACCTCTGTCGTAAAGAGTAGGGGTTATCTACAAACAACATTAGGACAAGTTTTCCTGTAAACCCAAGGGAGGTAAACTAAAAACACTCCGAAATGAGTACATAAACTAGAAACTCTGAAATGAGTGAATAAACTACAAACTCCGAAACGAGTAGATAAACTAATAGGCGCTAAATTAAGACATCAAGAAACAGAAGGACGCAACTCATAGGCCTCGGGGTTTAGAACTACATTTCTTAAGGATCGAGATCTGAGTTAGCGATAGATAATGACGCTTGTGTCCGCTCGCTATCTTCTCAGATCAAAATTCTAATAAAAATTGTGTATGCCAGCTCGAAACCGGCCATATGCATGCTATGCATTACTTCACTCACGACTGTGAGCAACGTGGTAGGGGGAAGCATTCGTTCATATCAGTCCAGTGTTCACCTATAGCTAGATACATGCATCAGAAACTTCTAAGATTAAAGTGCAAAGTATATGCGCAGAGGCAAGATGCCTACATGGATATGTGCTAAGGATAATACATTCAACATTCAACAATAAAGAAGCACATTTAAATAAGTACTTTATTATGCGGAAAACAAATCACCGAACACGGGATCAAAAGTACAAGGGTTTACAAAACTAAGAATAAAATTGTCTAAAACCCTCTCTGCCTTCTCCACCATGTCGAAGCGGCGATCTTCACGAGGAGTAACTCCCCATCGGTCAGCGCCGTGCCCATCAGCGAAGGGAGACATGATGGCCCGCTGAGCCCGTATCTAGCTTAGAAACTGAACAGAACGATCTCTCAGAGGCCGGGTAATCAAATGTACCTCATTAAAGCACTCGATCTTGTCCTCCGCCGCATTGAGCATTGCTGGAGTCATCTCTACTGGATGAGAGGGGATGTCAGCAAGCACAGACGAGAAGATCATCCGGAGCCAAATGAAGCCAGTAGGAAGAAGAGAGCCCCTACGAGTCAGGAGCTCAAACATCACCGTGTCACATTGGTCATCTGTGAGAACGAGATCCACTAATTGTGCTGCGAAACGGGGAACAATTCCATCGATAGGAACCTCCCATGGTTTCCGATGAGCGTGATGACGATTGCAAGCCATGACTCTTGGTCTGTTAAAAATTGTTCTCTCCTTGTGAAGAAAAAGAAGATCATTGCTTCAGAATATAAAGAGAAGCATTTAAATTTAAGCACAGAAAATGTTGTGCATGGTGAAACTATTTCCAAAGCCTGAAAAAAAGAGCATGGGAAAAGAAAGAGTTGACTCATGAAAATCAGAACCAGAAGGTGATGTGACTCCTTCAGCGGCGCCTCACATGCATGACACGTGAGCGGCAGCGCTAATTCCTTTTAGGATTAAATTCATCAGCAATGCCCCACTTTCATAACAAGTGAAGTGCCGACGCTTATTCTTTTTAGGATTAAATCCATCAGTAGTGTCCACGTGCATGACACTTGAGCACCTGCGCTAGTTGTGTGTGTGTGTGTATGTGTGTCGCGCCCCGCTTCCCAGTGTACGGGAAGGGGACGCGGAAAGGTCCGCTATGTATTTACTCAGAAGTAAACACGCTAAGCGTAACTAAGCAATATAAAGTAAATCTACACAATAGACATGAATATAATGAACATCAACTTTATTTTTTAAACATTCTTTTACAGGTACAACTGGAAATGTAAATACAAAGATGGAAAGCAATGCCTAAACAATGACATGAACTGAAAAGAAAAATATGTACAAGTGACTATAGCTCGGGGTTTTCAGTATACTGTTCAGGGGTCTGCTCCAAGTGATTATGGCTGGTCTCGAGCTTCTCAAAGTCGGGTCCTCCTGAAAACATTCCAAAGAAGAAGAGAAATAGGAATGTCGTCAGCGAACAATTGCTCGGTAAGTCATAAAGATGAGTAGAGATAGAATAGACAGAAAGAGAATATAATTAGTAATGTTTGATTATAATGTTAACGCAGTTGTTTGTAGCTTGGTACAGAATATGCCAGTGTATACGAGAGGAGTCCAACTTACACCGTGGACTTTGGTAACCTGTAGTACAAGGCTCCGTCAAAAATACCACGGAACAACGGTATGAATGTAGTTACTTCTTGTAGTGACCACCTCGTGCCATCTTTAACTTGTTCCGTACCAGTCTATCCCTTTATAAACCCCGTAGTGTCTTATGTATTGATTGTATTGATTATACTGATTGCATTGTATTGTCATGTAGTAAATGGAAGACTTGCCGAAACCATGATATCAGTAAATGGAATGGATGTAAATGGATAGTCATGTAATCAGGGTATATCCATGGTTCGGTTCGGTCATGTTCATATTGTTATAGATTGTATTCTGGTATAGACGGATTCATGTTGTATTGTAGTTATGCTTGAATTATATTCAAGTCAGATTATAATCAGATTTGACCGTGACTCGAACTAAGTCAGACTTTTAAACAAAATTGAAGTCCTGATTGTTTTGATGTTATCGGTAACTACTGCATATGGACGGCAGGATTTATATCTTTTTCCAAGACAATTACCATGTTGATAACATTGTTATTAGATTATCTTCCTTAGATAGGCAAGCACCCATATTCTCCGGCTCCCTAAGGCTCAAGAGAACTGGTCCCGCTTAAACCTATATTTACTAGGGTCCTTATTGTAAATTAGTATAACTTCTTTTATGTAAAAATAGTTTTATATATTTTCAAAATATACCTCAAGTATTTAGTTATCGTCTTTAGGGTTTTCAGAGATGTATATTTTATAAAAGTGAAATTTTTAGTGAGTAGAACCTAGTTTTTATTGTATAGGGTATTTTAATGAAAATTGGAATTGTATTGTATTGCAATGGTAGTTTCATGTAATAGTGATTCTTTTGATTTAGAAAATATAGAATATTTGTATAATATATTTAAAATAGATCGTTTGATAATATTCATATATATATATATATATATATATATAATAAAAATAAATTTTATTTATTTTGTAGAAATCTCATTTTCTTAAAAATAGAATTAAAAATTCCATCGAGATCGAATCCCCCTTGAGGGGGTCTGCATCTCGCTCTACTAGGCTCGAGGACGTGCGATAACCTGCACCATCCCGATCGGGGTTCTCCAAAATTGGTTATAGAGGTATATTTGTAAGGAATTTAATTAACACTCTTTTTTAAAGAAAACAATTTATAATTCTTTAAGGTATTTATTCGTAAAAGCGTATTTCACATAATCTAGAATTCCAAAGTTCATCGTGTTATATCCAATATGTGTGTTGTGATGAGGTAGGTCCTTACCTCGTGAGTTTTCTAAAGGTAATACAAGTAAATATGTTGAATTATGTCGAAATGTAAACTATATGGTATTTTACCGTATAAATGCGATAAAAGTTGCATAAAAGATCCTTTTGAGATGAAGCTTGTTCTAATATATTTATTTATATTTATTAAACATTATGAGAAGACATGGTGATTTATTGTTTAAAAAATGGAGTTTTTAAAGAAAAGAGAGTCGGAAGTCGGAATAACTCCGCTTTCGACGAGTTTTGAAAAATGAGAGTTTTAGAAGAGGAGGGGAGAAGGGACTTACTGGCTATTAAGATATAGGGGAGAAGGGGAAAGCTTAGGAAAGCGTCAGGGTGTCGTTTCGTTGCCGGAAACTTCTCAAAACGGCGTCGGAATCTTGCCCTTTGCTAACTCCACTTGCAAAACTTGGGAATTGGAAATTTTATAGAGTTTTTGTAATGAAATTTTTAATGAGGGGTGAAATGGAGTGTGGTATTTATAAGGAAAATTAGGGTTTTGACGTAATGAAGAATGAATTAAAATTGCATTAAAATTTTGGTTTAATGCCCTTTTTTAATTCTCTGTTTATTTTTAATAAAAACAAACAGTACAGGGGTTAAGAGGGGAGGCCAAGGGGTGTGGAGTTGAAGTTTGGGGACGAACCCCTACGGAGGGGCCGACGTCGCCAGGCCAGAGAGTAATCTCGTCGGTCGATCCCAGGTGGGGAGTGTTAGATCTTTGGCCACATGTCTCTGTCGCCTCATATAGCCTAGTGCACATGTTTGTTTATTCTGTAACTCTTCATTTTACATGAATGCACGTGTAAACCTTTGGGCTTATAAAATATTAAAAGAAAAATTAATAAAAAGATAATGTGGCTGGGGGGATTCGATCATAAGGGCTACGTCACAGCATTGCAAGGCTTTACCAATGAGCTACAAGCGCTTTCTTGTTGTTCAAAAGCAAATTAAATTTATAACTTGTGCTCAGGCTTAGATATTCCTTTCTGTATTTTGAAAAAAAATTCTATACAGAAAGTTTAGAGTTGTTACATTCTACCCTCCTTATAAAAATTTCGTCCTCGAAATTTATAAAAGGAAAGTGTAACAGGTTCAAGAAAAGTTTGGTGATAGAAAAATATTTGGAAGAATGAAAGAATGCAAAAGTTTTGGGAAGATGTGAGGGAATTACCAGAGTTATCTTGGTCTACAGTCTCGGCTTCTATGGCCGCTAATGTGTAAGCCTGACGCCGGGGTACATTCCTCCTAGCTGGGGGCACATTCTTTTGTCCTTGAGGCATATTTCTCTGCCCTCG
Organism: Agapanthus africanus; assembly: GCA_030015575.1. NCBI lineage: Eukaryota > Viridiplantae > Streptophyta > Magnoliopsida > Asparagales > Amaryllidaceae > Agapanthus > Agapanthus africanus. Next base: position 483,113,074 of record CM057343.1, on the reverse strand, counting down.
AGGCATGTTCCTCAGTGCCTGATGGAATTGGCGATTAAACTGTACAGGAGGTCCACATGGAGGTGGATCTGGAAGAGCAAGATGAGGTGCAGGAGCATGGATAGCTGGCCGCTGCGGATAAGTGTTGTGAGTTGAAACTGTGTTGTGCCTATAAGGACATGTTCCGATTCCATGATTGGATGCGCCACAAACTAAGCACAGGCCTTTTGCGCGCCTACAATCCTTCCACAGGTGTCTATCCCTCTTACAGTAGAAGCAAAAATCTGGACTTGGCCGGTTATTTGTTTCTTCCGGTCTCCTGGGTTCAAAAGTTGGCCTTGAAGAGGCTCCTCCTGCCATCTGAGTGGCAGGGCGCTTTATCCCGGCAGATTGGGATCTACCCTTCATCTTCACCACTGCCACATATCGACGGGTAGCTTTCAGGGCCAGTTCGTGGGTTGGGAAATCCCCAGTATCTAAGGCAGCTTGGATTTCCTGGTCCAACCCTTCCTGAAATCGTCTAAACCCGATCTCAGCAGTCGGTATCAAGTATGCCGCGAACCTGTTGCTGTCTTGTGTTAGCTGTGTAGTATGTGATATTTTAAAATTGAATATTGAAACATATCTTACCTACTGAGCATGGTAAACTCAGCATCATATTCATCTACGGACTTGGTCCACATCGAACCCTGTTGTAGACGGATGAATTGCTGCTCCATGTCAAATCGGGCAGTCTCAGGGAAGTACTTCGCGTCGAACATGTCGCAAAAAGTCCTCCATTCGATAGGTTGGGCAAGGCGGCTTTATTCCGCATTCCTCCATACTCAGGCATTGTCAGTGAGTTGCAGCTTGGCAACTCAAACCCAAGCGATCTCTGCCACTTGTGATGCTTCCAGATCATCCTCAATACTCTGAGCCCATTTTTCCTCTTCGAGAAGGCTCTCTTTTCCCGAAAATTGTTTTGGGTGCAATGCCCGGAATTGCTTTACTCCGAGCGCTTCCGCTTCTGGACGGTTCATCAGAATAGTAGTCTGTTGCAGCTGTTCTTCCAGGAGGTTGCGGATTGCCTCAAGCAGTACCGTCTACTCGTTGATCGGAGCAGCAACGGTAGACGTAAGCGGTAGAGGCGGTGGTGTGTTGTTGAAATTGGTGCTGGTTGTTTGGAGAATCCATAACCTTGAAAGAAAAATAGGATTATGATAGATTCAAATATATGAAATTGTAAGATTCAAGAAATATGAATTGTAAATAATGTTTTTAGTTGCTGATTCTTGTGTTATATTGCTTAGGACTTCATGCAGAATTGACCCGCATGTCCATGCAGAACAACCTGCATGATAGGGTTCCATGCAGCACTGACCTACATGGGTCGCCAACAAAACCTGTCATGCCCCGCTTTCCGGTGTATGGGGAGGGGACGCGGCGAGGTCCGCTACGTATATACTCAGAAGTAAACACGCTAAGAGTAACTAAGCAATATAAAGTAAATGTACACAATAGACATGAATATAATGAACAACAACTTTATTTTTTAAACATTATTTTACAGGTACAACTGGAAATGTAAATACAAGGATGGAAAGAAATGCCTAAATAATGGCATGAACTGAAAAGAAAAATATGTACAAGTGACTATATCTCGGGGTCTTCAGTGTACTACTCAGGGGGTCTCCAAGTGCTCCTGGCTGGTCTCGAGCTCCTCAGAGTCGGGTCCTCCTTACAACATTCCAAAGAAGAAGAGAAATAGGAATGTCGTCAGCGAACAATCGCTCGGTAAGTCCCAAATATGAGTAGAGATAGAATAGACATAAGGAGAATATAACTAGTAATGTTTGATTATAATGTTAACGCGGTTGTTTATAGCTTGGTACAGAATATGCCAGTTTATACGAAAGGAGTCCAACTTACACCGTCGACTTTGGTAACCCGTAGTATAAGGTTCCGTCGAAAATACCACGGAACAACTGCATGGATGTATTTACGTCTTTTAGTGACCACCTTGTGCCACCTTTAACATGTTCCGTACCAGTCTACCCCTTTATAAACCCCTAGTGTCTTATGTATTGATTGTATTGATTATACTTTATTTGATCTTTGGCCACGTGTCTCTGTCGCCTCATATAGCCCAGTGCACATATTTGTTTATTCTGTAACTCTTCATTTTACATGAGTGCACGTGTAAACCTTTGGGCTTCTAAAAGATTAAAAGAAAAATTAATAAAAAGATATTATGACTGGGGGGATTCGATCACAGGGGCTACGTCACAGTAGTGCAAGGCTTTATCAATGAGCTACAAGTGCTTTCTTGTTGTTCAAAAGCAAATTAAATTTATAACTTGTGCTCAGGCTTGGGTATTCTTTTCTGTATTTTGAAAAAGATTATGTACAAAAAGTTTAAGGTTGTTATAATATGTGTCTGTGTGTGTGTGTGTAACAACACCTCACGGAGGCACATATGAACATTGGCGTAAAGAAAAGGGGGATATATATATATATATATAACAACACCTCACGGAGGCACATATGAACATTGGCGTAAAGAAAAGGGGGAGCTATGTCATTCATACTTCGAAGAAATATATACATTGATGATGATGATAAAAAAATAATATAAAAAAATCATCAAAATATTTACAATAGCAAGAAGCTGAATTTCGGACACGGATTCATGATCATAGAGGCAAGTTTGAGTAAAGTGCTTCTAGATTCGTTGACCATCTTCTTATTCATTTCTCACGAATGCAAGCGTCGGGATCCCCGCTGATGTCGTCCATCCTCTAGTATGCAGATATTATTGCTTTCTCTTAGAAGACGCGATACAAAACAGCGACAAGATCATCTCTCTGCTTTTTTGAGATCAGGCCTATCAGATATACTAAATACACCTTGTCTTCAGCATCATCAAGTGGCTCGAGTGGCATAGCCTCATCAAGCTCTGGATGTGCTTCCCAAATCGACCCAACGACAATCTTCAAAAGAGCAGAAAGGCGAGAGAACAATCGACCGTTGTAATTGTCGAAGCGACGCATCACCTTCGCGCATTGGGCGTCAGTAAACTCTTGGCCCTGGTAGCGGCCTTAGATGCGAATCTCCTCATAAGAGATAATCTCTTCAAGATCATACAGATGAGAAGCCATAGTATCTGAAAAGAAAAACCAGTAAAGGGTTAGCAATCAAAATACCAAAATCATTACAATCTAGAAGAGAAAAAAAAACAGTACCCCCACAAAATCAAGGTAATATCCCATCAATGATGAGGTAGGCACTCAGTGTAAGAATCCGAAAGGATTCTTATTTAATAAAAATTTTCTTTGAATAGTGGAGTTCAAAACTCCCAATGGTCTCGAAGAATGTGTTCTACAGCGGATTCAAATCTGCAAGAAGAACCTTAAAAAGAAAATTGCCAAAAGAAATTTCAAAAGAAATTTTCTCAGAAATCCCCACGGGAAATGGAATTAAATTCCAAATAACCCTCAAAGATCAAAGTTACTAACAGGGCAAAAAAAACCTAAGATCTCTAAGACCCATGGTCTACCCAAATAAAAGTTTTTTTAAGATCTCTAAAAAAACGTTCCAAGAGAAGAGCAAAGCACTGTTAATGGGTTAAAAACCCAAAATGAGAAGAGTTCTTTTAAGAGTTTCTTTAAGTGTTAAATCGTGGTCAAAATTCTTACCAATTTTTGATAGAGTTTAACTCTGAGAAAGTTCTGGGAACAGAGATCTATGCTCTGAGAACAGAATTAAATTCTCAAGGAAGAAGAAGACTCAAGAAGATGATGGAACGGTAGTCATCTCAAGAGCCAAAGGCCCTATTTATAAGACATGAAGGGACAGTTCAACTCCCCAGGAGATCGAACGGTTGAAAATGTGACACCGGTGCACTCACGTCTGCGCCGCGTGAGCACAACGGTGGGGGGCTTTTGTTTCCCCAATGTTTAAACCTAATAAAAGAGCAAAGCTCTATTGGATTTAATGAGGCAGCACCTCACGTGATCTCCACGAGGGCGCCAGCGCCAATCTTATAGGATTAAATTCTATGGTGGCGCCTCACGTGCTCCTCACGCGGGTGCCAATGTGCAAAGCGCAGGAATACCCATCTTTGGAATTAAAATTCTTAAGTGGCGCCTACGTACACAACACGTGAGCGCCAGCACCTAGGTAGAATTAAATTCTACAATATTCTCTGTTAAACAGAGCCTTTGGATCAAAAATCCAATGGAGATGATAAATCATCAAATAAAAGAATTAAATTCTATTGGGAGAAAACATTTTCCAAATCTTTCTAAAATAAGAAAGATACTCTCGGTTGGATCGAAAATCCAATTATAGAATAAAATTCTATTTTGGAATATATTCGCTCAATCTTTCTAAAGAAGAAAGATTGCTCTCTGTAAAATAGAGAACGCTTAGATTAAAAATCCAATGGTGATTAAAATATCACCATTTTACAGAATAAATTCTATAAATGGGAAAATATTTACCCAATCAGTGACAAGAGAACATATTCTATAAAAACAGAAGTCCTTGGATAAAAAATTCAATAGTGGGTAAAATTCCCTAACTCAATTTTGAGTCCAATTAAATCTATTGGAATCTCTCAATGAGAGATTTTCTCAGAATTAAGTAACAAACTTGCCTCCACTATATAAAGGACTCGAGGCTTCAAGCCTCAGGAGAAGAAAAAACCCCTTATAAGCTTCTGAAAAATACATAAAGCTTTCAAAAGAATAGAGAATTCAATTCTCAATGAAGAAGAGCTTCATTCTTGAAACCCTAGGTAAAGAAAAGAGATAAAAATATCTCTATCACATCTAAGAGTTTAACCCTTTTTAAAAAAAGAACTAAGTGCTTTCTCTGGATCTGAGATCCATAAGAAAAGTCTTCCATAAGTTAAGAATTTAATTATCATCGGGAAGATCTTGTTCTTGAGAATCAAAGATTCGAGGAAGAACAAAATTAAAAGAGAAAGAATTTGGAGTTCATAATACTCCAGGAACTCAGTTCCTTCAAATCAAGAACTTAGTTCTTAAAGAACATGATCCCAGATCCTCAAAATATTGATCTTGGCGATCGTTAATGGTCAAAATACCATTAACAGAGATTTAAGTTCTCTAAAAATATCAAGAGAGATTAAATCTCCATATAAAAGAAACTAGCGCCTCATGTGCTTCCCACGTGGGCGCTCCTCTTTAACAGCGTCTAGCGCCTCACGAGAAACAGACGTGGACGCCATATAAAAAGTGCTTAGCACTTCACATATAGCCAAAACGGCGAAGTGCTTAGCACTGATTGGGCAGGGCCCACCACTTCACATGCTCCTCACGTAGGCGCCACAAAAATAATAAGAGTGCTTAGCACTCCATAAATAGCCAAAACGGCTAAGTGCTTAGCACTGATTAGGTAGTGCCCAGCGTCTCACGTGCTCCTCACGTGGGCGCCACAAAAATAATACGAGTGCTTAGCACTCCATAAATAGCCAAAACAGCTAAGTGCTTAGCATTGATTGGGCAACGCCCTGCGCCTCGCATGCTCCTCACGTGGGCGCCACAAAAATAATAAGAGTGCTTAGCACTCCGTAAAAAAACAAAACGGCTGAGTGCTTAGTGTAAGTCCATGTCACCCACCCCACGAACTTGCGGGGAGGCGGAATATATGAAAAACGATTATCAAAGCTTCGTAACACGGACTTGAGCGCATGAATCGTATCTAAACCGTTACTAACTATCTACAAGAGGTTTAACTACTCGGATTCGAACTTATACCTCACGTTACATGTCTTTCGGGTCTTCATCACTGTCCTCCACTCCTCGTAGGCTTCTTGGAACATCGGCACCTCAATGGCCTCCTTGAGTCAAAGACGATCCACCCGAGAGCTCCTACGTCAAGCTTGATCTCTAACTTGAGATAACTAGGTTGCTCAAAGTGCTAATCTAAGCTACCTAAGGGATATAGAGTGAGGTTATGGATGTATTAGTCTAGCTAACCCTTGATCTCAACACATGAGAGGTTAGGGTTAGGGTTTCAAGAATGAGAGAGCTTGAGGAGAGAGAAGGTGATGATGAGAAAATGAATGAAAAAGCTTCTCACTTCTAATATATAATGAAGCATAAGAAAATCAAAATGAATAAATCCAAATGCATTATCATCATGCATCATTAAATAGATACAATGAATCATCAAGTGAGTCATTAAGTAATAAATGCTTCATTAACTCACTTGATTGATTCATCTAAGTGAGTCACAAATTCATTAAATGCTAATGCCACCTTACCCTCCATATTATCATCCTTCTAGAAGCTTCCCGACAAATTACGAGAACGCCCCTCCTATCCGTGAAAACACGGAAAAACTTTAGACTGTATAAATCCAATAACCCGATACTAGAATCTGGCTTAAACCAAAGCCGGCTAGTAAAAACTGTCCGAACGTCGTACGTGCGTTTAAACACGTATGCGTCCGAACTCTTGTCGTAAAACCATACGACCTCTATATCGTTTCGCCTGGAGCAGGGAAACTCTCTGTGTGGGACTCTAAAGACTCGACACTACGCTGGCAGTGGGTTTAACTACAGACCGCAAGCGGCACTAGCTGTACGTAACGGTCCCCAGGTAGATATCGATAAGAAGGCCGATGAGGAAACCCATCCGAACTCCTACTGAGCCTGATGTGACAATCTCCATACAGTCCGGTCTGTTAGTCTAAGACTATCACATATCGAGCTTAGGGGGCGGCAAGCGTCAGTCCCCTAATAGCGGTATAAGTCGTGTCGGAGCGTAGCCCATTACACCCTGAGAAACTACTGGAACCTACCAGTAAATCTCGCTTGCCCTGGCCAGGGACTTTGCGTAATGGCTCTCTGACACAGCGCGATACCAACTCCCAATACCGGGAGAGACGAATCCCGTCTAACCACCACTGCCTCCAAGTGCTCAGGACTGCACCCAACTGCTACCTGTTTGCACGACTCCTTTGAGCCGTGGTAGGGTAGCAATCTAAGAACAATGGGACACACTCGAGGCGAAGTAGCAGTGTCAAGTCTGCGGACTATGCTGTACTCATGTCACCTGGGAACTGTTAACTGACGACGGGTATAATACCAACCAACAGTTCCCCTGTGAGTCCTGTCCGGTGTACCCGTAACCTAACGAGCACCTGTATGCTATCTCCAGTACGACGTACTGATGGCTGTGGGACAGACCATCTCCCCAACTGGGATGAGAAGCGTACACACTAGTCTACTCTGGAGTATCGATGCCCTGTCTCATAATCCAACGACCAGGGACCTGTATAGGATGTTGCTTATAGACTACCCAGCCCCCACTAGTATGACTGCCATCACAACGCTGGTAATCAAGCAAAGATCCTATGGGCTCTACTAATATGTATAAGTGATACGTTATAAGAAACATATGCACATATTAAAGTAGACACAAACCAAGTAGCATATTACTATTTTTAGCAAGACTGTATATACAACTGTGAATATCCCAAGCTTCCATTAAGTAATATACAACCTAGTATGATACAATAATGGCCCCTAGGGCATATACACTAACACTTAGCACTGATTGGACAGCGCTCAGCGCCTCACGTGTTCCTCACGTGGGCACCACCAAAAAAAAGAGAGAAAATGAGAGAGACAGCTAAAATGGCTGAGTGCTCAGCGCTCATTGGGCGACGCCTATAATTAAATGCTTCACAGTGTCAGAACGTCAAATAAGTGCTTAGTACTTTTGCATAAAAAGAAATGGGCTGAACAAACAAAGCCCAAATAAGTGTTTAGCACTTTTGAATAAAAAGAAAAAGAGTAGGCAGACTAAGCCCAAATTGGCTAAGTCTCTGAAGTTCCTTGCAGCTAAGCCCAAATTTTCTTTTGATGGATTTTAAGTAAAAATGATCCTTAAAAATATTGTTAAACTGATCTTAGTCTCAAACATGATTAATAATCTCTCATTGATGATATCAAAAATGATATTCATCCTATATCTTCTAAGGTAATTTTAGTCGTAAATATGACTAACAATTCCTAGGTCCACCACAACCCCTTTTTCCCTCAAATACGAGATTTGGTTCGAGGGTACATCTTTCCATACCTCTGATGTATGTCGTTGTAATTTCTCAATGTTTTTAGAGAGGTGACGGGTCCCGACAACCGACAACTCTTTTCGTCATACATTGATGCACTTCCAAATTGACGTGCACTCCTCAAATACTTGCCTCAAATATGGCAGTAATGGACCGAAATGTCCTTAAACTAACATTCGTCCCCAAAATGGGAATGTTGGACCAGAATGTCTTTAAACTAATATTCGTCCCTAAAATGGGAATGTTGGACCGGAATGTCCATAAACTAAATTTTCGCCTCAAACATGGCAACAATGGACCGTGATGTCCTTAAACTAAAAAAATTGGGCCCAAATTCTCATATGTTTTAAGTCGATATTAATCTCAAATTAGATTAACGGTCCTTAAATAAAACAAACACAAATCTAAGATATACGGATTTGGACTGATCCGTGCCCTACGGACGATGACACAAACTAGTCTCCGTATACAATCCACGGGCAACCAAAACAAACAAAAACATACATGACACGAAGTGAATTGCTGGAGAAGAAAAAAGTGGTTATCGCAATACGGTAACGTAATTAACTGCAGGGGCTTGCGCCTGCAGGGAAGAGCATCCCCATAATCAAAAACCCGTCAGAAAATGAGGGGGAATCTGATAAAGTCTGCTACAACGGCCGCGTCTGTCTAAACCTCCGATATATGGTGTCATAAATCAACTTGGTATTTTCGGAGAGGTGGAAGGATAAATCCAAATAGTATCTGCCCTCAGATTCAGGCCAAACGATCCATCCCGGTTCGTCTCTGTCTCCAGCGGTGAACAAGGTTTTTTTACTAGAAAGCTTTCTCATACTTCGCTAATTTCTAAAAAGCCCATTCATACTTCATATTTACTTAACAGACCCCCATACTTTAAATTCCAGTTCTCCATCAAAAGTTAGCATCCAATTATGACACGACCCGAAATTGGCATGTGACGGCCCTTAAACTACGCAACGTCTACAGGCGTAACGCAATTTAAGTAAGCCGAAAACCCAGCAATCTAAACCATCAAAAAAATAGTAAGTGATAATACATTTTTAAACTTTTGAAATCTCAAATCAAATTCTTTAAAGTCCAACTTTATGACCTTTAAAATTTTGGCAGCACCTCCTTTGTAAAAACCAGCCCCAAAAGGGGTACAACAAAGATAATAAGTAAAGCATCCCCAAATGGGAGCAAATACACGCATAAAGGCTGAAAACACTGTGGCACAACGGGGGTGAGTTGCCAACTCGTGAATAGTAAATAGCATATGCAGGTAATCGCAAGTATGCACGTACAAAGCGAATCTAACATATGCAAGCTGATAGCAATAAATGGCAATATGTATGCACAGTCATGAAAGGTACTCTATCAGGTACTACTAATATATGAAGCAATAAATGGCAATATGTATATGCAACAGTCATGAAAGGTACTCTATCAGGTACTACTAATACATGAAGCAATGCAAATAAAATAAATGCGGAGTATGGGATAAAACATGTCATCCTCACGGAATGCTGACCTCGTGACAGGACCAAAGTCCATCAAGACAATCAAAATCCCAAAATTTCCTCAAATCAGCCCCCAAATTGGCTCTCATATCCTGTAAGTCTCATATATCCTGAGTGTCCAATATCAAGTAAATCTCATATATCCTGAGTGTCCAATATCAAGTAAATCTCATATATCCTGCATCCAATATCAAGTAAATCTCATATATAAATAAGTATATTTTCATGAATCATTATGATGATGTATATAAATTAGATATGTATACATATATATTAGCGTCATATTCCACTAATATATATATATAACAGCGTCCCATTCCACTGTTATACATACTTAGGAGTAAAAATATCATGAAAACAAGGTCTAGTATTGACACATAAATACTGATCTATCAGGCACATAAATACTGATCTATCAGGTGCTGTCACCATGACTGGCTCTGATAAGTACGTATCATACGCTATCTCGAAAACCTGAGTGCCCAGCTTCGACCCTAGCAATTCGACGTATTCATACGTACAATACTGCCATCGGTAGGTATGATTCCCCCACTAACTCATCGCCATCACCTGCGAACTTCTTGCCCCGGGTACCTCCGGGCCCCACCATGTACCCGCACATGGCACCCTCCTTTCCTCGCATGGGGTATATATCAGAACCGAGAAAACTCATGGTGGACGCTGAAATATCATATCAAGAGAAACCGGGTTTTTTAAATAATGTATAATTTTATGAAACTACCACGGTCCTCAAATCCAGAAAATATCATAAAAAATCCATATCTCAATGCGAAAATCCATGAATATAATATATCATAAAACTGAAATGTGAGCATATAAAGGAAAAGCCGCTATTTAACTGCAACAAGTTAATATATATGTCATGCGGTTCCTAATTTCTCCAAGTCCATATAATATCAAATAAAGGTGAATATGTAGCTATAGCCAGATATAAGTGTAAACATGTAGGTATAGTAAGCTATATGTATCTACCTATCATTAATGATGTAATCCCTTCCAGGTATAAGTGTAAGTATGTATGCAAGATGTACATGTAGCTATGTCTCATATGTGTATATACCTATCATTAATGGTACAATACCATATAGGTATAAGGATAACTAGCATGTAAGCATGTCAAGGCATATGTGTAAGCATGTAAGTATACAGGTATGCTATATGTCATATGCACGAAGGAAAATAAGTATCATGTCTCGATATCCCTAAACAATAGGTAAGTGAGATATGTAACAAAGGTACACATGCACAATCAATATCCGTATACTTCTAACCAATAGTCATGTCATTTAATCTAGCTCAGACGCATAACGCCATGCGGGCGATTCCCCTGTAGATGTTAAATCTACTCACCAACGCTCCTGGCTAAGTAAAGCCAACCACCTGTTTCCCCTTCTTCACAGCGTCCGAAGTCCCTGCCTGCGAACCTAAAACATAAAACAATATAACAAGTATGTATCATAGCAAACGACTATTAACACGTACAAACTAAGTTTGACCGATGGGACAACTCCAAACAAACTCTCAAGTGTTCGTCTAGTGGCTAACGTGCATAGCGACACAAGGAAACCAACTCCAGAGCAACAGATACACTACGACACGAACCGTATAGGATAACGTAACGCGCGAAAACGAAACACAAGAAATAAGCAAAGTGATCCCAGATTTTTCTACACAAACAATTTGTAAAAGTTGCACATACCACAAGACCAAACACAACCCCAAAGACCCTTACTCCAAAATACACCACCAACCACCGCACTCTAGCTCCAAATTGCAGCCAGAACCATTAAATCTTTCTTCCAGTGTCCTGGCCTTCCAAGCCGCAACCTGCTTCAGTTCCTGTGTCCTGGCCTTCCAAGCCCTGCAATCTTTCTTCCAGTGTCCACTCTTATGACAATAGAAGCATTCTTCCTTTCCCACAAGCTTCCCCGCAATCTTTGTTGCCTTTTCCTTTCCCTTCGTACCTGTTCATATCAGATTTTTGCATTTTCATACCGCCCAATTTTTATCACATTGCATATCCGTAGATACTCTTGAGCCGTGTTTGCTAGTCAATTGCAGGATACAGGTTCTCGGTTCCAAAACGATGAAATTCATGGAAAAGACGAAAAAATCCGGGTTCTTTCCGACCACAGATAAAACACGGTCTCCGTCCCTCATCCGTATGTTGCCAGATACCAGTAGGAAGACAAAATGTCAAATCTATGCACAAGGCTCAATGGTGGCACAAGATCCAAGAGATCTACGCGGAGCTCGAGGCAATCATGACAAAATCTTGACAAAAAGTCCACCTTTCCCTCAACAGAAATTCTGGAAAATTCGTGAAGAAATTATGAGAAAATATATATACCAGAATGCAGTACACACCAAACCAGGCCAGAACCAAAAAGATATGGGCCCAACTCCTCTAAACGGCCGCGGAAGCGCGGCCAAAGGGGGGTTTTGGCCGCCCTTCCGCGGCCATCTTGGCGCCAAACGGTTAGGGTTTTCAGGGGCTCTTTGGTCTTTTCATGAGGGCCCGTATTGTTGCCCTATTTTCTCATTTTCCAGCCTATAAATACCCCAGAATTCTGTGAAGGAAGGGGTCCAACTTTGTATTTTTCATTTTGCCTAGTTTTAGTATTGTTCTTCTTCCTCTTCTCACCTCTTCTCCATTAAACTTGTAAGTGAGCTTTTGAGTGAAGAGTGATGAATAAAGAAGACCATTTTTATTATCATGCTTGTCTCTTTCTTTACTTGTTATAATTGTTGTAATTTTAATTGTTAAGTAGTTGTTGCTATTTCCTTGTTGTTTGTTTCTTCTCTCTTTTTCTTTATCCTTACATACGACAATGATACTTACGCTTGATCCTCGCCAAGGTGAGGTCGCAAACAGTTAGTCGTATTCTTCTAATCTCCTTCTTTCTATCTTCGTATTTTGTGTTGTTTTATTTTTCCGTATTATGAAGTGTGAGTAGTTCTATACTTGTTAGGGTAGGATAAGGGAAGTTTGAGAGAAGGAAATCTCTCTCACTCTTTCCTTGCCCAACAACTTAAATCAACTCCCGTTAACCCAACCACAATCCGCTCCTTACGGCACCCTATCCTACATGATAGCGGTGATTCCGTAGTGAGACCGGTTGTGGTTGAATTAACCGGAGGTTATGGATAAGAGCCAAGAACGGACGGACAAGCACCAAAAGGAAGGACTATGCGTTGGAAAGCCTAGCTTATACTCGCAAGTTCCTTCCTAGTCGTGCTAATCCCCGCTGTTGCCGATTACCGTAACACCGATATTAAGTGGGGCAACGAAAGATGTGGAGACTCCTAACTCAAACTAACCTAATCCTAACCCTAACAAGCTCTCTTTAAATATCAACTCAACACTTAGATAACTACAAACAAAATCTGAACAACCGGACTTAACTCGTCGAAAAACACATAGAAAAAGATTCCCATCTCCCTGCGGACGACCCGTACTCAACCGGCTAGCTACGTGCGAAACCGTCTTGATTGCGGTATTTAAAACTAAAACTTGAACACGCTCGTATCCTATCAATCAAATGGCGCCGTTGCCGGGGAGACGGTAGTTTATTTCCTTGTGTAATTTCGGGTTAATTTGTGAATATAAAAACAACCAAAAAACCAAAAAAATATATACTTTGTAAAAATCATCTTGTTATTCTTGATTAGTTTTTGTGTAAGTGTGCAGGAAATACGAAGCTCAAGATCGACGCCAAAGACGTTGGAAATACGGAGTTCAAGTACAGTGCCAAAGACGTGGGAAGATAGACCCACATTTTCGCGGCTACACCGCGACGGACAAAACGAAGCATCCGGTTTACTGTACAAATCTGGAGCAAATACAGTGAGCAAATCAAGATTCAGTACATCCAGAAAAGCAGAGGACACCCAGCAGAGAACACCAAATTTTTCCAGAGCGCCAAAGCCCCAGGACTGCCGCGCAAGCGCGGCAATTACATGCATTTGGCCGCGGAAGCGCGGCTATCTTTTGGCTTCAGGGCCCCATTTTTCTCTGGTGAGTCTCTCTGCCTCTCTCCACTCCTCTAAGATCCACTGAATTGTGTTTTCTGCAGGCTTCTTTGCGCAAATTCTTCTTCCCTTTCCAATAAACTGTTCTTGTGCAGGATTCTTTGCGCCGCAAATAAAAATTGGTTGCTGTTGATATTGTTACTGTTTTGCATTCTTTAATACGGACTTAAGGGGCTTGAAACCAATCCAGATTGGGTGGGGATTTCATCACCCTTCCCAGGACCCCGGAAATCACTAAAGCATATGCATTGTCCATTGTAATTAAAAAATACTAGACTTCAGCCCTAAGGACTTCGCGCTCATTAAGAGAAGATAAACCTTGTTTAGAACCTTGCTTAACCGTATATTGTTTACGGGGTGTCTAGGAAAGTGTTAAAGGCGCAACCGCCGAAAGAGAAAGGGTTATTTAATTAAGGAACTTCGCGAAAGCGTTGGACAACCTCCCCTTATCTCTGCACTTACCTGGCCTCGTGATCAGTGTATTTTTAAGCTTGTTTCTCGACACTGTTTAACTTCGACAATCAAGTTCAGGAGCAGGTCTAGTAGACCTAGGTTACCCTAGATCTAGGTGTGATTGTGCATATCTTGTTTGTGATTGCTTAAGCCGTATTCCCGTACATACTTCTGTAAATCTTTTTCTAAAAATAAAAAAAAAGAAAAAATCAAAAACTTTTATAAAAACTTGCCCTTTTGTCGCCAAATCCATTTTCACCCACCACCCATCGCCTTTCTTCATTGACGTTTTCTTACCCTCACCTTCTTCGCTTTGACTATACTAAACTCGTTTAGTGTATGTCCGCTTGGACTCGGGACACTAGCGCCCGTCTAGTCCGCGTTTCGTTAGTCGCGACCGACTACGCGATCGACTCCGAAGTCGATACTCCGTCCACTCCTCTTTCACCCCTTCCTTTTTCGGCCAACTCCGACGTTGACCGGAATTCTGTTCATACATCTTCACCTTCACCTTCACCAACCTCTTCTTCCGCGATGTCGGGATTTAATCCGAACATCTCGTTGACCACCCCGGGATTGGCTCCACCTCCTATGGAGACCAATCTCCCACCACCTCCGCCTGTTGTAGCGCCGCAGCGAATTGCGCTCCAGGATCGTTTCTACCCTACCCGTTCTGCACTTCCAACCTGCCTTTCTCTTCCTCCGGCCAATGGGGACAACTTTGAAATTAAGCCCCATTTCATCAACATGCTTCCACGTTTTCATGGGCTTGAATCTGAAGATGCCTATATCTTCATTAACAAATTTCAAAACGTCTGTGCCATGATGAAAACAACCCAGCTGTCGGACGATGCTATACGTCTACGGGTCATTCCGTTCACTTTATGCGATCTCGCAGAAAAATGGCTGTATAGCACCGCTTCCCACTCAATCACCAGTTGGGACGAGTTTGTTAAAGCGTTTCTGAAAAAATTCTACCCAAATCATAAGACCGCAAGAATTCGAAATGAGATCAACCAATTCTCCCAGCTTCCTTCTGAACCCTTTTGGAAGTGCTTTGACCGATACAAAGACCTTCTTGTTCAGTGTCCTCACCACGGTATAGAGAAATGGCAACTCTGCCAAACCTTATACGAGGGACTGAACCCAGCAACGAAGCAGTTGCTGGAAACCATCTGTCAGGGCCACTTCCTATCCAAATCTGACGAGGAAGCGTGGCAGTTCTTTGATGATCTTGCGGAGCAAACGCTACAGTGGGAGAGCACCAGACCGACTCCTTCTTCTTCTACCTCCACTTCTACCGGTCAGTCTAGGGTAGGAATTCACCAGCTTGATGTCTCCATTGCGATGAGAGCTGAAATGGCCGCAATAACAAAAAAGCTTGAAGCAATAGAGAGAAAATTTTCTTCTCCTACTCCTGCCCCTGTTCTCCCCCTTCGTACCATCTGCGCTTGTTGTTCCGATCCGTCCCACTTGACCGAAGAGTGTCCTTACAATCCACCCTCGCAAGGACAGGATCAGGTTAATGCATTCCAGCAAAGACCGAGGAATGATCCATACTCTTCCACCTACAATCCCGGTTGGAGGAACCACCCCAATTTCGCCTGGAATCAGAATCAGAATTAATTCCAGGGCAACAATTTCCAAAGGGGCCCTCCACCGCAACAACAAGCGCAACAACAAACTCAGTATCAGCAGCCCTTCCAACCCCAACCTTACCAAAACCAGACGAACAACTTTGCACCGAACAATTCCTTTCCACCAAACAACTGTGTTCCGTCAAACAACGATAAGGTTTCCTCGCTCGAGCGAAGTCTGGATGCGTTTGTTAAACAATCGACTCAATCCACCGCCAACATCCAGTCTTCGATCCAATCTTTAGTGCAACACACCGCCGCACACGGGCAGAGCATCAGGACCATCGAGGCCCAGATTGCACAGCTGAACGCGGCCTTGAGCGAGCGAGAGAAGGGGAAGCTCCCGTCCCAGCCACTTCCAAATCCCGGCCACCCACATAATGCACATGTTGCTCTTGAACAACAAAACCATAATGTGAGTGCCGTGACCACACTGAGATCGGGGAGGGTGTTGCAAAACAATATTGGCAGACGGATCAACAATGACACCCCGGCCGCTGTTTCTTCTTCTTCTTCTTCTTCTTCTTCTTCGTCTTCCGAGCCTATTCTCCGTTCTTCACAAGGCTCTCCCTCTTCTTCTTCTGCTCTGAACGGACCCACTTCTCACTCCACGAAAACACCTATTCTGGGATCCGTTCCAACTCCAAAATCTCCTCCTCCAGCATTAGACTCAACCAATTTTCAAAATGTTCCATTTCCAAACCGGTTGAGGTCTAACAAACAAAATCCACAAATGGAGAAGATTTTGGAGTTATTCAAGCAAGTTAACATTAACATTCCTCTTTTAGATGCTGTCCAACAAGTCCCTTCTTACGCGAAAATCTTAAAGGACTTGTGCACGAAAAAGAGGAAGTCTCAGGTACCCAAGAAAGTTTTCTTGGCTAGTGCTGTGAGTGATGCCCTTACCCAATCTTTACCACAAAAACGGAAGGACCCTGGCTGTCCTACGATTTCAATTACTATTGGGGATAAGAACATCAACCGCGCACTATTAGATCTTGGTGCCAGTGTTAACTTGCTTCCGTATTCAGTATACGAGCAATTAGGCGTCGGAGAGCTGAAACCCACACACTGCACTCTCCAGATGGCCGACCGATCGATCACCCATCCTAGGGGTGAGCTAGAGGATGTGTTAATCAAAGTCGGGGACTTCATATTCCCCGTCGACTTCATTGTCTTGGATACACAGCCTGTAGCTAACCCCCGGAATCAAATTCCGGTGATACTCGGTCGCCCATTTCTCGCAACCTCAAATGCTGTGATCAATTGTCGCAATGGTTCAATGAACCTCTCTTTTGGAAATATGACAATTGAACTCAACATTTTTAGGTTGGGGAATCAGCCCGCCGAACCTAATGCTCATATACTGGATGTTTGCTCGATCCAGGAGATCACCCCCGAAGAGTGTGAATTCGAGGAGTTTTTGTTTGAATACGATAATCTTGACGCCACTAGTGCGTATCTCTTCGAACCTGCTGCTGTTTCTGCGCCCGATAACGACTACGAGTGTTTCACGTTCACGAACGATCTTAGCCGCGCACAACCCGAGTTTGAATCTTTCGACTTTTCGGATGAGTTACCTGAACCATCCGACTCGGTTGCCTACACTCGTTTTGAACCTTTGCTGGAGTCCTTTGAGTTCGAGACCTTTGCACCAGTCTTGCCTTCCATCATTTCACCTCCAACGCTCGAACTCAAGCCGTTGCCATCTCACCTTAAGTATGCTTACTTAGGTGAGAACGAGACCCTCCCTGTCATCATCTCGGCTTCTCTAGCTCCCGAGCAAGAGAAAGCCCTTCTCACGGTCTTGCACGGCAACAGGCAAGCTTTTGGCTGGTCCATGGCGGACATCAAGGGGATTAGTCCCCTCATCGTTGAGCATCACATTCATCTGATGGATGATGCCAAACCAGCCCGGGATCCACAAAGACGTCTTAATCCAGTCATGAAGGAGGCTGTGAAGAAGGAGATCGTCAAATGTCTAGATAGTGGTATCATTTACCCTATCTCTGATAGCCAGTGGGTTAGCCCCATTCATGTTGTCCCCAAAAAGTCGGGCATCACGGTCATAACCAACGAGGCGAATGAGTTAATCCCTACTCGCACCCAAACTGGGTGGCGAGTTTGCATTGATTACAGAAAACTCAACGCTGCAACGCGGAAAGACCACTTTCCGCTACCTTTCATTGACCAGATGCTGGAACGATTGGCCGGACATGAGTACTATTATTTTCTTGATGGCTACTCTGGTTATAATCAAATTCCCATCGCCGAAAAAGACCAGGACAAGACCACTTTCACTTGTCCTTTCGGCACGTTTGCATATCGACGCATGCCCTTTGGGTTATGCAATGCGCCCGCTACCTTCCAGCGGTGTATGATGGGAATTTTCTCAGACATGGTGGAGAAATTTCTAGAGATCTTCATGGACGACTTCTCCATCTTTGGCGATTCTTTTGACGAGTGTTTGCTGCATCTTGACGCTGTCCTTACCCGATGTAAGGACAAGAATCTCACTTTGAACTGGGAGAAATGCCACTTCATGGTGCGTGAAGGTATTGTCTTAGGACATATCATCTCGCAAAATGGTATAGAGGTTGACAAAGCAAAGATTGAGGTCATTTCCAATCTACCTCCTCCCCGTTGCGTCAGAGATATCCGAGCCTTCCTTGGCCATGCCGGTTTCTATAGACGGTTTATCAAGGACTTTAGCAAGATTGCTAGGCCCTTGACTCTTTTGCTGGCCAAGGATACACCATTTGACTTCAACTCGAGCTGTGTGACTGCCTTCGAGTCACTTAAACGCTCACTCACTTCTGCTCCCGTTCTCTCTTCTCCTGACTGGACGCACCCATTCGAGATTATGTGCGATGCATCCGACTTTGCCATCGGTGCTGTCCTTGGACAGCACATCAACAAGATGCCGCATGTAATCTATTACGCAAGCCGAACCCTGAACGACGCACAACTCAATTATACAACGACTGAGAAGGAATTCTTAGCTGTTGTATTTGCTCTAGAAAAGTTCAGGCCCTACCTCATCGGCTCTCCAGTCATTGTCTACACGGACCATTCAGCTCTGCGCCATCTTTTTGCGAAGAAAGATGCCAAATCTCGGTTAATACGTTGGATCCTCTTGCTTCAAGAGTTTGACCTTGTCATTAAGGACAAACGAGGATGTGAAAACGTGGTTGCCAACCATCTCTCGCGACTTCCTTCTTCGCCTTTGCTTCCAATTCCGATAAACGACGTTTTCCCGGATGAACAACTCTTGACAGTATCTTGCGAACCCTGGTTCGCAGATATTGTGAACTATTTGGCCACGGGATTGCTACCGACCGAATGGTCACGTCAGGACAGACTTCGCTTCTTATCCCAAGTAAAACACTTTTACTGGGACGAACCCTACTTGTTCAAGTACTGTCCCGACCAGATTATTCGTCGGTGTGTCCCTGATGAGGAATTCAAGAGTGTGCTGTCATTTTGCCACGATCAAGCATGTGGCGGGCATTTTGGGCCCAGAAAGACAGCTGAGAAGATCTTGCAATGTGGTTTCTACTGGCCACAACTTTTCAAAGACGCTCACGATTATTGCAAGACTTGCTCCCGGTGCCAACACATGGGCCGGATATCCCGGAGGAATGAGATGCCGCTCCAACCGATCTTGGTTGTGGAGATTTTCGATGTTTGGGGGATAGACTTCATGGGGCCATTTCCCAGCTCTTTTGGGAACTTGTACATCCTTCTAGCTGTTGATTACGTCTCTAAATGGGTCGAGGCTGTGGCCAGCCGGACTAACGACAACAAGGTTGTCATTAGGTTCCTAAAAGAAAACATTTTCTCCCGGTTCGGCCACCCCCGAGCGATCATTAGCGACAATGGAAGTCATTTCTGCAATAGGACTTTCGAGGCCTTGATGCGGAAATACTCCATTAATCATAAGCTTTCTACGCCCTACCACCCCCAAACCTGCGGGCAGGCCGAAGTTTCAAATCGGCAAATCAAGCAGATACTAGAGAAAACGGTTTCTAAGAACCGTAAGGATTGGTCTTTGAAACTCACTGATGCCCTTTGGGCATTTAGAACCGCTTATAAGACCGACCTTGGCATGTCTCCCTATCGGCTTGTGTACGGAAAAGCCTGCCACCTTCCTGTCGAAATCGAGCATCGCGCGTTTTGGGCGATAAAAGAGCTGAATCTGTCTCTGGAAGACGCGGGCAGCCATCGGAAGCTGCAGCTGAACGAACTGAACGAGCTTAGGGATGAGGCTTACGACAACGCGGTTGTCGTTAAGAATCGAACGAAGGTGTTTCATGATAAACACCTTTTGCGCAAAACCTTCATACCTGGTCAGCAGGTACTTCTTTACGACACCCGACTTCACTTCCATCCTGGAAAGCTCCGATCTCGCTGGAAAGGGCCGTATTTTGTGCGGACTGTGTATCCGCAGGGCGCTGTGGATTTGGAAAATCCAAAGGACGGTTCACTCTTCAAAGTGAACGGACACCGATGCAAACCGTACCTTAGCGCCGAACCAACAGAGGAGCTCCTGTTCTTACAGGAGCCGGTTTACCTTGCTTGATCTTCCTCTGCCTACCTACAAACTTCGGTTATCCAGCCAAGAACAGTGGACACTGTTCCAAATCAGTTTGGGGGTATGTACAAACCATTTTGTTTATATTTGTGTATATTCTTTTTCTTTTCTTTCAAAACAAAAACAAATAAAAATTGTGTATCGCTAACCAACAATTTTGAACCTTCAAACTGCTCTCTTCATGCAATGACAGTGAGGACACTGTCCAGTTTAAGTTTGGGGGTACGCTCGGTACGCATTTCTTACCTTCGCATTCATATGTATATTTTGCATCTGCATATTAAAATCCATAAAATCCATAAAAATTTGAAAATTTTCCAAAAATATAAAAACTTTTTTGTCAAGTTAGCTTGTGGAAGAACTCTGATTCAACATTCGACGGTTTTTGTTTGATAAAATAGGAATAACTAGATCTTATGTTTGGATTTTGAAAACCTGAAAGATAACTCTCCTTTGAAGTTAACTATAGCTGATATACGTCTTTACATCACACTACACGTGTCGTGAGTTTTGGGAATTAGATGACAAGTCTTTCATGTTCAAACTTTTAAACAGATAAATGATTTTCTGAGAATCAAATAGGTTTGTTCTGAAATAAGTAATGACAAGAATAGTTTATGAAGTAAAGCGAATATGAAGGAATGTTATTGATGCCGTAATAGGAGCTAAGTCTGAAAAATAACCCATCTAAAACTTGATTGGAATGATTACATACCAAACCCACTAGACACGTCTTTTATCCAAAAAAAAAATATATATTTGAACTGCCGGTTATATCTCCGTTCGTATTAAATCATCTGATTTTCACGCCAAACTGTCTTTTGTTCTTGGACCTAGGTAACTTGAGTAATTAAGTCCGCTGGGGTGTTTCTACACCTAATGCCCTAAAACCAACTGGTTTGGGTGCATTGGCTCAAAGCTCGCTAAGAAGCCTAGAAAGTCCAGTTTAAAACAAAGTCAAGCAAGTGTTCTCTCCGAGTTAAAATTCCTAACGGTTCTTTGTGTGAGAATAATCTTGATAAAAGACAGGCTTTTTAAAAAAAAAAATTTAACGGAGATATGAAGGTTTTACTCTTTGATAAAGACTATTGTACGTTCACAGTGGTGTGTATGAAATGAAAACAAGAAAAAGGTGGAGTGAAAAATACGACTTAGTTTCCTGTTAAGGAAGATAGAAATTCTAAAGTTGAAACCTTACTGCAAAACGAAACTTGAAAAATGCTTAACTCATTATAAATCTTATGTGATCCTTTTAAAATTGTTATCTGGGCTTTATTGTGCGACATGATGACTCTAATCGATCCTTCTGGAACTTAACGACACTATCCGCACTGCACGTAAAGACATATAAAATCTGTAGTTAAATAAGATGTGAGGTGTGAAAAATAAAGGTTCGATAATCTAGACTTAGGATTATAGAATTGTTATTTTCTAAAACAAAACTTTAGGGTTTGAAACTTAGTCATTTTTACAAACCAACTTGACCGGATTTTGTGGGTAGTATCCGCTGAAAACCCTCAGGAGACAACACTCCTCCTACTAGGGACACCTAGAGGTTTAACGGCTTGTTGCACATGCTCAGTGCAATCGCGTTCCCTGCGAAAGTGAGGTTAGGAAATTTTTTGTGAATAAATGGACTTTGCTCGGGACGAGCAAATGATAAGTTTGGGGGTATTTGTTCATATCAGATTTTTGCATTTTCATACCGCCCAATTTTTATCACATTGCATATCCGTAGATACTCTTGAGCCGTGTTTGCTAGTCAATTGCAGGATACAGGTTCTCGGTTCCAAAACGATGAAATTCATGGAAAAGACGAAAAAATCCGGGTTCTTTCCGACCACAGATAAAACACGGTCTCCGTCCCTCATCCGTATGTTGCCAGATACCAGTAGGAAGACAAAATGTCAAATCTATGCACAAGGCTCAATGGTGGCACAAGATCCAAGAGATCTACGCGGAGCTCGAGGCAATCATGACAAAATCTTGACAAAAAGTCCACCTTTCCCTCAACAGAAATTCTGGAAAATTCGTGAAGAAATTATGAGAAAATACATATACCAGAATGCAGTACACACCAAACCAGGCCAGAACCAAAAAGATATGGGCCCAACTCCTCTAAACGGCCGCGGAAGCGCGGCCAAAGGGGGGTTTTGGCCGCCCTTCCGCGGCCATCTTGGCGCCAAACGGTTAGGGTTTTCAGGGGCTCTTTGGTCTTTTCATGAGGGCCCGTATTGTTGCCCTATTTTCTCATTTTCCAGCCTATAAATACCCCAGAATTCTGTGAAGGAAGGGGTCCAACTTTGTATTTTTCATTTTGCCTAGTTTTAGTATTGTTCTTCTTCCTCTTCTCACCTCTTCTCCATTAAACTTGTAAGTGAGCTTTTGAGTGAAGAGTGATGAATAAAGAAGACCATTTTTATTATCATGCTTGTCTCTTTCTTTACTTGTTATAATTGTTGTAATTTTAATTGTTAAGTAGTTGTTGCTATTTCCTTGTTGTTTGTTTCTTCTCTCTTTTTCTTTATCCTTACATACGACAATGATACTTACGCTTGATCCTCGCCAAGGTGAGGTCGCAAACAGTTAGTCGTATTCTTCTAATCTCCTTCTTTCTATCTTCCTATTTTGTGTTGTTTTATTTTTCCGTATTATGATGTGTGAGTAGTTCTATACTTGTTAGGGTAGGATAAGGGAAGTTTGAGAGAAGGAAATCTCTCTCACTATTTCCTTGCCCAACAACTTAAATCAACTCCCGTTAACCCAACCACAATCCGCTCCTTACGGCACCCTATCCTACATGATAGCGGTGATTCCGTAGTGAGACCGGTTGTGGTTGAATTAACCGGAGGTTATGGATAAGAGCCAAGAACGGACGGACAAGCACCAAAAGGAAGGACTATGCGTTGGAAAGCCTAGCTTATACTCGCAAGTTCCTTCCTAGTCGTGCTAATCCCCGTTGTTGCCGATTACCGTAACACCGATATTAAGTGGGGCAACGAAAGATGTGGAGACTCCTAACTCAAACTAACCTAATCCTAACCCTAACAAGCTCTCTTTAAATATCAACTCAACACTTAGATAACTACAAACAAAATCTGAACAACCGGACTTAACTCGTCGAAAAACACATAGAAAAAGATTCCCATCTCCCTGCGGACGACCCGTACTCAACCGGCTAGCTACGTGCGAAACCGTCTTGATTGCGGTATTTAAAACTAAAACTTGAACACGCTCGTATCCTATCAATCAGTACCCACTTTACTAACACCGCCTCTTGGTTTGGCGGGGGCTTTCTTCATCTTTCCCTTGGCTTTCGCCTTGGACCTAGAGGAAGAAGATCCTCCTACAAACAAAGCGGGTGTTTCCCTACCCTTCTGTAGGGTGCCCTCTGCGCTCCTCAGCATGTTGAGGAGTTCTGAAAGTTCAACTTCATTTTCTTGTAAGTTGAAGTTCAGTATAAACTGGGCGTAAGTGGATGGAAGGGACTGGAGAATTAAATCCGTATAGAGTTCACTTTCCAACGTGGTCCCAAGTTCCGCGAGCTCCTCAATGAAGCCAATCATCTTAAGCACGTGGTCCGCTACCGATGATCCAACGGCCAACTTTGCCGAAAACAACTTCTTCAATACTTCGTATCTTGCGATATGAGATTGCTCTCCATACAGTTCTTTTGTATGAAGAAATATGGATTCCAGGTCCATATTCTCGTGCCTCCTCTGGTGTTCGTTGTCCATAGAGGCAAGCACGAGGCACTTGGCCTTCGCGCAATCAATCTCCCAAGTCTTACGGATTTCCTTATCCGCGACGCTGGAGGTGGGACCTGGGACGGGGGGAGCTTTGGTGGTAAGAAGACACCCCAGCTTGTCGTAAGTGATTGCCATTTTGACATTCCTGAGCCAATCTTTGTAGTTTGGCCCTGTCAGTATGTTTTTATCTAGAAGTAACTTAAGTCCAGTCATTTCGATTTGGTCGCTGCAGGGGTGAGAGAAGAAACACTTTAGCATGATGCTCTTGCAAGTTTAGAGTGGTTTTTAATTTGTCTAAACAGGATGGCTCCCACTGTCTCTCGAATCCCTCCTCAAACCATAAAGGAAGAATTAGTCGGGATCAATCCCACCGCACAATACTTGCTTAACCGTTCAGCCAGGCCAGTGTTGGTACTTCGAGGGAGGTTTTCCAACACTTTCGCGAAGTTCCTTAATTAAATAACCTCTTTTCCCTGGGGGCGTAGCCCCGCTAACACCTTTCTAGGCACCTACTAGGTTTATAGCATTGATCGTTTAGAGAGAAATTTCCCGAGAGTAGCATATACTCACAGTAGGATCGGGATCCAAATATCATCGCGTGACGAAACTGAAGGAATCCTACCAGAATCACCACACTCCAAATGGTATGCAAATCTAGCAAGTTTCAGTACTTATGAAACTCCCGATGTGGATTTTTGCCCCATGCTCTTATGACCTTGACTTTGGCCAACAAATCATAAGTCACATGTCAAGTTCTACCCGTCGTTCTCCAGGTTAATTTGAATCCACCCGTACCCACCCTTGACTTTGGCCAACAAGGCAGTACGATTGTTCCAAACCAACGCATCTATCTATGCTGCACATGAATACCCAATAGCTACCAATCACTATGCCTTGACTTTGGCCAACAAACACAGCTTGAATACTATTGACTATTCATGTGAAACGACGGAGGGCTACGAATGGTTTTGGCGAAACCGTGAACGTAGAGAACTTGATATAATCGATGGAACGAGATAGCTTTTAAAAGGAGTGGCTCAAGCTCCGCATTTAAAAGTTAGTTTTGAAAAGAACCGAGTGGTTTTTCGAAAGTGTTCCAACGACTTTTGCTTGGTTTATTATCTTGCATTAGTTCTTTTAATGCGTGATATTCTTGCATTAGTTCTTTTAATGCGTCCCATCATTTAATCCTACCATTGCAGAAAACAACCAAAATATGACGTACGCTTATGCCATTCGCATTCGCTACAGGGTCCCGTCATCACCCGTTAGGTTACTTAACTAACGACAGAGCGGGGGCTGGGCTAGCGCGGCTGTAAAACATAAGCAACGCCTAAATAGTTATAAATATATAGCAATGATAGACATTACAGATCACAGATGAATACATTGGATATACTAGCAATCCGCAATCCGTTCGAGCCTGCAACGAAAAGCGGATTACACGGTCGCGGTGAATAGCAAATACCCCACCCAAGACCCCTACGGGTGCGGAAAACTACCCGCCAAGTACCTGGTAGTTTGTGCACCCCTCCATGGGTCTATCCTAGGAGCAAAAACAGTAAAAAGAATTATACAATGACGGCTTCAACCCCGACCCGGTTGTGCGGCCGTATAAATAATATTATTACATCAATTTACATATTACAAATGAATGAAAGAAAAACAAAAGCTCATCTCACATCCACCCCGGCTATTCACCCGCGACAGTCCAACACATTCATATACACATTCCAATATCAAACACAGATCACAGAGATGTATAACCCCGATTAATCGACTTATAGCGATTATCCGACGTTCAATACATACAAACATCACAGATATAACCAACATAGTCAAAGTGTAGTGAAGTTGGAAAAAAATACGGAATTATAGGCCCCCAAAAATAAATTTCTATTCTGGAAAATCTGGGCACATATAACATATTTGAAAAATCCCAAAACCCTACCAGAAGAAACCTGCACAAAACACGATCACATGAAGAGCCCAAACGGCGGCGGATCCGCGGCGAGAAGAATACCTGAGGCCGCGGATCCGCGGCGGTTTGAAGGAATCAGGGGATCGTTTTTCTTGGGTGTTCTCACAAAACCCTGAGCCGATTTTAGGTGTATAACAAATTTTGCTTTGACCAGAAAAAAATTTAACAGAAACTAGTGTTTTTGAAAAGTTTGGTTTTTGGATTTTTCGGTTCCGAACTTCGTTACACTTCACTACAAAGCTAGTTTAAGTTTAGTTAGGCTCTGATACCACTGTAAGTCCACGTTGCGACCCCCGGTTCTTACGGGGAGGCGGAAACGGTATAAAAAACAATTTTTTTGGCGCATGGGGCAACATGGACTAACAAAGTCGGGATCTTTTCGTAAACTAAAACTAGCAAACAAGCTAAAGAGAGTTAGCTACTCGGAAAGATGGTTATACCTAACTTGAACTCCTTCTTCTTCAAACTTTTGTAGAGGTTGATGGTGCTTTCCTCGTTGCCTTCTTCCGTCAAAGATGGATCCACCTGAGGGTTCAACCTTCGGGCTCTTTCTCGAACTTTGAGAGAACTAGAATCTTCGGCTTGCCAAACCTTTGATCCTAGAGTGAGTAGAGAGTGTCTAAGGGGTGTTTTTATCTCAAGGAGAGGGATTCTCAACTCATGAGAAGGATTTTCCTTGAACTAGAGGAGGAAGAAGAACAAGTGAGGAGAGAGAATGGTTATGATAGAATGAGCTCTTTTTCTTTTTGCAACCATAACAAAAAGCAAAAGAATTATCAAATTAATAATAATAATGAAAATGAAATAGTTGATGGAAGGTTTATGAATGACCATTATCATTTCAAACATTAAATGAATTTTGCTAGAATCAAAGAGCATCTTTGCAAAGTAATGATGATGGTCAAACATTCAACTATGGTCAACAAGTCAACCATGGTAAACAAGTCAACAAAAAAACCAACCATGACACAATTTTATTTTATTAATATTATTAATTGATATAACATAAATCCATTAGGGTTTGGAAAAAGACGACTGTCAACTGTGCATACGCACCCGTTCCGAAACCCTAATGAAAGTCCTCTTCCTCCTCCTCAAACAACTGTGCATACACACCTGCATTCTTGTTCCGAGGAACATGAATACTGAGAGATAAAAGCAACCCCAAAATATATACCAGTATCTGACTCAAACCAGAGCCAGCCAGTAATATCCGTCCAAACTCCAAACGTGCACAAGTGCGCGGATGAGAACGAACCCTGTCGCAAAACCATGCGACCTCTACTCTGTTTTGCCCAGAGGCGAATACCCTCTGTGTGGGACTCTAAAGACTCGACACTACGCTGGCAGTGGGTTTAACCACAGACCGCAAGCGGCACTAGCTGTGCGTAACGGTCCCCAGGTAGATGCCGACAAGAAGGCTGACGAGGTGAACCCCATCTGAACTCCTACTGAGTCTGAATGTGACAGTCTCCGTACAGTCCGGTCTGTTCGTCTAATACATCGCATGTCGGGCCTAGGGGGCGGTAAAACGTCAGTCCCCTAATAGCGGTACAAGTCGTGTCGGAGTGAAGCCCAAAACACCCTGAGATAACACTGGAAGCCTACCAGTATATCTCGCTTGCCCTGGCCAGGGACTACTCGTGTAATGGCTCTCCTAGACACAGCGCGATGTCAACCCCCAATACCGGGAGAGACGAATCCTATCTAACCGTCACTGCCTCCAAGTGCTTTGGGACTGCACCCAACTACTACCTGTTTGCACGACTCCTTTGAGCCGTGGTAGCGTTGTGATCAAAGTGCAGTGGGAACACACTCGAGGCGAAGTGCCAGTGTCAAGTCAGCGGACTAAGCTGTACTCATGTCACCTGGGAACTGATAACTGACGATAGGTATAATACCAACTGGTCAGTTCCCGACGAGTCCTGTCCAGTGTACTCGTAACCTAACGAGCACCCGTATACTATCTCCAGTACGACGTACTGATGGCTGTGGGACAGACCATCTCCCACACTGGGATGAGAAGCGCATACGCTAGTCTACTCCGGAGTATCGATGCCCTGTCTCGATAGTCCTGCGACTAGGGACCTGTATAAGGATGTGCTTATAGATTACCCAGCCCCCACTAGTGTGACTGCCATCACAACGCTGGTAATCAAGCAAAGATCCTAAGGGCTCCACTAATGTGTATAGGTGATATACAAAAATAAACACATGTACACATTGAAGTAGAAACAAACCAAGTAGCATACTACTATATTGAGCAAGATTGTTTATACAAGGTGAATATCCCAAGCTTCCATTAAGTAATATACAAACTAGTATGATACAGTAATGGCCTCTAGGGCATATACACTAACAATCTCCCACTTGCACTAAGGCCATGTACTGGCGTATCGAAGACCTATCATCTCGATCAGCCACTCGAACTGAGTCTGGGGCAGTGCCTTGGTGAATGGATCTGCAGTGTTTTCTTCTGAAGCAACCCTCCGTACCTCGATCTCCTTACGATCCACGATCTCCCTGATCAGGTGATACCGCCTCAAGATGTGCATGGATCTCTGATGGGACCTGGGTTCCTTCGCTAAAGCTACAGCCCCGTTGTTGTCGCAATACAGAGGTATTGGGTCAACAATGGACGGAACCACCTGAAGTTCTTTCAAGAACTTCCTCATCCAGACAGCTTCTTTTGCGGCATCAGATGCAGCGATGTATTCCGCTTCCATAGTCGAGTCTGCAACGGTTTCCTGTTTGGAGCTCTTCCAACACACCGCCCCTCCATTGAGGGTAAAGACAAAACCCGACATGGACTTGGAATCATCCTTGTCACTCTGGAAGCTGGAGTCAGCAAAGGCCTCGATCTGGAGGTCTTTTCCGCCATACACCAAGAACATCTCCTTAGTCCTTCTCAGGTACTTGAGAATGTTCTTTACCGCTATCCAGTGTTTCTCCCCAGGGTTTGACTGATACCGGCTTACCACACTCAGTGCATAAGCTACATCCGGTCTGGTACACAACATCGCATACATTATAGAGCCTACCGCAGAAGCGTAGGGTATAATAGACATGCGATCCCTCTCCAAATCAGTCTTGGGAGATATCTCTTTAGAGAGGGTGATTCCGTGACAAGCCGGTAGGTTACCGCGCTTGGAATCTTCCATACTGAATCTCTTCAGTATAGTGTCGATGTACCTGGACTGTGAAAGTCCTAATATCCTCTTGGATCTATCACGATGGATCCGGATCCCCAGGATGTAAGAGGCATCACCCAGGTCTTTCATGGAGAACCTGTGTGACAAGAAACCCTTGACAGATTGTAGCATAGGAATGTCATTTCCTATTAAGAGAATGTCATCCACGTATAAAACGAGGAATACTACAGTTCTCGCTACAAATCTACTATAGATGCATGGTTCATCTGGATTTTTGATAAAGCCAAATTCCTTGACGGTCTCATCAAAACAGATGTTCCAACTCCGCGATGCCTGCTTTAGTCCATAGATGGACTTAAGCAACTTGCACACCTTTCCGCTGCTCCCACTCTGAATGAAACCCTCTGGCTGATCCATATAGACACACTCCTCTAAATTTCCATTTAGAAAAGCGGTTTTTACGTCCATCTGCCAAATCTCATAATCGTGGAAGGCAGCAATGGCAAGAAGGATCCGAATGGATTTCAGCATAGCCACTGGAGAAAAGGTTTCGTCATAGTCCAAGCCAGGTCTTTGACGGAAACCCTTTGCTACAAGTCTAGCTTTATAGGTCTCAACCTGTCCATCTACACCAATCTTCCTTTTGAAGATCCACTTGCATCCTACGGGTTTTACCCCGTCAGGAGCAATGTCCAACGTCCATACTTTGTTGGTGTACATGGACTCCATTTCGGTCCGCATTGCATCCAGCCATTTTACCGAGTCAACGCTCTGAACGGCCTGCTGGAAGCTAGTAGGCTCATCATAATCTATGATGCAATCCTCTCTATCCCCGTCTATGAGAAAACCGAGTATCTCTCGGGCGGATGAGACTGCCTACTACTCCTGCGGAGCGGCGTAGGAATGTCCTGTTCATTTGAACCCTCTGGTTCCACCAAACTTTCAGTAATAGCTTGTGGTTCTGGAATTTCTTCCAGTTCTACTGTGCTCCCACTTATCTGGTTTTCCAAAAACTCAGTTTCCAAGAAGTAGGCGTGACGAGAAACAAGAACTTTTTGTTCCTCTTCACAGTAGAAAAAATATCCCTTGGAGTTCTTTGGATATCCCACAAGCTTGCACTGTACTGAGCGTGCCTCAAGCTTGTCCACATGCTGCTTCTTGACAAAAGCTGGACATCCCCATGTCTTAATGTGATTAAGATGGGGCCTCTTTCCATACCACATCTCATATGGTGTGGTGGGCACAGTTTTAGTAGGAACTCGGTTCAAAAGGTATGCAGCTGATTCTAGCGCATACCCCCAGAAAGATCGTGGTAACTCAGCATTACTCATCATGGACCGTACCATATCCAATAGGGTCCGGTTCCGTCTCTCCGATACACCATTGTGTTGCGGAGTGTATGGAGGAGTAAGTTGAGAGAGAATTCCATTCTCTTTTAAGTAATTCAGGAACTCGGCACTTAAGTATTCTCCACCTCGATCCGATCTTAGAATCTTGATACTTTTGCCGGTTTGTTTTTCTACTTCATTCTTATATTCCTGGAATTTTTCAAAGGCTTCGGACTTATGTTTCATTAAGAAGACATAACCGTACCTTGAAAAATCATCCGTAAAAGTAATGAAGTAAGAATAACCGCTTCGCGCATGTGTAGACATTGGACCGCACACGTCGCTGTGTACGAGTCCCAAGAGCTCGCTCGCTCTTACTCCGTGTCCAGTGAACGGAGTCTTTGTCATCTTTCCTTTGAGACAGGATTGACAAGTGGCATATGATTGATATTTGAACGGATCCAAATATAATTCTGTAAGTAACTTAGTCAACCTTCTCTCATTGATGTGACCCAGTCTACAATGCCATAAGAAAGTCTGATTGATTTCCGGAGACTTTCTTTTGTGTGTATTCTGGACATTGAAAATCTGTGGTTGGTTTAACACGTATATACCATTGCTCAATGTACCTGACCCAATCAGAACTTGATTAAGGTGAATGTTTACAACATTACTTACAAACGCAAATTCATAACCTTCTTTAGAAACCAAAGATACAGAAATGATATTACAAGTTGCGTTGGGTACAAAAAAGCAATTGCGCAAAACCAAAACATGTCCATCTGACATTCCCAGGTGATAGTCCCCCACGGCTTTAGCATCCATGCTAGCTCCGTTTGCAACTCTGAGGGTCATGTCACCTGCCTTCAAAACCCTACGGTTTCTCAACGCCTGCAAAGAATTACAGATATGAGATCCTGATCCGGTATCCAATACCCAGGAAGTAGAGTTTATAGAAAGACAGTTTTCAATAACATACACACCTGAAGCTGAAGCCGCAACCTGCTTCAGTTCCTGTGTCCTGGCCTTCCAAGCCCTGCAATCTTTCTTCCAGTGTCCACTCTTATGACAATAGAAGCATTCTTCCTTTCCCACAAGCTTCCCCGCAATCTTTGTTGCCTTTTCCTTTCCCTTCGTACCCACTTTACTAACACCGCCTCTTGGTTTGGCGGGGGCTTTCTTCATCTTTCCCTTGGCTTTCGCCTTGGACCTAGAGGAAGAAGATCCTCCTACAAACAAAGCGGGTGTTTCCCTACCCTTCTGTAGGGTGCCCTCTGCGCTCCTCAGCATGTTGAGGAGTTCTGAAAGTTCAACTTCATTTTCTTGTAAGTTGAAGTTCAGTATAAACTGGGCGTAAGTGGATGGAAGGGACTGGAGAATTAAATCCGTATAGAGTTCACTTTCCAACGTGGTCCCAAGTTCTGCGAGCTCCTCAATGTAGCCAATCATCTTAAGCACGTGGTCCGCTACCGATGATCCGACGGCCAACTTTGCCGAAAACAACTTCTTCGACACTTCGTATCTTGCGATACGAGATTGCTCTCCATACAGTTCTTTTGTATGAAGAAATATGGATTCCAGGTCCATATTCTCGTGCCTCCTCTGGTGTTCGTTGTCCATAGAGGCAAGCACGAGGCACTTGGCCTTCGCGCAATCAATCTCCCAAGTCTTACGGATTTCCTTATCCGCGACGCTGGAGGTGGGACCTGGGACGGGGGGAGCTTTGGTGGTAAGAAGATACCCCAGCTTGTCGTAAGTGATTGCCATTTTGACATTCCTGAGCCAATCTTTGTAGTTTGGCCCTGTCAGTATGTTTTTATCTAGAAGTAACTTAAGTCCAGTCATTTCGATTTGGTCGCTGCAGGGGGGAGAGAAGAAACACTTTAGCATGATGCTCTTGCAAGTTTAGAGTGGTTTTTAATTTGTCTAAACAGGATGGCTCCCACTGTCTCTCGAATCCCTCCTCAAACCATAAAGGAAGAATTAGTCGGGATCAATCCCACCGCATAATACTTGCTTAACCGTTCAGCCAGGCCAGTGTTGGTACTTCGAGGGAGGTTTTCCAACACTTTCGCGAAGTTCCTTAATTAAATAACCTCTTTTCCCTGGGGGCGTAGCCCCGCTAACACCTTTCTAGGCACCTACTAGGTTTATAGCATTGATCGTTTAGTGAGAAATTTCCCGAGGAGTAGCATATACTCACAGTAGGATCGGGATCCAAATATCATCGCGTGACGAAACTGAAGGAATCCTACCAGAATCACCACACTCCAAATGGTATGCAAATCTAGCAAGTTTCAGTACTTATGAAACTCCCGATGTGGATTTTTGCCCCATGCTCTTATGACCTTGACTTTGGCCAACAAATCATAAGTCACATGTCAAGTTCTACCCGTCGTTCTCCAGGTTAATTTGAATCCACCCGTACCCACCCTTGACTTTGGCCAACAAGACAGTACGACTGTTCCAAACCAACGCATCTATCTATGCTGCACATGAATACCCAATAGCTACCAATCACTATGCCTTGACTTTGGCCAACAAACACAGCTTGAATACTATTGACTATTCATATGAAACGACGGAGGGCTACGAATGGTTTTGGCGAAACCGTGAACGTAGAGAAATTGATATAATCGATGGAACGAGATAGCTTTTAAAAGGAGTGGCTCAAGCTCCGCATTTAAAAGTTAGTTTTGAAAAGAACCGAGTGGTTTTTCGAAAGTGTTCCAACGACTTTTGCTTGGTTTATTATCTTGCATTAGTTCTTTTAATGCGTGATATTCTTGCATTAGTTCTTTTAATGCGTCCCATCATTTAATCCTACCATTGCAGAAAACAACCAAAATATGACGTACGCTTATGCCATTCGCATTCGCCATGGGGTCCCGTCATCACTCGTTAGGTTACTTAACTAACGACAGAGCGGGGGCTGGGCTAGCGCGGCTGTAAAACATAAGCAACGCCTAAATAGTTATAAATATATAGCAATGCTAGACATTACAGATCACAGATGAATACATTGGATATACTAGCAATCCGCAATCCGTTCGAGCCTGCAACGAAAAGCGGATTACACGGTCGCGGTGAATAGCAAATACCCCACCCAAGACCCCTACGGGTGCGGCAAACTACCCGCCAAGTACCCGGTAGTTTGTGCACCCCTCCATGGGTCTATCCTAGGAGCAAAAACAGTAAAAAGAATTATACAATGACGGCTTCAACCCCGACC
This sequence comes from Agapanthus africanus, assembly GCA_030015575.1. Lineage (NCBI taxonomy): Eukaryota > Viridiplantae > Streptophyta > Magnoliopsida > Asparagales > Amaryllidaceae > Agapanthus > Agapanthus africanus. The sequence goes on along the minus strand of CM057343.1, from coordinate 483,079,311 downwards.
CGGTTGTGCGGCCGTACAAATAATATTATTACATCAATTTACATATTACAAATGAATGAAAGAAAAACAAAAGCTCATCTCACATCCACCCCGGCTATTCACCCGCGACAGTCCAACACATTCATATACACATTCCAATATCAAACACAGATCACAGAGATGTATAACCCCGATTAATCGACTTATAGCGATTAGCCGACGTTCAATACATACAAACATCACAGATATAACCAATATAGTCAAAGTGTAGTGAAGTTCGGAAAAAAATACGGAATTATAGGCCCCCAAAAATAAATTTCTATTCTGGAAAATCTGGGCACATATAACATATTTGAAAAATCCCAAAACCCTACCAGAAGAAACCTGCACAAAACACGATCACATGAAGAGCCCAAACGGCGGCGGATCCGCAGCGAGAAGAATACCTGAGGCCGCGGATCCGCGGCGGTTTGAAGGAATCAGGGGATCGTTTTTCTTGGGTGTTCTCACAAAACCCTGAGCCGATTTTAGGTGTATAACAAATTTTGTTTTGACCAGAAAAAAATTTAACAGAAACTAGTGTTTTTGAAAAGTTTGGTTTTTGGATTTTTCGGTTCCGAACTTCGTTACACTTCACTACAAAGCTAGTTTAAGTTTAGTTAGGCTCTGATACCACTGTAAGTCCACGTTGCGACCCCCGGTTCTTACGGGGAGGCGGAAACGGTATAAAAAACAAATTTTTTGGCGCATGGGGCAACATGGACTAACAAAGTCGGGATCTTTTCCTAAACTAAAACTAGCAAACAAGCTAAAGAGAGTTAGCTACTCGGAAAGATGGTTATACCTAACTTGAACTCCTTCTTCTTCAAACTTTTGTAGAGGTTGATGGTGCTTTCCTCGTTGCCTTCTTCCGTCAAAGATGGATCCACCTGAGGGTTCAACCTTCGGGCTCTTTCTCGAACTTTGAGAGAACTAGAATCTTCGGCTTGCCAAATCTTTGATCCTAGAGTGAGTAGAGAGTGTCTAAGGGGTGTTTTTATCTCAAGGAGAGGGATTCTCAACTCATGAGAAGGATTCTCCTTGAACTAGAGGAGGAAGAAGAACAAGTGAGGAGAGAGAATGGTTATGATAGAATGAGCTCTTTTTCTTTTTGCAACCATAACAAAAAGCAAAAGAATTATCAAATTAATAATAATAATAATGAAAATGAAATAGTTGATGGAAGGTTTATGAATGACCATTATCATTTCAAACATTAAATGAATTTTGCTAGAATCAAAGAGCATCTTTGCAAAGTAATGATGATGGTCAAACATTCAACTATGGTCAACAAGTCAACCATGGTCAACAAGTCAACAAAAAAACCAACCATGACACAATTTCATTTTATTAATATTATTAATTGATATAACATAAATCCATTAGGGTTTGGAAAAAGACGACTGTCAACTGTGCATACGCACCCGTTCCGAAACCCTAATGAAAGTCCTCTTCCTCCTCCTCAAACAACTGTGCATACACACCTGCATTCTTGTTCCGAGGAACATGAATACTGAGAGATAAAAGCAACCCCAAAACATATACCAGTATTTGACTCAAACCAGAGCCAGCCAGTAATATCCGTCCAGACTCCAAACGTGCACAAGTGCGCGGATGAGAACGAACCCTGTCGCAAAACCATGCGACCTCTACTCTGTTTTGCCCAGAGGCGAATACCCTCTGTGTGGGACTCTAAAGACTCGACACTACGCTGGCAGTGGGTTTAACCACAGACCGCAAGCGGCACTAGCTGTGCGTAACGGTCCCCAGGTAGATGCCGACAAGAAGGCTGACGAGGTGAAACCCATCTGAACTCCTACTGAGTCTGAATGTGACAGTCTCCGTACAGTCCAGTCTGTTCGTCTAATACATCGCATGTCGGGCCTAGGGGTCGGTAAAACGTCAGTCCCCTAATAGCGGTACAAGTCGTGTCGGAGTGAAGCCCAAAACACCCTGAGATAACACTGGAAGCCTACCAGTATATCTCGCTTGCCCTGGCCAGGGACTACTCGTGTAATGGCTCTCCTAGACACAGCGCGATGTCAACCCCCAATACCGGGAGAGACGAATCCTATCTAACCGTCACTGCCTCCAAGTGCTTCGGGACTGCACCCAACTACTACTTGTTTGCACGACTCCTTTGAGCCATGGTAGGGTAGGGATCAAAGTGCAGTGAGAACACACTCGAGGCGAAGTGCCAGTGTCAAGTCAGCGGACTAAGCTATACTCATGTCACCTGGGAACTGATAACTGACGATAGGTATAATACCAACTGGTCAGTTCCCGACGAGTCCTGTCCAGTGTACTCATAACCTAACGAGCACCCGTATACTATCTCCAGTACGACGTACTGATGGCTGTGGGACAGACCATCTCCTACACTGGGATGAGAAGCGCATACGCTAGTCTACTCCGGAGTATCGATGCCCTGTCTCGATAGTCCTGCGACTAGGGACCTGTATAAGGATGTGCTTATAGATTACCCAGCCCCCACTAGTGTGACTTCCATCACAACGCTGGTAATCAAGCAAAGATCCTAAGCGCTCCACTAATGTGTATAGGTGATATACAAAAATAAACACATGTACACATTGAAGTAGAAACAAACCAAGTAGCATACTACTATATTGAGCAAGATTGTTTATACAAGGTGAATATCCCAAGCTTCCATTAAGTAATATACAAACTAGTATGATACAGTAATGGCCTCTAGGGCATATACACTAACACCAAAATCCTACTCTCGCAGAGTCAGCAAAACAGACTGGCGATCGACACAACCTACACACAAGGCCTAAAGGTTGCCAATTGGAATGTCTCCTGATAACAGCTATCGAAGGAGAACCCTAACAATGGTAAGTGACGATCCCAATTGCCAACAACAATTAGTACACACACATAAGCATATCCTTCAGAGTCTGTATAGCCCGCTCTCACAAACCATCGTCCTGCGGATGGAAAAGCGGAGCTAAAGCTCAACCAGTACCCAAGGCTTCCTGAAGCTTCTGCCAAAGACGGCAAGCGAACAGGGTGCCTCAATTGGATACAACACATGAAGGAACTCCGTGCAACGCACAAACTTAACAAAGAACAACTGAGCAAACCGAGCATAACCGGACAACAACACCCAAATGGAGTCGCACCCTGTCTAGACTTGGGTAGACACCACAACGAAATTCATAGAGATCTGCTCCCATTCCCACTCCGGAACGGTTAAAGGTTGCAACTCTCCAGCCGGTCTCAAATGCTCAACCTTAGCTCACAACAAGACAGACACCTTGAAACGAAATCCAAAACTTCACTCTTCATCCCTGCCCGCCCGTAACTATCTCATAAGTCACGTCACATATTGGAGGAACTTGAATGAACACAGAAAGCTGACTGGTATGCCTACTCTAGGATTTCACGTTTCTACCCATCAGTATCAGGTACACACAAACGCGTCCCTAAACGTAGCACACCCTGGTCACAAATCAAGGACTCCGAATCTTTACCCAGACGAGTATGCTCAAGAATCTCAGAAAAACGAGTATCGGCGGGCTGTGCCTCGCGAAAACGATTAAGGAAAAATGGACGGGCGCGGACATAAGCAAGCTGTCCCCTCAGTAGAAGCGAACTTAAGCTGTACTCGACGATCGCACAAGAACTGTAAATTTGCAGAAGTCTGTCTCAGAACTGGGCACAACTGGAACAAGCTAACCCCGGGTCTACGACTCCAGCATCAGCTACCACAATCGCCTTTCCACGGGTAACGAGGATCTCACAAACACAATCCATTACAAGCTCCATCCAACGGCGCTGTCTCAATAATCAAAACCGCTGCAGGAAGATGTACATTATGCTCTGGTGGTCCGTGAAAATCTGACACGACTCTCCACACAAGTAGTGTCTCTAAATCTTCAACGCACGACCACTGCGGCCATCTCCAAATCATGAGTGGGATATCCTGCTCGTACTTCCCCCAACTGTCGGGAAGCAAAAGTGATAACTCTATAGTGTCACATCAGTACACAATCGAGCCCCACTCGCGAAACATCACAGTAAACAACAAAGTTGCCCGATCCAAAAGCAAAGAAAGAACTGGTGCAGTCGTCAACCGAGTCTTCAACTGCTGAAAACTCCGCATGCATGCCTCAGTCCAAAGAAAAAGAACCTCCTTTCCGACCAGTCCAGTCAACGGTGCAGCGATACACAAGCAATCCTGCACGAGACGGCGGTAAAAACTTGCTAAGCCTAAAAATCTGTGGACCTCCGTCCCGTACACAAGTCTAGTATAAAGCAGTACGGCCTCGATCTTCCTCGGTTCCATACGAAAACCGTCTCCCGTAACTACAAGACCTAGGAGTCAACACAATCAAGTCTGAAGGAACACTCCGAGAATTTAGCATACAGATGGTGCTCTCCCAATGTCTGCAAAAAAAATCCTCAAGTGCTACTCACGTTCCTCATGACTCTTGGAATAGACCAGAATGTCATCAATAACACAACAATCAAATGGTCGATGAACGGCTTGAAGAAATCTGGTTCATCACATCCACGAATGCTGCTAGGGTATTGGCGTGTCCAACGTCACCACCAAAACTCATACTGCCCGTAGCGTGCACAAAAGAAGTCTTCGGAATGTCATCACTCCGAACCTGCAACTATGATGACCTAATTCCAAACAAACTTAGAAAATGTCTCGCACACTGGAGCTGATCGATGAAATCGTCCATGCGAGATAAAGGATACCTATCCGCACCGTAAACCGGTTCAATTGACGATCCATCAATACACAACCTCAACTGTCGTCCTTCTCCTAACAAACAGAATAGGAGCTCCCAAAGCAAAACACTTAGACGCACAAGCCCCTTTACAAGCAACTCTGCAGCTGATCCTTAAGCTCTTTAAGCTCCGCCGGCTCATCTGGAACAACATCGGAAAACTCTCGCACTATAGGAACCCGGTCCCACAACCCACTGTGGCTCCGGTTTCACGAATGAAAGCCAAGAATCCTCGATATCCTCTCCTCAAAAGCCGACTGGCGAAAAAGGCTAAATTCAAGCTGTGAGAGGCGGCACCACTGCCCCCCTGCACAACAAGAACTGACTCGCCGGGAAAACTAAACCTGACTGTTTCCCCACGGCAATCCACAGACGCATAGCACGTAGCTAACCAGTCCGTGCCCAGGAGAACGTCAAATCCAACATCTCTAGAAGGATTAAAACGATGGACGAATCACTATCTCCTATCCGATTGGCACACGACCGAAACACGTGTCGCGCAACAAAAGAATCGCTGACAGAAGTTAACACAACAAATGGCTGATCTAGCTAACACGACTCTCGGCCCAACCACGGCACAAAGTGTGTAAAACAAACAAGTGCATCAAAAGAACATACGAATTAAGAATACCTGAAAACTCTGCATTGGACGCCCGCGCGTCCCGATGAGTAGAAGCAAACTCTCGTGTCTGTCCCTACCCGCAACTGGCTGAACTCCTCCTCTGCCAACCTGTACACTCGGAACGAATCCTCCGTGACCACGACCTCTCTGCGGTACAGCTGCCTCGAGTTCACGTGGCTCTGTACAATCTCGACCCCGATGATCCAAACTCCCGCACCAGAAACATCCACTCCATGGCTGCCGACCCTCCTGGGGATGAGAGCTGAAGGACTGTCCTCGTCCCAAGCCTCTGCTACTCCTGCGACGTGCACGAAACTTATCACGGCGACTTAACCTCTGCCTCTGGGCCGATACACCTGTACGAGCCCTCCTCGGTCCTCGAACTCCCAAAGTCTCGAAAAGACGCTCCTCGTCCAAAAGGGCTACGTCCACTGGTGCTGTATACGTAACGCAATGCTGTGTGCTGATCGCAAGGAATAACTGGGTAACAGGGGTGGAAACCTCCTGTCGCGGCGCTCGACTGGCCTCAACCAACGACCTCATCGTCTGGTGTAAGTCCTGCATCTCTGCCTCAAGTCTAGTGATACAATCTATCGAAGGCGGATCCATCGGCTCCTGTGCAACGAGCGTACCATCCTGGTCAGTCCTCGCCCCAAACGAGTCAACTCTGACCTCAGTTCTCGCTGCACCACTCTAAGCCTTCATATTCATCGGTGGCAAAAAGCTATAAATGGAAAAGGATTCGATAAGAACACGGAAATCGAATCACAAGGATATGTATCATCAAGGAAGGAATTTCAAGCAATTAGTACTTAGGTCACTTTAGACCGAGTACCGTATCGTGAGTATGCCGCGGACATACGCACACTACGTTACTCTGCTTAAGCTAGCTACTCTATCATACCAAGGCCATCCTACACTCCGAAAGGTAAAACCTAGCGCTCTGATACCAACTTTGTCATGACCCGAAATTGGCACGTGACGGCTCTTAAACTACGCAACGTCTACAGGCGTAACGCAATTTAAGTAAGCCGAAAACCCAGCAATCTACACCATCAAAAAAAATAGTAAGTGATAATAACATTTTTAAAACTTTTGAAATCTCAAACCAAATTCTTTAAAGTCCAACTTTATTTCCTTAAAAATTTTGGCAGCACCTCCTTTGTAAAAACCAGCCCCAAAAGGGGTACAACAAAAATAATAAGTAAAGCATCCCTAAACGGGAGCAAATACACGCCCAAAGGCGGAAAACAACAACCACAACAGATATACGGCGCCGTAGCGAAGAAATAAAAGACGATATAAAATGAAACTGCATAAAAGACCTCCAAGTCATCAAAATAATATACAATATCGTTCTCACATCAAGTCTCTAAGTTATACATGAAAGTGTTAGATGGAGAGTACAAGATACAACGAATATACAATGAGCAATATCGGATAACCGCAAAACCCTCCTATAGCAAAACTGTACACAGTCAGCCGTAGCGGTATCCGCAGCAAAAGATGATACGATAGATGAAAAGCCCTGCCTCGACTACTCTGAGGAACAACCTGCAAAACACTGTGGCACAATAGGGGTGAGTTGCTAACTCGTGTATAGTAAATAATATATGCAGGTAATCGCAAGTATGCACGTACAAAGCGAATCTAACATATGCAAGCTGATAGCAATAAATGGCAATATGTATGGAACAGTCATGAAAGGTACTCTATTAGGTACTACTAATACATGAAGCAATAAATGGCAATATGTATATGCAACAGTCATGAAAGGTACTCTATCAGGTACTACTAATACATGAAGCAATGCAAATAAAATAGATGCGGAGTATGGGATAAAACATGTCATCCTCACGGAATCCTGACCTCGTGACAGGACCAAAGTCCATCAAGATAATCAAAATCCCAAAATATCCTCAAATCAGCCCCTAAATTGGCTCTCATATCTTGTAGGCCTCATATATCTTGAGTGTCCAATATCAAGTAAATCTCATATATCCGGAGTGTCCAATATCAAGTAAATCTCATATATCCTGTATCCAATATCAAGTAAATCTCATATATAAATAAGTATATTTGCATGAATCATTATGATGATGTATATAAATTAGATATGTATACATATATATTAGCGTCCTATTCCACTAATATATATATATATATATATATATATATATATGAATAAGTATATTTGCATGAATCATTATGATGATGTATATAAATTAGATATGTATACATATATATTAGCGTCCTATTCCACTAATATATATATATATATATATGGATATATAACAGCGTCCCATTCCACTGTTATATATATTTAGGAGTAAAAATATCATGAAAACAAGTGTCTAGTATCGACACATAAATACTTATCTATCAGGTGCTGTCACCACGACTGACCCTGATAGATACGTATTATACGCTATCTCGAAAATCCGAATGCCCAGCTTCGACCCTCGCAATTCGACGTATCCATACGTACAATACTGCCACCGGTAGGTATGATTCCCCCACTAACTCATCGCCATCGCCTGCGAACTTGTTGCCCCGGGGTACCTCCGGGCCCCACCATATACCCGCACACGGCCCCCTTCTTTCCTCGCATGGGGTATATATCAGAACCGAGAAAACTCATGGTGGACGCTGAAATATCATATCAAGAGAAAGCGGGTTTTTCAAATAATGCATAATTTCATGAAACTGCCACGGTCCTCAAATCCAGAAAACATCATGAAAAATGCATATCTCAGTGCAAAAATCCATGAATATAATATATGCAACATAAAACTGAAATGTGAGCATATAAAGGAAAAGCCGCTATTTAACTGCAACAAGTTAATATATATGTCATGCGGTTCCTAATTTCTCCAAGTCCATATAATATCAAATAAAGGTGAACATGTAGCTATATCCAGATATAAGTGTAAACAGGTAGGTATAGCAAGGTATATGTATCTACCTATCAGGAATGATGTAATACCCTCTAGGTATAAGTGTAAGTATGTATGCAAAATGTACATGTAGCTATGTCTCATATGTGTATATACCTATCACTAATGGTACAATACCATATAGGTATAAGGGTAACTAGCATGTAAGCATGTCAAGGCATATGTGTAAGCATGTAAGTATACATGTATGCTATATGTAATATGCACGAAGGAAAATAAGGATCATGTCCCGATATCCCTAAACAATAGGTAAGTGAGATATGTAACAAAGGTACACATGCACAATCAATATCCGTATACTTCTAACTAATAGTCATGTCATTTAATCTAGCCAAGATGCATAACGCCATGCGGGCAATTCCCCTGTAGATGTTAAATCTACTCACCAACGCTTCTGGATAAGTAAAACCAACCACCTGTTTCCCCTTCTTCGCAGTGTCCGAAGTCTCCGCCTGCGAACCTAAAACATAAAATAATATAACAAGTATGTATATTAGCAAACGACTATTAACATGTACAAACTACGTTTGACCGACACAACAACTCCAAACAAACTCTCAAGTGTTCGTCTAGTGGCTAACGTGCATAGCGACACAAGGAAACCAACTCCAGAGCAACAGATACACCACGACACGAACCGTATAGGATAACGTAACGCGCGAAAATGAAACACAAGAAATAAGCAAAGTGATCCCAGATTTTGCTACACAAACAATTTGTAAAAGTTGCACATACCACAAGACCAAAAACAACCCCAGAGACCCTTACTCCAAAATACACCACCAACCACCCCACTCTGGCTGCAAATTGCGGCCAGAACCATTAAATTTGCAGCCTGTTCATGAAGGAATGGGCTCGTATTTTGAGGGTATCTTCTAGGTCACCATACTAGGTCACTGTGATGGGAACTTTTCCAACAAATACATGGTTTGATAGCAAAATCATCCGAGACCAAAAACTACACTAAAAATACGATATTTATCCGAAACGAAACTCTACGCATTCTAAACTGAAACTAACAAGCTACGCAACACAATAAACACCTACTTAACAGAAAGAGATCATTACCAATCCACAAAAGCTTAAATATCCTAGCTTTCCAAGCTCCAAGGCATCCAAGAGGCAAAACAAGGTTTAAGATGTGATTTGGGTGAGATTTTGTGAAGTTTAGTGATGGATTAGTTAAGATTTGTGAAGGTTTAGAGGTGATGTGATAAGTGTTCAGTTGAGGAAATGAGGGGATGAGAAAAAATGATAAGGAGATGAAGTGTGAGAGAAAGAGAGCAAGAAAAGATAAAGAGAGAGAGAGGTGAGTGTAGTGGTGAGTGCACCACTCAATAAATACAAGCATATGCTCACCATGCCACCTCCTCTCCAAACAAAACCCAAAAGAAAATATCTAGGGTTTAGGTCAAGGTTTAAACAAAGGATTAGGGTAAGGTTAAGTTGTCATTGTCACTAAATTAGATTAGCACAAACAAACCCTCAGACGTGCACACGTGCGTGCAAGCCATAACAAATAATAATAAATTATTAATTAAATGTTATAAAATGTAAGGAACCCAAATTGGTAAACTTTTACCAAAAACCTGCATTATCGTCTAATTAAACGCTAATCGCATTTCTAAGGCGTTACAGATTAGGAAGATGGGGATGGAGCTTTTTCTTGAGTTGCTCTCTTAATTTCTAGGTATTTAGATAGGTCTTTCTTCCATAAGAAAAACCCACATTCTCGCTTAGTTGAATAATAGGATTTACCGCAACTATAGAATCGCTCTTCTTGAGGTTGCCTATGAGCTTGAGGATTATAATTGAAGCAACGATGGCACTCGACAAGCTTGTTGCCGAAGAGGGGGTATTTTATCGAAACCCTAATTTAAAGCCATATTGGGGAAAAAATTAGGAATTTTAGTAAAAGAAGAGGGGTTGGAAAGATTTTAAAACACTAACATGATATTCGTTGTTAGCGTCCTAACAGAATAATGGAAGATTCCAAAAAATCTATTTTTGGCATGTTAGGGTTTTTTTAGTGTAATTTAAATGTATGGGAGTTTTTTAAAGTAAATTCGAAGTATGAAATGGATTTTTAGTAATTAGAAAAGTATGAGTGGACTTTTTAGTAAAAAAACCCAATTATTTAGTAAGCACAAATTAGAGATCTAGATTAAATTAACATGTGACGCATGAATTAGATCTAGCTACATCGTTTTCCTGGATATATAGAAAATTACCTATGCATAATCAAAGTAAGAAAGATAAAATAATTAAAGAAAGACATAATAAAAGGCAATAATAAAGACTTAAATCAAATTCAAAATAAAAATATACCAATATTGCAGTGTTCAAGCCGTAAACAAAAGCGAAGAAAAAAAACCCTAGAAAAAGCTAAAAGACGGCCAGAGATTAAAAAAAAACCTAATTCGCTATCTATTTATGGCCTATTGAGCCGAATAACATTTAAATTTAAATATTTTATTCCTAAACCCGCACATAAAATCTCACAATGTGACTCAACAATCAAGCCGCCGATTGGCGGTCAACTTGACTCCGTCTGGCTTAGGTCTTCTCGTACTGGGTTGGCTAATCTTGTTGACTTGTTTTTACTTGTGTTTGCGCTCTTATCTCATCCCATTGCGTCTGCTTTTTAATTAACTTGATTTGTAATCGTGAACGCACATGTTTCCTTCTTTTCTTTACAGTTTGCAATTAAATATCTAGAGCCTACATTTATTCAAAACAAATCTCGAGCAATCTATTATTGTGGGATAAAAATGGATAAATAGGGTGATAAAATATGAAGTAAAACACACTGATGATGCTCACAAGTGGTATCTCCTCAAGATTGTAACACATAGCGGATGACGTGTCCCGAAGGCTACGAAAGTGGAATAAATGAGTTTCATTATGAGGATTCCTCGGGACTTCGTCTCGAGGAACGTGTCCGACCTTCCAGGAGACCTCCCTGAATACATTCCACCTTCACCTAGGAAACTACCAACTGCTCGTTTCCGAGCCTTTGACTTGCTGAGCTTCCTCGGCCTCCTGGCTCGTCTCCGAGCCCCTGACATGCCGAGCTTCCTCTGCCTCACGGCTCGTCTCCGAGCTATCCCCGAGCTAAGCCTCCCCAGCTCTCCCGATCAAACGAGAACGCAGATCCCTAGCGCTTCCATAATGGCTCCGTGTATTTCACCAAAGCGAGAAAACCGCCGCCCTACGTCTCGCGTCCCACGCTGGCACATCCCCCAATTAATGAGCGTATCCCATCATTAATGGAGGGATCCCATCATTTACACAGGCATAACGTCAAGGACACAACTGACGGTGAAGATCTCGCACCTGTTCGCTCCATGAGATCACTATAAAAGCCCCTCTCTCAGACGACTCAGGTAACACAATTTTGATTCCAATAAGACACTACTCTGCCAATATTCCTCGGCTATAACTTGATCATCGGAGGGTCCTACGGTGGTCACCCACCCCGGGACTTCCTTTCAGGTAGCTCGGCTTCCACCACAAACTCAACTTATTGAGATCCACATACTCTAGGAGACGACCTTCAACTCAAATCTCAACCATTCAACAACGCTCGCTACAGATCGACGGAAGACAGCATCTGAAGGAGAACCAACCCTCCATCAGTTGGCGCCGTATGTGGGAACGAAAGAACTTTTTTTGTTCCACAACAAAAGTTGATCTTCCGCCCTCGACCCAATAGCGAGCGATGACCGCAACGATCCAAATATGAGCCGCCACAACGGAGGCGGGTGCAGCTCTTCTCCCCCTCCTAACATCATCAATGCCTTATCCGCTCGGATAGACAGGCTCACATCACTGGTGGATGCCCTCATCCGCATTCAAGCGGCGAGCCCTACCCACCAGACCGCAGTTCCCCCTTCCCGGGATGACGATGCCCGAAGAAGGACGAATGGCCATGCTCAGGCCGTCAATCACTCTCACCTCAGTGCCACCGAGCGCTGGTGTGCCAACTCCGGTAACTACGGCCCTCGCGTGGTGAATGATTCCATGACCCGCTGGGCACCAGATAGCTCCACACCCCGATCTCAGGAAAGACTAAGCCATCACTCCAACACTCGCCGCGCGCTCACACCGCCTGAGAAGATGTCGGTCAGTTCGTCTGCTTCCAGGCACAACCGACACCCCCACTCCCGCCGAGGCCGCGCATGCGAAGAACGTCGGGACTACTCAAGAAGAGCCACGCCCGAGGATTTAAGAATCTGATAGAGCGGAATCGAAGCCACTCCGTCGCGCCGATCCAGAGCAGGGGTAGCCACCACTCCGACTGTGCTGAAAACTCGGGGTACCACCACCGGTTCGTAGCCCTCAAAAAGAAAATCGAAGGTATACGACGAGATGGCCGAAATTCCGGCGAAGGAGCTCGATATTCCGCCGATTCACTCACAAAGCCCTTTACAGAAGAGCTGTTGGCTGAGCACGTCTCGTCCAAGAACAAGCCGCCCAAAGTGGCCCTCTTCGATGGGAAAACAGACCCAAAGGACCACTTGGATGTATTTACGGCAGGCATGAGCTTCTAAGATAACTCGGATGCGGCCCAATGCCTAGCTTTCCCCACTACGCTAACCCGGGCTGGCCGGGACTGGTTCTGGGGGCTTGCGCCGTGCTCCATCTCCACCTTTGACAAGCTGGCTACCCAATTCCTCATCCATTTCGTCGGGAACCGATGGCAGAAGAAGACAGTCGACTACTTATTCATTGTCAAGAGCCGAGACAGGGAATCCTTCAAAGGGTATGTCACCTGCTTCTACAATGCTCTCCTGGAGGTACCCGAGCACCGCGACAAAATGGTCATCACTGCGCTGAGGTCGGGTCTTAGATACAAAGAGTGGCTATGCTCTTTTGCATTGACGCAACCTAAGACCATGGCCGAAGTGAAAGCGTGGACCAAGCGAGAAGTCCAACTCGAATCTGACGTGAACTCCAACATGCCCGGATGCGACCAAGCTGACCCGAAGAAGAGGGACAAGGAAGAGAAAAGGAAAGAAGATTGTCCGAAACCTTACTCCTGAGGTTCCAGGAGTACACTCTGTAGGGTTGCTTAGCACGGCAGCAAGGTTTCGGGAGGCATCGTCCATGCCAAATTCAAAAATTTGCCGTTCTATCTAACCCTAACCCTAGAATCTTATACTAGAAATCAGACGAATATAAATGCAAACACTTTGCAAGTAAAGTGAGCAAGGAATACAACCTTTGTAGACCGGTTCTTCACTTCAATAGCTCCGTGTAGTAGTCTCTTCGCTGCGATCGTGAACTGCGGACTCTAGAGAGGCTCCCATGAAGAAACGAACATGCTTGCTTCGAAGTCTTCAAGGCCGAAGATGATCTACATTGAGGAGACACTAACCCAAGCTATCTCTTCACTAATTACGGAATTAGTGAAGCAAACACCCTATACTAAATGGCAAGTAGAAGAGGATCATGAAATACGAAGTGGGCTCACTTTAGATTTGATTTTCTCACTCATATTCTCATATCTCCATTGAAGCTAGAAAGCTATTTTTAAGAAGAAGAAGAAGATAACTCTCATGATAATTATCAAGTGAATGAAAGAAAAATCATGAGGTTAGAAAATAAACCATGGTGAGTATATGACATCCCTTAACCCTTGTAGAGAGTTAACCATGGCTAGCTATGATAGTTGGGTTTATAAATATCTTAAGCTAAACAAAAATGGAAGACTAAGTCAATACAACCTTAAGCTTCTCAAAGCTTCTTGCCATGACAAAATCCAACACATTTTTGAATAACTTTAAATAAATAAAACCCTAGATCAACCCCAGCATGGTGTAAGTCATACACACACCCATTTCCATGTATCATCAAGCATGACACAAAAAAATATACACTTGCATATATCACATATATACACATGCACAAACTAGTGAGAAAACAAATCATAAGTGAGATTAATATTAGTTAATATAAAGTAATATATCAAATATATAATTATACATTAAATTATTAAACCAACTCTTGATTTAATAATCCGGCTATATAACATATAACCAACTAATATCATATGAATCAATTTATCGAATAAACACTTGATCCGATAACCCGGCTATATCATATATAACCGACCGATATCACATATCGCGAGAATATAATACGGTATCACATATCGTATCAATCTCGGTCCCGCACATATCACATATTTGCTTCTACTCCGTTTCGCTTGAGCCAGGAAACCCCTGTGTAGGACTCTAAAGACTCATCAATAAGCCGACAGTAGGTGATGATCATATCAAACACCCACAAGCCGCAAGCGGTCTGCTAAACGTAACGGCCACCCGGGTATTGAGCGATCAGAAGATCAACAAGCAAGCCTGCTCATACTCCTGCGAGTCCAATCAGTAACACTACCGTACAGTCCGGTCTCTTCGTATGATATGTCGCATATCGTGTCTAGGGGTGGTAAACATCAGACCCTAGTAACTCGATAAGTCATGCCGATATGAGGCTCATAACGGGTCGAGAACTACTGATAACACTTACCAGTATATCTCTGAAGCAGCCCTGGCCAGGGACTTTCTATTATAGCCAATCGAGCATAGCGCAACATCAACTCCCAATACCAGGAGAGAAGAAACCCCTCCCATCTCTCATTTCCTCTATGTGATTCGGGACTGTACCAAAAAGCCACCGTTTTGCACGTTCTCTTGAACGTGGTAAGGTGGAAATCAAAACACAGTGGGAATCACACAAGACTCTATGACGATCTCGGGTCTACAGACTAACCTGTACCAGTGTCACCAGAGAACTCTTATCTGACGATAGGTATAATACCATCTAGGAGTTCTCGGCGAGTCCGTTCAGTGTACCCAGTCTCCACTGAGCATCCATATACTGTCTCCGATGTCAAACACCAATGGATATGGGATCATCCATCGCCCATCTATATGGGTCGAGAAGCTATACGCTAGTCTAGTCTAGTATATCGATGCCCTGTCTCGATACACCCACGACTAGGAACATTTGAAGGATGCACTTAACGACTACTCTGTCCCCACTAGTATGATTTGCGTCATAATCATGGTAGTCAAGTATTCATCCTAAGGGTTTTATCAACATGTAATATAGAGACAATCAGTGTACATGTTAAGATAAAGAGCAACCAGATAGCATACTATCATGTCGAGCAAGAAAGTCCTCCCTATATATGTCCAAGCATCTACTACAATATATATCGTATGTATAGTAATGGCCTCTAGGGCATTCATATCACTAAAAATCTCCCACTTGCACTAGGGTCATTTGTTGTAGTATCCAATACCCAACAATCAGCAGTGGTTGAAGTATCTCATACTCAACCATCCCATAAAAGTCTCTCCTGGGAATAGGCCTTTGTGAGTGGATCCGTCGTGTTGTCCTCTGTAGTCTACTCTCCTAACCTCGATCTCCCTGGAGATCAACCATCTCCATGATCAGGTGATACTGCCTAAGAATATGTCTGGATCTCTGATGGGATGGGGGTTCCTAGGCCTAAGCCACAACTCTATTGTCACACAATGGTAGGAACGAATTTCATCTCATGAACTAGTGTATATCCAAATAGCCTCTTTGGTAGCATCTTTAATAGCGATGTATCCAGCCTTTATCATCTAGTTTTCCACGGTATCTAGCTTGGAACACTTCCAACATACCGTCCCTCCACTGAGGGTAAAGACAATGTCGGTGACTGACATTCAGTCGTCCTTACCATCCTGGAAGCTATCCAGTGATTCTCCCCAGGATCGAATGATACCATCTCACTACACCTAGTGAGAATCCTAACATCCACTTAGATCTATCTCATAGATCCAAAATCCAGGATTTAGAAGGTATCACCTTGATCCTATATGGAGAATCCTTGTGATAAGAGTAGATTGACCGAGTGTAGCATAGGAAACTCCTTTCCTATCAAGAGTATGTCATCCACGTACAATACGAGGATCACCACTATACTCCCTACTACCTTTTTGTATATACAAGGTTCATCTACCATTTTGATGAAGTCAAACTCTTTGACTACCACATCAAAATAGATGTTCTAACTCCGCAATACCTGCTTTAACCTATAAAGCAACTTGCACACGTTTCCGCTGCTCCCACTGTCTACGAAACCCTCTGGCTGTGTGCTTATAGTCACTCTCTTCTAAATCACTATTTTGAAAAGCTGTCATGACACCCAACCGTCAGATATCATAGTTATGGAATATAGCAGTGGCAAGTAGGATCCGAATGGATTTAAGCATATGCACTAGAAAAGGTTTCATCATTATCGCACTTGGTCGATGACGAGAACCTTTTACAACAAGCCTTAGCTTTGAAAGTCTCAACTTTTCCATCTATACCAAGTAATCTTCTCAAGATATACTTGCTCCTGATGGGGATTTAACTCTTCAGATAAAGCAACCAAAGTCCATACTTTGTTGGTGTACATAGATTCCATCTCAGATCATAAAGCATCCAGCCATTCTCATAGAGTCACCACTCTTGATGGCCTGCTCGAAACTAGTTGGGTCATCATCTCATGATGCATTCCTCGCTCCCACTGTCATAGAGAAAACCGAAGTATCTCTCAGATGGGTGAGAAAACCTACTAGATTAGCAGAGAGGCTGAGGTTCGTTGGGAACTATTGAATCATCCGGTTCTACCAAATCATCAGCTGCAGTTTGTATAGCTGGAACTCCTTTCAGTTCTACCTCATGACCACTAATTTCTTCACAAGAAATTCCCTTTCTAAAAGGTGGCATGCTGAGAAATAAAACACTTTTTGTTCCTCACTGTGGTAGAAGATATTCCCTTGCATATGCTTGGGATATCCAATAAACTTCCACAGAACTGTCCTTGCCTCGAGCTTGTCCGGTCTTTGCTTTTGGCATAAGCCGGACAACCCCCAAATCTTAACATCCTTAAGAGATAGGCTCTTCCCATACCATATCACATATGGAGTGGTAGGCACTTGATTTGATTGGAATCCTATTCAATAGATATGCAGTTTCACAAGTGCATAACCCCCAAAAGGAAATAGGCAACTCAGTAGTACTCATCATAGAGCACACATTATCACATAGGGTGCGATTGCTCCGCCCCGATATATCAACGTGTTATGGTGTATACGGAGGAGTAATGCTGAGAGAGAATCTCATTCTCCTTTAGAATAGTCCAGGAATTCCGTGCTCAAGTATTCTCCTTCCTGATCACATCATAGGACATAATACTTATACCCGTTTTTGGTTCTCTACTTCTGACTTATATTCTTTGAATTTCTCAAAAGGTTCAGACTTGTGTTTCAACAGGAATATATGTCCGAATCTTGAGAGATCATCAGTGAATATAATGAAGTACAAAGAACCAGTCCTGGAATGTGTAGATAGGGGACCTTCATATATCATCATGTATCAATCCCAAGAGTTCAGTAACTCTTTCTCTGTTTCCAATAAATGGAGCTATGGTCATCTTATCTTTGTGACATGACTGGCAAGTTTCACAAGATATAAGTTCAAACTGATTTTAAATATGTATCTTAATATAACTTAGCTAGTTGGGTCTCATTGATATGACCTAGTCTACAATACCTCAAGAGGGATTCTTTCATATCTGAACTCTTCCTCTTGCGTGTGTTCTATACGTTAAGAACTGTAATTTGATTTAGAACATATATGCTTTTAGATAACGTGCCTGAACCGATCAACTCTTGATATAGGAAATGTTCAAAACATTATCCAACAATACAAAATAATATCCTTATTTATCTTAATAAAGAGATTGATATGATATTGTATATCAGGTTCGGTATCTAATAACATTCGTTCAGAATCAATATATTTGGTAATACATGGTGATAACTGCCAACTGCTTTGGCTGCAACAATTGCACCGTTTCTAACACTTAAAACTTTATCACCCATTCTCAGTTCTCTACCTATCTATAGCCCATGTAACAGCTTACATTTGTGGGATCCTGATCTGGTATCTCATACCCAGAACATAAAGGATACTGAGAAACGGTTCTCTGTCATAAACACACCCAAAGAAGATGCATCAGCATGCACTTTCTTCGTTTGGGCGGCACGGGAATCCTAGTAATCTCCTATTTCCTGCTCGGTCTTATAACAATTATAAGTTGGAGTGGGACCAACGTTCCCCAGCACAGTATAACAAGCGGGTTCGGTCAATACATCCATATTATTATCTTGATTAAGGCGTGACATAGTCGCTACCTGGAGAGAGAGAGAGAAGAAAACACTCGGCGTATGCTCTTGCAAGATTAGATTGATTATTAATATATCTAATCAGGATGGCTCCCACTGTTTTAGTCAAATCTTCCTTCAAACCCTAAAAGGAAAGACTAGCCGGGATTAATTACACTCTACAAGTTCGCCAATCTTTCAGTCAGGCCAGTGTCGGTACTTTGAAGGAGGTTCCCCGTGCTTTCTCTCGGACCTAATTAAAATAAATCTCGTTTTCCCAGAGGCATTACCTCGTTAACACCTTTCTATACACCTACTTGATCGGCTAATTGTAATGTGTAAAAATCTCTCAGGAGTAACTCTTACTCGCAATGGGTATCGGGATCCAACCGTCTCATAGGAGGTATGCAATCTCATTGCAAATTTCAACACTTGAAATTCCCGATAATGTTTTGCCCCTAGCAACTTATGACCTTGGCTAAGGTCAAAAAATCATAAGCGCTAGTCAAGTTCAACTCATCATTTCCCAATTTTCCGATTGAATTAAATCCACCGGTGCGACCCTTGGCTAAGGTCAACAAAGCCGCACGACTACCCTAACTCAATCGCATCATATGCTTATGCAGATAAGCACTAATCAGCTACCGCACACTACGCCTTGGCTAAGGTCAACAATCGCAGCACGGATACTAAGTAGTACTTATCTGAAATGACGAAGGGCTACGACAGGTTTTTAAGAAAACCTTTTGCGTAATGAACTTGATATCGTCGTAGAATTGAGTGATTTTGAAAAGGAGTGTTTTTTAGGTTTTTACTAGTTTTGCTAAAGAGATCACTCCCAGTGAAGGGATCTCGGCTCTTTCCTTATCGAATAAGGTGCAGGATATTTCATAAATACCACTATGCAAAGCAAAAACTATAAAAGCAATCAAAAGACAAACCGAGTTTGCAGTATCTGCTAGTTTTGCTAAAAAGGTCACTCCCGGTGAAGTGATCTCGGCTCTTTCCTTATCGAATATGGTGCTGGATATTCTACAAGGAATACCGCTATGCAAAACAAGAACTAGAGCTACCAGTTTTCGAGACAAGTTTCTACAATATCTTTAGGTTTCTTTTATTTCATTAATCTCATTAATGAAGTCCCATCATTTTAAGTTACCTAAACATCACAGATAAATACAACGTACGCTTATGCCATCCACATTCTCCACGATGTCCCCTCGTGCACCGTTAGGTTAGGTAACTAACGGCGGAGCGGGGCAGGGCTAGCGCGGGTGTAAAACATAAGCAACGTCTATATAATATATCACATATACTATATCCAGTATCTATTTCAACATATACAGTGATCACATCACAGATATCGCAGCAGAACACAACATATAAAATATTGGATATACTAGGATTTTCGGGTTTTATTTTAAGCATGTATAAAACACGGATTCCACGGTCGTGATGAATAGCCAAACCCACATACCTAGATCCCTACGAGAGCGGCAAGCAACCCTACCAATTCTAGAGTTAGGAGACCCGGTCTCGACTCCTCGAGATGGTCCCCACTGGACCCTAGAACCCGGTTACTTGTGCTCCCCGTCTTGGGTCTATCCTAATGCGGAAAAGTAAATAATATTCAATAGTGACATCATCCTCAACCCGAAAGTGCCCCAATAAAAGAATATTACATACAATGAATTTTACATGAATGAAAATGAAAAACTCTCATCTCACATAAAACCCTCGGCTATTCAATCACGACGATCCAATATAACATATCACAGCAACACATAACATCATATGTCATAAACGTAAGTAAATATGCATATCCCAATTGTCGTTGACATATAACAACGAAACCGGCGATACACCACATATTACACTTACAGTCGCAGAAAAGAAAGTGAAAAACTACAACAGTTGGAATCCGCAACCACCTTAGACATCACATGCCTAACCAAATGAATTCCTTAGACATCGCATGCCTAACAATTATAAACCCCACAATTTAGTCTCGATCTCGAAAACACTTTTCAATATCAAGTCGGGCAATTCAACAAGATTCCTGACATCCTGATCGAATACTCGTTGGAAACTTTAGTAGATAGCCGCACCCTCCGATGTCGTCGACGAAGTGCACTAAGGCGGAACACCGCTGCCGTAAGCATCCGAACGAATGCTTTTGGCGACGGGGTTCTCCTACAGTCACTTAGTCGGGGCTATTGGGCGTAGCTATCTAATAATGTTATTCGGCGAGTATCCGCGTACGCTACGTGATTGCGACGGAATTTTGATCATTTCAAAATCCCGTGGCAACCGATCAAATGAGACTAAACTGCTAGATTTATAACATTCAAATTAGGTATCTCATAACTACTTTTGTGGATTTCAAATATGGTATCTCATCACATGATACCCGGACGACGTTAAACTTTTCGATCGATTCATCAAAGTCCCACAATTTCCCGACAGCTCAACACATGAGCACAGTTCAATAATACCCAGAATATGTCACAGTATCTATGCACCAGCCATAAAAGGGCAGACCCAAGCCTCACTCATGTTGCCACGGAACTACGGCAAACCCTAGGGTATAACCGCGGTTCCGCGATCCAAAAAGTCAAGTTAGAGTTTCATTCTGCTAGAGGGTTCATAGAATTACTTGCATATTTTTCCGAATACGTTAAACTTGGAAAAATGGGTTTTTGACATTCGATCGAACTTTTAAATTTCGCCTAGACAATATGTGAATAACCCGAAACAATGTTATAACTACGAATACGAAACACTCCGAATTGCTTATAGTATAAGATTACATCACATGCAAAATTAGAAAAAAACAAACAACACCTGAAACACCAAAACCAAGTCATTGGAATACAAAAAAAATTCAGGCAATTCTGGAAAAAGTGGCCGGTCCCAACAAACCTCTGCACGGCTAAAATCCGAGCAAACCCCCTGAAATTTTCACTATGTTCATGATATATCCCATATAACACTCTGTACTTGTTTAAAAAAAAATTTTGACAACATTTTAAATTCGACAGAAACATCAATTTCGTGTTTCAAGTTTCGGAGTATTTCGGTTTCGTAATCTTAACAAAATCCGTCTAAATTTCTAGCATGGCTCCGATACTACTGCAGGGTTGCCTAGCACGGCAGCAAGGTTTCAGGAGGTATCGTCCATGCCAAATTCAAAAATTTGCCGTTCTAGCTAACCCTAACCCTAGAATTTTATACTAGAAATCTGACGAATATAAATGCAAACACTTTGCAAGTAAAGTGAGCAAGGAATACAACCTTTGTAGACATGTCCTTCACTTCAATAGCTCCGTGTAGTAGTCCCTTCGCTGCGATCGTGAACTCCGGACTCTAAAGAGGCTCCCATGAAGAAACGAACATGCTTGCTTCGAAGTCTTCGAGATCGAAAATGATCTACATCGAGGAGACGCTAACCCAAGCTATCTCTTCACTAATTACGGAATTAGTGAAGAAAACACCCTATACTAAATTGAAAGTAGTAGAGGATGATGAAGTAGGAAGTGGGCTCACTTTAGATTTGATTTTCTCACTCATATTCTCACATCTCCAATGAAGCTAGAAAGATTTTTTTAGGAAGAAGAAGAAGATAACTCTCATGATAATTATTAAGTGAATGAAAGAAAAATCATGAGGTTAGAAAATAAACTATGGTGAGTATATGAC
Source organism: Agapanthus africanus (assembly GCA_030015575.1). Classification (NCBI taxonomy): domain Eukaryota; kingdom Viridiplantae; phylum Streptophyta; class Magnoliopsida; order Asparagales; family Amaryllidaceae; genus Agapanthus; species Agapanthus africanus. The sequence goes on along the minus strand of CM057343.1, from coordinate 483,057,041 downwards.
ATCCCTTAACCCTTGTAGAGAGTTAACCATGGTTAGCTATGATGGTTGGGTTTATAAATATCTTAAGCTAAACAAAAATGGAAGATTAAGTCAATGCAACCTTAAGCTTCTCAAAGCTTCTTGCCATAACAAAATCCAACACATTTTTGAATAACTTTAAATAAATAAAACCCTAGATCAACCATAGCATGGTGTAAGTCATACACACACCCATGTCCATGTATCATCAAGCATGACACAAAAAAATGTACATTTGCATATATCACATATATACACATGCACAAACTAGTGAGAAAAGAAATCATAAGTGAGCTTAATATTAGTTAATATAATGTAATATATCAAATATATAATTATACATTAAATTATTAAATCAACTCTTGATTTAATAATCCGGCTATATCACATATAACCGACTAATATCATATGAATCAATTTATCGAATCAACACTTGATCCGATAACCCGGCTATATCATATATAACCGACCGATATCACATATCATGAGAATAGAATACGGTATCACATATCGTATCAATCTCGGTCCTGCACATATCACATATGTGCTCCTACTCCGTTTCGCTTGAGCCAGGAAACCCCTGTGTAGGACTCTAAAGACTCGTCAATACGCCGACAGTAGGTGATGATCATATCAAACACCTACAAGCCTCAAGTGGTCTGCTAAACATAACGGCTACCCAGGTATTGAGCGATCAGAAGATCAACAAGCAAGCTTTCTCATACTCCTGCGAATCCAATCAGTAACACTACCGTACAGTCCGGTCTCTTCATCTGATATGTCGCATATCTTGTCTAGGGGTGGTAAACATCAGACCCCAGTAACTCGATAAGTCATGCCGATATGAGGCTCATAACGGGTCGAGAAACTACTAATAACACTTACCAGTATACCTCTGAAGCATCCCTGGCCAGGGACTTCTTGTTATAGCCAATCGAGCACAGCGCAACATCAACTCCCAATACCGGGAGAGACGAAACCCCTCCTATCACTCATTGCCTCCATGTGATTCGGGACTGTACCCAAAAGCCACCGTTTTGCACGTTCTCTTGAACGTGGTAAGGTGGAAATCAAAGCACAGTGGGAATCATACAAGACTCTATGACGATCTCGGGTCTACAGACTAACCTGTACCAGTGTCACCAGAGAACTGCTATCTGACGATAGGTATAATACCATCTAGGAGTTCTCGGCGAGTCCGTTCAGTTTACCCAGTCTCCACTGAGCACCCGTATACTGTCTCTGATGTCAAACACCAATGGATATGGGATCATCCATCGCCCATCTACATGGGTCGAGAATCCATACGCTAGTCTGCTCTGGTATATCGATACCCTGTCTCGATACACCCACGACTAGGAACATTTAAAGGATGTGCTTAACTACTACTCTGTCCCCACTAGTATGATCTGCATCATAATCTTGGTAGTCAAGTATTCATCCTAAGGGCTTTATCAACATGTAACATAGAGACAATCAGTGTACATGTTAAGATAAAGAGCATCCAGATAGCATACTATCATGTCGAGCAAGAAATTCCTCCCTATATATGTCCAAGCATCCACTACAATATACATCGTATGTACAGTAATGGCTTCTAGGGCATACATATCACCAACACACTCCTCTAAATATTTCCCAGACCGAGCTGCTGGAGGAAGATAAGGGTGAAGAGTTCTTATGGCTCCCGCCAGCTACCCGATGGACGGGCAAATGGCTTCGTGGCCCGTATTGCGCCTATCATCGGACGCAAGGACATCCGACCGAGGATTGTAAACAGCTGCGCGATTACATTGAGGAGCTAATCCGCTCCGATCACTTGGCAATGTACCTGCAAGATAAACGTCAAGCAAATAGGGGCAAGCCGGTTAAATTAAAGATAGAGAGTTGATGATCGGACAGATCATGGTCATCGCCGACTGACCCAAGTCTAAGCAACAGGGATTGCTGCCGAATCCGGTCATTCAACACAGAAAATTTTAAACTGTATAAATGAATCTGTATTTTGTTTAATAATAAAGATTTTTTCTTCCCTGCGATCTAAACCGCTTCTTTTTGTTTCCATGCTAAAAACATCCCGCATGGCTGGTGGGTTGCTTTCTGCCCGTCAAGCAAGAGCACGCCCTTCACTCAAGTAAAGGAAGCTCGGATGCGCGAATAAGTAGCAGATCTAAAGCCCAGCTCACGAGGTGACCGAGTAGCTTCGTGCTCGGTCATCCCTAGCGGGTAGCTTCCTACCCAACAACGTTAAAGATCAAAATCCCTCCTCTCGAGCCCGCTGAGCAGCTCCCTGCTCGGTCCATCCGCGTTGGGTAGCTTCCTACCTATCTACGCTAAGAATCTAAATTCTCCTCTCGAGGCCGCCGAGAAGGTCCCTGCACGGTCCATCCGCAGTGGGTAGCTTCCTTCCCAATTACGCTGTGGATCGAAGCCTTCCTCGCGAGGCGACCGAGTAGCTTCCTGCTCGGTCATCCCGAACGGGTAGCTTCCTACCCAAAAACTGTATGGATCAAAAGCCCTCCTCTCGAGGCCGTCGATCATCTCTCTGCTCAGTCCATCCGCAATGGGTAGCTTCCTACCTATCTACGCTAAGGATCTAAAGCCCTCCTCTCGAGGCCACCGAACAGCTTCCCTGCCCGGTCCATCCCTAGTTGGTAGCTTCCTACCCATCTACGCTTAGCATCTAAAGCACTCCTCTCGAGGCCACCGAGCAGCTTCCCTGCCCAGTCCATCCCGAGCGGGTAGCTTCCTACCCATCTGCGCTAAGAATCTTAAGCCCTCTTTTCGAGGCCTCCAAGCAGCTTCCCTGTCCAGTCTATCCCTAGCGGGTAACTTCCTACCCATCAACGCTAAGGATCTAAAGCCTTCTTAACGAGGCCACCGAGCAGCTTCCCTGCCCGGTCCATCCCTAGCGGGTAGCTTTCTATCCATCTACGTTAAGGATCTAAAGCCCTCCTCACGAGGCCGCCGAGCAGCTCCTTGCTCGGTCCATTCACAGTAGGTAGCTTCCTGCCCAACTACGCTGTGGATCGAAGCCCTCCTCGCGAGGCGGCCGAGTAGCTTCCTGCTCGGTCATCCCTTGCGGTTAGCTTCCTACCTAATAACGCTAAGGAGCAAAAGCCATCCTCTCAAGGCCACCGAGCAGCTCCCTGCTTGGTCCATCCGCAGTGGGTAGCTTCCTGCCCAACTACGTTGTGGATCGAAACCTTCCTCGTGAGGCGACCGAGCGGCTCCCTATTCGGTCATCCCTAGCGGGTAGCTTCCTACAACAATGTTAAGGATCAAAAGCCCTCTTCTTGAGGCCACCGAGCTGCTTCCCTGCTCGGTCCATCCCTATCGGGTAGCTTCCTACCCATCTACGCTAAGGATCTAAAGCCCTCCTCTCAAGGCCACCGAGCAGCTTCCCTGCCCGATCCATCCCTAGTGGGTAGCTTCCCATCCATCAACGCTAAGGATCTAAAGCCCTCTTAACAAGGTAACCGAGCAGTTTCCCTGCCCGGTCTGTCCCTAGCGGGCAGCTTCCTACTTATCTACGCTAAGGATCTAAAGCCCTTCTCTCAAGGCCACCGAGCAGCTTCCTTGCCCAGTCCATCCCTAGCGGGTAGCTTCCTACCCATCAATACTAAGGATCTAAATCCCTCTTAACGAGGCCACCGAGCAGTGTCCCTTCCCGGTCCATCCCTCGCGGGTAGCTTCTTACCCATCAACGCTAAGAATCTAAAGCCCTCTTACAGAGGCCACCGTGCAGATTCTTTCTCGGCTAATCTCCGAGGGGTAGATTCCTACCCTACGAAGACGCGGATCTAGGACCCACATCAAGGAGGAATCAGTCAATGTCGACCTATTCTAGCTTGGCTGTTTTTCAACTCATGCTAAGACATGTGGCCGTCACCTCGACTCCGAGATATGGACTGATACCGACCTTCCTACTCGGGTATTTTTTGACTCATGCTAAATAAACGACCGCCACCTCGACTCTGGGAAGAGGGAAAGTACCGACCTTCCTACACTTGGCTATTATTCGACTTACACTCGACGTGCGATCGTCATCTAAAAAGCTGGGCAACGAACTACGACCTTACTTGAACAGGATCTATAGGCTCGTACAACTGTATCCTTCAGCTCTAAGGAGCGCCGGGCAATCTTTGACAACGAGAGTGAATTAGGGTAAAAATGTTGGCCCTAAGATGGTCCCCTCCTATTTATACACACCAAAGAAAGAATCCAATGGTCCTGATTGATTCCCGCCAAAACGAAACGTCGCACCCAACAATCGGCGGGGCTCCACGTGGCGATCGTCTATTGGGGGTCGTCTTTTTAACTGCAGGAGTCAGAGACAGCCTGTCACTTCCGCCAACCGACGTCCGATACGTGGCCCGTAACCCAACCGGCGATCGACCGAAACGGCGCCCCCTCTTTAAAGCGCGATCATTTCATTTGATCCGCTGACGCCATCGGGGATACACGCGAAGATTCAGGCGCACGACGAAGCGACACGTGGGCCCAAAGATCAAAATGACGCAACCACCAAACGCCGTCCCATTCCCGGGCTATCCGCATTATGATTCTTGGCACCAAATTGAACAGAAGAAAAACCGAGCAGACCACTCTCGACTCGACCTTTAGATAGGTCAGAACGAGAGTGGGGGGCTAATGATGATGCTTACAAGTGGTGTCTCCTCAAGATTGCGACACGTGGCGGATGATGTGTCCCGAAGGCTATGAAGGTGGAATAAGTGAGTTGCATTATGAGAATTCCTCGGGACTTCGTCCGAGGAACGTGTCCGAACTTGCAGGAGACCTTCCTAAATACATTCCACCTTTACTTAGGAAACTACCAATCGGCTTGTCTCCGAGCCCATGACATGCCGAGCTTCCTTGTCTCCCGGCTCTTCTCCGAGCCCCTGACATGCCGAGCTTCCTGGGCCTCCCGGTTCGTCTCCGACCCATTCGCCGAGCTAAACCTCCCCAGCTCTCCCGATCAAACGAGAACGCAGATCCCTAGCGCTTCTGCAACGGCTCCGCGTATCTCACCAAAACGAGATAACCGCCACCCCATGTCCCGCGTCCCACGCTAGCGCATCCCCCCATTAATGAGCGTATCCCGTCATTAATGGAGCGATCTCATCATTCACGCAGACGTAATGTCAGGGGCGCAACTGACGGTGAAGATCTCGCACATGCTCGCTCTATGCGACCACTATAAAAGCCCCTCTCTCAGACGACTCAGGTAACGCAATTTTGATTCCAATAAGCCATTACTCTGCCAATATTTCTCGGCTTTAATTTGATCGTCGGAGGGTCCTATGGTGGTCATCCACCCCGGGACTTACTTGCAGGTAGCTCGGCTTCCACTCAAACTCAACTCATTGAGATCCACACACTCTAGGAGACGACCTTCAACTCAAATTTCAACCGTTCAACAACGCTCGCTATAGATCAACGGAAGACCGCATCTAAAGGAGAACCAACCCTCCATCACACACTAATCAAAAGATTGAGGTGAGGAAGGGGAGAGAGAGTGGAGTAGCTGAGATATGCGTCATTTTTTGGCTTTCGGAATTCGTGAATGAGTGAGGGAGTGTGATGTGAGTGAAGGGGGTTTTCTGGGCCAGCGAGACGGTTATGGGATTTGCTGTCTATACAGATATTTCCACCGTAAGGACGATAATGCTCTCGGGTTAAATTCTGAAAGATGGATCAGTCCTTGAGCCAGTTTGTTAAATTTTGCGGGAAATAGAATCGTAGTCAAAATGACTATGGTTGTGAAGGGCATTTTCATATTATGCTAGATTCGTGAGCTGGAATTGTTGCAGACGTTCCGTTGAGAATTGCAATATCGACCTAATGATCCTTGGTCTGTATTATGTTTCCCCTTATCTAATTAATTTGATATAATGTTGCATCATATTGTCTCTGAATTTGTGACGTCATTAAATCAAATTTTGGGCTTAGTTTATTTTATATAAGATACTTGGATATCAAGCAATCAATAATAAGACAAGAATGGATGAAATTTTTGGCTTAGTTTCTTTATACGTCTTTTTCTAGAATTTTTCATTCATTTTTGTCTTGAACATATATACTACACGAAGCTGTAAGTTAGTATGTAAGCTGATATAGATACATTGCGAATTTTGCTTCTTCTTGAGTCTTCTTAGATGTTTTTAATGCTTTTTTAATGTTCAACACATTTTCTATAATCGTAATTGTATTTGCTTGCTTCTGATTTTATATCAATCTTATTATGCACTTAATTATGGACATATCATTTATTAGATTTCATTCCAAACAAATAAATTTAGCAATAAAAATTTAGCAAACAAATCTTTGATAACTAAGATATATTTTGAGAAGTCCGTTATATGTTTATGGGAGTATTTCATTTGTTTGTCAACCTTAATCATTAAATATGATGACTCTTTCATCATTATCAAGTTTTCTTTTTCTTTTTTCTTTGGCCTAAGATAAGTGCTTGAATATTATATCATTGTTAATTTATACTAGCAGGGGGCCTCCACGCCATGCACGGAAAATTTAGTTTACTAGTGACGTCAAATTAAAGTTGGAAGATTCGTTTAACAATGATCTTGCATTTCACAAAACTCTATGAAATTTTACATTGGTGTTGTCACTCGTGCAAGAATTATCAATAGAATGTTGTATACGGAATGACTAAAATTTTAAGCAAAGCGTTCACAGTTAGATAACCATATACAGAGGAAGAAAACTTCTTGCAAGCTTTTACATTGAACCGGTAATCTATCGAGCCAATGATTAGTGGAGGAAAACTTTTTTTTCTTCAAAATGTATTAAGTTAAAAAAGAAGGTAGATAATTTTTTTATCTCATACCTGTCAATCTTGTTTAAATAAAGCCGCTTAAGAAAGAGAGAATATACTCTTATTAATTAAGTTACTTTGTAACTCTGTTCAGTTAGTATTTATTTTATACAAACTGGTATGAAGATATAAATGTAAGACCCGAATAAGATATATAAAGTTCGCTGCTATCATTAAGCTAGTGTGCTCAATAATTTTGTGAGCCAATCACCATTCATCATTATTTGAGAAGGGGCGCCAATGTAAAATTTCATAAAAAAGGAAGGGGCTGAAACTAATTTTTCCGGTCCATGCAACCGGCATTCATTGATGGGGAGAGGCTAAATGCGAATTACCTTAAATTGAGGGGGGCGATGGTAATTATCCGAGCTAAGAGGCATTTATAAGAGGGGAGAGACCAAATGCAAATAACCCTAAAATTGAGGGGGGCGAAGGTAACTTTTCCGCGCTAAATGATAAATGCAAATAACCCTAAAATTGAGGGGGGCGAAGGTAACTTTTCCGCGCTAAATGATAAAAAGTTGCCAGATCCGAGGGCTTGCGTACGTCTCTCTCTCTCTCTCTCTCTCTCTATATATATATATATATATATATATATATATAGAGAGAGAGAGAGAGAGAGAGAGAGATTCTCTCTCTCTCTATATATATATATATATAGAGAGAGAGAGAGAGAGGAGGGGGGTTACAACTTTCTATATTATATATATAATTGTAGAGTTATGATCCGATCTCTACTACTGACCCGATCTCAACAACATGCACAACCTCCTAATACTTTGGAATTGGTTACTAACCTAATCCATGCATAATGTATACGGCGAACCTCCTAATATTTTGACAACAGATATTAGATTCTCGAGGTTGTTATCTCAATTGAGTATCCACCTTATATACAGTACTCACAACAAAATCAAGCGCGGGTCATGTAATTGCGCACCCAACTACATTATCTTCAGAAGGGAACACTCTCCATGTCAGAATGCCTCAATCGCATCAAGATGATAGTAGATAATCTGGCGACAATCGGACGTCCAATCTTTGATGATGAGATAACCTCCCGTCTTCTACTTAGCCTAGATCTAGAATATGCACGGTTTCACACCGCTTTGACCGCCACCGGTATAGTGCACCCCATTGATTCGCTTCATGGAATACTTCTTACACAAGAGGCGGCTCTCCTCTTTGAACGCTCCACTATCTCCGACTCAATGACTGCATCACCGATGGCGCACTTCACTCAACACCACAGCAACAGAAATCACTCATCGCCGAAGCCGATTTACTCGGCTAACTCATCACCGAACTCTCATGGGGGACCACCGCCACACTTCAATGGCGGTGCAGCATCCTTTCATGGCTCGGGTTCTAATCCTGGCTTGGGTTCAAACCAGCAGAGCAGGAATAAAATGGGTAGCCGCAATAATCACGGTATTCGATGCCAAATTTGTTATAAGCTTGACCACTCTGCTTTTCAATGCTACAACAGATTCAATCAAGGATTTCAATCACGTCAACCCAACACAACTTCACAATTCAACCATCACAAGCCCATGCGGCTTTATTGCCGACTCCTTCTACCATGATTGGTGATTATATGTGGCATCCTGACTTGGGCGCAACCAACCACGTCTCCAATGATCTCGCCAAACTGTCTATTCGGTCAGATTATGATGGCACCGAACAGGTTAAAATAGGTGATGGTTTAGGTTTGATGATTTCTCACACGGGCAACTCTTCTTTTTATAGTAATAATCGTCTCTTTCATTTGGCAGATGTTTTGCATGTTCCTACAATATCTAAAAATCTACTTTCTGTATCTAAATTTGCTATTGGGACATCTCCTTTAAAACCGTTGTCTATATGATCAATCGCCTTCCCACAAAGACTTTTAAACGATTATCTCCTTGGGAAGTACTCCTTCGCTCTAAACCCAATTACAATCTTTTACGTGTTTTCAGATGCCTATATATCCCATATCTTCACCCATACAATAATCACAAAATGCAACCATGTTCCATTCCATGTGTTTTTCTAGGTTATCCTCGTGGGTATGTTGGTTATCATTGTTTAGAAAAAAAAACCGAATCTTCATCTCCAGACACGTCTTTTCTGACGAAACTACTATCCATGTTAAACAGCAAGCTACCAGTTCCACATTGGCTTCACTAACAACTTCCACTAACTCTCTCCTCTTTTCTTCTACATCCCCCACTGCCCGTGCGAGTATCATCTAACGATTCTTCTCCTATGTTTTTATCTAATGAATCCTCTGTAGTTTTGCCAATTACACAGGATGTCGTCGCTGCAACTTTGCCACATCAAGCGCCAACCACCTGCAATCCTTTGCGAGTTACGATTCCGGCCCCAAGCTTCGGCTGTCCTTCAACTTCCTCATGCTGCGGTTGTTTCAGCAGTCCTTCCTTCTCCCGCACCGGCCTCCACTCCCTCGAACATTCCTCTGAACCCCACACCACCGAACCCCAAACCTCCATCTTCTCACTGGCTGCAACTGCTGCAAATCCGAACGGCCCCTGGCCTTGCCAGATGGTGCGGCTGGCCCCTTCAATACCGGCAGCACACATCCAATGGTTACTCGAGCACGTGATAGGACTCGTCGACCTCGTATTCTTGTCATTACTCGCCATCCTGTGGCATTTTCTGTTGATGCGTCGAATGTTGAACCTACTTACTTTTCTCAAGCGGTTAATGATCCTAAGTGGCGTGAAGCCAAGACTGATGAATACAATGCACTGATCGGCAATGGAACCTGTACATTGGTTTCTCGAACTTCCACTCAACACATCATTTGTCACGCCCCGCTTCCCAGCGTACGGAGGCGGTGACGTGGCGAGACACGCGACATATTTACTCAGAAGTAAACACTGAAAGTGTACGCTAGCACCGCGACGGGGTTTAAACGGGCATCACACATGCAATTTTAAAAATTTCGAGTGCTAACGAACACTAACCAAGATCTTAAATAGAATATTAGAGTTCTACAATGTGATGATATGAAAACTAAGAGAAGGGAAGGAGGCTACAACCTTTGTAGACCGTGTCCTTATCTTCAAATGCTCCGAGTAGTAGTCCACACGACTCCACTAGGCTCCACTTGAAGAATGAATAAGGTTCCTCCGATCATCTTCGTGCCGAAGTTGATCCACTCGAAGTCCGCCAATCAAAACTACCTCTTCACTAAACTGTTTAGTGAAGGAAACACACTACACTAGAGTGCTAATGAAGTGTAGGATGGTGAAGTAGGGGTTTTATATGCTCACTAGGATTTCAAGCTCTATGGTTCACATCACATGTGAGGGTTTAGAGCTTGAAGTATGAGGTGAAAAAAATGGAGAATGCTAGAACTCATCTCATGAGCTCAAGAAAGAGCTAAAGAAAAAATAACTCAAGTGAATAATCAAAGTGTAGAATGGCAACCCCCTTGACCTCACTTATTCAAGCATGGAATAAATTGCAATAAGAAATTGCAACTGTCACGACCCGAAGGTACGGAACGTGACTGGCACTTAAATTACGAAACGTCTAAAAGCGTACGTAATCTAAGTAAGCCAAACCCCAGAAATCTAAACCATTTACAGAAATAGAGTGAAGGAAAAACTTGTTTAAAGAAAGCGATTTTTAACAAATTAAGTCGAATTAAACATATTAAAAACATCGAAATTTCCTGAAAATTTCGGCAGAGTCTCCTTTGTAAATACTGGCCCCCAAACGGATACAACACATAAAAATACATATATATATATATATATATATATATATATATATATATATATACGAATAAAGGCATCCCCAAGCGGGAGCTAGTTTTTCGTCAATGGCGGAATCACAACTACATGCAATGAATATATCACAATAATGCAAAATAAGCATAAAAGCATAAAAGTATCACATCGGCTCAAGTGAGTATCGACACCAAACCACAAATACAAGTCTCATAAATCTCACCGTCTAGTCCAATATATAAGGGTAGATGGAGTGTACTAGATACAAAGTAATATACAAAGTGAAAACAAGATAGCCTTGCAACCCACCTATGAGCAAGCCGCGAGTCCAAGCAAAGGAAGCAAACGGAGAAAGTACGCCCGCCGCTACTGTGTTGACGGGTTAAACATGCAAGATACTGTGGCACAACGGAGGTGAGTTGCCAATTCGTGAGTAGTAAGTAACATCTAATAAGGTTATCGTAAGCATGCACGCAAATGCGTCACACTCTACATATACCTATATGAAGCGATGTCCAAATATGTATGCAACCTGAATGCATAATCAACACGAGATCTGAAAATATTTAATACGGGAGAATCCGTATTCTTATCTTAGAAAAACTCTGTAAAATAACTGTAGTATCATCAATGAAATCAACAGAAATCCGTGTCAAATATCGACACAAATTCAGAATATCTCAAAGTCTCAATAACTCGATGTCTCAACATCATAATGTCTCAATGTCTCAATATATCAATATCTCAAAGTCTAGGGCTCCGTCAGTCCGGATCGACCCATATAATCAAATCTCACGATCATGTCGGTATCTTCCAGATATCCACCGCGTCAAACGTCACCAGTAAGTAGTCTACCCCTGCCAGGCTCATCGTCATCCCCATGAAAACACTCTTGCCCCGGGATACCATACCGGGCCCACCATGTACCCAAAACGGTTCATCCTACTCCTCGAATCGAGTCTCAAAAACCAACAGCAATCAGGAAAACTCATGGTGGACGACACATACATCATGAGAAAACCGCAACTTGCATTTTAAAAGGATAATAAGTTATAAAATTCTTGCGGTTTTCCCCAAAATCCAGAAATCTCATAATACTGAAATCCTCGAGAAGAATCACAAGATATAAACATGCCGGTGATGATGGAAATCCATAATACGGTAATATATATCATGCGAAGTACAGCCAAAAGCTATGCATGAATCATGATGTAATGAGGTATGAACATGACTTACAATCCTACGTATCCATTTAATGAGATGAATATGCAGGTATAAATATACGGATCATATACGATGTAAATGCACAAATATCTATTCTAAGTAAGTTTTATAGTGTTTGTGACATAGCAATTACCAATGGCATGTGTGTTCACATAATTAGTGCACGTGCGGCAAGAACCAATGGTAATGGTGCAAGTGTCATATGAGATGATATCACTCACTCACACGCGCGCGCGCGCACACACACACATAACGATGCAATGCAATGAGATGGCTAACTAGGAAACTACGCATATAATGCAAATACTATAAGTAATACTAAACCATCGGGCGCCTAGCGCCATCCAGACGATCCCCCCATAGATGAATACATCTACTCACTAGGACACCTCGGCTAATCTGATCCGATCTCCGTTCTGTCTTTTCGGGCCGTGTCCGACACATCTGCACCCAATTCTAGGATTTCACACAAGCAATAAAAGGATAAATATACGAATAGTCGTGGGACAAATGACACAAATCAATCATACGCGCTAACTAGACGCGCGCGCACTTGGTGCACAGAACGCGCTCGCTACAGCGCCACAAACTACAACTAGGGTCGCTATACGTGACAATCACCAATCCTAATACCCATGCGTACCAATTGCGCATCTACAATACTCTAAATATTATGTGAATTAGGTTGTAGTTCAATTCAACCTCAAACTTACTTAAAACCCATTATTCCAAAAACCTAGTAAGCATCCATTTGCCATTTTTATTCAAATTTATATGTTTTAACAATTCTAGTGGTCACAACACTCACAAAATAAATTAGTTAAGACACACAAAGCTTTACTAAAATTTTATCTCATCAATTTACATTAATTCTAAAAACCTAGTTTGCAAAATTATCTAATTTGAACAATTTTGAAGCAACAATTGAAATTTAACAACTAGACTAGAATTTGCATGATTTAAGATGTTAAACTACCCATTTAAACCATGAGCAAGTAACAAAAACCCTAACTTGATCTCAAACCGCTTTTCTTGAAAATTAAATCTACAAATTAAAACCATATTAAACACCTAATCAAGCTAGATTAATGTAATTAACCAAAAATTAAACCTTACGATTAGGATTTATACCTCACAATTTGAGATCAAACTTGCAAATCTTAGCCTCCAAAATGCTAACTCTGCTCCAAGATCCATGCCAGATTTGAACAAGAATAATGGATGGAAATTAAACTATGAATTAAGGAAGTTTTTGTGTGGATTTTTGAGTGAATTTTTGAGGATTTTTGGAGTGGAATGAGATGAAGAAATGGGGGGAGGGGGGGAAGTGGGCTGCAGCTTGGTCGGCCAAGAATGGAGTGAAGGGAAAGAGAGAGAGAAGTGTGTGGATATTTGTAGAAACTTCCCAATTATTACCCCTTTAATACTTTTCTTTAATTAATTAATTCTTTTCATTTTGTTGCAAGGAATTGATGTTAAAGAGATAGAGAAAGGGGTTGTGCTCAGCCAGAGGAGGTAAGGAGTTTATGTGTGGGTGTGGGTGTGGAAATTTCAAGTGAAGAAACACCCCTCAAGTTCATTAATGCAATTTACATCATTTCATATTTTTATTTTATTTTATTTCAATTTCCTTTCTAACCTAGAATTGACTAGAACCTTGCAACCACAAAACAAAGAAAACATGATAAAAAGTCATGGTTCACATTTGAGTAACTAACCCATTCTCATTTGTAATTAACACTAATTAAATGTATTACTGAAAGCTTATAATGATATTTAAAATAATTAATTAAGGAAAAATATTTAAGTAAACTAACAATTTATAAGTGACTAAATAAATACCAAATACTAGTGATTATATAATTAAAATAGGCGTATTCAAGTCTATGCTGAAAAATAAGTATAGTTACGTTTTACGGAAAATACAATTTATTTACCGATTATCAGAAAATTCTCTTAAACGACTTGTTTATTTATTTATTTATTTTTAAAACGTTACAGTCTTTCCCTCTAAAGGAAATTTGGTCCCCGAATTTAAAATCTAACTACACGTACCCTCGAAGAGATGAGAACATGGCTTCCGCATCTCAACCTCGGCTTCCTACGTGACCTCTTCGCCGCTCGGGCCACGCCAAAGAAAAAACCGTCGGTATAACCTCGGACCTCGGTTTCTCCATCTGTCGATCTAGAATGACTATCGGCTACTCGGCTAAAGAAAGATTGCACTCCTGCTAGATCGTCTGATACTGTATCGCGTGAGCGGGGTACGGAAGATACTTGCGGAGCATCGATACAAGAAATAAGGGGTGAACATCTAGAAAGTCAGGTGGAAAAGCTAAACGATACGCAACTGTGCCGATATGCTCCATAATCTCTAAAGAACCCACATATCTGGGATTAAGCTTCCATTTCTTTTCGAATCTCAACACGCCCTTTATTGGAGAAACCCTCAAGAAAACATGATCACCTTTAACGACTTCAAATCTGCGACGGCGAACTCAATTTGCAACGACATCCATCCACATAAGATTTCTGCCTGCTCTGGGACACTCTCAACATATCCTGAATCACTGAATCTTTTCGGTCATCTCCTGCACAATCTGTGGCCCCTAAAATACTGCTCTCACTGAGCAATGTCCAACATATAGGTGATCAACATCTCTTCCTATAGAACGCCTCAAAGGGTGCCATCTAAATCTCCTCCTGGAAGTTGTACTTATAAGAAAACTCTATCAAGAGCAAGTGGTGATCCCAAGTGCCACGAAATCTAGGACGCAGACTCGGAGCATATCCTCAAGAATCTAAATGGTCCGCTCGTCGATCTGCGGATCGAAAAATGCATTGAAACTCAATTGGTATCAAAAACCTCCTGAAGTTTCCGCCATAGTTGGCTGGTGAACTGGGTGTCTCTCTGGACACAATACAAATTGGAATTCCATGTAGTCGCATAATCTCATCAACATGTGTCTGAGCATACTGAACGAATCCAAAAATGTTCTTGACTGGCAGAAAATGAGCTGCTTCCCGTCAATCGGTCTACGATCTCCCAAATAAAATCATACTCTTGACTGGTCCTAAGTAGACCTATAATAAAATCCATAAAAATTTGCTCCCATTTCCACTCCAGAATGGGCAAAGGTTGTAATTCTCCTGCTGACCCCTAATGCTCGGCCTTGACTTTGCTGACAAGTCAGCATCCCGAAATAAAATCTGTGGCATCTCTCTTCATCCCTTCACATCTGTAGACATCTCTTATGTCATGATACATCTTGGTGGAAACCGGATAAAAACTATATGTCGACTGATGTGCCACTTCTAAAATCTTGCGTCTCGGTCCCTCGAAATCCGGCACACACAGTCGAATCCTAACTCATAGTATTCCCTAATCATCAATCATGAACTGTAAATCTCTATCCTGTCGAACCTGCTCCATGATCTCTAGCAAACGAACGTCATTGGACTGTGCCTCCCTGATACGGTCAAATGCTATGGACGTGCACGAACATAGGCAAGTTATCCCCCGGTCGACGTAAACTCGAACTGTACTCGGCTGTCATAAGGAATCTGCTAATCTGCCGTCGACTGTCTCTGAACTTTGCTTAAACAAAAAAAGCTACATCCGGGCCTCCGACTCAAAGCATCTTCCACAACATTCGCCTGCCCGGACGATAAAAAATCTCGCAGTCATAATCTTTCACTAGCTCCATTCAACTGTGTTATATCAAAATTCAGATCTCGCTGCTGAAGAAAATGTACCTTAAACTCTTATGGTCCGTGAATATCCAGCACGACTCACCGTATAAGTAGTGTCTCCATATCT
The DNA here is from genome assembly GCA_030015575.1 of Agapanthus africanus. Classification (NCBI taxonomy): domain Eukaryota; kingdom Viridiplantae; phylum Streptophyta; class Magnoliopsida; order Asparagales; family Amaryllidaceae; genus Agapanthus; species Agapanthus africanus. The sequence goes on along the minus strand of CM057343.1, from coordinate 483,041,395 downwards.
TGAGTGAAAAATCCACCGCAGCCATCTCTAAGTCATGAGTGGAATAATTCTGCTCGTACTTCTTCAACTACCGAGAAGCATCTCAATAAACAACAAAACCGCCTGATCCTTAAGGCAAAGATAATACTGGCGCCGACATCAAACGAGTCTTCAACTGCTGAAAGCTCTGCTCGTCTACCTCAATCCTAAGAAAAAAAACTCCCTACCGGGCCAAACCCAAAAATGCTGCGAATCTCCATCACTGATACAGGTTTGGGCTAGTGCTGAACGGCCTAGATCTTCTTCGGTTCCATACTTACCATCAGTCGTAACTACGTGTCCTAAGAAATCCACACTATCCAATCAGAAAACACACGTGGATAATTTAGCGAATAGCTAGATAATTTACCGAGTGGGTTGTAGCATTTGCTAGTTTTGCTAAAGAAGTCACTCCCGGTGAAGAGATCTCAGCTCTTTCCTCATCGAATGAGGTGCTGGATATTCATCAAGGAATACCACTGTGCAAAGCAAGAACTAGAGCTACCTTTTTAAAACTCTTGATTCTACAACATCTTTAGGTTTCTTTTTTTTTCATTAATTTCATTAATGAAGGTCCATCATTTAATGTTTCCCTAAACATCAAAGAAAATGAAACGAAAATAAAACATACGCGTATGCCATCCGCATTCGCCACGGGGCCCCGTCATGCACCGTTTGGTTACTTAACTAACTGCAGAGCGAGGGATGGACTAGCGCGGGTGCAAAACATAAGCAACGTTTATTATATATATCATATATATAGCATTTGTCTCATGCAGTTATATGATCACATCACAAAACCAAGCAGCAGAAGTCAACATATGAAATATTGGACATATTAAGAGGTTCGTATTTTAAATTAAGCCAATAGTGAAAAACACGGATTCCACAATCGTGATGAATAACCAAACCCACATCCCATAGACCCCTACGAGAGCGGCAAGCAACCCTGCCAATTCTAGAGTTAGGAGACCCGGTCTCGACCCCTCGAGATGGTCTCCCACTGAACTCCAGAACCCGGTTACTTGTGCTCCCTGCCTTGGGTCTATCCTAATGCGGAAAAGTAAATATTATACATCAATGGTGACATCATCCTCAACCCGGAAATGTCCCAATAAAATAATATTACAAACAAATTTTACATGAATGAAAATTATAAAACTCTCATCCCACATAAAACCCCGAGCTATTTATTCACGACGATCCAATATAACATATCACAGCAACATATAACATCGCATGTTATCAACGTAAGTAAATACGCGTATCCCAAATTTTGTTGACATATAGTAACGAGATTTGGGATACCCCACATATTACACTTACGGTCGTAGAAAAGAAATGAAAAACTACAATAATTAGAATCCGCATATCCTTAGACATCATAAACCCGGAATATCTCATATTCCGGATTTCATGCCTAACTTATAAACCTTGTATTTTAGTCTCAAATTGAAAACTCTTTTCAATAAGGTGTCGGATAATTCAATAAGATTCCGGGCTAAGTGATCGCGTACTATACGCAATTGCGACGGAGTTTTGATCCGAATCAAAACTCCGTGGCAATCGATTAAATGAGACTAAACGGCTAGATTTACAATATACTAACTAGTTTTCATAAAACTAATTATTGTGGATTCCAAAAATTGTATCACATATCATCAAGATCTATACAACGTTAAACATTTCGATCGAGTTAACAAACTCCCACAAATCACAGAGAGCTCAACAACTTGAGTCTCATTAAAAACATCCAGAAAGTGCCAAAAATAACAATGGAGCAGCACAAGAATTTGGAGTCCACAAATCACCAAGAGTGCGGCAGAACCGCGGCAAAACCCTAGGTTTTATGGCGGTTCCACGGCGACTTGGTTGAGTTAGGCACTCAATTTTCTTGGGGCTCCATAGAATCACCTGCACGATTTTCTGCATATTTTTAATCTCAAAAATTTCAACTTTTGAAAATCGACAGAAACTTGAAAAATTAGGGTTTTTCGAAAACCGATCGAACACTTTAACGTCGTAAAGACATTCCCTAATTTTCTAGCATGGCTCTGATACCATGAAATTGTACGCTAGCACCGCGATGGGGTTTAAAAGGGCATCACGCATGCAATTTTAAAAATTTCGAGTGCTAACGAACACTAACCAAGATCTTAACTAGAATATTAGGGTTTTACAATGTGATGATATGAAAACTAAGAGAAGGGAAGGATGCTATAACCTTTGTAGACCGTGTCTTTCTCTTCAAATGCTCCGGGTAGTAGTCCACGCGACTCCGCTAGGCTCCGCTTGAAGAATGAACAAGGTTCCTCCGATGATCTTCGTGCCGAAGATGATCTACCCGAAGTCCGTCAATCTAAACTACCTCTTCACTAAAATCTTTAGTGAAGAAAACATACTACACTAAAGTGCTAATGAAGTGTAGGATGGTGAAGTAGGGGTTTTATATTCTCACTAGGGTTTCAAGCTCTATGGTTCACATCACATATGAGGGTTTAGAACTTGAAGTATGAGGTGAAGAAAATGGAGAATGTTAGAACTCATCTCATGAGCTCAAGAAAGAGCTAAAGAAAAAATAACTCAAGTGAATAATCAAAGTGTAGAATGGCAACCCCCTTGACCTCACTTATTCAAATATGGAATAAATTGCAATAAGAAATTGCAACCATACTTGAATAGTGAGTCAAGAGCAATAAACAAATGATAAAGCCCATGCTTGCCCATTCTACAAATATTTCCATATATTACACCTCATTTTCTATTTTCTAAAAAATAGAAAATCCATGCTATGCTTCATAATATATATATATATATATATATATATATAATAATATATATATATATAATGAAGAATAACCAGTGAGCTAATAATAATAGTTGAAATATAATTATATCAAATATAATATATATCAAATTATTAAATCAACACTTGATTTAATAATCCGGTTATATCACATATAACCGACTAATATCATTTATCTTTATATCACATTATCAAATCAACACTTGATTCGATAATCTGGTTATATCACATATAACCTAACCGATAAAAAATAACTGCCAGATTACAATACGGTATCGCATACTCGTATTTAATCAGGCCCACGCACATATCAGCATATGTGCCTTACTTCGTTTCGCTTGAACCAGAAAACTTCTGTGTGGGACTCTAAACACTCGTCAATACGCCAGCAGTAGGTAATGATCACATCAGTCACCCACAAGCCATCAGCGGTACTAGCTGGACGTAACGGATACCCAGGTATTGAGTGATTAGAAGATAAACAAGCAAGCTAGTCCAAACTCCCATGAAGCCTATAAGTAACACTTACCGTACAGTCCGGTCTTTTCGTCTGATATGTCGCATATCGAGTCGAGGGGTGGTAACATCAGACCCTAATAACTTGATAAGTCATGTCGATGTATGGCCTATAACGGTATGAGAAATTACTGATAACACTTACCAGTAAATCTCATCAACAGCCATGGCCAGGGACTTACAGTTATAGCCAATCGAGCATAGCGCAACATCAACCCCCAATACCGGGAGAGACGAAACCCCTCCTATCGCTCATTGCCTCCATGTGACTCGGGACTGTACCTAAAATCCACCTGTTTGCATAACTCCTTTGATCCGTGGTAGGGAGAAAATCAAAGCACAGTAGGAGCTACACAAGACTCTATGACGATCTCGGGTCTACAGACTAACCTGTACCAGTGTCACCAGAGAAATGCTATCTGACGATAGGTATAATACCAACTAGGAGTTCTCGGCGAGTCCTGTTCGGTGTACCCATTCTCTAATGAGCACCTGTGTACAATCTTTCATGTCAAACACCAATGGATATGGGATCAACCATCTCCCCCATACAGGGTCAAGAAACGTACACACTAGTCTACTCCGGTACATCGATGCCTTGTCTCGATATACCCTCGACTAGGAACAATTGAAGAAAGTGCTTGTGGACTACCCAGGTCCCAGTAGTATGATCCGCATCATAGTCCTGGTAGTCAAGCCGACATCCTAAGGGCTTTCTCAACATGTATATGAGAGACGGCATAATAATACCAATGAACATGTTAAGATAAAGGCAACCAGATAGCATACTATCATGTCGAGCAAGAAAGTCCTCCATATATATGTCCAAGCATCTACTATGTCATACAATAATAGCCTCTAAGGCATACATATCACTAACAAACACGCTAAGCGTAAATAAGCAATATATAAATAAAATACACAAGAATGACAAGTAATGTAATATGAACAGCAACTTTTACTAACATTCATTCTTTATATTACAACTGATTTAAAAAGGAAATGTACAATGATAGAAAGCAATACCTAAACAGTGGCATATGAACTGAAATAAGTATAAATAAAAACTAAAAGTCTGGCTGCTCTATAGACTGATCCAAATCGTCCTGGTTGGGCTCGGTCTCCTAAGGGTCCGGTCCTCCTGACGAACATTCCAAAGAAAGAAGAGAGAATGTCGTCAACGAACTAGCGCTCGGTAAGTCCCAAAAGTAAGAGTAGAATAAAATATGATAACTAGAGAATATATGACTGGTAATTTGTACAGGTATATATTTGTCGTACTAACGTAGTTGTTTGTAGCTTAGTACAGAAGGTATCAGTCCAACTTGCTCCGTGGATTATGGTGACCCGTAATACAAGGAATCATCAAAACCCACGGGACAACGGCACAGGATATTCATGTAGGTGTCTTTTAGTGACCATCTCGTTCCACTTCTAATACATTCCGTACCAGTCTACCCCGTTAAACTCTGTAATGTATATTATATTGATTGTAGTTATCAGACTTGCCGAGACTATGGATACAATTTGTTCATGTAATCAGGTTCAGAATGTAAACAAGTAGTCATGTAATCAAGTCAAGTTATACCCATGGTTCGGTTAAGTCAAGTCATATTTATATGTTGATCTTGTTCTGGTATTTAGGTTCAGGTTTAAGTATACATGTTGGTATATTGAATTCATGTTGAATTGGATTCTTGTTTGGGTTAGACTCAGATTGATTTGGACTCAGACTTGAGTCAGACACTTTGAGCTGATTTAGATCCTGAATTATCTTCTGGTGTTATCGGTAACTGCTGTACATGGACAGCAGGATTTGTGTCTTTTTCCAAGATAATTACCATTGATAACTCCGTTAAGTTTTTCTACCTTAAATAGGCAAGCACTCACTTTCTCCGGCTCCCTAAGGCTCAAGAAAATTGATCCCGCTTAAACCTATATTTACTAAAGTCCTTATTTGTAATTTTATATAACTCGAAGGGGTTTTATGAAAAATATTTTATATACTTTCAAAATAAATCTTGAGTATTTATTTATATTATTTAGGGTTTCCGTAATTGTGAATTTTAAGAATGTGAAGTATCTTAGTGATAATAGCCTTAACTTAAATAGTTCATGGTATTTCAGTGTAAAACTTGTCTTATGAATAATTTGAGAGTAATTTAGTGAAACGTGTCATTCTTTTATTTTTTTAGAAAATATGGAATTTTATTATATTTTGAAAATATATGGTTTGATAATATTTATATATATATATATATATATATATATATATATATATATTAAAAATTAATTTTATTATTGTTGGGGTCAAAAATTACACCTCAGTTGACCAAGTCAAGTGGGCCCGAGCCCAAGACCAAGTATGGAAGGGGCCGGCTCCATACCAAAAAGGAGGCAATAAATTAATCTAAATGTAATTTTTAGAAACAAATATATGTAAAGTGGGCAGAAAGCCAAAATTTTGTAAACCTCATGACTTATGTGTAAAAAAGAAATAAGCACATAAGATATGGGGTGGCACAAGTGCCATTTGGAAAAGTCCAAGAGCTTATATGTAAAGTGTGTAGCCTATAAAGACAACAAGATAAAAAAAATCAATGGAACTTTTTCTCTCTTTCAAAAATTTAGGGTTTCTGTGCCTCCTTCCCCTTCCTCAAGATTCTAAAACATTTTCCCCATTTTGAATTAAATCAAGAGTTTCACTCTTCCTTTTATAAAAATAAACAGTTTTTCACCACCCTTGAAGGGGAACTCAGATCTTCCATCAGATCTCAAAAATGGGAGATTTTTTAAATCTCACCCCCTTTCTCTAAGATTCGGCCAACAGAAGAGGAGGAAGAAAGAGACCCATCTCCAAAAATCCCACATTGGGAAGATCCAAGGCCTAAAAGAAGATTCAGGGCCAAAGGGGAGAAGAAAGGGGTTCCCCTTGATCATTTCCAAAGATTTCCAAGAGTTTGACTCCACTCAAGATCTGTTGGAGTTTAACTCCATAAATCAAACCCTTTTTTATTGGAGTTTAACTCCATTCAAAATCTTTCGAAGTTTTAACTCCATAAATAAAAAAAATCCTCTTTCGGGAATTAACTCCTACTTCTGGGGCTAAAAGCCCCATCTTTCCGCCGGCACCCAGCGCACACATGGCGGGCACGTGAGGCGCTGGGGCACAGCGCCCACGTGCCGGGCACGTGAGGCGCTGGCGCCCGAGCTTCCACGTGCCGGGCACGTGAGGCGCATCCAGCACCCACATGCCAGGCACGTGAGGCGCTGGCGACCGAGTGCCCAGCACTAACGCCAGCGCTCAAGCACACAGCTCCCTAGCGTCTTTAAGACGCTCCTCACCCTACTTTTTCACACACTCCACAACACTTTCCCCGTTAGAAAAAATTTCTAAAAGGGCGCTGCCCCGCACCCCGTAAGGAGGCTGCTAGCCTCCTTGACCCACAGCCCACTATCCGGATAGCGGGAGCCCCGTAAAACTCTACAGGGCCCCCGATATGTCCAAAAGCCCTTCAAAACACACGCACACTGTACATTGAGTTCGCATGACTAGTTAGCCAGTCAATCGGAGGTTCCCTCGCTTCAAAGGCGATGGGTAATTAACGGCAGCTTAGTCCACGGCTGCCGGATATTCGGATCCCCACAATCAATAAACCTCAGCCTACCCTAAGCAGAGGGGATCTGTAATGTGCCTGACAAGCGACGAGTATTTCCATCTCAATGGGGTGACGAAAAGCACCCTACAGATTTTGGCACGCCTGGTGGGACCAATCTTTCCTCCCATATTTCGGGTTAAACGTTCATGCAAACTCAATCAATATACATATCAATTGCCTGTACTGAAATCATGCTTCTTTATGCAGGTTAACAGTTTCCAATTGCAATCTTCGGATGCAGTAAAAATGTCTCTAAGGACAAGCTTAGCTCTCGACACAGCTCCCATCTCCTACACGATGAAGATGGATGCCAGGACGGTCCTCCCGTCCAGTCTCAGGCGATAGTGGGAGGAGCCGCTGCTACCATTTGGCTCTATTCTGTTCGTGCCAGCTAGCGCCATCCCAGCTCCTCAAGCTCCAGTAACAGATAGACCGGCCTCGAAAGGCAGAGGTCAAATCTGGTGATCTCGATAGCACCATTGTCCAAATGCAAGTCGGTGTTTGAACGACTTTCCTTGGCCCCAGCTGAGGCAAGGCCATCAACACCAATAAAGCAATAAGGTGTCTCGGCCAAGCTCAAGCGGTGCCCCTGATAACTGCTCAATCGGGTATCTTCTCTAAGCTCCCCGGTAATCGACTCACGATGGCTTCCTGGATGACGGACGCCCGTCAAGCCCTCAAAATCGAGAAGCTAAGACAGAAAAGGCTCAGATACAGAGCCAACAAAAGGGCTAGGGCTCCTGCTGATTTGAACATCGTAAGGTTCCAAGAACGAGGTTACCCAGCAACGACAGCTCAAACGACTGTAAATCTCACTAACTCTTTTGAACCACTGAAATTGGTTCAGAAGAATGCCATGACCGCGAGGGTCAAGAAAGCTACGATCCGGACAGCGCCGCCCAAGGACCCAGCCGGGCCAACCGTCTTCAGTCACCTGTCCTTTCCAGAAGACGAAGGGCCGCGACGATGGTCCGAAAAATCAGCCGCCAAAGATAAAGAGATGGCTGGATATGTGGTCCACACTGTCTACATGGTCGGACATGAAGAAACGAATCCTCCTATACTTCACAGCCATGGTGATGATATGGTTGACGCTACCCAGCATCGGCTCGGTCTAAATGATGAAGAGCCCGCTCAGGACGATAAGCCAAAGGAGCCAGTGGTTCCTACAGAATTGAGCTCAGGCAATAAGGATGACTCGGTTGTCATATTCAGAACTATAGAACAAGTATTATTCCGATGGCTTCAAAGGCAGCTTCAGGCCAGGGACGAGAAGTTAGCCTAGGTCCAGTCTAAGGTCGACGAACTGGCAAACGTCGTGGCAGACCTCACGACTCAAGTTGCCCGATTGCAATTACATCAAAATAAAATTTTGGTTCATGAGCCAGGGATTGATACCCGGAGGCAGCCAACTAATACCCCTTCAGCCCAAGAGCAGAGAGCCTTCGCGAAAAACGGCCGCGATCAGCCTCCAATCCCTCCGATACATACACCGAACGTCGTAAGCTGACAGCAAGCGAACCTAATACCGACCAACCTTGAAAACCGGTGTTGGGAGAGGGAGGGGGAATCACCTCTGAAAGAGAAACTGGATAAGATCTATTCCTTCAGAAGGGACAAAGTCCATAAGATATTTAAGGACACCCTAAGAAACGATCTACAACTTCCAGAATCAAAGAAACCGCAAGAAGCGAATATGACCGATGACCCCAAATATTGCCCCTATCACAGAGTGATAGGTCATGCCATTGAGGACTACTTCGTCTTCAAAAATTGGGTCGAAAAGGAATACAAGGCAGGAGAGATAGAACTGTCTAAAGGCATGTTAGAAAACAGTCAAGCTGCGACCGCCAATTTTATAGAAACGGAGACCAAAGTCCTTCGGGAACCTGATTCTCTCAGACATCTGCCTTTCCCTGAAAGGAGCGGACCAAGAAAACAAGCTAAGAGCCAAACGAGAAATATTGCCAATGAAGAAGCGGTGAATGGGTACACAACCTATGCGGTCTACATGATGGAGCCCAGAGGAACAAGTCCTCCTACTCCTTATAGTCATGATGATGACGTGGTTGTTCCCATCCAACACCGGTTCGGTCTAAATGACGAAGAGCCCGCTTATGCAATTAAACCAAAGGAGCCCATAGTTCCCGCAGAATCGAGCCCAGGCTCCAACAGTTGACCACCACGTCGTTAAACTGGGAACAGATGACCACTATGTCGTTAAACTGGGAACAGACAACCCCTAAGTCGTTAAACTGGGAATGTAAAAAAATATGTAAATAAAAAAATGTGTGTAAAAAAATGAATGAAAAAAAAGCCGAAATGATGGGGAAACTCGCAATAAAAATCAGCGAGTAAAATAAAGATGAAAATAAAGCCGAAATGATAGGGCAATCGCGACCTTCATGATACAAAAGCTGAAATGATAGAGCAATCGCGGTAAAAAAAACGACGAATGATAAGTCACTCTTGGTACCGTATTCCAGTGCAGCGATACAGACGCCAACCAAATTCCAAATCTCTAAATCCTAAATGGAGAATGATGAGTTGCTCCTGGTACCATATACCAGTACAGCGATGCAGACACCAACCAAAATTTCAAATCTCTAAATGTCCCAACGGCGAATGATGAGTCGCTCCTGGTACCATATTCCAGTGTAGCGATGCAGACGCCAACAAAGTCCCAAAATTCTCCCAGCCCTATGGTTGGTCCCCAAGTTGACTACCGTATACAATCTACGGGCTTAAATAATTCTCATCATACCCATACCCCGCCGCAATCACCAGTCCAGCTGCCAGTCTCCGCCCTTGGAATTATACTCCATTTGGGAAGACCCACTCATGTGTCTTCACGATGCATGAGGAGAACAAAACTTACGGGATCCTCACGGCTCATAAGAAAACACCTTCGTGGGATCCTTACGACTCACAAAGGAAAAACACACTTGGGTGTCCTCACGACTCCTAAGGAGAAAATACACCTGCGAGATCCTCTCGACTCGTAAGAAGAAAATGCTTTTATGAGACCCTTACGGCTCATAAAATTGAAAAGCCTTAGGTGAAAGAGATCTAAATCTGTCTCCTAAGCCATCACTCCCCAACGGGTAACGGCAAATGATGAGTCTCTCCTGGTACTACGCTTCAGTGTTAATGGTGCTGATGCTGACCCAAAACCCAAATCCCAAGTCTTCCTAGGGCAAATGATGAGTCGCTCCTGGCACATGTGCTTCAGTGTTAGCAACGCTGATGCCGACCCCAACACCAAAATTCCAAACATCTGATCCAATAGACCCCTAAGTATTTAAACTGGGAATATATGACCTCTAAGTCGTTAAACTGGGAACAGATGATCCCTAAGTCGTTAAACTGGGAATGAGGGAAATTCTCTCACGGCAAATGATGAGTTGCTCCTGACATTATTCCAGTACAGCAATGCTAATGTCGACCAAAAAACCAAATTCAAAGTCCCACCCGGCAGCACTTCTAAGCTCGAAAGTCCCGCTGTATAAGTAGGGAACTTCCAAAACAAATCAAATCAAAAAAATCAACCCCGACACAGCGAGAAGCGGAGCAAGTCAAATTCAACTCCGACACCGCAGAAAGCAGAGCAAGTCAAATTAAATCCCGACACTGTAAGAAGCGGAGCAAGTCACCGACCGTCCAAGTCGCAAAAAGGGTAGAACCGACCGTCCACGTCGCAAAAATGGCAACACCGACCGTCCAAGTCGCAAAAAGGGCAGAACCGACCGTCCACGTCGCTTAAATGGAAAAACTGACCGTCCAAGTCGCAAAAATGACAGCACCGACCATCCACGTCGCAAAAATGGCAGCACCGGCCGTCCACGTCGTAAAAATGGCAGCACCGACCGTCCACGTCGCTAAAATGGCAGAACCGACCGTCCATGTCACAAAAATGGCAGCACCGACTGTCCAAATCGCAAAAAGGGCAGAACCGACCGTCCACAACGCTAAAATGGCAGAACCGACCGTCCACGTCGCAAAAATAGCAGCACCGACCGTCCACGTCGCAAAAAGAGCAGCATCGACCTCCACGTCGTCAAAATGGGAACCAAATCAAGTCAACCTCCACGCGAAATAAGATCCATCAATTTCATACACACAACCCATATATATGGTGTACATTTATTGATAGGGGCACTTTTGGGGTCAAAAATTACACCCCAATTGACCAAGTCAAAACCAAGGTCAACCCCAGGTCAAGTAGGCCAGAGCCCAAGCCCAAGTCAAGACCAAGCATGGAAGGGACCGGCTCTTTGCCAAAAAGAAGGCAATAAATTAGTTTAAATATAATTTTTAGAAATAAATATATGTAAAGTGATCAGAAAGCCAAAATTTTTAAACCTCATGGCTTATATGCAAAAAATAAATAAGCACATAAGACATGGGGTGGCACAAGTGCCATTTGGTAAAGCCCAAGGGGCTGTATGTAAAATGTGTAGCCTATAAAGACAACATGATAAAAAAATCAATGGAACTTTTTCTCTCTCAAAAATTTATTATTTTTGTGCCTCCTTCCCCTTCCTCAAGATTCTAAAACCTTTTCCCCTTTTTGAATTAAATCAAGAGTTTCACTCTTCCTTTTACAAAAATAAACAGTTTTTCACCATCAAACCCTTGAAGAGGAACTCAGATCTTTCATCAGATCTTATAAAAGGGAAGATTTTTTTAAATCTCACCCCCTTTTCCCTAAGATCCGGACAACAGAAGAGGAGGAAGAAAGAGATCCATCTCCAAAAATCCCACCTTGGGAAGATGTAAGGCCTAAAAGAAGATCCAGGGCCAAAGGGGAAAAGACAGGGGTCCTCCTTGATCATTCCAAAGATTTCCAGGAGTTTAACTCCACTCAACATCTGTTGGAGTTTAACTCCATAAATCAAAACCTTTTTTTATAGGAGTTTGACTCTATTCAATATCTTTCGGAGTTTTAACTCCATAAATAAAAAAATCCTCTTTCGGAGGTTAACTCCTACTTCCAGGACTAAAAGCCTCCTCTTTCAGCCGGTGCCTAAGCGTCCAGCGCCTACGTGCCGGACACGTGAGGCGGTAGCGCCCGAGCGCCTAGCGCTAACGCCTGCGCCCTGTGCCAGCGCCCAGCTCCCTAGCGTCTTTAAGATGCTCCTCACCCTACTTTTTCACACACTCCATAACACTGCTAAAGCAAGCGCCCAGCGCCCAAGTGCCGAGCGTCCAGCTCCCTAGCGTCTTTAAGACGCTCCTAACCCTACTTTTCACACACTCCACAACACTTCCACCGTTAGAAAAAATTTCTAACAGGCCGCTGCTCCGCACCTCGCAAGGGGGATGCTAGCCCCATTGACTCCCAGCCCGCTATGCGGGTAGAAGGACCCCCGTAAAACTCTGCAGGGCCCCCGATATGTCCAAAACCCCTTCAAAACACATGCACACTGCACATTGAGTTCGCATGACTAGTTAGCCCGTCAATCGGAGGTTCCCTTGCTTCAAAGGCGAGGGGTAATTAAAAGCAGCTTAGTCCGTGGCTGCCGGAGATTCAGATCCCCACAATCAATAAACCCCAGCCTACCCTAGGCAGGAGGAATCTGTAATGCTCCTGACAAGTGACGCGTATTCCCATCTCAATGGAGTGACGAAAAACACCCTACAATTATTAAATAGAAAATCTCGTTTTCCTTACAAAATCGTATTAAAAATCTTTCGAGACCGAATGCTCCGTGAGGAGGTCTGTATCTCGCTCTACTAGCCCAAGAATGTGCGATAATCCGCACCGTCCAATAGCGGGATCCCTAAAGAGGGTTGTAGAGGTATAATCGCAAAGAATTTTTGATAATACAATTCAAAGAAAACCGGGTTTTTATAGTTCATGGTATTTTAATGAAATATTGTATTTGCCACAAAATTATGTTTCCAAGAGTATCGTGCTATATAAACATGTGTGTATGTGAGGGGTAGGTCATTACCCCGTGAAGTTTTCTAAAGGTATGATTAAGCAAAATAATAAAATATGGTAGATACAAAGTTCATGGTATTTTACTATAAAAGTTAAATTAAAGTTATCTAGCATGATATTTTAAAGTGAAAGTTCTTTCTAAACATTAGATTCATGGTTATAAATATAGGGTAAGAGTTTGCATGAAAGTTATGGAAGAAAATAATGAAATTTTTAGGTTTGAGAACGAAATGTCGGTATTAACTCCACTTACCGACATGTTTTATAAAGAGAACTTTTTAAGAAGAAAGAGTAGAATGGGGAGGAACTTACTAGCTAGAAGAGTAGGAAAGAGGTAGAAAGAGATATGGTATCTTTCGTGGCATCATGGAGTCACCGGAAGTTGGTCTTGGGCTAACTCCATTTCTACTCCACTTGTACTTAGAAAATTTGATAATTTTGGCTAGGGATTTCAGAATGAGGAGGGGCTAGAGTATGGGGTTGTATTTATAGTGTGGAATTAGGGTTTTGAAATTTAAAGAATGAATTAAAATGCATTAAAATTGGATTTAAAGGTGAATATTGAAATCTATGTTTAAATTTAGAGAAATCAAACAGTGCAGGGGTAAAGGAGGTAGGCCAAAGGTTTTGTATGCAAGACACGGAGACTTTTCCCCTATGGATGACCATCGGTGCCGGCCCCATGACGAATCTCGTCGGTCCAATGTGAGGTGAGGGTCGTTGGATTCTTGCCATGTGTTCACTTCAGTATACATAGCATTTTGCACATGTTTTTCTTCCTGACTGTTCATTTTTGTTTGCAATACACGTGTAAACTTTTGGGCTTCCAAAAAGTTTAAAGAAAAATCAGGAAAAATAATCTGTGGCTAATGGGATTCGAACTCGGGAGCAACGTCACAGCGGTGCAAGGCTTTACTAATGAGCTACAAGTTGCTTCTTACTGTTCTTAAACAAGAATAACTTTTAAATTGTACTCAGGTTTGCAAACTCCTTTCCATACTTTAAGAAGAAAAATTTTGTACAGAAAATTCAGAGTCGTTACATTAATGAGGTTGTAACAGATCAAGGAAAAAGGGTTAGGAAAAACAATCATATATCATCGTCGCACTCCATCAATCGGTACTCTCGTTGATAAGAAGGTATGCGATCGCAATAAGACAGAGGGAAGGATGAGTAGTTCAAAAGTCAGAATAGATACTGTTAGGATAATCAAAATGAGTATTCAAGAACGTCGCGAGCCAGCACACAAGTAAAAGGAATGTTGATAAGGATTGGATTGTCAAGAATGGTACAAAAATAAAAATGATAATCGAATAAAAATCAGGGAAAGGATATAAGTTAACAAAGAAGATATGGTTCGATAATATACGGTAAAACATAACTAAATTAAGAGGAAAAAGAATTAAAGGCAGAATTCTAAGTCACTGAAGTAGAGTACCGTATTGTTGCTATACTGCAGTTCATAATTACAATAACATAACTCCATTTAAGTTGCTCAAATCTTACTATCAGAGTCAATGTGATAAGATTTAAGAAGTCAATAGGAATCAAGAAGATTACAAAATAAGATCTAACGAAGATGGAGTGTTCGCAGTTTTGTTCTTCACATCGAGACACAATTATCGAGGAAACAAGAAAATGATTCAAAAGGATGAAATTATAGTGCAGACGTTATAATCTACCCTCCTTTGATAGCAGTCAATCATAGTATAGAAAACTCCCAGTCGGTCTATTCCCAACACAACATCGAAGTTTGGGATGTCCAGTACTTTGAAATTCGCGTAGAATTTTGGTCCGCAAACTACAACTGGACACTTCCTGCTTGAAATGAGTGGTTTTAATGGAATCGTGAATCATCGCAACATGAAACAGTGTGATGCTTTAGTGTCAAACAGTGCTAAGGCAAGTAGGGAGGATACTAAGATTGTACCTAAGTTGTGTGGGATATGTTTCGGTATAGGAAAAATATATTGATGTATAAAAGGATTGAAAAGGTTTGAAAGATTGGGAGTTACAAGAGATGAAAAATAGCTACTAGTATAGTACCTAAGTCGTGTAGGGTTGGTTTTAGATACAGAAAAAATATAGGTTGATATACAAGTAATTGAGAGATGGGGAAGGATTGGAAATTACCAGTGATAACTTGGCCAGTGGTTTCGGCTTCTAACCGGCATTGTGGATGGCTGGCCTTCTAGTACTTTTCTCTGTGCCTGCTGGTACATTTCGGACTGACGAGGCAAAGGTGATCCTCGTGAAGGTGGTGCAGTAGTAGAAGCTTGTATAGTCGGTCTTGGCGTGGGGTTTGTGTCTGTTCTGTACTTTGAGTATGCCCTTAGAGTGTGTTTAGGCGATCCACAAATAAAACAAAGACCGTTAGCTCGTCTGCAGTCCTTTACCATATGTCCGAGCTTCTTACAATAATTGCAAGTCCTTGCTGGCGGTGTCCTTTCCTTCTTGATATAACCATGAGCTGTCCTCAAAGCTGCCTCACAGCGAACTATTCCTTAGTGAAGGAGAGCAGACTGCTCCTGCTGTCCCTCAACTAGACTCCTGGTTGCTTCAAGAAATGCCATTGATCTTATCAGTAGGTCTGCAACGGTAAGTGGTGGTGGTAGTATAGGTAGTGTAGTGTCATCATTGACATTGGTGCTTGTGTTGTTTGGTGAATCCATAACCTTGATAGAAAAATAAAGGTTAGGATAGGTTCAAGGAATTTGAAATGTAAAGAATGTATAGTTGCTGATTCTTATACTTCTTGTGATATATTGCTTGGGATTCCATACAGAACTGACATGCATGGGCCGCCAACAAAACCTAGCACGCCCCGCTTCACGGCATACGGAGGCAGTGATGTAGCGAGGCACGCGACGTATTTACTCAGAAGTAAACACGATAAGCGTAAATAAATAATATATAAATAAAATACACAAGAATGATAAGTGATGTAATATGAACAGCAACTTTTATCAATATTCATTCTTTACATTACAACTGATTTGAAAAAGAAATGTACAATGATAAAAAGCAATGCCTAAACAGTGGCATATGAACTGAAATAAGTACAAGTAAAAACTAAAAGTCTGGCTGCTCTATGAACTGGTCCAAATCGTCCTGACTGGGCTCGGTCTCCTGACGGTCTGGTCCTCCTGACGAACATTCCAAAGAAAGAAGAGACATGAATATCGTCAGCGAACTAGCGCTCGGTAAGTCCCAAAAGTAAGAGTAGAATAGAATATGATAAGTAGAGAATATATGACTGGTAATTTGTACAGGTATATGTTTATTATACTAATGTAGTTGTTTGTAGTTTGATACAGAAGGTATCAGTATATACGAGAGGAGTCCAACTTGCTCCGTGGACTATAGTAACCCGTAGTATAAGGCCCCGTCAAAACGCAAGGGACAATGGCACAGGATATTGAGGTAGGTGTCTTTTAGTGACCATCTCGTTCCACTTCTAATACATTCCGTACCAGTCTACCCCGTTAAACTCCGTAATGTATATTGTATTGATTGTAGTTATCAGACTTGCCGAGACCATGGATACAATTTGTTCATGTAATCAGGTTCAGGATGTAAACAAGTAGTCATGTAATCAAGTCAAGTTATACCCATGGTTCGGTCAGGTCAAGTCATGTTTGCATGTTGATCTTACTCTGGTACTCAGGTTCAGGTTAAAGTATGCATGTTGGTATATTGAATTCATGTTGAATTGGATTCTTGTTTTGATTAGACTCAGATTGATTTGGATTCAGACTTGAGTCGAACACTTTTAACTGATTTGGATCCTGAGTTATATTCGGGTGTTATCGGTAACTGCTGCACATGGACGGCAAGATTTGTGTATTTTTCCAAGACGATTACTATTGATAACTCCGTTAAATTTTTCTACCTTAAATATGCAAACACTCACTTTCTCCGGCTCCCTGAGGCTCAAGAGGATTGATCCCGCTTTAACCTATATTTACCAAAGTCCTTAATTGTAATTTTATATAACTCGAGGGGGTTTTATGAAAAATATTTTATATACTTCAAAATAAATCTCGAGTATTTATTTATATTATTTAGGATTTCCATAATTGTGAATTTTAAGAATGTGAAGTATTTTAGTGATAATAGCCTTAACTTGAATAGTTCATGGTATTTTAGTGTAAAACTTGTCTTTTGGATAACTTGAGGGTATTTTGGTGAAACTTGTCATTTTTTTATTCTTCTAGAAAACATGGAATTTTATTATATCTTGAAAATATGTAGTTTGATAATATTTATATATATTAAAAATTAATTTTATTATTAAATAGAAAATCTCGTTTTTTCTTAAAAAATCATATTAAAAATCTTTCGAGACCGAAAGCTCGGTGAGGAGGTCTGCATCTCGCTCTACTAGCCCAAAAATATGCGATAATCCGTATCATCCAATAGCAGGTCCTCTAAAGAGGGTTGTAGATGTATAATCGCAAAGAATTTTTGATAATACAATTCAAATAAAACCAGGTTTTTATAGTTCATGGTATTTTAATGAAATATTGTATTTGTCACAGAAATATGTTTCCAAGAGTATCGTGCTATGTAAACATATGTGTATGTGAGGGGTGGGTCATTACCCCGTGAAATTTTCTAAATGTATGATTAAGCAAAATAATAAAATATGGTAGATACAAAGTTCATGGTATTTTACTGTAAAAGTTAAATTAAAGTTATCTAGCATGATATTTTAAAGTGAAAATTATTTGAAAACATTAAATTCATGGTTATAAATATAGGGTAAGGGTTTGCATAAAAGTTATGGAAGAAAATAATGAAATTTTTAGGTTTTATATTGAGATGTCGATATTAACTCTATTTACCGACATATTTTATAAAGAGAACTTTTTAAGAAAAAAAAGTAGAAAGAGGAGGGACTTACTAGCTAGATGAGTAGGAAAGAGATGGGGTATCTTTCGTGGCGTCGTGGAGTCTAACTACACTTCTAAAAAATCAGGAAAGATAATATGTGGCTGATGGGATTCGAACACAAAAGCTATTTCACAGCAGTGCAAAACTTTACCAATGAGCTACAAGTTACTTCTTGATATTCTTAAACAAGAATAACTTTTAAATTGTGGTCAGACTTGCAAACTTCTTTCTGTAATTTAAAAAGAAAAATTTTATACAGAAAATTCGAAGTCGTTATATCATTGGCTGCAAGGGGGTGTTCAAAGTCAAAAAGAAGTCTGACAACACCATCGACCACTACAAAGCTCGACTAGTTGCCAAAAGTTTCACTAAACAAGGAGTTGATTACTATGAGACTTTCATTCCCGTCATCAAGCTTGTCACCATCCGCACGGTTCTTTCTCTTGCTATCTTTAATTGGTGGAGTCTTTGTCAACTCAATGTTAAAAATGCATTTTTGCATGGATATCTCGATGAAGTAATCTTCATGAAATAACAACCAAGCTTCATTAATCCGCTTCATCCTAACTTTGTGTGTCGTCTTCGACGATCTTTATGGCTTTAAACAAGCCCCTCGTGCGTGGTTCACTCGATTAAGCTCCTATCTCCAACAACTTGGCTTCGTCGGTTCTCGAGCCGATCCATCGCTGTTCATTCTGTTAGTTATATGTATGCCCTAGAGGCCATTACTGTACATTGGATGTATATTGTAGTGGATGCTAGGACATATATAGGGAGGACTTTCTTGCTCGACATGATAGTATGCTATCTGGTTGCTCTTTACCTTAACGTGTACACAGATTGTCTCTCTATTACATGTTGGTAAAGCCCTTAGGATGTGCACTTGACTACCTGGACTATGATGCGGATCATACTAGTGGGGACATGGTAGTCCATAAGTACATCCTTGAAAGTCCCTAGTCGTGGGTGTATCGAGATGGGGCATCGATATACCAGAGTAGACTAGCGTGTACCTTCTCGACCCATACAGATGGGCGATGGATGATCCCATATCCATCGGTGTTTGACATCAGAGATGATATACGGGTGCTCAGTAGAGACTGGGTACACTGGACGGACTCGCCGAGAACTCCCAGATAGTATTATACCTTACGTCAGATGGCAGTTCTCTGGTGACACTGGTACAGAGTAGTCTGTTGACCCGAAATCGTCATAGAGTCTTGTGTGGTTCCCACTGTGCTTTGATTTCCATCTTACCACGTCCAAGAGGGCGTGCAAAACGGTGGTTTTTGGGTACAGTCCCGAGTCACATGGAGGCAATGAGCGATAGGAGGGGATTCGTCTCTCCCGGTATAGGGAGTTGATGTTGCGCTGTGTTCGATTAGCTATAACAGGAAATCCCTGGCCAGGGTTGCTGAGATTTACTGGTAAGTGTTACCAGTAGTTTCTCGAAATGTTATAGACCTCATATCGACACGACTTATCAAGCTATTGGGGTCTGACGTTTACCACCCCTAGGCGAGATATGCGACATATCAGACGATCAGACCGGATTGTACGGTAAGTGTTGCTGGTTGGATTCACAGGAGTATGAGCGGGCTTGCTCGTCGATCTTCTGATCGCTCAATACCCGGGTGGCCGTTACGTTTAGCAGACCGCTTGCGGCTTGTGGGTGTTTAATATGATCATCACCTGCTGCCGGCGTATTGACGATTCTTTAGAGTCCTACACAGAGGTTTCCTGGCTCAAGCGAAACGAAATAGGAGCGCATATGAGATATGTGCGGGACCGAGAATAATGCGTGTATGTGATACCGTATTTCATTCTCGCGGTGAATGTATCGAATGGTTGTATGCGATATAACCTAGTTATCGAATCAAGGATTGATTCGATAAATCGATACATTGTATACTAGTCGGTTGTGTGCGACATGACCTGATCATTGTATCAAGTGTTGATTTAATGATTTAATGCATAATTATATATTTGATATATTACTTTGCATTAACTAGTATTGGTTCACTTAAGATGGATTTTCTCACTCGGATGTGCACATTGTATATACGATATAATTTTGTGCACTAGTTTGTATCATGTTTGATGATGCATGCTAAATTGGCTAAGTGTAAAGATTAAATCATGGTTGTGTAATGGTTAGGGTTTTGTTTTTACTTATTCATTTATTTATTTATTTCATTTATTCTTTTTGGAAAATAAAATGCATAAAGAGAAAATGGTGGCTTTCATTTGTTTCTTTCATGAAGATTCATGAAGGTTTGACTAAGTCACCATTTTGTCTCATGCTTAACCCTAACCACTCCATTTAACCATAGTCCACTCTCTACACCTAACTATGGTTTTATTTATGATAAATTTTGATTTTCTATTCTATTTTAATTAACTTATCATATTCATTATCTTCTTCTTCTTCTTCATCTAAAAAGAAGAAAGCTTGCTTCATCAATGGTGATTGATGAAAAAGAGTGAGAAATCCAATTCTAAAGTCTACCCACTTCCTATTTCTTCATCCTCTACCTCTTGCCAAGTAGTAGAGTGTGTTTTCTTCACAAGTTTCATGACTTGGTGAAGTGGGAGCTTGATCTTGCGATGCCTCGACGTAGATCATCTTCGGCACGTCGTCGATGACCTAGCCCGCCCATTTCTCCGATGAAGCCGACGCTAGAGCCCGGGTTTCCATTTGGACAGCGAGGACACTTCATTGCGGAGCTATGGATGTGGAGAACCGGATCTACAAAGGTTGTATTTTCGTTCTTGTAGTTAATTTGTTAACTAGTTGCATGATTCGCCTAATCTCTAGTCAACGATCCGTATTAGGGTTTGTAGGCACCCGTAATTTTTGAAATTTGCATGGTTGATGCCTTGTGAGACCTCTTGGGAGTGCCTAGGAACCCTACAGTGATGAAGTCAAGCTTCTTCATCTTGAAGAAGAAGAAGAAGAAGAAGAAGATAATATCATAAGTTTTATAATAAGAATAATAAAATCATTCTTATCATAATCATGAACCATGGTCAAGTGTAGAGACTAAACTAGGGTTAGTGGGAATGGTTAGGGTTAAGGATGAGATAAGAATGGTTGACTTGATCAAAGCTTCAAGAAGCTTCAACATAAAAACAAAACAAGCCACCATCCTTAAAACTTTCCAAAATGAATATATAAATAAATAAATAGATAATAAGAGAATAAACAAAACCCTAACCACTCTCACAACCATGGTTTAATCTTCACACAAATCCAAGTTAACATGTATCATCAAACATGACACAATCAAGTGCACAAAAGTATATCACATATACAACTTGTGCAATGCAAGTGAGAAAATCCAATTCTAAAGTCTACCCACTTCCTATTTCTTCATCCTCTACCTCTTGCCAAGTAGTAGAGTGTGTTTCGTTCACAAGTTTTCTTGACTTGGTGAAGTTGGAGCTTGATCTAGCGATGCCTCGACGTAGATCATCTTCGGCACGTCGTCGATGACCTAGCCCGCTTCTTCTCCGATGAAGCCGACGCTAGAGCCCGGGATTGCATGAGGACAGCGGAGAGGACTTCATCATGGAGCCATGAAGGTGGAGGACCGGATCTACAAAGGTTGTATTTCCGTATTCTTGTAGTTAAGTGTTAACTAGTTTGTTTTTCGCCTAAACTTCTACCCAGCGATCCGTATTAGGGTTTCTCGGCACCGTTAAATTTTGAAATTGGCATGGTTGATGCCTTGTGAGACCTCTTGAGAGTGCCTAGGAACCCTAACGTACATTGGTCTACAGTATTTTTATGCTTGTTTACGTCGATGACATAATCCTTACAGGGAGTCCTCAGGCGCCTATCTTCGAGCTCCTCGCCTCACTTCATCAAGAATTTGCCATGAAAGATTTGGGCCCTCGTCGCTTCATTCTTGGCATTGACGCTCTTCCTACGACCTCCGGACTCCTTCTCAGTCAATCCAAGTATATTCTCGAACTACTTCAACGCAGTAATATGGTCGATGCGAAACCTGTGCCTACATCGGTTGCATCTAGCGGCAATGCTTCATCACTAAGCACTACACTTCACGATGATGTCACTCAATATCGCAACATCGTAGTGGCCCTTCAATATCTTACTTTGACTTTGCCGGATATTGCCTATGCCGTCAATCAAGCTTGCCAACATATGCATCACCCAACATCTCTTCATTGGAATGTTGTTAAGCGCATCTTTCGCTATCTGAAACAGTCGATTACTCAAGAGCTTCTTATCTCTGCACACTCCTCTAACAAACTTCATGCATATTCTGATGCAGATTGGGCATGCGATTCTATGGACCGTCGCTCTGTCAGCAGTTTTAGCATATTATTGGGTAAGAAGCCAATCTCATGGAGCTCAAAGAAACAACGCACGGTCGCTCGCTCAAGCACTGAGTCTGAATATAAAAGACTCGCAAATGCTACTTGCAAACTCATGTGGCTGAAAGTACTCGATGAATTGGGGGTGTCTGTCCCTATGATCCCCACACTATGGTGTGATAATCTTTTTGCCATATACCTTACCACCAATTCAGTGTTTCATGCTCGTACTAAACACATCGAGATTGATTACCACTTTGTGCAAGAACGAGTTGCTCAGCGACACTTGACATTCGGTTTCTTTCTACCGTCGATTAAATTGCAAATATCTTCACTAGCGGTTTTTCCATGGTGCGGTTTAATCACCTCAAGTCCAAGCTAATGGTTTGTGAACGACCCTTCATCTTGCGGGTCTCTACTGTTGACCGGATCTCAACAACATCCACAGCCTCCTAATACTTTGGAATTAGTTACTAACCATATCCATGTATAATGTATACTGAGAACCTCCTAATATTTTGGCAACAGAAATTAGATTCTCTAGATTATTATCTCAACTGAGTATCCACCTTGTATATTGTATTTACACAATGAAATCAATAAAAGGATCCTACAGGTCAATTGAAATCGGTGAGGGAAATTCTCACAATTTGTATACTATTTTCTAAACTCTTTTAAGTTTGTGCATGGAGTTTCTCTTTCACGACTCATTAATTATTTACAGTAGTTTCATTTGGAATTACCATTTTCTCATTGCAAAATCCATAAAATAAATGATCACCTAGATTTCGAGGGGAAAATGCAATTATACTGCATCAGATATGGTGACATAATTATTATTTGCATTGATATGCTAAATCTACCATTAAAGAGTTCTTAAGCTTTCTTTCTTTCTTTCATTTGATAAAAACGAAGATTGAATGTCCCCCGTTTCATTAAACGATGATTTAACGAAACTATATCAAAAGTTCCCCAATAATAAAACAACCAAAAGAAAAGCAAAAAAGAGAAGGAAAAAAAATACAAGTATTAATCTCGCTTAAATAAAATTAGCATGCTCTTCCCCTATAAAATCCATCCCTCATCGTCGTAAACACTCACAATTGTCCTCCTCTATCCTGTCTTGTCCCATGATCCAGCACCAAGGTATCCGGATTCTCCCTATCCGCTTTCGATCTATCGTCTTCTGCAACTATCCTTATCTTTTTCTTGATCCTTTTCGTAGCACTGCCTAAGCAAAATTCAAGATCGGTTTCAATCACATTAATAATATGCAACAACGATTTCTAAGAATTCTTAAAGATTTTATTACTTCGCTCTAGCCATATATTCCAACATACAGCAGTGACCATAATTTCTCAATTTCTCATATGCCTCTATACATCCCTCCTCCTGATGGACGGCTGAGATTGAGTTAGAGGGTTGCCTCCTGGAGCGTGTGGATCTCAATGGGTTTTGTGTGGTTGAGGCCGAGCTACCTGCAAAGAAATCCCAGGGTGGTTGTGCCACTGAGGACCCTCTGACGATCAAGTTAGACGGGGGTATTTTGCAGAGTAACGGCCTATTTGAGTAAAAATGGCTTACCAGAATCGTCTGAGAGAGGGGTTTATATAGCAGCAGCAATGGGCATGTGGGCGCGAGATTCACGCCGGCCGTTACGCCCCAGGCGTCACGCCCGCGTAATAAGCGAGATCCCGCATTAATGACGAGACAGGCTCGTTAATAGGGGATCGTGATGACGTGGAACGCGGGATCATGGGCGGCGGATATCTCGCGCCTGTCGAGATTCGCGGAGCCGTGTAGGAGGCGTCTGTGATCAGCGCTGTGGGTCGATCAATGAGACCGAGGAAGTTGAGCTCGGCGGGAGACTCAGGAACGAGCGGGAGGCCGAGGCATCTTGGTTCTGTGATAGCTCGGAGGCGAGCCGAGGGGTGGTCTGGAAGGCCACCGAAGGTCGGGATAATCCTCGGGCCGGAGACCCGAGGTGTGATCCCAACCGAAGTTCTTGATCCTTTCTTGTAGGTTCTGGGACACGTCATCTGCAACGTGTCGGCATCTAGGGAGTCACCGATATCGAGCATCATCATTAGCCCCCACTCTCGTCCCGACCCGTTCCTGGGTCGGGTCGAGAGTGGTCTGACCGATCACTCGGGGTTAGCTCTCACTCGAAAATATCGTCGGCGCGCATTCCCGGGCAAAGAGTAGTATTTTCTTGATGACGTCAGCGGATCAGAGAAGAGATCTCGCATTCAAGGGGAAGCGCCAGATCGTATGTTCGTTCGTCGAAGCGACAGCCCACGTGTCTGGCGCTGGTTGGCTAGCGAGACGTGCCGCGGGCGTTCCCACGCCCGAAGAGACATGCCCAATATGAGTACGACATGTGGAACGTTGTCGGCCGTTGGTTGCGAAACGTTATTTTGGCGGGAGGCGATCGAAGCCATAGGATGTGTACGCCGGCCGCTATAAATAGAGGTGGGATCCCCACCAGAGCCCAAACCTCTCCATAATTTCCTCGTCCCTGGTCGTGTTAGCTCGGTGCTCTTCTCCTCAGGTCGGATTCCTTGCGTTTGATCTCCCGAGGACAACTCCCCTTGATCAGGTTTGATGTCTTCTTCCGAGGAGTCTGTAGAAGTAGTCCGGGTAGAGTCTAGAGAGTCTTCTGAAGCTTCCTCTTCTACTTCTTCCTCTTCCTCCTCTGAGTCGGAGTCCCCGTGGGACGTTAGGGTTAGTAATGCTCCCCGGGGTCGTGCGATGGGGGCAGTCCCTAAAGCGCAGGTCATGGGTGTTCATAGCGTGCCATTCACGCTGAGGCATGCGGATGAGCTCGCTAACATCTGGACTCGTTTCCTCATTCCTTCCGATTATTCGTTTCGTCTGGCCGAGGAGGGGGAGAGGGAAAACCAGGTACGGGGCAAGGAGATTGCCTTATACTTGGAATCCTTTTGGGCCGGGATGCGTCTGCCCTTCTCCCTCGAGGTGAGTGCGGCGTTGAATTGTTTTGGGTTAGCCCCGGGCCAGCTAGTGCCGAACTCTTGGAGGATCCTCCTTGGGTTCCTGATCCGGTTGAAATTGAGTCTGATGCCTTTCAGCCTGAGCCTTCTCGTTTCTTCTCTTTGCTACAAAAACTACCCTGGCGCTCCCAGGGATAAGCCGAGCTGGGTATACATCTCTTTTAGAAAACAACGGGGGACGCTGCCGGGTCGGGGATCGTCGTAGTACCTTCTTCCATTCACGAATGGAAGAAGAAGTTTTTGTTTGTTGCGCTACCTGAGGATGAGGATTGTCCTGTGCCCATCCAGTAGCAAGGGACCAGCTGTCCACGGGTGAGTCGGTCGAATGATCCCGACATGGTGGCGGTGTCGAAGTGGGAGCCCTTCCCTCGAGCTGATGTGCTGTTGTCTGAGCGGGCCCTCAGTTAGACCGGGCTCAGCCACGTCCAGTTCGCGGGTAAGTTAGGAGCTTTCAGGCGACCTGTTTAGACTTGTGCATTCTTTCATTTTTCCTTGCATTGCTGACTCTTTGTATTTTTGTCTCATGCAGGACCCATGGACCTAGGCAAATTTCGGGCAACCTTGGTTGACACGAAGAAGGGGAAGAAAGCCGGAGGCGCCGGCCCTTCTCGCCCGTCGTCGGCTCCGACTCTACCGGCGGCCGCTCCATCCAGGCGCCCAAGCGCGCCCCGGGCCCCTGAGTCCAGTTGTGCGCCGAGCCGAAAGCGTGCTCAGGAGCAAGAGCCCCGGGCTCCCAGGGTAGGAAGCGAGACTGGTTCTCCCGCGTCGCTTCTCAAGAGGTTTCATAGGACGGCACCCTGCTCCCCGGCTTCCCCGGTCCTCATGGATGATGGGAAGCTTCGCTTCGAGGTGCCCTCGTGGCTTTCCATCGCCGACAGCCTGCTCTTGGAGATGGAAAGGTCGGCCGGGGGCAGAATCCCTCGGGGGACCCTCCGGGCCCAAATGGTGGCCATAACTCAAAAGGCCGTGCAGGTTAGTGTTCGCACCCCACTTGGTTCTTCATTCAGCAGTTTTGTTCGCGTGATTGGGTACCTCCCTTTCCTTTTTAACCCTCTTTCTTTTCTTTAGGTCCTTCAGCACGTTGCCCTCGTTGTCAACATGGAGGATGAGGAAATCGTCCCGGCGATGCGGGCCGCGGGCAAGCTCTCCTTGCGGGAGAAGAGCTCAAGGCTGGAGCTGGAGGCGGCGATAGAGAGGGTCGCTGCCCTTGAAGACTGGGTAGCGGCCGCGAATCGAGAGACCGCCAGGTGCCGAAAGGCCGCCCGAGCCGCCTAGTCCCAGTTGGAAGATTCCAAGGTGCTCTTCGCCACCCTGAAGAAGACGGCGAACACCCTCCGGAGGGAGAACGAGGCGGCGAAGGGTCGGGCGTTGAAGGCGGTAGAGAACTATAAAAAGTCGGATCAGTTCTACACCGACCTCGCTGGAGCTGTTGCCGTCGTTTGGCACGACGCCCTCGATGCCGTCAAGGCCCAGATGCCGGAGTTCCCTGATGGCAAGCTCCGGGATGAGCACCCTCTCGAGGATGACGCACAGGAGAATGCCCCTAGAAACGCTGCAGGGGAAGAGGCCCCCGGTGGGAGCGTTGGGAAGAAATCAGTTCCCCAGGCTCCCAGTGCCGAGGCTCCTGCGATGGGCGCCAACCTTCAAGATGCAACCCTGGTTGTCGTAGTGGGGGCACAGCTCATCGACGTTCTCCCCAGCCCCGAGGCCTGAACTTCCCCGCCTCTTTATTTTCTTTGCACAAAAATTTTGCAAGCCTCCGGGCGTTTTTGTAAGGCTGGAGAGCCCCAAAATACCTCTGTAAAGACTTCTGATTTTTTGTGAATAAAAAAAACTTTTTGCAGTAGTCTTTGCGTGCGCATTTTCCCTTTGTTTATGGTAAACACTTATATTTGCATAGTATGGCTTTCATCTTTAGGTCGGTTTTTCATCTAGCGATTGCACATCGAGTTAAGAGTTGAAGTCGACTATTTGCCAAGTGCGCAAAGACCAGTGAAAGGTCGGTACTCCATGGCCCCGAAGTCGAGGTGGAGATCGCTTAGACGTGGATGGACCGAGTAGGGTAGCTGATCGGTAGTCTCTTAGTGGGGACTTTGATCCCTGGCGTCGGTGGGTAAGAAATTACCAGCCAGGGATGGACCGAGCAAAGTAGCTGCTCGATGGCCTCTTGGTGAGGGCTTTGACCTTTGGCGTCATGGGGTAAGAAATTACCAGCCAAGGATGGACCGAGCAGGGTAGCCGCTCGGTGGCCTCTTGGTGAGGGCTTTGATCCTTGGCGTCGTGGGGTAAGAAATTACCAGCCAAGGATGGACCGAGCAGGGTAGCTGCTCGATGGCCTCTTGGTGAGGGCTTTGACATTTGGCGTCATGGGGTAAGAAATTACCAGCCAAGTATAGACCGAGCAGGGTAGCCGCTCGGTGGCCTCTTGGGGAGGGCTTTGATCCTTAGCGTCGTGGGGTAAGAAATTACTAACCAAGGATGGACCGAGCAGGGTCGCTGCCCGATTGCCTCTTGGTGAGGGCTTTGATCCTTAGCGCGGGAGGGCATTGGGAGGCCTGCTAAGGATGGACCGAGCAAGGTAGCTGCTCGGTGGCCTCTTAGTGAGGGCTTTCATCCTTGGCGTCGGTGGGTAAGAAATTACCAGCCAAGGATGGACCGAGTAGGGTTGCTGCCCGGTGGCCTCTTGATGAGGGCTTTGATCCTTGGCGTCGGTGGGTAATAAATTACCAGCCAAGGATGGACCGAGCAGGGTTGCTATCCGGTGGCCTCTTGATGAGGGCTTTGATCCTTAGCGCGGGAGGGTATTGAGAGGCCTGCTAAAGATGGACCGAGCAGGGTAGCTACTCGGTGGCCTCTTGGTGAGGGCTTTGATCCTTGGCATCGGTGGGTAAGAAATTACCAGCCAAGGATGGACCGAACAGGGTTGATGCTCGGTGGCCTCTTGATGAGGGCTTTGATCCTTAGCGCGGGAGGGCATTGGGAAGCCTGCTAAGGATAGACCGAGCAGGGTAGCTGCTCGGTGGCCTCTTGGTGAGGGCTTTGATCCTTGACGTCGATGGTTAAGAAGTTACCAGCCAAGGATGGACCGAGCAGGGTTGCTGCCCGGTGGCCTCTTGATGAGGGCTTTGATCCTTAGTGTGGGAAGGCATTGGGAGGCATTCTAAGGATGGACCGAGCAGGGTAGCTGCTCGGTCGATTCGCGAGGTTCTCTCCGATCTTCCCCGGTGTTTGAACATCGGGAAGAGTGACCGTCGCTGTCGACACGTGTTATGAACGCGCGGGGGAAGGCGAAGCATAAGAGCCACGTCATTCTGATTTTGCCGAGAAAGGAAGGATGTCCGCCGCGTAGCAGTACAGTAGTGGAAGAAACGAGCGACTGTTGGACTCTTGGGGCGCTGTGGGGCTATAAAACGGAGGGCATGTTGATCACCCCTTTCTTCATCCCCAAAACGTAAGAATGGACACTTTCCTTTTCACCATCCCTGACATCATCTCTTTCGAGGACGTGTACCTGTACGACCAGAACTGCTTCGAGGATACACGGCAGGCGATGATCCAGTGGGTCGAGGATTACATCGGCCGCCTGCTCCCCCAGCGGTCGCCCCTTTTTCAGCTGCTTATGTACTCCATCTCAAGGGCATCGCCAAGGCTGCACAACCCCTTGTCCGAACAGCTGAAGGATGAGGCGGTTGGGAAGTTGAGGTCGTTATGTCGTCTCGGCCTGATCTCAAAGAGTCGGCGGGATTACTCAGTGGCACTCATCCTCGAGTGTTACCAATTGAGACATCTCGCCGATGGGTGCCCGCCCGAGGAGCTTCTTGGCCCGTCAGTGGCCACGAGGGTTCGCGGGCAGCATCAGAGACAGAGGTCCGAGGCGGCAAGGGACTGGCTGGCGGCGATATCCTCGGAGTATCATGAGGAATGCTTCTTGCACCCTCTCCACCCGCTACTGTAATTTTCCCTTTTTTATTACTTTTTATGTATGGCTGAGGAGCCTACAATTCCCTTTTTGAATCAATAAAATTCTTCTTTTTTGCAGTGCTCTTTCGTGTCCTTCTTGTTGTTTAAATAAAAAGAACTAGAAGAATCTACATTGCTTCGTTGAAGAACCCAAGTAGTGGCCTGCTAAGGATACACCGAGCAGGGTGGCTGCCCGGTGGATCCGGAGGTTCAGCCCGACCTTCCCTGGTTTGTGAACATTGGGAGGGGCGACCGTTGCAGGCGGCACGTGCCAGGAATGCTTGGGGGAGGCGTAACGCTTCGAGGAGACGTGTCACTTTTGCCACGCGGCGGCTCGGTATTGGATTAATCTTGGCGGATCCTAGGATCCACGCGCGAATCTGGGCCCTTAAGGATTCTGTTTGGGGTTATAAATAGAGAAGGAGATGGCAACCCCTTCGGCACCGTTTTCTTTTGAGATGATCGGGTGCATGTATTCGATCGAAGAGATCATCACCT
Source organism: Agapanthus africanus (assembly GCA_030015575.1). Lineage (NCBI taxonomy): Eukaryota > Viridiplantae > Streptophyta > Magnoliopsida > Asparagales > Amaryllidaceae > Agapanthus > Agapanthus africanus. The sequence goes on along the minus strand of CM057343.1, from coordinate 483,011,743 downwards.
TTGACGACGTCTCCTTGTATGACCAATCCCTGGCTGAGGATGGGTATCGGGGAGTGATTCAGCGCCTCGAGGGTCACGTCGGCCGGCTTCTCCCTCGGCGGTCGTCCCTTCTTCAGTTGCTGATGTATGCAATTTGGAGGAGGTCCCCGGGGTTGGACAACCCTTTCACCGAGGAGCTTCTGGACGAGGCGCTCGACAAGGTGCATTCGGTCTTCCTGCTCGGTCTCATCTCGAAAGCCAGGCACAACCGATCCTTGGCCCTCATTCTGGAGTGCTTCAAAATGAGGTACATCATGAGCCAAGGCACAGAGAGCGGGGCGTCGGGTGCTTCCGTGGCGTCCCGGGATCGCGTGCAGCATTGGCAGGAGCGGGGTGTAGAGGATAGGGCCCGGCTAGCGGAAATCTACTCTGAGTATCACCGGGAGTACTTCCTCGATCCCATTCCCCCTCTATTGTAAATTTTTCCTTTTGTAAGGCTGAGAAGCCCATAATACCTTTGAATAAATAGAATCCTCCTTTTTGCAATGCCCCATTGTTGTCTTTTTATTATTTAAATAGAAAGAACTTTAGAAAAGTTTATATCATCTTTGTGAAAGAAGAAATATACATAGATACTCTTTTCAGAGATACAGCTTGAGCTTCTCAGCGTTGTAAGGCCGTGGAAACTTGCGACCATCCATGTCTTGTAACCGGTAGTCTCCGCCGGGCAGGACCTCGGAGACAAGGAAAAGATCGTCCCATTTTGGAGAAAACTTATGCAGCTTGGTCGGATACCGCCAGATATAGCAAAAGCTCGTCCCCTTCAATTGGTCGGGTGAGCAGCGGGGGAGTCGCAAGGTGCCTCTTTAATTGGTCAAAGGTGGTCTGGCACTCCTTCGACCACTAGAACCTTGGAATCTTCCTTAGAGCTTTGAAGAACGGGAGGCACTTCTCCCCAGACCTCGACATGAAATGACTCAGAGCGGCTACCCGCCCTATCAGCCGCATGATTTCGACGTTAGTCTTGGGCGCGGCCATATTGAGGATGGCGTTGATTTTCTCTGGGTTAGCTTCGATCCCACGGTGAGTGATCATGAAACCCAGGAACTTTCCCCCGGTGACCCCAAATGCGCACTTGGCGGGGTTCAACTTCATCTTGTATTTGCGGAGGACGCCGAAGGCCTCGCCCAGATCCTTGGCGTGCTCTTCCGATGAGATCAATTTGATGAGCATGTCGTCGACATAAACTTCCATGTTCCTGTCGATCTACGGCTTAAACATGCGATTGACCAAGCGTTGATACATAGCTCCGGCGTTTTTGAGGCCGAAAGGCATCACCTTATAGCAGTATACCCCCGGTCCGTTGTGAATGCGGTGAGATCCTCGTCTGCCGGATTCATACGGATCTGGTTCTAGCCGGAAAAAGCATCCATGAAGCTAAATAGCTCATGGCCTACCGAGCTGTCGACGAGATGATCTATCCGAGGAAGGGGATAGTTGTCTTTCGGGTAGGCCTTGTTGAGGTCGGTGAAGTCGACGCCATGCATCACTTCCCGCTTGACTTTTTGACCATGACCACGTTCGCCAACCATTCTGAGTAAGGCACATTCCGAATGAAGTTGGCGGCGAGGAACCTGTCTACCTCGTTCTCGATCGCCTTTTGTTTGATTGGGGAAAAGCTTCGTTTCTTCTGCCGGACGGGTCGGGCCGCAGGGTCTACCCCGAGCTTGTGATATATGATTTTGGGATCGATCCCCGGCATGTCAGCAAGTGCCCAGGCGAACACGTCAGAGTTTTTTCTGAGGAAGTGAACCAGGTCGTTGTTCCCCTCCGAAAGACGGCGACGACGTGAAGACGTCTTGCTTGAGATTCGGGGCAGATGCTATTTGGTTTTATCCGTCCACCTCTCCGAAGATGCCAAGTTGATTTATGGCACCGTGTATCGGAGGTTTAGACGGATGCGGCCGATGTAGCAGACTTCGTCAGATTCCCCCTCGCTTGAGGGGTTTTTGATTGTGGGGACGCTCTTCCCTGCAGGTGCAAGCCCCTGCAGTTAATTACGCTACCGCATCGCGGTAACAACTTTCTCCTTCTCCAGAATTTCACTTCGTGTCGTGGGTGTTTATTTTGTTTGTGGTTGCCCGTGGATTGTATACGGAGACTAATTTATGCCGTCGCCCGTAGAACGTGGATTAGTCCAAATCCGTATTTTCTTAGATTTGGGTTTGGTGTTTTGGTTTAAGGATACGTTAGCCCTATTTAAGGCTAAGATCAACTTAAACGTTTGTTAAGGATACGTTATCCTAATCTCCAGACTAAGATCAACTTAACGGGATCGTTTGGATCCGACAAGAGAGCAATTGGCTCTATTGTTTAGTTTAATGACGTTGCGGTCAATTTCCAGTTTAGGGACATGGTGGTCCATCATTCCCATTTGGGGACGAAGAATAGTTTAAGGACATTTCGGTCCAACATTCCCATTTTGGGACGAATATTAGTTTAAGGACGTTTCGGTCCACGAGTTTAAGGACCCCGCAGTCCATATCGATATGTGGTTGTCGGGACCCGTCACCTCTCTGACGTCGTTGAAGGATTACAACGATACGTGTCAGAGGAGTTCGGAGATGTACCCTTGAACTGGATGAAAATTGATTTAAGAGAGCAGTCTTACTCAGTCAATTTAATTTGAGGACTTACGGTCATGATTGGGCTAAGTCCAGTTGAGAATATTCAACGTTTTTATTTCCAGCCTATTAGGCCTGTGCTAGGGCTTTGCCCCTGTTTAATAATGCACTGCATTTTATTTTGGCCTGCTAGGCCTTTTTGATTTGGGCTCTGTCCCTTTATAAATGATGCACAGCATCTGTTTTTATTTGGGCTCTACCCTTCTTTAAAATAATGCATTGCATTTAATTTGGCCTGTTAGGCCTTTTTAATTGGGCTTGGCCCTTCTGCAGTGCATTAATTATCTGACAATGGCTTGTCAGGCGCTTTGCGCCAATTATTGAGCGCAAGCGCATGTGGAGGTGACACGGTCACGCTCTGGTGAGCACAAGCGCAGTGCGCTGCGTTGTTGCGCCGCTGACACGTGGCGCGCTCTGGTGAGTTGCGCCAAATCCAGAGAGCAATACTCTATCTTAAAAGCGCATAGCGCAAGTGGTCTTGGAGCTGACACGTGGCGCTCTCTGGTGGCTTGCGCCAACCCAGGAACGCAACAGTGCAGATTTTGCAAGTGCAAGGCACTGTTCAATAACTTGATCCAATTTTGGATTCAAGAAAAGAATCTTTAATATTCCAGAACCAATGGTTCATAAAAAAGTGCAAGGCACTGTTATTTTTTTTTTATTGAATATCATTGATCTTGTTCTTAGATCAATGATCTATTCAGAAGAAATTCTTTTTTTATAGGGTTTTTACCTTTTTTCTTTTCTTGAGTTCTTCTCGCGATTCTTCAGAGTTCTCTCTCTTTCTGAGTTTTTATTTCTCTTTTGATCTTGATGTTGATGGTTTTTGAATTGGGGTCTAGGGGCCTTTATATAGTGCCCATTAATTTGTTAAATTTGTTAAAGAGATTTTTCTCTGAGAGATTTGGGGAATTTTCCCCACCGTTGGATCTTTGATCCAAGAGCTTCTGTTTTACAGAAGACAATTTTCTTGTTTTAATAAGAACAGAAAGATCTTACTAGAATTTTAATTCTGTTTGGCGCAGCTGCACCAGCGCTTGACACGTGTGGCGCAGCGCACCTGCGCTTGCGCAACTGCGCTGACACGTGTCGCGCAGCGCACAACGCAGCGCAACTGCGCTGACACGTGTCGCGCAGCGCAGCGCTTGCGCAACTAAAGCATTGCTTCCTTTAATTTTTGTTTTAAATAGAGCCTTGCTCTGATTGGACGCGCTGCCTTGGGCGCTGCGCTGACGTATCAACTTCTGACACGTGGCGCGTTGCGCGCAGCGCACGGGATTTGAAGCATTGCTTCAATTTTTGAATTTTTAAAATTCAAACAGAGGTTTGCTCTGATTAGGGGAAACAAATGCCCCCCCACTATTGCGTTCACGTGGCGCGCACGTGAGTGCAGCAATGGCAAGATCTTGGCCGTTGGATCAACGGGTGAGTTGAAAGGGCGCAGGCGCCTATAAATAGGACCCTTAGTCCTTAGTAAATGTTTTACCATTTTTCAAGAACTTGAATTTTCAGAGCCTTGCTCTTGTTTAAGAATTTTAGAGCCTTGCTCTCGTTTCTTTCCAAGAACTCCAGAGTTTAGATTTTTAGAACAACTTAGGTAAAATTTAAATTTAATTTAATTTAATTTAATTAATAAAGCCTTACTCTTATAGATCTTTGATCTAAAGAAAACCCCTTTGGGGTTTCATCAACAGTGCCTTGCTCTCAGAAGTTCATAGATCTACAGAGATCTTGTTCATGGGTCTTAACCCATGAACAGAGCTTTGCTCATGGATTAAATGTAGATCTAAAAAAAATGGATGACTTTTTATAAGTTTCCATGGATTTTTTAAGACCCTAAATTTTTAATCTTTAGGAGTTAAAATTTTCTTTTGATGGATCTTTCCATTATTATTACAGAGCTAGGCACTTTTTTTTTAGGAAATTTTATTCTCTTGAGACCAGAGTTTGACAAATGTCACTCTGTGACAGAGTTTTGCTCTGAAAGAGGAGATTTTCTCCTTGTCTCTAGGGATTTTTTATTAATGCGAATATTCTCTTGGGGATCTCTTCATTAATTGACAGTCTCATCCAATGATGGGGCTGTCTTATTAAATGATGCACTGTCATCCGGATTTTGTGGGTCCCCATTTGGTCTCCTACCCACTGCATCATAATGTAGTATAAATTTTAAAATGCCGAGCGTTGGAATTACAACACTGACGGCTAGTTTTTGTCCCTCCACAGGAAACATGCCTGCTGACCTATCATTCCCGTTTGTTCGCTCGGAGGGAGGATTTCCCCAGGCACCAGTGGACCGAGAGGTGCTCACTCTCATCAAGGCTCATGACCCCGAGCACAAGAACCTTCACCTGTAGGGTAGGTGGTATAACGAGATCATCCAGGGTCGCCGAAGCTTTGGTTCCACTACGCCGTCCGACCCCATATTTTCGAACCCCTATGCGGATGAACCCCCGGTGAAGTATGCCGTGGAGGTCAAAAATTGGAACTTGGATGACCTCCTCCAGCCTGCAATTGGTGTTATTCCCGTGCAGCCGCCGCCGGCAATAGACATTTTGGAAAGGCGAATCTGTCAGGATGAAGCACGCCCTTGGGGACAGGCCTATAACATTGGATTGATCCCACGACCGCCCGCCGGATATTTGCAGTGGGCCCGATACATCTTATCGGCGAAGAGGACTCATCTGATGAAGATTGGTTTATATTCGGCCATCTACGTCTCGCTCTTTGAGTATCCCTCTCCTCCAACGTGGTGGGTTAAGGCTTTTATCGAGCAATGGAATATCCCCACCCACACCTTCCTGATGACGGACAGGGAATTCTCTATCTCCTTGGAGGAGTTTGCTGAAATCTCGGGTCTGCCGATGAGGGGGGAGCATTACGAGGAGCTGCTTCCTCCTGACGAATACGTCTTTTCCACCAAGCCGTTGGTGTTTGATCTGACGCCGGAGAACGCTATTCAGCACCAATTTCCGGGATTGGTGAAGGTGCTGGAGATCTATGAAGGGCTCTATTTGGAATCGGGCACCTGGGAAGTCAGTTTCGCAGATTTTATCGCCCGCTTTGTTCGACCGGAGTTCCTATCGGAGCGGAGCGAGAAGTTCGCCCAGCTTGATGACCCTTTTGGCTTCGGCTGGGACCGCCGACCCACATCGGAGGATGATCACAAGGACTTTTATCTCCCCGGCGCCGCTGTCATGCCCTTGTCAGAAATCGCCGTCCCGGGCATGGATGAGGAGACCTTTTTTGTAGGGTTCCTGGGATTGTGGCTGTGCAGCTTTGCGCTCCCTATGCATCCGCGCCATATGCGGCCATCTGTTTTCTACCCAGCGCATCGGATGGTGGCTGGTCTGCAGTTGACAGTAGGAATCGCCGGGCTGGCTCACCTTTATAACGGACTTAGCATAGCGGCGGACGCTAATGAGCCTGGGGTGTAGCCTGCTAACTTCCCGATGCACTACTTCACCTCTTGGATAGAAATGCATGTGCACGGGGTGTTCGGTGCCCATAAGATCCCTCCGTTTTTTGAGAAGTGTAGACTTTCAAGAGTCATGCGGCTGGTCGGCGCCTCGATCGTGGTTGCGTCTCCGTGGGAGGCTAGGGGTCTGCTCCTTCGTCCGCACCTGGTCGGAGCGAAGGTTTCTTTTTTGGATAAAGTCATAACTATAGGCTCAGAGACCACCAAGTCGGTAGTGCCGCTGCGCGATGATTTTAAGGATGGGGCCTCTATATTGAAAGCTCGGGAGATCCTCCACCTCTATTCCATTCGGCCAGGCTACCTGGTGTTTAGGCAAAATGAGACAACGCTCTTCATGAGGTATAACCCTCACCGGTTCGCTCAGCAATCAAGCTATCACCAGGGGATCCCGATGGAAGCGTTCTTGGAAGAGCCCGCGGCCAGCCAAGAGGGGATAAGGAGTGCGATGCACCATTTCATGCGGCTTAACACGGGCTCTTATTTCTTCATCAGCGAGCCAAACTGCGTTCCCAATGTTCTCAACACGTACGTGGCTTGGTACGCGCATGCAATGGACCCAGTTATTCATATGGAGAAGCGCATGCTGGTTGATCGCAAGGGTGCGCCTCCCGGCGGCGATCGCAAGGCTCCCTTGAAGCCAAGGACTCCGGTCATTCCTCCGCTAAAAGATGCTGGAGTTGTGCCACCGCGTGTGTTGAGCCCTCCGCGCGGATTGCCGCCTCCTGATACTGTGGATGCGCCGCCAGCGCCCCGTGCTCCAGCGGAGACGGTAAATATGGTATCGCCGGAGTCCGGTGTGGGTGCAGATATCGGGACCCGCCGCCCTAAGGTGCCTGCAAATGAGACGACCGCTATAACTGAGCCTGGAGCAGCGGCGGACGGAGCACCTGAGACTGGTGATCTCATGGTAATGGCAGACGAGACAACGGCGACCGCCGAGCCCAAAGGAGTAGCGGGTGAGATAGGCATGACTCCCGGGGAAAAGCCAGCTACTCTTTCTCAAGAGTCTGGCAATGCTCCAATTATTGCTCTCCCCGTCTACGGTCTTCCACCGTCTCCCGGTCGTGCGAGCACGACGACAGCCCCTGTCGAGTCCGGTGATGAGGCCACGGGAGGTGGACTCGTATCGATGGAGGAGGGAGACGCCTCCGTTTCGGCTGGCAGCTCATCAGGTAAATTTCGGGTTATCGCCCCCTTTTATTTTATCTTGCAACCTTTTCTGACAAGTTTATCTTTGTTTTTAATGCAGGTGCGGCCAGTGCCGATGCTCCATTGCTCGAGGGAGCGCCGTCAACTACTGCTTTAGCGGTGGTCACCTCTCAGTCTTCCGTTGTACCATCACAGATGTTGGAAGGTATGGATTTGCAACCCATTAGTTTTATCTTTCGGCCGCATAATTTATGTACTAATGTTGTACTATTGCGTCTTTTCAGGAGTGCTTTTTGATCATCTCTATCAGGTGTGGCGCCCGCACTTCTCCTTCCCATCTGAACTCGCATCTTCCTCCGGTGGCATTGGTGAGTATAGTTTCTAATTGATGTCTTTCTTCTTTTTTCTAGTAATGGAATTATTTCTAACTCTTTTTGTCCTGATTGCAGCGCTACAAATCAAAGGAGGAGGTGAAAGATCAGTCACACCACCGGCCTTCCCGGCCTTGCCGCCTGCTACAGCTGGTATAGTAAACTATCGCATCGATAACTTTTTTTTTGTATTTCTTGAACCGTCATCTAATCGTATTTTGTTTTCTTCAGCTATCGTTCCGATCCCGGTGCCCTTTGAGTCTCGTGTCACAATGCCGGCAGGCCCCTTTTTGAGACGCCCGTCTTCAAAAGGTGCCGTAATAAGCTTGGGTATGCTGAGCGGATACGTCGAGGAGCTTGACGCAGATGCTCTCCCATCTGCCGCGGATTTCGCTGCGAAGGTTAAACCAATGTTGGCGGCGCTCGTGAATTTTCATGATAGAAGCATCGTCGAGGTTTGGGTTAATCACTGCAGGGAAATCGAGGTCCGCCTGCATCAGTCGGAGTTTATACGCCCTGCTCCTGAGACCTTAGCCGCAAGCAATCAAAGAGCCGCGTGGATCGAGCAAAGCGCTTCCTACTTCCGTCACCTGGAATAAGAAGCGGCTTTAAGGCTGAGGGAATGCCAAGAGACCTCGAACGAGATGGCTCGTCTGCGCGCTGAGGTTGAGGCGAACGCTGCCCAGGTGAAGGCTATTTTCGAGGGCCTTCTGGAGCGCATCTCCAATGGACTAAATTTGAAGCGGAAGCTTGATGCCGCCGAGCGTGACGCCCAAGGCCGTGAAGCAGCTCAGCAGGCATCCGGGGAGCAGCTTGCATCCTCCTTGCAGCAGCGGGCTCAAGTGGAGGCGGAACTGGCAGTGGTGGCCGATCAGGAAAAAGCATGGAAGGAAGTGCGCGAACAACTGATAGAGCTATTTAAGACACTTCCTTCCCAGTAGCTGCCCTTGTATCAATATAATTGTAAAAAAAAAAATTCTTTTTCGAATAAGATGTATCCATTCTTTATTCTTTTGTACGATTCACCTTGTACTTGATTGAATTTATAAATAAAGATACACATTTTTTCTTTGCAATGTCTTGTATGCACTTTTGCTTTCTCCCTTTCTCTTATTATCAGTATGCTGTCTTGATAAACATGGTTGACAGATAATAGAGTAAGCATCTTGGTTCCTTCAAGAGATAGCGATGGCTTAGACCGCAGGTTCAGATCTGCTGCCTAAGACCTTTCAACTCTATGAGCCGTGAGGGTCTCATAGAGATTTTTCTCCCTACGGATCGAGAGGATCTTATAGGTGGATTTTCTCCTTAGGAATCGTGAGGATTCCTAAGTGCGTTTTCTCTTATAAGTCGTAAGGATCTTATAAGAGAATTTTCCCTCTTACGAGTCGCGAGGACTCGTAAGCGGTTGTTTCCCTCCTTGTCGAGATTCAATTTTGGAGAGTGAGACCCGTGAATAGTATATAAGAGACCGTTTTAAGCCGACTTGCAGGGTCCCAGTGCTTAGGAAACAAGTTTTTTAATCCCTGCTGCCTAAGGCTTTATCTTGCAAATTGAGACGAATCGGGAAGTCCTCGCGAAGACACTAGTTTCTTCACGAGTCGAGACGAATCGAGCGGCTCTCGTCAGGGACACTAATTTCCCTGAGTTGAAGTATTTTGCCGAAGACACTGGTTTCTTCGGGATTGAAACGAATCGGAGTATTCCTGCGGAGACACTGGTTTCTCTGCGGGCCGACGCGAATCAAGAGTCTCTCATCAAGGACGCTAGTTTCCCTGAATTGAGGTATTTGCCAAGGACACTGGTTTCCCTGGGGTTGAAACGAATCGATGTATTCCTGCAAAGACGCTAGTTTCTCTGCGGGTCGACGCGGATCAAGGAGTTCTCGTCAAGGACACTGGTTTCCCTGAGTCGAAGGATTTTGCCGAAGACACTGGTTTCCTCGGGGTTGAAACGAATCGGAGTATTCCTGCGGAGACACTGGTTTCTCTGCGGGCCGACGCGAATCAGGAGGCTCTCATCAAGGACGCTAGTTTCCCTGAATTGAGGTATTTGCCAAGGACACTGGTTTCCCTAGGGTTGAAACGAATCGATGTATTCCTGCAAAGATGCTAGTTTCCCTACGGGTCGACGCGAATCAGGATTTTCTCGTCAAGGACACTGGTTTCCCTGAGTCGAAGGATTTTGCCGAAGACACTGGTTTCCTCGGGGTTGAAACAAATCGGAGTATTCCTGCGGAGACACTGGTTTCTCTGCGGGCCGACACGAATCAGGAGGCTCTCATCAAGAACTCTAGTTTCCCTGAATTAAGGTATTTGCCAAGGACACCGGTTTCCCTGGGGTTGAAACGAATCGATGTATTCCTGCAAAGACGCTAGTTTCCCTGCGGGTCGACGCGAATCAGGATTTTCTCGTCAAGGACACTGGTTTCCCTGAGTCGAAGGATTTTGCCGAAGACACTGGTTTCTTCGGGGTTGAAACGAATCGGAGTATTCCTGCAAAGACGCTAGTTTCTCTGCGGGTCGACACGAATCAGGAGGCTCTCATCAAGGACGCTAGTTTCCCTGAATTGAGATATTTGCCAAGGACACCGGTTTCCCTGGGGTTGAAACGAGTCGAGATGTTCCTGCAAAGGCGCTAGTTTCTCTGTGGGTCAACGCGAATCAGGATGTTCTTGTCAAGGACACTGGTTTCCCTGAGTCGAAGGATTTTGCTGAAGACACTGGTTTCCTCGAATTTGAACTGATCTGTGGCGGTCTTTCAGGTTTTATATAAGTTACCGTCAAAACCGTAAAGCTAGGAATTTAACCTTCGCTTCGTTTGCTGGCACTGCGTCTGCTGTATCGAGACGAATGTCACGGTTGTCTCTAGGCTGTTGGTGAACCGTCGAGATTTGGCTTCACTTTCTGGCGGAGCCTGTTGGGAAGGTATGGTTCCCTCTTTGTTTGTGCCCTTGGATTGTATACAGGGATCGATGTGATCTCACCTGTAGGGCGAAAGTTTCATCATCATTTTTTTATCGTTGTTTTTCCGCGATGCTCTATCATTTTAGCTTTTATATCGCGAAGGTCGTGATTGCCCAATCATTTCGGATATTTTTCGCGGTGTCCAATCATTTCGGCTGTTTATTTTATTTTTACTCGCTGCTTTTATTGCGAGTTGCCCCATCATTTCGGCTATTTCGTATGCATACGTTTTTACTTGCTACTTTTTATTGCAAGTCGCCCCATCATTTCAGCTATTTCGTATGCATGTGCGGCCTACTGGCTTTTCGCCGCAAACCTGAAATTAGACACCGATTTCAGCATCAGCACCGCTACAACAGGGATGTTGCCAGGAGCGAATCATCATTTCCCTCTGTCGATGTCGAACAAAGGTGGCTTAGCGAACAGGGTTAGGGTTCTGTCGACTAAAGCTTTTGACTTCATGAGCCGTAAGGGTCTCACAAAGGTATTTCTTCCTACAAGTCGTGAGGATCTTGTAGGTGTATTTTCTCCTTAGGAATCGTGAGGATTCCTAAGTGTATGTTCCTCTGTAAGTCGTAAGGATCTTACAAAAGGGTTTTCTCCTTATCAGTCGAGAGGACTTATAAGGGTTGTTCACCATATGGACATATCCCTAGCCACGGATGGGACTTTGTTAGGGAAATGTTTATTCACGCCCGTGGATTGTATACAAGGGTCAGTATTGAGCCACTTGTAAGGCAATATCGAAGGTTGTGGGGGTTGCTTAAGCACAGGTTTAGGTCTCTGTAACTTAAGACTTTCAAATCCTATGAGCCGTGAGGGTCCCATAAGAGAGTTCTCCTTACGAGTCGTGAGGATCTCGCAAGTGTATTTTCTCCTTAAGAATCGTGAGGATTCCTAAGTGTGTTGCTCCCTTGTGAATCGTAAGGATCTCACGCGGGTTGTTTCTCCTTACAAGGTCGAGAGGACCCTGTAAGTGTCCTTTCACGAGGTTGCGCCCTTTCGGGTTTTCACAAACACTCGCCGGTAGTCCTGCTGTTTTTACTCACGGAGCCCTTTCGGGTTTACATCCGTGCCCTTTTGCTTATGGACATACCCTTTTTTTAATTCTTTTTATTTTTATTTTTTTTATTTTATTTTTTACGAGGTTGCGCCCTTTCGGGTTTTCACGAATACTCGCCGATAGCCCTGCTGTTTTTACTCACGGAGCCCCTTCGGGTTTTCATCTGTGCCCTTTTTGCTTATGGACATACGGTTTTTATTTTTTTTATTATATTTATAATTTTTTCTTTTTCTCTTCATTCATCTCGTCAGCCTAAGGATGCTGCGGTAGTAGTTTAAGGACGTTTTGTCAGTCGTTAGTTTAAGGACGTTTCGGTCCGTCCTTAGTTTAAGGACATTTCGGTCCGTCGTTAGTTTAAGAACGTTTCGGTCTATTATCCAGTTTTTAGGACGTAGTGGTCCGTCATTAGTTTAAGGACGTTTCGGTCCGTCATCAGTTTAAGGACGTTTCGGTGCGTCATCAGTTTAAGGACGTTTCGGTCCGTTATCCTGTTTTAGGACGTAGTGGTCCGTCATTAGTTTAAGGACGTTTCGGTCCGTCATTGGTTTAAGGACGTTTCGGTCCGTCATTAGTTTAAAGACGTTTCGGTCCGTTCAGGAGAAGGCCGGCTACTACTTACAGAGCTTGAGCTTAGGGAGATAGCGAGCTGACATAGTCGTCGTCATCTATCATTGACCTAGGCTGTGGCTCATCAAGCGTAGTATTTCTTCAGGAAGCGACCGTTTATCGGCCTGAAAGGCCTTTCACCGTGCATATCCATGAGTAGATAGGCTCCACCCTGGTAGACCTTGCCTATGATGTACGGGCCTTCATAGTTCGGCTCGAATTTTCCCCGCTTAGCGCGATTGGGGATCATAGGTCTTTTGACAACTAGCACGAGTTCGCCTTGGCGGAATGTCCTTGGCCGGGTCAATCTTTCGTATGAACGCGTTATCTTTGCTTTATAAGCTTCTAAATTTTGTTGCGCTATGAGCCGGGTTTCACCAAGGGCATCAAGCTCCTTAAGCCGAAGGTGAGCATTTTCTTCGTCCGTCAGCTCGTAGTGGACTGCCACTCATAGAGAAGGCAGATCTATCTCAAGGGGGAGTACTGCTTCTGTACCGAAGACTAACGCGTACGGCGTTGTGTTTGTGGCCGTTTTGAACGTAGTTCGATACGCCCAGAGAGATTCTTGCAGTCTCTCGTGCCAGTCCTTCTTATTTCGGGACACCGTCTTCTTCACGATCTTTGTCAAGCTCTTGTTGAAGGCCTCAGCTAGACCGTTAGCTCGCGGATTATAAACTGAGGAATATCTCCAGTCTATATTATGTTGTTGCGCGAAGCAACTGATCTTGTGGCTTCTGTAGGCTGGCCCGTTATCGGAGATGATCCATCTCGGAGTTCCAAACCGATATATGACGTGCGTCTTGAAGAAATGGAGGATATTCTCCGTCTTTACCTCCCTTAATGGCACTGCTTCTGCCTATTTGGAGAAGTAGTCAGTCGTCGCCAAGATGAAACGATGTCCTCTAGACGATGCTGGTTCGATGGGGCCGACTATGTCAGTTCCCCACATTTCGAACGGCCAGCTAGCCACCGTTGGATGTAGTGGATTTGGATGCTGGTGGATGAAGTCTCTATGGATTTGGCATGAGTGGCATTGCTTCGCATATTCAAGGCAGTCCTGAATTATCGTGGGCCAATAGTAGCCTATCTGTTTAATCTTCAACTTCATCTTCGGGCCCGCTTGGTGAGAACCACAGAGTCCGTCGTGAACTTCCTGAACGACTCTTCTCGCCTCGTCAGGTCCTAGGCATCTCAACCACAGAGAATCAAACGACCACTTGTACAGAGTATTATTGACGAAGGCGAAAGACAGAGCTCGTTTCATAAGCTGATGTCTTGAAGACGCATCTTCGGGCATTCGACGGTATTTGAAGTAGTCTATAAAGACTTCTCTCCAATCTTCAGCCTTTTCCCGGTCTTTTATTTGCAGGGTCATCTGCTCAGTCGCTCCTTTTTCTTCGGATGATTCTGGAGATATTTCTGCTGGGGCAAGCACCCGACGACTTTGTACCACAATTCTGACGTCATCGAGATTCTCGTCGGCCAGTTCTTTAGCGATCTTGGCTAATGCATCTGCTTTGTTGTTTTCCGCGCGCGGTATGTTTTCCAAAGTGTAGGAAGGAATTTGGGTCAAGAGTTGTTGCACCTTTTCGTCGTACTTCATTAACTCTGGTTTGCACGTCTGGTAGTCGCCATTTACTTGACTAACGACCAGTTGGGAGTCTCCGTATATGAGGAGGTTTTCAATTTCCATGTCGATGGCGATCTCGAGGCCTGCTATCAAAGCTTCATACTCGGCTTCATTATTCGTCCTCGGCTCTGTTAAGGAGAAAGCAAAGCGCATTATCCCTCCTTGTAGAGTTGCGAAGATGAGGCCTACCCCTGATTTAATTATAGGGGTGCTTTGTTTGCGCTTCTTCATGGAAGACTCTCCATCGAAATAGAATTCCCATCGGGTATCACTACCGTCGATCGCGTCAAACGCATGTTCGTCTGGCAGCTCGCAATTCAAAAGGGAATCAGCCGGTATCGGATGCTCAGCGAGGAAGTCGACGATGGCCTGGCCTTTCACTGCTTTAAGAGGCTGATAGGTTATCGAAAACTCTATTGAGAGCAAGGCCCATTTAGCGAGTCTCCCTGTCAATATAGCCTTCGACATTAAATATTTAAGGGGGTCCACCTTCGAAATGAGACGGACTTCATGCGCCAACGCATAGTGCCTGAGCTTTGTTATCGCGAAGATCAACGCTAGGCAGTGTTTTTCGATGGGGGAATAGTTGCTTTCTGCCCCCAGTAGAACCCGACTCAAATAGTAGAGTGCTCTTTCTTTCCCTTGGTCGTTCTCTTACGCCAATAAAGCGCCTAAGGAACCTTCGAGGGCGGTCGTATAGAGAATGAGGGGCCTTCCCTTGACCGGAGCAGCCAACACTGGAAGGTTCTGCAGATATTGCTTGATTTCGTCCAGCGCGCTATGGCACTTGTGATCCCAGACGAAAGGGGCTCCCTTCTTCATCAGGTGACTGTAAGGGCGACACTTGCCTGAAAAATTGGCTATAAATCGCCAAATGTATGCAAGCTTCCCTTGGAGAGACCGCGGTTGCTTGAGAGTTCTTGGCGGAGGCATTTCCATGATCGTCTTGATCTTTGACGGATCTATCTCGATACCTCGGTGTCGGACGATGAATCCTAGGAATTTGCCCGAGGAAACTCCGAATGCACACTTGAGGGGGTTCATCTTCAAGTTGTATTGTCGAAGGCGTTGAAATACGGTCTTCAGATGCTCGAGGTGTTCCTCGTATGATTTGCTTTTAACCATGAGGTCGTCAATATAACATTCGACGACTTCATATATAAGGTCATCGAAGATCTTTGTCATGGCCCTCTGATAGGTGGCACCGGCGTTCTTTAGACCGAAGGGCATCACCCTGTAGCAAAATATACCCAAAGGGGTCCGGAAAGCGGTATGCTTTTGGTCTTCGGGATGCATCTTTATCTGATTATACCCTGATGAGCCGTCCATGAAGGAGAAGACTTCGTGAGTGGATGTGTTATCTATCATCAGTTCGGTGACTGGCACTGGGAAATCGTCCTTCGGGCAGGCTTTATTGAGATCCCGAAAGTCCACGCATATGCGCACTGTCCCATTTTTCTTCATCACCGGGACGATGTTGGCGATCCAGTCAGGATATTGAACTTCCTGGATAAACCCAGAATCGATTAACTTCTTGACCTCGATGTTGATACTCATCTCGAGCTCGAGCCGCATTCTTCTCGGCGCCTGTTTGACTGGCTTGACGTCTGGGGATATCGCCAATATATGCACGGCAATTTCTGGATCTAGTCCTGGCATTTCAGAATAGTTCCATGCGAAGCAATCTCTATGCAGCATAAGCACGTCTTTTAACGCGGCCACCCTTTCTTCAGATAGCAGCTCGCTAACGAATGTCGGTCGCGGGTCGTTCGCCGTCCCCAACTCAATTTTCTTGAGGTTATCTGCAGTAGTATGTATTCCATCTTCCAGCTCTTTCGGTGCCGGTGGAAATTCTGAGATCACCTCATCGTTGTTGTTTTCGAAGCACCAGGGAAGGTCATCCATGTTCTCGGGCTCTTCTTTTGATATTGTTATCATGTGATAAGTACGAGCTCGCTTCGAAGACCGATGTGAATCTGGTTCTGCTTTCGTGGCTTTGGGTTCGTGCTTCTGTGGCAGCGTTACCCTCCAATTGTCAGACAGAGCGAACTTGCCGAGCTGATACTGATCTTCGGCCCAATTCTTGAAGGTGAAGCAGTCTTCGAGAGGATGCCCTATTACTCGATGATAAGAGCAATAGTTTGGGTGTGAGACTTCGCCTGCTTGCTCAGGGTGCTTGGACTCCGGCAGTATAAGCATCTGGTATTTTATAGCTCGGTCAAGTATCTTCTTTGTCTTGTCCCGAGGAAAAGAGTACGCTCGACTCATCTTATTCATAAGGGATAGATCAGATCCGCTCGATTCCCGCTTGCACGGCTTCTTAATCCCGCTTTGTTGCTGTTGAGCGCTTTTTTCGCTTTTCGACTTGTTTCTGCCTCTGCGTCGAGTCTTTTTTATGACCGGTTGACGGGGAGTGGCATTTTCATCTTTCACGACCTGTTGGAGGAGGCGTTGCGTTTTGGCTTTCTCATAAATGGCAATTTCGCGGTTATGGTCGTTTCGGACTTTTTGACCAGCTTCCCTCATAAGCTTGTCCATTTGTTCTTCGAACGACAGACTGGGCACTTTTGCTTCAGGAACTTTTACAAGTTCAGGATTAGCATCCTCCCATTGAGCATCCGCTTCTTCGTTGAAGTCATGTATGACGTAGCAATCACGAAGTAGCTCGTTTCTTGGACCGAATGTATCCGAGCCCGATTGTTTCCATCCTCCCACTAGGCAACTTGTGCTGAGTTCCGGGGACGTTCCAGACCCTATCATAGAACTTGGCTTTTCGAGCGGTCTGTTTGAAGGGTATCCCCTGGCGTTTCAACAGCCTCTTCAAGCCTTCTGTATAATATCTGGGTAGACGGATGGGCTGAAGCCTGTCAAGCATAGGATCTGTGCCGTGCCAGATTTCTTTCTCCACTTTAGTTTCTTCAGAGCGGTAGAATAGAATTGCCTTTTCGCCTTCTCGCCTGGGAGGGACATAGAATGTCCGTAGCTCCTCTACACTGTAGGTATCAAGCGCATCCAGTTCTTTACGATGTTTAAGTAGAACCATAGCGATTTCCAGGCTTTGCTCTTAGCCAGCGGATGTTTGTATTGGAGGTCGAGCGGAAAATATAGCATGGACCTCATCTTCTGAGTCACTACCAAAGATCAACGTAGGAGCAGATGGTCCTGGCTTGTTGTATTGGGGCAGACCCAAATAAACTATCTGCTGCTCCTCCTCGGTATCACTCCCGAAGACAGGGATGGTGGCGTTAGCTTTGTTCTCCGGCTTGTGACACCTCTCCGTATCTTCGAAATCCGGTAAAAAGTATTTGGCATCTTCATATTTGCGGACCTCGTTCACGGAGAACGGGTTCAGTTCTCTCGTCACGGTATACTCGAGACCATCCCTAAAATATTTCATACACTGATGCTGTGTAGAAGGAATGATGTTGTACTCGTGTAACCATGGCCAGCCGAGCAGAGCATTATAGCATGTCTTGGCGTCAATGACGTGGAACTTGATGTCCATGATGAGTAGCCCAAAGCGTAGCGTCAGTATCACAGACCCAAGAGTTCTTGATGATTGGGAGTCGAACCCGGAGATGGTGATCTTGTCCCGAGCAAGGTGCTGGACGCTCATGCAGATTTCCTTTAACACCCGCACATTAAGGAGATTAACGGAAGACCCATTGTCAACCAAGATTTTGCCTATCTTTATATCATGGCAATACCCTGAGACGTACAGGGGATGGTTGTGGTCGCACATACCAAGGAGGAGGTCTTCATCACCAAACGTGACATCGGCTGTGTGCACTTCTTCCAGTTCATCCTTCATCCTCTCTTCGGTGAGGAAGGCTTGGAATTGCTCTGGCTCTTGTAGTGCCTTGATTAACGAATCTCTTGCCTCTTTTGATAGTAAAAGGGCGTCAAGAATGCTGAGCTGCGAGGGTAGCTTCCTCAGATGCGCTAGAATGTTGTAATCCATCTTATTTTTCTTCGGCGGGTCCTTGGCGGCTAGCTCTTCCATGACTTGGTCATCTAGGGCAATATCCTCAGAGTCCTTTTCTTTCCCTTTATCTTTCTTGTTTGAGGGTCCGAGATTCTTTTGGGGTAGCGTCCGATTACGCAGCCGAATATTTTCACAGACCTTCTGCTCTTCTTCTTTTTCCGAGGTGGACTCTTTAAAGAAGGGGCTAAGAGCCAGCTCCTCATCAGAATCGCTCCCGAATGTGAGCACTTGTGATCCCCCGGCGTTAACCATGCGACAATTGCCGGTAGTTCTATTAAGCTCCTCGGTCGTACCTTTCCGCTCCCGATGGGTTTTGCGCTTCTCCCGCTTAAAATGTTGTCGGTGAGCAACATATCCCTACCACCATTTATTGAAAGCTCTGCACTCTTCGGTAGGGTGCGAAATCTTCCAATGATACAAGCAGTAGGAAGGGTGCATTTCCGCTTCACCAGTAATGCTTCCTTCAGAGGATGGTAGCTTCATACCCATGAATATGGCCTTAGCAAACCTTTTCCTCATCTTGAATTTGCTTTTATCTGCGATGGACATACTTTGATTCAGCGGGAGTGCTTCAACTATTTCGTCTAGTCGCCGGCGTTTGGCCCTTTCAAATGTGACCGTTTCGCGTTCCCGATCAGCTTTACTTTTCAATAGAGCTTCTTTGAAGAATGCGTCAATTGTTTCATCTGATGGCCCCAGAATTTCCGGTTTAGGATCTGCCCCCAGCTTTTCAGTGCAAGGAGTTTACTCATCGTCCGTAAACGAATGGGAAATCATATGACAGCTCGCCACGTATTCTTCAGATTCATCTGACGAGCTGTCTCCCTCATCTTCCTCTTGAAAGACGTAGTTGAGGAACTCTTGGAGTGTAATGGGAGTCCATGCTTTCTGGTTGTATTCCTCCAGCGCGTCAATTTGTTTTTGTAAGTCTGTGCGCTTGTTGCCAGGCTTCACGGGCTTCTTGGATTTCTTTTTCTTCTTCTTTGAAGATTTTGACGGCTGGTTGTGAGTGCTTGGGCCACCACCATTGGTCTTTGGAGTTAGACGCGATTTCAACATCCCTTCAATGATCTGAGGTTCCAACGGGTTCTTCCACTTGATCGCTGGGCATGTTTGAAAATCGTTCAGCATTCTCTTTGTTTTAGCTGATAGTACGACCTCCCATGGAGCTTCTTCAACGAGAGAGCATGTTGCCCCCGGCATATTCACCTTTTTAGAGGTATGAGGTTGTGGCGGGTTCACCTTCCATCTTTCAGACAACGTGAACTTGCCCTGTTGGTACTGGTCCTCAATCCAATTTTTGAAGACATAGCAGTCCTCGATCGGATGACCCAGTACTCGATGATAAGGACAGTAATTGGGATCATTGACGTCGTCTGGCTGTGACGGACATCTGGGATCCGGCAGATTTATCAGTCGGTTGCGCAAGGCCAGCTCGAACAATCTTCTCGTTTTATCTCGGGGAAACGAGTAAGGACGTCCCAGCCTCTCCTCGAAGGACAGGTGTGGACGCATATTATTTTGACGGACAGCCAGTTTCAAGTTGCTCGGCTGTTGTTGAGCATTAGCGACAACAATTGCTTTTCCCTTCCCCTTCTCATTTCGAGAGTCCGGCTTTGGAGGGGGGGTCTATGGCCCATCTGATCCATCTGAGCTAGCTTGTCGATCAGGGCCTGGAAGGTAGTCGGCTTGAAGAACATCATGAATTGGGAAATGGTCGCCTGCGGATCAAGAGTTCCCACAAACATCCCTACTGTCGGAGCCTCTTCAATGCGTTGTTCGCATTTTGACCACAAGTTCCGCCACCGTATAGCATATTGGACCCATGTCTCGCCCGGCTTCACCCTGGCATTAATCAATGCCGTTATCGAGGTGCGTTCGCTGGCGCTTGCGAAACGCTGGGTAAACAGCAGCTCCATCTCCACGAAGGTCTTGATAGAGTCGTTTGGGAGCTCGGAGTACCACTCGAATGCTGTGTCCGATAAGCTACCAACGAACTGGCGAAGCAACAATTTATCATCACCACCGGTGTTGCTGCTAAGCGTCCTGAACTGGGCAACATGCTGGTGGGGATTGCCCGTCCCCTTATAGACATGGAATTTCGGTATTGTATAGCCCGGCGGGTACTTGATCTGATCGTACTAGCTTGGATACGGTCGCCCCATCTTGACAACTTGGCCGGCTGCCTCAGTCGCCTGATGAACCCGTATCTGCTGAGCTATATATTCATCCAAGTCAGCTTTGGAGAATGTCTCCTCCTAGGCTGTTGACAGAGCCGGTGGAGGATTTGACGTTTCTCCCCTATTGTCTTCAAGGACGATTGGAGGATCTTCAGCAGGAGGATCTTGTTGGATCATCATTCCCACCATGTCCTGGAATAGGAGGGCCATTCGCTTTATGTTGGCTGCTTGTTCAGCAGCCTCTTTATCCTTCCTCTCCAATATCCGACGAAGGAATTCAGCGTCAGTTTCTTGCTCTTGGCGTTGATCAGAGGACGCTTCGGGGCTTTCTTTTGGCCCAGTGAGTGCGGCCATCGCGTTCATCATTTCTTGGAGCTTCTGCTGTTGCTCCTGAGCTCTGACCACTGACCGTGTAAGCGGTCTATGACCTGTAGATGCACGGCTGTCCTCTTTACCAGACGCCATGTATACAGTATGGACCACGATGCCCCCGGACTTAGGACATTTAGGCTCACCGCCTTTGGCATTTGCCGCGGGCGTGGGAATTTTCTCCGGCCTCCTTCTCTTGTGGGCCGTTGAAGTTGAAGGGGCCGTTGCAGCGGGCACCCTGGCGGTTTTCGTCCTCTGCTGTTTGACGGGACGATTCTTTTCTTCTTGTACTTTCACCCTCTTCTGCTGGCGAAAGTGATCTGGATCAATTACGGAATCTTGAACCCTCTGCCAGACCTTATAAATTTTGGAGGACAGCCGTTGAGGGGGCTGCTCCAGCTTTGTTTCTGTAACCCTCTCCGCAAGTGGAGGAGATCTTTTTAGTGTGGCAGTCGGAGAGTTCTTGCGTACCCTCCTTAATAGTTCAAAGCCGTTCCCAGTTGGAACAGCAGCATTAACTTCTACAACTGGAGCAGGTGGAGTTAGCCCCGAGGGGGAGTTGCCCCAAGCCTTCGTTACTCGGCGCCAGTGGTGACGTCGAGCATGACCAGCCGTTGGGACTGGCTTAGCGATAGGGACAGCTTCATCTTGCCCCCTGTCCGAATGAGGTGCTGCTGGTGTCAGCCTCTCAAAGACTGATGTTGTCCTTTGAGTGGCGATGTTCAATCTGTCAAAGACAGATCCTCGAGTAGGAGCAGGAGCCGGAATAGTCGGCCTTGAAAAGACTGACTCTTTAATAGGAGAAGCCGTCTTGACGACTTCAGGAGTAGGGGTGGCTCTCTTCCTCGGGACGGCCATTTCAGGGTTCATGGGCTTCTTGGCGGGCCCATCAAAGTTCTGGCTCAACCTGGCAAAGACAGAGGCTGCCGGTTTGATATTAGACGACCCGTCGAAAGGGGCCGTTGTAGCAGTAAGCCGATCGAAGACCGACTTCTTGTTCGCTTCTGGTGCGGGCACTGGCATGGTGAAACTTGCAGGCCGGATCATGGTCCCGAAAAACAGGTCGGTGGTGGCCTGGGTCACCTGTTCTACCGGCATGGCAAGGATGGAGGCCGCTTGAGGCCCATAAGCTACACCTCCAGGTGAGGTGGAGCGTCGGTTGCATTGGCACTTTGAACAGCTCGAGCAATTGGAGGCCATTGATACTTGATTTCTGCGCCAGGCAAAAAACCAAATCTTAGTAACTTGAAACCCAAAGGCAACCATTAACAAACCGCGATTCTTTCGCGAACACGACACATGAAGTGTGGAGTGGAAAGAGGAAAAGGTCCCACCGGGCGTGCCAGAATCTGTTCCCCTCCGAAAAACGACGACGACGTGAAGACGTCTTGCCTGAGATTCGGGGCAGATGCTATTTGGTTTTATCCGTCCACCTCTCCGAAGATGCCAAGTTGATTTATGGCACCGTGTATCGGAGGTTTAGACGGATGCGGCCGATGTAGCAGACTTCGTCAGATTCCCCCTCGCTTGACGGGTTTTTGATTGTGAGGACGCTCTTCTCTGCAGGCACAAGCCCCTGCAGTTAATTACGCTACCGCATCGCGGTAACAACTTTCTCCTTCTCCAGAATTTCACTTCGTGTCGTGGGTGTTTATTTTGTTTGTGGTTGCCTGTGGATTGTATACGGAGACTAATTTATGTCGTCGCCCGTAGGACATGGATTAGTCCAAATCCGTATTTTCTTAGATTTGGGTTTGGTGTTTTGGTTTAAGGATACGTTAGCCCTATTTAAGGCTAAGATCAACTTAAATGTTTGTTAAGGATACGTTAGCCTAATCTCCAGGCTAAGATCAACTTAACGGGATCATTTGGATCCGACAAGAGAGCAAATGGCTCTATTGTTTAGTTTAATGACGTTGCAGTCGATTTCCAGTTTAGGGACATGGTGGTCCATCATTCTCATTTGGGGACGAACATTAGTTTAAGGACATTTCGGTCCAACATTCCCATTTTGGGACGAATATTAGTTTAAGGACGTTTCGGTCCACGAGTTTAAGGACCCCGCAGTCCATATCGATATGTGGTTGTCGGGACCCGTCACCTCTCTGACGTCGTTGAAGGATTACAACGATAGGTGTCAGAGGAGTTCGGAGATGTACCCTTGAACCGGATGTAAATTGATTTAAGAGAGCAGTCTTGCTCAGTCAATTTAATTTGAGGACTTACGGCCATGATTGGGCTAAGTCCAGTTGAGAATATTCAACGTTTTTATTTCCGGCCTATTAGACCTGTGATAGGGCTTTGCCCCTGTTTAATAATGCACTGCATTTTATTTTGGCCTTCTAGGCCTTTTTGATTTGGGCTCTGTCCCTTTATAAATGATGCACAACATCTGTTTTTATTTGTGCTCTGCCCTTCTTTAAAATAATGCATTGCATTTAATTTGGCCTGTTAGGCCTTTTTAATTGGGCTTGGCCCTTCTGCAGTGCATTGATTATCTGACAGTGGCTTGTCAGGTGCTTTGCACCAATTATTGAGCGCAAGCGCATGTGGAGTGACACGTGTCACGCTCTGGTGAGCGCAAGCGCAGTGCGCTGCGTTGTTGCGCCGCTGACACGTGGCGCTCTGGTGAGTTGCGCCAAATCCAGAGAGCAATGCTCTATCTTAAAAGCGCATAGCACAAGTGGTCTTGGAGCTGACACGTGGCGCTCTCTGGTAGTTTGCGCCAACTCAGGAGCGCAACAGTGCAGATTTTGCAAGTGCAGGGCACTGTTCAATAACTTGATCCAATTTTGGATTCAAGAAAAGAATCTTTAATATTCCAGAACCAATGGTTCATAAAAAAGTGCAAGGCACTGTTATTATTTTTTTTTATTGAAGATCATTGATCTTATTCTTAGATCAATGATCTATTCAGAAGAAATTCTTTTTTTATAGGGTTTTTACCTTTTTTCTTTTCTTGAGTTCTTCTCACAATTCTTCAGAGTTCTCTCTGTTTCTGAGTTTTTGTTTCTCTTTTGATCTTGATGTTGATGATTTTTGAATTGGGGTCTAGGGGCCTTTATATAGTGTCCATTAATTTGTTAAATTTATTAAAGAGATCTTTCTCTGAGTGATTTGGGGAATTTTCCCCAACGTTGGATCTTTGATCCAAGGGCTTCTGTTTT
Source organism: Agapanthus africanus (assembly GCA_030015575.1). NCBI lineage: Eukaryota > Viridiplantae > Streptophyta > Magnoliopsida > Asparagales > Amaryllidaceae > Agapanthus > Agapanthus africanus. Next base: position 482,988,116 of record CM057343.1, on the reverse strand, counting down.
ACATAAGACAATCTTCTTGTTTTAAAAAGAACAGAAAGATCTTACTAGAATTTTAATTCTGTTTGGCGCAGATGCGCCAGCGCTTGACACGTGTCGCGCAGCGCAACTGCGCTGACACGTGTCGCGCAGCGCACAGCGCAGCGCTTGCGCAACTGAAGCATTGCTTCCTTTAATTTTTGTTTTAAATAGAGCTTTGCTCTGATTGGGCGCGCTTCCTTGGGCGCTATGCTGACGTATCAACTTCTGACACGTGGCGCGTTGCGTGCAGCGCACGGGATTTGAAACGTTGCTTCAATTTTTGAATTTTTGAAATTCAAACAGAGCTTTGCTCCGATTGGGGGAAACAGTCGTCTCGCTGAGTCCCAGTCAGAAGCGACCCGATCTGAACGGTTCGTTCGTCGTCCCCTTCTACGAGGGGGACCTCTGTCAGTGGTTCCACCGGGGTCCCTCGGACCTCTTTTTGCTCATCTCGAGTGTCCAAAGAACCTTTGATGTCACCCTCGCTCTCAACATCATTGTTTGGCCGCTCAGATGTAGATGTTGCGGTGAAGCATACCTTTGCGGTTTGTTGGTCTCCGTAGGCCCGACCTATCCCGCCTTGGTCGAGCGAGAATTTCATCGCCAGGTGGTAGGTTGATATCTGGGCCCAGAAGGAGTTCAGTGTTGAGCAACCGAGGAGGACGTTGTAGGCCGATGGGATTCTCGCTACAATGAATTCCACTGGCACGGTGAGCGTACGGCCGGCCTCCCCGATGTTAAATTGGAGGGTGATCACCCTTTCCGCCGGGATGGAGTAGTTAGTGAACCCTGACAGGACGTGAGTGGTCATCGTAGGTCTGACAGGGTGAGTCCCATACGCAGGAAGCAGTCATAAAATAGAATGTCTACCGAGCTTCCAGAGTCAACCAGTATCCTCTGCACCTCATAGTGGTGGACCCGAGCTGTGATCACCAGTGGGTCGTTGTGGGGCAGGGATATACCGTGGAGGTCCTCGTCAGTAAAAATGATCGGCTTGGCTGCTTTGGCCCTCTTCCTCGGGTGGTTGTCAGTCCCCTCGATCGGTGAGAGATGTTGAGCCTCATCGTTATTTGCCGTACACCCCGCTGATATGGCCATGATTTGGCCGATTTTCAATTCGCCGGGAGGGGGCGTTGTTCTTGCTCACGGTCGGCTTGCCGCTTGTCCCGCAAGTACGTTGCCAGGTGCCCCGAGCGGATTAGCTCCTCGATGTAGTCTCAGAGCTGCTTGCAGTTCTCCGTGGAGTGGCCCTGCGACCTGTGGAAGCCACAGTAGGGGCCCCGAGTGCGCTTTGCCACCCAGTTCGAGACTGGGGGGAGTTTGAAGAACCTCTCGCCCTTAGCCTCCTCCAGCAACACCGTCTGGGAGACGTTGAGCGGGGTGTACTCCTGGAACTTTGAGGAGTAGGGCTTTGGCCGCTCAATCCTCTTTTTCTCTTCCCGGGCCCTTTTCTTCTGATCAACTTGTTATGTCCGGGGTAGGTTGGCGTTCTCCTCAGATTCAAGCTGGATCTTACGTTCAGTCCAGGCCTTTACCTCGGCCATGGTCTTAGGTTGCGCTAATGCAAAGGAGCATAGCCACTCATTGTGCCTAAGACCCAACTTGAGTGCTGTAATGACCGTCTCGTCCCGGTGTTCTGGGACCTAGAGGAGGGCGTTGTAGAAGAGGGTGACGTACCCCTTGAATGATTCTTTGTCCCCGCTCTTTATGGTGAAGAGGTGGTCGATGGTCCGCTTCTGCCGTCTGTTCCTGACGAAGTGGCCGAGGAATTAGGTGGTCGGCTCATCGAAGGTTGAGATCGAGCGTGGCGCGAGTCCTCGGAACCAATCTCGTCCAGAGCGGATGAGAGTGGCCGGGAAAGCTCGGCATTGGGCGGCGGCGGAACAATCTTGGAAACTCATCCCGGCTGTGAACGCGTCCAAATTGTCCTTCGGGTCGGACTTCCCATCGAAGAGCGAGTCTTTCAGGGGCTTGTTCCTCGAGAAGACATGGACGGTGAGCAGCTCTTCGGTGAAGGGCTTCGTGAGTAAGTCGGCGACGTATTTAGCCCCGTCGCTTGAATGACGACCTTCCCGATGCGTGATTTCGATCTTCTTTTCGAGGACGTCGAGTCAGTCGTGGTATCCCGATGATTCGGCACATTCTGATTTTTGGCCTCTGCTACTGGAGACCTCTGCCTGGCCACGGCCCCGGTTCCGTTCGATGAGATTCCTCAAGTCACCTGGCGAGGTTGTCTTCGAGCTTCTGTGACAAGTCCCGTCCATGTGACCCCGTCGAGGGAGAGGGTGTCGGTCATGCCTAGGCACAGGCGAGCTGACCGACACCTCCTCGGGAGGGACAGGGGAGCGATGGGGCTTGGGGCGAGGCGCTTTGGCGTAAGACCTCGGAGTTAAGCTATGCGGCGCCCACCGGGTCATCGAATATGTCGGTCCAGGTGATCTGCGGCTGCCAGAGACAGCAAGGCGGTGTTCGGCCGTGCCAACGCTGGCAGAGTCTTCTCTCCCTCTGTAGGGGCCCCGGTCCCGAGAAAGAGGAGCGGTGACCTGGGGAGGTTGCCCGGCCGTTTGGACATGGATGAGTGCATCCACAACAGACATGAGTCAATCTATCCAAGCGGATAGGGTATGAATGGCATTCGGGGGAGGAGGGGATTCACCCTCATCCCCACTGCGGGGAGGCCGACGGCTAGTGCTTGGATCATCGCGGTGACCGCTCGCCATGAAGTCGAGATCGGAAGATGAACTTTGGTTGAGTGGAACTAGATTCCTACAGACGATGCCAACTGATGGATCTCTGGATCTCCTTCAGATGCTATCTTCTATTGATCTGCTGCGAGCGCTGATAGACAGCTGAGATTGAGTTGGATGGTTGCCTCCTGGAACGTGTGGATCTCAATGGGTTTTGTGTGGTTGAAGTCGAGCTACCTGCAAAGAAGTCCCGGGGTGGTTGTGCCACCGAGCACCCTCCAACGATCAAGTTAGACAGGGTATTTTGGCAGAGTAAAGGCCTATTGGAGTAAAAATGGCTTACCTGAATCGTCTGAGAGAGGGGTTTATATAGCGGCAACAATAGGCAGGCGGGCGCGAGATTCACGCCGGCCGTTATGCCCTAGGCATCACGCCCGCGTGATAGGTGGGATCCCGCATTAATAACGAGACAGGCTCGTTAATGGGGGATCGTGATGGCATGGAACGCGGGATTATGGACGGCGGATATCTCACGCCTGGCGAGATTCGTGAAGCCGTAGTGGAGGCGCCTATGATCAGCACTGTGGGTCGATCGATGAGACCGAGGAAGTTGAGCTCGGAGGGAGGCTCGAGAACGAGCAGGAGGCCGAGGCATCTTGGTTCTGTGATAGCTCGGAGGTGAGCCGGGGGGTGGTCTGGAAGGCCACCGAAGGTCGGGATAATCCTCAGGACGGAGGCCCGAGGTGTGATCCCAACTGAAGTTCTTGATCCTTTCTTGTAGGTTCTGGGACACGTCATCTGCAACGTGTCGACATCTGAGGAGTCACCTATATCGAGCATCATCACCTCCAGTGACTCCAAACTTCACCAGAGATACTCGGAAGATTAACAAAGCCAAAAGCCCTCCAAAACTTATCCCACACACTCCAAGCCAATAGACACCTAAAAAATAAGTGATCCACCGATTATGGTCGGGCCTCACAAATCTCGCATTGCATTGGACCAACACATTTTTTCTTCCCTAAGTTATTTCTCATTAAGACTGCGTCGTTGGAGACCAACCACATAAAAACATGAACTTTTAAAGAGACTGAGAACTTTCAAATATTCTTATCAATTCGAGACTCGACCCTACCATAATTAAAAATATTATAGAAGGATTTAACAGAAAATGCCTGACTTGACGTCCATTTCCACGATGCGGCATCTTTGTTATCCCTCTCCAACGGTTTCCACAGCTCAAGATAGTCAATCAGCGAACGTCGTCGTTTTCTCTCACCAATCGTTAAAGCCTTTTGAAATATTGGCCTCCATTTGCTACCTTTCCACTGGCTTCTCATCGATACCTCCTTATACTTGGCCAACTCAAAAAGCAATGGGAATCTCTCCTAAAATGTTATGTCACTACACCAATAGTCCCACCAGAAATTAGTCGAACTACCATCCCTTATCACGTTCAAGATATCTCTGAAGAAATACTCTTTTATAGACATTACTCCTTTTAAAAAACCGGACCCCGTTATGACATTCTTAAGCTTTCTTAACTTCTGTAGAAACTGTGTTTTGATTAATTGCATTCCCTATAGCATCTTCGATTTGATAAAGTCATTAGAATAAATTTGTGTTTGTATGGATTATCTATCTTTATGCGTTAACTTCATTCTTATTCTTTTGTATATAGGCTATTTACTGAAAACTCCCAGCAGTTTTAGGTCATTTTAACAAAACTCCAATTACCTTTGAAACTATCAAGAAACTATCATGACTTGGCATGGTCAACTTTAGAGTAGTAGGGGGAGGTAGAAGTGGAGGCGGATGAGGCAGCGCCGGTGAAAAGATCTAGAAGAAGAAGATGATGAAGATGAAGATCATGATGGTGATGCTATTGTTGATGATGATGATATGGGGGAAGAAGGTAGGGGTTGGGACGCAAAGGGTGGAGGCGGCGCCGGCTGGGACAAAAAGATGAAGATACTGACGCTGATGATGATAGTGATGTTGTTGTTGATATGATGATGATGATGATGTGAGGGGCGAAGGTGAGGGTGAGGGGGGAGCGCAGAGGGTGAAGGCGGCTGTAGGGTGTTTTTCGTCATCCCATTGAGATGGGAATACGCGCGCGCTTGTCAGGCGCATTACAGATTCCCCCTACCTAGGGTAGGCTGGGTTTTATTGATTGTGGGGATCCGAATCTCCGGCAGCCGCGGACTAAACTGCCGTTAATTACCCCTCGTATTTAGAGCGAGAGAACCTCCGATTGACGGGTTAAACTGGTCATGCAAACTCAATATTCAATGTTGTGTTTTGAAGGGGTTTTGAATATATCGGGGGCCCCGTAGAGTTTTTACGGGGGTCCCGCTACCTGTATAGCGGGCTGGAGGTCAAGGGGCTAGCAGCCCCCTTACGGGGTGCGGGACAGCGCCCCATTAGAAATTTTTTCTGACGGGGGAGATATTTTTAGTGTGGAGTATATATATAAAATGAGGGGGGAAATGTCGTCCAAAGGACGCATGAGCGCCAGTGCCTCACGTGCCTAGCACGCAGGCGCTGGCGCTAGCGCTTGGGTGCTGGCTTTGGGCGCTTGGGTTAGCGCTAAGCGTTTGGACGCTGGCGCTAGCGCCTCACGTGGGCGCTCGGGCGCTAGCGCCTCACGTGCCCGTCACGTGGGCGCTTGGATGCTAGTGCTAGCGCTTTGGGTGCTAGCGACTCACGTGCCCGGCACGTGGACGCTTGAGCTCTGGGCGCTAGCAAAAGGAAGGGGGTTTTAACCCCCCCCCCCCACCCCAGAAATAGGAGTTAAACTCCAAAAGAGGATTTTAAGTGGGGTTAAACTCCAAAAGATCTGGATTAGGAGTTAAACTCCTTTGAGGATTTGGGTCTTGGAGTTGAACTACCTAAAAATCTTCAAAGGTTCTTCTCTCTTAAGCTTGGGATCTTCTCTTAAGCCTTGGATCTTTTCCAAAGTGAGATTTTCGGAGATGGGTCTCCTTCTTCCTCCTCTTTGTTGGCCGGATCTTGGAGAACAAAAAGGGTGAGATTTTAAAAATCTCTCCTTTTTGAGATCTAATGGAAGATCTGAGCTCCCCTTTATGGGTTTTGTGGTGAAAAACTATTTAGTTTTGGAAAAGAAAGAGTAAAACTCTTGATTTAATTCAAAAAAAAGGAAGAAGATCTAGAATCTTGAGGAAGGAGAAGGAGGCACAGACCTTGATTTTTTTTTGAGAGAAAAAGTTGTTGAGATATTTTTATTATCTTTGCCTTTATAAGCTATACAATTTACATATAGCCCCTTGGGCTTTACAAAATGGCATTTTGCCCATCCCATGCCTCATGTGCTATTTCTTTTTGCACATAAGCCATGGGCTTTACAAAAATTTGGCTTTATGCCCATTCATGCATAAAAAATTACATCAAGATTATTTATTACATGATTTTTTATTTTAGCATGGGGGGCCGGCCGCTTCATGTTCGGGTTCGACTCGAGCATGAGCCCACTTACTCTGGGCTTGGGCCCACCTGGCTTAGGGTTGACCTTAATTTTGACTTGGTCAACCGGGGTGCAATTTTCGACCCCAACAAAGTGCCCCCCATCAATAAATGCACACCACATATGTGGGTCGTATGCATGAAATTGATGGATCTTCCTTTGCGTGGAGACGACTTGCTTTGGTTCCCACTTTTGGGGATGCACTGCCCTTTTTACGACATGGACGGTCGACGCTTGACGCGTCTCCGAGACGGAGTGTCCATGGTAGACGTTTCCCTGGCCCGGAGTGTCGGTGGTTGACGTGTCCCCGGCACGGAGTGTCGCTGATCGACGTTTCCCCGGCATGGAGTGTCGCTGGTTGACATGTCCCCGAGACGGAGTGTCTGTCTATGACGTTTCCCCGGTATGGAGTGTCCCTTTGACGTTTCCCCGATTCGGAGTGTCGCTGGTTGACGTGTCCCCGAGACGGAGTGTCTGTGTTGGACATTTCCCCGAGACGGGGTGTTTGTATGTGACGTGTCCCCGGCACGGAGTGTCGCTGGTTGACGTGTCCCCGGCACGGAGTGTCTGTTTGCGACGTTTCCCCGAGACGGAGTGTCGGTTGGTTGACTTGTCCCCAGCACAGAGTGTCAGTGTTGGACGTTTCCCCGAGACGGAGTGTCTGTATGTGACGTTTCCCCGAGACGGAGTGTCGCTGGTTGACGTGCCATCGGCACGGAGTGTCTGTGTTGGACGTTTCCCCGAGACGGAGTGTCTGTATGTGACATTTCCTCGAGACAGAGTGTCACTGGTTGACGTGTCCCCGACACGGAGTGTCTGTTTATGACGTTTCCTCGAGACGGAGTGTTGCTGGTTGACGTTTCCCCGAGGCGGAGTGTCTGTAGTCGACGTACCCCTGGCACGGAGTATCTGCTTGACGTTTCCCCGTTACGAAGTGTCGGCTGTTTGACGCAGAGGTCGATGTTGGAATTGGTTGGTTTGATTTGTGTTGACATCAGCATCGCTACACTAGAATATGGTACCAGGAGCGAATCATCATTTGCCTTTAAGAGGATTTGGGGATTGGTTTTTTTTTTGTCGGCATCTGCATTGCTGCACTGGAATAATGTCAGGAGAAACTCATCATTTGCCCCGGGAGGATTTAGGAATTGGTTTTTGGGTCGGCATCAGCACCGCTACACTGGAATATGGTACCATGAGCGAATCATCATTTGCCTTTCCCTGTTGGGAAGCGATGGCTTAGGAGACAGGTTTAGATCCCTATCACCTAAGGCTTTTCAATTTTATGGACCGTAAGGGTCCCATAAAAACATTTTCTCCCTATGAGTCGTAAGGATCCCATAGGTGCATTTTCTCCTTAGGAGTCGTGAGGACCCCCAAGTGTGTTTTTTCTTTGTGAGTCGTAAGGATCCCACGAAGGCATTTTCTTACGAGTCGTAAGGATCTCGCAAGTTTTGTTCTCCTCATGCATCGTGTGGACACACGAGTGGATTTCCCTCGTTCCCAGTTTAATGACTTAGGGGTCATTTGTTTCCAGTTTAACGACTTAGAGGTCATCTGTTCCCAGTTTAAAGACTTAGGGGTCCATTGTGCCCAGTTTAATGACTTAGAGGTCATCTGTTCCCAGTTTAATGACTTAGAGATCATCTGTTCCTAGTTTAAAGACTTAAGGGTCTGTTGGATCGGAAGCTTGGAATTTTGGGGTAGGGGTCGGTATTAGCGTTGCTAACACTGAAGCACATGTGTCAGGAGCAATTCATCATTTGTCTTTGCCTGTTGAGGAACGATGGCTTAGGAGACGGGTTTAGGTCCCTATAACGTAAGGCTTTTCAATTTTATGAGCCGCAAGGGTCTCATAAAAGTATTTTCTCCCTACGAGTCAAAAGGATCTCGTAGGTGTACTTTCTCCTTAGGAGTCGTGGGGACTTCCAAGTGTGTTTTTCCATTGTAAGTCGTAAGCAACCCACGAAGGTGTTTTCTTACGAGTCGTGAGGATCCCGTAAGATTTGTTCTCCTCACACATCGTAGGGACGCATGAGTGGGTCTTTCCAAATGGAGCATAATTCCAAGGGCGGAGACCAGCCGCGTAACTGGTGATTGCGGTGGGATATGGGTATGATGAGAATTATTTGAGCACGTGGATTTTATACGGTAGTCAACTTGGGGACCAACCGTCAGGCTGGGGGAATTTTGGAAAATTGGATTTTGGTTGGCGTCTGCATCGTTGCACTGGAATATGGTACCAGGAGCGACTCATCATTCGCCGTTAGGACATCCAGGGATTTGAAAATTTGGTTGGCGTCTGTATCGCTGCACTGGAATATGGTACCAGGAGCGACTCATCATTCGCCGTTTTTTTGGTTTTTTTGTTTTTGTTGTTTTTTTTTTGTTTTACCGCGATTGCTCTATCATTTCAGCTTTTCTTATCACGAAGGTCGCGATTGCCTTATCATTTCGGCTTTATTTTTCATCTTTATTTCACTTGCTGATTTTTATTACAAGTTGCCCCATCGTTTCGGCTTTTCTTTTTATTTTCTTTTTATTTACACTTTTTTTTTACATTCCCAGTTTAACGACTTAAAGGTCGATTATTCCCAGTTTAACGATGTGGTGGTCATTTATTCCCAGTTTAAAGAGTTGGTGGTCTGTGGTTTGCTTATCCCAGCTCCTCGAACTTTGATCTTGGCGGGGCTGTGTTGATGACCGTAGCTCTGTGGCTTGTCGGTACATCTGATGACTGTGAGGCTTTCCCAAGTTTGTATTTGTTCTCCATCCAATCTTTAAAAACATAGCAGTCTTCAATGGTATGACTCACCATTCTATGATATGGGCAGTATATGAGATTGCCGGTCATGTTCATCTCATGTGGCATCTTTGGAATAGGCAGCTGAAGACCATTGTTCAATGCGTCCTTGAATATTTTGCGGACTTCATCCCTCTTGAAGGAGTATACTTTCTTCTTGCTCTCCATTAGAGTAAGTGCCCTTACTGATGCTGGACCCTAAGGACGATCAGTCTTTGGTTCGCCAACTGTCCGCTTACCACGTTCAGTGTACGTATCAGAAGGACTGGAGGCTGACCGCGGCCGTTTTTCGCAAAGGTGTTCCGCTTTTGGGCCGGAGGGAGTATCGGTTGGCTGCTTCCGGATATCAATCCCTAGCTCACGAACCAAAATTTGATTTTGCTATAATTGCAATCAGGCGACTTGGGTCGTGAGATCTGCCACTACGTTTGCCAGCTCGTCGACTTTTGAATGGACCTTGGCCATCTTCTTGTCCCTGTCTTGAAGCTGCTTTTGAAGCCATTGGAATAATACTTGTTTTATAGTCCCGGGTACGACAACGGGATCATCCTTACCCCCTGAGCATGATTCAACAAGAACCACGGGTTCCTTTGGCTCAATGGCCTGAGCGGGCTCTTCATCATTTGGATCGAGCCGGTGTTGGATGGCAACAGCCACGTCATTGTCATGGCTATAAGGCGTAGGAGGATTGCTCCTCTGAGCTCCATCATGTAGACCGTATGGGTTGTGTACCCATCTATTGCTTCTCCATTGGCAATGTTGCTCGCCTGGTTCTTAACTTGTTGCCTTAGTCCGCTCTTCTCAGAGAAAGGCAGATGTCTGAGAGAAGCAGGTTCCCGAAGGACTCCGGTCTCCATTTCTATGAAATTGGCGGTCGCAGCTTGACTGTTTGTTAACATGCCAGGGGACAATGATATTTCTCCTGCCTTGTATTGTTTCTCGACCCAATCCTTGAAGATGCAACAGTCTTCAATAGTGTGTCCCAGCACTCGGTGGTATGGGCAAAAGTTGGGATGATCGGTCATGTTCGCTTCACTTAGCCTTTTTGGTTCTGGTAGCCGCAGGCCATTCTTCAGAGCATCTTTGAATATTTTATGGACCTTGTCTCTTCTGAAAGAGTAGACCTTATTTCTCCTTTCCTCCAAAGTTGGCTCTCGGGGTTTGTTAGCCTTCGCTCCGCCTGCTCTCTGCCTAATAAGAGAATCGGTGTTGTTGGAACTTTCGCCTTTTCGGTTGTCGTCCCTCCAAGTTTTCGGTCTGTTTGTGAACTGAAGATCCTGAATGGACTCGGGCTTTGAGCGTTCCAACATTTAGACCTTCTTGGTCAGCTCTTGGAATGTTTTAAGGCATGCGGTGCACAGGAAAGGTTTCATCCAGTCCTTCAGATTTTCAATAAGAAGACTGACGGATTGGTCTTGCTCCAATGGCGGTTCACATTTGACAGAGAGATTGCGCCATCGGACTATAAAATCCATGTTGCTTTCGTTGTTCTTTGGCTCGGTCCTTACGAGGTCGGCAATGGTGATTTTATCGCTGACACTCATGAACCTTTTCTTGAACATAGATTCTATTTGAGCGAATGTCGTGATCAAGTCATCCGGTATGCTTGCATACCAATCGAAAGCAATATCGGTCAAGTTATTGACAAACTGGCGGAGAAGGAGCGCATCATTGCCCCCAGTATTCGCGAATGATGCTTTGAATTAGGCAATGTGCCGGTTCGCATTCCCCGTCCCATGAACCTTTCAAATTTGGGGACGACATAGCTAGTGGGAAACTCCACAAGATCGTACCGAGCAAGATATGGTCTCCCGCTACTGCTGACATCCTTTCGCTCTCGGCTACCAATATTTTGACTTTGTTCGCAACCAAATCCATGATTTGATCTTGAGTTAGCAGGTTGCTGCCATCGGTAGTCAAGACATTTCCCGAGATAGGATGCGACTGACTTTCATGCGGTCCGCCCATCTTTGGATTTGAGGGAATAGACGTCGGCTGTCTCGGAACACCGTTTCCCGGTTCATGAGCAGAACCCTGTGCTTGATTGGACGGCTGAGAGGTAAGTTGGGTCGTGAGCTGTAAGACGATATTTGTCAAGTCGTCAATTTTTTAGCAGAGCTTGGCCATCTCTTTGTCTTTGCTTCTGAGCTGTTTTCGGAGCTCTTGGAGAAGTTGTTGCTCTGCGTTCTTAGGACGAAAGAGTGGCTCATCTTCGATTTCCGAGCCCGACTACTCATGAACCGAGAGATCTCTCTGCTTATCAGCCTCACTAGAAGGGTTTTCATTACCTCCCAGAGGATGCTGGTCTTGGAATGTGGCAGCCATATTCACACCAGATTAGATTTGAGATGTGGTGGCCCCATCCTTGCTCTTGCTGCGCGTGCCCACCATGTAGAAAGTGTGGACCACACATCCAGTCATTTCCTCATCTTTAGCGGGGCAACCCTGTTCTTCGAATCTCCTGAAGTTCAGCCTAGAAGGAGCCCTAGCCCTTTTGTTGGCTCTGTATCTGAGCCTCTTCTGTATTAGCTTCTCAATTTTGAGGGCTTGGCGGACATCCGTCATCCAGGAAGCCATCGTGAGCCGATTAACGGGGAGTTTAGAGAAGATACCCGATCGAGCAGTTGTCAAGGGTACCGCTGGAACTTGCTCAAGACGCCTTATTGCTCTATTGGTGTTGATGTCCTTGCCCCCGGCTGGGGCCAAGGAAAGTTGTTCAAACACCGACTTGCATTTGGGTTGGGGCGCCTTCGAGATCACCATATTTGGCCTCTTGCCTTTCGAGACCGGTTTGTCTGTTACCGGAGCTTGAGGAGCTGGGATGGCGTTAGCTGACACGAACAGAATAGAGCCAAATGGTAGCGGCAGCTCCTCCTATTGTCGCCCGAGACTGGCCGGAAGGACCGTTCTGGCGTCCATCTTCATCGTGTAGGAAATGGGAGCCGTGATGAGAGCTGAGTTCATCTTTGGAGACATTGTTGAAAAGTGATTGCTTGAAAACCTGTATAAAAGAGCATTATTTTAGTATAAATATAGATATGTATATTGATTGAGTTCGCATGAACGTTTAACCCGAAATATGGGATGAGAGATTAGTCCCACCGGGCGTGCCAGAATCTGTAGGGTGTTTTTCATCACCCCATTGAGATGGGAATACGCGCGCGCTTGTCAGGCGCATTACAGATTTCCCCTGCCTAGGGTAGGCTAGGGTTTATTGATTGTGGGGATCTGAATCTCCGACAGCCGCGGACTAAGCTGCCGTTAATTACCCCTCGCATTTGGAGCGAGAGAACCTACGATTGACGGGTTAAACTGGTCATGCGAACTCAATGTGCAGTGTTATGTTTTGAAGGGGTTTTGGATATATCGGGGGCCCCGCAGAGTTTTTACGGAAGTCCCGCTACCCGGATAGCGGGCTGGGGAGGAAGCTAGCAGCCCCCTTGCGGGATGCGGGATAACGTTCCGTTGGAAATTTTTTCTAACGGGGGAGATATTTTTAGTGTGGAGTGTATATATAAAATGAAGGGGGAAATGGTGTCCAAAGGACGCGTGAGCGCCAGCACCTCATGTGCCTAGCACGTGGACCTGGCACTAGCGTTTGGGCGCTTGGACGCTGGCGCTTTGGGTGTTGGCGCTGGCGCTTTAGGCGCTCGCGTCTCACGTGCCCGGCACGTGGGCGTTCGGGCGCTAGCGCCTCACGTGCCCGGCACGTGGGCGCTTGGGTGCCAGCGCTAGCGCCTCACGTGTTCGGCACGTGGGCGCTAGCGAGAGATAGAGGTTTTTACCCCCAGAAATAGGAGTTAAACTCCAAAAGAGAACTTTGAGTGGAGTTAAACTCCAAAAGATCTGGATTAGGAGTTAAACTCCTTTGAGGATTTGGGTCTTGGAGTTGAACTCCCTAAAATTCTTCAGAGGTTCTCTCTTAAGCCTGGGATTTTCTCTTGAGCTTTGGATCTTTTCCAAAGTGGGATTTTCAGAGATGGGTCCCCTTCTTCCTTCTCTTTGTTGGCCGGATCTTGGAGAACAAGAGGGGTGAGATTTTAAAAATCTCTCTTTTTTGAGATCTAATGGAAGATCAGAGCTCCCCTTTGTGGGTTTTGTGGTGAAAAACTATTTAGTTTTGAAAAAGGAGGCGTAAAACTCTTGATTTAATTCAAAAAAAAGGAAGAAAATCTAGAACCTTAAGAAAGGAGAAGGAGGCACAGAGCTTGATTTTTTTTAGAGAGAAAAAGTTGTTGAGATATTTTCATTATCTTTGCCTTTATAGGCTATACACTTTACATATAGCCCCTTGGGCTTTACAAAATGACATTTTACCCATCTCATGCCTCATTTGCTATTTTTTTTTTTTGCGTATAAGTTATGGGCTTTACAAAAATTTGGGTTTATGGCCATTCATGCATAAAAAATTATATCAAGATTATTTATTACATGATTTTTTATTTTGGCATGGAGGGCCCGGCCGCTTCATGTTCAGGCTCGTCTCGGGCATCAGCCCACTTGCTCTGGGCTTGGGCCCACCTGGATTAGGGTTGACCTTTACTTTAACTTGGTCAACCGGAGTGCAATTCTCGACCCCAACAGCGGCGCCGACGATGGCGACGAGAAGGGGTAGAAGATGAAAAGAAGAAGAAGATGATGAAAATGATGATGATGATGTGGGTGTGAGGGTGGGGTTGGGGGAGAGCGGGGAGGGGAGAGGGGGTGAGGCCATGATGTTGTGTTTTTTTATTTTTTTTAAATTTTATTTAGAAATTAAGTTAAGGGTTTGTAGAGGGATAATTTTGGGGTTTTTTAATCTTTTGTTGACGTGGCACAAATGGTGTTAACGTGACATCGTTAAATTTGGTAGTTTCTCAATAGTTTCAAAGGCAGCGGAAGTTTTGTTAAAATGATCCAAAACTGTTGGATGCATTTACTGAGATCTAAAATTCACGGCTCACATTATTGGTATATATTTACCATAAAAACCATAGAAGGAAATGAATCTCGAATTATGTTTCCTCTTGGAATAAATCCTATCTCACAATAATATTTAGCTCTTATTGTTATTAAGCAAACATTTTCGATTGAAAAATGCAACAACAAATAATGGGTGATTACAGATGCACCTATGTAACCAAAAATGGAAACACATAATAGAATTTTACCCAATGCCACATGTGAAACACCACAGACGTTGGATTAAGAGAAAAGGTAAATAAGAAAGATTCAGAAAAAAATAATTTTGATGATATAGAACTATTTCTCTTTTTTCAATGCGACTTTCTTGATGTAGAACATAATCATCCGGCCGGGAATTTGTATAAAAAAAATTAAAGCTGTTAAAAGAAGCGTAAAGTATAAACCTATAGCATAAGGCAATGGATTGAACTCCAAACCTTTTTGCTAGATGTTGAAAGAAAATCAAAAATAGGTTAAAGAGTTTAGCTAGCAAGAAAATATGCTACATTACATAATTGCTCTCACTTGCTGAGATGAGATGGAGGAAGGAACACCGCTCAAAATCATGCCAATAGTATGTAAAATGAATGGTTATTAAATGGTGTATTACAACAAAAAATGTATGCACCATGAACTACAAAATTATTGGTTCTATTCCTTCTGCAGCACCCAAAAACATCCTTTCAAGGGACATGGCCCCATGTGTCACCTAATCTAATGGTATATGCTGTGATAAAGGAGGGATCAACAGGAAAAAGTAATGCTAAGCGTATATTTGCAAATTGAATCTTGACCTAGTACCAGCTCTAAACAATAAATATATATGTGTCAATGCTATGATCCATCTTACCCATGCCACAGGTATAATATAAAAATAGCATAACAAAAACCTCAGGAACATAGGAGAGCAAACTCTACAGATCGCTCAAAAATCAACATCCTATCAACGTTTTAAATAATCATTCATCAAACCAATATATTCTTAGACATGCAGACACATGATTTTAAGTGATTTCGATATTTTTTGCGCTTGCATTGTGTTGAGTATGCCTCGTATTCTTGATCCCTATTGAATTTTCGCATGGTTTGATGTATTACGGAGGATTTTGAAGTTGAGACGGCTCAGGACAATCCTGAGCCGGCTCACAAGTTGTCCAGAATTGCCTCATCTTCTCTGATTGTATGAGACGACTCAAGATCATTTTGAACTGGCTCAAGAGACGTTTAGGATTTGTCATCGCTCTCTGTGTGCAAGAGACGGCTCAAGATAATTTTGAGCCGTCTCATGAGGAGTCTGGAATCGAAAATTATTCTCTGTTTATATGAGCCGGCTCATTATCAACTTGAGTCGGCTCTAGTGCGGATCGGGTCGAATCTTTTAGTTTCGAGATAATTGAGAAATTTGTTATTTGATCTAATCTTTTGTGTGTGTGTGTGTGTTATATAGTGTTTTGTAACACAATAAGTGATAGTCTTTTAGATAGAATTTGAGAGAACTCTTTTGTAATTTGAGAGCTAGAATTTTGAAAGATTTGTGAAACTCATCTACCGTTTGTACTCCTCCATATTTTAGTGATTAATAAAGCTTCTCTTTCGCCCATGGTTCTCCTTCGCTCATGGTTTTCCCGTAAGGGTTTTCCACGTATATCTTATGCCCTTTGGTTAGTGCTTTTATTTTCTATTTACCCGTGATTGGTTTGTGTTTTCTTTTTGTTGTTCGTTTTACTTCGTGATCGTTTTGTCGCAACAAACTAGTATCAAAGCTTTATTGTGTTTGGGGATCTATTGATTGAACCGTCAAGTCTTCAATCTTACTATCTAGGTTAACGGTGGGTAATAACGCTTGCGACCTATTCTCCGTCTTCTTAGATTATGATTTTGAAGTTTTAGGATTCGTTAGCACTAAAGTTGTTTTAGTTTGATCCTATATCAAATCTCCAACAATTATGAAGTTCGATATTGAGAATTTTGATGGAAATATGAGTTTTAGTTTATGACAACTTCATAAAATTGCCGTATTAACACAAAATAATTTGACAAAGGCGATTCTTAGAAAGGATATAAAGTCTTCCACTATAACGGAGGAAGTATGGGAAAAGTTGGATGAAAAGGCCCTCACAGCTATCCAGTTATATCTGACAAACAAAGTTCTACAAGAAGTTTTGATGGAGAAGACGGCGGCTAGTTGGTGGCAGAAATTAGAGGTGTTATATTTAAGAAAATCTCTCACAAATCGACTCATGTTGAAACAGCGTCTCTACATACTTCATATGTCTAAAGGCTCTACTATCAAATCTCACATCAGTGAGTTTAATTCGATCGTTACAGATATGAGTAAGATCGATATTAAGATTGATGATGAAGATCAAACTCTTCTATTGTTATGTTCGTTGCCACACTGTTATAAGCACTTTTGTGACACCATGGTTTATGAACGAGATACAATCTCGATCAAGGATGTCAAAGAAAATTTGATGAATAAGAAGAAGATCGACAAGGAACTAACTTCCAGCAAAGGCGATGGTCAATTTTCAGACTTATTTATTCGAGGGTGAGTGGAGAAGAGAGATCCAGTAAGTAGCAAGAAGACGTCAATGTCGAAGTCCAAGAATAATAAGAACTTGACCTACAACTATTGTAAGAAGAAGGGGCATTTTAAGGTCGATTGCTTTAAATTGCAGAATAAACTAAAACAAGAAGACAAATCGAAGAAGCAGTCTTCGGCCGAATCTAGTATAGCGAAAGGAGAAGGAGTTCTTCTTGTGGTTCTTGACAACACACATCAATCCAAGAGCGAATGGATTATGGATTTAGCTTGTTCCTACCACATGTGTCCCAATAGGAATTTGTTCGCCACTTACGAGTCTGTTAATGGTGAGATGGTTTTGATGGGCAACAATAGTTCGTGTCGAGCTATTGGTAAGGGGACGATCCAAGTAAAGATATTTGACAGCGTTGTGAGAACAATTGCGGAATTTAGGCACATACCTGACTTAAAAAAGAATCTCATCTCAATGGGCGTACTTGACGATAAGGGTTACAAGTTCTTCGCTGAAGGTGGAGTTTTTGAAGGTAACCAAAGGTGCTCTCGTCGTTATGAAGGGCTTGAAGAAAAGGTCATTATATGCATTATAGGGTTCGACAACTACCGGATCAGCAGCTATTTCATCATCTAAATCTATGTCAGATTCGAATGCAACCAGATTATGGCACATAAGACTCGGGCATATGAGTGAGAGAGGTATGGCCGAGTTATCGAAGCTGGGTCTACTTGGTGGACAGAGTACATCGAAAATGTAGTTTTGTGAGCATTGCATATTTAGAAAGCAGAAACGAGTCAGTTTCAGTTCGGTGGTGCACAACACAAAAGATACTCTTAATTATATCATTCGGATCTTTAGGGATCCTCTCCAGTTGCTTCTAAAGGAAGTGGTGTCAAATATCTGCTTATTTTCATTGATAAATTTTCAAAGAAAGTTTGGGTCTAATTTTGGAGCACAAAAAATGATGTGTTTACTATGCTCAAGCAATATAATACGTTGCTTGAGAAGCAGACAAAGAAGTAGATTAAGAGACTAAGGACAGACAATGGGTTGGAATTTTGTGGTGGAGATTTCAATAACTTCTGCAAAACAAAAGGATTGTTCGACATGATACCATTGTCTACACACCACAGAAGAATGGAGTCGCAGAGCGTATGAATCGGAATCTTTTGGAGAAAGCGCAGTGCATATTGTCTAATGCAGTGCTCGGTAAGGAGTTTTTGGTAGAAGCAGTAAACACGGCGTACTATATTGTGAATCGGTCACCTCATACATCGCTTAGTAGTAAAACACCAGAGCAGGCATGGTCTAGAAAGCACGCCGGTTATTCTACACTTAAGGTGTTTGGTTGTCCCGCATATACACATTGTCATGAAGGCAAGTTGGATTCTCGAGCGAAAAAGTGCATTTTTCTTGGTTATGCTACTGGCGTTAAAAGTTATAGGTTGTGGTGTTCGGATCCTAAGTTGCCAAAGTTTATGATTAGCAGAAATGTGATTTCTGATGAATCTGCTGTGTTCAAACCGAAGAACATGGAATCTCCAAGTAAAGACGGCTCAGGGAAGGGTGAGCCGGGTGTTGAAATTGAAGTCGGTAAAAACTCGGGTTCGCAGGAGATCTCTCCTTCACCATCGTCTGATGAAACTCATGATGAGGAGTATTTACTTACTCAAGCCCGACAACGAAGGGACATTAGACCGCCATAAAAATATGGTTACGATAATCCAGGGACGTATGCGTTATCCGTTGTAGAGACAGCTGATAGAAGCGTGCCCGCGAGTTATCAAGAAGCTATCTCATCCGATAAGTCAGCTCGTTGGCTAGTCGTTATGAATGAAAGGAATGAGTCTCTTCACAAGAACCAAATATGAAAGCTCATGAAGTCCGAAGGAGGAAAGAAAGCAGTTGGCTGTAAGTGGGTTTTCAAGAAGAAAGAAGGAAACCAAAGTGTTTTGGAAAAGAAGGAGAGAGAGAGAAGATATTTTGTGGATAGAGAGAAGATTGGGAAGAGAGAGAAAGCAAATTGGCTTTGTTTTTGCTGCTTCTCTTTTCTTAGGGGGTAGGACATGGTGGGCTTTGATAAAATGTATTTTTTTCATTTCGTTGGGATTAGGAGCAGTGCTCCTATCTTTAATGTAATTTTCAATTTTCATCAAATAAAGATACAATGGGCTGGCTGGGGTCAAAAAAAAAGAAAAAAGATACAGGCAACCTTTAGATATCCAGAGATGCTTTTTGTAGGGCACTAGTAGCAAATCACACTTGATATTGACACTAAATTGGATAGGATATGGGCCACTGCAAAACTCCATGTTTAGTTCTTAGAGTCTCACATGTGTGCTAGAGTCCAAGCTCATGTGAAGAAAACAGGGCAGGGTCTAGAATATACCCTATTCTGCAACAAGTTTTGGCATCTGTTCATCAAAATCAAACATTTCCTATTCAAAATGTGAGTACAGATGCATCTATGTAAACAAAAGTAGAAACACAAACCAAAAATTTACTCGATGGCACATGTGAAGCCCATTGGTATTAACATCACAGATGTACTACATAATGGCACATGTGACTTTCAATGACATTCCCATATTTCTTCTCATCTTCAGGACAAGCAACCAATCAAGTACTGAAATTCAAACTAAAATGGGGAATCCTCATTTTAACATATATCTAAAGGTCCCAATTAGGCATTGGCATAAGCTTATCAGGTAAGAATTTCCTACATGAAAGGAGCAGCAATAACAACAACAGTCCTTTATCCCAAATATCTGGGATCGGCTTTATCATTTTCTTCCATTCAACTCTACTAAGGATCATCTCCTCGATTAAATTAGCAATTGACATATCGTTCTTTATTGCCTCTATTCATGATCGTTTAGATCTATCCCTACATCTAGTTATGCTATTAAATAAAGCAGTTAAAAAATAACATGATAAGTATTTTAACTGCAAACGGGGCTCGAACCTCCAACCCCGGCTTGACCGCAATAAGATTAAAAAAAATAGAAAAATATGTACAATAGTAACTAAAACTGTGAATTGCTGATATAAGATCAAAGAATAAGCAGTTTAAAATCATGCTGACAGTCGCTAAATCAAGTGAATGGTTACCTAAAATGATGCAATGTAACCAAATTTTATGCTGCTTGGGTTCTAAAGTTTGGTCCTAGAGCCCCAAACTGTATGTCCTGTGACCTACAAAATTGTTAAGTTCTCAGATTTCTGCAGCACTCTAAACATCCTTTCATCATGTCCTCATGTGTCACCTAAATGTTTAATAGTGTGTACTGTCATAAAGCAAGGAACAATAGAATAAAGTATTGCTCCACAAATCTTTGCAAACCCAATCTCGATCCCAACCAGCTTCCAATAATAAATATGAATGTCTGGATAAAAAAAATTATCTAATGAATCAGGATCGTTCAAAATTAACCGTTTTTTAAAAAATCGGTTAAAATCTAACTGTTTTCGTTTAACGGCTGCTTAAAGTAGCGGTTAACATCAACGTTGGATAAAAAATTATACCACAAATCAGACCGTTTATAGTTAACCGCTACTTTAATTAACGGTTAAATCTAACGTTTTTTTATTTAACCTATACTTAAAGTGGCGGTTAAAATCAAAAGTTAATTTATCCAACAAATCGGAACCGTTCAGATACTTAAGTTAGCGGTTAAATCTAACGGTTATTCAATCTCTACTTAAAGTAGTTGTTAAAATCAAAAGTTAACCGCTGCTTAAGTAAAAAAAAAAAATTCAAACGGTTACGGAATTTATCACCTCTCGACTTTCGAACCATATTTTCCGACACAGGACGTCTACATCTTCCTCAACGGGGTTTTTCGAAGTGGTTATGGTATATTTTTTATTTCTTTGTTTACATATGCTATCATGTCTATTAATCTAGCCTATGGGCGGGCTATCCGTGAATTAGAAAAAGAAGAAGAATGAATGAATAGTAATGGAAACAGACGAAGAAACAAAAGAACTAACTGATTTATGTTATAAAATCGATTTAACATAGAATATCCAGCAACAATCGCAATTCAAATCACATGAAAAAAACGCCCAATTTATATCTGAAAACCCTAACAAAAAACCCTAAATATATAACAAAACCTATAATAATTAAAGTAATTAATTTACCTTATGAAATCGATCTAAGAATGAATACCTGCAAGAATCGTAATTCAAATCATAGCAAAAATCGTCCAATTTCGACCTCAAAACCCTAAACCGCTGAAACTGTTGGGACGGTTTTCTCTTTTATATAATATGAACCGCTACTTTAAATAGCCGTTAAATATTTTAACTTATATTTTAAGTAGCGGTTTAATCTGAACCGTTTATTTTAACCGTTATTAGATAATTATCCAACACTGTATATTGTTCCGTCCCCTAAACATATATACCAAATGTTGGGATCTCATACTGCAATTCTACAATTTGACAAGGATGGTAGCAGGGGAAGAAGTCAAATGTCACTGAAGGTATATTATGATATATTGCATATCCTATATAAATTTTACATTACACACTTGATGATGAGGACAAATAAATCTAATGGAGAATAACGTAGCAAATGGCACACACTTGATGATGATGAGGACAAATAAATCTAATGGAGAATAACGTAGCAAATGTGCCATGGGAGGGAATTTCCCCCGCCTCTAAAAAATACACCCTTAGTGTTTTTATTCGACGATCGGCACCCACCATCTTCATCTTTATCATCTAAGATGTTGATATACCAAATTTCATTTTATTCCAATAGTTTTTCACCGTTGATTTAGTGGACGCAAAATTAACAGTTTACCGACAATAGAACTTTTTACATTGCTAATTCAACAGTGGAAAAATGATGGAATCACATGAAATTTGGTGTATCCACATCGTACATGATAAAGATGATGATGATAGATGCTAATCGTCGCAAAAAGTCACGGAGGATATAGATTTTTGATGCCAGCTGACGAAAAAGCCTCCTAAAGTCTCTTTCCTCCATTATTCTCAAATCTAATATGGGATAGAGCATGGGCATTAGAGAATTACATGCTATCTTCTACTTCTCAAAGTCTCACATGTGAGCTAGAGTCCAAGATCATGTGAAGAAAACATGCAGACTATAATTCTAGATCCTTTCTCACAACATTTTAGATTTTTGTTCATCTCATAGCAAGAATTTCCAATTGAAAATGTAGATAATGGGTGATATGAGATGCCACATGATCTTGTACTCTAGCTCACATGTAACTCTCAAATGACATTCCCATCTTTCTCATATCATCTTGATGATAGACAATTAAACAAATTAAAGAACTGAAATCCAAACTAAAAAGAGGAGTGTAGAAGCTGTTTACAAAATTTTGATACCTGACTGGTTGCTCTTAAAGTTGTGATTTGCACAAAGGAGGTAGAAGAACAGATATTCCAAAAACATTCATCAAGGTAGATTGTTCAAAACCAAAAGATATTTAAGATAAATCAAAATGGTCCTTTATTGCATCAAGTAAAGGTTCATCAGTTTAAGCAAAAAGCTAAAGAGCAGGAAAGCAACTGGTCCAACTCATGATTCATCAAACTCATGGAAACATGCTGTAGATACACTTGTATCTGTATGCTTAGATAGAGATATCAGCATCAAGTTAGGTTCCCATGTGGCAATGATTTGGATGTTTGGCAACAGAAACATGCATTGTTTAGGCAACTAATATTGGTACTTGCCATTCTTTGGAAACAAATGGTCTGTTATATCCAATTGCAGGTTTTTGTTGATGCATGCATCAAGGTCTTAAGTTCAAATTTCTACAATTTTAATGCTAATGGAAAAATAAACTAACAAATCCTAATTTTCAAAATGAAGAGGCCTATGCACTATCATAATGGAAAGTAAACTAACAAATCTTCAAAGGCTAAATTTAACATCCCTCCGCTCATCGACCAAAAAAAAAACTCAAAAACACTAAAAGCAACTCAGAATGACCGACTTAACTCTACAGCTTTTGTTGTTGTTGTTGTTTAGAATAGAATTTGCGGGTGTATAGGGTTTTGGATAATTAATAAAGGATATCTTGCACTAATAAATAGGGGTGTAAGTGTTAACAGGATAAACTGCAGCGGTGTTTTGTGACGTTAACTTAATTTTCAAAGCAATGCATGCAAGAATATGAGAAACGGTTGCAGGATTAAAAGCACTAGTTTTCATTTTATCCAAACAGAGTACAGTATTTACACATTGAGCTTGTTAAACAACAGAAATCAAACACCACATTAATAACTCAATGAATTAGGCTCATTAGTGACAACAGGAAGAGAGGGAAAAAAGACTCACGCGGGATCGCGAGTGGTTTTTCTCCTTGATTTGCTATACATTTTCGAGTTAGGCGAAGGCGAGAACTCGAAAGGTACCACCGGAATCTCCATCTCTCCCTTAAGAATCCTAACGATCTCTCCGCTGTCCGGTCTCAACTCAGGCAATTTTTGCAAACATAAAAGAGCCAAATTTATGCACAAACTTGCTTGCTCCTTGTTATAACAATCCTTCAATCTCTGGTCGACCAAATCCAATACATTGCCCGAGCTAGCCAACTGCCTACACCAACTGATAAGATTTGCCCTTTCTAGCTTAAGGGGCGATGATAAAACATGCAATGGCCTTCTCCCCGAGACTATCACAAGAATCAAAACCCCAAAGCTATAAATATCACTTTTTTCTATGTACTGCCCGCAATTTCCATGCTCGGGGGCAACATAACAAATCGTTCCTCTCATGCTAGTCGCCGTACTACTTAGCTCTCGGCTAAAGAGATCGCCACTAAACAACTCGCTTCCAACCGACTTGCTCCTCTTCGTCATCCTCCAGCTTCCCTTTGGAAAGCTCGCATCAATGTTATTGTTATTATTGATGTTGTTAGTGTTATTACTGCTGCTGCTACACTTTTTGAAGCAATTAAGCCCCTTGTTGCATTTGTGTTTCTTGCTCATCTCCTCAAAGTACTCCTCTTTCCACCACTCCTTCATACCCCCGCTCTTTCTCTCCGATTTCTCGCTCTTCTTATCTTGGTTCTTGCAGCAGTCGGGGTTTCCCAAACTGCAAATCTGGCTTCCAATCCACTCCCTCACATAATCTCTGCTGTCCAATTCGCCGCTACCCTCCTGCTTCCACCACCAATCCCCGTCATTCAACTCCTTGCTATGCTCGATACTAACATAAGCCTCGTGGTCCAACGGGGTCACGGCCGCATCCTTCCCTTTCACCATCACCGCATTATTCTTACATTCATCGTCTACCAAGGTAGCGATCGGGTTGCACCTGACCCTGCCTTCAAAATTGCTCCTTTTGGACGGAGGGGAAGAGGAGGAGGAAGCAGGAACGGGGCGATCGAATTCGAAGTGGAAATCGATCTGAGGGCTCATCAACCCAAGATCCTGACTAAAGCCGTCGGCTCCGGGGTCAACCTCGTTGAGGAGCTTGACCTTGGCGAGCCCGAAATCGGCGATCTTGGCCCTGAAATCGGACCCGAGAAGCACATTGCTAGGCTTGATGTCCCCATGGATCACGGGAGGGTGGCATTCCAGGTGCAGGAACTCCAAGCCACGGGCGACGTCGAGGATGATCTGGAACCTCCGGTCCCAATTGAGATGCTGCCGATCATCATCATCAGACGAGGAAAAGAGAGATTTTTGGAGGCTGCCGTTGGGCATGTACTCGTAGACGAGCATCTTGTCGTCGGAGAAGCCGAGGAGGGAGAGGACGAAGGGGGATGGGGGGAGGGAGGAGAGGATGTGGAGCTCGTTCCTGAACTCGAGGTCGAAGGAGGTGGAGGCAGAGGGGTGGAGGGACTTGATGGCGACGGACTTGCCGGACGGGAGGACGCCGAGGAAGACGGAGGCGGAGGCGCCGCGGCCAAGGAGGCGGGAGGGGTCGAAGCCGACGGAGGCGGAGCGGAGGTCGCGGCGGGGGAAGCGGCGAAGGGAGGTGGAGGGGAGGTCGGACAAGGGGATGGTGGGGGAGCGGCGGCGGCGGAGGGAGAGGAAGAGGTAGAGGAAGAGGAGGAGGAAGAGGAGGAGGACGAGGACGAGGGCGGAGCAGGCGGCGGCGATGAGGATGGTCTGGAACCGACGGGAGTGGTTTGGGTCGGGGTTAGGGCTAGGGTTAGGGATCGGGGGAGAAAGGAGGGACCTTAAAGGCATTGAGGAGAGGGATTAGAATTAGAGTTAGGGTTTGGGTTTGAGGAGAGAGAAAGAGAGGGTGTGGAGTGAGAAAGAAAATGGAGGGAAGAGAGAGCATGATGATAAGAAGAAGTAAGAGGGGAGAGAGGAGCAAAGAAAGGTGCTTTACAGTTGGAAAAAATGGTGGAATTTTGGAATGATTCTTAGGATTCTTTTCTTCCTTTTTTCTTCTTTTTTTTTAAAAAAAAAATTCAAATAAATAGGTTGTTGACAAAAAGGGAGAGAGAATGATGAGAGAGGAAGAAGGCGGGGCTTGGGGCGCTGTGGTGGGAAGAGGAATGCTTTTGCTTTTGACTTCTCAGCAGGATGAGAGAGAGTGAATGGTGGAGGGAAATATTTGGTTTGTTTTGATAAAAGAAACCAGTCCATCTTTCGAGTGTTTTTGGTCTGCCTGAACTTTAAAAATGTTATAAACCTTCATTAAAAGGTACTTTCATACAAAAATAAAAAGGTATTTTTATCAGAAAAAATCATAGTCAGTTCATTTTGAATCTATTCAATCTATTCGTAAAATATTTTGGGATTATTCAATCTAATTATGGTTTGCACTAGTTAATCATAATTAGATAGGGTGGTTGGAATTATAATTGTAGAAATAGGATGGTTTGCGTCCATCCATCCCACCCAGTATAAGGGACGGGTTCCGAGAACCCGCCTCCTATATAATAATAGAGAGGGAACCCGCCCTCTCTATTATTTTAGAGAGGGCGGGTTCACCCCACCCAGTATAGGGGACGGGTTCCCCGAACCCGCCTCCTATATAATAATAGAAAGGGCGGGTTCCCCGAACCCGCCCTCTCTATATTTATATAGGGGGCGGGTTCTAGGAATCCGCCCCTATATAAATATAGTTTTTTAAATTAAAATTATTTTAAATTTTTTTAAAAATAAATAAACGGAAAATAAAATTGAATAAAATAATAAAATTTTATTATATCAATATTTTGTACAAAATGAATCCGTCAAATTTACAATACAAAAAAATCCTATCCGATTTCTATCTCGACGGTCAAATTTATCAAAATGAATCCGTCAAATTTACAATATAAAAAAATCCTATCTGTTTGTAAAATGTAAATTCCATCTCGACGGTCAAATTTATAATAACAAAATGAATCTGTCAAATTTATAATACAAAAAAATCTTCCGGTGCACTTGTCACGATCTCGAAGGTCCCGCCCCTGATGACTGTCCTGGACATCTGGTCCTATAATGGCCTGGTTGTTTGCATAGGCTATATCTTGCGTGCCTTTGCTGAGGATCAGTATCCATTGTCATTCGATCTCGACGCACCTTAGCTCTTCCGGGCCTTATATTTTTTTTCCGGCGGTAATACAGTCGGTGTTTGTCTGTTCCCAGTATAATAGTGCCAATAGTGACTGTCCGGTATAGGATGAAATTTTGGATCGTATGCGTCTTGGTAATTGGAAACTGTATAGTAATGGGAAGCAAAATTGTAATGTGAGTTATGCATGCTGCTCGCAGCAGCAATTGCGTGGATACAAGGTAAATGTTGTTGCTGGATAACACCGCATGTACACGAAGAGAGCCCTTCATATCTAAAGTTCACGGTATATTGATTCCCATTACTGCCCGTTACTTGAAACTCCGCAGTGTCAAACCTTTCGGATCTGTGGTATTGTGCTCTGCGCTTTCTTTTCCGGAATATATCTTCGTAATACGCAGTGAGCGGAGTCTCCATCGCCATGGACTTTTCTCTTCTTTGCACAAAATAAGTATTCATCCGGAAAAAGGTTCGAACAATCAACCCCTGTATCGGTAAGTCTCTAACACCTTTAAGGACCCCGTTGAAGCTTTCAGACATATTAGTGGTCATTAATAGATATCTGCACCCATTATCATGTGCTTGTGACCACATGCGTACTGGATACTCATCTAACCACGCTTTCGCGGCTTGATTCATCTCCCCAATTTTCGTCATGTACATGTCATGAACATTAGGGTCAGGCGTTTCACCAGCTTTGTACATAAGCTTATTGTCACGACCCGAAAGAGCACGTGACTGGCCCTTGAACCATATGAAGTCTATAGGACTCCATCTGATCCAAGTAAGCCAAAAGCCCAGAAATCTAAAACCATTTTTGAGAATAAGTAAAGAAAACTGGTTTAAAGAAGTGAAGAAAAACATGTTTGAAATCAAGGTTTTTAAATAACTAAGCCGAATGTGCATTTGAAAACCGTACAGTCTTTTCTAAAATTTTCGGCAGAGTTTCTCTTGTAAAACTGGCCCCGAATGGGGTACAACATGAATAACAATATATAAAATGATAAAGGCATCCCCAAGCGGGAGCTAGCTCTTCGTCAATCGACGGTCACAACCACACGATGATATGATAATATACAACGCCAAGTGGCGAGGATCAAAATCAAGGAAAGCTCAAAAAGCAGCAAGAAAACCGCAATACTACTAAGCGCGACTCTAAGGTCGAATAATACCACACTGTCTCTAAGTCTGAAAGAATATACAAGTTTTTGGTTGATGGACAATTTCTAGATACAATGAAATACATGAATAAAATGGTGATTCTTGATGCGAAAGAATCCACCTACCAAAGCAAATCACCCGCAAGAAGGTAGTGTGCCAGAAATGCCGCAATGAAACCTGTACGGCAGAACCTGCAAGGACTGTGGCACAACGGGGGTGAGTTGCCAACTCGTGAATAGAAATATCTACAAGCAGAAACCGAATGCAAGACATAAACCTAAGTCAACGATCAGTAATACAATCCACAAGAGTGCATCTGAGTGTAATAAGGTGGCAAGGTAACATCTAATCATGTATGTAGTGCCAGGTACTCAGGTAATAACATGTCATCAGTGTAAGGTATGCCTGCATGAGGTAAGTATGATGAAATATCAATGATATCAATACACATATATTAGCGTCCCATACCACTAATATTGGTGTAAGGGTATATATAACAGCGCCCTCATACCCTGTTATATATACAAATGAAGTATGACAAGTGTAAATCCAGTCTGTATATGATCCATGTCTGTATATATGTGGAACCCGTCCACCTGTCACCCACTGACAGTAAGCATCATGTATGCAAGTATGAGGATATAAACAATATCATGGAAAACATCATGAAACCCGTGCCAAGCATCGACACGTAAATCCTCATCCATATGGGGCTCCGTCTGCGGTATCGGCCCTCGGCCCCGGCAGCACGAGTCAACCCATGTCCATCTCTGGGCTCCGTCTGCGGTAGCGGCCCGTCGGCCCCCGGCAGTACGCCCATCTCTCGGCTCCAGGCGGTATCCCCCGGATATCCGCCGAGCTCAAATACAATCACCGGTAGGTACTCGCCCGCCTCCAGGCTCAATCGGCATAACCCATCGATCATCTCGCCGAGGGGAACCATACCGGGCCCACCACGAACCCGCAAACGGATCATCACTCCTCGAATCGGGTTTCAAGCACACGTCTCAGCACCGAGAAAACGCGTGGTGGACGCACCCAAATATCATATCACGAGGTACCGGGTTTTCATAAAAGAACATCTTTTCTTAAATAATCCCACGGTCCTCAAAATCAGAAATCACATGAAAATCCACATCAAGAAGTAAATCCAATGCAATGTGCTATGCAATCAATCCATGATGTATGCGACATGTAAAGAGAGATAATCATATCGGAAATCATGCAACATGGAATAGTAATGTACATATGTCGGGAGAAACCGCTCCTTTAGAATGAATCAGTTTAAAGAATATCTTGCGGTCCTCAATCTCAATCAAGCCAGAATCATCTATGTTTGTGTACAGGTACATGTGTACAATATGCCAAGCAGTAATCATATCATGAATGCAACAGTACTACAGTGTAGTGGCATGGCAATTATCGATGATGAAGTGTGTGAGCCGGCAAATAGTGTACGTGAAACATACGCATCATCGATAATGGTGCTGGTGTCCTAACAGCATGATAATAATATAACAATGAACATATGCCAGCAATGCGAATAGCAGGAAAATGCAGATATCTAGTAGTCAACACCACAGTGAAGTATCTACTATGCAAACTACATCTAAGTATCCGGTCAATCAGGAGGGGTAGGTGTGGAAACCACCTAAATCTGAGTCGATACATGTATAAAAGTATATAGTCGGTGATCTCGCCTCAATGTCATATCATAAGATATCCTCGAGTTATGAGTGCGGATCTATCATCAATATCGGCTCGTACGATAAATCATCGTACGGCATCCCCATAGCTGGGTAGGGGTCAGTATCTCACTGTCTCATCACATAACAGATATCACTATCGTCAGATCATATAGTCTGGAGTACTACTCTATGTCTAGTACAAAACGGTAACCTCAGTAAGTATGCATGCGGGGGTAAACACATATCCCAAGCCCGCAAGAATCACAAGTCATATCCCACATATGAATCGTATAAAATCACCGATCCCAGGGCACCCAGCCCACATCATCGACTCATCTCCAAAGTCATCACATATCATCAATCACAGTGCAAGTACAAGTGATAAGCAAGGGTGTGTGTGTAGGTGTAATTCTACCCTAGGGTTCGCGACTATGAACTACACTAGTCACTTCTAACCCTACATTATCCACAATACACCTAATATCACAATAAACTACATAGTAATCTATCTACGGACTGCGGGGGTGCTATACGCCATCCACCCGACTTCCCCCTGTAGATATAATCTACTCACCTTGCATCACCAATTGCGGACGTCACCACGTATTTGCTTGTCGTCCCGAAGTCTTCATGGGTACCTACACATCAAAATATCGTATATGCGCATTAAAACCAAATCCAATCTAAAACGGCGCACGAAATCCAAAACGATACGATAAGGGGGCCTATAGGTGAGAACCTATAGCACGCCTTCAAAACCATCAATAAATCCTCTACATCGTCGTATAAACGACAATTAGTCGAGGCAAAACACATTCCACCATTTCAGAATCAAAAATACGGAATACGGAAACACGAATCCAAAATAGCAACTTAGGATATATGTCCCAGATTTCACCCTAGATAGAATCTGTCAAAACTAGAAGTACCCTGGGTCAACACTAGAGGAACAGGGGCTGTGCACAGAAAACGAGGAGAATGGCTAAGTATGCTAAGTCAAAGTCCACCTCTCTCTCTCACCTACCCTCATCATTATATTTTCCTTTCTTTTCCTTTTCTTTTAAAATCCAAACCTTCTCACATCAATAGTAATCCCAAAAGAAAACCATGGCTAGAAAAATGCACAAGTGTAGAAAAAGTGATATGTGCAAGTTTTGCACAAAATTGCCAAAAAACCCGATTAGCGATTTTAATCGCGATTAGCACTAAATTATTGTCAAACTAATCACAAAAACTTAAAAATGCCATAATCCACTAATTTACCCTATTTTAGAATTTTCCATAATTTTTCATAATTTTTTCTAACATTTTTCCTATTTATTTGCATTTAATATTAAAATAATC
Organism: Agapanthus africanus; assembly: GCA_030015575.1. Classification (NCBI taxonomy): domain Eukaryota; kingdom Viridiplantae; phylum Streptophyta; class Magnoliopsida; order Asparagales; family Amaryllidaceae; genus Agapanthus; species Agapanthus africanus. The sequence continues at coordinate 482,957,924 of CM057343.1, read as the reverse complement.
AATAAAATAATATTAAATTATAAAAATTCCCAAAATTAATATTTTATATTTTTGAAAATGTTACAATCTACCCCCCTTAAAGAAATTCGGTCCCCGAATTTTAAATTTAAACCCCCAGATACAAAAACATCTCAGTAATAAACCAAAGTCGTCGGGGCTCCGAAATCATCAACACATAGAACACATAGAACGTCACAGCGCAATGCATGCGCAAGGGTACTGAGCAGATAACTCGAAAACAAAACTCCGTCAAGCATCCCGCAATCATCGGAGTCAATGTAAAAAAAAACACAATGTCAAATCCAATACAAAACCGATATGATATGGATCGGAACTACACATGTAGACATCCAATCTAAACATAACACCATCCTGTGCGTCTGGTGCGCACTGAAATCAAAAAAAAATCCATATATGTGCTAAACAGATGCACAAAACATCCAAGTGCAACGGGTGTGCACGAAGCATCTGTCATGGGCATCGTATGTGCCTGACAGCAAAATAAATCAGGTGCATGTGACATGCACGAAGAATCCCGATTTAGCGCATCTGGCGTGCACCAAAATCGTATCTAAAAACATGCGCCCAACATGCGCGAAAATCCAAACCGGTGCATCCATCGTGCACGAATGAAAATCTAAACCCTGCGCACTCAACATGCACGGAAATCACGAAATCCAATAGCAAACACCGAACAGGCGTAAAGCACATCGCCAGCACGGAGTGCAAAAATCAACCATCAAAATCCGGGTCAAAATCAACGATATAATGCGGCTCAAACCAAAATCAGGGTACCGCAAGGAAAATCTCACAACCGTGTGCATCAGCGTGCACGAATCAAAGCCTAACACTAAAATGCATGAAAACTCTGCGCAAAATATATAAATATCCAGTGGGTGCATGAAACCAATATCATGAAACTCAGTCACCAAAACTAGATCGTGCAAATAGAACGCCCAAAATACCGAAATCCAAAATGACGGATACGTGATAATCGAATCACAAAATCACAAATCATAAATACCGTCTTCGGTAGTTTCTCCTTCAAGGTCGAGAAGGAGTCAGTGTAATCCACTGCTAGCAGCGCAGGATATCTACCTGCCTCTTGCTCACGGTCTGGCGTCTTCTGACTCTCTAGGTCCTTATCTTCTCTGCGGATTACCTATCACGCGGTCAATCGGCTCATCGGCCCTGTCAGGTGTGCTAACGGGGACGATTCCGTTCTGGCACTTTTCTGGTCACCTCTCGGTCAAACCTCACGACCACTCGTAAGGCAGCATATCACTGACGTCGGTCTCTGGCTATCTGAATGCACGTCACACATCTGATCCTGGGTGCAAACATCATTGTAGCAATGTCCTGGAAGGAATCCTGCTCAAGGTCTCTTCCAATCATGCCTATGCCGATCTGTACAGAGGCTGGCTCTCTTGTGCTATCTCTTCTCGCTGGAAAGACATCTGTGTCCTCAGCACAACATTTCTCGGAAATTGGTCACATCCCAACGTTTCTGTAAGCATATCAGGTCTCTAGTTTCGACGGGAAGCAATGACAGCTCGTCAGTGTCTCACACGAACCCTGGTTCCACTTGTCTCCATCGTCGTCCACTATGACGTCACGCCAAGCTACTATACACTGCACTGCTCTCGGCCACGGTCAATCTGAAGTCTCTCACACGGACTCGAAATCGCGTACTCTGTAGCTTCATCATTCTGTAGCAGATGTCAAGCCGAACTGGTCCTCGGGAACACGTCCCAACCATCGGAGGAATACTCATCACTCGTCCGTCCTTGATCCATTCGCAACGCATCTGGGTAAGTTCCTTTATCCGAACTTGGTCAACTACCTCGTCGACAATGCCGAACTCTGGCCTGCTGGGTGTGCGCAACACGACCACTCCTGGTCTAGGTCTTCTCGTATCGTACTCCAGAAAGGTCCTGCCGAGGTTCCTTTCTCAAATCTCAATCCTGCCGAAATGCCCGGAAATCATCATCCAATGCTGAAGCTAAAGCTTATTCCGGAACGGCTGCATACCTATCGCGCTTCTTTCTGGAAGGTATATCCATATACCACGCCTCTGGGTGCGTATAACATCTCTGATGTCGGCGGAGTGGGACGTCATCTCGTCGAAATATCTTGCGAAATCTTTTCTTCACTCTGCATCAGTGTCGACTGATTCGGACTCGTCTCATCATGGCTGCACGAACTGCGCTCCGACGGCTATGCTCGCACCTGGAGTCTCCCAAGCAGTGTCCCATCACGATATCCGAAAGATGTCGAACCATCCGATCGACTCGTCAGATCCTCATAATCCCCCAAGAGCTCACATCTCGGGTACAGTTTAATAGTATCGAGTACATGCCACAGCGTCGGTGGTCCAGCCGTAGAAGGGCAAACCCAAGCCTCACTAATGGCGCCGCGGAACCGCCGTAAACCCTAAGGTTCCAAGGCTGTCACACGGTCATTAAGTCGAGTTAGGGTTTCATTCTTCTAGAGGGTCCATAGAATCACCTGCATGTCTTTCCGTATACTTTAAACTTGGAAAATAGGCTCCTGACATTCGATCGTCTCAATCGACTCTCAACGAATCTGCGTGAAGTCGTCTCTAGCTGGAATCAATCCACCTGATGACCTCGCATCGGGGTAAGCGAACTCACCACGCGTCCTAGTCATCCATCCTCGGTGACTAGCAACTCGCTATCATCTCTCTAAGAACATGCTCATGCTGCAGTAGCTCCAATCATCTGGGCGATATCTCATCATTTGCAGCAACAACTGGCTCATATGCCTGTACGCCGAACGCCTCAATCCTCCAGGAAAGGCAATACATAAGCGGTCATCTCTGAATCAGCCTGCTCTAGATCTGAGTAAGACTCTCCACACTGGAAATCTTCAACTCAACTGGGCCCGCTCTGGCGCAAAATCGGACGAATCACCTTCGTCTCTCAAATCGGGTAGACTAGCTATCATCTGTCGCATAACTGCCTGAAAGCTCCGGCAATCTCAGCTCGTAAGCTCCGAAAGCAACACCCTGTCAATCTCAGCGACAGCTGGTCCATCTGTCTGCACGGTAGGCGACATCACCATCTCTGAGGTATGCTGTACATCAACAGTCCTCTCTCAACTGGCAGCTCTAACAAAGGCCCGATCATCCGGTGCAAGACCAAGCACTCGCCTCCACTAGAGGTCACAATCACCAACACTAACTCGAGACGTTCCCATGTCACCAGAAAACACAAAGGTCGGCCCTCGTACCAAACGAGCTCACACCGGCCGTAACCCTAGCAGCAGCCCAAACTGCGCTCAAACACGGTGACAGGAATCTCAATCGAGTATCAAAGAGAGCACATCAGTGGCAAGAAGGGAAACAACAGATCCAAAGTGGATACATGATCATAGGAAGGAACAGTATCAATGAAGGTATGATCATGAAACTAATAGAATCGGCGATCTCAAATGGATGAATAATCCTGGATATAAAGAGAATCACTGATCTCGAAAGTATGTACATCCTAAGGTTCCTTAAGCGGAGTGGCGTGTCGTAAGTATGCCGCGGAACATACCAACGGTACGTCACTCTACTTTAGTCACCAAATCATCAACCAAGGGTCATCCTAAAACGACGAAAGTTCGGGTTTACACCCCCTCGACCAAGTCTAAGTTCCGTAAGGTCAAGCCTAAGTTCCGTATATAAACAACTCCCTAGGCTCCACATAGTCAAACTTAGACTCGAACCAAGGTCAACCTAGCGCTCTGATACCAACTTTGTCACGACCCGAAAGAGCACGTGACTGGCCCTTGAACCATATGAAGTCTATAGGACTCCATCTGATCCAAGTAAGCCAAAAGCCCAGAAATCTAAAACCATTTTTGAGAATAAGTAAAGAAAACTGGTTTAAAGAAGTGAAGAAAAACATGTTTGAAATCAAGGTTTTTAAATAACTAAGCCGAATGTGCATTTGAAAACCGTACAGTCTTTTCTAAAATTTTCGGCAGAGTTTCTCTTGTAAAACTGGCCCCGAATGGGGTACAACATGAATAACAATATATAAAATGATAAAGGCATCCCCAAGCGGGAGCTAGCTCTTCGTCAATCGACGGTCACAACCACACGATGATATGATAATATACAACGCCAAGTGGCGAGGATCAAAATCAAGGAAAGCTCAAAAAGCAGCAAGAAAACCGCAATACTACTAAGCGCGACTCTAAGGTCGAATAATACCACACTGTCTCTAAGTCTGAAAGAATATACAAGTTTTTGGTTGATGGACAATTTCTAGATACAATGAAATACATGAATAAAATGGTGATTCTTGATGCGAAAGAATCCACCTACCAAAGCAAATCACCCGCAAGAAGGTAGTGTGCCAGAAATGCCGCAATGAAACCTGTACGGCAGAACCTGCAAGGACTGTGGCACAACGGGGGTGAGTTGCCAACTCGTGAATAGAAATATCTACAAGCAGAAACCGAATGCAAGACATAAACCTAAGTCAACGATCAGTAATACAATCCACAAGAGTGCATCTGAGTGTAATAAGGTGGCAAGGTAACATCTAATCATGTATGTAGTGCCAGGTACTCAGGTAATAACATGTCATCAGTGTAAGGTATGCCTGCATGAGGTAAGTATGATGAAATATCAATGATATCAATACACATATATTAGCGTCCCATACCACTAATATTGGTGTAAGGGTATATATAACAGCGCCCTCATACCCTGTTATATATACAAATGAAGTATGACAAGTGTAAATCCAGTCTGTATATGATCCATGTCTGTATATATGTGGAACCCGTCCACCTGTCACCCACTGACAGTAAGCATCATGTATGCAAGTATGAGGATATAAACAATATCATGGAAAACATCATGAAACCCGTGCCAAGCATCGACACGTAAATCCTCATCCATATGGGGCTCCGTCTGCGGTATCGGCCCTCGGCCCCGGCAGCACGAGTCAACCCATGTCCATCTCTGGGCTCCGTCTGCGGTAGCGGCCCGTCGGCCCCCGGCAGTACGCCCATCTCTCGGCTCCAGGCGGTATCCCCCGGATATCCGCCGAGCTCAAATACAATCACCGGTAGGTACTCGCCCGCCTCCAGGCTCAATCGGCATAACCCATCGATCATCTCGCCGAGGGGAACCATACCGGGCCCACCACGAACCCGCAAACGGATCATCACTCCTCGAATCGGGTTTCAAGCACACGTCTCAGCACCGAGAAAACGCGTGGTGGACGCACCCAAATATCATATCACGAGGTACCGGGTTTTCATAAAAGAACATCTTTTCTTAAATAATCCCACGGTCCTCAAAATCAGAAATCACATGAAAATCCACATCAAGAAGTAAATCCAATGCAATGTGCTATGCAATCAATCCATGATGTATGCGACATGTAAAGAGAGATAATCATATCGGAAATCATGCAACATGGAATAGTAATGTACATATGTCGGGAGAAACCGCTCCTTTAGAATGAATCAGTTTAAAGAATATCTTGCGGTCCTCAATCTCAATCAAGCCAGAATCATCTATGTTTGTGTACAGGTACATGTGTACAATATGCCAAGCAGTAATCATATCATGAATGCAACAGTACTACAGTGTAGTGGCATGGCAATTATCGATGATGAAGTGTGTGAGCCGGCAAATAGTGTACGTGAAACATACGCATCATCGATAATGGTGCTGGTGTCCTAACAGCATGATAATAATATAACAATGAACATATGCCAGCAATGCGAATAGCAGGAAAATGCAGATATCTAGTAGTCAACACCACAGTGAAGTATCTACTATGCAAACTACATCTAAGTATCCGGTCAATCAGGAGGGGTAGGTGTGGAAACCACCTAAATCTGAGTCGATACATGTATAAAAGTATATAGTCGGTGATCTCGCCTCAATGTCATATCATAAGATATCCTCGAGTTATGAGTGCGGATCTATCATCAATATCGGCTCGTACGATAAATCATCGTACGGCATCCCCATAGCTGGGTAGGGGTCAGTATCTCACTGTCTCATCACATAACAGATATCACTATCGTCAGATCATATAGTCTGGAGTACTACTCTATGTCTAGTACAAAACGGTAACCTCAGTAAGTATGCATGCGGGGGTAAACACATATCCCAAGCCCGCAAGAATCACAAGTCATATCCCACATATGAATCGTATAAAATCACCGATCCCAGGGCACCCAGCCCACATCATCGACTCATCTCCAAAGTCATCACATATCATCAATCACAGTGCAAGTACAAGTGATAAGCAAGGGTGTGTGTGTAGGTGTAATTCTACCCTAGGGTTCGCGACTATGAACTACACTAGTCACTTCTAACCCTACATTATCCACAATACACCTAATATCACAATAAACTACATAGTAATCTATCTACGGACTGCGGGGGTGCTATACGCCATCCACCCGACTTCCCCCTGTAGATATAATCTACTCACCTTGCATCACCAATTGCGGACGTCACCACGTATTTGCTTGTCGTCCCGAAGTCTTCATGGGTACCTACACATCAAAATATCGTATATGCGCATTAAAACCAAATCCAATCTAAAACGGCGCACGAAATCCAAAACGATACGATAAGGGGGCCTATAGGTGAGAACCTATAGCACGCCTTCAAAACCATCAATAAATCCTCTACATCGTCGTATAAACGACAATTAGTCGAGGCAAAACACATTCCACCATTTCAGAATCAAAAATACGGAATACGGAAACACGAATCCAAAATAGCAACTTAGGATATATGTCCCAGATTTCACCCTAGATAGAATCTGTCAAAACTAGAAGTACCCTGGGTCAACACTAGAGGAACAGGGGCTGTGCACAGAAAACGAGGAGAATGGCTAAGTATGCTAAGTCAAAGTCCACCTCTCTCTCTCACCTACCCTCATCATTATATTTTCCTTTCTTTTCCTTTTCTTTTAAAATCCAAACCTTCTCACATCAATAGTAATCCCAAAAGAAAACCATGGCTAGAAAAATGCACAAGTGTAGAAAAAGTGATATGTGCAAGTTTTGCACAAAATTGCCAAAAAACCCGATTAGCGATTTTAATCGCGATTAGCACTAAATTATTGTCAAACTAATCACAAAAACTTAAAAATGCCATAATCCACTAATTTACCCTATTTTAGAATTTTCCATAATTTTTCATAATTTTTTCTAACATTTTTCCTATTTATTTGCATTTAATATTAAAATAATCAATAAAATAATATTAAATTATAAAAATTCCCAAAATTAATATTTTATATTTTTGAAAATGTTACACTTATGTAGATCCGAATTTTTAAATTTTCTATCAAAATTTTTCCTGAAGTGCCGTAGGCAAAACCTATGTGGGGTTGTCGGAAATATATATCTCATTGCAGCTAGTATTCCTAGATGTCTATCAGATATGATGCATAAATCTGTTTTATCAATAACATATGGGATATTTTTGAGTTGACGGAAAAACCATGACCAGGATGATGTATTTTCACCCTCGACAATAGAAAATCCCAACAGAAATATACCGTTATTAGCATCAACACCTGTAGCAATTAACATGCAGCCTCTGTACTTACCGTACAGATACGTCCCATCAACGCACAATACCGGCCGACAGTGTGTGAAACCAGCCGCACATGGACCAAAGCACCAGAAAATTCTTTGAAACCTGACAGAGCCATCGACATCTGTTTCTGTGGTTTTTAACCGGTATACGTTCCCCGGATTTGATACTTTCATGGCTTCCATAAAAGGGACTAGTGAGTTGTACGAGCTTTCCCAGTCCCCAAATATCTTGCATAAAGCCTTTCTACGAGCATCCCATGCCTTCACATACGAAATCTGAATTTTATGCTCTCCGCTAACCAAGAGCCGTATCTCTCGGGGAGTCATCGCCACATCTGTACGGATTAGCGGCATGATTAGTGAGCAAATGTAAGATGAAGTGCAATTCCGGTGATCTTGTAACATAATAGAATTGATGCAAGTATGTTCTTGGTTGTATTTCGTGACCTTCCAAGCTTTGGCTCTTTTGGAACAACATGCATGCAATCTCCACTTACATTCAGGAGCTTTCGTACATACCACGGTATAGTACGTCTTATTTGACTCTTCGGTTTTAAATGTAACGTTTTGCTGAATAGACCACGACTTCAGCTTACAAATAAGATCTTCTTTTTCCTGAAACAAATTCCCGACACTGACGCAATCTTCGCTTACTGTTGTCGCTTCCAAATAGGGTATCGTATTTACTTCTGCCACGGCTAAGTCTACCCAACTATCATCTTCCAGCGGATCGAGGCCGGGATCTTCTAGTTCGACAAAATCATTACTCGCAACCATACCATCAAAGAATGCTACCTCATTCAATCCAGCGGCATATTCCACGCTATCCTCCCCTTGATGACCTTTACCGATTTCATCATCATTACTGCCACACATATCAATGTCACACGTAGCAATATAAAGCCCGGGTGCAATATATGATGGTTGTGGTCGGTGTAATGTGGATGGTTCGAGGTGAGAAGACCGGAAAGATGCGGACGGACATGCTTGGAATGCGCTACTTGGATCGTGTTGGAATGATGTGGAGGTGTGAGAAAATCTGCGTTTAGTATATAAATTGTTATTATAATATTATTCCTTAATATTTTCGTAAATAAATCACCACTTGTTTCAGATTTATTTAACTGTGGAAGGTTATGTATGGTAATCCTTGTTGTTCTTCTGGGATGCATGTAACTGCAGCAGTCGACTGGGAGAACCTGTATTCAATATATAAAACATATTAGTATCTTGGTATTACTAAAATGTTTGAATATGGATTTATAAAATGTTTACCCATGAGTTTGAAGGTTTGAATAATGTTGTGTATAGTCATATCCACCGAGACTGACGGTATCATCGTTAACCATGTGACCGTATCCCTAGGAACTACCTCCAGCATTACCATCAAAATTACCCGTTGGAGGGACATCTGATACTTCCAATTGTTCCTTCTGAACCAAAAGTTCAAAAGAATGCTGGGTGTTTGACAGACCGAAGTCTATCATCGAAGATATTGATGCATCGTCTATAATTTCAACCAATGCATTTCCACTAAACATAGGCCATATACAACTTAACTTAAGCCTAATTTCACGGGGATCGTATTTCGTGATTTTGAACACTTTATTCTCGAGTTCATTATAAGTCGTTGATGGTTCTAATCGCACGATTCTTGCGGACCCGCCTATATACTCGGGACCTTGTGCACTTATGATAATCCGGCCATCGTATTTACATACAACAAATAAACTTGAACTTGCCATAATCTGCATCAAACAATATCAAGCCAACAATAAAAAAAAGCGTTAACAACTTCATACAATCACAGTTAAAACATGCACAATCATACCTAGAGCTGTGGTCTTCAAAGTCCACCAGACTGCTTTTAACTGTTCCAAAGTGACAAGTTGTGAGATAACCCTCAAATCGCCTCTTCACTGCCAATTGTGGCCAGGTAAGCACAAATGAGGAAATGAGAGATCCGCTCACGAATCACCGTGAGACGGGCCTTTTAAAATTACCTTTCTCACTTGTCTAGCCTAGGCACTGTTAGTTATATGTATGCCCTAGAGGCCATTACTGTATATAGGATGTATACTGTAATGGATGCTGGGACATATATAGGTAGGACTTTCTTGCTCGACATGATAGTACGCTATCTGGTTGCTCTTTATCTTAACATGTATATTTGCAGTCTCTCTATTACATGTTGATAAAGCTATTAGGATGTGTGCTCGACTTCCAGGACTATGATGCAGATCATACTAGTGGGGCCTGGGTAGTCAATGAGTACATCCTTCAATGTTCCTAGTCGTGGGAATATCGAGACGGGGTATCGATATTCCAGGGTAGACTAGCGTATATCTTCTCGACCCATGTGATGGGCGATGGATGATCCCATATCCATTGGTGTTTGACATCAGAGATGGTATGCGGGTGCTCAGTGGTGACTGGGTACACTGAACGGACTCGCCGAGAACTCCCAGATGGTATTATACCTCACGTCAGATGGCAGTTCTCTGGTGACACTGGTACAGCTTAGTCTGTTGACCCGAGATCGTCATAGAGTCTTGTGTGTCTCCCACTGTGCTTTGATTTTCACCCTACCACGGCTCTACTGAGTCGTGCAAACAGGTGGTTTTTGGGTACAGTCCCGATTCACATGAAGGCAATGAGCGATAGGAGGGGATTCGTCTCTCCCTGTATTGGGGGTTGATGTTGTGCTATGCTCGACTGGCCATAACTGGAAATCCCTGGCCAGGGTTGCACTGATTTACTGGTAAGTGTTATCAGTAGTTTCATGCGTGTTATGGACCTTACATCGGCATGACTTATCAAGCTACTGGGGTCTGACGTTTACCACCCCTAGGCGAGATATGCGACATATCAGACGAGACCGGACTGTGCGGTAAGTGTTACTGGTTGGATTCACAGGAGTGTGAGCGTGCTTTCTCGTTGATCTTCTGATCGCTCAATACCCGGGTGGCCGTTACGTTTAGCAGACCGCTTGCGGCTTGTCGGTGTTTGATATGATCATCACCTACTGTCGGCGTATTGACGAGTCTTTAGAGTCCTACACAGAGGTTTCCTGGCTCAAGCGAAACGAAATAGGAGCGCATATGAGATATGTGCGGGACCGAGAATAATACTAGTATGTGATACTGAATTCTATTCTCGCGATTTGTATCATTGGACGGTTATATAAGATATAGCCGGGTTACCGAATCAAATGTTGATTCGATATATTGATACACTTGATATTAGTCGGTTATATGCAGTATGACCGGATCATTAAATCAAGTGTTGATTTAATGATTTAATGTATAATTATATATTTGATATATTACTTTACATTAACTAATATTTGTTCACTTAAGATTGATTTTCTCATTTGATGTGCACAAGTTGTATATGTGATATATTTTTGTGCACTAGTTTGTATCATGTTTGATGATACATGCAAACTTGGGTGTGCATATCACTTTACCCATGTTTAGGTTAATGGTTAGGTTTTATTTACTTTTAATTAGTTTATTTATTTTTGCAAAAACAAAATGGTGGCTTTCTTATTTTATGCTTGAAGCTTCATAAAGCTTTGAAAAGTCTAGCCATTTTGTTTTATGCCTTAACCTAACCATTACACTTAAACCCTAGTTTATTCTCTACATGTGTTAATTTCACCCATGGTTGCATTATGATAAGATTCACTTGAATTTTCTTTTAAGTTAATTCTTTTTCATTTCCTTCTTCTTCTTCTTGATGAAGAAAAGAAAACCTTTCTTGAAAATTTCAAGTGATGAAATCAAGTGAGAAATCCAAATCCAAAGTGAACCCACTTCCTATTTCTTCATCCTCTACCACTTGCCATGTTGCATAGGGTGTTATCTTCACAAGTTTCATGACCTAGTGAAGATGGAGCTTTGGTTTGAGTCGTCTCGACGTAGATCATCTTCGGCATCGAAGTCAACGGCCTAGCCCGATCATTTCTCCGATGAAACCAACGCTAGAGTCCGGGATCCCGATGATCGCAGCGGAGAGACGTCATCACGGAGCTAAAGAAGTTGAGGACCGGATCTACAAAGGTTGTAATCCCTTTCACTTGTAGTTAAAGTTGTTAACTTGCTTGTAGTTTCGCCTATCCTCTAGTTAACGAACTTGCATAGGGTTTCTCGGCACATAAATTTTTGAATTTGGCTTGGTTGATGCCTTGTGGAACCTCATGGGTGTGCCTAGGATCCCTACATTGGTATCAAAGCCTAGCTATAGCTTTAGGCGAAATGTAGACGATATTAGAAATCCGATCGAACCCCGAAACCCTAACCTCTAACCCTCTCTGTACATTTTCCGAAACTGTGGTTTTTTCCTAATTAAAAATACTCAAAAAAATCAGCAGGCATTTCTAAGCATTACTGTGAAGCACGTGACCCCAATTCAATAAAGGCGCCGCGGAACCGCAGCCGTACCCTAGGTCACGCGGCGGTTCCGCGGCCATAAAGTGGCCTCTTTGTTCACTGTTTGCACAGTAATGTTTTAATATTGTTCCTGTGTTTTCTAGGAATTTTTAATTTGCACTCAAGAGTTGAGTTTTCTAGGTTGTATTGGGGACTCGTTGATTCGATCGGAAATTCCAACTTCGTCTGTGTGTTTTTTCCGGATAATTTAGAATAAGTTAAAAAGTTCGACCGGATATAAATACCCACTTTTTCCCCTGCCGGAAAATTTCTAAGTGTTGGATTTTTCCGTAGTTTAAGAACGTTCTAAGTAGTGTAAGTAACGCGATGGACCCTCTAGAAGACAACAAACCTTAACTCGATTATGTGACCGTCTTGAACTGCCCTTTGAACCTTAGGGTTTGGGGCAGTACGGCGTGCCACATGTGAGGCGTTGGCTTGACCCTTCTACGGCTGGACCGTTGGTACTGTGGCATGAAGTGAATGTTTTTAAACTTATTTCATGTGTTGAGCTGTTTCGGGAAAACTTGGATGTTTGATTGTTCGATCGGAAAATTTAACATTTTCTATTTATCTGGAATGTGATACAATATTTGGAATCCACAAATAGTTATGAGATAACTGATTTGAATGTTATAAACATAGCACTTTAGTCTCACTTGATCGGTTGCCACGGAATTTTGATGTGATCAAAAGTCCGTCGCAATCACGTTGCGTACGCGGATACTCGCCGGGTAAACTTAATAGATAGCCATGCCCTATAGCCTTGACCAAGTGACTGTAGGAGAACCCCGTCGTCGAAAGCATCCGTTCGGGTGCTCGCGCAGCGGTGTTCCGCCTTAGTGCACTTTGTCGATGGTATCGGGGGTGCGGCCGTCTACTAAAGTTTGCGACGAGCATTCGTTCTAAATGTCGGGAATCTTGTTGAATTGCCCGACTTGATATTGAAAAGTTTTTTCGATAATGAGACTAAAATGCGGTGTTTATAATTGTTAGGCATGCGATGTCTAACGAATTCATTTGATCAGGCATGCGATGTCTAAGGAGGTTGCGGATTCCAACTGTTGTAGTTTTACACTTTCTTTTCTGCGACCGTAAGTGTAATATGTGATATCGTCGGTTTCGTTGCTATATGTCAACGACAATTGGGATGCGCATATTTACTTACGTTGATAACATGTGATGTTATGTGTTGCTGGATATGTTATATTGGATCGTTGTGTTTGAATAGCCGAGGTTTTTTATGTGAGATGAGTATTTTTTCATTTTCATTCATGTAAAAATACTTGTATGTAATATTCTTTTATTGGGGCACTTCCGGGTTGAGGTTGATGTCACCATTGTATATTATTTACTTTTCCGCATTAGGATAGACCCAAGGCGGGGAGCATAAGTAACCGGGTTCTAGGGTCCAGTGGGAGACCATCTCGAGGAGTCGAGTCCGGGTCTCCTAACTCTAGAATTGGTAGGGTAACTTGCCGCTCCGTAGGGGTCTAGGGGTGTAGGATTGGCTATTCATCACGACCGTGGAATCCGTGTTTTATACAGGCTCAAAATAAAACACGGACGTCCTAGTATATCCAATATTTCATATGATGTTTTCTGCTGCGTTATTTGTGATGTGATCATGTAATATGTTCAGATTGATACTGTATATAGTATATATGATATATTATATAGACGTTGTTTATGTTTTACACCCGCGCTAGCCCTGCCCCGCTCTGCCGTTAGTTACCTAACCTAACGGTGCAGACGGGACATCGAGACGAATGCGGATGGCATAAGTGTACGTTGTATTTATCTGTGATGTTTAGGTGGAATTAAATGATGGGACATTCATTAATGAGATTAATGAAAGAAAATAAACCTAAAAGATGTTGTGGAATCGAATTTCAAAAATAAAATTAGATAGCTCTAGTTGTTGCTTTGCATAGCGGTGTTCCTTGTAGAACATCCAGCACCTTATTCGATAAGGAAAGAGCCGACGATCCCTTCACCGGGAGTGACCTCTTTAGCAATAACTAGCAGATGCTACAACCTTCGGTTTGTCTTTTGACTGCTTTTCTAGTTCTTGCTTTGCATAGTGGTATTATGAATATCCTGCACCTCATTCGACGAGAAAAGAGCCGAGATCCCTTCACCGGGAGTGACCTCTTTAGCGAAACTAGCAAAAGCCTAAAAAACACTCCATTTAAAAACCATTTGATTCCGCAACGAGATCAAGTTCAAAGCGTTAAAGGTTTTCTTAAAAACCATCCGCAACCCTCCGTCATTTTAGGAAGTAGAGTACTTAGTATCCGTGCTGTGTTTGTTGACCATAGTCAAGGCACAGTGTACGGTAGCTAAGTGATGTCTTCCTACACTGCATATGATGCGATTAGTTAGGACAGTCATGTGGCTTTGTTGACCTTAGCCAAGGGTCATGTGGGTGGGTCTAATTAATCACGAAATGACGGGTAGAACTTGACTAGTGCTTATGATTCGTTGACCTTAGCCAAGGTCATAGGTGCTAGGGGTAAAAACCATTATCGGGAGTTTCAAGTGTTGAAATTTGCAATGAGATTGCATACCTTCTATATGATAGTTGGATCCCGATACCCACTGCGAGTAATTGTTACTCCTGGGAGAGTTTTACACTTTACAATTAGCCGATCAAGTAGATGTCTAGAAAGGTGTCAACGGGGTTACGTCCCTGGGAAAACGAGGTTTACTTTAATTAGGTCCGTGCGAAAGCACGGGGAACCTCCCTCAAAGTACCGGCACTGGCCTGGCTGAAAGATTGGCGAACTTGTAGAATGTAATTAATCCCGGCTAGTCTTTCCTTTTAGGGTTTGAAGGAAGATTTGATAAAAACAGTGGGAGCCATCCTGATTAGATAAAATATATAACCAATCTAATCTTGTAAGAGCGCACACAGAGTGTTTTCTTATCTCTCTCTCCAGGTAGCGACCATGTCACACCTTAATCAAGATAATAATATGGATGTATTGACCAAACCCGCTTGTTATACTGAGCTGGGGAACGTTGGTTCCACTCCAACTTATAATTGTTATAAGACCGAGCAGGAAATAGGGGAATACCAGGAATCCCATGCCGCCCAAACGAAGAAAGTGCATAAGATGCATCTCCTTCGGGTGCGTTCATTACAAAGAACTGTTTCTCTGTATCCTCTACGTCCTTAGTATTAGATACCGGATCAGGATCCCGCATATGTAATCTGTTACATAGGGCTACAGAAAGGTAGAGAACTGAGAACGGGTGATAAGTTTCATGAGACAGAAAACGGTGCAAGTGTTGCAGCCAAGTCTGTTGGTCACTATCACCCTGTATTACAAAAATACACTGATTCTGAACGAATGTTATTAGATACCGAACCTGATATACAACATCATATCGGTCTCTTTATTTACTAAAGAAGGATATAATTTTGTATTGTTGGATAATGTTTTGCACATATCCTATATCAAGAGTTGATCGGTTCAGGCACGTTATCTAAAAGCATATACATTCTAAATCAGACCACAGTTCTTAACGTATAGAACACACACAAGAGTAAGAGTTCAGAATTGAACGATTCCTTCTTGAGGTATTGTAGACTAGGTCATATCAATGTGACCCGACTAGCTAAAGTTATATTTAGATGCATATTTAAATCAGTTTGAATTTACATCTTGTGAAACTTGCCAGTCACGTCACAAAGATAAGATGACCATAGCTCTGTTTACTCGAAACAGAGAAAGAGTTAGTGAACTCTTAGAACTGATACATAGTGATGTATAAAGGTCCCCAGTCTACATATGCCAGGACTGGTTCTTTGTACTTCCTTACATTCATTGATGATCTCTCAAGATTCGGACATATGTTCCTGTTGAAACACATGTCTGAAGTTTTTGAGAAATTCAAAGAATATAAGTTAGAAGTAGAGAACCAAAAACGGGTATAAGTATTATGTCCTTTGATGTGATCAGGGAGGAGAATACTTGAGCACGGGATTCCTGGACTATTCTAAAGGAGAATGAGATTCTCTCTCAGCATTACTCCTCCGTATACACCACAGCACGTCGGTGTATCGGGACGGAACAATTACACCCTATATGATATGGTGCGCTCTATGATGAGTACTGCTGAGTTACCTATTTCCTTTTAGGGGTTATGCACTTAAGAAGCTGCATACCTATTGAATTAGGTTCGAATCAGATCACTGCCTACCACTCCATATGAGATATGGTATGGGAAGAGCCCATCTCTTAAGTAAATTAAGATTTGGGATTGTCCGGCCTATGCCAAAAGCAAAATCCGGACAAGATCGAGGCAAGGTCACTTCTGTAGAACTGGAAGGAGTTCCGGTTATACAAACTACAGCTGATGATTTGATAGAACCAAAGGATTCAATAGTCTCCGACGAACCTCAGCCTCTCCGCCGATCTAGCAGGGTTCCTCATCCACCTGAGAGATACTTTGGTTTCTCGATGACAGTGGGAGCGAGGATTGCATCATGAGATGATGACCCAACTAGTTTCGAGCAGGCCATCAAGAGTAGGGACTCTGTAAGAATGGCTGGATACTTAGCGATCTGAGATGGAATCCATGTACACCAACGAAGTATGGACTTTGGTTGCTATATCTGAAGGGTTAAATCCCCATCAGAAGCAAGTATACCTTGAGAAGATTACTTGGTGTAGATGGAAAAGTTGAGACTTTCAAAGCTAGACTTGTTAATGGTTTTCATCAACGACCAGGCGTGGATAATGATGAAACCTTTTTCCAGTGGCTATACTTAAGTCCATCCGGATCCTACTTAACATTGCTACATATCATGACTACGATATCTGGTGGTTAGGTGTCATGACTATTTTTCTAAATGTTGATTTAGAAGAGAACGACTATAAGTACACAGCCAGAGGGCTTCGTAAACAGTGGGAGCAGCGGAAACGTGTGCAAGTTGCTTTACAGGATAAAGCAGGCATCGCGAAGTTGGAACGTCTATTTTGATGTGGTAGTCAAAGAGTTTGACCTCATCAAAATGGTAGATGAACCTTGTACATACAAAAGGGTAGTAGAGAGTAAGGTGGTCGTCCTCGTATTGTATGTGGACAACATACTCTTGATAGGAAATGAGTTTCCTATACTACGATCGGTCAATCCCCTCTTATCACATGGATTCTCCATATAGGATCAAAATGATACCTCCTAAATCCTGGGTTTTGGATCTATGGGATAGATCTAAATGGATGTTAGGATTCTCACTAGTTGTAATGAGATGGTATCAGTTGATCCTGGGAAGAATCACTGGAAAGGTTCCAGGGTGATAAGGTCGACTGAATGTCAGTCGCAGGCATTGTCTTTACCCTCAGTGGAGGAACGGTATGTTGGAAGAGTTCCAAGCGAGATACCGTGACAAACTAGACGATAAAGGCTGGTGACATCGCTATCAAAGATACTACCAAAGAGGCAGTTTGGGTGTATATTGGTTCATGAGATGAACTAGGTTCCTACCATTGTGTGACAATGGAAGTGTGGCTTTGGCCCAGGAACCCTGGTCCCATCAGTGACCCAGACATATTCTGAGGCAGCATCACCTGATCATGGAGATAGTTGATCTCCAGGGTGATCGAGGTTAGGAGAGTAGACTCAGAGGACAACACGGCGGATCCACTCACAAAGGCTTTTTCCCAGAGAGAGACTTATATGGGATGGTTGAGTATGTGATACTGCAACCACTGCTACAGATGGCCCTAGTGCAAGTGGGAAATTGTTAGTTATATGTATGCCCTAGAGGCCATTACTGTACATAGGATGTATACTATAGTGGATGCTAGGACATATATAGGTAGGACTTTCTTGCTCGACATGATAGTACGCTATCTGGTTGCTCTTTATCTTAACATGTATACCTGCAGTCTCTCTATTACATGTTGATAAAGCCCTTAGGATGTGTGCTCGACTTCCAGGACTATGATGCAGATCATACTAGTGGGGCCTGGGTAGTCAATGAGTACATCCTTCAATGTTCCTAGTCGTGGGAATATCGAGACGGGGCATCGATATTCCAGGGTAGACTAGCGTATATCTTCTCGACCCATGTGATGGGCGATGGATGATCCCATATCCATTGGTGTTTGACATCAGAGATGGTATGCGGGTGCTCAGTGGTGACTGGGTACACTGAACGGACTCGCCGAGAACTCCCAGATGGTATTATACCTCACGTCAGATGGCAGTTCTCTGGTGACACTGGTACAGCTTAGTCTGTTGACCCGAGATCGTCATAGAGTCTTGTGTGTCTCCCACTGTGCTTTGATTTCCACGCTACCACGACTCTACTGAGTCGTGCAAACATGTAGTTTTTGGGTACAGTCCCGATTCATATGGAGGCAATGAGCGATAGGAGGGGATTCGTCTCTCCCGGTATTGGGGGTTGATGTTGCGCTATGCTCGACTGGCCATAACTGGAAATCCCTGTCCAGGGTTGCACTGATTTACTGGTAAGTGTTATCAGTAGTTTCATGCGTGTTATGGACCTTACATCGGCATGACTTATCAAGCTACTGGGGTCTGACATTTACCACCCCTAGACGAGATATGCGACATATCAGACGAACAGACCGGACTGTGCGGTAAGTGTTACTGGTTGGATTCACAGGAGTGTGAGCGTGCTTGCTCGTTGATCTTCTGATCGCTTAATACCCGGGTGGCCGTTACGTTTAGCAGACCGCTTGCGGCTTGTGGGTGTTTGATATGATCATCACCTACTGCCGGCGTATTGACGAGTCTTTAGAGTCCTACACAGAGGTTTTCTGGCTCAAGCGAAACGAAATAGGAGCGCATATGAGATATGTGCGGGACCGAGAATAATACCAGTATGTGATACTGAATTCTATTCTCGCGATTTGTATCATTGGACGGTTATATAAGATATAGCCGGGTTACCGAATCAAATGTTGATTCGATATATTGATACACTTGATATTAGTCGGTTATATGCAGTATGACCGGATCATTAAATCAAGTGTTGATTTAATGATTTAATATATAATTATATATTTGATATATTACTTTACATTAACTAGTATTTGTTCACTTAAGATTGATTTTCTCACTTGATGTGCACAAGTTATATATGTGATATATTTTTGTGCACTAGTTTGTATCATGTTTGATGATACATGCAAACTTGGGTGTGTGTATCACTTTACCCATGTTTAGGTTAATGGTTAGGTTTTATTTACTTTTAATTAGTTTATTTATTTTTGCAAAAACAAAATGGTGGTTTTCTTGTTTTATGCTTGAAACTTCATGAAGCTTTGAAAAGTCTAGCCATTTTGTTTTATGCCTTAACCTAACCATTACACCTAAACCCTAGTTTATTCTCTATATGTGTTAAGTTCACCCATGGTTGCATTATGATAAGATCCACTTGAATTTTCTTTTAAGTTAATTCTTTTTCATTTCCTTCTTCTTCTTCTTCTTGATGAAGAAAAGAAAACCTTTCTTGAAAATTTCAAGTGATGAAATCAAGTGAGAAATCCAAATCCAAAGTGAACTCACTTCCTATTTTTTCATCCTCTACCACTTGCCATGTTGTATAGGGTGTTATCTTCACAAGTTTCATGACCTAGTGAAGATGGAGCTTGGGTTTGACTCGCCTCGACGTAGATCATCTTCGGCATCGAAGTCAACGACCTAGTCTGATCGTTTCTCCGATGAAACCAATGCTAGAGTCCGGGATCCTGATGATCGCAGCGGAGGGACGTCATCACGGAGCTAAAAAAGTGGAGGAACGGATCTACAAAGGTTGTAATCCCTTTCACTTGTAGTTAAAGTTGTTAACTTGCTTGTAGTTTCGCCTATCCTCTAGTTAACGATCTTGCATAGGGTTTCTCGGCACATAAATTTTTGAATTTGGCATGGTTGATGCCTTGTGGAACCTCATGGGTGTGCCTAGGATCCCTACAGGCACCACAAAGTCAAGTTTAGATAAACGATCGAATGCCCACAACCTTCCTCTGTCCTATTGAGCACGACAGTTCTTAGTTGGCTGAGTATAGATATTTTTTAATTAAACTCGAGGGTAATGCGTATGCTTTTAGTGATTTTTGGGGTCTTAGGAAGGGTGATGAAATCCCCACCCAATCTGAATTGGTGTTATAGCCCCTTAAAGTACGTATTATTTATGCAAAACAGTAACAAATATAAATCAAAAACACTTGCAAACAACTTATTTGGCGGCGGCGTAAAGAATCCTGCACAAAAACAGTTTTATTAGAGAGAGAGAAAGAAAGTTTGTGCAAAGAAGAAACTTGCAATAAGCTTGCATTGACTTATATATATTCAGTTTTACGAACTATATTTTTTATATTGTGTTGAAACAACCATTTTATAATACAAAATAATAAATATCAAATTGAACAAGATATTAGTACATATAGAAAATATAATTCATAAGACTAACAACCTTGCACCCTGTTAAATGTAATTGGAGTCCATTATAGAGAACAAAAATTGGTCAGGTAAAATTATGTTATTGTAAATCATATATACGAGAAGAAGAATCATTTCGAGGCAAAAATTGATATTTCAAGTAGTCTATACATGTTTTTAATATCAATTTAATACTTGCTAAAAATATAATTAGGAAAGTCGTTAGGTAAACATTTCTATGAACAAGAATTAAAATTACTAATACTTCCATTTCCAAATTGTAATTATAAAGTGAAAAAATAATGAATAATAATTAAATGTTAACTGAAATTAAGATAATAATAATATTTAGAAAATAAATTTGAAAAATGAACCTTCAAAAATGAACCTTCAATATACATCTCTTCTTCCTGTTTAAAGCCCCTGAACCTTGGTTTGGTCACAGAATTTGCTCTAGAAATTTACAGCAAGCCGTGGTTCCGTCTTGATCCTATCTAGCAGCTCATTCCGACTATGGTACTGAACTTGACCTTCTTCCTAAACTCCACACTTGCACAAAATAAGGGTAAATGGATAGTTGTGTATAGCAGAGAGCGTAAATGGATAGTTGTTGTATAGCAGAGAGCTATTTATAGGAACACGGTGCATTCCATTAATAATATGAGGGCGGGTTCCTGGAACACGCCCTCATATAATTATTGAAGAGGGCGGGTTCTTAGAACCCGCCCTCTTCGTTCTGCAAACACACAACCAACACAAAAACTGATGTGAAAACACAATATAAAAAAAAACTGATGTGGCACCGCAAACAAACGGAACACAATATAAAAAAAACTGATGTAACAACACAATATATGATGTGACACCATAAACAAACGGAATATTTGAGGGCGGGTTCCTGAAACACGCCCTCATATAATTATTGAACATGGCGGGTTCTAATAAACCGCCCTCTTCCTTTTGCAAACACAGTGACAACACAATATAAAAAAAAACTGATGTGACACCACAAAAAAACGGAATATATGATGGCCTCATATAATTATTGAAGAGGGCGGGTTCTAATAACCCGCCCTCTTTGTTCTAATAACACACGACAAACACCAGACAACACAATATAAAAAAACCGATGTGGCATCACAAACAAACGGAATATATGATGGCGGGTTCCTGGAACACAATATAAAAACTGATATGACAACACTAATCGTTGAAGAGGGTGGGTTCCTCCTTTCCCTATAAAACCCACCCTCCAGTGCCTCCAGTGTGCCTTTCATCAAATTAACTCTTTCGTCAAATTAACTCTGTCCCTTCTCATATCTAAAATCGTCTCAATGGAGAATCAACCATTCGACAAATCTCTGCTCGTTGATCAAAACGAACACAGATCTTTTAATATATTACACGGAGATGAAATATTCTAAACTTAGTATTTTTTTTAATTACCCCTTTCTTTTAATTCTAATAGTTGAAAATAACATTATTTAATTTTGCAGGATGGAGATAATCTCACCGTCGTCACCCATAGTTCTGACAAGTGGATAGTTACTGACCAGCAAATAACCCAGCGGATTCGACAGGCCGGATTGTATGAAGCTTCATTGCTTTGCCATATCCAAATCGACCACGCCCTCATTACCTCTCTAGTTGAGCGCTGGAGAAAAGAAACCCACACTTTTCATCTAGGATGGGGTGAGGCACTATCACACTCCAGGATATTGGCCTCTTACTCGGTTTACGGGTCAATGGGCTTGGATTGGTCGGAGGAAAAATTGTTGGTCCAGATACCGACTACTCATACTGGGATACATATGCCGAGTCTGCTCTCGGACAGGTAAAAAATTTCATTTTGTTTCCCCTCTTTAATGTACCTATTGCATGTTGTACATTATTTTTAGCTTTAATATCTCACAAAAAATGCTAATATCAGGCACCAGGAGGCTACAGTAAGGGGTATAAGATCAGTTTAAACTGGCTAAAAGATACATTTAGTAATATCCATGATGAAGCCACCAATGAAGTCTTGGATAGACATGCACGTGCCTACATTCTGTACATGATCGGTTCTTGGTTGAGGCCGGACCAATCGGCAATGCATGTCCATCCGTTATACTCTTGGCTTCCTTACGGATTTTGATGTGTGTGGCCAATATGCTTGGAGAGCAGGGGTCCTGGCCTTTCTTTACAAGGAACTCGATAAGGCATGTGCTCCAACGAAGAATAAAATTTGTGGATGCATTACATTACTTCAGGTAAATTCCTTGTTTCTCACAGCTGGAAATTTGCAAAATTGTAATATTGGTTTTCTCTCTTATCATCTGAAACTTTATTTATAGATTTGGTTATGGGAGCATAAGTATATGGGAAGACCGGATCGAGTTAAAATAACTGGCTTGGATACCCCTGGAAAGCCGCTCGGCTCTTGGTGGAATGGCAAGAAAGCGTATAAGGCTCCTCGTCGAGTACTTAGGTGCTATAGAGATGAGTTGGATCACATGGAGGCGACTCAGGTAACCATAATTTAGGTAATTAAGTTTGTTTTAAAATTTTGAAATACCTTCATCCCAATTTTTGTACTATATTATTTGCGCAGTTCATGTGGACGCCTTATACAGCAGATCGTCTGCAAAGATTACTCGGCATCTGTATCGAAAGAGAGACGGTTTGGCGGGCTCGATGCCCACTCCTCTGCATTAATGTCGTTGTCATGCACCTCCCGGACCGGGTGTTGCGACAGTTTAATAGATCACAATATATTCCTGTCCCCCCGCCTTCGCCTATGACAATAGAGGGAGACATGCGAGGAGGAAAGACGGAGCGTGATTGGAGGGAGCATTATCATCAATATTTGCTGAGATGGGATGATAGGCAGCGTAATATTGCCTTACAGCAAATAGGTGACCAAACAGCCACCGACGCTATCGAAGCATATCTACAGTGGTATAAGCGTGTCACCATAAGATATCTTTCTGCTCCCCCTAACAACTTCCCAAACATCGCGCGGTACGAGCCTAGAGGCCACGTGGAACGAGATTTGGTAAGTTGGATTCTTTATATTATATTACTTTTTAATATCCGGCAGTATGGGTCAATACTTATTTCTTATTTCTAGTGTAACGACAGGCTCGTGGGTTGCATCTTATACAAACAATGGTGAAGGATCCATACCCGACTGATACTGGTCCGAAAACTCAGGCTCTATTTTCAAGTGCAGACCAATTAATTGGTGGTGTATTCGGTTCATATAATATTCTTCAACATTTATCGCCGGCACCAGAGCAGCAGTATGAGCCGACACCGGAGCCGCAGCATGAACCGGCACCAGAGCCGCAGCATCACGGAGATCCAGCGCAGCAGGATCAGTGGTTTGGATCACCATACCGTCAGCAGCAACCCTGGCATACCGGACAAGCGCAACAACACCAGTCTTGGGGGTCAGGTTTTGCAGAACAGCCGTCTTGGGGGTCAGGTTTTGCGCAACAACAGCAACCTTGGGGGTCAGGATTTGCGCAGCCATGGGGCCCAGGTTTTATGCAACAGCAGCCGCATGAAACCGGGACAGGTTCTTCGCTACAACTGCCCAGTTGGGACACGGATTTATCGTCCTACGTACAGTTGTTGGGAGGCAGCACATATCCGACACCTGTCCCACATTCAGGATTTGCGGAACAACAGCCTATCCAAGACGCTGCTGAAGACGAAGCCGAAACAGAAGAGCAGACGCCGCCGCCGCCATCTACCCAAAAAACGGGTGGGTCCTCCAGTTATCCCAGGAGGCATAGGCTTATGTCAAGCCTCCTCGGATTTCATAAGGGAAAGAGAAAAGGAAAACGATAGTTATTTACATTTTACAATCATATAGGATTTTTTGGTATTATAAATTTGACGGATTCATTTTGTTATTATAAATTTGACCGTCGAGATAGAATTTACATTTTACAAACAAATATGATTTTTTTATTGTAAATTTGACGGATTCATTCTGTATAAAACATTGATATAATAAAATTTTATTATTTTATTCATATATTTTTTTCCGTTTATTTATTTTTAAAAATTTTTAAAATAATTTTAATATAAAAGCCTATATTTATATAGGGGCGGGTTCCTAAAACCCGCCCCCTATATAATAATATAGAGGGCGGGTTCTGGGAACCCGCCCTCTATATTATTATATAGGGGGAGGGTTCTAGGAACCCGCCCCCTATACTGGGGTGGGGGTGGGGGTGGGGGTGGGGGTGGGGGCGCAAACCGTCCTATTTCTGTAATTTTAATTCCAACCATCCTATTTTAATAATTTAAAATTTAAAACGTCCTATTTAAAAAAAAACATTTAATTTTCCCCTTTTTATCATTTTTTCTTTGCTTAAGTGGCTAACACAGGGGTCTAAACCTCTGCTCAAAACATACAAGCTCGTTTCGTGTAGTTATTAACTTGACCTGAATTGTTTTTCATCGAAATTGCTGAAACACCGTCGAAGTTATAAGTGTATGGTGCTCCTTTTCGTGACTACTACGGCTTTGCGGAATCAAAAACTTTAAAATCTTGAGCACAATACACTTGAAAACCTAAAATACAAGCCCAAATACTAAACTAAACTACACTAAGTAAAGATTTAACTACTAGATTAGGGTAACAACATTTGTAGACGATCTTTCGGGTCTTGAAAGTTTCACTCCTCAAGTTTCTTGGGTTGGTGGAACGAGCTCTCGAAGTCGAACTTCCCGCGTCAATGACGATCCATCCGAGAATACTGATTCAAGTAATAGTTTCAAACGAAGCAACTAAAAATCAAGTCTTGCGAGGACAAGATGCTTAGAAGAGTGTAGTTTATGAAACAAGATGCTCTCTGTACTTTCTCAAAGCTCAAGTGAGCAAGTGAGGAAGAAGATGAAGAGAATGGCTACTCAAGAAAGTATCTCACCAGATAAAAAAACTATCATCCAATAATAATATCTCACGCCCTCTCATCTTATCTCTTCATACCAAAAGCAAAAAAGTGGGTGGGCTAGTGATTCACTATGATGAGTCACAAGCCCACCCACTTCTTCATTTATCATGAAGAAAAAGAAGAGAGAGTGTAGCCACCCCCCCCATATATATATATATATATATAAATGTGTAAATAATCAAGTATACCTTAAACACATATTTATAATAAATACGTATACTGTATTTCTACCAAAATACGAATCCCGTATTTGTACTGAAAATACAAAATACACATATTTATATTTAGAAAGAAATATATGTATTTGTATCAAAGTACAAATACCCGTATTTATACAAATACACGTATTCGTGTTAAAATACAAATACCCAAAAGAGAGCAATATAATACTTGCATCAGAACTGGCTGTTTTTCAAATCTGCTAGTACTGCTAAACCATTCGATTAAAACACGTGTATAAATACACGTGTTCAATCGAACACTCGAGCGTATTGAAATACGCAAACTACACCGTTTCGTCTGAACCGGGAAACCCTCAGTGTGGGACTCTAAAGACTTGATAATACGCGGGCAGTGGGTTTAAGCATAAGCACGTCAGTGGCACTAGCTGCACGTAACGGCTACCAAGATATCCGTCGAAAGAAAGATCGACAAAAGAACTCCTCTGAACCCCTACTAAGCTTATAGGTGACATTCTTCGTACAGTCCGGTCTGTTCGTCAAAAAGTATCGTATATCGGGTCTAGGGGATGGTAAACATCAGACCCCTAATAGCGCGACAAGCCATGTCGGTATGGAACCCAATACAATCTGAAAAACTACTGGTGTACCTACCAGTAAATCTCACTTGCCCTGGTCAGAGATCTTTAGTATTGGCCAACCGTATACAGCACAATATCAATTCCTAATACCGGGAGAGACGAATCCCTTCTATCACCTACTGCCTTCAAGTGTTTCGGGACTACACAATGTAGTAATCTAAGTACAGTGGGAAGACATTCGAGATGAATAGTGATGTCAAGTCAACGGACTAACATGTACTCATGTCACCAGAGAACTGCTATCCGACGATAGGTATAATACCAACCAGCAGTTCTCATCGAGTCCGTCCAGTATAACTTATAACCCAATGAGCACATATACACTATCTTTGGTACCGTATACCAATGGTTGCGGGCCAGACCATCTCCCCTGACGGGGATAAGAAACGTATAAACTAGTCTACTCCGGAGTATCGATGCGCAGTCTCGATAATCCTACGACTAGGAACAACTTTAAGGATGTGCTTATAGACTACCCAGCCCCCCATTAGTGTGACTGTCATCACAATACTGATAGTCAATCAAATATCCTAAGGGCTCTATCAACATGTATAAGCGATACGTTAAAAGAAACATATCCACATATTAAGATAGATACAAACCAGATAGTATACTATCATATTGAGCAAGACTGTTATATATTTGTATATATCCCAAACTTTCAAAATGTAATATACAATCATGTACTATACAATAATGGCCTCTAGTATATATATCACAAAAGTTGTCTTCACTCTCGTCTTCAAAAAGTAGCCAATAAAGTCTCCATCGAAATCTCTTAACTATTTTGTTTGTGTAAGATACCCATTTCTCGAATTGTTCATAAGCAAAAAAAGGAATGAAGTGATGAGAAAACGCAAATGGAACTAAAAAAGAAAGAAGACAAAGTTAAGGTAGAAACAAGAAGGGGGGGAGCCCGATAGTGGAGAGACTGAGCAGCAAAGGTAAAGAAGAAGAGAAAAGAAAAGAGAGAGGAAACTAGGGTTCTTGACTTTGCATCAAGACATTTTTCTAGCAGAAAGAAGACAAATTCGTTAAAAGGGAATTTCTTACAATTTTGCAGGATACTGACACCCTTGTTCCTCTAATAATGCACTGCCCTCAAACAAAAATTAAAACGTTTTCATAAAACATTTAAAACGTTAAATTTCTTTAAAATATATATAAAGGTTAATAGATATACCAGTTATAAACTAGATTATACAAAACTTTTCAGAGAACTTATAGGCTATTAATTTAAATTAAAAATAATACTTAACATGGTGGATATCATATCGATGTCGGCCGAGGTTGTTAGTGTTCGTTCAAATTTCAATTATTTAAACGAATTTACAAACTTATTCAAGCTCGGCTCATTTAATTTTCAAACGAGTCTGAACGAGCTCTTCCTGAGCCGGACCAAGCCTCGAACTTTTCCAAACGCCTATTGATCTAGACACCTAGTAATTACTATAAAATATGAAAAATGCATATAGATGTTCAATACTATTTTTTGACAAATCGAGTAGCGAGAAGATATATAGTTGTTACTAAATAGACGAGTTCATAACTTATTTAGGACCTAAACTATAAATTCTTCAAAATTGTAGTATATCAATATGCTACTCTATAATAATTAGGGGTTTTTACTTAGAGCCCTCAAAAACTAAGCTAATTGCTAAAAAAACTCAAAACTTAATAGTTACTTATTATCCCAAAAAACGTTTAACTTGCATCATTTTAATCCCTACTAGCTCGTTCGCTTCACTCCGCTGGTGAATTAACAAAGAAAATCGGATTAGGGTTATCAACCCCTCCCTCAACCCGCTCGTATTCACTCTTCTTCATCTAAAATTTTAAATCAGAATCTCTGGCCGAGGAAGATGACTTATATTCCATCATCAATTGAAGATTTTGAAGTCCTAATTCTGAAACCCTAATTTTGAATTTGGGTTTTAATTTGAAATTTTAGATGAAGAAGAGTGAATACGGGTGGATGGGAAGGGTTTAATAACCCCGACCTGACCTCCTTCATTAATTGACTAACATGGTGGGGCGTAAGGGCTAAGGGGTTAAATGATGCAATTTAAACATTTTGAAGGTAACAAGTAATTATCAAGCTTTGTTTTTTGTTTTTTTAATAATTAGCTCAGTTTTGGGAAGGCTTTAAGTAAAAAATCCCTAATTATTATAAACAGCTATATAATCTTGATCTAAATTTAAGAACTAATTACTTAATTACTACTGCCAAATACCAAATAAGTTACAAACTATCCAAACTCAAATAAACCTTAAACGAACTGAGGTTGAACCCTAGTCGAACTCAAGGCTGTCATGTTCTTCTTTGTCCGTTTATCTCACCAAGTTCGGATTTTCATTCAGGATTGATTTGTTAAGTACCGAGCTCAAACAAGATTTTAACAAGTTCGATCTCAAACTAAGCTCCAAGCTCCAAGCTTTTTTAACAATCCCATCAAAGGAAAATGCATTGTGTCACTAGAATTTTTTTCATGTCAGTACTATGGTGTCCAAATTACCTTTTTAGCATTATATTTTATTTTAGCATACCGATCGTTTCAGTTAATTACTTTGGCTGCATATTATAGAATAAATTTGGCTAAATTTTACAATAATATACTGAAATTAGAAATATCGTGTTGTGCATGAAACATGCCCCCTCAAGGCTCTAGCTTTACTAAGCAGGGCTACACAAATTTATTAATTCACCCATTTATTTATTTGTCTGTTTACTTACTTATTTTGAAAAAGACAGCAACCAGTTTATTAGTTTAATAAATGCTTCTTATTAGGAAAATCAAATAAAATCAAATAGATTCAACTATGTATGATGTTAACTTGGGAACAACCATGATCATTCTATTTATGAAATTGCTATCAATTAAAGTCTTGATTTGGATTTGATCATTGACAACAAGAGTTTCTAAAATACACTTATATTAGAGAGTCAACACCTACTAAAATCATTCCTATTAAGCTGTCGTTAGCTGTTGATGCAAATTGTCAAATATTAGCAGCGATATCACTATTTAGCGAGGATGTAAACGGATACAATTAAACAAGCCTGAATCCATATCCGTCCCCGATTCTTATCAAACCCGGATACCAATTTTCATTTCCAATGTCCACATCTACCAAACAACCACCGGATACGGATATGATAACACATAAACCGTTCCGTATCTGTATCCATATCCTAATATTATCCAATCCGTATCTAGTCTGTTTCCATCCATACTATTTAGGATAACTATCTAGCTAATAGTTTAACAGCGCCGCACTGAACTCTTTACCCAAGAATGATAACGGGTCTGACCCGCTATCACATAAAGAAATAGGAACGAGGGAAGTGTTTTTAATTTCTTCTATGACTTTTTTGAGAGAGGAGTAAGATAGACTTTTTTGGGTATAGTTTAATGCAAAAAAACATAAGAGGTTAAGCTAAAAGAAGTGCACGAATCTTAATTTTGGAATTAATTAACGGAGTTAACTCTTGAAAGAGGAGGGGATGCCGTGTCGTGAATGATACGATTTATTGGCTCGATCATACACTAATCTATACCTTTTTTATACCAAGTTCTTCAAAAACTTGTTTGTGTATGGTTCAATGTAATAGGCATGATGTGTAAATTGGTTTTTGTTTCACCAAATATATTTATGAGTAAGGAAAGTCTCATATGTTTATAGGCCTCAACATAAACATCTACACCACAAAACCAAAAGGCATGTCTAGTAGTTTCAACATATGCATCATTTGAAATCAACCAATGAAAACATGCGAGTACCCTATAACCTAAAGGTAAAGTGTCCTCGAAATTGAGTAATTCACAATTCAGCAAGAGACCTAAATTCAAACCATGCTTGCAGATATAAAGGGGAGGATATGGGTCCTGCCCACTAATTTTTTTTATAGTGGATAATGGAGGACTAAGATAAAGATAGGCCATCCCTAGACTGACCAATAATTTTCCCTAGACATGGCCCATAATTGAAGGGGTTGCGTGACAACATACTTTTCCAATTTTCATGTACTGGAGAGAGTTAAACTCATATTTTGGCAACAGAAATAATTCTCTAAAATATTTCGTGTGATAGCAAGAGAACAATGAAAGAAGAAACATAATCAAATGGTTATATCACAAAGCAACTTGTTTTTAGGGCATACATACATTCATATCACCAAGACTACTGTTTATAACTTCTACAAACAACATGGAGATCGAGGAAAAAGAATAAGACGGTAACAATGTATGAAAGAATCCTTGGTTCTTGGAACAAGCAGTAGAAAACCCTACTCGATTACCTGAAACATTAAAAGACATTGATGAGGGTATCAGAATCACATACTGAAACAAATGGCCTCCGAAACTCAAAACCGAAGCCAGATGCCAAGACCGTGGAAGTTAAAAGTAGAATCACCTTTTTCTGTTTACATCTTTAATAGATCTTAACGGACGAATAGACAAGCCTTGTGAACCAGAAGCAGGCATAGAACCCGATAGTCCCTGTGAGCACGAAGAACGCATAAGAAGCAATGAGCATGTACCCAAAGTACAATATCCCCGAAACCGGTTTCGTGATCTCCAGTTTCGTGAAGAAGTAAAACGCCGCGTAGAGAAAGAGATACAACGCAGAAGAGCCTGAAGTCGGATACGACCTCCACCACCACAAGTAATCTTCGCTGCAAAGCTGGAAGTAGCAAAGCACGATCGTGATCTCAGCGCATGTAACGACGAGTATGATGAATACCAAAGAACAGGAACCCGAATATGTAGTAAAATTGGTTGAGCCAAATGGAGGTCAAAATGAAGAATAGCTGGATGAACACTGCTCCAAAGGGAAGGATTCCTGCTATTAATATTGAAAAAATCGGGTTCATGTACCAAGCTTGCTCTGGGATTTGCCTGGGGATTTTGTTGGTTTTTACAGGATCCTCAATAGCTGGCTTTTTAAATCCAATGAAATTTCCGACAAAAACCAGAAGCACCGAGATACCAAACAAAAGCAAGACCAGTGCAAACATATTAAATTATTTTCAGGGTTTCTAATTATACATATTAAATTCTATTTCTGCGTATGTCCGCACAATCAGTTTATTGGTCATGGGCTGGCCAACTGAACAGAGAACTAATTCCTATTTACAATCTTGGAGGTATCACCAACTTTATTGTAACATATATGCCATCCTGAGGTTTAAATAAGAAACTAAGTAATTTTTGGTATGAATTTAATGAATTTTGCTGGAGCATGAGCATTGGCATTTAATAATTTTCTGGGAAAGATTAATCTTCAAAGTTCCAGAGTAAAAATGCATGGGTATGAGTATCTCACAAGGGAATGAACTGTTCCTTATATATGCTTTGTGCACACAACGTATGAGTATCTCCCAAGGGAATGAACTGTTCCTTATATATGCTTTGTGCACACAACTATCATGTTTCAGACAAATTTCACATTTTTAAAACATACAATAACAGAATATTTCTCTCAAAAATCAATAACAGAATACATAAGTAATAAAATGCAACTTTAAATGGGTTTATGTTGGATGCTTCACTTGAATTGAATACCCAAACCTTTTTTTTGTTTGGGGGGTGAGAGGGAGGCCGGTATTTAATTTGAAATTATACTGATTCTTTTCATAAAAGTAGTAGCTTAAGGGTGCTAAATATACTGATTCTTTTCATAAAAGTAGCAACTTAAGAATACTAAATATAAACAAACCAAGAAGCCAAGTTAGTATAGAGAGATAACCATGCTACTAAACCACATATATGTGCTGAGCTTGTATATATGATTGTTTATCGTCAGCTGTAATTACCTGAAACTCCACATCATAGGTGAATATAATATCTTTCTTGTCTTCCACCTCCAATGGGTATTAAAGTTAACCACTGTTTTCTTCGCATGAGGGTCACAGGTGGACAACCGAGTCTTGTCTCCCTTCCACTCACCATCGTAATCATGCTTAACATTGCAACATTAATTACAGAAGAAAACCTAATAAGAAAAAGCGAGATTGCCAAAAAGTCCAAACTAGACTGTAAACTTTGGGGGATCAGAAAGAACCTGAATGGTTTGACCTCAAATCCTACTATCCTTGCAGTGTCCAATTGAGTATCCTTGTGATATTTCACGAGAAAGGATAGATGGTTGTAGATAAAATACTTTTCATCCTTGGTCTGCACCACAAAAAAGAAATTTGTGGTTTAAAGGTAAGTTGTCAAACGATGAATGTTTACTGCATCGGTATTGAATGTCAGCAGGTATTTACTCCAGAATATAGTCCTTTGATGCCAACATAAACACCATGCTGGTAAAATGTATGAGAATCCTGATCCATCCTTTTGATAGGACGAACAAGTGGAAGATTGTCAAGGATCCTGTAAAATGCAATGACAATACATTTGCATTAAATTAACTAGAATTTTGGCACATTAAAAAATATTGAAATTGCTTATTTGTATGGAAACTATGATATGTAGTCTTTTCAGAAAAAAATTAAAAACAAATCTTATGTAAGAATATGCATACAAAAGCTTCGTAGCTGCAAATCTAAGCATTATGCAAAGTGTTGTAAAATAGATTTAAAGCTTTATTGTGTTCTTTAGAGGGTGTCATGTGCAATCCAAAGAGATAGTAATATGGCATTCAAAGAGAGATACCAGACAAATCCCAGAGAGACATATTGTCACGCCCCGCTTTCCAAAATATGGAATACGAGGGGTTGGCAAGGCCAGCCATGCTTCTACAGTCAAGGAAACATCCTGCCGTAGTCACACTTCGGCTTCTAGCTTTACGTGGTAATCAGTAATCAATGCACAGGTAATGAAAAATGCAGTCACTAAATCAGAACAGATATAAAACTAACCAGATGGGGTCAAAGGAAAGATAGCGCTGATGTCCGCAATATCCTCGAGGTACGTCAGGTGCTGATCCGAGCTAAGTCCACTTCTCACTCTGAGCATGCATACTCAGGTCGTCAGAGCGACACAATAGCAATATATATAAATGCAAAAGTAAACACGTGCAATGATGATGAACATGTAGCAGTAAATATAGAATGATGACGCACATGAAATAATCGGTACAGGTAAACAGTAAAGCAGGTATATCGAATCAGTAATCAATGTATGTACATGTGATTAAACCTATCAGTCTCTAAGTCTCACTGTCCAGATCGCTAAACCTATCGTCAGTCCAAGTGTGAGAGTCAACCACGCAGGAGTATCCTAACCCAAGGGTAAGGCCCCAGGGGAAAGGGAACACGGGCCCGAATCACGCATGATAATAATCAGTAACTCCATCCATACAACTCCCAAAATCACGGTATATGCCGGCAATGGGACTCCCGAGATTCTATTGAACTCACACTCAAACTACCCCACACCCCGTGGTTTACATCAAATACCAACCATGAATCCAAATACTAGTCGGTCCATGACAAGTCTACGTGAGAACTGGAGACAGGATCTCCATCAAGCATGTCTCGACTGGTACCCGAGATAAATAGACAGCGTTTGACGCCTTACCCATGACACTAATATAAGTGCTTCCATAACCGTCCCATACCAGTTATTGTTACACTTACATATGTCCCATAGACGTCGACAATGCAATTAGTTAACTGGGTTCGCTGATTGTGTACAAGTACGTGTCACTTCACTTATTCATTCATGCTTTAACACAAACGTACTTGGCACAATCCAAAACACTAATATCTATCACTGGGTAATGTACATGATCACTAGGTTAACAATGCTCCATGACCACTATTCAAATGAGAATAAGGATACAACTACTACATAATTATAATGCGAACAAAACAGAGCTGCCGGTGTCATACCACTTTGCAAAATTTACTATAAATTATACATGCAGAATTAAGCAAAACAAAGTAAAAGGGGTAAGCAGTATGTTTAATTATCTATCCATCAAAATTGGTTTCGCGGCAATCGGGTGTCAGGTTTGCTGGTTATGGTCATTTCATTTTAAGTGTTCCCTGCTGGAAATCCAATTCCTGAACTGGAAGTTCTTTTCGTAACACGTTTTACTCCCAGTTGGGAGCATAATTAGACGACGCTACAGTTGGATAATATTTAGGTTTAACGGTTAGGTTTCCAACGCATCAGACGGATCGATAATATCCGCTGCGTGCTGGGAGATATGTTCAGTTTAATATCAATGTGTACAAAATGTCACTGCAGAAAACTGCAGGACACAACGGTATTCTAAAATATGAATTAAATGTCAAATGATGGTGAAACGACACGGGACCAGATTCATGGGTTAGCTAATTAAACTATCTACGTAATCATATGGGGTTCCGCGCATTTTCAGTTTAAAGAAGGGGTGTAAAGGTGTTCCCAAGGTCAAGCATTCAAAACGAACGTTGCCCCGGACTGCAGTTCAGGGCTGCGAATCGCCTCAGTATTCATGGATATAACTTATCAAAATGCAAAGATGAACTATGGGTGCTGTAGGTTTATCCGTTGGCTTCGATACGAGCCATAGCACTCTGAGATTCGATATGTAGATAATTTATTATGATTTTAACCGATTAACTGGTCCGAGAAAAATCAGCTTCCACAAGGATTATTGTTTTAGGGGGTTAACCAAATTTATCTTACAGTCAAATTTATGTACGATGTTCATTAACCACGCAGGGTTTCATCGATCATGAGTTCCGCCATGTTTGATTAGGTGTACATATCGGATTTTATATTGAACACATAGGTTTAGCAACCGATTAACGGTCAAAAGGTCGATTCAATTATTTGGCCTAAACGAAAATTAATCCACGGGTTTCAATATGCCGTTAGTCATAACATAATAAGCTCAATTGTGTCGCAAACATTATTGTCAGATTCATCAAGACTTATTATTAAAATTTGCTATTGTATTATTCGATATTCCGTATAATTATCAATATGAATAGAGTAGCATGTAAAGCAAGTATGAACTTGCCTGAAGATGGCCGGAGACACAATCGTGATGACGACGACGACAGCAACGGCATAATAACGGCGCAACGAACACAACGCCATCAGCAACAGCAACAACAATCTTGGACTCGGCTATAGCCCGAGCTCATGGCGCGGCCTCGGTTATGGGCTTGAGTTTGGCCTTGATGAATTGTGACGGGGTGGCTGCAGTTATGATGGAGATGACAATGGCTAGTTGGAGCTTGTTGGTGGCGGCGATGGCATATCTTTTATATCAGAATGGTCCTCGCACTCGATCATGTCGTTCCATCTGCAGTAGCCGCACAGGGATCTAAAACATCTAAATTCGGAACAAACCACCGAGCTCCACACCGGTACCGCGAAGAAGCATATCCCGTTGCAACATTTGGAAGTGCTGGTCCTCCATCAATCATCCTCCCACTTCTCAACTCAAACACCTTCCACTTCCATGGAGAAGACGAGTCCTTAGACGACTCAAATAATTACGGAGCAAAATAGATGTAGTTCTCTCCAACTCCAGCCTCGGCAGCTAACGACGAAAACGAGCTACTAGGACTTACAAACAATACTCTATCCCCAATACCTTTGATCCTAACCCACAGTCTCCTAACAAGGTCTGCTCTGAACACTCTGAATCCTACCACCCTGAGAAGACGGTTCTCGTCGTCCTCTTTTATTGCTTGCACGAACAATACCTCCCCATTAGATTCTACCAAACCCCCCCTTTTCCAACATGTACGGCGATATCTCGCTATGGTCCATATCCAATAACTGCAATGATGGAAGGCTTCCGGCGAGATCGACGAAATAGAACCTGCTATCACTACACATGCAATGAAACATCTTCCCACTGAAAACGCCTTCACGGATGTAAGACCACCCGAGCATGCCGGGCAATTGGGTCCAATTAGGGTCACCGCGACGCCACAAGAAGGAACGAAGACTGTCCGAGACGATGACGGTGCAGTCGGCACTCGTAGGAGACGACGAAACGAATCCAATAGAGGGCCGAGCGGGATTGAAGAGGTCGGGGAGTTTGATGGTGGAACCGGAGACGGGGTTGGCGAGATGAAGAGGACTCGGGGACAAGTTTCGCTCGAGCAAAAGGAGCCAGCCATGGGCGTCGCCGAGAATTAGCTTCAGAGGTCCGATGGGGAAATGAAAAAGACGGAACTTTTGCTCAAAGGGGTTGAAACACGCAATTGAATCGTCGAGCTTGTCCTCGATGCAAATGATCCATGGGAGTTTGAGCATTGGGGGCTGTTGATCTTGTTGGATGATGGATCGCCATTTGGAGCAGACGGCACCGAATCGGATGTGATCGGAGAGGGGGAGGCGCTGCGGGATGAGCTCGGTGAGATGAGGCGGAAGGTCCAGCCATGGCGGATGATGATGAGACGAAGGAGATGATGACGACGAGGCGAGTTGGGGATCTTGGTGGGCTCGAGCTTGTCGGTCGGCGGTGTTGCAAGCGAGGGCTCCGATGATGGGAGAGAAAGAGAGAGAAAAAAGGGAGGCAGAAGGAGAGACTGGTGGGTTGAGGAAGAAAGGAGTCGGGCGAGGAGAGAGGTGGGCGACGTCGAGGCCGTTGCAGGAGCGAGTCGTGTGGAGAGAAGAGGGGTGGTTCGACGAGAGAGAGGAGTTGGTCGTGGGGTGGGCACGGGTCGTGAGGAGGGGGAGTTGGCGAGGGAAGCCCGTGGGGTAGTTGACGAGCGACGTGGTCGTGGGTCGTGGGTAGCGAGAGGGAGAAGAAGAAAGGAGTGGGGAGGGTAACGGGTCGGGTTCGGGTGCGGGTAGGTTGGGGAATGGGCTGGGCTCGGGGAAAGAAGGTTAAAAGAATTAGGGTTTTAAGAAATTAATAGTTAGGGTTAGGAAAATAAAATATTTAAGATAAAAATAATTTTGAAATTTTTGTTCTTTTTTTAAAAAAAATTCGGAAATTATTTAAAGTAACTGGGTATTACATCATACCCCACTTATATAAAATTTCGTTCTCGAAATTAAAATGAACGACCAGCTAATAAAATGTAATGCGAAACACAACAAAATCAAATACTATTATGTAGTGATTTACGCAAAAGCAACTAGATGAAAATCAAATATTTATATATAAGAAAATAGAGCAGTTAAAAGGAATAGTCACACATAAGAACACAACTATTAATAGCGATAAACTACATGTATACAAATACAAAAAAACAGATTGGCAATAATAATCAATAATGAAGGGTGGACTGATAGGCTTTAAGAACCAAAACTACTACGAACCAAGCGATTATAAAATAAGTTGAGAATACTTATAAGGTAAAATATAGAGGAAAATAAAATGAAAACATGGGTGACTAGTAAACAAATTAGATATCTACAACTAACGTAAAGACCAAGACTAAACTATTTGTTTTGTAAAAGTGTGAAGATAATACAATACAAAAGAAACTAAGGTAATACCGAAATAAAAATGATCTACTCACAAGTAATTAAAATGTATTAGCATACGAGTTAACCATAATTTATATTTTAGTAAATAGAAAATTTAAATTAATTGGAGCACAAAAATACGTAGGTAAACGCAAATACGAAAATAGAAGATAATTAGTATTCATATGAACAAAGAAAAGGGAATACTATATGGAAAATCAATATGGAACCCATTTTAAAGAAAACTCAAACAACCAATAATATAAATTCTGAAAGTCAATCAATAACGGAATGATTATGAATGACACCAGTCTGACAAACAATAAAATATTAAAATAATCATTGAGTAGCAAATAGCTCAAAATGACATCATGTACTTAAAGTAGATAAAAGATCAAGACAAAAAGGCACGAAAAATGAAACTTCATAATAAGAGGACGATAGTACGAAAAGCATTAGTGGGAAAACAAACTAGAAAATAAATATGCAGTGTAAGGTAGAACTATGAAAGATTTGAAAATAGTGGAGTACTTAGAAAATATGAGGAAAATAAACGTGCGCGCGCGCGTGTGTGTATATATATATTGGCATATAAACCAAGGAGTTCAACGGATACATGAGTTAAATGAAAAGGAACAACTGAAAAGAGATATCTTTGTTGGAAGCAGGGAAGGTGATAACTTCGCGTCGATGTCTAAATTTCTGCGATCTCGTCAAGCGAGTTTGAATCCTGTGCAGGGTCCGTACCACCCTCAAAATCGAACTACGAAATAACCAAGTTACTCAAGCCGACGTGAAGAGCGTTGACGAATCTTCTCCGTGTAACTCCTTCCTTCAAGGGCAACCATCGATAAGATGCTCGTCGGATCCACAAATCAGGCACTGCCCTATAGTCTTACGACAGTCTCTCTGAAGGTGTTTTGGTCTCTTGCAATAACCACAACGTTAAGTTCTCCGCTGCTTCCGTTGCTGAGAAACAAATAGACGCTTCATCTTCACATCTCTTCTTTGTTTAACAGGGATTCCCTTACGATTGGGGACTTGAGCCATTCACCTTCTTAGTTCTTCAGCTAAGAGATCGTTCGTTCGCTCCTGGGCTTCCATCAAACCTTGCAGTACACCCAAAATCTCGACGGTCTGACTCCGGAGAGTGGAGGTGGAAGAAGAGTCGTTGAAAGCCAAGTTTTAGCTTCTGCTGTGCGACCCTGATAGAAACTTAAAGGTATGCAACGCGATACGATAACCTTGAAGAAACGAAGACATGAGAATGCAACGAGTCCAATATGATACGTAAGCAAGTGTAGGATCAATAGGAAGGTACAAGGACGAAAACGTAAAATAGATTTGAAAACTCGTGAATGATATAAGATATAAACGGAGAGTTGTTAGAAGTCATGGTCCTAAAAGAACAAATTTTAGGACGACATAAGGTACAAGGAATAAGAATCAGAATAAAGTATAGAATGGACAACGAAACAAGAATATATGGTGAGATGAAATTCACACGAGTGGAAATCAAATGTAGAACTCTAAGTCACTCAAACAGAGTATATATTGTAACTATGCTGCAGTTCATAATTACAATCACATAACTCTACTAAGTCACCCAAAACTCTAGCGGATGGATCGAAATATGTAGCAGAACACACTATATGAATCAAGATCAAGAATAACAAGTTTACAATTTAGACCAAAGGATGGCTTAGATTGTCAAGCCCTACTCGGAAACTGCAATCCCAATCATAGCAAATCCTGGCTCTGATACCAACTAAACCATGTCACGCCCCGTTTCCCAAAATACGGAATACGAGAGGTTGGCAAGGCCAGCCATGCTCCTACGGTCAAGGAAACATTCTGCCGTAGTCACACTTCGGCTTCTAACTTTACGTGGTAATCAGTAATCAATGCACAGGTAATGAGAAATGCAGTCACTAAATCAAAACAGATATAAAACTAACCAGATGGGATCAAAGGAAAGATTGCGCTGACGTCACTGATCTAGATGTCCGCAATATCCTCGAGGTACGTCAGGTGCTGATCTGAGGCTAAGTCCACTTCTCACTCTGAGCATGCATACTCAGGCCGTCAGAGCGACACAATAGCAATATATATAAATGCAAAAAATAAACACATGTAATAATGATGAGCATGTAGCAGTAAATATAGAATGATGACGCACATGAAATAATCGATACAGGTAAACAGTAAAGCAGGTATATCGAATCAGTAATCAATGCATGTACATGTGACTAAACCTATCAATCACTAAGTCTCACTGTCCAGATCGCTAAACCTATCGTCAGTCCAAGTGTGAGAGTCAACCACGCAGGAGTATCCCCAACCCAAGGATAGGACCCCAGAGGCAAGGAAACACGGGTCCGAATCATGCACGATAATAATCAGTAACTCCATCCATACAACTCCCAAAATCACGGTATATGCCGGTAATGGGACTCCCAAGATTCTGTTGAACTCATACTCAAACTACCCCACACCCCGTGGTCTACATCAAATACCAACCATGAATCCAAATACTAGTCGGTCCATGACAAGTCTACGCGAGAACTGGAGACAGGATCTCCATCAAGCATATCTCGACTGGTACCCGAGATAAATGGACAGCGTTTGACGCCTTACCCATGACACTAATATAAGTGTTTCCATAACCGTCCCATACCAGTTATAGTTACATTTACATATGTCCCATAGACGTCGACAATGCAATGAGTTAACGGGGTTCGCTAATTGTGTACAAATACGTGTCGCTTCACTTATTCATTCATGCTTTAACACTAACGTACTTGGCACAATCCAAAACACTAATATCTATCACTGGGTAATGTACACGATCACTAGGTTAACAATGCTCCATGACCACTATTCAAATGAGGATACAACTACTACATAATATGATGAGAATACAAGTAATTATAATGCGAACAAAACAGAGCTGCCGGTGTCATACCACTTTGCAAAATTTACTATAAATTATACGTGCAGAATTAAGCAAAACAAAGTAAAAGGGGTAAGCAGTATATTTAATTATCTATCCATCAAAATTGGGTTCGCGTCAATCGGGTGTCAGGTTTGCTGGTTATGATCATTTCATTTTAAGTGTTCTATGCTGGAAATCCAATTCCTGAATTGAAAGTCCTTTTCGTAACACGTTTTACTCCCATTTGGGAGCATAATTAGGCGACGCTACATTGGATAATATTTAGGTTCAACGGTTAGGTTTCCAACGCATCAGACGGATCGATAATATCCACTGCGTGTTGGGAGATATGTTCAGTTTAATATCAATGTGTACAAAATGTCACTGCAGAAAACTGCAGGACACAACGGTATTCTAAAATACGAATTAAATGTCAAATGATGGTGAAACGACACAGGACCAGATTCATGGGTTAGCTAATTAAACTATCTACGTAATCATATGGGGTTCCGCGCATTTTCAGTTTAAAGAAGAGGTGTTCAGGTGTTTCCAAGGCCAGGCATTCAAAACGAACGTTGCCCCGTACTGCAGTTCAGGGCCGTGAATCGCCTCAGTATTCATGGATATAACTTATCAAAATGCAAAGATGAACTATGGGTGCTGTAGGTTTATCCGTTGGTTTCGATACGAGCCATAGCACTCTGAGATTCGATATGTAGATAATTTATTATGATTTTAACCGATCAGCTGGTCCGAGGAAAATCAGCTTTCACAAGGGTTTATTGTTTTAGGGGGTTAACCAAATTTATCTTACAGTCAAATTTATGCACGATGTTCATTAACCACGCAGGATTTCATCGATCATGAGTTCCGCCATGTTTGATTAGGTCTACATATCGGATTCCGTATTGAACACATACGTTAAGCAACCGATTAACGGTCAAAAAGGTCGATTCAATTATTTGGCCTAAACGAAAATTAATCCACGGGTTTCAATATGCCGTTAGTCATAACATAATAAGCTCAATTGTGTCACAAACATTATTGTCAGATTCATCAAGACTTATTATTAAAATTTGCTATTGTATTATTCGATATTTCGTATAATTATCAATATGAATAGAGTAGCATGTAAAGCAAGTATGAACTTGCCTGAAGATGGCCGGAGACACAACCGTGATGATGATGACGACAGCAACGGCACAATCACGGCGCAACGAACACAATGCCAGCAGCAACAGCAACAACAATCTTGGACTCGGCTATGGCCCGAGCTCGTGGCGCGGCCTCGGCTATGGGCTTGAGTTTGGCCTTGATGAATTGTGACGGGGTGGCTGCAGTTATGATGTAGATGACAATGGCTAGTTGGAGCTTGTTGGTGGCGGCGATGGCGATGGCATATCTTTTTTATCAGAATGGTCCTCGCACTCGATCATATCGTTCCATCTGCAGTAGCCGCACAGGCATCTAAAACATCTAAATTCGGAACAAACTACCAGGCTCCACACCGGTACCGCGAAGAAGCATATCTCGTTGCAACATTTGGAAGTGCTGGTCCTCCATCAATCATCCTCCCATTTCTCAACTCAAACCTTTTCCACTTCCATGGAGAAGGCGAGTCCTTAGACAACTCAAACAATTACGGAGCAAAATAGATGCAGTTCTCTCCAACTCCAGCCTCGGCAGCTAACGACGAAAACGAGCAACTAGGACTTACAAACAATACTCTATCCCCAAGACCTTCGATCCTAAACCACAATCTCCTAACAAGGTCTGCTCTGAACACTCTTAATCCTACCATCCTGAGAAGACGGTTCTCGTCGTCCTCTTTTATTGGTTGCACGAACAATACCTCCCCATTAGATTCTACCAAATCCCCCTTTTCCAACATGTACGGCGATATCTCGCTATGGTGCATATCCAATAACTGCAATGATGGAAGGCTTCCGACAAGATCGACGAAATAGA
Organism: Agapanthus africanus; assembly: GCA_030015575.1. Classification (NCBI taxonomy): domain Eukaryota; kingdom Viridiplantae; phylum Streptophyta; class Magnoliopsida; order Asparagales; family Amaryllidaceae; genus Agapanthus; species Agapanthus africanus. Next base: position 482,915,421 of record CM057343.1, on the reverse strand, counting down.
ACCGGCTATCACTACACATGCAATGAAACATCTTCCCACTGAAAACGCCTTCACGGATGTAAGACCACCCGAGCATGCCGAGCAATTGGATCCAATTAGGGTCACCGCGACGCCACAAGAAGGAACGGAGACTGGCAGAGACGATCTCTTGTGCACCTACGTCACTCGGCTCGCAGGAGACGACGAAACGAATCTAATAAAGGGCGAGGTCGAGGAGTTTGATGGTGGAACCGGAGACGGGGTTGGCGAGATGAAGAGGACTCGGAGACAAGTTTCGCTCGAGCAAAAGGAGCCAGCTATGGGCGTCGCCGAGAATTAGCTTCAGAGGTCCGATGGTGAAATGAAAAAGACGGAACTTTTGCTTAAAAGGGTTGAAACACGCAATTGAATCGTCGAGCTTGTCCTCGATGGAAATGATCCATGGGAGTTTGAGCATTGGGGGCTGTTGATCTTGTTGGATGATGGATCGCCATTTGGAGCAGACGGCACCGAATCGGATGTGATCGGAGAGGGGGAGGCGCTGCGGGATGAGCTCGGTGAGATGAGGCGGAAGGCCCAGCCATGGCGGATGATGATGAGACGAAGGAGATGACGACAACGAGGCGAGTTGGGGATCTTGGTGGGCTCGAGCTTGTCGGTCGGTGGTGTTGCAAGCGAGGGCTCCGATGATGGGAGAGAAAGAGAGAAAAAAGGGAGGCAGAGGGAGAGACTGGTGGGTTGAGGAAAAAGGAGTCAGGCGAGGAGATCATGCGAGAGGTGGGCGACATCGAGGCCGTTGCAGGAGCGGATCGTGCTGAGAGAAGAAGGGTGGTTCGACGAGAGAGGGGAGCTGGTCGTGGGGTGGGCGCGGGTCGTGGGGTGGGCGCGGGTCGTGAGGTAGGGTAGTTGACGAGGGAAGCGCGTGGGGTAGTTGACGAGCGACGTGGTCGCGAGTAGCAAGAGAGAGAAGAAGAAGAAGAAAGGAGGGGGGGGTAACGGGTCGGGTTCAGGTGCGGGTAGGGTAGGTTGGGGAATGGGCTGGGCTCGGGGAAAAAGGGTTAAAAGAATTAGGGTTTTAAGAAATTAATAGTTAGGGCTAGGAAAATAAAATATTTAAGCTAAAAATAATTTTGAAATTTTTGTTCTTCTTTTTTTAAAAAAAAATACGGAAACTATTTAAAGTAACCGGGTATTACACATATGAAGGTTTGCATTATAATAGTAGAAATGGCGCATAACAATATTCATGTAAAGCTTCCATAAAATTAGCTAGGTTTGGTTAGATCCAGTGTCTTGCATATTAACCCGGTACTCATCGTGAATTTTTTCTTTTAGGTCCTTTGTTTCTTTTTCATTGAGTGTAGTTTTGCAGACGATGTGGCACATCTCAGGCTCTCTCATCTCAAACTGGACAAGAAATATATTTAGACAATTAGAATCCACAATTCCAGTTAGATGAATACTAAACACAATAGAAACATACTGAAAACCAAACTAAATCTAGAAGCTAACCACATAGGGAGAGTTTTCAATACGATCGCCACGAAGAACTTCTCCAAGATTCTCTGCACTATCAATTATAATTTTCGGCTTACAGAAAGGAAGAGAGTAATAAGAATATGGGAGCTGAGTCTTTATAGAAGTCAGTTTGTTCACTTTCACCAAAAGCAGATCTTTCTGTAACAAAAACTTAGTATTTTCAGCACTAGAAATTTAGATAGTCAAAGGAACAAGTTGAACATTATGGTAAACACCACAGTAGTAATATATCAGGATTAATGATACGACTAAAGAATTTGTAGTGTACAAAATCAAACAAAATCTTCCGTAAATTCAACTTGTATGAGCTAAAGTTTCTTACCCTGGTTCATTCAGATATATAGAATACAAACACAGGAAGGTACAACAAGGATCATAAGGTACTCCATCAACATAACATAATGGGGAAGATAAGCTTCATAACCAATATAAGAGAACAATAATTGTAGCAGGAAAATTGCTAACCTACAAAAGACATTAAAAATTCTAATGTTCGGACATAAACAGCATGAGATAAGTAAATAAAGAGCTCTCTAATAGTCTAATTTACTAGCACTCCCCCAACTGCCCAATAATCTGAACCTCCTGATGAATCTTCAGCATTTATACATTCCCACTTCGATTTCCTTTCCTACGAGACTTATTCGCATATAATTGTAGGTTTTCTCAATCTTTTCTCTTGAAATCTTGAATTCAAATTACCTCGTACTTTTTAAATTAAAAGCAAATCCATGCTAGCTAGCTTTCTATCGCATCCTCCGTCCTTTAACTTCTTATTCTCCTGCTTTATGGTATATCTTAAATAGGATTGAGAGACTTAGCACCCTGGTACATTATCACCAACATCATCATCTAAGCATTGTCCCATCCAAATAGGTTCAGCCATGAAGCAAAGCACCAACAAAGATCTAACAAAGTTTTACAACTGGCCGGCGACCTGACATCAACCCTCTCCAAAATCAGTGCCAAATTCCTAGTTCAAAAAATTATGACAAGAGAAGGGCTTGCCATAGTCCTAATGACCGGTTGACATCCTCCAAATTCTAATAGACTATGAGGAAGCCTAAAAGCTACGGAATTATGTTCAACTGTAAGGCGCAAGTATAGCCAAGAGTGAAACAGAACATGTTAATACAACTCTTTAATATTCTCCCATGCTGTTCATCAGTTTTTCATCAGACACCATGCATTAGCTCGGTCGTGATTATGAATTGTACGATCTTCTCCAATGGTTTAAGAATGTTTTCCACACGTTTCCTAGAAGTAAATCTTGGATGAAATATTCCTGCTTCCAGTTAGCATTAGGGAAAGACCTAGCAGACACCCATGCAAAGCTACCCTCAGTCTAACAACATGCTTAGTATAAAAATGCATCAATTTATCTATTGAATAATTTACGTTAACTCGAAAATAAAAAAACAGACCAATTGAGCCCCAACAACTGCAAAAAGGAGCTCAAACTAGATCATGTGTAATTTACCAATTCAAAATAACTCAGATCTAAATGATATTTATTCAAGAACTGAAATTTTTTCGAGATCTATGACCGAAATGGCCGCGAGGATAAATCACGAAGGATTAAAACCCTAAAAACGAAGCGGGAAAAAGATACAAGGGGGCTTGACCTTTTGAAAATCCATGGGAGCGACGCCGGTGAGATGGAAACAGTCGGCGAGGGCGAAGGAGAGCACGATCGCCATGGCGATCCATGAGGCGATCGCCACAGATCGCCAGATCTCCATCGAAGAAGAAGATCAATGGATAGAGAGATCTAGGGTTCTTTATAGAGAGAGAGAGAGAACAGATCTGAGATGAGGGAGGAAGAAGATATAATGGATCTGAGAGGTTCCCTCTCAAATCTCTCTTCCCGTTAATTTTTCCCCATTTTCTTTCTGTCTTCTAAAATGGTCGTTTCCAAAAACCTCTCTCAATTAGATTTTACTTGCATGAAGAGCCTTCCTTACTTAACTTAAAAAGACCATTTGTCTGTTTGTTTATGGACGGTTTGTTGACTAGACTGTCCCTACATCCTATAATCCTCATCTTCTCTGCACTCACTCTCACGAGCGACTTTAGACCCTCGAAAGCTTCTCAGTTCTCAGCCTTCACGATCCATTATTGGGATAAAAGTCTTAATGCACAAAATTATACATGAACTTTAATATTTTTTACGATTGATATCATAAATTTTAATAATTACAAATAAATAATATGGATACATTATAGAAATTTCATATATTTTACGATTGATACCAGTAACAGTAAAATGTTATTTGTTATACTCATAGAGATTCTTATCTCTACAAATCATAAAATGTCCAAATAATTAATGTTGCAAGGACAAAAAATAGTGCTTCCAGCAAATGGAAATTAATGAACCCTATCAATGCCTTAATTTGTCAAGTATGTGCCTGCTACTTTGAATAATTCATGGAGGCTATTAAAGGGAAGGAGGCTGCGGCAGCAAATAAGGAAAATCCAGAGGTTTTTTTGGCTGCTGCGGATTAAAAAGGTCTGCGCATGAAAATTTAAGAGATGGCTGGGAATTAAGTTCACGTATACACGAGGGTGTTGATTAAGTGCAAGCGTGGAAACTTAATTCCAAAGCACCCAGGTCTAGAGCCTTATAAAGACGGGTGCTTCTCTATATTTTGCATCTCTCTCTCTCTCTCACACACACACACTCACATCTATCTCTCTCTCTCTCTCTCTCTCTCTCCACAAGATTCTTTGGTGGGAAGCACCAAAGAATTTCCCTATAAAGGCAGCACATCTCTTTTTTGACGTAGAAATGATTAAAATAGGTGGAGCCAATCAGAGAGGTCTGCACATTATTATTGGCCAAGGCCGAGAGAGACTGAGAGATTTGTATAGAGAGATTTGAGAGAGATCTCATAGAGTTGCTCTTGCTTGTAAACTTTATTCAAATATAGTAAATGTTTACAGATTCCGCTCTGCCGGGGAATGGCCATATGGTAGGTGAACCTCGTTAACAAATTTCTATTTTGTCTGCGTTTGATTACTTTCTTATTCCCGCACTTTAATTTATCTGTATCTTTTGTTGTTTTATTGCGTGATTGCAACACGCTCGTCGGCAAAAGAAGACATGACAGTCCGCCGAGCCCGGATCTGACTCAGCATATGAATTGAGCATTCCTTCAGAGGCTTTGTAATCAAGCACGCCTCATGAACGCAGTCAATCTTGTCCTCCGTTGCGTCGAGTATCGCTAGAGTCATCTCCGCCGGATGAGAGGAAATGTTGTCAAGAATGGTCAAAAAAATCATGCGAAGCTAAATAGAACCGGCGGGGAGAGGAGACTCCCTACAAATCATAAGCTCGTGTATCACCGTATCGTATTGATCATCCGTGAGAGCGGGATTCACCAAACGAGCAGCAAAACAAGAAATAATCTCCTCTATGGGCACCTCCCATGGCTGTCGAGAAGCATGTGGGCAATTGCAATCCATAGTTCTTCTCTGTTAAATGTAGTTCTTTCTTTGTGAAGGAGAGGATGAGCAATACTTCAAATTATAAAGAGAAGTATTTAGGTCTCAGCATAGAAAATATTGTGCATGGTGGTGCTATTTCCAAGCTCTGACTAAAACGTTGGAAAAGAAAGGGGTGAATCAAAAAAAAGAAGAGTGAAGACTAAGAAGGTGAAACGATTCTCTCATATAAAACTCAGTGCCTCACGTGAAACACATGTAAGCGCCGGCGCCAGTTTTTAATAGGATTAAATCCTATAGCAGCGCCTCACATGAAAGGCACATGAGCACTGACATGCAAAAAGAAATAAATTTAAAAGGAAATAGACTTGTCATTCATACTTCACAGAAATTTACACATTGATAATGAGGATGATCATAAAGGAAATAAAAAAGAAACAAAACTAAACATCATCTAGGGTCTACAGTGGCAGAACGCTAAATTCCGGACATGCATTCTCAAACTTAAAGGTAAATTTGAGTAAAGCAATTCTACCTTCATTGACCATTTTCTTATGCATTTTCTCCCGAATGCAAGTTTCGGGATCACCGCTGATGTCTTCCATCCTCTGGTACGAGGATATTATTGATTTCTGTTGGAAAACGCAATGCAAAATAGTGAAAAAATCATCTCTTCGTTTCTTCGAAATCAGGCCCATCAGATATACTGAATGCACTTTGTCCTCAGCGTCATCGAGTGCCTGGAATGGCATAACCTCATCAAGCTCAGGAAGAGCTTCCCAGATCGATCCAACGACGATCTTCAAAAGAGTAGAACGACAGGGGAGCAATGACCATTGTAATCATTGAAGCAATGCATCATCTCGTCGTATTGGGCCGCAGTGTATTCTTGGACTTGAATGAGAATCTCTTCATAGGAGACAATCTCTTCGATGTCATACAAATGACCAGCCATTGTACTTAAAAAGGAGCAAAAGAAGTGTCAGCCAAGAGACATGAGTTCATTTTATGTAACTACGGGTGGCTCATTGATGATTGGAACCTGTGTCCAATAGAGAAACCTAAAAGGTTCTCTAAAGCTGATTTTAATAATAATAAAATTTCAGAGCTGAGTTTTGTTTTATAAAAAATGGTATAAAAACCAAAGATTTCCCTAAAAAGAGAAACGATCAAGATTAGGGCACAACTTTACAAAATAAATAGAGTTAAGTACTAAAAATCCCCAAACAGGAGATTTGATATTTTATTCTCAGAGCAAAACTCTGTTGAATTAAAATTTCAAGAAAATCCCTAAAAGGGAGAAAATCAGAACTAAGTTCTGTGATAACAAGTAAAATTAAAATTTCAAGAAAATCCCCAAAGGGGAGAAAATCTGAAATTAAAATCGGAACTAAGTTCTGTGATCACAAATAAAGTCAGAACTTCAAGAAAATTTCTAGAGCTAAGCTCTGTGAGATCTTCTAAAATTTTTATAAAAAAACAATGTTCTAAAGGTAAGAGTTGAGCTCCACTGAAGAAGGCTCTTGCCAAGAAAATTTTGGCGGAGTGGACCTACAATGTAGATCTGTGAACAAGAATGAAAAAATAAGCTTCAAGAAAATAGAGTTAAGCTCTAATGGAGAATAAAATTCTCAAGAAAGAAGAAAGATAGAGGTGCAGCTGTCGCCTAAGGCTTGAAACCCTATTTAAAGTGATAGGAGTCGGTTCAGATTCCCCGAATCCCAAGACGGATCGGATGGCTCAAAACTGGACACCGTTGAACTCACGTGCAAGCCATGCGAGAACAACGGTGGGGGGCATTTGTTTTCTCGTATAAAATTATTATTGGTTAAAAATAACAAGGCGGTACCTCACGTGAAACACATGTGAGCGCCGACGCCAGTCTTTAGTAAGATTAAATCCTATACCAGTGTCTCACGTGAAAGACGCGTGAGCGCTGGCGTGCAAAGCACGCAGACGCTTGATTGAGTCCTAGGACCAACACTTCACGTGAAAGGTATGCATAGCACGTGAACATCAGCGTCCAAATTAAAGCGGGTCTGCTGGGGTAGAATTAAATTCTACCTGGAAAAGATTTCCATGAATATTCCCTGGATCCAATAGTGATTAAAAATTATCAAAAGATATAATTAAATTCTATATGGGAAAATATTTTTCTAATCTTTCTAAACTAGAAAGATATACTCTGTTAAACAGAGAACCGTTGGATTAAAAATCCAATAGTGATGAAAAATCACCGTTTGAATTAAAAGACAGAATTAAATTTTATGCATGGGAAAATATTTCCCTAATCTTGTTAAAAATAAGAAAATATATTCTGTTAAACAGAAAATTACTGGATCAAAGTGTCACGCCCCGCTTCTCAGTGTACGGGGAAAGAGACGTGGCAAGCCGCGACATATTTACTCAGAAGTAAACACGCTAAGCGTAAATGAGCAATATAAATAAATAGAAGCACAAGAATAACAAGAGATATAATAATAACAACATTTTTTATTAACATTTTTTCTTTACATACAACTGAAAGGAAAAGTACAATGATAGAAAGCGATGCCTAAATAGTGGTATATAAACTGAAAAGAAAATAAGTACAAGTAAAAGCCTAGAAGTCTGGCTCCACTGTGAACGGCTCCAAATCGTCCTGTTTGGGCTCGGTCTCCTGAGAGTCGGGTCCTCCTGACGAACATTCCAAACAAAAAAGAGACAGGAATGTCGTCAGCGAACTAGCGCTCGGTAAGTCCCAAAAGATAGAATGTAATAGACAGGTAAAGAGAAAAGAACTGGTAGAGTATATGTTTGTTAAGCTAACGTAGTGGTTTGTAACTTGGTACAGAATATATCAGTGTATACGAGAAGAGTCCAAATTACTCCGTAGACTAAGGTAACATGTAAGTACAAGGTCTCGTCAAAACCCATGGGACAACAGCACATGATGTTCATGTAGGTGTCTTTTAGTGACCATCATCGTGCCACTTTTAACACATTTCGTATCAATTTACCCTGTTAAACCCCGTAATGTATATTGTATTGATTGTATTGATTTGTAGTTATCAGACTTGCCGAGACTATGATATAAATTGTTCATGTAAACAGATTCAGGATATATCAAGTAGTCATGTGTCATGTAGTCAAGTCAATATATAGCCATGGTTCGGTCAAGTCAAGTTATGTTGCATGTGTGATATTGTTCTGGTATTCATGTTCAAGTATTCATGTTTAGATTCATGCTGACTTGGATTCATATTTGTATCAGGTTCAGATTGATTTAGACTTGGACTCAGACTTGAGTCAAACACTTTAAACAGAATTGGATTTTGAATTAGATTTGGAAATTATCAGTAACTGCTGCATATGGACGGCATGATTTGTGTCTTTTTCTAAGACAATTACCATTGATAACCCCATTTTAGTTTTCTACCTTAAATAGGCAAGCACCCACTTTCTCCGGCTCCCTGAGGCTCAAGAGAATTACTCCCGCTTAAACCTATATTTACTAGGGTCCTTAATGTAATTTTATATATCTCGAGGGGTTTTATTAAAAATATTTTATATACTTTCAAAATAAATCTCGAGTAATTATTTATGTTCTTTAGGGTTTTCATGGATGTAACTTTTAAAATTTGAGGTATTTTAGTGAAAATTAACTCAGCTTGAATAGTTCAAGATATTTTAGTATAACTTGTCTTGTATTGATACTTGATGGTATTTTAATGAAACTTGTCATTCTTTTATTTTTCTAGAAAACATGGAATTTTATTATATATTAAAAATATATGGTTTGATAATATTTATATAATTATTAAAAATTAATTTTATTTATTAAGTAGAAAATCTCGTTTTTTCTTAAAAATCATATTAAAATTCTTTCGAGATCGTATACTCCATGAGGAGATCTGCATCTCGCTCTACTAGTCCAAGAATGTGCGATAATCCACACCATCTAATAGCGGGTTCCCCAAAATGGATTGCGGAGGCATAATCGCAAAGAATTTTATAACATCATTTAAAGAAAACCGAGTTTTTTTATAGTTCAAGGTATTTTGATGAAAAGTCATATTTTGCCACAAAAATATTGTTCAAGAGAATCTTGTTATGTCAAGAAGTGTGTATGTGAGATGTTAGTTATATGTATGCCCTAGAGGCCATTACTGTACATTGGATGTATATTGTAGTGGATGCTGGGACATATATAGGGAGGACTTTCTTGCTCGACATGATAGTATGCTATCTGGTTACTCTTTACCTTAACGTGTACATTGATTGTCTCTCTGTTACATATTGGTAAAGCCCTTAGGATGTGTACTTGACTGCCTGGACTATGATGCGGATCATACTAGTGGGGACAGGGTAGTCTATAAGTACATCCTTCAAGGTCCCTAGTCGTGGGTATATCGAGACGGGGCATCGATATACCAGAGTAGACTAGCGTATACCTTCTCGACCCATACAGATGGGCGATGGATGATCCCATATCCATTGGTGTTTGACATCAGAGATGATATACGGGTGCTCAGTGGAGACTGGGTACACTGGACGGACTCGCCGAGAACTCCCAGATGGTATTATACCTTACGTCAGATGGCAGTTCTCTGGTGACACTGGTACAGAGTAGTCTGTTGACCCGAGATCGTTATAGAGTCTTGTGTGGTTCCCACTGTGCTTTGATTTCCACCTTACCACGTCCAAGAGGGCGTGCAAAACGGCGGTCTTTGGGTACAGTCCCGAGTCACATGGAGGCAATGAGCGATAGGAGGGGATTCGTCTCTTCCGGTATAGGGAGTTGATGTTGCGCTGTGTTCGATTGGCCATAACCGGAAATCCCTGGCCAGGGTTGCTGAGATTTACTGGTAAGTGTTACCAGTAGTTTCTCGATCTGTTATAGACCTCATATCGACACGACTTATCGAGCTGTTGGGGTCTGACGTTTACCACCCCTAGGCGAGATATGCGACATATCAGACGACGAGACCGGACTGTACGGTAAGTGTTACTGGTTGGATTCACAGGAGTGTGAGCGGGCTTGCTCGTCGATCTTCTGATCGCTCAATACCCGGGTGGCCGTTACGTTTAGCAGACCGCTTGCGGCTTGTGGGTGTTTGATATGATCATCACCTGCTGCCGGAGTATTGACGAGTCTTTAGAGTCCTACACAGAGGTTTCCTGGCTCAAGCGAAACGAAATAGGAGCGCATATGAGATATGTGCGGGACCGAGAATAATGCATGTATGTGATACCGTATTTTATTCTCGCGATGTATGTATCGAATGGTTTTATGCGATATAACCTAATTGTCGAATCAAGGATTGATTCGATAAGCCGATACATTTGATATTAGTCGGTTATATGTGATATGACCGGATCGTTAAATCAAGTGTTGATTTAATGATTTAATGCATAATTATATATTTGATATATTACTTTGCATTAACTAGTATTGGTTCACTTTAAATGGTTTTTCTTCACAAGTTTGTATCATGTTTGATGATGCATGCTAACTTGGGTTTGTGTAAAGATTAAACCATGGTTATATGAATGGTTAGGGTTTTGTTTTCTTATTCATTTATTTATTTATTTATTCTTTTTGGAAAATAATAAGCATAAAGAGAAAATGGTGGCTTTCTTTGTTTGTATATTGAAGCTTCATGAAGCTTTGAACAAGTCCATCATTTTTGTCTCATGCTTAACCCTAACCATTCCACTTAACCATGATTCATTCTCTACACTTGACCATGGTTGGTTTATGATAAGTATTCATTTATTTTCTATTTGGAAAATACTTATCATAATATATTCCTTCTTCTTCTTCTTCTTCACATGAAGAAAAGCTTGCTACCAACAATGGCATCTTGAGAAAAAGAGTGAGAAATCCAATTCTAAAGTGAACCCACCTCCTATTTCTTCATCCTCTACCTCTTGCCAAGTAGTATAGGGTGTTTTCTTCACAAGTTTCATGACTTGGTGAAGTGGGAGCTTGATCTTGTGATGCCTCGACGTAGATCATCTTCGGCATCGAAGTCGACGACCTAGCCCGCCCATTTCTCCGATGAGGCCGACACTAGAGTCCAAGATCCGATTTGTACAGCGGAGGGACGTCTACACGGAGCTATGGAGGTGGAGGACCGGATCTACAAAGGTTGTATTTCCGTTCACTTAGAGTAAAGTCGTTTACTTGTATTTGTTTCGCCTAAAATCTAGTTAACGATCCGTATTAGGGTTTCTCGGCACTTGTAAAATTTGAAATTGGCATGGTTGATGCCTTGTGAGACCTCATTAGTGTGCCTAGGAACCTTACAGTGGTATCAGAGCCTAGCTAGAACCTTAGGCGATGCATAGACGGAGTTAGAAGTCCGATCGAACCAAAACCCTAACCCAAAAATGCTCTCTGTACATTTTTTAATTTCGGGGATTTTTCCACATTAAAAATATGCAGAAAATTCAGCAGGGAATTGTAAGAATTACTGTGAAGCCCGTACCCATGATTCCCTTAAAGCGCGGCGGAACCGCGGCATTAGCATGCCTAATGCGGCGGTTCCGCGGCCATTTTGTCTTTTCTTCAGTTGGTCTTTGCACAGTAATTCCTATATTTGGGTGCTGTATTTTCTGGGAATTTTTAATTTTTACTCAAGAGTTGAGTTTTCTGGGTTGTATTAGGAGTTCGTAGATTCGATCGGATTATCAAACTTTGTCTGTGGTTTTCCGGATAATTTTTTGAATATGTTAAAAAGTTCGACCGGATATAAATACCCACTTTTTCCCCTGTCGGGAAATTTCCAAGTGTTGGATCTTTCCGTGGTTTAAAGACGTTCTAAGTAGTGCAAGTAACGCGATGGACCCTCTAGAAGACAACAAACCTTAACTCGATTATGTGACCGTCTTGAACTGCCCTTTGAACCTTCGGGTTTGGGGCAGTACGGCGTGCCACATATGAGGCGTTGGCTTGACCCTTCTACGGCTGGACCGTTGGTACTGAGGCATGAACTGAATGTTTTTAAAACTTATTTCATGTGTTGATCTGTATCGGGAAAACTTGGGTGTTCGTTTGTTCGATCAGAAAGTTTAACATTTTCTATTTATCCGGAAAGTGATACAACAATTGGAATTCACAAGAAGTTATGAGATAACTGTATGAATGTTATAAACATAGCACTTTAGTCTCACTTGATCGGTTGCCACGGAATTTTGATGTGATCAAAAGTCCGTCGCAATCACGTAGCGTACGCGGATACTCGCCGGGTAAACTTAATAGACAGCCTCACTCCATAGCCCCGACCAAGTGACTGTAGGAGAACCCCGTCGCCGAAAGCATCCGCTCGGGTGCTCGCGGCAGCGGTGTTCCGCCTTGGTGCACTTCGTCGACGGCGTCGGGGGTGCGGCCGCCTACTAAAGTTTGCGACGAGCATTCGATCAGGATGTCGGGAATCTTGTTGAATTACCCGACTTGATATTGAAAAGTGTTTTCGATAATGAGACTAAAATGCGGGGTTTATAATTGTTAAGCATGCGATGTCTAAGGAATTCATTTGATTAGGCATGCGATGTCTAAGGAGGTTGCGGATTCCAACTGTTGTAGTTTTACACTTTCTTTTCTGTGACCGTAAGTGTAATATGTGATATCGCCGGTTTCGTTGCTATATGTCAACGACAATTGGGATACGCATGTTTACTTACGTTGATGACATGTGATGTTATGTGTTGCTGGATATGTTATATTGGATCGTCGTGTTTGAATAGCCCGGGGGTTTTTATGTGAGATGAGTGTTTTTCATTTTCATTCATGTAAAAACTTGTATGTAATATTATTTTATTGGGGCACTTCCAGGTTGCGGAAGATGTCACCCTTTGTATATTATTTACTTTTCCGCACTAGGATAGACCCAAGGAGGGGAGCACAAGTAACCGGGTTCTGGAGTCCAGTGGGAGACCAACTCGAGGAGTCGAGTCCGGGTCTCCTAACTCCAGAATTGGTAGGGTTGCTTGCCGCTCTCGTAGGGGTCAAGGGGTGTGGGTTTGGCTATTCATCACGACCGTGGAATCCGTGTTTTATACTGGCTCGTTTTGAAAACACGGACGTCCTAGTATATCCGATATTTCATATGTTTCTTCTGCTGCGATATCTGTGATGTGATCATGTGATGTTCTGTGATGGATACAGTATATAGTATATATGATATATTATATAGGCGTTACTTATGTTTTACACCCGCGCTAGCCCTGCCCCGCTCTGCCGTTAGTTACCTAACCTAACGGTGCATGAGGGGACATCGAGGCGAATGCGGATGGCATAAGTGTACGTCGTATTTATCTGTGATGTTTAGGTACTTAAATGATGGGACTTCATTAATATGATTAATGAAATAAAAAGAAACCTAAAGATGTTGTAGAATCGAATTTCAAAATAAAACAGGTAGCTACAGTTCTTGCTTTGCACAGCGGTATATATGATATATCCTGCACCTTATTCGATAAGGAAAGGACCGAGATCCCTTCACCGAGAGTGACTCCTTTAGCAATAACTGGTAGATGCTACACACTCGGTTTGTTTTCTGATTGCTTTTTAGAGTTTTTGCTTTGCACAGTGATATATATGATATATCCCGCACCTCATTCGAAGAGGAAAGGACCGACGATCCCTTCACCGGGAGTGACTCCTTTAGCAAAACTAGAAAAGCCTCAAAAGCACTCCATTTTTAAAATCATTTGATTCTACAACGATATCAAGTTCATTACGCAATAGGTTTTCAGAAAAACCTGTCGTAGCCCTCCGTCATTTCAGATAAGTTGTATATAGTATTCGTGCTGCATTTGTTGGCTTTCGTCAAGGTGCAGTGTGCGGTAGCTATATGCTGCTTATCTGCTGCATACGATGCAATTGGATTAGGGTAGTCGTGCGGCTTTGTTGGCTTTCGTCAAGGGTCGTGCGGGTGGGTTTAATTCAATCAAGAAATGTACGGGTTGAACTTGACTAGCGGGCTATGGTTTGTTGGCTTTCGTCAAGGTCATAGCACGTTAGGGGCAAAATATTATCGGGAATTTCAAGTGTTGAAATTTGCAATGAGATTGCATACCTTCTATGAGATAGTTGGATCCCGATACCCGCTGCGAGTAAGAGTTACTCCTGGGAGAGTTTTACACATTACAATTAGCCGATCAAGTAGGTGTCTAGAAAGGTGTTAACGAGGTTATGCCTCTGGGAAAACGAGGTTTACATTAATTAGGTCCGTGCGAAAGCACATGGGACCTCCCTCAAAGTACCGACACTGGCCTGGCTGAAAGATTGGCGAACTTGTAGTGTGTAATTAATCCCGGCTAGTCTTTCCTTTTAGGGTTTGAAGGAAGATTTGATAAAAACAGTGGGAGCCATCCTGATTAGATAAAATAAATAACCAATCTGATCTTGCAAGAGCGCACGCTGAGTGTTTTCTTCTCTCTCTCTCTCTTGGTAGCGACCATGTCACGCCTTCATCAAGATAATAATACGGAATATTGACCGAACCCGCTTGTTATACTGAGCTGGGGAACGTTGGTCCCGCTCCAACTTATAATTGTTATAAGACAGAGTAGGAAATTGAGGAATACCAGAATTCCCGTGCCGCCCAAACGAAGAAAGTGCATGTTGATGCATCATCTTCGGGTGTGTTCGTTACAAAGAACTGTTTCTCTGTATCCTCTACGTCCTGAGTATGTGATACCAGATCAGGATCCCAGATATGTAATCTGTTACATAGGGCTACAGCAAGGTAGAGAACTGAGAACGGGTGATAAGTTTCATGAGGCAGAAAACGGGGCAAGTGTTGCAGCCAAGTCTGTTGGTCACTGTCACCCTGTATTCCAAATACATTGATTCTGAATGAATGTTATTAGATACCGAACCTGATATACAAAATCATATCAGTCTCTTTATTAGTAAAGAAATGATAAAATTTTGTATTGTTGGATTATGTTTTGAACATTTCCTATATCAAAAGTTGATCGGTTCAGGCACGTTATCTAAAAGCATTGATGTTCTAAATCAAACTACAGTTCTTAGTATATGGAACACACACAAGAGGAAGAGTTCAGAAATGAACAAATCCTTCTTGAGGTATTGTAGACTAGGTCATATCAATGCGACCCGACTAGCTTAACTTACATTTTAGATGCATATTTAAAATCTGTTTGAATTTACATCTTGTGAAACTTGCCAGTCATGTCACAGAGATAAGATGACCATAGCTCCGTTTACTGGAAACAGAGAAAGAGTTAGTGAACTCTTGGGATTGATACATGTTGATGTATGTAAAGTCCCCTGTCTACATATGTCACGCCCCGCTTCCCAGAGTACGCAAGATTGGGCACGTGACATAGCCAACCATGCTACCTATGGGTAGGAAGTATCCATCCACAGTCACATTACGGCTGTAGGGATATCAAGAACAAGATAATAAACTAATCTAACACATGTCCAAATCCATAATAACAAGAGTCAATAAACAATAAGTGCGGAAGCAAATGATCCAATACAATAAATAAATAGTACGTCCCATAATGCGGGCTCACATCTGGAAATGAAATGAAATAAATGAACTAATCACTATGGAACTCACAGATCAGCCTGCTGGCTGAAGTACTCCTGCTCGGTCGTCGACAGTGGCAAGGAATCTGGGCCATGCAAAACCCAGACGTCAGCGCGTCATGTCAACCAATAATATAATATGAACATGGTAATAAGCAATGCAGGGATGAACATGAATAAAGCAGTACTATGAAATAACAGTGCAGGGTAATGTGCAGTGGTATCTAAACTGTCCTATCAGGTTTCTACTCTAAAGTCTTTGAAATCAATTGGTGACTCGTCGATGTAACTCAATAGTATCCCGTGCGTGCCCGGGACCACGGTCAAGATTCTCGGGGCTGAATCCGAGACGTGCCGCTAGGCAGTAATAAGTAGCAGGGTGGGCGAGTGATGTCAGCATCATCACTCCGGGGCTGGCCAAGCCCGTAAGACTGATCAGAACAGGTATCGAACTGTTGAGTTACAAGTCGGTTTCACCTTTGATTTCCCCATACCCCCAAGTTATGTATGTCAGGTCAGGTATTCAGTAATCAAGGACTAATGCCAACACGGGATCAGGTAACAGGTCAGGTTTGTCTGGATAGACAACAGGAATGGTCCATGAGGACCCCAAGTCAGGTTTGTTGGCATTAGGCATGAGATCGGGTAACAGGTCAGGCCATGGTACAACAGGTCAAGTTAGTAGGTAAAGGGTACCATGTCCGGTGCATCGGTATGTATGTATGTCATGTGTATCAAGGTCGGGCCAATATGTGACGCAATCGAGGGTGTGCTCACAACAGGTATAAAGTCGACTAAGGAACAACAGCAGGAAATAAAGTAAATAACAATAACAGTTCATTTAATCACAATGGTGCATGAATATGGTGCAGTTGTATTATATTAACAGGTTCGGGCACCCGTGGGGTGCACTAATCACAGGGTAGCGCAATATTAATAACAGAAAATTAATGAAGATACATGTGTACGGCTATCGACCTTTAAATAATAAAATGATTAACAGGTAGTTGTTATTAAGGTTATGGTGGCAAAATACGATTTAGGTGGCAGTATTATGATGTATATCATATTTCGTCCAATGAGACAAGTAACTATACTTAGTTAATATTGCAAGTTTTATGAGTCAAACACTTAATTAGTTTAACGTAGCATGTAGCAAGAAATCTTGCCTCGACGGTTTCGCAAACCGGAAAACACGAACGCAACGTCGGCGGAAAACACGCGACGGATGCACGGGCCACGGATCGAGTCCAAACAACGAACATCGGAACCACACGGACCAGAGTACTTCGCTGGAGAGTCGGGTCAAGTCATCGGCACGGCCGGAATCCGGCGAAATGTCAAAACAGCGACGAATTAGCAAAATACGACACATGGACACGAACGACCAGCGAGGGGTTAACACGAATGGAGAAAGTAAAGAGATGCTTACAGGGATGGCAAAGGTGGCACCCGTGACGGGTTCGACGGCGGTAGGGCGCCGGCGAGGCAGCGACGGCGGCAGCCTAGGCTGAAAGTTGCTGGGGTCGCTGGAAAGGGATGGTGCGATGAGTAGAGGAGGTCCTGGCCTGGTCTGGGTTGCAGAGGGAGAAGGAGGTGGTCGGCTGTGGCTCTGGCAACGACGAGGAGGGTCGACGGGGCTTTTCCGACGAACTAGGGTTGGTGTTAGGGTTAGGCTCGGGTGCAGTTGCAACGCCGGCGAGGGAAGGAGGAAGACGGTGAAGAGGTCGGGACGAGGGTGAAGGGAGGAAAGTCGATGTCGTCGGCGATGGGAGGCGGCGGCGACGGTAGCACAGCGTGCAGGTGGCGGTGGCGTTGCTGCAGGCTCTGGAAGGAGGGAGGAGAGGAGGAAGGGGGTGCGGTCGAGGCTGTGGAGGCGAGGATGATGGTGGCGAGGTCGCGGGGAGTTCGACGGCGAAGCTGCGGCGGCTAGGGCAAGGCTAGGGTTGAGGTTCGAGGGTTTCTCGTGGTGGTTTCTGCGATGGAGACGAAGGGTTAAAAAAAGATAGAGAGAGAGAGATTTTAGGAGAGAGAGAGAGAAAAAGATTAGAGAGAGAGAGAGAGAGATAGAGAGAGATTGAGAGGCGGAGAGAGAGAGTGAGTGGGTTGGTGGGGCCTACGAGGGTTTTAGCCCCTCGTGATTGGCCAGAAGGAAACCCGTGGGTAAATTTTGAAAGATTTAAAAGGATTTGAACGTTAATTTTAGTAACATAATATATATTATATAGTTTTAATATATTTAATTAAATGGGCATTTCGGCGCTAAATGAAACATTTCCAAATCGCGCCCGGGTTGCGCCCAAATGTTTCAAATTCAAATTATAGGATTTTAAGCGAGTTCCAAATTTTGAAATGAGATGTTTTATGACTAAAATGCATACCCCCAAGTCGGACACTTGCACGCGCGCGTAGCCGTCCAAACTTGCCCGTTTCGCCGAACGGGATGAAATCTCGACGCGCGGACGCTACCACGCGACTAGTGGTGACGAGTAGACCAACATGGATATTTTTAATTTCATTTTAGGTGTTAAAATTTGTTATAGGCGAAAATGACTTAGCCGGTTAAAATTTAGCAACAAGCACCAAACAAACAAGATAATTGAAATGAGCAATGTCTAACACTCAACCAGTAACAGAAATAGTATTATTGGGCTCGGGTGTTACATCATACCCAACTACAAAAGAATTTCGTCCTCGAAATTCCAAGAATACAAGATAGCTAACTACCGAAAAAGGTGAGGAAACTTCTGCCGGATCTCGTCTTCTCGCTCCCAAGTGGATTCTCCATGCGATCGGTTACCCCAAGAAACTAGCACAAGAGGGATAACCTTGTTCTTAAGAACCTTTTCTCTTCGATCCTTGATTTCAACCGGTCGCTCCTCAAAAGTTAGGTCCTCTCTTACGGTCAACTCCGAATGATCCAAGACGTGGGCTTCATCTCGAACATACCTCCGTAGTTGAGATACATGAAACACATCGTGTACTCCTGCCAATGACTGTGGTAACGCCAAACGGTACGCTACCTCTCCAACACGCTCCAATATCTCGAAGGGTCTAACGAATCGAGGACTAAGCTTTCCCCGACTCCCAAAGCGAATCACCCCTCTAGTCGGTGATATCTTCAGGAATACCAAATCACCCACGGCGAACTCTAGAGGTCTTCTTGACGTGTCAGCCCAACTTTTCTGTCTGTCTTGAGCTGCCTTCATATGCTTCCTGATTGTATTCACCTTCTCGACTGTCTGTACTACCAAATCTGGTCCTAGTAACCTTCGTTCACCAACATCATCCCAACAAACCGGTGAACGGCACGTACGACCATACAACGCTTCAAACGGAGCCATCTGAATAGTCGCTTGGAAGCTATTGTTGTACGAAAACTTCACCAGGTGCAGATGATCCTCCCAAGAACCTTTGAAGTCCAACATGCAAGCCCTCAACATATCTTCAAGGGTCTGGATCGTTCTCTCCGATTGTCCATCAGTCTGAGGATGATAGGCTGTGCTAAACTTCAATCGAGTCCCCAAACTTTCTTGTAAACTCCTCCAGAAGTGCGACAAGAACCGAGTGTCCCGATCGGACACGATGCTCACCGGTACTCCATGCAATCTTACAATCTCCTGCATGTACCGCTCTGCCAAAGTCTCCGTCGATTGACCAACCCGAAAAGGAATAAAGTGAGCTGCCTTGGTCAACCGATCGACAATCACCCATACTGCATTGTTGCCCTTTGGACTCCGCGGTAAAGCCGTCACGAAATCCATGGTTATATGTTCCCACTTCCACTGAGGAATCGGAAGTGGTTGCAACAAACCAGCAACCCTTTGGTGTTCAGCCTTGACTGGCTGACACACCAAGCACTTAGCCACGAAGCGAGTAATCTCCCATTTCATACCTTCCCACCAGAAGTGCTGTCGAATATCTCGGTACATCTTTGTCCCTCCCGGATGTACAGAGTAAGCTGAACTGTGTGCCTCCTTCATAAGCTCTTCACGCATATCTCCCTTTGGCACACACACACGGCTACCATACCTCAACGAACCATCTTCATGGATCAGTAAATCGGTTCGTAGTCCGGCTTCAACCTGCTCTCGAAACTTTTGCAGTCTAGGATCCTGCGTTTGTGCCGCTTTAATCTTCTCAACTAAGGACGACTGTACTTGCAACTGCATCAACTGTCCCGTAGCATGTGGTAGCACAACCTCCAAATCAAATCTCCGAAAATCCGCAATGATCTCCCTTTGTGCGGTCAATACCTGAATCGCTGGTAACCGACTAAGCGCATCCGGCACAACGTTAACTTTTCCCGGATGGTACTTAAGATCAAGGTCGTAGTCGGCCATCAGCTCCAACCATCTGCGTTGCCTCATGTTCAACTCCTTCTGAGTGAACACATACTTCAAACTCTTGTGATCTGTAAAGACTTCGACTCTCTCGCCCAAAAGGTAGTGTCTCCAAATCTTCAAGGCGAAGATCACGGCTGCAAGCTCCAAGTCATGAGTCGGATAATTCTTCTCATGAGTCTTCAGTTGTCTCGATGCGTAAGCTACGACCTTCCCATTCTGCATCAAAACACATCCCAATCCTTTTCCAGATGCGTCGCTGTGAATCACCAGTCCTCCTGAATTATCCGGTACGGTTAGGATAGGGGCGGTTATCAACTTCTGCTTCAACGTCTCGAAGGCCAATGCACATCCATCCGTCCAAACAAACGGTACCTCCTTGCGCGTGAGCTTGGTTAACGGCTCTGCCAAACGAGCGAAGTTCTCCACAAATCTCCTGTAGTATCCGGCCAAACCAAGGAAACTTCTTATCTCAGCCACATTTCTTGGAATAGGCCAATCTCGAACTGCTGCAATCTTTTCGGGATCGACGGCGATTCCATCGCCCGACACAACATGCCCCAGAAACTTTACTTCTTCCAGCCAGAATTCGCACTTACTCATCTTCGCATACAATTTCTCCTGTCTCAGCGTCTGCAGTGGGATCTTCAAATGCTCAGCATGCTCCTCCGGACTCTTCGAGTACACCAGAATATCGTCAATGAATACCACAATAAACTGGTCCAAGAACGGTGAAAAGATTCGGTTCATCAAGTCCATGAATATTGCCGGCGCATTCGTCACTCCGAAGGGCATCACTAGATACTCGAAATGTCCATATCGAGTTCGAAACGCTGTCTTGCAAATGTCTTCTGCTTTCACTCGGACCTGATGATATCCGGATCGTAAATCCAGTTTCGAGAATACTCTCGCGCCACTAAGCTGCTCAAAAAGTTTTCCAATGCGAGGGATTGGGTACTTGTTCTTAATAGTCACCCGGTTCAATTCTCGATAATCAATGCACATCCTTCTCGTGCCATCCTTCTTCTTTACTAAAAGAACTGGAGCTTCCCAAGGCGAGTTGCTGCTTCGAATCCAACCCTTCTCAAGTAATTCACCAACTTGCTCCTTAACTTCTTCCAATTCCACTGGTGCCATCGGATAATAAGATTTTGACACTGGCACTGCACCAGGAATAAGGTCAATCGCGAACTCCACGTCTCTCCTCGGTGGTAGACTCAATATCTTTGCTCTGCCCATGAAATCGCGAACTACCACCGGTTCTTCACAACTATCAACTTCCATAGCTGCAAGAACACTGTTTGTCGGTCTAGCCCTAAACTCGACTGGCCCGACAGAACTGCTTCCTTACCGCAACTGCTGTCTGCATCGTTGGCCGCGAAAGGTCCAGTGAGACTACTGAGTCTCGTCCATTCTGCTGCATGCACGTCCACGGTTGCTCCATTCTGCCTTAGTCCGATGAACTTCTCTTCCATTTCCTCCCGTGCAGTCCGCGGGAAGAACTTCTCCAGGAAACTCTCAGAGAAATCCGCCCAACTGGTTGGCTTAGGCAAGCGGGTCTCCTCCACAAGCCACCACTCTCGGGCGAAATCCACTAGCTGAAAGCGCACTACATCAACTCTCTTGTCCTCTGGGATCTGCGCCGCAATCAGCAAATTCTCCGTGTCACTAGCCACTGCTCGGCTGGTAACAGCTCCTTTAAACCAGTAAATGTAGACGGACCCAAAAGTCTGAAATCTGCTACGGTCCCTACTCGGTCAACTGGTCTAGTTCCAACATCGTTCACAGACTGCTGAACGATCTGCAAACCTTCCTGAAACAAGTCCGCTTGCTGCTGGATCGGCTCGGTCTGTTTCTTTGATTTCCAGCATTCCTCTTATCACTCCAAGCATGGCGGCTTCGTTCACACGCCTCTGGTACGTCTTCAACTTCTTACCTGTCATAATCCTGAACTCAAAACACCCAACATTAGCATGATGATAGATTCTGAATGTGGATCAAGGCTAGAACTCCAAGATACTTAAATAGAGTACTGCATTGTAGCTATGCCGCGGTATCATAGCCGCAATTACTTAACTCCACCCAAGTCGCCTAAGTCCTAGAGATAACAAGAAATTAGGTTTTCGAGTTGACCATGCAAAGTAAGTTTGCATGCCGTACAAGATATGATCAGGAAGAATGTGATTCAAGAATGGTAAACGGTCAAGGTGGTAGGACATGTTTCTTAATCACGGGTATTCTGATTCGTGTATCGGGTACAATACCCAACTACAAAAGAATCAACCCAACTAACCTATGGCTCTGATACCAAAAGAACCATGTCACGCCCCGCTTCCCAGAGTACGCAAGATTGGGCACGTGACATAGCCAACCATGCTACCTATGGGTAGGAAGTATCCATCCACAGTCACATTACGGCTGTAGGGATATCAAGAACAAGATAATAAACTAATCTAACACATGTCCAAATCCATAATAACAAGAGTCAATAAACAATAAGTGCGGAAGCAAATGATCCAATACAATAAATAAATAGTACGTCCCATAATGCGGGCTCACATCTGGAAATGAAATGAAATAAATGAATTAATCACTATGGAACTCACAGATCAGCCTGCTGGCTGAAGTACTCCTGCTCGGTCGTCGACAGTGGCAAGGAATCTGGGCCATGCAAAACCCAGACGTCAGCGCGTCATGTCAACCAATAATATAATATGAACATGGTAATAAGCAATGCAGGGATGAACATGAATAAAGCAGTACTATGAAATAACAGTGCAGGGTAATGTGCAGTGGTATCTAAACTGTCCTATCAGGTTTCTACTCTAAAGTCTTTGAAATCAATTGGTGACTCGTCGATGTAACTCAATAGTATCCCGTGCGTGCCCGGGACCACGGTCAAGATTCTCGGGGCTGAATCCGAGACGTGCCGCTAGGCAGTAATAAGTAGCAGGGTGGGCGAGTGATGTCAGCATCATCACTCCGGGGCTGGCCAAGCCCGTAAGACTGATCAGAACATGTATCGAACTGTTGAGTTACAAGTCGGTTTCACCTTTGATTTCCCCATACCCCCAAGTTATGTATGTCAGGTCAGGTATTCAGTAATCAAGGACTAATTCCAACACGAGATCAGGTAACAGGTCAGGTTTGTCTGGATAGACAACAGGAATGGTCCATGAGGACCCCAAGTCAGGTTTGTTGGCATTAGGCATGAGATCGGGTAACAGGTCAGGCCATAGTACAACAGGTCGAGTTAGTAGGTAAAGGGTACCATGTCCGGTGCATCGGTATGTATGTATGTCATGTGTATCAAGGTCGGGCCAATATGTGACGCAATCGAGGGTGTGCTCACAACAGGTATAAAGTCGACTAAGGAACAACAACAGGAAATAAAGTAAATAACAATAACAGTTCATTTAATCACAATGGTGCATGAATATGGTGATGTTGTATTATATTAACAGGTTCGGGCACCCGTGGGGTGCACTAATCACAGGGTAGCGCAATATTAATAACAGAAAATTAATGAAGATACATGTGTACGGCTATCGACCTTTAAATAAAAAAATGATTAACAGGTAGTTGTTATTAAGGTTATGGTGGCAAAATACGATTTAGGTGGCAGTATTATGATGTATATCATATTTCGTCCAATGAGACAAGTAACTATACTAAGTTAATATTGCAAGTTTTATGAGTCAAACACTTAATTAGTTTAACGTAGCATGTAGCAAGAAATCTTGCCTCGACGGTTTCGCAAACCGGAAAACACGAACGCAACGTCGGCGGAAAACACGCGACGGATGCACGGGCCACGGATCGAGTCCAAACAACGAACATCGGAACCACACGGACCAGAGTACTTCGCTGGAGAGTCGGGTCAAGTCGTCGGTACGGTCGGAATCCGGCGAAATGTCAAAACAGCGACGAATTAGCAAAATACGACACATGGACACGAACGACCAGCGAGGGGTTAACACGAATGGAGAAAGTAAAGAGATGCTTACAGGGATGGCAAAGGTGGCACCCGTGACGGGTTCGACGGCGGTGGGGCGCCGGCGAGGCAGCGACGGCGGCAGCCTAGGCTGAAAGTTGCTGGGGTCGCTGGAAAGGGATGGTGCGATGAGTAGAGGAGGTCCTGGCCTGGTCTGGGTTGCAGGGGGAGAAGGAGGTGGTCGGCGGTGGCTCTGGCAACGACGAGGAGGGTCGACGGGGCTTTTCCGGCGAACTAGGGTTGGTGTTAGGGTTAGGCTCGGGTGCAGTTGCAACGCCGGCGAGGGAAGGAGGAAGACGGTGAAGAGGTCGGGACGAGGGTGAAGGGAGGAAAGTCGACGTCGTCGGCGATGGGAGGCGGCGGCAACGGCAGCACAGCGTGCAGGTGGCGGTGGCGTTGCTGCAGGCTCTGGAAGGAGGGAGGAGAGGAGGAAGGGGGTGCGGTCGAGGCTGTGGAGGCGAGGATGATGGTGGCGAGGTCGCGGGGAGTTCGACGGCGAAGCTGCGGCGGCTAGGGCAAGGCTAGGGTTGAGGTTCGAGGGTTTCTCGTGGTGGTTTCTGCGATGGGGACGAAGGGTTAAAAAAAGATAGAAAGAGAGAGATTTTAGGAGAGAGAGAGAAAAAAAGATTAGAGAGAGAGATAGAGAGAGATTGAGAGGCGGAGAGAGAGAGAGAGTGGGTTGGTGGGGCCCACGAGGGTTTTAGCCCCTCGTGATTGGCCAGAAGGAAACTCGTGGGTAAATTTTGAAAGATTTAAAAGGATTTGAACGTTAATTTTAGTAACAGAATATATATTATATAGTTTTAATATATTTAATTAAATGGGCATTTCGGCGCTAAATGAAACATTTCCAAATCGCGCCCGGGTTGCGTCCAAATGTTTCAAATTCAAATTATAGGATTTTAAGCGAGTTCCAAATTTTGAAATGAGATGTTTTATGACTAAAATGCATGCCCCCAAGTCGGACACTTGCACGCGCGCGTAGCCGACCAAACTTGCCCGTTTCGCCGAACGGGATGAAATCTCGACGCGCGGACGCTACCACGCGACTAGTGGTGACGAGGAGGCCAACATGGATATTTTTAATTTCATTTTAGGTGTTAAAATTTGTTATAGGCGAAAATGACTTAGCCGGTTAAAATTTAGCAACAAGCACCAAACAAACAAGATAATTGAAATGAGCAATGTCTAACACTCAACCAGTAACAGAAATAGTATTATTGGGCTCGGGTGTTACAATATATCCCAAGACCGGTTCCTTGTACTTCATTACATTCTCTGATAATCTCTTTAGATTCAGACATATGTTCTTGTTGAAACACAAGTCCGAACCTTTTGAGATATTCACAGAATATAAGTTAGAAGTAGAGAACCAATACGGGTATAAGTATTATGTCCTTTGATGAGATCAAGGAGGAGAATACTTGAGCACGAAATTCTTGGACTTTTCTAAAGGAGAATGAGATTCTCTCTCAGCATTACTCCTCCGTATACACCATAGCACGATGGTATATCGGGGCGGAGCAATCACACCCTATATGATAAGGTGTGCTTTATGATGAGTACTACTGAGTTACCTGTTTCCTTTTGGGAGTTATGCACTTGAGAAGCCGCATACCTATTGAATAGGGTTCGAATCAAATCAGTTGCCTACCACTTCATATGTGATATGGAAAGGGAAGAGCCCATATCTTAAGTTAGTTAAGATTTGGGGTTGTCCGGCCTATGTCTAAAAGCAAAATCCGGACAAGCTTGAGGCAAGATCTGTTATGTAGAACTGGAAATGTTCCAGCTATACAAACTGCAGCTGATGATTTGATAGAACCAAAGGATTCAGTAGAGACCAACGAACCTCAGCCTCTCCGCCGATCTAGTAAGGTTCCTCACCCGCCTGAGAGATACTTCGATTATTCTATGACAGTTGGAGCGAGAATTGCATCATGAGATGATGACCCAACTAGTTTCGAGCTGGCCATCAGGAGTGGGACTCTGTAAGAATGGCTGGATGCTTAGCGATCTGAGATGGAATCCATGTACACCAACAAAGTATGGACTTTGGTTGCTATATCTGAAGGGTTAAATCCCCATCAGGAGCAAGTATATCTTGAGAAGATTACTTGGTGTAGATGGAAAAGTTAAGACTTTCAAAGCTAGACTTGTTAAAGCTTTTCGTCATCGACCAGGCGTGGATAATGATGAAACCTTTTCAAGTGGCTATGCTTAAGTCCATCCAAATCTTACTTGCCACGGCTACATACCATGACTGCGATATCTGGCGGTTGGGTGCCATGACAGCTTTTCTAAATGATATTTTAGAAGAGAACGTCTATAAGTACACAGCCAGAGGGCTTCGTAGACAGTGGGAGCAGCGGAAACGTGTAAAAGATGCTTTATAGAATAAAGCTGGTATCGCGGAGTTGGAACATCTGTTTTGATGTCTTAGTCAAAGAGTTTGACATCATCAAAATGGTAGATGAACCTTGTATAAACAAAAAGGTAGTAGGGAGTATAGTGATGATCCTCGTAGAGTACGTGGATAACATACTCTTGATAGGGAAGGAGTTTCCTATGCTACGCTCGGTCAATCTCCGCTTATCACAATGATTCTCCATATCGGATCAAATTGATACCTCCTAAATCCTGGGTTTTGGATATATGAGATAGATCTAAATGGATGTTAGGATTCTCACTAGTTGTAGTGAGATGGTATCAATCGATCCTGGGGAGAATCACTGGAAGGGTTCCAGAGTGATAAGGACGACTGAAAGTCAGTCACATGCATTGTCTTTACCCTCAGTAAAGGGACGGTATGTTAGAAGAGTTCCAAGCTAGATACCGTGGCATACTAGACGATAAAGGCTCGATACATCGCTACTTAAGATGCTACCAAAGAGGCAGTCTGGATGTATATTTGTTCATGAGATGAACTTAGTTCCTCCCATTGTGTGTCAATGGAGTTGTGGCTTATGCCGAGGAACGTCCGTCCCATCAGTGATCCAGACATATTCTAAGGCAGTATCACCTGATCATGGAGATAGTTGATCTCCAGAATGATCGAGGTTAGGAGAGTAGACTCAGAGGACAACACGGCGGATCCACTCACAAAGGCCTTTTCCCAGAGAGACTTTTATGGGATGGTTGAGTATGAGATACTACAACCACTGCTATCAGATGGCCCTAGTGCAAGTGGGAGATTGTTAGTTATATGTATGCCCCAGAGGCCATTACTGTACATTGGATGTATATTGTAGTGGATGCTGGGACATATATAGGGAGGACTTTCTTGCTCGACATGATAGTATGCTATCTGGTTACTCTTTACCTTAACGTGTACATTGATTGTCTCTCTGTTACATGTTGGTAAAGCCCTTAGGATGTGTACTTGACTGCCTGGACTATGATGCGGATCATACTAGTGGGGACAGGGTAGTCTATAAGTACATCCTTCAAGGTCCCTAGTCGTGGGTATATCGAGACGGGCATCGATATACCAGAGTAGACTAGCGTATACCTTCTCGACCCATACAGATGGGCGATGGATGATCCCATATCCATTGGTGTTTGACATCAGAGATGTTATACGGGTGCTCAGTGGAGACTGGGTACACTGGACGGACTCGCCGAGAACTTCCAGATGGTATTATACCTTACGTCAGATGGCAGTTCTCTGGTGACACTGGTACAGAGTAGTCTGTTGACCCGATATCGTCATAGAGTCTTGTGTGGTTCCTACTGTGCTTTGATTTCCACCTTACCACGTCCAAGAGGGCGTGCAAAACGGTGGTCTTTGGGTACAGTCCCGAGTCACATGGAGGCAATGAGCGATAGGAGGGGATTCGTCTCTCCCGGTATAGGGAGTTGATGTTGCGCTGTGTTCGATTGGCTATAACCGGAAATCCCTGGCCAGGGTTGCTGAGATTTACTGGTAAGTGTTACCAATAGTTTCTCGAACTGTTATAAACCTCATATCGACACGACTTATCGAGCTGTTGGGGTCTGACGTTTACCACCCCTAGGCGAGATATGCGACATATCAGACGACGAGACCGGACTGTACGGCAAGTGTTACTGGTTGGATTCACAGGAGTGTGAGCGGGCTTGCTCGTCGATCTTCTGATCGCTCAATACCCGGGTGGCCGTTACGTTTAGCAGACCGCTTGCGGCTTGTGGGTGTTTGATATGATCATCACCTGCTGCCGGAGTATTGACGAGTCTTTAGAGTCCTACACAGAGGTTTCCTGGCTCAAGCGAAACGAAATAGGAGCACATATGAGATATGTGCGGGACCGAGAATAATGCGTGTATGTGATACCGTATTTCATTCTCGCGATGTATGTATCGAATGGTTGTATGCGATATAACCTAATTATCGAATCAAGGATTGATTCGATAAGCCGATACATTTGATATTAGTCGGTTATATGTGATATGAACGGATCGTTAAATCAAGTGTTGATTTAATGATTTAATGCATAATTATATATTTGATATATTACTTTGCATTAACTAGTATTGGTTCACTTTAAATGGTTTTTCTTCACAAGTTTGTATCATGTTTGATGATGCATGCTAACTTGGGTTTGTGTAAAGATTAAACCATGGTTATATGAATGGTTAGGGTTTTGTTTTCTTATTCATTTATTTATTTATTTATTCTTTTTGGAAAATAATAAGCATAAAGAGAAAATGGTGGCTTTCTTTGTTTGTATATTGAAGCTTCATGAAGCTTTGAACAAGTCCACCATTTTTGTCTCATGCTTAACCCTAACCATTCCACTTAACCATGATTCATTCTCTACACTTGACCATGGTTGGTTTATGATAAGTATTCATTTATTTTCTATTTGGAAAATACTTACCATAATATATTCCTTCTTCTTCTTCTTCACATGAAGAAAAGCTTGCTACCAACAATGGCATCTTGAGAAAAAGAGTGAGAAATCCAATTCTAAAGTGAACCCACCTCCTATTTCTTCATCCTCTACCTCTTGCCAAGTAGTATAGGGTGTTTTCTTCACAAGTTTCATGACTTGGTGAAGTGGGAGCTTGATCTTGTGATGCCTCGATGTAGATCATCTTCGGCATCGAAGTCGACGACCTAGCTCGCCCATTTCTCCGATGAGGCCGACACTAGAGTCCAAGATCCGATTTGTACAGCGGAGGGACGTCTACACGGAGCTATGGAGGTGGAGGACCGGATCTACAAAGGTTGTATTTCCGTTCACTTAGAGTAAAGTCGTTTACTTGTATTTGTTTCGCCTAAAATCTAGTTAACGATCCGTATTAGGGTTTCTCGGCACTTGTAAAATTTGAAATTGGCATGGTTGATACCTTGTGAGACCTCATTAGTGTGCCTAGGAACCCTACAGTGAGAGGCAGGTCATTTTCTCGTGAGGTTTTCTAAAGGTATGCTAAGCAAAATAATTAAAAGATGTCGTATGTAAACTTCATGGTATTTAAACGTAAAAACTTAATTAAAGTTATTTAATATGGAGTTTTATAGTGAAATTGGTTTCTAAACACTAGTTAAATGATTACAAGTAAGGCATATACATGAGTACAAGTGATTCTTAATAAGAATTATGGTTTTCAAAGGTTTTAGAAACAAATGTCGGTATAACTCCACTTACCGACATGTTTTGAAAAAGAGAAGTTTTATAGTAGAAAGAGGAGAAGAGATATAGGACTTACTTTCTAAAAGAATAGAGGAGAGGTTGAGGATGAGGGTAGTAGCCTTCATGGAGTCGTGGGATCGCCAGAAACGTCTCGAATTCTCGCCGGAATTTGACCTAGGGCTAACTCCACTTGTACTCTTCTTGGATTTAGAAATTTTTTGAGAAGTTTGGCAATAGATTTCAGAATGAAGAGAGCTAGGGTATAGGGATGTATTTATAGTGTAGAATTTGGGTTTTGGAATTGAAGAAAGAATTAAAAATGCATTAAAAATGAGATCAAAGGTGAATTTTATTTCTCTGTTGAATTGTAGAGAAAATAAACAGAACATGGGTAGTGGGGTAGGCCAAAGGATTTTGTGGGCAAAACACGGAGACCATTCCCTATGGGGGGCTCGGCGGTGTCGGCCTTAGGCCCGATCTCGCCGGTCGATTATGAGGGGAAAGCCGGTGGATTTTGTGCACGTATCCCTCTCTGCATAAATATCATTTTATACATGTTTATTTTTTCTGTTTTTTCATTTTTGCGTGTATCGCACGTGTAAGCTTTTGGGCTTCCAAAAAGTTTAAAATAAAAAATTCAGAAAAATAATATGTGGCTGATGGGATTCGAACACAGGGGCTATGTCACAGCAGTGCAAGGCTTTACGAAAGAGCTACAAGTGCTTTCTTGCTGTTCTTAAACAAATTAAATTTATAACTTGTACTCAGACTTGCAAACTCCATTCTGTACATTAACTTTAAAAATTTTCGTACAGTAAAATTAGAGTCGTTACATTTTACCCTCCTTACAAAAATTTCGTTCTCGAAATTTATATTTACATAAGGACTAATTTACAAATAAGAAAGGGTATCTTGCACGCAAGTCATCTTCTCGCTCCCAAGTTGATTCTCCTGGCGAATCTTTTCTCCACATCATTCGGACCAAGTTTACTTCCTTGTTCCTCAGTAACTTTACCTTTCGGTCCAGAATTTCAATGGGTTGCCGCTCACAAGATAGATCTGCCTGTACAGTGAGCTCGGAATGATCAAGGATGTGGCTGGGGTCGCTCACATATCTTCGAAGCTGGGATATATGGAACCCGTTGTGCACTCCTTCCAATGAGGGTGGAAGTGCCAAACGATATGCCACTTCTTCGACTCGTTCAAGAATGTCGAACGGTCCAGTATATCTCGGATTTAGCTTACCCCTCTTGCCAAAACGAATTACTCCACGGTTTGGAAAGATTTTCAAGAACACATGATCTCCCGGTTGGAACTCTAGATGTCGACGCTTTGCATCAGCCAGTGCTTTTATCGGTCTAGGCTATGCGCATTCTTTCCCTGATCGTGTAAACTATGTCCACAGTTGCCATGATCATCTCTGGTGCAAGGAGTTCACGATCTCCGATGTCGTCCCAACTTAGTAGTGATCGACACTTCCTTCCATAGAGAGCTGCAAATGGTGCCATTCCAATACTCGCCTGGTAGCTGTTGTTGTATGAAAACTCCACAAGATGTAGGTGATCTTCCCACGATCCTCCGAAGTCTAACATACAAGCTTGTAGTATGTATTCTAGAATCTGAATTGTTCGCTCAGACTGTCCATCTGTTTGTGGATGGTAAGCTGTGTTGAAATTCAGACTCGTTCTCAGGCTAGCTTGCAGACTCTGCCAAAGCTGCGATCGGAATCTGGTATCACGATTGGAGACGATGCAAACCGGTACTCCATGCAATCTCACGATCTCATGCATGAGTTCATGGGTATCAGAAATAGTATATCTTAAGGTTAAATTTTACATTAGATTCATGCTTACCTCCATGTACTTCTTTGCTAGTGTCTCGGTAGATTGGCCAACTCGAAATGGGATGAAGTGAGCCGACTTGGTGAGTCGATCCACAATAACCCATACCACATCGTTACCTTTCGTACTATGAGGAAGTGTAGTCATGAAGTCCATGGTGATGTGTTGCCATTTTCATTCTGGGATAGGTAACGGTAGAAGTAAACCAGCAGTTTTGTGATGTTCAACCTCCACTTGCTGACACACCAAGAACTTGGCTACGCTTCTGGATACTTCGCGCTTCATTACATGCCACCAATAGTGTTGTCGTAGATCTTTGTACATTTTGGTACCACCAGGGTGTACTGAGTAAGGGGAGCTGTGAGTTTCTTTCATCAACTCTTCTCGAACAGAACCTTGTGGTTCATACAATCTACCGCCATATCTCAAAGATCCGTCTTCATGGATGATGAAGTCTGTTCAAAGTTCATTTTCTACTTGTTCTCGAATCTTTTGCAACTTGGCATCACTTGCTTGAGCTGCTTTGATCTAATTGACAATAGTAGACTAAACTTGTAAGTTCATCAAATACGAATCGTTACCTAGCATAACCACTTTTATATCCATCCAGTGCAATTCTTGCAATAGCTTCCACTGTGCGGTGAGATTCATTGATAACGGCTGGCGACTAAGTGCATCAGGAACTATATTCACCTTCCATGGATGGTATTGTAGGTTGATGTCGAAGTCCGCCATAAGTTCTAGCCATTTTCTCTGCCGCATATTCAACTCCTTCTAAGTAAACACACTTCAGACTTTTGTCGTCTGTGTATATATCCACTCGTTCTCCAAGCAGATAATGACGCTAAATCATAAGTGCAAAGATAACGGCTGCCAACTCCAAGTCATGTGTTGCATAGTTGCGCTTATGGACTTTCAGCTGTCTTGATGCAAAAGTTACAACCTTTCCATGCTGTTGTAGAACACATCCTAATCCCTTATCGGATGCATCGCAATACACAACGAAACCTCCAGATTGGTCCAGTATTACAAGGATAGGAGCTGATGTCAATCTTGACTTGAGTTCTACAAAAACTTGTTCACATGCTTCTGACCACATGAATGCTTCATGTTTACGTGTGAGCTTGGTTAAGGGTGTTGCAATCTTTGAAAAGCCTTCTATGAATCTTCGGTAGTATCCTGCTAATCTTAAGAAACTTCGAATATCTTTCACCGTCTTCGGTGTCGGCCATTCGCTGACAGCTGATACCTTAGTTAGATCTACTGAGATTCCTTCGTCCGAAACAATGTGTTCGAGAAATCCGACTTGATCTAGCCAAAACTCACACTTGTTGTACTTAGTATAGAGTTGATGTTGTCGCAAAGTCTCCAGGACAACCTGCAAGTGTTCAGCGTGTTCTTTCCGATTCTTGGAATACACCAGGATGTCGTCGATGAAAATAACAACAAACTTGTATAGGTACTCCCGGAATACTTGGTTCATCAGATTCATGAAAATAGCAGGTGCATTGGTCACTCCAAATGGCATCATAAAAAACTCATAATGAGCATAGCGAGTCCTGAATGCCGTCTTAGGAATATTAGACTCTTTGACCTTCACCTGATGATAACCCGAACGAAGATCTAACTTTGAGAAAACATAAGACCCTCTTAGCTGATCGATTAGATCGTCGATGCGCTGTAGTGGATACTTGTTCTTTATCGTCACTTCGTTCAGAGCTTGGTAGTCTATACACATTCTGTATGAACCTTCTTTCTTCTTCACGAGCAAAACTGGAGATCCCCAACTTGAAGTACTGGGACGAATCCATCCTTTCTTCAAAAGTTCGTCCAATTGAGTACGGATCTCCTTCAATCCTTCTAGACTTAAGCGATATGGTGCTTTGATCACCGGTTGTGCACCAGGTACTAAGTCAATACTGAATTCAAGAGCTCGATCGGGAGGCAAACCTGATATATCTTCAGGGAATACATTCTCGAACTCTTGAACTACTTCTGGCTTGTCTTCTTCCACCTGCAGTGTTGTAACCACTGCTTTCTTTGGTTTAGCTTTGTAGGTGCTAGACTCCAAGGTACGGTCTCCACTCTTGAAATAAAAGACCGGATGATCTGGTGTCTCAAACACTACCCTTCTTTGACGACAGTCGATGATAGCGAAGAAAGCTCCTAGCCAATCCATTCCCAAGACTATATTGAAGTTCAGTATGTCTAGCACCTTGAAGTCCACATAAAATTCTCTGCCGCAGATGACCACTGGACACAGATTGTATCCCATAGTTACCTTTAGAACGCCGTTCTCTTAACTAGCATTCCAGCTGGATACGAGCGGTTTAACTGGAATCGCATGAGTTCGAATGAACCGTTGCGACATAAAGCAATGTGATACTCCAGTATCGAAGAGTGCTAAGCCAGGTAGGGAGGCTACTAAGATTGTACCTAAGTTGTGGGGATATGTTTAGGTATAGGAAAAGAAACATTGATGTATAAAGATTAAAAAGGTTTGAAAGCTTGGAAGTTACCAGTGATGACTTGGCCAGTGGCTTCAGCTTCTTCCATAGTCATTGTGAAAGCCTGACGCCTAGGTACATTCCTCTTTGCTGGAGGCACATTCCTCTGTCTGTTCCTCTGTCCTTGAGGCATGTTCCTTTGTGCCTGATGGAACTGACAAGGAGGCTGTGCAGGAGGTCCACGAAGAGGTGGAGCTGGGAGAGTAAGATGAGGTGCGGGAGCCTGGA
The DNA here is from genome assembly GCA_030015575.1 of Agapanthus africanus. Lineage (NCBI taxonomy): Eukaryota > Viridiplantae > Streptophyta > Magnoliopsida > Asparagales > Amaryllidaceae > Agapanthus > Agapanthus africanus. Next base: position 482,881,376 of record CM057343.1, on the reverse strand, counting down.
TAGCTGGCCGCTGTGGATAGGTGATCGCTGGTCAGGGTGAGGGAGCCGAGGTGAGACGATGTGGGCAATCTCCAATGGCATGAGTGGATGCGCTACAGAGTAAGCATAGGCGGTTAGCACGCCTGCAATCCTTCGCCAGGTGTCCATTCCTCTTGCAGTAGAAGCAAAAGTCTGGACTGGGCCGGTTAAATGGTACTCCCGGTCTCTTGGGTACAAAAGATGGCCTGGAAGAGGCTCCTCCTGCTATCTGATTGGCAGGGCGCTGCACGCCGGCAGTCTGAGGTCTGCTTTTCTTCTTCACCACTGCTTCATATCATCGGGCAGCCTTCAGCGCAAGATCATAGGTTGGGATATCCCCTGTAGCTAGTGCAGCTTGGATTTCCGGGTCCAATACTTGCTGAAAGCTCCGTGCTCGGATCTCAGCAGTCGGGATCATGTGTGCCGCGAACCTGTTACGGTCTCGTGTTAGCAGTGTAATATGTGATATTAGAAAATTGAATATTGAGACATATCTTACCTGCTAAGCATGGTAAACTCAGCATCACATTCATCCGTAGATTTGATCCACATAGGGCCTTGTTGCAAATGGATGAATTACTGCTCCATGTCAAAACGGGCAGTCTCGGGGAAATATTTCACGTTGAACATATTGCGAAAAGTCTTCCATTCAATCGGCTAAGCAAGACGGATTTCTTCAGCCTTCCACCAGACTCTGGCGTTGTCAGTGAGTTGCAGTTTCGCAACTCTCACCCAAGTAATGTCTGGCACTTGTGCTGCTGACAGGTCATTTTCAATGGACTTAGCCCATTCCTCTGTCTCTAGTGGGCTCTCTTTTCCAGAAAAATGCGTAGGGTGCAATGCCCGGAATTGTTTGACTCCGGGTGCTTCAGCTTCAGGGCGGTGCAATAGGATAGCAGTATGCTGCTGCTGACCCTTCAAGAGACTCTTGATTGCCTCAAACAATACCGTCTGCTCGTTGATAGGAGCTGCTACAGTAGGTAGTGGTGGTAGAGGAGGTGGTGTGTTTCCATTCACGTTGTTATTGGTGTTGTCTGGGAAATTCATAACCTTGAGAGAAAAAGAAAGGTTAGGATAGATTCAAAAGTTTAGAAATGTATGGAATGTTTAGTTGCTGATTCTTAAAATTGACCTGCATGGGCCGCCAACAAAACCTGTCACGCCCTGCTTCCCAGTGTATGGGGAAGAAGACGTGGCGGGTCGCAACGTATTTACTTAAAAGTAAACATGCTAAGCGTAAATGAGCAAATATAAATAAATAAAAGCACAAGAATAACAAGAGATATAATAATAACATCAACTTTTATTAACATCATTTCTTTACATACAACTGAAAGGAAAAGTACAATGAAAGAAAGCGATGCCTAAACAGTGGCATATGAACTGAAAAGAAAATAAGTACAAGTAAAAGCCTAGAAGTCTGGCTCCTCCGTGAACTGCTCCTGTAACACCCTAGTTCATTTATACCAGTTCTAGTTCATGTATTTCTTTATTTAATGGTATTTTCTTTATTTACTATGTTTTGGGTGCGAATAGTGTAGTTGGTATCTGTATTTGCATCCGACCCGAACCACTTGCTTTAAACCTGTCTGGATTCATGTTTATGATTTATCCTGACTTGATACGTGGACTTGTGCACTTTCATTTGCATACTAGCATTTTACCTGGCATCTGTATTTTAATATAACATTTAAGTCACATAAAATATTTTAAAAATATATTGCATGGCCTGCATGATACCCCTAACCCTGTGGTAGCATCCGCGCATCTTGTTCTCGTCCCGTTCAGTGAAACGGACTTATTTGGATGACTACATGCACGTGCATGCATCCGTTCTTGGGGGTATGCATTTTTCGTTACCCGGATATCCAACTTTAATTTTGGTCGACATGTATATTTTTCGTATTTTAAAACTGAATTTTAGACTCGACCCAGGCATGTTTTGGACTATATTTGTATTTACCAGAATATCAAATTTTATTTATATAATATTAATTTTATAAACTTATACAAATTAAAATTTAGTTAACTAATAAAAGATTTTTTAAATTTAAATCTAAACTAATTTCCTAACAAACTAACAACCCCTTTCTCTCTCTCTCCTCTGCATATATATATTTATATATATTTTATTTATTTATTTATTTTCTTTCCTTATTTAATACACAGTCTCTTCTTCTTACTTCTTCTTTTTCTTTCTTCTTTCTTCTTTCTTTTTCTTGATCTTGTTTCTTGATTCCGGTGATCACCGCCGGAGCCGTGCTCGTCGGTGACGATCCGAGTGATCCAGTGAAAGTATCTTGCCTGTGTGATCACCCTCTTGCCTTGCCTGGACTCGTCCCGCGTGCCGCATGTGCGTTGCGACGATTTACCGACGTCAGACGTGCCGTGCGTATCCGTCGCGTGATTCGATCGAGGCAAGTTTACCTTGCTACATGCTATGTTACTATATTTACATCCATTTGAATAAATATAATACATGTATTTAAAATTATGCGTCCCATGTTATAGTTTTACTGTTTTACGACATCTGTTTGCATCCGTATAATTTATTTCGTATCTAGTGCATGCAAATTTATCTTGTTACATGCTAGACTACAATATATTGCACTCATTTGAATAATAACATCACATAATGTTTAGTTATGCATCCCACATTACCATTTTACAGTTTTATTGTCTTCGGACATCCGTATGCATCCATATCACTATTTACATATCTAGTCGCATGCTAATTCATCTTGCTACATGCTATGTATCTTATTTTGCATCTATATGAATAAAAATATCACATGTTGATTGCACTGTACATCCATATTAAAGTTTTACCGTTTTTGGATACCCGTTTGCATCCATATCATTTAAAATATATATCGTCGTAATATTTCTTATTATTATCTTTAATTAGTTTATAATCTGCATTTTATAATGTTATACAAAATATAGTTTGAAAATATTATAGTTTACACATGAAACGTCGTTGCAAAGCGGATACGACAAATCTGAAATTTACTGTACACCTTAGCTTATAAAATTCATTATAAATCATAGAAAAATTATTAGTATACGTTCTTTAGTTCGTTACGAAGCTAACTCAGAATACTAAACTCTATGAAAAAATTACTTGCAAAATAAATTGTTTAAATAACGTAAAATGCAAATGAAAATATCTCTAAACTGCTGTCCAGGGAAATTCCAGCAGCAAACTTTCAATTTTGAATGTTCATAGCTTTTTGTAGGAACAACCTGAGATACTTCAACTTATAAAAATGAAAAAATTATTGAATTATATTTGTTTTGGTATAATACACGTCCCTTTTGGAGAACGTTTGTTATTTTTAAGCTATTTTACAAATCAGGGTGACGCTGAATTTCTGAACGGAACTTTCTTGTGCATGGTTAATCAATACCACTTTTATAGTTATTAATCGGTTTGAATATGTTATCCATATTAATATTATTATATCAATATCTATTTAATAAATAATAGTGCTTATGTTTTAATATTCAGCAAATTTTACCGATTTACAGTTTTATAGTATCCGTCTGTATCCGTACGGTTTATTACATATCTAGCACGCCGAGACCATATTATTTCATGTTACTGTTGTATTAGTGCACCATGCTTGATAATTGTGCATCCTTCTTAGTCATGATGTGACCCCTGATCAATATTTGTGCATCCATGCTTTTATTGTACATCCGTACTTTCACCTTGATTCAATACTTGCTACAGTTTGATTATGAGCACCCGTTTGATACCTGTGCACTACTTGACATGACCTGATACACCACTACTTGACATGACTTGATACATGTATACTACCTGACATGACTTGATATATCACTACTTGACATGTTACCTGATCCTGTTTCTAATGCCGACAATCCTGACATGTTGTCCCGATGGACATATCCTGTTGTCTGTATAGACAAACCTGTTCCTGCTTGATCCTGTGTTGGCATTAGCTTCAAATTTATCAATACCTGACTTGAACACATAATTTGGGGGTATGGGGAAATCAATGATGAAACCTGACTTGTAACTCGACAGTTCGATGCTTATACTGATCAGTTTTACGGGCTAGGTCAGCCCCGGGATGCTGCTGCTGACATCAATCGTCTGTACATGTTATTTGTTTACTGTCTAGCAGCATGTCTCGGATTCAGCTCGAGAGTCTTGACCATGGTCCCGGGCATGCACGGGATACTATTGAGTTACATCGATGATTCATCAAATTGATTTTAAAGACTTGAGAGTAGTTAACCCAGTAGTTTAGTTCAGATTACTCACCGCACGTCACATGTGCTTATACCCTTCACTGTTTCTTATTCGTGTTACTGTTATACTTTTATTACTGTTCATACTGATGCCTGCATAACTTGTTACCCCCTGATTATATTATTGTTGATATTATGACGCACTGACATCTGGGTTCTGCATGGCCCGGACCCTCTACCTTTGTCGCAGGCTGATCAGGAGTACTTCCACCGTTAGGCCGAGCAGTGATGATCCAGTTAGTATCCAGTTTAGTTATCTTTTACTTTCCAGATGTTTTTGCTCTTTGGATTTATTGCTTCCGCATATTATTTTTGACTCGTTTATTCTGGCTCATGGACATGTACTAGATAGTTTATTTTATTTTCCTATTCTTGATATCTCTAGACAGCCGTAATGTGACTATGGAGGGATGCTTCCTATTCATAGGTAGCATGGTTGGCTCTGTCACGTGCCTATCTTAGCGCATTCTGGGAAGCGGGGCATGACAGCTCCAAATCGTCCTGTCTGGGCTCGACCTCCTGAGAGTTGGGTCCTCCTGACAAACATTCCAAAGAAAGAAGAGACAGGAATGTCGTCAGCAAACTAGCGCTCGGTAAGTCCTAAAAGATAGAATGTAATAGAAAGGTAAAGAGAAAAGAACTGGTAGAGTATATGTTTGTTAAGCTAACGTAGTTATTTATAACTTGGTACAGAATGTATCAGTGTATATGAAAGGAGTCCAACTTGCTCGTGGACTAAGCTAACATGTAAGTACAAGGCCCCGTCAAAACCCACGGGACAACGGCATAGGGTGTTCATATAAGTGTCTTTTAGTGATCATCATCGTGCCACTTTTAACACATTCCGTACCAATCTACCCCGTTAAACCCCGTAATGTATATTGTATTGATTGTATTGATTTGTAGTTATCAGACCAGCCGAGACCATGGTATAAGTTGTTCATGTAAACAGATTCAGGATATATCAAGTGGTTATGTAGTCAAGTCAAGATATAGCCATGGTTCGGTCAAGTCAAGTTATGTTGCATGTGTGATATTGTTCTGGTATTCATGTTTAAATTTATGTTGACTTGGATTCATATTTGTATTGGGTTCAGATTGATTTAGACTTGGACTCAAACTTGAGTTAAACACTTTAAACAGAATTGGATCCTGAATTAGATTTGGGAATTATCGGTAACTGCTACATATGGACGACATGATTTGTGTTTTTTCCAAGACAATTACCATTGATAACCCCATTTTAGTTTTCTACCTTAAATAGGCAAGCACCCACTTTCTCCGGCTCCCTGAGGCTCAAGAGAATTGGTCCCGCTTAAACCTATATTTACTAGGGTCCTTAATGTAATTTTATATATCTCAAGGGGTTTTATTAAAAATATTTTATATACTTTCAAAATAAATCTCGAGTAATTATTTATGATTTTTAGGGTTTTCATGGATGTAACTTTTAAGATTTGAGGTATTTTAGTGAAAATTAACTTAGCTTGAATAGTTCAAGGCATTTTAGTGTAACTTGTCTTATATTGATACTTGATGGTATTTTAATGAAGCATGTCATTCTTTTATTTTTCTAGAAAACATGGAATTTTATTATATATTAAAAATATATGGTTTGATAATATTTATATAATTATTAAAAATTAATTTTATTTATTAAGTAGAAAATCTCATTTTTTCTTAAAAATCGTATTAAAATTCTTTCGGGATCGTATACTCCGTGAATAGGTCTGCATCTCGCTCTACTAGTCCGAGGATGTACGATAATCTATACTATTCAATAGCGGGTTCCTCAAAATGAGTTATAGAGGCATAATCGCAAAAAATTTGATAACACCATTTAAAGAAAACCGAGTTTTTTTTATAGTTCAAGGTATTTTGATGAAAAGTCGTATTTTGCCACAAAAATATTGTTCAAGAGAATCGTGCTATGTCAAGATGTATGTATGTGAGAGGTAGGTCATTACCCCGTAAGGTTTTCTAAAGGTATGCTAAGCAAAATAATTAAAAGATGTCGTATGTAAACTTCATGGTATTTAAACGTAAAAGCTTAATTAAAATTATTTAACATGGAGTTTTAGAGTGAAATTGGTTTCTAAACACTAGTTAAATGATTACAAGTAAGGTATATACATGAGTACAAGTGATTCTTAAGAAGAATTGTGGTTTTCAAAGGTTTTAGAAACAAATGTCGGTATAACTCCATTACCGACATATTTTGAAAAAGAGAAGTTTTATAGTAGAAAGAGAAGAAGCGATATGAGACTTACTTGCTAAAAGAATAGAGGGGAGGTAGAGGATGAGGGTAGTAGCTTTCGTGGAGTCGCGGGGTCGCCGGAAACGTCTCGAATTGTCGCCAGAATTTGACCTAGGGACAACTCCACTTGTACTCTTCTTAGAATTAGAATTTTTTTGAGAATTTTGGCAATAGATTTCAGAATAAAGAGGGCTAGAGTATGGGGTTGTATTTATAGTGTAAAATTAGGGTTTCGGAATTGAAGAAAAAATTAAAAATGCCTTAAAAATGAGATTAAAGGTGAATTTTAATTCTCTGTTGAATTGCAGAGAAAATAAACAGAACATGGGTAGTGGGGTAGGCCAAAGGATTTTGTGGGCAAAACATGGAGACCATCCCCTACGGGGGGCTCGGCGGTGTCGGCCTTAGGCCCGATCTCGCCGGTCGATTATGAGGGGAAAGTCGGTGGATTTTGTGCACGTATCCCTCTCTGCATAAATATCATTTTATACATGTTTATTTTTTCTGTCTTTTCATTTTTACGTGTATTGCACGTGTAAGCTTTTAGGCTTCCAAAAAGTTTAAAATAAAAAATTCAGAAAAATAATATGTGGCTGATGGGATTCAAACACAGGGGCTATCTCACAGCAGTGCAAGACTTTACCAATGAGCTACAAGTGCTTTCTTGCTGTTCTTAAACAAATTAAATTTATAACTTATACTCAGGCTTGCAAACTCCATTCTGTACATTAACTTTAAAAATTTTCGTAAAGTAAAATTAGAGTCGTTACATAAAGATCCAACGGTGGATAAGATTCCCCGAATAATTTTTAAGGCCAATTAAATCAATTGGTATTTCTTAATGAGAGATTTTCTCAAAATTGATTAATAGTATGCAATCTCTATATAAAGGACCCGAGACTTCAAGTCTCGAGGAGAGACAGACAGATATAGAAAAGCCCCCCATAAGCTTTGGCAACTACGACTGAGAAGAAAAGTCTCTGCTCTTCTCAAACCCTAGGTAAAGAAACAGAGATTAAAATATTTCCTTTGCCTAACACATAAAAATATAAATGTTTAACCCTCCAAAAAGAACTTAGTTCTTTATCTAGATCTGAGATCCGCAAGGCAAATCCATCATAAGTTGAAAATTTAGTTCTTATCAGGATAATTTTGTTCTTAAGACTCAAGACTTAGGGGAAAAACTAAAGATGAGAAAAGAAATAAAAAGAAGAAGAAGAAAAAGATGGAAGCTATATTCCAGGAATTTAATTCCTACGAAAATAGGGTTTAACCCTATATAAAGAATTTAGTTTTTACAAAAAAGAATAATTTAGTTTTCAAAGAAAATCTGATCCCCAGATCCTCAAAACAATGATCTCGGTGATCATTAATGGCCAAAACGCCATTAATGAAAGTTTAACTTCTTTAAAAAATATATATATACAGAGAGTAAAAATCTAAAGGGCTCAACACCTCATATGTTTCATACGTGAGCGTCCAAAAAGAAAACTTAGCGCCCATGTGATAGCACGAGAGCGCCAGAAAGCAAAGCAGAGTAGTGCTTAGCATTATTGCAGCGCCTCACGTGAAACACACGTAAGCGTCCAGAAACTCAACGACTTACGTGAAACACACGTGAGCGTCCATAAAAGAAGGTTCAGCGTCTCACGTGAAACACACGTGAGCGCCAAGATTTTTAACAAAATTGTTTTGAGAAAATCCAGGACTGAGCCTAAATTGGCTAAGTCTATGATTTTCTTTGCAGCCGTGCCCATATACTCTGTTGATGGATCTTAAAAAAATTTAATGATCTTTAAATATATTTCTATGTTGGTCTTAGTCTCCTACGAGACTAACGTATCCTTAGTTAAAATAAATGAAGCCCATATGCTCACATATATTTAAGTCGATATTAATCTAAAACCAGATTAACGGTCCTTAAATAAAATAAAATATTTTTTGAACTGATGGAATATACAACCTAAGTTCAAACCCCAAATATAAAATATACGAATTTAAACTAATCCGTGCCCTACGGGCAACAACATAAAGTAGTCGCCGTATACAATCCACGGGCAACCAAAATAAACAAAAATACAACACGACATGAAATGACTTACCGGAGCAGGAGAAAGTTGTTATCACAACGTGATAATGTAATTAACTGCATGGGCTTGCATCTGCAGGGAAGAGCGTCCCCACAATCAAAAACCCCCTCACAAATGAGAGAAAATCTGATAAAGTCTGCTACATCGGTCGCATCTATCCAAATCTCTGATATACGTTATCATAAATCAACTTGGTATTTTCAGAGAGGTGGATGGATATGTCCAAATAGTATCAACCCCCAAATTCAGGCAAGACAATCAATCCCAATTCGTTTCTGTTTTTGGCGGTAAACAGCGCTAATGACGACGTTAGCAAAATTATATGAGAAGCCTTCGACATCAAAAAAAATATTTTTGATGAAGAAACTTTTCAATATGAAAATGGCAGAGAATAGTTTGGTGACTGAGCACCTAAACGAGTTGAATAGCATGACGATCCAACTCGAATCGGTTTCAATCGTCTTTGAAGACGAGATTCGAGCCCTACTATTCCTATTTTTGTTGCCGGAGGGTTGGGAGAACCCAGTGATGGCGTTAGCAACTCTATCTCGGGGATTCTCACGTTTAATGATGCAGTGAGTTACATATTAAACGATGAGATGCGGAGAAAGGCCGTAAGCGGGAATTCTGGAACTTCTGTACTTTCGGTGGAGAATCGCGGCAGAACGATAGAAAGAGGAAAGTGGAAAAAGGGGCAAATCTAAAAACCGAGGAAAATCTCAAGGAAAATTCCAAGGCGCCTGTTGGAATTGTGGAAAGAAGGGTCACAGAAAAAGTGAATGCAAGCTACCAAAGAAAAGCTCAGATGAGAAGGCGAATGAAAAGGAAGCGAATGAGGTGTTTATACAAGAACAAGGAGAACAAGGTCTTGTCTATTGGCGAGAGAGAACACAAAGGCAGATACTTAGTTCCTAAATTCGGGGGCAGTTTTTCATTGCACTTCGGGCAAATATCACTTCTGCGAGTATGTTCAGGGCGACCTCGAACATGTGACGACGGGAAACGGTCAATCGTGCAAGATCGTTGGAAGGGGGACGATCATCTTGCAATCGTCAGGAGGTGGTCAAATCAAATTAAAGAATGCTCATCATATTCTAGATTTAAAGAAAAGCTTGATTTCTACAAGTCAGCTAGACAACGAAGGGCTTATTACGATGTTTGAGAATTCTCAATGGAAGATTTCTAAAGAGACGTTGGTGGTCGTAAGGGATAAGTTGAGCGGTTCATTGTACTCATTTAGTGGGAGCAGCGGAGACTCGGTTGCATTGGCGGAAAGTTCGGAGACAAATTTGGAGATTTCATTATGGCATAAAAGATTGGGGCACCTCAGTGAGAAGAACATGAAAATTCTTCAAGCTAAGGGGCTTCTTTCAAGACTGAAAAAGTGGAGTTGGGGCTTTTCCAGAGCTGCGTTTATGGGAAGCAAAGCACGCTCAGATTTTAAATTGGAGGCGTAGTGAAAAAGATCAAGAAGCTGGAGATGGTGCATACGGATGTGTGGGGTCCGACCTCAGTGGAGTCTTATGGAGGAAATCGGTAGTTCGTGACGTTCATCGATGATACAAGTTGGAAGACATGGGTGTACGCGATGAAAAAGAAGTCTGACGTGTTTGGTATTTTCAAACACTGGATTTCGCAGGTGGAGAACTGTTCAGTTAAAATTATTGCACTTTTAACATGACAATTTCCTTACTTTTCTTAATCATCTAAAGATATTTGCTATAAATATAACACATATTAGAAGTTTTTCTGGAAAATATCATTTACCATGTGCTATACATTATAATCAACATTATGAAGGAAATTGTATGTTTAATATTTTTACGCATAATATTTTGTATCTCACATTCTTCATTGAGATCTTGTGCAAGATTAGCTTAGGTCAGATATCGGGAATCAGGAATCTGCCGATAAAATACAAGAAAGTCGAAGAATAAAATACCGGCAGAAATTCAGAAGAGATATGAAGATTCTAGATATCACATAAAGACCCAGAGATTAACAGAAAAAGACCACAGAAGTTTGAAGCAATGAGCTCACCACTAGGCCGCGGAACCGCGGCCGAGTCAGGCCGAGTCGCCGCGGATCCGCGGCCGATTCAGGGACTTGGGGTTCGAGAGTTCTCTGGAAGCTTCGTTGTAATAACCTAGCTTGTTCTGGATACTTCTTTATAACAACTTAGCTTGTTGGAGAAGCTTGATTAGGGGCTATAAAAAGGACCGAGGGCTTGAGATGCAGAATTCCGAATTTCCCCCCAAATTCATTCATCAAATCAAATCAAGAAAAAAGCTAACAAATTCAACAAATCCAAGATCCAAGATCAAGAATCATTGAGAAATTCATCGAGCGACATCATTCAAGACTTCTTTATATGAAGCCGATCATTATCAATGAGCACGCGATCCACGACAGATCCAAGACTCACAGTGATCGAGCGACGTGAAGATTGACGGAAAAATTACCTTTTCAAGGGAGTGATCGAGAGCAATTCTTCTTATAATCAAGGATTGAAGAAGTTTTAATTTGAAGTTGAATAATAAAGGTGATAATTAGTTTCAATTTCGCTTTCTTTTATTTTCCGCATTATGAATTCTTTCTCTGTTCTTTCTTCGATTTTCATGATGCGCGAGTAAATCTCTTCTTGATAGGATTCATAGGATTAGGGTAGATCGATGAATGAGAAAATTCTATGCTCTTTTTAAGTCTTATGAAGTTTACAAACTTTCGCAAAAGAATCGTCAACATCCTCATCGGGCGCGATATCAAATTCTTGATAATTTAGACCACGATTTGAGATAAGATTGACGTTCTTTTTGTGAAGGGCTAGAAAATGAATGGGATCAATGAAAGGACAAGGGACGATAGTGAAGAAACCCTAGTTTCTTCCAAAAAAACTCTAATCCGCATTCATCGCCATCAATCTAGTGTTAAACTATCAATAGATAAGACGAGTCATCTTTATTAGTCATCCATGGCTACTAAATCCGATCGAATTCTACAAGCCCCGGTCGGGGACTATGAAACATCATAAACTAGGTAGGACTCTTCATATTTTTTTGATAATTAGATCTTGAACATTTTCTTGATTTCCTTTCTTGAAAACAATTTCTTAATTTTCTTGAAACTATTACTTCAACTAAATCTCAAACCATTTTCTTGATTTTCTTTACTATTTCTTTCAACCTATCTAAAGCAAGAACGATAAAATTCCATGAATCCTAGAGGACGACCCGTACTCACTAAAGGTCTAGCTACACGCGATACCGTTATTGATTGCGGTTACTTTTACTACTAAAACATCTCTTCTTTATTACTACTTCTTCTTCTTTACTTTCTTTACTTTTCTTTTAATCAAAAGAAGAATCAATTTTAAAGATCAACCAAATGGTGTTGTTGCCAGGGATCCGTGCGTAATTTGTTTTTTCTTGCTATTTTGGTTGAAGTATTATTATTCCATCGAAATATAAAATCAAGAACGCATCGTGTGCTTAACGATTAGTATGTGAATTTTGCAAGGGGATCTGAAATCACTGTAGCAGGGAGAAAAATATTCAGAGTATTTTATCAAGACCAGAGGAGCAAGTGAAACAAGTGCAGAAAAAAATATTTTCAAGAATTCTCATTTTGGCCGTGGAACCGCGGCATTAGGGCTATTTTCGCGGTGGAACCGCGGTGGGATAAGTGATTCTTGGCTTCATTTTTCTCTGGTATATTTCCTATCTTCTCCTCTCTCCTCTGAAATATCCAATAATAATTTTTCTGCAGGATTTTTTGCAAAAATTCGCCCCTTACAAAAAATTCTTGTTGCGTGTTTTGATATTGATTGTTTGTGCATATTGTAATACGAAAAATTAAGGGGTAAAGATCAAATTCAGATTAGGTGGGGATTTCATTACCCTTTCTAAGCCCTGCAAATCACAAAATTAGCATCCGCATCACCCTTCATTAATTAAAAAATATTTAGACCAAGACTCTAAAGACCGTCGCGCTCAATTAGGATAGAGAAAGGTCGTGGGTAATCTACTGTTTATCCGCATTTCTTTTGTGGTGTCTAGGCAAGTGTGTCTAAGGCAAGTGGTTACTTAATTAGGCCCGCTATTTACGGTGATTCGTATAGCGGATACCTCCCACTTATCTATCACTTACCTGGCCACAAGAGAGATAAAGAGGTAGTAAAGGATTGATCCTACGATATGTCTTCTGAAAGTCTAGGAGCGGTCTAGTGACTTGACCTAGGTGACCTTAGATCTAGGGTTGATTGTGCATTTTTGTGATTTGTCTAAATCCGTCTTTTTCAAAACAAACTTTTCTTTTTAGTTTTAAATATATATATATATATATATATATATATATATGTATGTATGTATGTATATATATATATAAATTAACGCTGCCACTTGCGCTAAACCCGCTTAGTGCATTCTCGGCTGGACACGGGATTTTAGTGCCCGTCTTGTCCGCGTTTCTTCTATCGACTCCGAAGTCGGTACTTCTTCATCTTCTTTTTTTTCCCCACCACCCACAACATCGACTGAGATGGACGGGTTTCCATCAAATTTTAATAACACCACTCTGCTGCCACCCGCAGGTGTGCAGAATTCACCGCACATATCTCTCCAAGAGAGGTGCTACCCTATTCGTGGTCCCCTTCCTACTTGTTTTTCTATTCCACCAGCCAATGGGGATAATTTTGAAATCAAATCACACTTTATCAATCTTTTGCCTAAATTTCACGGTCTTGAGTCTGAAGACGCATACGTATTTTCACCAAATTCGAAAATGTTGTGCTATGATGGGCACTTCACAACTTTCTGTGGATGCTATGCGTTTACGTCTTCTCCCGTTTACTTTGTGCGATTTAGCCGAAAAATGGCTTTATAACACAACCGCACACTCTATTTCCAATTGGGATGAATTCGTTATAGCATTCCTTAAGAAATTTTATTCCAATCATAAGACCGCCCGTGTTAGGAGCGAAATCAACCAGTTTACCCAGCTTCCCAATGAACCATTTTGGAAATGCTTTGAATGGTTTAAGGATCTGCTTGTCCAATATCCTCATCATGGAATCCATAGATGGGATCTGTGCCGAATTATATATGAGGGCATTAATCCAACGATAAAACAGATGCTTGAAACCATGTGTCAAAGCAATTTCATGTCTAAAGATGATGGTGAAGCTTGGAAATTCTTGGAAGATTTTGCTGAAAACACTTTGCAATGGGAAAGCGTTAGTCCACCATCATCTAGGGGAGGTATTCATCAGCTTGATGTTTCTATCGCAGTAACAGCCGAAATGGCAGCGATGCAAAAGAAACTCGAAGCTATGGAAAACAAATTTTTATTAGTCTCCCTAAACTAGGTGATGCTCCCTAAAACCATGTGTGGATGCTGTTCCGATCCATCACTTCTGACGGAAGAATGTCCTTTGAATTCTCCGTTTCAAGGTCAAGAACACACTAATGCTGCTTTTCAGCAGCGACCTAGAAACGATCCTTATTCTTCCACATATAATCAGGGTTGGAGGAATCACCCTAATTTTTCTTGGAACCAATACCAAACTCAAAATACGGTTCCAAACTAAAATAACTATCAAAGGGTTCCTCCACAGCAATAACAACCACCACAGAGTCAGCACCCCTTTCAATCACAAAATTTTCAAAATCTGACCAACAATTCTTCACCTTATAATAATTCTTTCCAAACGGCCGGTACCGAAAACTGTTTTTCACTCGAACGAACCTTGGATTTGTTTATGAAACATTCCATGCAAATGTCGGCTGATATAAGGTCTTCTATCGATACCATAAAGAAAGACTTCGCCTCCCACGGTGAGAGTATAAAATCGATAGAATCACAAATTGCACAATTAAATGCCGCAATGAGTGCTAGAAAGAAGGGGAAACTTCCATCTCAACCCTTACCGAATCCTGGGCACTCACAATATCATAATGTGAATGCCATTACTATGTTGAGATCCGAAAGAGTACTGAATAACCAAGTCGGAGAACAGGTTGGTAATGATGAATCAATCAATGACACCCCGGCTTCCACTTCCACTTATGACCCTATTTCATCTAGTCCATCTTCTTCCGAGCCGATTCTCCATATTCCCCAAGGCTCGAACCCTCTGCCCGCCTCTTTGAGTCAACCTAAAATGATCCACACTCCAATTCTGGGATCTGTTCCACCCACACGATCTTCTCCAATGTTGGACCCATCTCTTATTGATAAAACTCCTTATCCAAATAGGTTAAGGGGAAACAAACCAAGTCCACAAATGGAGAAGATTATGGAAATGTTTAAGCATGTTAACATAAATATCCCTCTCCTAGATACTATACAACAAGTTCCGGCTTATGCGAAAATACTTAAGGACTTGTGCACTAGGAAGAGGAAAACTCAAGTGCCGAAAAAAGTGTTCATGACGAGTAATGTTAGCAAAGCTTTTACCCAGCAATTACCAAAGAAACGTAAGGACCCTGGCTGTCCTGCAATCTTTATTTCTATTGGGGGTAAAAATATTAATCGTGCTCTACTCGACCTTGGCGCTAGTGTTAATCTACTTCCTTACTCTGTCTATGAGCAGTTAGGTATTGGAGAGTTGAAACCTGCCCACTGCACTCTCCAGATGGCAGATTGATCTATCACCAAACCTAGGGTGAGCTTGAGGATGTGTTGATAAAAGTCAGGAAATTTATATTCCTTGTGGACTTTATTGTTCTAGATACACAACCTATAGCGAACCCACGGAACCAAATTCCGGTGATTCTCGGTCGACCCTTCTTAGCAACATCCAATGCTGTTATTAATTATCCTAATGGTTCTATGAACTTATCCTTCGGAAAAATGACAATTGAGTTTAACATTTACAAGCTAGGAAGTCAACCATCTGAACCTTCTGCTCATTTACTTGATGTCTGTTCTGTCCACGAGATACCTCCCGAAAGTTGCAAGGTTGAGGAACTTTGCTATAATGATCTCGACGACATTAGTACATCATTGTTTGATTTAGCACATTATTATAGTGAGGACACCTTTGACAAGTCCACCCTTGAGTTCGAATATTTTGACTTATCATAAAGTCTGTAGCGCTTTCCGAGTCAATAACCTATGCAGGTTATGAACTTCTTAGGGAATCCGAGTATCATTCCCTTACCCCACCTTCTATTGTCTCTTCGCCAACATTAGATTTCAAACTGCCACCTTCTCATCTTAAATATGAATATTTATATGAGAATGAGTCTTTGCCTGTGATCATATCCGCTTCTCTAGTTTTAGAGAAAGAGAACGCTCTTTTGATGGTCTTGAGATCAAATAGGCAAGCATTTGGTTGGACAATGGCAAACATGAAAGGGATTAGTCCATTGATTGTTGAACATCATATATATTTGATGGATGAAGCCAAACCAACCTGAGACTCACAAAGATGGTTAAATCCCGTCATGAAGGAAGCAGTAAAGAAAAAAATTGTCAAGTGCCTAGATAGTAGTATAATTTACCCAATCTCTGATAGCCAATAGGTAAGTCCTATTCATGTAGTCCCTAAAAAGTCTGGCATCACGATCATAACTAATAAGGCTAATGATTTGATCCAAACACGTTCCCAAACTGGGTGGTGTGTATGTATTGATTATAGAAAACTCAATGCCACAACGAGAAAAGATCACTTCTCTTTACCTTTCATTGACCAGATGTTGGAACGATTAGCTGGACATGAATATTATTGTTTCTTGGACGGATAATCTGGTTATAACCATGTCCCTATCGCCGAAAATGATCAAGATAAAACAACATTTACTTGTTGTTCAGTTGATAAAACTGCACACATTTGTTATTACATTTTTTCTACCATTTTCATATTTAAAAAGGTCTTTATTATAATATATCATACATATGAGGGTTTATGTGTAAAAATAATATTTTCCATGTGTTGATATATTATAATTAGTATTTGGTAGGAAAATTTATATAATATTATTGACCTAATCCTAGTAGGACTAAGTCTACTAAATATTATTTAAGTTGTTGTGCAGAATTTTTCCAAGTTGTGCAGAATTTTTCAAGACTAAAATCAAGGAAATCAAGTTGTTAAAGAACAACTTGCCTAATTAAGGAAGCAAAACTTGGAGACCAAGTCTGGCAGCAACTACGAGAAGATTTCCAAATTCTGAAGGTTCCAAGGATCGCCACATGTCACAAGGAGCAAAGCATAAAAAATTGATCAAGGGTTCTGATCATCAGGCCGCGGATCCGCGGCCCAAGGCCCTTGATGCCGCGGATCCGCCGTGTGATAGTGGAGTCAAAGGCTGGGATTTCTCTGGTGGAATAATAACTGAAGGTCCCCAATTTAGGCATCTAAATTTCTGGCCATGGGACTATAAATAGAGACCGAGAGCCTCTTGGAAAATTTATCAAAACCGACACGATCACGAAGTCCAAGACGGCTTACGCATCCAGGCTGGTCATCAACAGTTCATCTACCTCCCTAGAAGAGATCGAGAAGCAACTAGATTTGTAATCATTTTCTAAGGATTCAAGTGTAATGAAAATTGTTGATTAATAAAGGTAGCTTTCTTTTTCTTATTCTATTTCTTCTTAGTTTAATTATGCAACTTCTTTCCATCTCTTTTTCTTCCAACATGCGTGAGTAATTCTCCGCTTGTTAGGGTTCGTAGGATTATGGTAGGCTAATGGATGATGAACATCCCTAAACCCTTTTTAAGTCCTATAAAGTTTATGAACTTTATCAAAAGAATCATTAACATCCAAATCGGGCGCGCTAACAATTCTTTGTTAGTTCCGACCGCGATTAGAGATTAGATTAATGATTGTTTTGGTAAAGGCTAGATATGAACGGAGTTCCGTGTCGAGATAAGGGTTAAGAGTGGGATTCCTTTTCCCTCCAGAAACCCTAATCTACACGCATCACCGTCATTCTAGTTTTAAATCTATTAAAGGATAAAAAGGGTAACTTTTAATTAATCGTTCATAACTACTAAATCCTAACGAACCCTACAAGCCCTCTTATTATATTAACTACATCTTTAAAATAATCTAGATCTATATTTTTGCATTCTTGCTTAACGTAGATCTAGAAACCTTTCACAAAATTCTTTATTCCTCCTCTCTTTTTCAACACATCTAAAGTAAGAGTAAAAGATTCAACGTTTCCCAGAGGACGACCCGTACTCACCTCGGTCTAGCTACTCGCGACACCGTTCTGATTGCGGTTACTTTAACTACAAACACACTTTTTCGTATCAATCAAATGGCGCCGTTGCCGGGGATACGTGCATAATTTTTTTTTCTTACTATTTGTGTTGAATTTTTAGACGATTCATATCATTATTAACATAAAACTGCAAATTGCATATTTAACGATTTGTGCGTGAATTTTGCAAGGAGATATGGAGTCACAGAATTGAGGAAAACAGAAGACAGAGACATTTATCGAGATCCAGAGGAGTACAGGAGGCCAAAGAAAAAATTTCACACTTGATTCTTCCACCTCGCGGCGGAACCGCGGCACAAAGGTACTTCCGGCGGCGGAAACGCGGCGGGTTAGAGGAGTTAGGGCTACAAAACTCTCTGGTAAGATTCTCAACTCCTTCTCTCTCCTCTCAAATCCAATAAAATCTATCTTCTGCAGGATTCTTTGCAAAATAGCACTGCTCAAAAATTTTTTGCAAAAGTTTTGTGATTGGTTTTGTTTTGCATATTTTAATACGAACTTTAAGGGGCAAAGACCAAATCAAGATTAGGTGGGGATTTCATCACCCTTCCTAAGCCCCACAAATCACAAACCGAGTATCTAGATCAACCCTTCATTAATTTAAAAAATATCTAGACCAGACTCTAAGGACTGTCGCGCTCAATAAGGACAGAGCAAGGTCGTGGGTAATCTATCGTTTATCCGCATTACTTTTGTAGTGCCTAGGCAAGTGTGACAAAAGGCTAGTGGTTTTTAATTAGGCCCACTACTGTGGTTCCTTCGCACTTACCTGGCACTTATCTGGCTACAAGGGTAGTACGGAGGCGGTAGAGGATTGATCCTGCGGTTTGTCCTTTGGAAGTCTAGGAGCGGTCTAGAGACTGGACCTAGGTAACCTTAGTACTAGGGTTGCTTGTGCATTTTAAAGTGATTTGTCTTGAGTCCCATTTTTTTCCAAAACAAACCAATTTTAAATCACACACACGCTGCCACTTGCACTAAACCCGCTTAGTGCATGCTCGGCTGGACACGGGATCCTAGTGCCCGTCTTGTCCGCGTTCCTGCTATCGACTCCGAAGTCGGTACTTCTTCATCTTCTTTTCCCCCACCACACACCACGACCGAGATGGACGGCACTCCATCAGATTATAACACCATGCTGCCACCGCCCGTAGGTGTGCAGAATCCACCTCGCATCTCTCTCCAAGAGAGATGCTATCCTATCCGTGGTCCCCTTCCTACTTGTCTATCCATTCCACCAGCTAACGGGGATAATTTCGAAATTAAACCCCACTACATCAATCTGCGGCCCAAATTTCATGGGCTTGAATCTGAAGACGCGTACGTTTTCATCACCAAATTCGAAAACGTATGCGCAATGATGGGTACTTCACAATTGACTGTCGATGCTATGCGCTTGCGTCTTCTCCCATTCACACTGTGCGACTTGGCAGAAAAATGGCTTTATAATACTGCCGCACACTCTATCACTAATTGGGATGAATTCGTCATAGAATTTCTTAAGAAGTTTTACCCAAACCATAAGACTGCCCGTGTTAGAAGCGAGATCAACTAGTTCACCCAGCTTCCCAATGAACCATTTTGGAAGTGCTTTGAACGTTTCAAAGATCTGCTTGTCCAATGTCCTCATCATGGAATCAATAGATGGGATTTATGCCGAATAATATATAAGGGCATTAATCCAGCGACAAAGCAGATGCTTGAAACAAATTGTCAATGCAATTTCATGTCTAAAGACGATGGTGAAGCTTGGAAAATCTGGAAGACCTTGCTGAACACACTTTGCAGTGGGAAAGCGTAAGACCACCTTCTTCTAAGGGAAGTATTCATCAGCTCGATATTTCTATCGCAGTGAAAGCCGAAATGGCAGCAATACAGAAGAAATTCGACGCTATTGAGAACAAGTTCTCATCATTCTCCCTAAATCAGGTCACGCTTCCTAAGACCGTTTGTGGTTGCTGTTTGGATCCTTCACACTTAACGGAAGAATGTCCTATGAATGCATCGTTTCAAACTAATGCTGCTTTTCAACAGCGACCTAGAAACGACCCTTATTCTTCCACGTACAATCAAGGATGGAGGAATCATCCTAACTTTGCTTGGAATCAAAACCAATAAAGCAATTATCAAAGACCTCCTCCACAGCAACCACAACCACAGAATCAGCCCCCCCTTTCAGTCACAAAATTTCCAAAATCCGGCCAACACTTCTACATCACAAGTGGTCGGTACTGACAACTCTTCACTTGCACAAACGTTGGATATGTTCATGAAACATTCCATGCAATTGTCGGCTGAGATGAAGTCTTCTATTGATACCATAACGAAAAACTCCGCCTCCCATGGTGAGAGTATTAAATCATTAGAAAACCAAATCACACAGTTAAACGCCGCAATGAGTGCGAGAGAAAAAAGGAAACTCCCATCTCAACCCCTACCGAATCCTGGCCATTCACAAAGTCATAATGTGAATGCCATTACTACGTTGAGATCGGGGAGAGTGCTGAATAACCGAGTGGGTGAGCAATTTGATGTTAGTGACACCATTGATACCCCAGCTTCCTCCTCTTCTTCCCCTAATTCGTCTAGTCTCCCACCTTCATCCGAGCCTATTCTCCGTTTTCCCCAAGGCTCGAACATTTCGCCAAATCTATCTAAGTCGATTCCCACTCCAATTTTGGGATCGAATCCGTCCCCACAGTCTTCTCCACAAACGTTGGACCCAAAACTTATTGATCGAGCTCCATTTCCAAACAGATTAAGGGCCAACAGACCTAACCCACAAATGGAGAAGATTGTGGAAATGTTTAAGCAAGTTAGCGTGAATATTCCTCTCCTAGATGCTATTCAACAAGTCCCATCTTATGCAAGAATCCTTAAAGACTTGTGCACTAGGAAGAGAAAAACTCAAGTGCCTAAGAAGGTTTTCATGACGAGTAATGTTAGCACGGTTTTTACCCAACAAATACCAAAGAAACGTAAGGACCCCGGTTGTCCTACAATCTCTATCTTTATTAGGGGTAAAAAAATTAATCGTGCTTTACTCGATCTTGGCGCTAGCATTAACTTGCTTCCTTATTCAGTATACGAGCAGTTAGGAATTGGAGAGTTAAAACCCGCCCATTGTACTCTCCAGATGGCAGACCGATCTATCACCAAATCTCGGGGTGAACTAGAGGATGTGTTAATTAAAGTCGGGGAATTCATATTTCCCGTGGACTTTATTGTTTTAGATACACAACCTGTGGCAAACCCACGCAATCAAATCCCGGTGATACTTGGCCGACCCTTCCTAGCAACTTCTAACGCTGTAATTACTTGTCGTAACGGTTCTATGAACTTATCCTTCGGGAAAATGACAATTGAGCTTAATATTTACAAGCTAGGAAGTCAGCCATCAGAACCTTCTGCTCATTTGCTGGATGTTTGTTCCATCCACGAGATAGCTTCCGAAAGCTGCATGGATGAGGAACTTTGCTTTGATGTTCTCGACAACACTAATGAGACATCGTTTGATCTTACACCACTTCATAGTGAGGATATGTTCAATGAGTACGACCTTGAGATTGAACCTGTTGACTCGTTGCAAAAGTCAGCAGCACTTTCCGAGTCAATATCTTATGCAAGTTTTGAACCTCTTTGGGAGTCCGAATATCATTCCCTTACCCCACCTTCTATTGTCTCTCCGCCTATTCTTGATCTCAAGCCGCTACCTTCTCATCTTAAATATGCATATTTAGGAGAGAATGAGACTTTGCCAGTGATTATATCCGCTTCTCTAGCCTTTGAGCAAGAGAACGCACTTTTGGCAGTGTTGAGATCGAATCGGTAAGCATTTGGTTGGACAATGGCCGACATCAAAGGGATTAGTCCCTTAATTGTTGAACATCACATACATTTGATGGATGAAGCCAAACCAACCCGAGACCCACAAAGACGGTTAAATCCCGTTATGAAGGAGGCGGCAAAGAAAGAAATCGTCAAGTGCCTTGATAGTGGAATAATTTACCCTATATCTGATAGCCATTGGGTAAGTCCAATTCATGTGGTCCCTAAAAAGTCTGGCATCACGGTCATCACTAATGAGGCTAATGAGTTAATCCAGACACGCACCCAAACTGGGTGGCGCGTATGTATTGATTACAGGAAACTCAATGCCGCGACGAGGAAAGATCATTTCCCTCTACCTTTCATTGACCAGATGTTAGAACGATTAGCGGGATGCGAATACTACTGTTCCTTGGACGGATACTCTGGCTATAATCAGGTCCCCATCGCCGAAAAGGATCAAGATAAAACCACTTTTACTTGTCCTTTCGGAACTTTTGCTTATAGACGCATGCCCTTTGGGTTATGCAACGCTCCCGCTACATTTCAGCGGTGCATGATGGAGATATTTTCAGATATGGTGGAAAATTTTCTGGAAATTTTTATGGACGATTTCTCCATTTTTGGGGACTCCTTTGAGGACTGCCTTCGTAATCTTGACGCGGTTCTTACCCGTTGTAAGGATAAGAACTTGACTTTGAATTAGGAAAAATGCCATTTTATGGTCCAAGAAGGTATTGTACTTGGACATATAATTTCACGAAAAGGCATTGAGGTTGACAGAGCTAAAATAGATGTCATTCATAACCTCCCTCGTCCCAAATGCGTCAAAGATATACGATCCTTTCTTGGCCATGCAGGATTTTATAGGAGATTCATTAAGGACTTTAGCAAAATTGCTAGACCCTTAACCCTTCTATTGGCCAAGGATACTACATTTCACTTCGATTCGGATTGTGAGGCTGCTTTTGAATCACTTAAAAGATCACTCACTACATCCCCCGTTCTATCATCTCCGGATTGGAACCACCCGTTCGAGCTTATGTGTGATGCATCAGATTTTGCTATTGGTGCTGTCTTAGGACAGCACATTGATAAGATGCCACATGTAATTTACTATGCAAGTAGAACCTTGAATGATGCACAAATAAATTACACAACTACCGAGAAAGAACTCTTGGCAGTTGTATTTGCATT
Organism: Agapanthus africanus; assembly: GCA_030015575.1. Taxonomy (NCBI): domain Eukaryota; kingdom Viridiplantae; phylum Streptophyta; class Magnoliopsida; order Asparagales; family Amaryllidaceae; genus Agapanthus; species Agapanthus africanus. Next base: position 482,858,470 of record CM057343.1, on the reverse strand, counting down.
AGAGAAATTCAGGCCCTACTTGATCGGCTCGCCAATTGTGGTTTACACAGATCACTCCGCCCTACGACATCTTTTATCGAAGAAGGATGCAAAGGCCGGGCTAATACGTTGGATCCTATTGTTACAAGAATTTGATCTTGTCATCCGAGACAAGAGTGGATCTGAAAACGTTGTAGCCGACCATCTTTCACGCATCACTTCTTCGCCAACTTTGACCGTGCCGATAAATGACTCATTTCCTGACGAACAGCTCTTGATTGTATCCTACGAACCTTGGTTCATGGATATCGTGAACTATCTTGCGACGGGACTTATTCCCAGTGATTGGTCGAAACAAGAAAAACTTCGATTTCTATCCCAAGTAAAATACTTTTACTGGGATGAACCTTATCTATTCAAGTATTGTTCCGATCAAATCATTCGCAGGTGTGTCCCTAACGATGAATTCAAGAGCGTGTTATCATTTTGTCATGATCAGGCATGCGGCGGTCATTTTGGACCTTGAAAAACGGCGGAGAAAGTTTTGCAATGTGGCTTTTATTGGCCAACATTATTTAAAGATGCATTTGAACATTGCAAAACTTGTCCGCGATGTCAGCGTTTGGGTCGGATTTCACGAAGGAATGAGATGCCGCTCCAACCTATATTGGTTGTGGAAATATTTGATGTGTGGGGTATTGATTTTATGGGCCCTTTTCCCAACTCCTTTGGGAATCTATATATCTTGTTAGCGGTTGATTATGTCTCGAAATGGGTGAAAGCTATACCGTGTCGCACTAATGACAACAAAGTTGTCATTAAGTTCCTTAAAGAAAATATCTTTTCGCGATTCGGACACCCTCGCGCTATAATTAGTGACAACGGGACACATTTCTGCAATAGGTCTTTCGAGGCCTTGATGCGGAAATATTCAATCACTCACAAGCTTTCTACGCCCTATCATCTCCAAACGAGCGGGCAAGCTGAGATCTCAAATAGGCAGATCAAACAAATCTTGGAGAAGACGGTTTCGAAAAACCGTAAGGATTGGTCAACCAAATTGACGGATGCTCTTTGGGCATTCCACACCGCTTATAAGACCGATCTTGGTATGTCTCCATACCGCCTTGTGTTTGGGAAGGCATGCCATCTTCCTGTCGAGATTGAACATAAGGCAATGTGGGCTATTAAAGAGCTTAATTTTGATCTTGATCATGCAGGCAGCTATCGGAAGCTGCAGTTGAATGAGCTAAGCGAACTCCGCGATGAAGCTTACGATAATACGGTGATAGTAAAGAACAGGACTAAAGTGTTCCATGATAAAAATCTTTTTAGAAAAACCTTCGGGAAACAAGTCCCTCTTTACGATTCCCGTCTCCATCTTCATCCGGGTAAGCTTAAATCTCGTTGGAAAGGACCCTTTGTGGTGCGGTATGTACACCCGCACGGGACAGTTGAAGTCGAAAATTTGAAAAATGGTTCAATTTTTAAAGTAAATGGGTATAGATTAAAACCGTAATTTTCTGCTGACCCCGCGGAGGAGCTCCTGTTTTTACAGGAGCCGCTTTATCAAAACTAAAATTCCTCCGCCTCACCTCCATGTTTTTATAACATTTTCTCATTTTAAGAATGGAGGTGAGTGGAAATGGATTTAATTGAATATCTGTGCGTGTCAAAGAACAAGTTTGGGGGAATTTTTCATTTAACAATTATTTTACCCCTTGTATCTCTCTCCTAGTATACAGGTCCATGTTCTCAAAAGGCTACATCAGTGAGGACACTGCTAAAAACAGGTTTGGGGGGAGGTTTGTATTCACTGAATTATCTTTGACACTGGGCATTAAAATTTTTTTTTAACAAAAGAGTAGAAAGTGAAAAATTACATCTAAAAGATAGGAATAGTTTAAGAAAACCAAGAAAATTAGAAGTTTTCTTAAACGAACTGGTAATAAGTAGTTATGAGCTGTTGTCCCAAGGGTTAGTAAGATGAAGGAAGTCACTAATCTGAGGATAAGAATAAGTCTGAAAAATAGTTTCTATTCTGGAAGCCAAACATCTGAATGTTGATACCCTACTATATACACTTACACACGTCTTGAAACTCGGGATAGTAGAGGATACCTTGAAATGCTCTTGTCTAAAAGCCAAAGTATGAAGGAAATAATAAATGAAGAAAATATAAAAATGGTGAAAAGAAAAAATGAACACTGGTTTTGTTATCGCCAAGGCAGCAATAAAAAAATATAGCGAGGGTGCCTCTTCACCTAGTGCCCTAAGGCCAATTGGTCTGGGAGTCACTGCTAAGCCTTAGGTGGTGCAAGACGAGAAAAATATTATCACCTAATCAGCAAGCACATGAGTAATCGGTCGCTTAGTACCTCAAGAAGTATTGACGGTAGCATGAAAATGTGTGAGCAAATCCATAAATATTCATCAAATTAAAAAGTACCGAGGTAGATGGACAAGAGTATGATAGCTTGAATTGAATTCTCCGAGTGTAGGGATGTCCATTACACACATGTAGGGTTATATGATCGATGTTTGGATGAAAAGTAGGAATGAAGAATAAAGACGATGTTTTATTGAGGGATAATGTGATTTCTAATATCTTTTCATGACTATTAAGATAGGGCTCATGACAACTGAAAAGGTAGTATAGTTGGAAACTCTTATTTTCAAAGGCTTTCTTTTATGGTTCTTATCTTTATATGTAAATTTCACCCTCTCTCTTTTGTTATAGGATTTTGTGGGTGTAATCCGCTGAAAACCCTCAGGAGACAACACTCCTCCTACTAGGGACACCTAGAGGTTTAACGGCTTGTTGCACGTGCTCAGTGCAATCGTGTTTGCCTACGAAAGTGTGCTTAGTTTTCTCCTTTCTTTTATCTCCTTCTCTTGAATAAACTAGTTTGCTCGGGACGATCAAAGATAAGTTTGGGGGTATTTGTTCAGTTGATAAAACTGCACATTTGTTATTACATTTTTCCTACCATTTTTATATTTAAAAAGGTCTTTATTATAATATATCATACATATATGGGTTTATGTGTAAAAATAATATTTTCCATGTGTTGATATATTATAATTAGTATTTGGTAGGAAAATGTATATAATATTATTGACCTAATCCTACTAGGACTAAGTTTACTAAATATTATTTAAGTTGTTGTGCAGAATTTTTCCAAGTTGTGCAGAATTTTTCAAGACTAAAATCAAGGAAATCAAGTTGTTAAAGAACAACTTGCCTAATTAAGGAAGCAAAACTTGGAGACCAAGTCTGGCAGCAACTACGAGAAGATTTCCAAATTCTGAAGGTTCCAAGGATCGCCACATGTCACAAGGAGCAAAGCATAAAAAATTGATCAAGGGTTCTGATCATCAGGCCGCGGATCCGCGGCCCAAGGCCCTTGATGCCGCGGATCCGCCGCGTGATAGTGGAGTCAAAGGCTGGGATTTCTCTGGTGGAATAATAACTGAAGGTCCCCAATTTAGGCATCTAAATTTCTGGCCTTGGGACTATCAATAGAGACCGAGTGCCTCTTGGAAAATTTATCAAAGCCGACGCGATCACAAAGTCCAAGACGGCTCACGCATCCAGGCTGGTCATCAACAGTTCATCTACCTCCCTAGAAGAGATCGAGAAGCAACTAGATTTGTAATCATTTTCTAAGGATTCAAGTGTAATGAAAATTGTTGATTAATAAAGGTAGCTTTCTTTTTCTTATTCTATTTCTTCTTAGTTTAATTATGCAACTTCTTTCCATCTCTTTTTCTCCCAACATGCGCGAGTAATTCTCCGCTTGTTAGGGTTCGTAGGATTAGGGTAGGCTAATAGATGATGAACATCCCTAAACCCTTTTTAAGTCCTATAAAGTTTATGAACTTTATCAAAAGAATCATTAACATCCTAATCGGGCGCGCTAACAATTCTTTGTTAGTTCCGACCGCGATTAGAGATTAGATTAATGATTGTTTTGGTAAAGGCTAGATATGAACGGAGTTCCGTGTCGAGATAAGAGTTAAGAGTGGGATTCCTTTTCCCTCCAGAAACCCTAATCTACACGCATCACCGTCATTCTAGTTTTAAATCTATTAAAGGATAAAAAGGGTAACTTTTAATTAATCGTTCATAACTACTAAATCCTAACGAACCCTACTAGCCCTCTTATTATATTAATTAAATCTTTAAAATAATCTAGATCTATATTTTTGCATTCTTGCTTAACGTAGATCTAGAAACCTTTCACAAAATTCTTTATTCCTCCTCTCTTTTTCAACACATCTAAAGTAAGAGTAAAAGATTCAACGTTTCCCAGAGGACGACCCGTACTCACCTCGGTCTAGCTACTCGCGACACCGTTCTGATTGCGGTTACTTTAACTACAAACACACTTTTTCGTATCAATCACTTGTCCTTTCGGTACCTTTGCTTATAGACGCATGCCCTTTGGGTTATGCAACGCTCCCGCTACATTTCAGCGGTGTATGATGGGGATACTCTCAGACATGGTCGAGAATTTTCTGGAGATATTCATGGACGATTTCTCTATATTTGGGGACTCCTTTAAGGATTGCCTTTGTCATCTTGACGCGGTTCTTATCCACTGTAAGGACAAGAACTTAACTTTGAATTGGGAAAAATGCCATTTCATGGTCCAAGAAGGTATCATGCTTGGACATGTCATTTCATGAAAAGGTATTGAGGTAGACAGAGCTAAAATAGATGTCATCCATAACCTTCCTCATCCCAAATGCATCAAAAATATACAATCCTTCCTTGGTCATGCGGGATTTTATAGAAGATTCATTAAGAATTTTAGCAAAATTGCTAGACCTTTAACTCTTCTCTTGTCCAAGAATACTACATTTCACTTCGATTCGGATTGTGAGGCTACTTTTGAATCACTTAAAAGATCTCTCACTACAGCCCATGTTCTATCATCTCCGGATTAGAACCATCCGTTTGAGCTAATGTGTGATGCATCAGATTTTGCTATTGGTGCAGTCTCAGGACAGCATATTGATAAGATGCCATATGCAATTTATTAAGCAAGTAAGACCTTGAATGATACCCAAATTAATTATACAACTACCGAGAAAGAACTCTTAGCAGTTGTATTTGCATTAGAAAAATTCAGGCCTTACTTGATTGGCTCGTCGATAGTGGTTTACACCGATCACTCCACACTAAAACATCTTTTATCGAAGAAGGATGCTAAGGCTAAGTTAATACGTTGGATCTTATTATTACAAGAATTTGATCTTGTCATACGAGATAAGAAAGGATGTGAAAACGTAGTAGCCGACCATCTTTCACGCATCTCTTCTTCTCTTACAGTGACCTTACCAATAAACGGCTCTTTCCCTAATGAACAGCTCTTGTCCGTATCCCGCGAACCTTGGTTCGTGGATATTGTGAATTATTTAGTAACGGGACTTATTCCTAGCGATTGGTCTAAACAAGACAATCATCGATTTCTATCCCGAGTAAAGCACTTTTACTGGGATGAACCTTATTTGTTTAAGTATTGTCCCGACCAATCATTCGCAGATGTGTCCCTAATGATGAATTCAAGAGTATATTGTCTTTTTGTCATGATCAGGCATGTGGCGGTCACTTTGGTCCACGTAAAATGGCGGAGAAAGTTTTGCAATGTGGTTTTTACTGGCCTACATTATTCAAAGATGCATATGATCATTGCAAAACTTGTCCACGATGTCAACACACGAGTCAGATTTCTCGAAGAAATGAGATGCCACTTCAACCTATCTTGGTTGTGGAAATTTTTGACGTCTGGGGTATTGATTTTATGGGCTCTTTTCCCAACTCTTTTGGGAATTTATATATTTTGTTAGCGGTTGATTACGTCTTGAAATAGGTGGAAGCGATACCATGTCGCACTAATGACAATAAGATTATTATTAAGTTCCTTAAAGAAAATATCTTTTCGCGATTTGGACACGCTTGCGCTATAATTAGCGACAACGGGACGCATTTATGTAATCGGTCTTTCGAGACTTTGATGCGAAAATATTCAATCAACCATAAACTTTCTACGTCCTATCATCCCCAAACGAGCAGGCAAGCTGAGATTTCCAATAGGCAAATCAAACAAATTTTGTAGAAGAAAGTTTCTAAAAACCGTAAAAATTGGTCAACTAAATTGACGGATGCTCTTTGGGCATTTCGTACCGCTTATAAGACTAATCTTGGTATGTCTCCTTACCACTTAGTGTTTGGAAAGGCTTGCCACCTTCCTGTCGAGATTGAACATAAAGTATTATGGGCCATTAAAGAACTTAACCTCGATTTAAATTAAGCCTGCAACTTTAGGAAGCCGCAATTAAATGAGCTAAGCGAACTCTGTGATGAAGCTTACGATAATGCGGTTATAGTAAAGAACCGGACTAAAGTATTCCACGACAAAAATATTTTAAGAAAAACTTTTACCCCGGGACAACAAGTTCTTCTTTACGATTCCCGTCTCCATCTTCATGCGGGTAAGCTAAAATCTCGTTGGAAATGACCATTTGTGGTGCGGTATGTATACCCGCACGGGGCAGTTGAAGTTGAAAATATTAAAAACGGTTATATTTTTAAAGTGAATGGGTATAGATTAAAACCGTATTTTTCCACTGACCCCACGGAGGAGCTCCTGTTTTTATAGAAGCCGCTTTATCATAACTAAATTTCCTCCGCTTCACCTCTATGCCTCGGTAATATTGTCTCATCCTAAGATTGGAGGTGAGTTAAAAAGGAATTAACTGAATATTCATATGATCAAAAATAAATTTGGGGGAGATTTTCACTTTCATTTATTCATATCCCCGTTAATAAATTTTCCTCCCAAATCTACAGGTTTTTGAGATTTAAAAGATGACAACAGTGAGGACACTGCTGTAAACTGGTTTGGGGGAGGTTTGTGTTTATTTACGTATTACTTTGCATTACACTTTGCATAAGCACAAATCTTTTTCTTTGATAATGAAAGATTAGAAAGTTAAAAATTACATTTAAAAGATTAGAAGAGTTTGAGAAAAACAAGAAAATTAGATGTTTTCTTAAACGAAACTAGTAAGAAGTAGTTATGAGCCGTTGTCCCAAGGATTAGTAAAATAAAGGAAGTCACTAATCTGAGGATAAAAATAAGTCTGAAAAATAGTCTCTATTCTTGAGGCCAAATATTTGAACGTTGATACCCTACTATACGCACTTACATACGTCTTGAAACTCGGGATAGTAGAGGATACCTAGAAATGCTCTTGTCTAAAAGCCAAAGTAAGAAAATAAAAATATAAAAATTGTGAAGAAAAATGAGCACTAGTTTTGTAATCATCAAGGCAGCATAAAAAAAAATATAGCGAGGGCGTTTCATCACCTAGTGCCTTAGACCAACTGGTTTGGGAGTCACTGTTAAGCCTTAGGTGTTGCAAGACAAGAAAATTGCTAATTACGCCCAATAAGTGAGCACATTTTGTAATCGGTCAGTTAGTACCTCAAGAAGTATTAACGGTTGCATGAAGAACGTGTGAGCAATTCCGTCCAAAATATTCACCGACTAAAAAGTAATGAGGTAGATAGACAAGAGTATGATGACTTGAATTGAATTCTCTGAGTGTAGAGATGTCTTTTACACACATGTAGGGGTATATGATCGGTGTTTGGAAGAAAGGTAGGGAGGAAAACTAAACGCGATGTTTTATTGAGGGATGATGTGATTTCTAACATCTTTTCATAACTATTAAGATAGGGCTCATGACAACCGAAAAGCTAGTGTAGTTGGAAACTCTTATTTTCAAATTTTTTCTTTTATAGTTCTTATCTTTATATATAACTTTCACCGTCTTTCTTTTATTATGTGATTTTGTGGGTGCAATCCGCTGAAAATCCTCAGGAGACAACACTCCTCCTACTAGGGACACCTAGAGGTTTAAAGGCTTGTTGCACGTGCTCGGTGCAATTGTGTTGCCTACGAAAGTGTGCTAGTTAGTTTTTCTTTCTATTTTTCTCCCTCTCTTCTCTTGAATAAATAAAGTTTGCTCGGGATGATCAGAGTCAAGTTTGGGGGAATTTGTTCAGTCAAAATTATTGCACTTTTAACATGACAATTTCCTTACTTTTCTTAATCATTTAAAGATGTTTGCTATAAATATAACACATATTAGAAGTTTGTATGGAAAATATCATTTACCATGCGTTATACATTATAATCAACATTATGAAGGAAATTGTATGTTTAATATTTTTACGCATAATATTTTATATCTCACATTCTTCATTGAGATCTTGTGCAAGATTGGCTCAGGTTAGATATCGGGAATCAGGAATCTGCCGATAAAATACAAGAAAGTCGAAGAATCAAATACTGGCAGAAATTCAGAAGAGATAAGAAGATTCCAAATATCACATAAAGACCCAAAGATCAACAGAAAAAGACCACAGAAGTTTGAAGCAACGAGCTCACCAATAGGCCGTGGAAATGCGGCCGAATCAGGCCGAGTCGCCGTGGATCCGTGGCCTGTTCCCCGCCGAAACGCGGAGACGCAACCGCACAGGTCCGTCTTGCCTGAATTTCGAGGCAGATGCTAATTGGTGCTATCCGTCCACCTCTCCGAAGATGCCAAGTTGATTTATGGAACCATGTATCGAAGGTTTAAACGGATGTGGCTGCTGTAGCAGACTTCGTCAGATTCCCTCTCATTTGAGGGGTTTTTGATTGTGGGGACGCTCTTCCCTGCAGGCGCAAGCCCATGCAGTTAATTATGCTACGGCATCGCGGTAACCACTTTCTCCTTCTCCAGATGGTCACTTCGTGTCGTGGGTGTTTGTTTTGTTTTTGGTTGCCCGTGGTTTGTATACGGAGACTAATTTATGTTGTCGCCCGTAGGGCGTGGATTAGTCCAAATCTGTATCTTCTTAGATTTGGATTTGGGGGTTGGGTTTAAGGATACGTTAGTCTCATTTGGGACTAAGATCAATTTAAACGTTTGTTAAGGATTCGTTAGTCTCATTTTAGACTAAGATCAACTTAACGGGATCGTTTAGATCCAACAAAAGAGCATTTGGACTCTATTGTTTAGTTTAGGGACATTGCGGTCGATTAGTTTAAGGACATTACGGTCCAATGTTAGTTTAAGGACATCTCGGTCCGTGAGTTTAAAGACCTCACATTCAAGGTTAAGGACATCATAGTCCATAGGCTTAAGGACCCCATAGTCCATGAAATGTATGGTTGTCGGGGCCCGTCACCTCTCTGAAGACGTTGAAAGATTACAACGATAAATATCAGAGGATTTCAGAGATGTACCTTTGAACCGATGCGGGTTGAAAGACCTGTAGTCCAATTGGGACTAAAATCTGTGATTTATGAGCATATGAACTCAATTAATCTGAATTGAGGACTTATGGCCAATTTGGGCTAAGTCCATTCAATTACAATGTTCAACATTTGTTTTTGAGTCGTTAGATATTTATTTGAGCCCAATCCCTTTAAAAATGCTAAGCATTGGTTTAGTCTCTGACAATGTTTTGTCTTTAGTTGAATGCTGTGCATTTATCATAGCTCCAGGTTTATTCAAAGAACAGTTTATGTTCTGTCCAAGCGCACATAAAAGCATGTGGCGCACTTGGCACTAGCGCCAGTCGATGAGCGCAGTGCGCTATGGTTAAAGCGCCAATGCGCTTAGCGCTTTGCGCCAGATATGAAGCGCTAATGCGCTTAGCGCTAAATGAAGAGCGCCGATGCGCCTAGCGTTTTGCGCTAGATGAAGAGCACTAAGGCACTTATTAGATTAGGAGCGCTAAGGCTCTTCTTAGGTTAACTTTGCGCTCTGCAGATTATCCGTTCTTTGATAAGAGACTTTGTCTCAAGATTCTAAGAATAAAGTTCTTAGTTCATAGGAGATATTTCAATCTCTTTTTGGTGAAAGGCTTTGCCTTTATGGATCTGTGATCCTAAAAGAATTGAATAATTCTCCCCCCTTTATAATGAGATATTCATAATCTCTTTTGTGAAAGACAATCTTGTCTTATAGATCTATGATCTGTGAAAGAAGTAAGTACTTCTGTTTATATTGAGATGATTTCGTCTGTATATTCTTTTTACCTTGAAAAAGAATTATCTTCTTTTGCCGAGAGCTTCTTCTTCTTCTTGAGATTTTCTCAAAATTTATGGGGGGGTTCCTCTGTACAAGACTTAAAGTCTCGGGTCCTTTATATAGGGGAGGCTGGTTTGTTCAATCAGTTAAGGAGATCTTTTCTCTAATTGATTTGGGGAATTTCCCATCGTTGGATCTTTGATCCAAGGGCTTCTGATTTACAGAAGGAAATCTTCTTATTTTTAACAAGATTGGGAAATCTTTCCATGCAGAATTTATTCTGTCTTTGGTGATTTTTATTTACCATTGGATCATTGATCCAACGGCGCTCTGATTTACAGAGCACAATTTTGTTATTTGGAAAGATTTTGAGGAATCTTTCCTTAACAGAATTTAATTCTGGTTAATTAATGATTTATCATTATCAGATTTTTGATCTAACGGTGGGGAGCTTTTAGTTCCAGCGCTAGCGCTTATGCGCTCTGCCCATGGTGCGCTAGTTGTAGCGCAGCGTTTTTGGCGCTGCATCTAAAGCACTGCTTTATTGGAGGTGTCTCTTCACCCTCCTTTTGAGTCAAACTTATACTCCCCAGAACTTTCATTTCCCGGGTCTTGGAAATAGCTCCACTATGCACAAAATTTTCTGTGCCTAGTCTTCATAATCTGAAGCAAAGCTTCTTTCTTTTCTCGTCTCCAAAGAATCCTCTCAACTATGGCTTGTAATCGCCCACATGCCCGTCGACAACTAAGGGAAGTGCCCATTCAGGACATTATTCCCCGCTTCGCTGCGCGCTTGGTGGATCCTGCTCTTACGGATGACCAATGCGACGTGGCGCTGCACGAGCTCTTGACTCGTGTAGGATCTCCTCTCCCTCCCAACTCTATTTGGCTTCGCATGATCCTTATGTCCGTGCTTGCTGACATTCCCCCTCTTCCGGCGGAGATGACCCCAGCGATGCTTGATGCTGCTGAAGACAAGATCGAGTGTTTTTTCGAGGCGCACTTGATCACGAAAGTCCTAAGGGACTGTTCTGTTCAGTTGCTGACCCAAATACGGGCTCACCGTGCCGTCATTTCTGCTTTTGCCGGTGAATGTGGTGCTAACCGATGGGTAGCTACTTCTCGCGAAGATCGCCGCTTTGACATGGTGGAAAAGACAGAAAGGGAATTAGATAATTTTATCTATATGTTTGTAAACCCTTGTCCATTTGACCCCATGTTTGGAGCTTTATTTCCACTGCAATAAAATGTTTAATTAAGTTGTTTTCTTTAATTTTGTCATTATCTGCCAAGTGTTTCTCTTATTTTACTTCTTTTTGTTCTCACTCTGTTAGGCGCATATGCGCTATAACACTTACACTGTTATAAATAGGCGCAAGTAATTCTTGCGAGAGCGAAGCGCTTCTGGCGCTTAGCGCTCCCGTGCTTTGCAAGTGAGCGCCCCTTCAGAGTCTTTGATTCTTAGTACTGGTGCATTTGATGCTAGCACTTTTCACGAAGCGTTGCTTCGCTTCAAATCTTGGAATTTGAACAGAGCTTTGCTCTGATCGGGGAAACAAATGCCCCCCACCGTTGCGCTTATGTGACCCACACGCGAGTGCAACGGTAGTAGTATCTGCGCTGTTGGATCTACTTTTGGAAGTTGAAATGGCTCTCAATGCCTATAAATAGGGTCTTTGGCCCTCTGAAATGACCATTGTTCATTTTCTTTTCTGAGAATTATTTCTCCTTCAGAGCATTGCTCTCTTCTTTAAGAAATCTCTGTCAGATATTTTCTTATTGGTGAGATTCGAATTCGTTATCAGAGCCTTGCTCTGTTTGGATCATGGATCTGAAAAAGAGAACCTTTTTAGGATTTCTTTTGACTCATTGATGAAGCATTCTTGGAATTCACTTTATAGATCTTTAAAGATCTCGAAGTTTTTACTTTCGCCGAAAGCTTTGCTTTCAGCGTTTCTTGATGGATCATTTCGTCCTCTTTATAGAGCATGACCTTTTAGAATTCCCGATTTTTTTTTTAAAATTTCCTTCACAACTGATTTTGACAGGTGTCACTCCTGTATGCAGAGCATTGCTCTCAAGGAGTTTAACTCCTTGGCCTGAGGGATCTTTTTTAGGATTTCTCTCTTAACCTCACAGAATTGAATCCATTAGGTGATTTAATTAGCATTTATTCCCACCTTGGGGATATCAAGAGTTGTTTAAATCCCGCATCTGCTTCAATAAGCTTTTCTTAATCAGTCTGTCCACTAATTCTTACCGATTTTCCTTTTCAGACGATTATGGACGCTCACATGTATGACCTTGACGAGATTATTTCTTATGGGGACATTCGCGCGCTCGGTCGTTCCCAAAATTAAGAATTCACAAATGCCCAGTGTGCTGAAATTATGGGCCGCTTTGATGTATATAATGGTCGGCTGCTTCCTCGTCGTTCCTATATTTTGAAGCTTATTGTGAGAGCGATCTGGGAGGCGCTCCCCTTATTCTTTCTAGGCATGCCGCTTAAGGCGTTGGACGACGCCGAAGTTAAGGTGCACTCGGTGTATCTGATGGGCCTAATCTCAAAGAAAAGGTGAGACAACCTTGTTGATATCCTGCATCAAGCTTTTCAGCAAGCGGCGATACTTGTTGCCTATCGAAGGGTGGAGGACATCAGTGGGGATCCTGACGCTTGCAATCGTGAGAGGATGCAGACGAAGATGGTCCGAGAGGCTCGAAAAATTTTGGATGGCTTCACCTTTGAACTTCTTAATCCGTGTCCTGGATTTGATGTCTTGCCATTGTAATCATCTTGGTGATGTTTTCGTTTACTGCTTTCATTATTGTAAGAACTTTTCAAAGTATGAATAGCAAATTTCTCGTTTCCATGTGTCTATCTTATGCACTAAATCTTTTGCACATGTATGAATGGGTATGCTTCAAACGTTTAACCGAATGCAAATCGACTGTTCTCCTTGTCGCTTTCTTCTCTTTTCTCTATTGCCGACGCGTTATCTTAGTAAGCGTAGCCTGTAGATGACAGAGAGATTATTCCGTTGATAGTTTATTTAAATCTCTTTGCAAGACTGTGCCCTTGTTTTCCAAGTTAAGATATTTGTGATTTGATTTATCCCCGAAACGGAGCATTGCTCTATGATGGAGAAGTTATGAATTAATTTTTTTTAGACAGAGCATTGCTCTGGTTGAGAAGGTTATGAGTTGATATTTTTCCGTGTCGGAGCTTTGCTTGACGACAGGGAAACGTCAGAGCATTGCTCGATGACAGGGGATGATATGTGTCCAAGTCGAAGCTTTGCTTAATGACGAGGAGCTGTCGGAGCATTGCTTGACGACAGGGGTTGACATAAGGTCCAAGTCGAAGCTTTGCTTAACGATGAGGAAGTGTCGGAGCATTGCTCTATGACAAGGGTTGACATAAGGTCCGAGTCGAAGCTTTGCTAAACGACGAGGAAGTGTCGGAGCATTGCTCTGCGACAAGGGTTAACATAAGGTCCGAGTCGAAGCTTTGCTTAACGACGAGGAAGTGTCAGAGCATTGCTCTACGACAAAGGTTGACATAAGCCATACGGGGTCATAATTGACATTGGCCATATGGTGTCGGGGGTTGACTTTATCCGTACTTCATGGAGTCAAGGGTTGCTCTGGATGCTTCCCACGGGGTCGGTTGACACAGCCGTTTCTGTGAGGACCAGGCTCCGCTCTGGACGTTTCCCACGGGGTCAGGATTGACATAAGCCGCGTTCCACGTGACTAGGAATTTGCTCTGGATGCTTCCCACAGGGTCGGTTGACATAGCCGTGTTCTACGAGGACCAGGCTCCGCTCTGGACATTTCCACGGGGTCAGGATTGACATAATCCGCGTTCCACGTGACCAGGAATTTGCTCTGGATGCTTCCCACGGGGTCATAGCCGTGTTCTGTGAGGACCAGGATCCGCTCTGGACGTTTCCTATGGAGTCAGGATTGACATAAGCCGCGTTCCACGTGACCAAGAATTTGCTCTGGATGCTTTCCACGAGGTCATAGCCGTGTTCTGCGAGGACCAGGATCCGCTCTGTACGTTTCCCACGGGGTCAAGATAGACATATGCTGTGTTCCACGTGACCAGGAATTTGCTCTGGATGCTTCCCACAGGGTCATAGCCGTGTTTTGCGAGGACCAGGCTCCGCTCTGGACGTTCCCCACGAGGTCAGGATTGACATAGGCCGTGTTCCACGTGACTAGGAATTTGCTCTGGATGCTTCCCACGGGGTCATAGCCGTGTTCTGCGAGGACCAGGATCAGCTTTGGACGTTTCCCATGGGGTCAGGATTGACATAGGCCGTGTTCCACGTGACCAGGAATTTGCTCTGGATGCTTCCCACGGGGTCATAGCCGTGTTCTGCGAGGACCATGATCCGCTCTGGACGTTTCCCACGGGGTCAGGATTGGCATAGGCCGTGTTCCACGTGACCAGGAATTTGCTCTGGATGCTTCCCACGGGGTCATAGCCATGTTCTGCGAGGACCAGGCTCCGCTCTGGACGTTTCCCACGGGGTCAGGATTGACATAAGCCGCGTTCCATGTGATCAGGAATAGTTGACTTTATCCGCATTTCACGGAGTCGGGGTTTGACTCTCGGTCATCTGTGCTCCGCCGAGTCATGGAACTGGGAATTGCCGCGGTTCCGCTTTGCTTGATGTTGCGCTTGTTGTAATGAGACGCATGTTGAGATGATCTCCAGGCTGTCTGTGAACCGTTGAGATTTGGCTTCTTCTTCCGATGGAGCCTGAGGAAGGAAGGTATGATTCCTTCTTTGTTTGGGCCCCTGGATTATATACAGGGATTGATGTGATATCACCTGTAGGGCATAAATTTTATTTTTTTTATTTCTTTCCGCGATGCTCTATCATTTCAGCTTTTATATCGCGAATGTCGCGATTGCCCAATCATTTCGGCTATTTTTCGCGGTGCCCAATCATTTCGGCTATTTGTTTTATTTTTACTCGCTGCTTTTTATTGCGAGTTGCCCAATTATTTTGGCTATTTTTGTATGCATACATTTTTACTTGCTGATTTTGTTTGCAAGTTGCCCCATTATTTCGGCCATTTCGTATGCATTTGTGGCTCGCTGGTTTTTTTTGCTGCAAGCTTGGAATTAGACACCGATTTCGGCATCAGCACCGCTACAACTGGGATATTGCCAGGAGTGAATCATCATTTGCCTCTGTCGATATAGAACAAAGGTGGCTTAGCAAACAGGGTTAAGATCCTGTCGACTAAGGCTTTTGACTTCATGAGCCGTAAAGGTCCTATAAAG
This sequence comes from Agapanthus africanus, assembly GCA_030015575.1. Lineage (NCBI taxonomy): Eukaryota > Viridiplantae > Streptophyta > Magnoliopsida > Asparagales > Amaryllidaceae > Agapanthus > Agapanthus africanus. Next base: position 482,843,091 of record CM057343.1, on the reverse strand, counting down.
GTATTTCTCCCTACGAGTCGTGGGGATCTCGTAGGTGCGTTTTCTCCTTAGGAATCGTGAGGACTCCTAAGTGTATGGGTTCTCGTAAGTCGTAAGGATCTTACAAGAGTATTTCCTCCTTCTAAGTCGAGAGGACTTACAAGGGTTGTTCACCGTGTAGACATATCCCTAGTCACGGATGGGACTTTATTAGGGAAATGTTTATTCGCGCCCGTGGATTGTATACAAGGGTCAGCATTGAGCCGCTTGTAGGGCAGCATTGGAGGTTGTGGTGGCTACTTAAGAACAGGTTCAGATCCCTGTAGCTTAAGACTTTTGAATCTTATGAGCCGTGAGGGTCTCATAAGAGGGTTCTCCTTACGAGTCGTGAGGATCTCGTAAGTGTAATTTCTCCTTAGGAATCGTGGGGATCTCTAAGTGTGTTGCTCCCTTGTGAGTCGTAAGGATCTCACGCAGGCGGTTTCTCCTTACAAGGTCGAGAGGACCTTGTAAGTGTTTTTTTTAACGAGATTGCGCCCTCTCGGGTTTTCACAAAACTCACCGGTAGCCCTGCTGTTTTTACTCACGGAGCCCTTTCGGGTTTTCATCCGTGTCCATTTTGCTTATGGATATACCGTTTTTTTGTCAGCCTTAGGATGCTGCGGTCCATAATAGTTTATCGACGTCTCGGTCAACAGCCAGTTTTAGGACATAGTGGTCCGTCGTTAGTTTAAGCACGTTTCGGTCCATTGTTAGTTTTAGGACATTTCGGTCCGTTGTTAGTTTTAGGACATTTCGGTCCGCTGTTAAGGAAGCCGGCTACTACTTACAGAGTCTGGGCTTAGGAAGATAGCGAGCAGATATAGTCGTCGTCATCCATCGTTGACCTAAGCTGTAACTCGTCAGGCGTAGTATTTTTTTAGGAAGCGACCATTTATTAGCCTGAAAGGTCTTTCACCATGCATGTCCATGAGTAGGTAAGCTCTACCCTGGTAAACCTTGTCTATGATATACGGGCCTTCATAATTCGACTCGAATTTCCTCCGCTTGGCACGATTGGGGATCATGGGTCTTTTGACCACTAGCACGAGTTCGCCTTGGCGGAATGTTCTCGGCCTAGTCAATCTTTCATATGAGCGCGTCATCTTTGCTTTATAAGCTTCCAGATTTTGTTGCGCCATGAGACGAGTTTCATCAAGGGCGTCTAGCTCCTCAAGCCAAAGTTGAGCATTTTCTTCGTCTGTTAGCTCGTGGTGAACTGCCACTAGCAGAGAGGGTAGCTCTATCTCGAGGGGGAGTACCACTTCAGTACCGAATACCAACGCGTACGGTGTTGTGTTCGTGACTGTTTTGAACGTAGTTCGATACGCCCAGAGAGCTTCATGTAGTCTCTCATGCCAGCCCATCTTATTTCGAGACACCGTTTTTTTCACGAACTCTGTCAAGGTCTTATTGAAAGCCTCTGCTAGACCATTAGTTCGAGGATTATAGACTGAAGAGTATCTCCAGTTTATGTTATGCTGTCGTGTGAAGCGGCTGATCTTGCGGCTTCTGTAAGCTGGCCCGTTATCGGAGATAATCCGTCGCGGAGTGCCAAATCGATAAATGACGTGTGTCTTGAAGAAATGGAGGATATTCTCCGTCTTCACTTTCCTCAGCGGTACTGCTTCTGCCCATTTGGAGAAGTAATCAGTTGTTGCCAAAATGAATCGATGTCCTCTGGACGATACTGGTTTGATGGGGCCGATTATGTCAGTTCCCCACATTTCAAATGGCCAGCTAGCCACTGTCGGATGTAGTGAATTCGGATGCTGGTGGATAAAGTCCCCGTAAATCTGGCACGAGTGGTATTGCTTTGCGTATTCTAAGCAGTCTTGGATCATCGTGGGCCAATAGTAACCCATCCGTTTGATTTTCAGCTTCATCTTTGGCCCGACTTGGTGAGAACCGCAGAGTCCGTCGTGAGTTTCTTGGACGACTCTCTTTGCCTCTTCAGGTCCCAAGCATCTTAACCATAGAGAATCAAATGACCTCTTGTACAGAGTATCATTGACGAAGGCGAAAGACAGAGCTCGTTTCATAAGCTGATGTCTTGAGGACGCATCTTCAGGTGTTCGACGGGATTTGAAGTAGTCTATAAAGACTTCTCTCCAATCCATAGCCTTTTCTTGGTTTTTTATTTGTAGGGCCATTTGCTCGGTTGCTCCTTTTTCTTCGGACGATTCCGGAGATATTTCCGCCGGTGCAAGAACCCGACGGCTCTGCACAATGATCCTCACGTCATCGAGATTTTCGTCAGCCAGTTCTTTAGCGAGTTTGGCTAACGCATCCGCTTTGCTATTTTCCGCACGCGGTATGTTTTCCAAGGTGTAGGAAGGAATTCGAGTCAACAGTTGCTGTACTCTCTAGCCGTACTTCACCAACTCTGGCTTTCATGTTTGATAGTGGCCGTTTACTTGACTAACGACCAGTTAGGAGTCTCCGTATATGAGGAATTTTTCAATTCCCATGTCGATAGCGATCTTAAGACCTGCTATCAAAGCTTCATATTCGGCTTCATTATTCGTCCTCAGCTCTGTTAAGGAGAAGGCAAAGCGCATTATCCCTCCTTGTGGAGTCACGAAGATGAGGCCTACCCCTGATTTGATTATGGGGGTGCTTTGTTTGCGCTTCTTCATGGAAGACGCTCCATCAAAATAGAGTTCCCACCGCGTATCATCCCCGTCGATCATGTCAAACGCATGTTCGTCAGGCAATTCGCAGTTCAAAGGAGAATCGGCGGGTATCGGGTGCTCAGCGAGGAAGTCGGCGATGGCCTGGCCTTTCACTGCCTTAAGAGGTCGATAAGTTATCGAGAATTCCATCAAGAGCAAGGCCCATTTAGCGAGACGTCCTGTTAGTATGGCCTTTGACATCAAATACTTGAGAGGATCCACTTTTGATATGAGATGGACCTCATGCACCAACGCGTAGTGTTTGAGCTTCGTTACCGTGAAGATCAACGCTAGGCAGTGTTTTTCGATGGGGGTAGTTGCTTTCTGCCCCCAGGAGAACTCGACTCAGATAGTAGAGAGCTCTTTCTTTCCCTTGATCGTTCTCTTGTGCCCACAGCGCGTCTAAAGAACCTTCGAGGGCTGCTGTGTACAGGACGAGAGGTTTTCCTTTAACGGGAGTGGCCAGTACTGGCAGATTCTGCAGATATTGCTTGATTTCATCCAGTGCGCTTTGGCATTTGTGATCCCAGATGAACGGAGTTCCCTTCTTTATTAAGCGACTGTAAGGACGACACTTGCCGGAGAGATTGGCTATGAATCACCGGATATACGCAAGCTTTCCTTGGAGAGACCGCAGTTTTTTGAGAGTTCTTGGCGAAGGCATTTCCATAATTGCCTTGATCTTCGACGGATCTATCTCGATGCCTCGATGTCGTATGATGAATCCTAGGAATTTGCCCGATGAAACTCCGAACGCGCATTTGAGAGGGTTTGTCTTCAAGTTGTATTTTCGAAGGCGCTGAAACACGATCTTCAGATGCTCTAAATGTTCCTCATATGATTTGCTTTTAACCACGAGGTCGTCGATATAGCATTCGACAATTTCATGTATGAGGTCATCGAAAATTTTCGTCATGGCCCTCTGATAGGTGGCACCGGCGTTCTTTAGACCGAAGGGCATTACCTTGTAGTAGAATATACCCAAAAGGGTCCGGAAGACGATATGCTTTTGGTCCTAGGGATGCATCTTTATCTGATTGTAACCTGACGAGCCGTCCATGAAGGAGAAAACTTCATGAGTGGACGTATTGTTTATCATCAGCTCGGTAACTGGCACTGGGAAGTCGTCTTTTGGGTAGGCTTTATTGAGATCCCGAAAGTCCATATATATGCGCACTGTCCCATTTTTCTTCATCACCGGGATGATGTTGGCGATCCAGTCAGGGTACCGAACTTCTTGGATGAAGCCAGAGTCGATTAGTTTCTTGACCTCGGCGTTGATGCTCATCTCAAGCTCGAGCCGCATTCTTCTCGGTGCTTGTTTGATCGGCTTGACATCCGGGGATATTACCAATTTGTGGACAACAATTTCTGGATCTAGTCCTGGCATCTCGGAATAGTTCCATGCAAAGCAATCTCTATACTGCATGACCACGTCCTTTAGCGTAGCCACCCTTTCTTCAGACAACAGCTCACTGACGAATGTCGGCCGCGGGTCACTTGCCGTCCCCAAATCAATTTTCTTGAGGTTATCTGCAGTAGTATGTATTCCATCTTCCAGCTCTTTTGGCGCCGGTGGAAACTCTGAGATCACATCGCCATCATCGTTTTCAAAGCACCAGAGGAGGTCATCCATATTCTCGGGCTCTTCTTCTGACAGCGTTATTATGTGGCAGGTACGAGATCGCTTCCAAGACCGATATTGATCTGGCTCCATTCTCGCTGTATATGGGGCTTTCGGTTCATGCTTCTGCGGCGGGATTACTCTCCAACTGCTGGATAGAGTGAACCTGCTGAGCTGATACTGGTCTTCTACCCAGTCTTTGAATGCGAATCAGTCTTCGAGAGGATGTCCTATCGCTCGGGATAAGATCACTATCTCCGGGTTTGACTCCCAATCATCACGGACGCTCGGGTCTGTAATATTGACATTACGCTTTGGGCTGCTCGTCACGGATATCAAGTTCCACGTCATTGACGCTAAGACCTTGTCACAACCCGAAATAGCACGTGATTGGCCCTTGAATCATATGAAGCCTATAGGACCCCATCTAATTCAAGTAAGCCAAAAGCCCAGAAATCTAAAACCATTTTAAGAAATAAATGAAGGAAAAATAGTTTTAAGAAGTGAAGAAAACATGTTTTAAAAGCAAGGTTTTTAAATATGTAAACCGAATATGCATTTTTAAAATCCTCAATGTCTTTTCTGAAAATTTCGGCAGAGTTTCCTTTGTAAATATCGCCCCCAAATGGGGTACAACAAGAATAATATATACAATGATAAAAGGCATCCCCAAGCGGGAGCTAGCTCTTCGTCAATCGACGGTCATAACCACGCAAGCAGTATAATATACAACGCCGAAGGGCGAGGATCAAAACTCAAAGGAAAACTCAAAATTAGCATGAAAACCATAATACTACAACGCACGACTCTAAGGTCGAAATAATACATAACTGGCTTTCTAAGTTTGAAACAATATACAAGTTTGGTTGATGAAATTACTAGATACAACTGAATAATACATATACAATGGTGGTTCTGATGCAAAAGAACCCACCTACCAAGGCAAATCACCCGTAAGGGAAGCAGTGTGCCAGAAGCCGCAATGGAACCTGTACGGCAAAACCTGCAAGAACTGTGGCACAATGGGGGTGAGTTGCCAACTCGTGAATAGAAAACATCACAGAGCAGAAATCGTATGTATGACAAATCCAAGGTCAATACGATCAGATATATATATATATAAACCTCAAATGAAAGTCTGAAGCATGATAAAGTGGCAATGTAACATCTATACATGAGTGTAGTACCAAGTGCTCGTGCCAGTGCCTCAGGTAATAACATATCATAAATATGAGGTATGATCAATGTCGACTATATCATGAAGTCTATAAGTACGTGGATATCATCCAACTGTGTGATCAATATCATCAATGTCAACTATATGTATGTGGAAATCGTCCACGTGTCACCCAATGAAAATAAGCATCATGCATGTAAATATTATAAAGCATATGCATGGAAGTATGAGGATGTAAATCAACATGTGTCGCTTGCGACATATCAAATCATGGAACCTAAGTGTCAAGCATCGACACTCGAAAACATCATGAAACCTGTGCCTAGCACCGGCACGTAAATTCTCATATATATATAGGGCTCCGTCAGTCCGGATCGGCCCATCTCATCCCCTCAAAAACAATCACCGGTAGGTAGTACTCCCCTGCCAGGCTCACCGTCTAACATATACGAGTCTTCTATAAAATACTCCTGATTCGTTAGTTTTTGAAATAGGTATGACACCGGCCTAGCCTAACATCTACTAGCAAAACTACAGCTCTAACAACAAGTCAATCAGGAGGGGTATGGAAACCACCTAAATCTGAGTCGATATATATATATATATATATATATATATATATATATATATATATATATATATATAAACAATAGTCGGTGATCCCGCCTCAAAGGTACCGCGTACGATACAATATCATATGACATCCTCGAGTCATGAGTGCGGATCTATCATCAAATAAAGTTCGTACGGTAAATCATCGTACGGCATCCTAAATTTGGGTACGGGTCAATATCACATTCATCTCATCAATTATCTGGTATTCTTATCATCATATCTCATGATCTGGGGTACTGATCTAAGTCTAGTACAAATCGATACCATCTATATAAATATAAATGCGTGTGTAAAACACACGTCCAAAAGCCCGCTAAAACCTCATGTCGTATCCCAAATACGAACTATATCATATCATCGATGTCATGGCACTATGTCCAATCTCATCGACCCATCTCCAAATATCATCCACTATCCTCATCATCCAGGTATAAGTATAACAGATAAGCATGTGTGCGCGTATGGGTGTAAACCTATTCTAGGGTTCGCAACTAGGAAACTATACCAGTTTACTTCTAAACCCTAATCTATCCATAGTACCCTAATCACATCTAGAAAATCCAAGTCACGCATAACGCTATCATACATATACATATAGTATATATCTAGTTTACTAAGTATCGAACTGCGAGGGTGCTATACGCCATCCACCCGACTTCCCCCATAGATATAATCTACTCACCTTGATCTTGCTTGCCGATGTCGATGTTGCCACCATCTTCTTCATCGTCTCGGATCACCGTGGGGGTACCTACATATCACACGTATCGCATCGCATTAAAAACAAATCGAAACCAAAACGACACACGAAAACCAAAACGATACGCTTAAAATCCTATAGGTTCGAACCTATGGTGTACGCTTTCAAAACCATTAAACAACTCTCGATATCGTCGTACAAATGTCAAGTCATCGAGGCAAAACACAAATACGCAAATCTAGAATTCAAAATACGCAAAACCATAACTCAAATCAAAATAGCAACACATGCATTCAGTCCCAGATTTTGATTGAGGTGCAACCAATGTTCCAAAACAATACTGGAGTGATGTACAAAGTGTAAATGAGCTATGAAAGCAACCAGGACTCCTGAATCCACAAGGTGGCCGGCCCCTTACCTTAAAATTCCGGCGACGCCATCCCTGGTAGGGAGTTAGGGAGTCATGTTTGTAGGGTAGTCTCCTGGTAGTCAATATAGGGTAATGGTCTTGCTAGTTTTTCCTGTAAGTGTCGAGGGTCACTCTAGATTCCCTGGGGGCTACCAATCTAACACAAAAACAAAAGATTTGGTATCTAAAGTTTAAGTCGTAGCAACGTCATGATACTACATTATAGGAAATTGGTTCCAGATTTGGATAATGGTGAAAACCATGCGAGCAAACAACACTAGGCTGATACATAGGGTACATGTGACATACAGAAGAAACCTAGACCCACACCCTCACCGAATGGCCGAGCCCTCTCTCATGCCAAACCGGCCTCGCCGGCCCTGGGGACTCCTCTGGGGTTCATGCTCTCAGGGTGTCTTCCTAGGGTCAATTCTAAGCTCCTGAAGTTGTTTATTTTTCCAGTAAAAATCCCAGTTCATTCCAGATTTGCCTGCACACTCAAAGTTCACAAACCGACATTGCAAAGTTCTGTTTTCAGTTCCAGGTTTGGTATTGTGTTGGATCTGGGTTCATAGAACCAAGGGAGTTTTAAGGGTCACCACTAAGGCTTAATTACACTAACACAACTCAATTTAACCCTAACCCTCTCTAGAGTTTTCCAAAGTCCACCAAACTTCGCCAAAACGATATTAAACTTGAAATGAGTATCTTGCGGGAAACCGCTCTTTTAAAATGAACCAGTTTTTAAGGAGTATCTTGCGGTTCCCAAATCTCCAAATCAAGACAGAATCATCTATGTATGTGCAAGTATGTATGTGTACAAAATATGAGTGTACAATATGTATGTACACGAGTATGAATGTATAATAGGTATGTGCACAAGTATGAGTGTACAATATATAAGTACACGAGTATGAATGTACAATAGGTATGTGCACAAGTATGAGTGTACAATATGTAAGTACACGAGTATGAATGTACAATAGGTATGTGCACAAGTATGAGTGTACAATATGTAAGTACACGAGTATGAATGTACAATAGGTACGTGCACAAGTTGAGTGTACAATATGTAACTACACGAGTATGAATGTACAATAGGTATGTGCACAAGTATGAGTGTACAATATGCCATGCAAAGGTCATATCCTGAATGCAACAGTACTAAAATGTAGTGACATGGTAATTATCGATGATGAAGTGTGTGATCCGGCAAATAGGTGTACATGGAACATATACATCTTCGATAATGGTGCTGGTGTCCTAACAGCATGGATTTGATATAACAATAAACATATTTAACATGCAATGCGATGCAAACAGTAAGAATATGCGGCAAATGAATAATAAACACAACAGTGTAGAATCTACATCAATGTATCCATGTCATACTATTTTGCCATTTAAAAGAAGACAAATCGGGGTTTTAGGAAAATAAGGGTTACGGTGTTTTTAAGAAAAGATGCGTCTTTTGAAAATATCCATAGAATCCCTTTGCCTGTCTTTAAAATACTCCCGATTCATTAGTTTTTGAAATAGGTATGACATCGGCCTAGCCTAACATCTACTAGCAAAACTACAGCTCTAACTAACAAGTCAATCAGGAGGGGTATGGAAACCACCTAAATCTGAGTCGATATATATATATATATATGTATGTATGTATGTATATAAAAGCAATAGTCGGTGATCCCGTCTCAAAGGTACCGCATACGATACAATATCATATGACATCCTCGAGTCATGAATGCGGATCTATCATCAAATAAAGCTCGTACGATAAATCATCGTACGGCATCCCAAATTTGGGTACAGGTCAATATCACATTCATCTCATCAATTATCTGGTATCCTTATCATCATATCTCATGATCTGGGGTACTGATCTAAGTCTAGTACAAATCGATACCATCTATATAAATATAAATGCGTGTGTAAAATACACGTCCAAAAGCCCGCTAAAACCTCATGTCATATCCCAAATACGAACTATATCATATCACCGATCTCATGGCACTATGCCCAATCTCATCGACTCATCTCCAAATATCATCCACTATCCTCATCATCCAGGTATAAGTATAACAGATAAGCATGTATGTGCGTGTGGGTGTAAACCTATTCTAGGGTTCGCAACTAGGAAACTATACTAGTTTATTTCTAAACCCTAATCTATCCATAGTACCCTAATCACATCTAAAAAATCCAAGTCACACATAACGCTATCATACATATACATATAGTATATATCTAGTATACTAAGTATCGAACTGCGGGGGTGCTAAACGCCATCCACCCGACTTCCCCGGTAGATATAATCTACTCATCTTGAACTTGCTTGCCGATGTCGATGTCGCCACCATCTTCTTCATCGTCTCGGATCACCGTGGGAGTACCTACATGTCACACGTATCGCATCGTATTAAAACCAAATCGAAACCAAAACGACACACGAAAACCAAAACGATACGCTTAAAAGCCTATAGGTTAGAACCTATGGTGTACGCTTTCAAAACCATCAAACAACTCTCGATATCGTCGTACAAACGTCAAGTGATCGAGGCAAAACATAAATACGCAAATCTAGAATTCAAAATACGCAAAACCATAACTCGAATCAAAATAGCAACACATGCATTCAGTCCCAGATTTTGATTGAGGTGCAACCAATGTTCCAAAACAATACTGGAGTGATGTACAAAGTGTAAATGAGCTATGAAAGCAACTAGGACTCCTTAATCCACAAGGTGGCCGGCCCCTTACCCTAAAATTCTGGCGACACCGGCCCTGGTAGGGAGTTGGGGAGTCATGTTTGTAGGGTAGTCTCCTGGTAGTCAATATAGGGTAATGGTCTTGCTAGTTTTTCCTGTAAGTGTCGAGGGTCACTCCAGATTCCCTGGGGGCTTCCAATCTAACACAAAAACAAAAGATTTGGTATCTAAAGTTTAAGTCGTGGCAACGTCATGATACTACATTGTAGGAAATTGGTCCCAGATTTGGATGATGGTGAAAACCATGCGAGCAAACAACACTAGGCTGATACATAGGGTACATTGACTTATAGAAGAAACCTGGACCCACACCCTCACCAAATGGCCGAGCCCTCTCTCATGCCAAACCGGCCTCGCCGGCCCTGGGAACTCCTCTGGGGTTCGTGCTCTCAGGGTGTCTTCCTAGGGTCAATTCTATGCTCCTGAAGTTGTTTATTTTTCCAGTAAAAATCCCAGTTCATTCCAGATTTGCCTGCACACTCAAAGTTCACAAACTGACATTGCAAAGTTCTGTTTTCAGTTCCAAGTTTGGTATTGTGTTGGATCTGGGTTCATAGCACCAAGGGGGTTTAAGGGTCACCATTAAGGCTTAATTACACTAACACAACTCAATTTAACCCTAACCCTCTCTAGGGTTTTCCAAAGTCCAGCAAACTTCGCCAAAACGATATTAAATTTGAAATGAGGCTTTAGCACTAGAAACACTACACTAATTGTAAAAAGGGTTTACCTCATTTAGCTCCCATGAATCCTCTACAGCGCCAAAATCGAATTTTTCTTGGTCCATAAGGTAGTTAGAGGGCCTGTGCACCTTTTTAGTGAAAAGGGTAATGGGTTTTGGGGTGTTTAGTATGGAGATTTTGGGGAGATGAAGATGGAGGAGGAGAGAGCAGCAGCAGCAGCAGCAACTAGGGAAGAGGGAGAGAGGAAATGAGGGAATAATGATGGGGGAATGGTTCAAAACAAGGGTTGACCCCTCACCCACTCTTCTCTCTCTTGCCCATTCCTCACTATTCTAATCATATCCTTTTCTTTTCTTTTCTTTTCCTCTCCTAATAAATCAACAACCATGCTATAAAACATGTAGGAAAGCCATGTAAAAAATAACAAGGGTAAAAATGATACGGTGCATGTTTTGCACAAAACAAGCTTAAAACGCGATTAGCGATTTTTAATTGCGATTAGCACTATATTAGCATATAATTAACCATAAAAACTTAAAATTTGCATAATTCACATAAAACGCCATCTTTTAAGTAATTTCTATAATTTTCAAAAAAATTCCCCACTTTATCGGTATTTAAGTATACCGCCTTATTAAAATATTCAATATTTTATTATTAAATTATAAAAATTCCTAAAAATAATATTTTTTTTGAAATGTTATAGACCTGCTATAACGCTTTTCTCGGCAGCCCATGTTATACGAGTACAACATCATCACCTCTACACAACGTCAGTGTATGAAATATTTCAAGGATGGTCTCGAATACACCGTAACAGGGGAGCTGAACCCATTCTCCGTGAACGAAGTCCGAAAATACGAAGATGCAAAATACTTCTTACCAGATTTTGAGGACACGGAAATTTATCACAAACCGAAGAACAAAGCTATCACCACTATTTCGGTCTTCGGGTATACGTTTCTAGATCCCGACGAGGGGCGGTGGTTGGTCCCACAACCATTGGTGTGATCACCTAAAATTGTATACAGGAGCTCACTGGGGGTGAGTACTGTAAGTCCATGGTAGCGCCCCGGCCGTCTAACAGACGCCAAATGCGGAACAAAAACTTTTTACAAACTGGCGCTATCGTGTACCGTAACCCGGATCTGCCATTAAAGCTAAACTAACAAATTACAAAGTGGGTAGAAATGTTATACCGAACGATCCGAGTCCTTCGGTCTTCAACCATCATCTCACGCTTTGTTGCGGCTGCTCCGATCTCCTGAATCTCCAGTCTTCTCGTCCAGGTGGCACCACATCGACGGATCTTTAAACGGGCTCCCGCCTCTGAACCGAGGCAACTCGATCGTCAAGTTTGCTAAAAGAGATGACCAAGATGTTGTAGAGAATGAGTAGAACACTTTGTCTTGTTGCGTCCAAGACTATGGACGAACGGTTATGGAAGTTGCCTTTTGAATCGGGTGAAATGAGAATTGTAGCTATCTAATTTCATGAATCCCAAACTATCATAATCTTTTAATCAAGTGAGAGAGTGAGTAGAAGAAGAGGGGAGGGGCCGGCCACTTATAGAGGGAGGAGGGTGAGTGTAGGAGAGGGGGAGGTGAACATAAGGAGAAAATATCAAGAAGAAAATATCTAAGCTCAAACAAAACCCCATTAATGAACTAATGAATCATCACCCTTAGTCATCATAACATTAATGCTCCATTAATGCACTAAGCCACCTCACCATCCTAATCACCACTTCTAGAAACTTCTAGAACCTTCCACACTCATCCAAAGAAAAGATAAATCCGCATTTAACCGAATGTTAAATACGGCTGATAGAAAACTGGAAACTGGCAACTTCCAAAAGTGATCCTGAAACGAATTTCAAGATAACCCCGTATCAGTATAAATATACCCGCATTTGTATTACGACCGAATACAAATGCAACCGAGATAAAGATATTATATCTACACAGTATAATACTCGGATCCGGCTTAAACCAAAGCCGACCAGTATTATCTGCCCGAAAAATGACACGTGCGAAAACGCACGTGCATTTTCCGAACCTTGCCATAAAACCATACGGCCTCTACAACGTTTCGCCTGAACCTGGGAAACTGTCTGTGGGGGACTCTAATGACTCATCAACACACTGGCACTGGGTATAACCACTAGCACGTCAAAGGTACGAGCTGTACGTAACGTTTGCCTATGTATTGATTGGAAGGGAAGCTGACGAGCGAACTCATCTATAAACCCTATTGAGCCTGACAGTGACAATGTATATACAGTCCGGTCCGTTCGTCTAAAGAGTATCGCATATCGAGTTTAGGGGGGTGGATATAGTCAGACCCCTAATAACGCGATAAATCGTGTCGGCATGAAGCCCGTCACCACCTGAGAAACTACTGATCCAAATCAGTAATTCTCCACTACCTTGGCCAAGGTTTTCTAGTGATGGCCACCCGTGCACTGCACGACATCAACCCCCAATACCGGGAGAGAAGAATCCCCGACGATCCGCTCACTGCCTCCATGTGGCTCGGGACTGTACCCAAAAAATACCTGTTTGCACAACTCCTTTGAGCGTGGTAGGGTAGGAATCAAAGCACAGTGGGAACTCACACGAGACAAATGACGATCTCAGGTCGACAAACTAACCTGTACACATGTCACCAGGGAACTGCTATCTGACGATATGTATAATACCAACTAGCATGTTCCCGGCGAGTCCTGTCCGGTGTACTCATAACCTAATGAGCACCTGTATACATCTTAGGTGATTCAACTGACACCAATGGCTTGTGAGACCGGTCACCGCCCCTCGTCGGGGTCTCGACTGTATACACTAGTCTACTCTGGAATATCGATGCCCTGTCTCGAAACTCCCACGACTAGGGACACTTTAAGGATGTGCTTATAGATCCCAGCTCCCACGTATATGATCGCCATCAGACTGCTGGTAGTCAAGCAAGAATCCTATGGGCTCTATCATCATGCAATGGTGAACTAAAGCATGTATACGATGATAAAGACAAACCAGATAGCATACTATCATCTCGAGCAAGACTGTCATATCGGTATAGGTCCTGCCTCAATCATTGCAATCACGTACCTGCGATCCAATAATTGACTTTGAGGGCACTATCTCCAACAAGTACACTGGACGAACTTGCCGAGAACCTCTAGATGGTATTATACCTATCGTCATATAGCGGTTCTCAGGTGACATGAGTACAGGTTAATCTTAAGACCTGAGGTCATCATTTGTCTCGTGTGAGTTCCCACTATGCTTTGATCGCTACCCTACCACGGCTCTACTAAGTCATGAAAACAGGTTTTGGTTGGGTGCAGTCCCAAGCCACATGAAGGCAGTGAGTGGTTGTCAGGGATCCATCTCTCTCAGATTGGGAGTCGATATCGCACTGTGTCTGGTTGGCTAGAACCATAAGACCTTAGCCAAGGCAGTTGAGAACTACTGATGGTTAGATCAGTAGTTTCTCGGATTGGTACTGAGCCAAATCGAAACGACTTATCGGGTCGGTAGGGGTCTGACGTTTACTTCCCCTAGACCCGGTATGCGATACTCTTAGACGAAGAGACCGGACTGTACGAAGATTATCACTGATAGACTCAGTAGGGGTCCAGATGAGCTTGCTCGTCGGCCTTCTTTTCGACAGGTACCTTGGTAGCCGTTACGTACAGCTAGTGCCGCTGACATGCTTGTGGTTAAACCCACTGCCAGCGTACTGTTGAGTCTTTAGAGTCCTACACAGAGGGTTCCTCTGATTCAGGCGAAACGATGTGATAGCCGTATATTTATACGTGCAGGTTTTCGATCGAATGATAATTCTAGCCGGCTTGGGATTAAACCGGATTATTAAATCAGGTATTGATTTGATAATTCACATATACACATTTTGATGTGTATATTCTAGTGTCATCTAGGTTTTCGTCAAGCAGAGTTCCAATCAAATGATAATACTAGCCGGTTTAGGATTAAGCCGGGTTATTAAATCATGTATTGATTTAATAATTTACGTGTACATATTTCGATATGTATATTTTGGTGTTATCTAGATTTTTCGATCGGACGGTTGATAATACTGGCGGGCTTAGGATTAAGCCGGTTCATTAAATCGGATATTGATTTGATAATAGTATTATTTAGTGGTATTATTCTATCTCTTGGGTATTCGTATTTTGATACGAATACGAGTATATATATACGGTAAAAAGTATTTTGTATTTATACAAAATACCTTTTAGAAGATAACACCTCATCGTGTTTATTTTTCTAATTTTTGAAAATAGAAAATGAGGTGGAAAAAGAAGAAATGGCTTGAAGCATGGTATGAAGAATGGTTTTGACATTTATTGCTATTACTATTGAAGTATGGTCGATTTTAAATGAAAAGAAAATACTTCATAAAAGTAAATCCTTAGCCATTCTCATGATTATTCTTGAGTTGTCTTTCTCTCTCATCTTTGAGAGCTCACTCTCTTCTTCTTCTTGAGTTCATCGTCATTTCAAATCCTTAACATTCTCATGTGTTGAGAGCCAAAGGATTTGAGATAGAAACTTACCACCAAATATTACCACATCATTTAAGAAACTAGATTAGCAAACTAGTTTGCTTAGTTTACTTTACTTTGGAGTAGGAGCTTGAATCAAGGACCTTCAGGTGGATTATCTAGGACCGAGAAGACCAGCCATCAAGTTTGATCAAGATCATCTAAGGAGATAAAGAAGAGGAGTGAAGACCCGAAGGACACGGATCCTTAGGTATAATAGGTATAAGCATCTATCACAGTAGACAGATCTCTTTAGCTAGCTAGTTTTGGTGTATGGTTAGATTCCAGTATGTGTTTTCTAGTGTTGGATTTTTGAAAAGCTAAAGTTTTTCGTTCCGCAACAGCCGCGGTAGACAGCCATGACGCTAGGAAACCCAACATGGTATCAGAGCCGGTCTATAAACCTTAACAAGCTAATTTGCACTAATTTAGAACTTCAATCGACAAAATTATCCGAATTGTATTTTCAAAAACCCTGCTTGTTGTTCGAATTTTGAAGACGTTTAAAAAAATATTTTCAGTGATCTTAAAAATATGTGCAGGGTTTTTTTGAGCCAAGAATTTTTTTTGAGCTTTTAGTCACCAAATTCAACCGTTAATCCACGGCCAAATAGCTCATTTGGCCACCGATCCGCGACCAATTTATAGCAAAAAGGCTTCAAATTTTTTCAGGGGTTCTTGTCTCTGGAAATGTGATTTTTGGTATGTTTGGTTTCTGCCCAGATTTGTTTGTGTACTGGTTTGCACATGGGGCAAATGCGGAAATTTTTAATCGATCGAGACTCTAAATTCTTGCTTTCTGTGTATTTGTTTATGTGACTTTGAATATCATTGAGCGGTATAACCGGATTGATTGCTATATGTACAATCAGATGGGTTTACGAACATGATATTCACGTTGATGTTCTGCGTTGCACTGATATTGTGGATGGATTGTCGCGGTGGATAGCCTATAAGTGCAATGGTAGTTGTACAGTTCAGATTCATTTGTATATTCATTATTGCGGGGCGAGCGTCCGACATGTGGACTGCCGTTTCTGCCAGATTGTATATTCTTTTATTGTGGCACGACCGGGTTGAGGTCGATATCGCCATTGTATATATATTTTTTCTTCTATGTACTAGGATTACCCCGCGGAGGAGTGCTTGAATAGCCGGGTTCTAGAGGGCAACGGGCCCGCATCTCATGGCGTTGAGACGGAGGTGGCCTTACTCTAGAATTGGTGGGCTGTTCACCGCATTTGTAGGGGGTATAAGATGACCCTTGGAAGGGTGCTTAAGTTACCGGATTCCATGAAGTGTTGGGTGGCCTATTCACATTGTTGATTGGGGTTGCCTCACTTCCGGGATTGGCGGGTAACTTGCCACGCTCATAGGGGTTTAGGTTTTTCATTGCACGGGCTATCCACACAACCAGGAACATCGAGTCTCATTTGTGGCTCAAATGAAACCCGATGCTCTAAGATTATCCGCTATTCCATGTTGCTTATTATTGTTTGCTTATATCATGTCTGGGACGAATGGTTATATTTATATTTATATAACTAGTGGATGTCGTATATATTTTGCATCTACGCTAGTCCTGCCCCCGCTCTGCCGGTAGTTAAGTAACCTAACGCTGCATGACAGGGTCCCGTGGTGAATACGGATGGCATATATGTACATTTTATTTTTGTTCTTTTCTGGTGTGATAGGAATTAATTGATGGGACCGCGTTAATTTTAATTAATGCAAGAAAAAGAAACCTAAAAGATATTGTTGGAACAAATTTCGAAAAACTATAGTCATACTCTTTTGTTTTGCATAGTGGTTTTCAGTTAGGAATATCCAGCACCTCATTCGAGGAGGCAAGAGCCTAGATCCCTTTACGGGGAGTGACCTGATCAGTCGAAAATATTGCATATTTTAACCGGCAATTTCCTTATCATTTGCATCCATATAGAAGTGTACGGTATTCATAATTCACATATTAGCAAATCGGTCGCAAAATATCAGATTACATGTATTCGACCTTAAAACCGGCATTTCTAGGGAAATTGACTGCATTGCATTACATAGCATATTTTCTATATCTTGCAACCCGTGTTTCAAAGTCTATGCAGGAAAAGAGAAGCTTGCTCGATCATTACATTGCTCGACCATTACAATTGCTCGTAAACTCACTTAACTCAAATCTGGTATCAACACAGAAGGGGAACTGCAAATCTAAATATCAGAAGAAGCCACAAACAGAAGTACAAGACCACTGCAGAAGGCACGGATCCCAAGGCTATCAATGAGCCGCGGAAGCGCGGCCTATAGGCACAGTTTGCGGCGGATCCGCGGTTGGTTCAGGGAATTGACTCCTCATTTTTATTGCACAATTCCTGTTTCATGGCCTACAGTTCAGAAAGACATCCAAAGTTCCAGAAAACTCCAGAGAGTTCTACCAGATCAGCAAACACTTTGAGCTTCACTTAATTAGCCTATTATTCTAGAACTTTCCCTAAACCCTAGCTTAAACCCTAAGCTAACTCCTAACAAACTCCTTCTAGAAACTCTTCAACAAACTTTGGGAGGGAAAGTTCTAATTCAAACCTAAACCTAGGGTTTGGGAGTTCTATAAATAAGACCCTAGGCTCACTCATTTCTCATCTTGGCAACCTTAGGATTCAACCTTGGGAAAGCTTAGAAAAATCAATCTCTTTCTTCATCCCCTCTTCCTCAAGTTTAGTGAGAGAGCTTGTAGGAAACCCTAACCCTAAATCCAATCACAATTCAAGATCTTGAGTGCAAGCCAAGCAAGATGCCTTCAACCCTTTTATGAGCCGAGCCGATCTTCAATCGGGCAAGAGATCAAAGTAGATCCACGATCCACGGAGACGAGCGAAGCCGAGTCAACGATCGATTTCTTCTTCTTGTAGATTCTTGAAAGAATGTATTGAAATTGTTGATTAAATAAAAGGTGATATTCTTTTATCTTGTTTTCTTTAAATTCCGCATCATGTTATCTTTACAATTCTTGAATATTATCTGTGTGGTGATGTGTGAATAAAACTCCGCTCGTCGAGGAGTCGAGACGATCTTTAGTATGATGATGTAACAAATTTGCAATCGATTCTTGAATCCCACGAGTTTGTAAACCTTAGCAAGTTCAAGAATCGACGACCCATTTCGTTTCGATGCTTTCTTGATCGACATCGATCGAAATTGGGGAGTTCCGATCGTTTCTTGAAATTGCTAGAGGCTAGAATATAAATGGTATCCTCGAAAGAACAAGGGTTAAGAGATGAAACCCTAATTTCATCAAGAAAGCCCTAACTCTCGTCGATCACCATTGATCTAGTATCAATTCTTCGAAGGACAAGAACACGAAACCTTTTAGATTACATCACGTCTAAAGATCCGATCGATTCCTACGAGCCTCTCTTATATTCTTGATTGTTGATTGGAAATATTATCAAAACAACCGATTCTTGATTGTTTATAGTTTCTTGATTCTTGCATAAAGAATAGTGACACTCGAATACAAATCATTCTTGAATCATGTTTTCGTTTATTGTTGCTTAACATTTCATTTCAAACGTATCGAAATACAAGTGAATTGTGCAATCCCTGTGGACGATCCGCACTCATTCATTAACTACATCCGACACCGTAGTTTGATTGCGGTCAAAATAGTTTTTGGTTGTGAAGTTCTTTACAAATTTCTCTATATACTACACAACAGGAAAAACGATCAATCAAAATGGCGCCGTTGCCGGGGACATTTTGATTTGATTTACTTTTACATCCAATCCAAGAAATTATTACAATCAAAATGGCGCCGTTGCCGGGGATCGCGCTAATTCATTTACAATTTTAGTTTGAAGTGAAAGAATTATTACATTTTACTTCTTGAAATCAAAATTCGTACAAACTCTTACACGTGTGTTGTGATTTGACTGCAAGAAGATCTGGAGCATTCTGGGCTGTGATAAAAATTTTTGGAATATACCTCAGAGCTTAGGGAGCCAACAGAGACTCCCTGAAGAAATTTGATCCAGTGAACTCACTGTGGGAGCGCGGAAGGGCGGCACAAAGCCACCATACGCGGCGGAAACGCGGCAGTAGTGAGGGATCACTGAAAAAATTTTCAGTGCAGGTGATTTCTGTATCTCTCCCCTCTCTCTTTTTAGCTCCAACTAACACTTTGCTGCAGGATTCTTTGCAAATAAATCGCAGCGCGCAAAAGCAAATTAAAAATTGTGTGTGATTTTGATTTCTTGGTTGTTTGCATTCTAATACGGAAATTTAAGGGGCACGGCCAAATCCAAATTAGGTGGGGATTTCATTACCCTTCCTAGGCCCCGAAAATCGTCAAACTTGCATCCGCATTACCTCCATTAACTAAAAGAAATCTAGAGAAGACTCTAAGGACTGTCGCGCTCAATAGGACAAGAGAAGGCCGTGGGTAATTCATTGCTTATCCGCGTTTTCTTGTGGTGCCTAAGGCGAGTGTGTCTAAGGCTAGTGGTTATTAATTAGGTCCACTGTAGTGGTGGTTCCTTCCCACTTACCTGGCACTTATCCGGCCACAGGGGGACAAAGAGGCAGTGGAGGATTCTATCCTGCGGCTTGTCTTTTGGCAGTTAGGAGCGGTCTAGAGATCGGACCTAGGTGACCATTAGATTCTAGGGTTTGTGTGCTGCATTTGTTTTGTCGCATCATTTTTTCAAAATCCGTCCCTTTTTAAAGCAAACACCGCATTCATTTTACCCCTAATTATAAGTCAACGCTGCCACTTGTACTAACCCTTTTTAGTACAAGATAGGCTGGACACGGGATTCTAGTGCCCGTTTAGTCCGCGTACCTTTTATCGACTCCGAAGTCGATAATTCTCCATTTACCTTTCCTTTACCCACTACCACACCCACACCGATGGATCCGAATCCATCAAACTTCTTTAACCCTAATCTGCCACCGTCCGTTGGTGCGCAGAATCCTAATCCACCCCACATTTCTCTCCAGGAAAGATGCTATCCACATAGAGGTCCTCTTTCGACCTGCTTATCCACACCACCAGCCAATGGGGATAATTTTGAGATTAAGCCCCAGTATATCAATCTTTTACCCAAATACCACGGACTCGAGACCGAGGACGCTTACGTTTTCATTACCAAATTTGAAAACGTATGCGCAATGATGGGTACGTCTCAACTTTCAGTGGATGCGATGCGTCTACGACTTCTTCCATTTACTTTGTGCGATATAGCCGAGAAGTGGCTATTTAACACCACCGCACACTCTATTACGAATTGGGAAGAATTCGTCGCTGCATTCCTTAAGAAATTTTACCCAGTCCAAAAGACGGCTCGAATCCGTAGCGAACTGAACCAATTTGCCCAGCTCCCTGCCGAACCATTTTCAAAATACTTTGAACGTTTCAAGGATCTATTGGTTCAATGTCCTCATCACGGCATCCCGAGATGGGAGCTTTGCCGAATCATATATGAGGGCAGTAACCCTAGCACTAAACAGAGCCTTGAAAACATGTGTCAAGGTACTTTTATGACTAAAGATGACGGGGAAGCCTGGCGATACTTAGAAGAGTTCGCTGAAAAATCACTAATTTGGGAGAGTGGAACACAACCATTGAATAGGGGTGGCGTACACCAAATAGATGTGTCCATAGGTGTTCGAGCTGAAATGGCAGCAATGCAAAAGAAGCTCGACGCTATGGAACACAAATTTGCAGCAGCCTCCCTAAACCCAATGTCGCTCCCCAAAACTGTTTGTGGGTGCTGTTCTGATTCGTCACATTTAACGGAAGAATGTCCATTAAACTCTGCGTTTCAAGGTCACGAGCATTCTAATGCCGCATTTCAAAGACCTCGAAACGATCCATATTCTTCCACGTACAATCAGGGTTGGAGGAACCACCCGAATTTTGCTTGGAACCAAAACCAATCTCAAAACACGGTTCCAAACACGAATCAATTTCAAAGGGCTCTTCCTCCACCACAACAGCAACCCCTACAACTCACTCAGCACCCCTATCAGTCACAAAATTTCCAAAACCAGGGCAACACTCCTGCACAGTCTAATCCTATGCAGTCCTGTTCTGACGAGTTCTCTCAATTCACTCAAACCATGAAATCACTTTTATCAAATTTTATGGAGGTTTCGACTGAAGTTAGATCTTCCGTCAGTGAAATAAAGAAAAACTCAGCGTCCCAAGCTGAGAGTATTCGCACGATGGAAGCTGAAATCGCACGCCTAAAAGCCGAAATGAGTGCGAGAGAAAAAGGGAAACTTCCCTCTCAACCCCTACAGAATCCTGGGCATTACAATGTAAATGCCATTACCACGTTGAGATCGGGAAGAGTGCTGAACAATCATGTCAGGGAAGGTATTGATGATACTGAAAATCATATCAACACCCCGGCTGAGTCTTTCCCACATACACACACTTCACCTTCTGATCCTTCTTCTTCTACCAAACCACCTTCGCACAAGCCTATTCTCCATTTCCCTTTAGGCTCAACACCTTCACCCAACCCTTATAGTTCTCCACAGACGGTCCCCACACCTCCTTTGGGACCTCGTCTACCCCCATTTCCTTCTCCTATGATGGACCCTGCGCTTATTGCGAAAGCACCTTACCCGAACCGGCTAAGGGCTAATAGAACGAGTCCTCATATGGAGAAAATTTTAGAGATGTTCCAACAGGTTAACATCAATATCCCTCTCCTAGATGCGATTCAACAAGTCCCCGCTTATGCGAAGATTCTTAAGGACTTGTGCACTAGGAAGAGGAAGACCCAAGTGCCGAAGAAGGTCTTTATGTCTAACAATATCAGCACTGCTTTTATACCCCAGCTTCCAAAGAAAAGAAAGGACCCAGGTTGTCCTACAATTTCGATTTCGATTGGGGGTAAAAACATAAATCGTGCTCTTTTAGACCTTGGCGCGAGTGTTAACCTGTTACCTTATTCTGTCTATGAGCAATTAGGGATTGGAGAGCTGAAACCTGCTCATTGCACTCTCCAGATGGCAGACTGATCTATCACCAAACCAAGGGGTGAATTAGAGGATGTATTGATAAAGGTCGGGGAATTTGTTTTCCCTGTAGACTTCATTGTACTCGACACACATCCTGTAGCAAACCCCCGGGGCCAAATTCCGGTGATTCTAGGTCGTCCTTTCCTTGCCACTTCTAACGCTGTTATAAACTGTAGAAATGGTTCAATGAATTTATCATTTGGAAATATGACCATTGAACTAAATATCTATAAAGTTGGAAGTCAGCCGTCAGAACCCTCTGCTCATATTTTAGATGTATGCTCTGTCCATGAGATCGCTCCCGACAGTTGTGGAGCCGAGGATCTTTGCTTTACTGATCTCGATGACATTAGCACATCTCTGTTTGACTTTGCACAAGATCTTAGTGAGGACACTTTAGCTACACATGAGTCCTGCACTTCTGACTTTTCTCCACCCGAGTCTGTATCTTTCACAGGCTCTGAGCTTCTTTGTAGATCCAAAAATCAATCTATGACCCTTCCTTCTATCATTTCTCCGCCTGAGTTAGATCTCAAAATTTTACCTTCTCACCTGAAATATGCATATCTTGGTGAGAACGAGTCATTACCGGTTATCATTTCCGCTTCTCTTGCATCAGAGCAAGAGAATGCCCTTTTATCGGTATTGAGATCTAACAAAGAGGCGTTTGGTTGGAGTATGGCGGACATCAAAGGGATTAGTCCCTTGATAGTTGAACATCATATACATGTGATGGATGATGCCAGACCGACCCGAGAGCCACAGAGACGGTTGAATCCCGTCATGAAGGAAGCTGTCATGAAAGAGATCGTCAAATGCTTAGATAGTGGTATTATATACCCCATCTCCGATAGCCAGTGGGTAAGTCCTATACATGTCGTTCCTAAGAAATCTGGCATCACAGTTATCACAAATGAGGCGAATGAGTTGATTCAGACACGCGCCCAAACTGGGTGGCGTGTATGCATCGATTATAGAAAACTCAACGCTGCTACGAGGAAAGACCATTTTCCTCTACCATTTATTGATCAAATGCTGGAACGCTTAGCGGGACGAGAGTTTTATTGTTTTATGGACGGATACTCAGGCTACAATCAGGTCCCCATCGCCAAGAAGGATCAAGATAAAACCACTTTTACTTGTCCTTTTGGTACCTTTGCTTACAGTCGCATGCCCTTCGGGTTATGCAATGCTCCCGCTACCTTTCAGCGGTGTATGATGGGGATATTCTCTGATATGGTAGAGAATTTTTTGGAGATCTTTATGGACGACTTCTCGATTTTTGGAGACTCTTTTTCTGATTGCCTTGCGAATCTGGACGCTGTTCTTACTCGTTGCAAAGAGAAGAACTTGACTTTGAACTGGGAAAAATGCCATTTTATGGTCCAAGAAGGAATAGTACTTGGACATGTCATTTCACAGAAAGGCATTGAGGTTGACAGAGCTAAAGTAGATGTCATTCAAAACCTGCCTCATCCCAAAAGCGTCAAAGATATTCGCTCTTTCCTTGGCCATGCGGGCTTTTATAGGAAATTCATTAAGGATTTTAGCAAAATTGCTAGACCTTTAACACTACTCCTGGCCAAGGATACGACCTTCCATTTCGACTCGGATTGCGAGACAGCTTTCGACTCACTTAAACACTCACTCACTTCAGCCCCCGTTTTATCATCACCAAATTGGGACTACCCCTTTGAGCTGATGTGTGACGCATCTGATTTTGCAGTAGGT
The DNA here is from genome assembly GCA_030015575.1 of Agapanthus africanus. Taxonomy (NCBI): domain Eukaryota; kingdom Viridiplantae; phylum Streptophyta; class Magnoliopsida; order Asparagales; family Amaryllidaceae; genus Agapanthus; species Agapanthus africanus. The sequence goes on along the minus strand of CM057343.1, from coordinate 482,819,098 downwards.
GCAGTCTTAGGACAGCACATCGAAAAGATGCCACACGTGATTTACTATGCTAGTAAGACCCTGAATGATGCGCAAATGAATTATAAAACCACTGAGAAAGAGCTTTTAGCGGTTGTATTTGCTTTAGAAAAATTCAGGCCTTACTTAATCGGCTCACCTATAGTTGTGTATACTGACCATTCCGCTTTGAAACATCTTCTGGCGAAGAAAGATGCAAAAGATCGACTAATACGTTGGATCCTACTTTTACAAGAATTCGATCTTGTTATCAAAGATAAGAAAGGATGTGAAAACGTAGTAGCTGACCACCTTTCACGCATCGGTTCTTCCCCTGTGACCCTGCCGATTGATGACTCATTCCCTGATGAACAACTCTTGAGCGTATCCGCTGAACCATGGTTCAGGGATATTGTGAACTATCATGCCACGGGACTGATACCTAGCGATTGGTCAAAACAGGACAAATATCGTTTTCTTTCCCAAGTAAAACACTATTACTGGGACGAGCCCTATTTGTTTAAATATTGTCCTGATCAGATCATTCGCCGGTGCGTCCCGAATGAAGAGTTCAAGAGTGTTCTTTTATTCTGTCATGATCAGGCTTGTGGGGGTCACTTTGGTCCTAGAAAGACAGCGGAAAAGGTTTTGCAATGTGGATTTTATTGGCCAACCTTATTCAAGGACGCATTTGAGTATTGCAAAACCTGTACACAATGTCAGTATACGGGTAGAATATCCCAGAGGAATGAAATGCCTCAGCAACCCATTCTGGTTGTTGAAATGTTTGATGTTTGGGGCATTGATTTTATGGGTCCTTTTCCCAACTCCTTTGGGAATCTGTACATATTGCTGGCGGTTGATTATGTCTCCAAGTGGGTAGAAGCCATTCCATGTCGCACTAATGACAGGAAAGTTGTCATTAAGTTCTTGAAAGAGAATATCTTTTCGCGATTTGGACACCCACGCGCTATCATTAGCGATAATGGGACACACTTCTGCAACAGGTCTTTCGAGACTCTGATGCGAAAATACTCAATCAACCACCGACTTTCTACACCCTATCACCCCCAAACAAGCGGGCAGGCTGAGATCTCAAACAGACAGATCAAACTTATCCTGGAGAAAACTGTTGCTAAGAATAGAAAAGACTGGTCGACCAAATTGACGGATGCTCTTTAGGCATTCAGGACTGCATATAAGACCGACCTAGGAATGTCTCTATATAGGATAGTGTTTGGAAAAGCATGTCATTTACCTGTCGAGATAGAACATAAAGCATTGTGGGCTATAAAAGAAATAAATTTTGATTTAAACCTTGCTTGCAACTTTCGGAAGCTGCAACTTAACGAGCTAAGCGAACTCCGCGATGAAGCTTATGATAATGCTGTAATCACAAAGAATAGGACTAAGGTTTTTCACGATAAAAGCATTTTAAGAAAAACATTTTTACCTGGTCAACAAGTCCTTCTTTATGATTCACGATTACACCTTCACGCGGGTAAGCTCTGATCTCGTTGGAAGGGACCTTTTGTTGTACGGTCTGTATACCCGCACGGGGCAGTAGAAGTAGAAAATGTTAAAAACGGCACTGTTTTCAAAGTAAATGGACATAGATTAAAGCCGTATTTTTCCACTGACCCCACGGAGGAGCTCTTGTTCTTACAAGAGCCAGTTTATTTGGATTAAAATTCCTCCGTCTCACCTTCATATCCTGTATATCATTGCATCATCTTTTGAATGAAGGTGAGTGAAAGATAAGTTTGGGGGAAGTTCTTCACTTATATATTTTGCCCCCACTAATAATTCCCCCCAGATTTACAGGTTTTATAGATATAGCTGTCGGCAACAGTGAGGACACTGTTGAAAACAAGTTTGGGGGAGGTTTGTGCTTATTTCCGCATCATTTGCATATCATCTGCATAAGCACAAAAACATTTCTTTTAAAAATCTATAAAAATTGAAAAATTTTCAAAACCCATAAAAATTTAAAAATTTTCAAATATAAAAATAATTTTATTATTTACACTTTTTGTATATAAATAAGATAATGAAAGTTTAGATAGTGAAAAATTGCATCCATGAGATTAGAAAATTTTTAGAAAACTAAGAAAATTAGAAGTTTTCTTATACGAACTAGTAATAAGTAGTTATGAGCCGTTGTCCCAAGGGTTAGTAAGATGAAGGACGTCACTAATCTGAGGATAAAAATAAGTCTGAAAAATAGTTTCTATTCTGGAAGCCAAACATTTTGAACGTTGCTACCCTGCTATTCGCACTTACACACGTCTTGAAGCCTGGGATAGTAGAGGATACCTTGAAATGCTCTTGTCTTAAAGCCAAAAGTATGAAAAAAAAATATGTGTTTTAAAGTGGTGAGAAAAATGGATACTGGTTTTGTTATCACCGAGGGCAATAAAAATATATAGCAAAAGGGTGTTTCTTCACCTAGTGCCCCAAGGTCAACTGGTCTGGGAGTCACTGCTATGCCTGAGGTGGTGCAAGACGAGGAAAATACACCAAGCATGCAAGCACATTAGTAATCGGTCGGTTAGTACCTCAAGAAGTATTAACGGCCGCATGAAAGTGTGTAAGCAATCTCGTTTGCCAAGAAGTACTGAGGCCGATGGGCAAGGGTATGATAGCTTGAATTGAATTCTCCGGGTGTAGGGATGTCTTTACACACACGCAGGGTGATATGATCGATGTTTGGAATAAAGATAGGAATGAAGAATAAGACGATGTTTTATTGAGGGAGGACGTGATTTCTAACATCTTTTCATGACCATTAAGATAGGGCTCATGACAACCGAAAAGCTAGCTTAGTTGAAAACCCTAATTTTCAAAGTCTTTCTTTTACGATTCTCTTCTTTAAATGTAATATTCATGATCTTGCTTTTATTATTGGATTTTGTGGGTGCAATCCACTGAAAACCCTCAGGAGACAACACTCCTCCTACTAGGGACACCTAGAGGTTTAAAGGCTTGTTGCACGTGCTCAGTGCAATCGTGCTGCCTACGAAAGTGTGCTAGTTAGTTTTTCTCTTTCTTTATTTTCTCCTTCTCTTTTTAATAAAAACATTCGCTCGAGACGATCGAAATTAAGTTTGGGGGTATTTGATCAGTCGAAAATATTGCATATTTTAACCGGCAATTTCCTTATCATTTGCATCCATATAGAAGTGTACGGTATTCATAATTTACATATTAGCAAATCGGTCGCAAAATATCAGATTACATGTATTCGACCTTAAAACCGGCATTTCTAGGGAAATTGACTGCATTGCATTACATAGCATATTTTCTATATCTTGCAACCCGTGTTTCGAAGTCTATGCAGGAAAAGAGAAGCTTGCTCGATCATTACATTGCTCGACCATTATAATTGCTCGTAAACTCACTTAACTCAAATCTGGTATCAACACAGAAGGGGAACTGCAAATCTAAATATCAGAAGAAGCCACAAACAGAAGTACAAGACCACTGCAGAAGGCACGGATCCCAAGGCTATCAATGAGCCGCGGAAGCGCGGCCTATAGGCACAGTTTGCGGCGGATCCGCGGTTGGTTCAGGGAATTGACTCCTCATTTTTATTGCACAATTCCTGTTTCATGGCCTACAGTTCAGAAAGACATCCAAAGTTCCAGAAAACTCCAGAGAGTTCTACCAGATCAGCAAACACTTTGAGCTTCACTTAATTAGCCTATTATTCTAGAACTTTCCCTAAACCCTAGCTTAAACCCTAAGCTAACTCCTAACAAACTCCTTCTAGAAACTCTTCAACAAACTTTGGGAGGGAAAGTTCTAATTCAAACCTAAACCTAGGGTTTGGGAGTTCTATAAATAAGACCCTAGGCTCACTCATTTCTCATCTTGGCAACCTTAGGATTCAACCTTGGGAAAGCTTAGAAAAATCAATCTCTTTCTTCATCCCCTCTTCCTCAAGTTTAGTGAGAGAGCTTGTAGGAAACCCTAACCCTAAATCCAATCACAATTCAAGATCTTGAGTGCAAGCCAAGCAAGATGCCTTCAACCCTTTTATGAGCCGAGCCGATCTTCAATCGGGCAAGAGATCAAAGTAGATCCACGATCCACGGAGACGAGCGAAGCCGAGTCAACGATCGATTTCTTCTTCTTGTAGATTCTTGAAAGAATGTATTGAAATTGTTGATTAAATAAAAGGTGATATTCTTTTATCTTGTTTTCTTTAAATTCCGCATCATGTTATCTTTACAATTCTTGAATATTATCTGTGTGGTGATGTGTGAATAAAACTCCGCTCGTCGAGGAGTCGAGACGATCTTTAGTATGATGATGTAACAAATTTGCAATCGATTCTTGAATCCCACGAGTTTGTAAACCTTAGCAAGTTCAAGAATCGACGACCCATTTCGTTTCGATGCTTTCTTGATCGACATCGATCGAAATTGGGGAGTTCCGATCGTTTCTTGAAATTGCTAGAGGCTAGAATATAAATGGTATCCTCGAAAGAACAAGGGTTAAGAGATGAAACCCTAATTTCATCAAGAAAGCCCTAACTCTCGTCGATCACCATTGATCTAGTATCAATTCTTCGAAGGACAAGAACACGAAACCTTTTAGATTACATCACGTCTAAAGATCCGATCGATTCCTACGAGCCTCTCTTATATTCTTGATTGTTGATTGGAAATATTATCAAAACAACCGATTCTTGATTGTTTATAGTTTCTTGATTCTTGCATAAAGAATAGTGACACTCGAATACAAATCATTCTTGAATCATATTTTCGTTTATTGTTGCTTAACATTTCATTTCAAACGTATCGAAATACAAGTGAATTGTGCAATCCCTGTGGACGATCCGCACTCATTCATTAACTACATCCGACACCGTAGTTTGATTGCGGTCAAAATAGTTTTTGGTTGTGAAGTTCTTTACAAATTTCTCTATATACTACACAACAGGAAAAACGATCAATCAAAATGGCGCCGTTGCCGGGGACATTTTGATTTGATTTACTTTTACATCCAATCCAAGAAATTATTACAATCATGACCTCTTGAGCAAAAGTTTATGGTACTATAGATTACTCGGTTTTCTTCAAAACCACTAGTTTTCAAAAGCGGAGCCTAAACCACTCCTTTTCAAAACTACCTGGTTCCTTCAACAATATCAAGTTTATTACGTTAAAGGGTTTTTCGCCAAAAACCCAGCCGTAGCCCTCCGTCATTTCGGATGAGTAGTACCTAGTATTCGTGCTGCGCTTGTTGGTCTTTATCAAGGTGCAGTGTACGGTAGCAAGATATTGCTTGTCTGTTGCATAGAAATGCGATTATCTAGGACATTCGTATAGCCTTGTTGGTCTTTGTCAAGGGTTTATACTGGTGGGTCTAGATTAATCCAAGATAATGACAGGTTGAACTTAACTAGTGGTTTATGATTTGTTGGCCTTTGTCAAGGTCATAAACCGCTAAGGTAAAATCCACATCGGGAATTTCAAATATACATGAAACTTGCTAGTGTTGCATACCTTCTGGAGTGCGGTGACTAGAGTGTCTTCCATCTTGGTTATCACACGATGATAGTTGGGTCCCGATCCCACTGATGAAAATGATTACTCCTGGGAGATATTTTTCACTTCACAATTAGCTAACCTATTAGGTGTTTAGAAAAGTGTTAACGGGGCTACGCTTCTGCGGAAACGGGGTTTATTTTAATTAGGCCCGTGCAAGAGCACGGGGAATCTCGCTCGGAGTACCAACACTCACCTAGTTGAATGGTTAGCGAACTTGTGAGGTGTGAATGATCCCGACTAGTTTTCTTTTTATAGATTTGAAGGAAAATTCGAGGAAACAGTAGGAGCTATCCTGGTTAGATAAACTAATAATCAATCTGATCTTGCAAGAGCGCACGCAGAGTGTTTCTTTTCTCTCTCTCTCTCTCTAGGTAACAACCATTTCACGCCCTAATCAAGATAATAAAATGTTTGATTTGACCGAACAAGCTTATTACGCTGGGCCGGGGAACATCGGTTCGGCTCTAACTTGTGACAACTGTCACGAGTATGGATAAGGGAAATAGGGCTATAAGGAATTCCAGATAACCCTATGGAAGGAGAAGCATTCCAATGCATTTTCTTCGGGTGTATTTGTTTTTGAAAACTGTTTTTCGGTCAACCCTACCTCCTGGGTACTAGATACCGGGTCAGAATTTCATATATGTAATTTATTATAAGGACTGAGAAAAAGTAGAATGGTTGGACCGAGTGATATATTCCTCAGAGTAGGGAACGGAGCACAGGTTAATGCTGCCGCCGTCGGTGAATATCACCCAGTATTGCCAAGCGGCAATACTATGATTTTGAACAATTGTTACTATGTACCTTCCATGCTCTGCAACATCATATCAGTTTCTTTACTTGATAAAGATGGATATAACTTTATTCTAAATAGAAATATCATGAACATTTATCTTAATCGGGAATTGGTTGCAGAAAGTACACTGTGTAATGGTATCTACGTTCTAAATCAAAATACAGTCATCAATATACAAAACACACACAAGAGAAAGAGTTCAGATATGAATGAAACCTACTTGTGGCATTGTAGACTTGGTCATATCGGTGAGAAAAGACTATGTAAGTTACATAAGGATGGATAGCTGAATTCATTCGAATTTTCATCTTATAAAACTTGTCAGTCCTGTCTCAAAGGAAAAATGACCAAATCTCCGTTCACCGGACACGGAGAAAGAACTACAGAGCTCTTGGGACTCATACACAGTGATGTATATGGTCCAATGTCTATACATACGGGGGGTGGGTTTTCGTACTTCGTTACATTCACTGATGATCTCTCTAAGTTCGGATATGTATTTCTCATGAAACATAAATCTGAAGCTTTTGAGAAGTTCAAAGAATTTAAAAGCGAAGTAGAGAACCAGACAAGAGAAAGTAAAAAGATCCTTTGATCTGATCGAGGAGGGGAGTACTTAAGTACAAAATTCGTGGACTTTCTAAAAGATAATGGTATTCTCTCTCAGCTTAATCCTCCGTATACACCACAGCACAACGGTGAATCAGAGCGGAGGAACCGTACTCTATTGGATACGGTTCTCTCCATGATGAGTAATGTTGAATTGCCTCTTTCGTTCTGGGGACATGCGCTTGAAACAGCAGCGTACCTATTGAATCAGGTTCCTTCTAAATCCGTGCCTAAGACTCCATATGAAATATGGAGTGGAAAGAAACCATGTCTTAAGCGTATTAAGATATGGGGTTTTCCGGCCTATGTTAAAATACAAAATCCGGATGAACTTCAGGCACGATCATTTCTATGTAAGTTTGTGGGATATCCTAAGCATTCGCATGAATATATGTTCTACCACACCGAGGAACAGAAAGTGTATGTTGCTCCCCACGCCGTCTTTTTTGAGAAGGAATTTCTTACAAAAGAAATTAGTGGAAGCACGGTAGAACTGGAAGAGATTCAGGAACCACAAACTGAAAATGAAGATTTGGCAGAACCTCAGAATTCAATAATTTCCGACGAACCTCAGCCACTCCACTGATCTAGTAGGATTTCTTGTCCGCTCGAGAGATACTACGGTTTTCTCATAGATGGGGATCAAGAGGATTGCATCTTGGAAGAAAATGATCCTACCAGTTATAAGTAGGCCATTAACAGTAGGGACTCTGTAAAATGGCTTGATGCTATGAAATCCGAAATGGAGTCCATGTACACCAACAAAGTTTGGAATTTGGATGTTGCTCCTCCTGGGGTAAAACCCGTTGGATGCAAATGGATCTTCAAAAAGAAGATTGGTGCAGATGGACAGGTGGAAACCTATAAAGCTAGACTTGTTGCAAAAGGTTTTCGTCAAAGACCAGGAGCAGATTATGACAAAAACTTTTCTCCAGTGGCTATACTGAAATCCATTCGGATCTTACTTGCCATTGCTGCCTACCATGACTACGATATCTGGCAGATGGACGTAAAAACGGCCTTCTAAATGGAAGTTTAGAAAAGTACATTTATATGGATCAGCTGGAGGGATTCGTAGACAGTGGAAGCAGCGGGAAGGTGTGCAAGTTGCTTAAATCCATTTATGAATTAAAGCAGGTGTCGCGGAGATGGAACATCTATTTTGATGAGACGGTCAAGGAATTTGACTTCATAAAAAATGAAGATGAACCATGTATCTACAAGAACATTGTAGGGAGAACTGTCGTATTTCTCGTTCTGTACGTGGATGCCATTCTCTTGATAGGATATGACATTCCTATGCTGCAATCGGTTAAGCTATTCTTATCACAAAAGTTCTTCATGAAGGACCCGGGTGATGCCTCCTACATTCTGTGAATTAAGATCTATAGAGATAGATCCAAGAGATTATTGGGACTTTCACAGTCTAGATACATAGAGACAATACTAAAGAGATTGTTCGCCCCGCTTTCCGGTAGACGGAAATGGTGACGTGGCAAGCCCGCGACATATTTATTTCGAGAAAGTTATTTCCCGGAATAAATACGCTAAGCGTTAAAGAAGCAATATAAAAATGATAAGAAAATTAACACGAGATTTAAAATTCAACAACTTTATTTACGTTCAACTTGATTCATTTACAATATATGATTTTAACTGAAAGAAAGTACAAGAATGGAAATGCCTAAACAATAGCATATATAAATGAGAAAAGATAACTGGTCTAGGCCTGGGTCTCGATCTGATCGTGCTCCTCCTCTGAGATGTCTATCTTTTCAGTCTCCACGGTATCTAATGAACATTTCAAGAAAACAAAGGTGGGTAGAATATCCGTCAATGAACTTTCGCTCGGCAAATCCCCAAAAAGAAGTGAAATATCAAGTGTAATGATAAAGAAAAATATATATCATGAATAATTGATTATGAAGTATGGTGTTTCATCATGTCGTTAATATAACTATGGAAAGTTTATTTTGTTGGCTATAGTGCCCTCAAGGCAATTATCATAGTCGCAGGTATATGATCATGATGATTGAGCGAGGACCTATACCGATAAAACAGTCTTACTCGAGATGATAGTATGCTATCTGGTTTGTCTTTATCATCATATGTTGATAAAGTCCATAGGATTCTTGCTTGACTGCCAGCATTGTGATGGCGATCACATACGTGGGAGCTGGGGGTCTATAAGCACATCCTTAAATGTCCCTAGTCGTAGGAGTATCGAGACTGGGCATCGATACTCCAGTGTAGACTGGTGTATACTTATCTAGACCCTGACGAGGGCGGTGGCCGGTCTCACAAGCCATTGGTGTCAGTTGTTCACCTAAGATAGTATACAGGTGCTCATTGGGTTATGAGTACACTGGACGGACTCGCCGGGAACATGCTAGTTGGTATTATACCTATAGTCAGATAGCAGTTCCCTGGTGACATGTGTACTGGTTAGTCTGTCGACCTGAGATCGTCATTTGTCTCCTGTGAGTTCCCACTGTGCTTTGATTACTACCCTACCATAGCTCAAAGGAGTCGTGCAAACAGGTTTTAGTTGGGTACAGTCCCGAGCCACAGGGAGGCAGTGAGCGGATCGTCGGGGATTCGTCTCTCCCGGTATTGGGGGTTGATGTCGCGTAGTGCACGGGTGGCCATCACTAGAAATCCTCGGCCGGGGTATATGAGAATTACCGATCCAGGATCGATAGTTTCTCAGGTAGTGATGGGTTTCATATCGACACGAATTATCGCGTTGTTAGGGGTCTGACTTTATCCACCCCCTAGACTCGATATGCGATACTCTTAGACAAACAGACCGGACTGTACGGATATTGTCACTGACAGGCTCAGTAGGGGTTCGGATGAGTTTGCTCGTCGGCCTTCCTTTCGCTCAATACCTGGGTAGCCGTTACGTACAGCTAGTGCCGCTGACGTGCTTGTGGTTAAATCCACTGCCAGCGTATTGACGAGCCTTTAGAGTCCCACACAGAGGGTTTTCTCGGTTGAGGCGATTTGGTGTAGGCAACGTATGTTGATACATACAGGTGTCCGATTAAATATGTGCACGGACTGCACAGACTTTAATCGGACGGTTGATAATACTAGCGGCTTAGGATTAAGCCAGATTGTTAAATCAAGTTTTGATTTAATAATTTACGTATGTATTTATATATATATGAATTCTAGTATTATTTCCCACTATTCATTTTCTCTCTTGGCTATTCGTATTTTCGTACGAATACGCGTATGTGTATTACGATACATGTACTGGGAAGCATTCCGTATTTATACGGAATGACTTCTAGAAGATGCCACCTCATTATTGATTTTCTTTAAGAAAATCACATGTTTTGATGAGGTGGAAATGATGACATGGCAAGGGTATGGTTTTGGTCAAAGTATGGGTTCTTTTCATGTAGTGATTGGTATGGTGCAAATTGTTTAATGAAATTAAGAATGACATTTTTTTATGTGGGCATGAGAGGGGCCGGCCACTCTTTTTTGGAGGGGGGATTTTTCATTTGGTAATTTTTTTGATGGTGCTCTCTCACTCTCATGCTCACACAAAATACTTAGCCATTTTCATGCCTTGCCATCATCACCCTCTTCATCTTCTTCTTGAGATGCTCACTTGAGCTCATGGTTGAGAGAAAGTTTTAGTGACACTATCCTACACTCGCCACTCTCCACTACTAGCAATTTTGAAGAGTCGGTTGGTTCAATTGGCGAACCTGAAACTTGCGCCGTTTCCCTCGGGTGGATCATCGGAGATGAAGGAAGACCGGCGACCAAAGTCGATCCGCATCACTTGGAGCTTGGAAATGGTTGAAGACCCGAAGGACTTTGTTCATTAGGTATAACCATTATATCTCCTTTTGTTAGATTGCTAGTTTTAGGGTTAATGGTTTCGATCTTGCAAATCGGGTAATGGTAGCGCCGGGTTTTAAGAAATTTTTGTTCCGCATTTGGCCACGTTTCGATGGCCGGGACGCTCCCACTACCCAACAATGGTATCATAGCCACCCATTAACCCCTTCTGGCTAGTTTGCACAAGCTTAAAATCTCGATCGATCATAATTTCGAAAACATTTTTCCGTATTGTCAAGTTTCTGTCGATTTCTGGAAGTGCTCTAAAAATTATTTCCAGTAGCTTAAAAATCCGTGCAGTCGATTCTATGAGTGCAGAAAAAATTTGGGCTCCTGAACTCTCTAAAGCGCCGCAGAACCGCCGCACTAACCCCATTTTGGCGGCGGTTCCGCAGCCGTTTAGTAGCGACGGGCCATGAAATTTTTACTGTAGCTCAGAACTTAAAAAAGATGATTTTTGTGATGATTTGTTTTGGCCCAGAATCTTTTGTGTACTGGATATGCTTTTGGGGCCTTTGCGGATAAATTTAGTCGATCGAAATTTTAACTGTGTAATTTTTCAGTACTTTACATTTCTATCTGTGACCGTGAATGTCATTTGATCGGTAAACCTTGTCTAATCGCTATAGTCCTTTTAGACGGGTTTGCGAACGTGACATTCACGTTGATGTTCTGTATTGTGCTGTGAATTGTCGTGGGGGATAGCTTATGTGCAATGGTAGTGCAGTTCGGATTTATTTGTACATTTGATATTGCAGGGTGAGCGTCCGACATGTGGACTGCCGTCACTGCCTGTTTGTATATTATTCTTTTGGGGCATGACCGGGCTGAGGTCGATGTCACCCTTATATATTATTTTATTTTCTGTACTAGGATTACCCCAAAGTGGGGTGCACGGATAGCCGGGTTCTAGAGGGCAACGGGCCCGCATCTCATGGCGTTGAGACGGAGGGGGCTTCACTCTAGAATTGGCGGGCTATTCGCCGCACTCGTAGGGGGTACAGGTTGACCCAAGGAGGGGTGCTCAAGTTACCGGATTCCGTGAAGTGCTGGGTGGTCGATTCACTTTGCTGAAGGGGACTGCCTCACTTCAGGTTTTGGCGGGTAACTTGCCGTGCTCATAGGGGTCTAGGAGTTCATTGCACAGGCTATCCACACGACCAGGGGAATGTTGGGTTTCAGTTGTGGCTCTATGAAATCCGGGGCTTCCAGATTATCTGTATTGTTCTGTAATGCTTATTACTTTTCTGTGATGTTGCATTTATCATGCCTGGGACGATTGTTATATATATTTATATATAGTAGTAGATGTTGTATATGTTTTGCACCCACGCTAGCCCAGTCCTCGCTCTGTCGTTAGTTAGGTAACCTAACGGGTGATGATGGGACCCAATGGCGAATGCGGGTGGCATATACGTACATTTTATTTTCGTTCTTTTCTGGTGTGATTAATTGATGGGACTGTGTTGATGCTTATCAATGCAGGGAAAACAAACCAATATAAAAATGATGTTGTTGGAACCAAGTTTTTAAAACTGATATTACAGACGTACGCTTTTGCTTTGCATCGTGGTATTCAGATTGGAATATCCTGCACCTCATTCGACGAGGCAAGAGCCGAGATCCCTTCATCGGGAGTGACCCCTTGAGTAAAAGTTTGCGTCAACGTAATAACTTCACTATAGTCGTTTACTTTTTGCTTTGCATCATGGTATTCATTTTTGGAATATCCTGCACCTCATTCGACGGGGAAAGAGCCGAGATTCCTTCACCGGGAGTGACCTCTTTAGCAAAAATTTTCGCTACTATACTTTTATAAAACCACTTGGATTCCTTCAATGATACCAAGTTCATTACGTTAAAGGTTTTTCGCCAAAAACCAGCCGTAGCCCTCCGTCATTTCTTATGAGTATTATTTAGTATTCGTGCTTCGTTTGTTGACCTAGTCAAGACGTAGTGTTCGGTAGCTAAGTAGTGCTTGTTTGTGGCATTTTAAATGCGATTGGTTAGGACAATCGTGCGGCCTTGTTGAACTAGTCAAGGGCACGTGCGGGTGGGTTTAATGCAATCCAGGATAATGACGGGTCGAACTTGACTAGCGGTTTATGGTTTGTTGACCTAGTCAAGGTCATAAACCGCTTGGGGTAAAAATCATATCGGGGGTTTCAAACATACAGGAAACTTGCCAGGCATGCGCATACCTTCTGGAGTGTGGTGACTTGAGTGGCTTCCATCAAGTTATCATGCGATGATAGTTGGATCCCGATTCCCACTGATGAGTAGGATTACTCTTCGGGTGATTCCGACTAATTCTCCTTTCAGATTTGGAGGAGAATTCGAGAAAACAGTGGGAGCCATCCAGATTAGATAAAGTGATTATCCATTCTGATCTACGTTAGAGTGCACGCTGAGTGTTTCTTTTCTCTCTCTCTTTGGTATCGACCATGCCCCGACCCTAGACTATGACTCAGTGACCAAGTTAACCGACCTTTCTTATAAACACTGGCTTTTGGATTGTCCAAGTTGCATACATCATTGCCACTCCTTCTTTTACCCTTTGCTTTTCTCCAGAACACCTCGTATCACTACGTGTATCCACTTCCATTGGATAAAACCATCGTATGGTTATATACGAACTCGAAGGAAGTTTTTCGAGGATGGTTTCCGGTTCTGGAGAAAATGAATAGGATTATTCAGTTGTCTTTTCCTTTTACCTTCTCTCAGGTTGTGAGGGCTCATAGGATTGGGAGACAGTACACTTATTACGCTTATTGGATAGTCTTCTTCCAAACCATAGGCAGGTGCCGAAATGTAGGGAATGAAGAAAACCAATTAGCCTAAGTGTGGTGTGCAGAAGGTAATAAGTAAAGACAAATAAAGGGATTAGAAAGAAGGCAAAGTAAATTGCGACTGCTATTCACGACCAAACTAAGTCTTTCAACGCCACTCCTACTTCACCTTTGTATTTCTTCGGAACACCCCGTATCACTATGAACATCCAATCCTATTGGATAAATCTATCGTATGGTTATATACGAACTCGAAGGGACTTTTCGAGGATGGATTCTGGTTCAGGAGAAATAGGAATAAGGATTATTCAGTTGTCTTTTATCATCACCTTCTCTCAGGTTGCGAGTACTCCTAGGATTAGGAGAGTACACCTATTATGCTTATTGGATAGTCTTCTTCCAAACCATAGGCTGGTGCCGAACGGTAGGGAAGGAAGAAAACCACTTAGCTTAACGATGGTGTACAGAAGGAAATGACCAAAGACAAATAAAGGGAATTGGAGAGATGGCAAGGAAATATACGGTTACAATCATGAATCTGATAATGGAAGAGGCATTACTAGGAATACCCGGATACCCCTTCGAAACATATTCATGTTTCAGTTTCACTGTGTATTGTTAATAGAAAACTGATTTCCCAATTAGACCCTTGCTCCAGGGTATGTATTTACCAGGTATGATTCTCACATCTGTATGGTTTTACAGATGATGAGTGGGAGTAATTTATTGGGAATTAGGTGATCATCCTCATTATATCGGAATTCGTTGTAATTGGTGGTATTTGAGAAAATCGCCTGGGTACAGTTTTCAACCTACGACGCACAGAGTTTGAGTTATTCAACTCAGGGGACTTATACAAAGTATTGTATGTTGTTCAGTGTCCATTAGGACAAAGGGGTTGGTCCTCGTACTATATTCTGTTTACTTGTGACTTCTCAAGTTTTGGACAAGTGTTTCGTAGAAATACAAGGTCCAAGTTTGAGAAGTTATAGGTACAAGAATAAAGTAGAGAATAAGGTGTCGCAAGTATCGGGATTCTTCAAGGTGATCGAAGATGTAAATACTTGTATGAGGTATTCAGTTGATAGTAATGGTTTTGAGAAACTTGTTTCTCTTTCAGGTTACTCATAATTGGACGCACTCTTAAGTTGAGTAATGCTGATTGGCCTCTCTCCATTTAGTTGACATGCACTGGAGATAGCTGCATGATTTGAATCTGGTTCCAATTAAATTAGTGATTTTGTTTCTATATTAGATATATATAGAATCAATTTATATCTTAACGATGTTAAGCTATAGGGAGTCGTCCGGCTGATGCTTAAAACCAGAATCCGAATAAACTCAGGGCACGTTTCAGTAATGGCTGTTTGTGGGTTATCCCGGCCTTTGACGAGGGTTAACTTTCTACCATCTGGAAGATCAATAGTGATATTGTTCTTGACTCGCCACAGTTTTAGCAAAATGGACTTTTTCAGAAAAACAGTAGTGGGAGTATGGTAGAACTGGAAGTGATTCCAGAACCACAAACGATTTCGGAAAATTTAATAGGACCTGAAGATTCAATCAGGATGGACATTCCATTAGCCTCTCCGCAGATATGGTGGGTTACCTCAGGCATCCGAGAGGTACTTCAGTAGCCTCAAGAACGGTGACAGGGAGGTTCTTATTTACCCAGACTTGACACTACTGTTGTTCCAGACTATGAAACCCGGCAGGAGGATGAGTATAGCGTCATTCTAAACTAGCTTTAGAAGTGCACGTGTATATGACTCTGTTAGAGGGTTGTCATAGTCAGTAGGAGCAGCGGAAGCGTAGTGGACAAGTAGCTTGTGTCTATTTATAGACTAAAACGGATATAGCGGAGATAGAACATCTATTTTTGATGTGACAGTCATAAGTTTTTGACTTCATCAGAATAGGAGATGGATCTGTTAAGAAAGTAGTAGGGTGTGTATCCTGGTATTGTGGATGACATACACAGAGTAGGAAGTGAAATTCCTATACTACGATCGGTTATACTTTGGTTGTCACACAGTGTTTTCTCCACATAGGTTATGGATATAATATCAGGCATTCTGATTACTAGATCTATTGTTTTAGATCTAGATTTGGGTAGTTTCCCAATCTGGGTACTTAGACAGTATTCTAAAGGTATTTTAGAATGGACGACTCCTGGCATGGTGGTAAACCTGCAAGTGATGGAGTCACCCTCTCTAAAGGTGTCTTACAGACTAAAAGGGAGAGGGATGTGCATGATTGGCATATCAATTACTTAGGCAATTGAGCCAATCATCAGATGTCAAGTACTACACCAGATATTGTTTTTGCACTAGATGCAATAAATTGAGATATTAATCCAATCCTGGAGAAACATTTGGAAGCAGTTTATGAACCTAAGTGGATGTTCTAGGGATTTGATAACGACGGCCTCCTTTAGGAGACGGTTATCATTCCAGGCTTCCAAGGTGACCTGGATGACAGAGTGACCGTCAGAGTTATAGTTTTACCTCTGACGAGGGACAGTAGTTTGAACAGGTGGTTCAAGCGGATACTGAGGAAGGCATGGCGCAGCATACTGATTAAGTTCAGTAGTCGATACAGTCTAAGAAGTTTGCTGGATTTGGAGTTCATTTATGAACTGGGTCCTATCAGATATCCAGACATATTCTAAGACGGGTATTGCTCATTTCGGGAGATAGTTTTCTCCGCGAAGTTGAGATAAAGAGAGACATAGAAAGGAACACTAGTGTAGATCCACTCACTGAGGCTATTTCTCGAACGCAATAGTTTTACAAACGAGGTTTGTGAAACTGATTAGTAGAGAAGTTGGGTGTTCGGTATCACACGGGCTGTGAGTATGCGACATCGCAATAATTAGCCTTAAGTGCAAGTGGGAGATTGTTGGCTATAGTGCCCTCAAGGCAATTATCATAGTCGCAGGTATGTGATCATGATGATTGAGCGAGGACCTATACCGATAAAACTGTCTTACTCGAGATGATAGTATGCTATCTGGTTTGTCTTTATCATCATATGTTGATAAAGCCCATAGGATTCTTGCTTGACTGCCAGCATTGTGATGGCGATCACATACATGGGAGCTGGGGGTCTATAAGCACATCCTTAAATGTCCCTAGTCGTAGGAGTATCGAGACTGGGCATCGATACTCTAGTGTAGACTGGTGTATACTTATCTGGACGCTGACGAGGGGCGGTAGCCGGTCTCACAAGTCATTGGTGTCAGTTGTTCACCTAAGATAGTATACAGGTGCTCGTTGGGTTATGAGTACACTGGACGGACTCGCCGGGAACATGCTAGTTGGTATTATACCTATAGTCAGATAGCAGTTCCCTGGTGACATGTGTACAGGTTAGTCTGTCGACCTGAGATCGTCATTTGTCTCGTGTGAGTTCCCACTGTGCTTTGATTACTACCCTACCACGGCTCAAAAGAGTCGTACAAACAGGTTTTAGTTGGGTACAGTCCCGAGCCACATAGAGGTAGTGAGCGGATCGTCGGGGATTCGTCTCTCCCGATATTGGGGGTTGATGTCACGCAGTGCACGGGTGGTCATCACTAGAAATTCTCGGCCGGGGTATATGAGAATTACCGATCCAGGATCGATAGTTTCTCAGGTAGTGATGGGTTTCATACCGACACGAATTATCGCATTGTTAGGGGTCTGACTTTATCCACCCCCCTAGACTCGATATGCGATTCTCTTAGACGAACAGACCGGACTGTACGGATATTGTCACTGACAGGCTCAGTAGGGGTTCGGATGAGTTTGCTCGTCGGCTTTCCTTTCGCTCAATACCTGGGTAGCCGTTACGTACATCTAGTGCCGTTGACGTGCTTGTGGTTAAACCCACTGCCAGCGTATTGACGAGTCTTTAGAGTCCCACACAGAGGGTTTTCTCAGTTCAGGCGATATTGTGTAGGCAACGTATGTTGATACATACAGATGTCCGATTAAATATGTGCACGGACTGCACAGACTTTAATCGGACGGTTGATAATACTAGCGGCTTAGGATTAAGCCAGATTGTTAAATCAAGTTTTGATTTAATAATTTACGTATGTATTTATATATATATGTATTCTAGTATTATTGCTCACCATTCATTTTCTCTCTTGGCTATTCGTATTTTCGTACGAATACGCGTATGTGTATTACGATACATGTACCGGGAAGCATTCCGTATTTATAATGAATGGCTTCTAGAAGATGCCACCTCATTATTGATTTTCTTTAAGAAAATCACATGTTTTGATGAGGTGGAAATGATGACATGGCAAGGGTATGGTTTTGGTCAAAGTATGGGTTCTTTTCATGTAGTGATTGGTATGGTGCAAATTGTTTAATGAAATTAAGAATGACATTTTTTTTGTGTGGGCATGAGATGGGCCGGCCACTCTTTTTTGGAGGTGGGGATTTTTCATTTGGTAATTTTTTTGATGGTGCTCTCTCACTCTCATGCTCACACAAAATACTTAGCCATTTTCATGCCTTGCCATCATCACCCTCTTCATCTTCTTCTTGAGATGCTCACTTGAGCTCATGGTTGAGAGAAAGTTTTAGTGACACTATCCTACACTCGCCACTCTCCACTACTAGCAATTTTGAAGAGTCGGTTGGTTCGATTGGCGAACATGAAGCTTGCGCCGTTTCCCTCGGGTGGATCATCGGAGATGAAGGCAGACCGGCGACCAAAGTCGATCCGCATCACTTGAGCTTGGAAATGGTTGAAGACCCGAAGGACTTGGTTCATTAGGTATAACCATTCTATCTCCTTTTGTTAGATTGCTAGTTTTAGGGTTAATGATTTCGATCTTGCAAATCGGGTAATGGTAGTGCCGGGTTTTAAGAAATTTTCCGCATTTGGCCACGTTTCGATGGCCGGGGCGCTCCCACTACCTAACATATTTAGCATGCAATTCTATATATCATGGTAACTAACATGAGCAGAGTTTAACATGGCCGTGTAGTGTAGGTATAGTGAACATGAAGTAAATGAAGTGTCTTAACGGTCTCTACTTGGGTATACTAATTTAACGTAAGTTCAAGGGTGAATGTCAACCAATCTTAAGAGTGTTCTCGAACCCAATAGGCTGTAATACAGGGGTAAGGAACCACGGGCCCGAGTCATTTGTTAGTAACGGGATTTCAACTTAGTGTCGAAGTATTCCAAACTCAACAGGCTGTAATCCAGGAGAAAGGAAACACGGGCCCTCATGATAGCTTGCTTGTGTTAGTCGACATAGATTCATGATCTAGTGGGACTCCTGAGATTTCGTTGGATTCACGCATGAACTGCCCCAACATCCCATATATACTAAGTTACAGCTAAAATTACCAGCCTTACTCGAATCCATGAATACAGCAAGTTGCAAGACTGAGTTCATATCTATATCAAATATTCATGTCAAGTATTCATGTATTCATGTCAAGTTGTATTCATGGTTCGAGTCAAGTCAGTTTCAATAGCAACCATGGTGTTCTGGTATTCATGTTAAATTCATGTTAAGTTGTAACCCTAGTTCAGTCAAGGTAAGTCATGTTTGATATTATTGTTTGAATTCAATTATTCATATTCATGATCAATTATTCGTGTTTGAAATTGGAGTCATGTTTGGATTAGACTCTGACTGAGTCAGACACTTGTAACTGATTTAGATCCTGAATTAGGTTCAGAAGTTATCAGTAACTGCTGCATATGGACGGCAGGATTTGAGTTCTTTTCCAAGACAATTACCATTGATAACCCCATTAAGTTTTCCACCTTAAATAGGCAAGCACTCACTTTCTCCGGCTCCCTGGGGCTCAAGAGAATTGATCCCGCCTAAACCTATATTTACTAAAGTCCTTAAATGTTATTTTATATAACTCGAGGGGGTTTTATGAAAATATTTTTAATATAATTAAAAATAAGCCTCGAGATGTTATTTATTTTATTTAGGGTTTTCATGGATGTAAATTTTAAGGATTTGAGGTATTTAGTGATAATAGCTTAGCTTGGAAAGTTCATGATATTTTATTGTAAAACTTGTCTTTTGTTGGTATCTTGATGGTATTTTGGTGAAATTTGTAATTCTTTCATTTAAAAAATATAAGTTTATTATATTTTGAAAATATATGGATTTTTTAATATTTATATAATTATTAAAAAAATTATTTTATTTAATTAAGTAGAAAAATTCGTTTTTCTTAAAAAACATATTAAAAACCTTTCGAGATCGAATGCTCTGTGAGGAGATCTGTATCTCGCTCTACTAGCCCAAGAATGTGCGATAATCTACACCATCCAATAGCGGGTCCCCTAAAGAGAGTTGTAGAGATATATTTGTAAATAAATTTTAAATACAATTCAAAAGAAAACCGTTTTTTTATAGTAAATGGTATTTTAATATAATCTTGTATTCATAAAAAAATACATTCAAAGGATATCGTGCTATGAAAACCATGTGCATACATGAGAGGTAGGTCGTTACCTTGTGAATTTTCCTAAAGGTATGTTTAAGCAAAACAACTAAAGATGATATATACAAACTTCATGGTATTTTAATGTAAATGTTACGTTAAAGTTATTTTGCATGATATTTTTGATTAAAAGTTGGTTCTAAGCATTGGTTTTATGATTACAAATATGGTGTAAGAATATGGATGAAAAATATATAAGAAAAAGTGAACTTTTTAGGGTTTAGAAGAAGATGTCGGTATTAACTCCACTTCTGACATATATTTTGAAAAGAGGTTTTCAAAGAAGAAGAAGAAGAAGGATTGATAGGGATTTACCACTTGGTTATATTAAGAAGAGGTAGGAGAAAAGATTGTCATCGTCGTGGCATCGCGGGATCGCCGGAATTTGCTTCGGTCCTCATCGGAAATTGATTGCTTGCTAACTCCTCTTCTACTGCACTTGTACTTAAGAAATTTTGAGAATTTTGACTAGAATTTTCATAATGATGAATGACTAGGGCATGGGGTAGTATTTATAGTGTAGAATTAGGGTTTTGGAATTAAAACGGTGAATTAAAATGCATTAAAATAATGATAAATGGGGAACTGAAGGGTCTCTGTTTGATTGCAGAGTGCAGGAGAGTTAGGGGTAAGGGAAGGGTCGTGTGTGCAAAGCCCGGGCCTCATTGGGCTCGGGCCGACCGTCCGTGCCGGCCAAACTTCACTTTCCGCCGGTTGATTTTAGGAGTGGGGTCGGTGGATTCTTATCACGTGTTCATCTCTCTGTTTGAACCATTATGCACATGTTTGATTTTTCTGTCTTTTAGTTTTTATGTGTACTGCACGTGTAAACTTTTGGGCTTCCAAAAACTTTAAAAAGAAAATCAGAAAAAATAATGTGTCTGATGAGGCTCGAACACAGGGGCTACGTCACAGTAGTGCAAGGGCTTTACCAGTGAGCTACAAGTTGTTTCTTGCTGTTCTTTAGCAAAAGTAATTTATAACTCCAACTCAGGCTGTGAAACTTATTCTGTATATTAACAGAAGAATTTACGTATTAATATTTCAGAGTCGTTACAGAGATTTAGTATGGAAGATTCCAAGCGCGGTAATATACCCGCATTGCACGGAATCACCCCCTCCAAAGAGATATCTTCTAAGACTTATGAGGAGAGGGTTCGCATGAGCACTATACCCTACGCTTTGGCGGTAGGATCTATAATGTATGCGATATTGTGTACCAGACCAGATATAGCATACGCACTTAGCGTGGTGAGCCGGTATCGGTCGAGCCCGGATGAGAATCATTGGACAGCAGTGAAGAACATTCTCAAGTACCTGAGAAGGTCTAAGGAGATATTCTTGGTATACGGTAATGAAGACCTTAAGGTCGAGTCTTTTACCGACTCAAGCTTCCAGAGTGACAAGGATGACAGCAAGTCTGTCTCTGTCTCGGGTTTTGTGTTTACCCTCAATGGAGGGGCGGTGTGTTGGAAAAGCTCCAAAAAGGACACCATCGCAGACTCGACGATGGAGGCTAAATACATTGCTGCAAATGATGCCGCAAAAGAAGCGGTCTGGATGAAGAAGTTCATTACTGAACTTAAGGTGGTTCCGTCCATTATTGATCCGATACTTTTGTATTGCGATAACAATGGGGCTATAGTATTAGCGAAGGAACCACGGTCCCATCAGAAATCTAGACAGATCTTAAGGCGGTATCACCTGATCAGGGAGATCATAGATCGCCGGGAGATCGAGGTCCGGAGAGTAAATACGAAAGACAACACGGCGGATCCATTTACCAAGGCCCTCCCTCAAGCGCAGTTCGAGCGACATTTTAAGATGTTAGGTATGCGGTATGCCAACAACTGGCCTTAAAGCAAACGTTGGCTATTCGGTACGCCAATTACAGGCTTTAGTGCAAGTGGGAGATTGTTGGATATGTATGCCCTATAGGCCTGTATTGTATAAGATGCTAGGGATATATATGTACAGGACAATATTGCTCAGTTGTATATAGTATATTATTTGAGTTGTCTTTATCTTGATATGTGTATTCTTTCTATTGTGCTTTATATTGCTTGCACATATTGATAAAGACTCGATACAGTAGTATACTATTATGGTTTGACTTTATCTTAAGATGTGCATATGTTATACTTGATATAACATATGGCGGTTACATGTTGATAAAGCCCGTAGGATTTTGCTTGACTACCAGTATTATGATGGCGATCATACTTGTGGGAGCTGGGTAGTCCATAATCACATCCTTAAAGGTCCCAAATCACAGGAGTATCGAGATCGGGTATCGATACTCCAGAGTAGACTTGTGTATACGTTTCTAGACCCCGACGAGGGGCAGTGGTTGGTCCCACAACCATTGGTGTGATCACCTAAGATTGTATATAGGTACTCACTGGGGGTGAGTACACTGGACGGACTCGCCGAGAACCTCTAAATGGTATTATACCTATCGTCATATAGCGGTTCTCAGGTGACATGAGTACATATTAGTATTAGGACCCGAGGTCATCATTTGTCTCGTGTAAGTTCCCACTGTACTTTGATCACTACCCTACCACGGCTCTACTAAGTCGTGCAAACAGGTTTTGGTTGGGTGCAGTCCCGAGCCACAAGAAAGCAGTGAGTGATTGTTAGGGATTTATCTCTCCCGGTATTGGGAGTCGATATCGCACTGTGTCCGGTTGGCTAGAATCATAGACCTTGGCTAAGGAAGTTGAGAACTACTGATGGTTAGATCAGTAGTTTCTTGGATTGGTCCTGAGCTAAATTGACACGACTTATCGGGTCGGTAGGGGTTTGACATTTACCATCCCCTACACCCGGTATTCGATACTCTTAGACGAAGAGACCTGACTGTACGAAGATTGTCACGAGTCGGCTCAGTAGGGTTCCGGATGAGCTTGCTCATCGGCCTTCTTTTCGACAGGTACCTGGGTAGCCTTTACGTACAGTTAATGCCACTGACGTGCTTGTGGTTAAATCCGCTGCCAGTGTACTGTCTATAGGGTGTTTTTCGTTACCCCATTAAGATGGGAATACGCGTTGCTTGTCAGGCATATTACAGATTCCCCCTGCCTTGGGTAGGCTGGGGTTTATTGATTGTAGGGGTCTGAATCTCTGGCAGCCATGGACTAAGCTGCCCTTAATTACCCCTCGCTTTTGAAGCAAGGGAATCTCCGATTGACGGGTCAAATAGTCATGCGAACTCAATATGCAGTGTGTGTGTTTTGTTTTGAGGGGGTCTTGGGTATATCGGGGACCTCGCAGAGTTTACGAGGGTCCCGCTACCTAGATAGTGGGCTAGGGGTCAAGAGGGCTAGCAGCCCCCTTGCGGGGTGCGGGGCAGCGCTCCGTTAGAAATTTTTTTCTAACGGGGAAAGTGTTGTGGAGTGTTTGTGTATATATATAAAGGGTGAATAGCATCTAAAGGACGCATGGGCGCCAGCGGGCGCCGGGCACTGGCGCCACACGTGCCCGGCGCCTGGGTGCCGGGGGCCAGTGCCTGGACGCTGGACGCCAGCGCCTTACCCGTCCGGCATATGAGTGCTGGGCGCCTGCGGAAAAAGGGGGCTTAGCCCTTGTATTGGGAGTTGTACTCCCGATTGACTTTTGGAGTTAAACTCCTAAAAGAAGGAAAAAATGTGCTTAGTCCCTGCACTGGGAGTTGTACTCCCAATTGACTTTTGGAGTTAAACTCCTAAAAAGAAATACTTTTTTTCTTTCTTTCTTTTTTTTCGGAGTTAAACTCCCAAGAGATTTTCGGAGATGATTAAAGGGGACCCCTTTTTTCTTCCTTGAGCTCTAGATCTTCTCTTGAGCCTTGGATCTTCCCAAAGTGGGGTTTTTGGAGATGAGTTTCCTTCTTTCCCCTCTTCTCTATTGGCTGGATCTTGGAGAAAAATGGGGCGAAACTTAAAAATCACCCCTTTTGGGGATTTGATGGAAGATCCGAGCCCCCCTTCAAGGGTTTTATGGTGAAAACCGTTTCTTTTTGGAAAAAGAAGAGTTGAACTCTTGATTTAATTCAAAAAGGAGAAGAAGGTTTAGAACCTTGAAGAAGGAGAAGGAGGCACAAAAACCCTAATTTTTTAGGGGAATCAATTATTTTTTTCATTTTATCATCATGTTGCTTTATATAGGCTTACAAATTTATACATAGCCCCTTGGCTTTACAAAATGACATTTTCCCCATCTCATGCCTCATGTGCTCATTCGTTTTGCACATGAGCCGTGAGCTTTACAAAAATTTGGCTTTATGTCAATTTTTCTTACATTTATTCATCAAAATTATTTATTACATAATTTTCATTTTGGCATTGGGGGCCGGCCGCGGGTTCGACTTGGGCATGGGCCTACTTGACCTGGGCTTAGGCCCATTTACTTGGGGTTGCTTTTGACTTGGTCAACCGGGGCGTAATTTTTTACCCCAACAAAGTGCCCCCATCAATAAATGCACACCGCGTATATGAATTGTGTGCATGAAATTAATGGATCTTGTTCTGCAAAAGTTTGACTTTGTGGTAGAGCATCATTCCGATTTGCGGAGCATAATTCTAGGGTCGGAGAATCATTCCGAAGAGCGGAGCATCATTCCGGGGGTTGGAGCATAATTCCGATGGAAGGATATATTCTGAGACGAAGTATAGTTTCGATGCAGGGCAGACATTCTGAACGAAGCATGACTCCGATGCAGTGGTTGTTTCCCAGGCGAAGCATAATTCCAACAGGGAAGGCAGATACTCTGAGGCAAAGCATAATTTCGACACGGGGTACATTATGAGACGAAGCATGATTCCAACGCAGAGGTTAGTATTTTTACGAAATATAGTTCCGATGTAAAGGTTGATTCCTAGAAGAAGCATAATTCCGACAGGGAAGGTGGAAACTTCGAGGCGAAGCATAATTTCGACACGGGGAACATTCTGAGACGAAGCATGATTTCGTCACAGAGTTTGTTGGTTGACTTGATTCCGAGACAGAGCATAATTCCAACGGGGAGGTCATTGGTTTACTTGATTCCGAATCGGAGCATAATTCCGACGAGGAGGTCATTGGTTGACTTGATTCCGAGACGGAGCATAATTCCGATGGGGAGGTCATTAGTTGACTTGATTTCGAGACAGAGCATAATTCCGATAGGGAGGTCGTTGCTGCCCTTTTTGCGACTTGGACAGTCGGTGCTGCCATTTTAGCGACGTGGATGGTCGGTGCTGCCTTTTTTGCGATTTGGACGGTCGGTGCTTGATTTGACTTGCTCGCTTCTTGCAGTGTCAGAGATTGGATTTGACTTGCTCCGCTTTCTGCGTTGTCAGGGTTGAACTTGACTTGCTCCACTTTCTGCGGTGTCAGGGTTGAAGTTGACTTGTTCTGCTTTTTGCGGTGTCAGGGTTGGACTTGACTTGATCCACTTTCTGCGGTGTCAGGGTTGAACTTGACTTGCTCCACTTTCTGCGGTGTTGGGATTGGATTTGACTTGCTCCGCTTTCTGCGGTGTCGGGATTGGATTTGACTTGCTGCTCTTTCTGCGGTGTCGGAGACTGGATTTGACTTTCTCCGCTTTCTGGGGTGTCAGAGTTAAATTTGACTTGCTCCGCTTTCTGCGGTGCCTGGATTCGACTTGTTTCCGAGGTGGAGCTTGATTCCACCAGGGAGGTCGTTGGTTGTCTTGCTGACTTGATGTGATTTGGGTTGACATCAGCATCGCTACACTGAAATACGGTACCAGGAGCGAATCATCATTTGCCATGAGAGGATTTGGGGATTTTGGTTTTGGTTTGGCATCAGCACCGCTACGCTGGAATATGGTGCCAGGAGCGAATCATCATTTGCCGTGAGGGGATTTGGGGATTTTGGTTTTGGTTTGGCATCAGCACCGCTACACTAGAATATGGTACCATGAGCGAATTATTATTTGCCGTGAAGGGATTTCCCTCGTTCCCAGTATAACGACTTAGGGGTCATCTGTTTCCAGTTTAATGACTTAGGGGTCATCTGTTCCCAGTTTAATGACTTAGAGGTCATATGTTCCCAGTTTAACGAATTAGGGGTCTATTGGATCGATTTGGAATTTCGGGGTTGGGTCGGCATCAGCGTTGCAAACACTGAAGCACAGGTGCCAGGAGCAATTCATAATTTGCTTTTGCCTGTTAGGGAGCGATGGCTTAGGAGACAGGTTTAGGTCTCTATCACCTAAGGCTTTTCAATTTTATGAGCCGTAAGGATCCCATAAAAGCATTTTCTCCGTACGAGATCTCGTAGGTGTACTTTCTCCTTAGGAGTCGTGGGGACTCCTAAATGTGTTTTTCTTTTGTGAGTCGTAAGGATTCCACGAAGGAATTTTCTTACGAGTCATGAGGATCCCGAAAGTTTTGTTCTCCTCATGTATCGTGAGGACACATGAGTGGGTCTTCCTAAATGGAGCATAATTCCGATGGCGGAGACCGGCCATGTGACTAGTAATTGCGGTGGGGTATGGGTGCAATGTGAATTATTTGAGCCCGTAGATTGTATACGGTAGTCAACTTGGGGACCAACCGTAGGGCTACGAGAATTTTGGGTTTTTTTGGCGTTTGCATCGCTGCACTGGAATATGGTATCAAGAGCGACCCATCATTCGCCATTGGGACATTCAGAGATTTGAAATTTTGTTGGCGTCTGCATCGCTGCACTCAAATAGGTATCAGGAGCGACTTATCATTTGCCATTTGGGAATTTGGATTTAAAATTTTGGTTGGTGTCTGCATCGCTGCACTGAAATATGGTACCAGGAGTGACTCATCATTCGCCATTTTGAGGGTTTTTTTTACCGCGATTGCTCTATCATTTCAGATTTTCTTATCGCGAAGGTCATGATTGCTCTATCATCTCGGCTATTTATTCACGATTGCCCTATCATTTCGACTATTTTTTTACAAAATTCTTTTTTTTACACTCCCAGTTTAACGACTTAGGGTTGAATGTTCCCAGTTTAACGACGTGGTGGTCCACTGTTCCCAATTTAACGACGTGATGGTCCACTGTTCCCAGTTTAACGATGTGGTGGTCAAAGATGTTTGCTTATCCAAGTCTCTTGAACTTTGATCTTGGCGGGGTTGAGTCGATGACCGTAACTTGGTGGTTTGCCAGTACATCTGAGGACGGTAGGTTTTTCCCACCCTTGTAGTGGTTTTCGACCTAATCTTTGAAAACATAGCAGTCTTCGATGGTATGACTCACCATTCTATGATATGGGCAGTATATGGGATCGTCGGTCATGTTCATTTCATGTGGCCTCTTTGGTATAGGCAATTGAAGACTGTTGTCCAAGACGTCCATGAATATTTTGCGGACCCCGTCCCTCCTGAAGGAGTATACTCTTCCTACTCTCCATTAGAGCCAATGCGTTTCCTGATACTAGTCCTTGAGGCCGATCGGTTCTTGGTTTGCTTGCTGTCCGTTTACCCCGTTCAGTGTACGTATCGGAGGGACTGGAAGCTGATCGCGACCATTTTTCGTAAAGGTGTTCCGCTCTTGGGCAGGAGGGAGTATCGGTTGGCTGCTTCAGGATATTAATCCTTGGCTCATAAACCAAATTTTGATTTTGCCGTAATTGCAATCGGACGACTTAGGTCGTGAGCTCTGCTACGACGTTTGCCAGCTTGTCGACTTTGGAATGGACCTTGGCCATCTTCTCATCCCTGTCCCGAAGGTGCCTTTGAAGCCATTGGAATAATGCTTGTTCTATAGTTCTGGGTATAACAGCGGGGTCATTCTTACCGCCTGAGCTTGATTCAGCCAGAGCCACGGGTTCCTTTGGCTTAATGGCCTGAGCGAGCTCTTCATCATTTAGACCGAGCCGATGTTGGGTAGCAACAGCTACGTCATTGTCATGGGTATGAGGCGTAGGAGAACTTTTTCTTCTGGGATTCACCATGTAGATCGTATGGATTGTGTACCCATCTACTGCCTCTTCATTGGTAACATCGCTCGTTGGGCTTTTGGCTTGTTGCCTTAGCCCGCTCCTTTCTAAGAAGGGCAGATGTCCAAAAGAATCGGGTTCCCGAAAGACTTCGGTCTCCTTTTGTATGAAATTGGCGGTCGCGGCTTGACTGTTTGTTAACACGCCTTTAGACAATTCTATCTCTCCTGCCTTATATTGCTTTTCGATCCAATCTTTGAAGACGAAGCAGTCCTCAATGGCATGACCTATCACTCTGTGATAGGGGCAATATTTTGGATCGTCGGTCATATTCGCTTCTTGAGGTCTTTTTGATTCTGGCAATTGCAGACCATTTCTTAGGGCATCCTTGAATATTTTACGGATTTTGTCCCTTCTGAAGGAATAGACATTATCTAGCTTCTTTTTCAATAGAGATTCTCCTTCCCCTCCCAACAATGGCTTTCGAGATTGGTTGACATTGGGCCAGTTCGTCCCTCGCCTATTTCGGTCAGCCGAGGTGTTAAAAGATTCAGCATTGTCAGAATTTATGTCTTTGCGATTATCGTCCTTTCGGTTTCTCCAGGATTTATTACTATTTTGGAAATCCGAAGAAGAATCCTGCTTTGAGCGTTCTAACATTTGAAATTTCTTGGTTAGTTCTTGGAACGTCTTGAGGCCTGCGGTGCATAGAAATGGGGCCATCCAATTGTTGAGATTTCTAACGAGGAGACTAACATATTGGTCCTGCTCTATCGGCGGTTCACATTTGACGGAGAGATTGTGCCATCGGGTTATAAAATCCGTGCTGCTTTCGTTTTTCTTTGGCTTGGTCTTTACAAGGTCGGCAATGGTGATCTTATCGCTGACATTCATGAACTTTTGTCGAAACAGAGATTCCATTTGGACGAAAGTAGTAACGGAGCCATCCGGTATGCTCGCGTACCAATCGAAAGCGATATCGGTTAAGCTATTAACGAACTGGCTGAAGAGAAGCGCATCATTTCCCCCAGTATTCCCGCATGAGGCTTTAAAGTAGGCGATGTGCTGATTCGCCGTCCCATTGAATCTTCCGAACTTGGGGATGACATAGCCACCAGGAAACTCTACCAGATCATACCGAGCAGGATATGGTCTCCCACTACTGGTGATATTTTTTTGTGCTTCGGCTTCGGCTACCAATGTTTTGACTTTGTTGGCGACCAAATCCATGATTTGATCTTGCGTTAGCGGGTCGCTGTCTTTAGTAGTCAAGACATTTCCCGAGATAGGATTCGGCCGACTTTCATGCGGCTCGCCCACATTTGGATTTGAAGGAATAGGCGTCGGCTGACTAGGGACACCGTTTCCCGGTGCATGAACAGAGCCCTGCACTTGATTGGGCGGCTGAGAGGAAACTTGGGCCGTAAGGTGTAAGATGACGTTTGTCAAGTCATCAATCTTCTATTAGAGCTTGGCCATCTCCCTGTCTTTGTTTCTGAGCTGCTTTTGGAGCTCTTGGAGAAGTTGCTGCTCTGCTGTCTTGGGACGGAAGATTGGCTCCCCTTCGCTGTCCGAACCCGACTCCTCATGAACCGAGAGATCTCTCTGCTTATCAGCTTCACTGGAAGGGTTTCCATTACCTACTAGAGAAGGCTGGTATTGGGAAGTGACAACCACATTCACACCAGATTGGATTTAAGATGTGGTGGTCCCGTCCTTACTCTTGTTGTGCTTGCCCACCATGTAGACAGTGTGGACCAAATGTCCAGCCATCTCTTTATCTTTAGTGGCTGATTTTTCAGACCGTTGTCCTGGCCCTTCCTCTTTAGGAAAGGACAAGCGACTGAAGACAATTGGCCTGGATGGGTCATTGGGTGGCGCTGGCGCTCCTTTTTTGGTTTTGCCCCACTGCTTTTGCGCTGCATGAAGTGCTTGGTAGACTCCTAAAGAGAGGGTGTCATGCCTTTTGTGCCGGAGCATGGACACATCTCTTTGTAGCACATTTTGAATTGCGGCTTTCTTAATCTTGGCAGACATCGCATTCTTTTGGACCCACCTTAAAAGTTCGAAAGAATTGCGGATTTTCACGGCTGGTACAGCTGTGGTCGTGGAGCAATCCAGGGTTTGGAACTTCACAAAATTCAACTTGGACGGAGCCCTGGCCCTTTTGTTGGCTCCATATCTAAGCCGCTCTGCCTCATTTTCTCTATTTTGAGCGCCCGACAAGCTTCTGTTCTTCGTGAATCCGAGTGATGGGGAGGCTTGAGAAGACATCCGCTCGCGCATCCGTTGAAAGCATCACCTGAGCTTGCCAGCGATGTCGGGCAACTTCTTTTGTTCTGACGGCTTTGCCCCCAGCTGGGGCCATAGAGGGCCCATTGAACACCGACTTGCGTTTGGGTTGGGACGCCCTCGAGACCACCACATTTGGCCTCCTGCCCCTTGAGGTTGGCAACTTGGTTTGACAGGGTCTCCACCGGATGAGCGCTTCCGGCGGGGTAAATGATGACAGAACCAAATTGGCGTAGAGGTTCCTCCCACTGCCTCATGAAACTCGCCAGGAGGATCATGTGGGCGTTTGTCTTGACCACGTAAGTCACTGGAGTAGCGTCAGAAACGAAATTTGTCTTGGGAGACATGGTCCCTGCGTTCGAGATTGCAATCGAAAGTTGTTAACATGCAAATAGAAGCATGATTTCAGTACAGGCGATCGATGCATATGTTGATTGAGTTCGCATAAACGTTTAACCCGAAATATAGAAGGAAAGATAGGTCCCACCGGACGTGCCAGAATTTGTAGGGTGTTTTTCGTCACCCCATTGAGATGGGAATACGCATTGCTTGTCAGGCGTATTACAGATTCTCCCTGCCTAGGGTAGGCTGGGGTTTATTGATTATGGAGATCCAAATCTCCGGCGGCCGTGAACTAAGCTGCCGTTAATTACCCCTCGCTATTGAAATAAGAGAACCTCCGATTGACGGGTCAACTAGTCATGCGAACTCAATGTGTAGTGTGCGTGTGTTGTGTTTTGAGGAGGTCTTGGGTATATCAGGGACCTCACAGAGTTTACGGGGGTCAAGGGGGCTAGCAGCCCCTTGCGGGGTGCGGGGCACCCGTTAGAAATTTTTTTCTAACGGGGAAAATGTTGTGGGGTGTGTGTGTGTGTGTAAAAGGTGAATAGCGTCCAAAGGACGTGTGGGCGCCAGCGCCTCATGTGTCCAGCATTCACGCGCTGGGCGCCAGAGCCTCACGCGTCCGGCACATGGATGCTGGGCGCCTGCGGAAAAAGGGGGCTTAGCCTCTGTACTGGGAGTTGTACTCCCGATTGACTTTTGGAGTTAAACTCCTAAAAGAAGGACAAAAGGGGTTTAGCCCCTGCACTGGGAGTTGTACTCCCAATTGACTTTTGGAATTAAACTCCTAAAAAGAAAGACTTTTTTCTTTTTCTTTTTTTTCGGAGTTAAACTCCCAAGAGATTTTCGGAGATGATGAAAGGGGACCCCTTTCTTTTCCCTTGAACCTTAGATCTTCTCTTGTGCCTTGGATCTTCCCAAAGTGAGGTTTTTGGAGATGTGTCTTCTTCTTCCTCCTCTCTGTTGGCCATATCTTGGAGAGAAAAGGTGGTGAAACTTAAAAATCACCCCTTTGGGGGATTTGATGGAAGATCCGAGCCCCCCTTCATAGGTTTTATGGTGAAAAACTGTTTTTTTTTTTGAAAAAGAAGAGTTAAACTCTTGATTTAATTCAAAAAGGAGAAGAAGGTTTAGAATCTTGAAGAAGGAGAAGGAGGAACAGAAACCCTAAAGGGGAATCAATTCTTTTTTTTATTTCATCATTATGTTGTCTTATATTGGCTTATAAATTTACACATAACCCCTTGGGCTTTACAAAATTGCATTTTACCCATCCCATACCTCATGTGCTCATTCGTTTTGCACACGAGCCATGAGCTTTACAAAAATTTGGTTTCATATCCATTTTTCTTACATTTATTCATAAAAATTACATCAAAATTATTTATTACATAATTTTCATTTTCGCATGGGGGACCGGCCCCATGGTTCGACTTGGGCATGGGCCTACTTGACCTGGGCTTGGGCCCGTTTACTTGGGGTTGACTTTGACTTTGACTTGGTCAACCGGGGTGTAATTTTTGACCCCAACACCGTCGAGTTTTTAGAGTCCCACACAGAGAATTTCTCTGATTCAGGCGAAACGATATGGTAGCCGCATATTTATACGTGTAGGTTTTCGATCGAATGATAATATTAGCCAGTTTGGGATTAAGCCAGATTATTAAATCAGGTATTGATTTGATAATTCACATATACACATTTCGATGTGTATATTCTATTGTCATCTAGATTTTCGATCTAGCAGAGTTCCAATCGAATGATAATATTAGTCGGCTTAGAATTAAGCCGGATTATTAAATCAGGCATTGATTTAATAATTTACGTGTACATATTTCGATATGTATATTCTAGTGTGATCCAGATTTTTCGATCGGACGGTTGATAATACTGGCGGGCTTAGGATTAAGCCGGTTCATTAAATCGGATATTAATTTAATACTAGTATTATTTTAGTGGTATTATTCTATCTCTTGGGTATTCGTATTTTGATACGAATACGGGTATGTATATATGGTAGAAAGTATTTTGTATACAAAATACCATCTAGAAGATAACATCTCATCATGTTTATTTTTCTATTTTTTGAAAATAGAAAATGAGGTGGAAAAGGAAGTGATGGTTTGAAGCATGGCATGAAGAATGGTTTTGGCATTTATTGCTATTACTATTGAAGTATGGTTGATTTTAAATGAAAAGAAAATACTTCCTAAAAGTAAATTCTTAGCCATTCTCATGATTATTCTTGAGTTGCCTTTCTCTCTCATCTTTGAGTGCACACTCTCTTCTTCTTCTTGAGTTCATCTTCATTTTAAATTCTTAGCCTTCTCATGTGTTGAGAGCCAAAGGATTTGAAATAGAAACTTACCACCAAATATTACCACATCACCTAAGAAACTAGATTAGCAAATTAGTTTGCTTAGTTTACTTCACTTGGCGTAGGAACTTGAATCAAGGACCTTCAGGTGGATCATCTAGGACCGAGAAGACCGGCCTTCAAGTTTGATCAAGATCACCTAAGAAGCTAAAGAAGAGGAGAGAAGACCCGAAAGGACACATATTTTTAGGTATAAGCATCTATCACAGTAGATAAATCTCTTTAACTAGCTAGTTTCGGTGTATGGTTAGATTCTAGGATGTGTTTTCTAGCGCCGGATATTTTAAAAGTTAAAATTTTTCGTTCCACAACGGCCGTGGTAGACGGCCAAGGCGCTAGAAAACCCAACATTACTGCGTCTATGTTCAAACTTTCAATGACAGAGACTACATTATTTTGTCATTGTATGTGAATGGCATGTTGGTAGCGGGTCCGAGTTTTGAGAAGATTCAAAGTTTGAAGAAGATAATGGCCAAGAAATTCGCTATGAAGGATTTGGGAGCGGCCAAACATGTAATACCCCAGGTGGAGTTGGGGCTGAATACCACCTACCCCGTGAGAAGTGAGATGTTATCCGGTATCGAGGTGGGGATGTAACCGATACGGATGCACACGGAGACCCACCAGAATAATGGGGAGTATCGAATTCTATTTCGAAAGAGAGCACGATTTGAACTATAAATGGTATGATACCACTCTTATAACACAGATGCGCCTTTTGGATGAATCGGAACTCCGAAGTTTGAAGAAATCCGTAGTTAAGCATGCTTGAGCCAGAGAAATTCTGGGATGGGTGACCTACTGGGAAGTAGCCCCGGGTTCATTCAAAGGGGCAAAACCGTGCGGTTTCGTCTAGAGCGGACAATACCATCTGTGTTTGGGGGTGGGTCGTGACAAAGTTGGTATCAGAGCGTAGGTTTTACCTTTCAGAGTGTAGGATGACCTTGGTATGATGGAGTGGGTAGCTGAAGCAGAGTAGCGTAGTGTGTGTATGTTCCGCGGCATACTCATGACACGGTACTCCGTCTAAGTGACCTTAGGACTTATCGGTTGAAATTCCTTCGTGATTATATACATTCTTGCAATTCGATTTCCGTAATCTTATCGAATCTTGCTTTCATTTCCAGCCATTATGCCGCCGAAGACTACGAGGGCGCAGAGAGCGGCCGCGAGGGCCGAGATCAGAGTTGACTCGTCTGAGATGAGGACTGACCCTAGCGGTACGCTAGTTGTACCGGAGTGGACTGATCCCCCTTCGACAGACCATATTGCTATGTTAGGGACAGGTATGCAGGAGTTGCGCCAGATGATGGGGTCGTTAGTTGAGGCCATTCGAGCTCAGAGACAGGAGGTTGTCCGACCTGCTACGGGGACCGCGTTGGTACCTACAGTTCAGGCAGTTGCACTTGCAGCTACAGAGGTGATCGCAATATCGTTATCAGAGTTTATGAGGCTGAAGCCTCCGGTCTTCACAGGCACCGATGCAGCCGAGGACCCGCAGTCATTTATCGATAGGATGGCCAGGATATATCGTTCACTTAGGTGCTCCGACACGAGATGGGTTGAGTTCGCGAGCTTTCGCCTGGAAGGTCTTGCGCAGAAGTGGTGCGAGTCGATAGAGTATGATTTTATGCGGCATACGATACATTGCATGGATTTACGCATTGAGTTTTGGATTCATGCGATTTCTGGATTTGATAACCGTGGTATTATTTTAAGAAAGTATGCACTGTTTTGAAAAACACGGTTTCTCTTGATATGATATTTCAGTGCGTCTACCATACGTTTTCTCGGTTCTGAGACGTGTGATATGTGAAACCCGATTCGAGGAGGAGGAGGATCCGTTTGCGGGTATATGGTGGACCCGGTATGGTACCCCGGGGCGAGAGAGAGATTTCGTGTGGATGACGATGAGCCTGACAGACGGACTCCTACCTACCGGTGATTGGTTGGACTTGGCGGTTATCCGGAGGATACTGGCCGGAGTCGAGAGATGGATATGGGCCGACCCGTACTGCCGGAGCCCGAGGGCCGATCCCGCAGACGGAGCCCGTGGGACGATCCGGACTGACGGAACCCGATATATGAGGATTTGCGTGTTGATGCTGGACACGAGTATTTCATGATATTCTCGAGTACCGATGTTGGGCACTCATATTTTCCATGAGATTTACAGGATATGATGGCCGATTAGATTGGCGGCGCCTGAGTTTTATTGGGATTTGGGGTGTATTTGATGGACACCGGGTGTTTTTCCACGATGATGACTCGTGTAGATGATATTTTATCTCATGCTCAGCATTCATTTTACGCATTGCATCATGTAGTTGTAGTACCGATAGAGTACCTCGCATGATTACTGCATACCCAGATTACCATATTGATGTTATCAGTTCACTCATGTTAGAGTATAGCATTACGTGCATACCTGCGATTACCCTTATATGTTATTTACTATTCACGAGTTGGCAACTCACCCCGTTGTGCCACAGTGTTTGCAGGTCGACCCTCAGAGTAGTTGCGGTAGGGCTACCTCATTGTATCTTTTTGGCTACGGATACCATTGCAGTTGGCGAGTGAGCCGTTTGCTTTTAGGTGGGTTTTGCGGTATCCGTTTATTTCCATTGTACTCTCTATTGTATTTTGTACTCTCCATCTACCATTTCATGTATTGATTTAGAGACCAGCTGTGAGGACGATATTGTATATTTTTTTTGTACTCTGGATGTCGAGCTCGTGTGAGTCGGCTTTATTTATGCAGTTTTATCTTTTATGCCGTCTTCACTTATATTACTCATTTCTTCGCTACGGCGTCGTATATTATTCTTGTGGTCGTTGTTTCCGCCGTTGGGCGTGATTGCTCCCGTTTGGGGATGTTTTATTCTTATTATCAGTCATCTTACTTATATCATGTGTTGTACCCGTTTCAGGGCTAGTTTTTACAAAGGAGGTGCTGCCGAAATTTTTAAGAAAATAACTTAAATTTTAAAGATTTTTTACTTAAGGTTTTCTAAATGTTTTAAACTAATGTTTTCATCACTCACTACTTTTAATGGTTTTGATTTCTGGGTTTGGGGTTACCTAATCGCGTTACGCCTGTAGACGTTACGTGCTTAAGTGTCGGTCGCGGGCCGAAGTTTGGGTCGTGACAAAGTTGGTATCAGAGCCGGTCCCTCAAAAGTAGGTCTGTGGTTCGAGGACGAACCATTGTTCTAAGTGGGGGGGAGGGAATGTAATACCCTAGGTAGAGTTGGGGCTGAATACCACCTACCCCGTGAGAAGTGAGATGTTATTCGGTATCGAGGTGGGGATATAACCGATACGGATGCACATGGGGACCCACCAGAACAATGGGGAGTATCGAATTCCATTCCGAAAGAGAGCACGATCTGAACTATAAATGGTATGATACCACTCTTATAACACAGAGGCGCCTTTTGGATGAATCGGAACTCCGGAGTTTGAAGAAATCCGTAGTTAAGCGTGCTTGAGCCAGAAAAATTCTGGGATAGGTGACCTACTGGGAAGTAGCCCCGGGTTCATTCAAAGGGGCAAAACCGTGCGGTTTCGGTCAGAGCGGACAATACCATCTGTGTTTGGGGGTGGGTCGTGACAAAACAAATCTTCAGCATGAAAATCGTTCGAGATAGGAAGTAGCGGAAACTGTAGTTTTCACAAGGGGACTACATCGGTAAGGTTTTGAAGCGGTTCAATATGAACAATTCAAAACTGATGAGTACGCTTTTAACGAAGCACTTCAAACTCAGTAAGGAGTTGTGCCCGACAACTCAAGAGCAGAAAGACGAGATAGCAAGAGTACCTTATGTATTTACGGTGGGGAGTTTGATATATGCGATGGTGAATACAAGACCGGATATTGCACATGAAGTAGGAGTTATGAGCCAGTATATACAAAACCCTGGAAATGAGCATTGGAATGCGGTGAAGTGGATTTTGATGTATCTTAGGGGTACGTCTAGTGACTGCTTATGTTTCGGGGATGACTTTCTAAAAGTGCAAGATTACGTTGATGCGGACTACTCGAATGATCGAGATAATGGGAAGAGCACAACAGAGCACGCATTTATGGTTGGGGGAATAGCGATGAGTTGGATCTCTCAATTGCAAAAGGTAGTGGCATTTTCGACTACAGAGGTTGAATACGTGATGATCACGGAAGCCAGTAAGGAGATGATATAGCTACAAAAGTTACTCGAAGAGTTGATTAAGAAGCAATACTTCAACATCTTGTGGAACGACAGCCAAAATGCGATACATTTGGCGAAG
Source organism: Agapanthus africanus (assembly GCA_030015575.1). NCBI lineage: Eukaryota > Viridiplantae > Streptophyta > Magnoliopsida > Asparagales > Amaryllidaceae > Agapanthus > Agapanthus africanus. The sequence continues at coordinate 482,781,799 of CM057343.1, read as the reverse complement.
AATGCGGCATCTCATTTTCGGACAAAGTACATCAAGGTGCGATACCACTTCATATGCATAGCATTAGAAAATGACGAGTTGATACTGCAAAAGATCGCAGGAGAAAAGAATTCGGCGGATATATTTACCAAGGTCGTAGACAGAGATAAATTGGATCTCTGTTGCAGATTGGTGAATCTCTCCATAAAAATTTGATAAGGAGGGAGCAGCAGTGGAATCGTGTGAAGTTTACTAGCGCTGTGAATCAAGACAGAAGAATCTCCAATAGGGAGAATGTTATGTTTGTGGAGATTCTTATCTCTACAAATCTTAAAAAGTCCAAATAATTAATGTTGTAAGGACCAAAAATAGTGCCTCAAGAATATGGAAATTAATGAACCTATCAAAGCCTTGATTTATCAAAAGTATGTGCCTGCTACTTCGAATAATTCACAGAGGCTATTAAAGGGAAGGAGGCTGCGGCAGCGAATAAGGAAAATTCAGAGGTATTTTTGGCTGCTGCGGATTAAAAGGGTCTGCGGATGAAAATTTAAGAGGAGGTTGAGAATTAAGTTCACGTATACACGAGGGTATTGATTAAATGCATGCGTGGAAAATTAATTCCAGAGCACCCAGGTCCAAAGCCTTATAAATGCGGTGCATCTCGTTTTTTGACATAGTTGTGATTAAAATTGGTGTAGCCAATTAGAAACGTTTCCAAATTATTATTGGCCAATGCCGAGAGAGACAGAAAGATTTGTTAGAAAGATTTGAGAGAGATCTCTTAGGGTTGCTCTTGCTTATAAACTTAATTCAAGTATAATAAACGTTTGCAGATTCCGCTTTACCGGGGACGAGCCATACGGTAGGTGAACCTCATTAACAAATTTCTCTCTTGTCTGCATTTGATTATTTTCTTATTCACACACTTTAATTTATCTGTATCTTTCGTTGTCTTATTGCATGATTGTTTGTCGCGAGCACTGTTCCGTGGATCGACTCTTCTCCCAACAGTATTAAGTTGCAACCGAAAATGGTTGTTCATGGTAACCATCTCTAATTATTGAATTTCATAATATCAAATGCAAAAAAGGTGAAAGTTAATAGTTACCTTTGTACAATTTAGCCGGGATAAATTTGTTTTTGGAAAGCTTTAATCGTTAATTCTAATGGTGTTGGAGACTGTTTTTAACTACATAAACCTATTTAGTCAACTTAAAGACTGTGACTTTGGCATTTTGGGATCATACATATAAGAAAACAAAAAAACCTTACATATAACCCTAAGTTAAATTTATGAAAATTTTTACTGACTGCTCAGCAAAATTTAGAGACATTAATCTTTAAATATTGCATTTATTTTTTGGGTGATGTACGTTTTCGATGTATCTTTTATTATTACATCGATTTTCTTAGGTTAAGTTTTTTATAGATGCATATATGGAAATATACAGTCATTTGTAACATAACAGGTTTTATGAAAAAATAGAAAATTAAAATTAAGGCAAATATACAACGTAAATATTATATTTATTTAAAAATCAAATTATATATTGCCAGGACAATTAATTTAGTGTGGGAAGCTCGCGTAACTCCATCGGCGCTCCCGCGTTTCACATGTGGTTGCGTGAAAGAGGAAGTTTGCATTATTGCATATAGGCCCTTTATATTTTCCATATACCGCGGGCCGTGAAAGAGGAAGCACGCGCAGAACTCGGCGTCCCGGACGAGGGGGTGGAGGAGGAGGCCGAGCCTGCCGAGGTCCCTCTTAAGAGGTATAAAAGGACGGTTTCCCATTCACCTACCGCCGGGATCCCAGTGCAAGAGGGGGATGTCTGCATCGAAGTGCCCTCGGGCTTTCCGTCGCCGAAAGCTTACTTTCAGACATGGAGCGAGCGGCCGGAGGCAAGATTTCTCAAGGGACCATGAAGGCGCAGGTGGCTGCCATTGCTCAGGAGGCAGTACAGGTCGGTATTCGACTTTCTCCCATTTTTTTGAAATAATTGCTCAAGTATTTTCTTTTCGGATCGAGCTTCTAACTCGTTTGTTATTTTCCTCAGGTCTTTCTCTACCGCGCCCTCCTCGCCGCCATGGAGTCCGAGGAGATGGCGTCGGCCCTGAAGAAGGCGGGTGAATCTTCCTCGCGGGAGGAAGAGCTTCGCCTTCAGCTGCAGCGGGCAGAGGAGAGGGTGGCCGTCCTCGACGCTCGCGTGGTCGCCGAGAAGTTGACGAACTCCAAGTACAAGGAGTCTCACCGACTTCTGAGCGAATCCAATCGGGCTATCCAGGCCCAGTTGGAGGAGGCTAGTAAACTCTATAACACGATGAGAAAGTCGAGGGACGCCTTTAAGAAGGACGTCCGAGTGGTGCTCGAGACGGTGAAGCTCGCTGTGACCCGGGCTACGAAGGCCGTAGAGAAGTATAAGGTGTCCGACCAGTTCTACGCCGACCTTGCCGAATCTTCGGCCATCGTTTGGCACCAGGCTCTCGACGTCGTCAAGGCGTTGATGCCGGAGTTCGCCCATAGTGAGCTCCGGGTCTAGTACTCTCTCTCTGAGGATGCGCCGCAGGGGGCTGGGGTCGAGGTAGCCGCCGGGGGCGAATCTGTCCCAGAGACCGAAGCTCTGGCCCCCGAAGGCGGCGTCGAGCAGGGCAAGATCCTGGCGGAGCCTGCGGCCTGAGCTTTCTTCCCTCGGGCGTTTTTGTTTTTCTTTCCAAAATTTTGTAAGCCTCCGGGTACTTTTGTAAGGCTGGGAAGCCCAGAATACCTTATACTTATTTTTTATCATAAATAATTTTGAGCTTCTATTTTTTTTCTTCTCGAATGTCTCCTTTGAGTACTTTAGCTCGTCATACTTTTCTTGCCCAGTTTTCATTCTACAAGTATATTTAGCTTGTCAATAGTCTCATCCGCGAGTGTTAGGTCGTGGGTTGGTGCCTGGCCTTTTTATGTGACGATTGCGTGTCAAGTGTAGGTCGAGTAATAGCCAAGTGTAGGAAGGTCGGTACCCTTCCGTTCCCCGGAGTCGAGGTGGCGATCGTTCATTTAGCATGAATCGAAAAACAGCTAAGTTAGAATAGCTCGGCGCCGACTGATTCTTCCTTGACGAGGGTGTTGGATCCATCTTTTCTTAAAGCAGGAACCTACCCCACATGGACGAGCCGAGCAGGAGTATGCTCGGTGGCCACTTGGTGAGGGTTTTAGATTCTTAGCGTTGATGGATAGGAAGATACTCGCTAGAGATGGACTGGGCAGGAAACTGCTCGGTGGCATCTCTATGAGGGCTTTAGATCTTTAGCGTTGATGGGCAGGAAGCTACCCGCTAGGAATAGACCGAGAAGGAAGCTGTTCGGCCGCCTCGTGAGGAGGGCTTCGATCCTCAGCGTAGTTGGGCAGGAAGCTACCTACTAGGTTTGATCCACAACCATTCTACTTTTGTATGGCTGGGGAGCCCATAATACCTCCTTAATGAATAAAAGTTTTTCTTCTTGAGGTATATTGTTTCCTTTTATTCTCTTTGTACTTTTTACATGCTTTTTCAAAACGAACCTAGGGATCTCGGAACCGAGAAAGAAACAAAAATTTGTGGAAGAAGTCTCTTCGAGCTCAAGAGACTTAGCACAATGCCAAGAAAAATTACATCGTTCCACAAGAAAACACGTTCATTTATACAATTTGAGTTTTTCGGCATTGTAAGGCCGAAGAAATTTACGCCCCCCGGCGTCTTGCAAGCGATATACTTGTAAGTCCACGTTACCCACTCCGGTACTTACAGGGAGGCGGAATAGGTAAAAAATCGGATTTTTAACACAAGGTAACATGGACTAAAAATGGAGGATCTTTGCCAAATAAAAACTAACAAACTAACTACAAGTTTTAGGTACTCGGTTAGAAGGTTATACCTAGGTCTTGAACTCCTTCTCTTCTTGTTGTGGTCCTTCTTCTTGCTTGCTCCTTGGAGTGGTGTAGACGGCTCCTCGTCGTCGTCTTCTCTTTGCCGAAGCAAGATCCACCCGAAGGCCTCTACCTTGAGCTCCTACCTCAACCAAGAGATAACTAGAGTGCTTGGCTTGCTAAACTAAGAACCCTAGAAAGAGTAGAGAGAAGTTTTGATGGTTTTATCTGACAAGCTCATGGTTCTCAACACATGAGAGATGAGAGCTTTGAGAGAGAAAGAGGAAGAGCTAAGCATGAGAGAGAGAGAGAGAGTAAGAGAGAATGATAGGAAAAATAACAACCATCTCTCATATGAGATAAAATGATAATAATAATAATAATTAAAAGAAATTGTGATGGTTAGTTTGGAATGACCATTATCATTTCATATTAAATGAAATTTGCAAGAATCAAGAAGCATCTTGCAAATGAAATGATGATGGTTTAAAGGTCAACAAAGGTCAAAAGGTCAACAAGAGTCAAATGGTCAACCCAACCCTAACCATGGCATAATTATCCTTAATTAATATTATTAATCATTTTTCTCATTCTGATTAGGGTTTAGAAAAAAGTCAACGGTCAACAACCCTAATGAGATTCCTCTGCCTCTGTCAACTGTGCATACACATCCGCATCCGTGTTCCGAGGAACATGAATACAATGTGACAAAACCAATCCCAAAATAAATACTAGGATCTGGCTTAAACCAAAGCCCGCTAGTAATAACTGTCCGGACACCAAACGTGCACAAGTGCGCGGATGTGAACGAACCCCGTCGCAAAACCATGCGACCTCTACTCAGTTTTGCCCAAAGGCGAATAACCCTCTGTGTGGGACTCTAAAAACTCGACACTACGCTGGCAGTGGATTTAACCACAGGCCGCAAGCGGTACTAGCTGTACGTAACGGTCCCCAGGTAGATGCCGATAAGAAGACCGATGAGGTGTACCCATCCGAACTCCTACTGAGCCTGAATATGACAATCTCCGTACAGTCCGGTCTGTTCGTCTGAGAGTATTGCATGTCAGGAATATGGGGGCGGTAAACGTCAGACCCCTAATAGCGGTACAAGTCGTGCTGGAGTGTAGCCCAGAACACCCTGATATAACACTGGAAACGCTACCAGTATATCTCGCTTGCCCTGGCCAGGGACTTTGTGTAATGGCTCTCCTAGACACAACGCGATATCAACCCCCAATACCGGGAGATACGAATCCTATCTAACCGCTACTGCCTCCAAGTGCTTCAGGACTGCACCCAACTTTTACCTGTTTGTACGACTCCTTTGAGCCGTGGTAGGGTAGTAATCAAAATACAGTGGGAACACACTCGAGGTGAAGTAGCAGTGTCAAGTCGACAGACTAAGCTGTACTCCTGTCACCTGGGAACTGTTATCTGACGATAGGTATAGTACCAACCAACAGTTCCCGACGATTCCTATCCAGTGTACTCATAACCTAACGAGCACCCGCATACTATCTCTAGTACAACGTATTGATGGCTGTGGGACAGACCATCTCCCCTGCTGGGATGAGAAGCGCATACGCTAGTCTACTCCGGAGTATCGATACCCCGTCTCGATAATCCTACGACTAGGGACCTGTATAAGGATGTGCTTGTAGATTACCCAGCCCCCACAAGTGTGACTGCCATCACAACGCTAGTAATCATGCAAAGATCCTAAGGGCTCCACTAATATGTATAAGCTATATGCTAAAAGAAACATATGTACATATTGAAGTAGAAACAAATCAAGTAGCATATTACCATTTTGAGCAAGATTGTCTATACAACTATGAATATCCTAAGCTTCCATTAAGTAATATACAAACTAGTATGATACAGTAATGGCCTCTAGGGCATATACACTAACAATACTCCACCGGGCAATGCCTCCGCTATGAGGAATGGCCCATCCTATTTCGGGAAGAATTTATGCAACCCTGCTTGATCTACGAACTCGTTCCTTCGTAAGACCATATCTCCTGCCTTGAATATTCGATGCTTAACTCAAGCGTTGTAGTAACGAGCGGTTTGCTGCTGATAGGCGGCCACTCTGATTTGCGCCCGATCCCGTTTTTCCAGTAAGACGTCCAAGTTGGTCCAGAGCACCGAGGTGTTAACTTCATCGTCGAAGTGTTCGACTCTGTAACTGGGCAATCCGATCTCCGTCAGGACTATTGCTTCGGTACCGTAGCAAAGGCTGAAGGGGGTTTCTCCCGTGGGTGTTTTCTTCGATGTTCGTAATGCCCATAGTACCCACGGCAGTTCCTCGACCCAGCTGCCCTATCTTCCTTCCAAACGGGCTCTAAGACCGCGGATAACTCCTCAGTTTGCTATCTCGGCCTGTCCGTTGCATTGCGGATGTGCGACTGCGGCGAACTTCATCAGTATGTGGTAGTCGCTGCAAAATTCTTTGACCTGGTCGTTTTTCGAAGTTGGTCCCGTGGGCGGTAACGATGCACCTCGGGATCCAAAATCGAGAGATTATATTGTTTTGCAGGAACTTAATAGTAGAGGTGGCGTCTGGTTTTCTGATGGGCACGGCCTCTATCCACTTCGTGAAGTAGTCTATCGCGACAAGAATGTATTTGTGTTTGCCCTTGCCGGTGGGGAGTTGGCCCTCCATATCCATCCCCTATTGTGCAAACGGCTAGGGGGAACTGAGCGGCGTTAGTTCGGTGGCGGGGAGATGAAGTATGTTGCCTTGGAGTTGTCAGTTCTTGCATCTTCTGACGAGTTTCTCGGCATCCTGGTGTATCCTCGGCCAATAATATCCTTGAAGCAATCCTTTTTGGACCAGGGTGCGGGCTCCTTGATGTGCTCCCCCGATCCCTTCATGTATCTCTCGTAGAACATAGTCGGCTTCATGGGGGTCGACGCCTCGGAGCAGGGGCTATGTGTATGACTTCTTGTAGAGGTTTCCATTCCTCCAGATGAAATGACATGCTTTGGCCCGTAGCCGGCGAGCTTCTCTTCGGTCTTCGGGGAGTACATCGTCTTTCAGGAACTCCACAAGGGGCTTCCCCAATCCTGGCCTTCTTCCTAGGTTGTGTAGATCTGGAGTGTTACTTTTCCCTCTTCGACGCTGGGTCACGACAAGACTTTGAAAAGGATATTTCTTTTACGGGTGGCCGAATAGGAAGAAGCGAGCTTGCTCAAAGCGTCTGCCCGGGTGTTCAAGTTCCCGGGAATCTGTTCCACTTGGACTTCGTCAAAAATTTTCGGAAGCCTTTTTAGCTCGGCTAGGTACTTTATCATGAGCGGTTCCCGGGCTTCGAAATGCCTGGTCACTTGGCTGACGACCAGTGCGGAGTCGCTACGAATTCTGATGGTCTTCAGTCCTACCCCGGAGGCGATTCGTAAACTTGCTAACAGGGCCTCGTATTCCGCGGCATTGTTCGACTCTCTAAACTCGAGCTTCAGGGAGTACTCCATTTCCGCTTCGTTCGGGCTGCGGATGATCAGATCAGCCCCGCTCTCCTCCTCGGTAGATGATCCATCCACTAAAGCACCTAATCAAGAATGGGGTTGGGCACTTTCTCAACTGAAGGATGTGGTTCGGGGCCCCGTGTCGGCGTTCCTTCCTTAGTCGGGATGGTGCATTCGACAACAAAATCCGCCAAGACCTGCACTTTGATGACTTGCCTGGGGCAGTACTTAATGTCGAATTGAGATAATTCCCACCTCCATTTCTCTAGACGCCCCGACGATCAGGGGAAGCAAGGATAGCACCTATACGTCGCTCAATGAAGACGAAGATTGTGTGCGCCTGGAAACAGTGTCGTAGTTTCCTTGAGGCGACGACAAGTGCCAAGACTATCTTTTCTATGGCCGGGTATCTTTTTCTCGCGTCCTTGAAGACATGGCTCACGTAGTAGATCGGTTTCTGTAAACCTTTGGATTCCCTGACGAGCACCGAGCCTGCAGCTTGATCGGAGACCGCAAGGTTTAGTAATGGCTTGTCGCCCTCGACTGGTCGGGTGAATAGTGGTGGAGTTGCTAGGTGCGTCTTGAGTTGTTCGAAGGCGTTCTTACACTCCTCCGACCATTCGAACTTAGGGATTATCCTCAAGGCCTTAAAGAACGGGAGGCACTTCTCTCCGGATCTTTACATAAAGCGACTCAGAGCGGCTACTTTCCCTGTGAGACGCATGATGTCTACGTTGCTCCTCGTTGTGGCCATGTTGAGAATGGCGCAGATATTTTCTGGGTTCGCTTCATTTCCTCGATGGGTAACTATGAACCTGAGGAATTTACCGCTGGTGACCCCGAACGCGCACTTATTTAGGTTCATCTTCATTTTGTACTTGCACAGGATGTCAAATGTCTCGCCGAGATCTTTGATGTGCCCATCCGATGAGGATGATTTTACGAGCATGTCGTCGACGTAGACCTCCATATTCCTCCCGATCTGTGGTTTGAATGGTTTGTTGACGAGGCGTTAATATGTAGCCCCAGCATTCTTAAGACCAAAGGGCATCACTTTGTAGCAGTATACCCTCCGATCCGTGGTGAATGCGGTAAGTTCTTCATCTGCCGGGTTCATCTGGATTTGATTGTAACCGGAGAAAGCGTCCATGAAGCATAGTAATTCATAGCCGGACGAGCTATCCACTAGCTGGTCTATCCGAGAGAGCGGATAGTTGTCTTTAGGGCTGGCCTTGTTCAGATCTGTGAATTCGACGCACATGCCTCACTTCCCATTCGCCTTTTTGACCATGACCACGTTTGCCAGCCAATCCGAGTATTCAAGATTTCTAATGAGGTTGGCTACGAGCAATCGATCCGCTTCGTCTTCTATTGCCTTTTGTTTGGCCAATGCAATGTTTCTCTTCTTTTGTCGGACGGGCTTTGCTATTGGATCGATCCCGAGCTTGTGAAAGATCACTTTCGGGTCGATCCCGGGTATATCGTGGGGTCTAAGCGAACACGTCCGAGTTATCTCAGAGAAACCGTATCAGGTTCTCGTGGTGGTCTTCTGTTAAGAGAGAGCCGATTTGGACGGTCCAGCCGTCGACCCCTTCGACGAGGGGGACTTCCGTCAATTCTTCCACCGGGGATCCTCGGACTTCCTTTTGGTCGTTGTGTGTATCCAAAGACCCATGAAAATCACACGCATCTTCAAAATTGTCGCCTGGCTCTCCGACGGGTGACGTGGAGGCGAGACAAACCTTAGCAATTTGATGGTTCTTGTAGGCCCGGCCTATACCCCCTTGATCCAAAGGGAATTTGATCGCAAGGCGATAAGTCGAGATTTGAGCCCGGAGGGCGTTTAATGTTGGAAGACCCTGGAAGATGTTGTAGGATGAAGCGATCTTAGCGATGATGAATTTCACCGGTATGGTCCTCGTATGGCCTGCTTCTCCAATGTTGAGGAGGAGGGTGACCACTCCTTCGGCCGGGATGGAGTGGTTGGTAAACCCGGAGAGAACGTGGGAGGTTGACTGTAGGTCGGATGGTCCTAGCCCCATACGCTGGAAACAGTCATAAAAGAGAATGTCTGTCGAGCTCTCGGAATCGACCAATATTCTCTGTACCTCGTAACGGTGGACCCGGGCCGTTATCACGAGAGGGTCGTTGTGAGGCAAGGATATACCGTGGAGATCTTCATCGGTGAAGATGATGGGCTCGTCCTTCCTGCACTTCTTCTGGGGCGGATCGCCTACACCCTCGACCGGGAGGAGGCGGTGGTTTCCGCCAGCTTCCCGAGCAGGATCCGAGATAACGACCATGATTTTCCCGATCGTTAACTCCCTGGGAGGGGGCTGGTTCTCTTGCTCCCGTTATGCCTGCCGCTTGTACCGCAAGTGTAGGGTTAGTTTAGCACCTTAGCAAGGTTTTGGCAAGCATCAATCATGCTACTTTAAAATTTTGGGATGCTAAACATGTAGGGTTACTAGGCACACACAAGAGGTTCCACAAGGCATCAACCATGCCAAATTCAAAAAAAAATTATGTGCCGAGAAATCCTAATGCAAGATCGTTAACTAGAGGATAGGCGAAACTAGAAGCTAGCAAAAAACTTTACTAAAAAGAGAAAGGGATTACAACCTTTGTAGATCCGGTCCTCCACTTCCAAAGCTCCGTGTAGACGTCCTTCCGCTGCGATCATCGGAATCCCGGACTCTAGCGTTGGTTTCATCGGAGAAATGAGCGGGCTAGGTCGTTGACTTCGATGCCGAAAATGATCTACGTCGAGGCGACTCAAACTCAAGCTCCATCTTCACTTGGTCATGAACCTTGTGAAGAAAACACCCTATACAACATGGCAAGTGGTAGAGGATGAAGAAATAGGAAGTGGGTTCACTTTGGATTTGGATTTCTCACTTGATTTCATCACTTAGAATTTTCTAGCAAGCTTTTCTTTTCTTCATTAAGAAGAAGAAGAAGAAGAAAGAAAAATAATTAATGAATAAAACCAAATAGAAAATCAAGTGATGCTTCTCATAATGCAACCATGGGTGAAGATAACACATGTAGAGAATAAACTAGGGTTTAGATTGATGGTTAGGTTAAGTATAAAACAAAATGGTAGACTTTTCAAAGATGCTTGCTTGAAGTAACAAGAAGCTTCTAGCAAAGAAAAGAAAAGCCACCATTTAGTTTTAAGCAAATAAATAAATACTAATTAAAACCCTAACCATTAACCTAAACAATGGTGTATGATATACACACACCCAAGTTTGCATGTATCATCAAACATGATACAAACAAGTGCACAAAAATATATCACATATACAACTTGTGCACATCAAGTGAGAAAATCCATCTTAAGTGAACAAATACTAGTTAATGCATAGTAATATATCAAATATACAATTATACATTAAATCATTAAATCAACACTTGATTTAATGATCCGGTCATACTGCATATAACCGACTAATATCAAGTGTATCAATGTATCGAATCAACACTTGATTTGGTAACCCGGCAATATCTCATATAACCGTCCAATGATACAAATCACGAGAATAAAATACAGTATCACATACTGGTATTATTCTCGGTCCCGCACATATCTCATATGCGCTCCTATCTTGTTTCGCTTAAGCCAGGAAACCCCTGTGTAGGACTCTAAAGACTCGTCAATACGCCGGCATTAGGTGATGATCATATCAAAAACCCACAAGCCGCAAGCGGTGTGCTAAAAGTAATGGCCACCCGGGTATTGAGCGATCAGAAGATCAACAAGCAAGCCTGCTCACACTCCTGTGAATCCAACCAGTAACACTCCCGTACAGTCCGGTCTCGTCGTCTGATATGTCGCATATCTCGCCTAGGGGTGGTAAACGTCAGACCCCAGTAGCTTGATAAGTCGTGTCGATATGAGGTCTATAACAGTTTGAGAAACTACTGGTAACACTTACCAGTAAATCTCAGCAACCCTGGCCAGGGATTTCCGGTTATAGCCAATCGAGCACAGCGCAACATCAACTCCCTATACCGGGAGAGACGAATCCCCTCCTATCGTTCATTGCCTCCATGTGATTCGGGACTATACCCAAAAACCACCGTTTTGCACGTCCTCTTGGATGTGGTAAGGTGGAAATCAAAGCACAGTGGGAATCATACAAGACTCTATGACGATCTCGGGTCTACAGACTAACCTGTACCAGTGTCACCAGAGAACTGCCATCTGACGTGAGGTATAATATCATCTGGGAGTTCTCGGCGAGTCCGTCCAGTGTACCCAGTCTCCACTGAGCACCCGTACACTATCCTTGATGTCAAACACCGATGGATATGGGATCATCCATCGCCCATCATATGGGTCAAGATGCGTATACGCTAGTCTACTCTGGTGCATCGATGCCCTGTCTCGATACACCCTCGACTAGAAACAGTTATAGGATGTACTCGTCGACTACCGTGGCCCCACTAGTATGATCTCATCATAGTCCCAGTAGTCGAGTATATATCCTAAGGGCTTTATCAACATGTATTAGAGACAATCAGAGTACATGTTAAGATAAAGTACAACCAGATAGAATACTATCATGTCGAGCAAGAAAGTCCTCCCTATATACGTTCCAGCATCCACTACAATATACATCGTATGTACAGTAATGGCCTCTAGGGCATACATATAACTAACAATCTCCCATTTGCACTAGGGCCATCTGTTGTGGTATCACATACCCAACAATTAGCTATGGTTGAAGTATCTCATACTCAACCATCCCATAAAAGTCTCTACTGGGGAAAAGGCCTTTGTGAGTGGATCCGCGCTGTTGTCCTCTACGTCTGCTCTCCTAACCTCGATCTACCTGGAGATCAACCATCTCCATGATCAGGTGATACTGCCTAAGAATTATATCTGGATTTCTGATGGGACGGTAGTTCCTTGGCTAAAGCCACAACTCCATTGTCAGACAATGGTAGGAACGAAGTTCATCTCATGAACTTATATTTATATATCCAGACTGCCTCTTTGGTAGCATCCTTGGTAACGATGTATCTTGCCTTTAATCGTCTAGTAAGTCACGGTATCTAGCTTGGAACACTTCCAACATACCGTTCCTCTACTGAGGGTAAAGACAATGCATGTGACTGACATTCAGTCGTCCTTATCACTCTGGAACCTTTCCAGTGATTCTCCCCAGGATCGATTGTTACCTTCTCACTACATTTAGTGAGTATCCTAACATCCAATTAGATCTATCTCATAGATCCAAAATCCAGGATTTAGTAGGTATCATTTTGATCCTTTATGGAGAATCATTGTGATAAGCGGAGATTGACCGAGCGTAGCATAGGAAACTTCTTCCCCATCAAGAGTATGTCATCCATGTACTCTACGAGGATCACCACCATACTCCCTACTACCTTTTTGTATATACAAGGTTCATCTACCATTTTGATGAAGTCAAACTCTTTGACTACCACATCAAAACAGACGTTCCAACTCCGCGATGCCTGCTTTATCACATAAAACGTCTTGCACACGTTTCCACTGCTCCCACTGTCTACGAAGCCCTCTGACTGTGTACTTATAGACGCTCTCTTCTAAAACATCATTTTAGAAAAGCTGTCATGACACCCAACCACCAGATATCGTAGTCATGGTATGTAGCCGTGGCAAGTAGGATCTGGATGGACTTAAGCATAGCTCCTTAGAAAATGTTTCATCATAATCCATACCTGGTCAATGATGCAAACCTTTAATAAGTCTAGTTTTGAAAGTCTCAACCTTTCCATGTACACCAAGTAATCTTCTCAAGATATACTTGCTCCTGATGAGGATTTAACCCTTCAGATAAAGCAACCAAAGTCCATACTTTGTTGGTGTATAAGAATTCCATCTCAGATCGCTAAGCATCCAGCCATTCTTACAGAGTCCCACTCCTGATGGCCAGCTCGAAACTAGATGGGTCATCATCTCATGATGTAATCCTCGCTCCCACTGTCATAGAGAAACCAAAGTATCTCTCAGGTGGGTGAGGAACCCTACTAGATCGGCGGAGTGGCTGAGGTTCGTTGGTTACTATTGAATCCTTCGGTTCTACCAAATCATCTGCTGTAGTTTGCATAGCTGGAACTGCTTCCAGTTCTACCTCATGACCACTAATTTTTCCACAAGAAATTCCCTTTCACAAAGGTGGCATGCTGAGAAATAAAACACTTTTGTTTCTCGGTTTGGTAGAAGATATCCCTTGCGAATGCTTGGGATATCCAACAAACTTCCACAGATCTGACTTTGCCTCGAGCTTGTCCGGATTTTGCTTTTTAGATATAGACCGGACAACCCCAAATCTTAACTAACTTAAGATATGGGCTCTTCCCTTTCCATATCACATATGAAGTGGTAGGCATCTGATTTGATTGAAACCCTATTCAATAGGCATGCAGCTTCTCAAGTGCATAACCCCCAAAAGGAAATAGGAAACTCAGTATTACTCATCATAGAGCACACCATATCATATAGGGTGCTATTGCTCCACCCCGATATACCATCGTGCTATGGTGTATACGAAGGAGTAATGCCGAGAGAGAATCTCATTCTCCTTTAGAATAGTCCAGGATTTCCGTGCTCAAGTATTCTCCTCCTTAATCTCATTATAGGACATAATACTTATACCCGTATTTTGGTTCTCTACTTCTAACTTATATTCTGTGAATATCTCAAAAGGTTCGGACTTGTTTTTCAACAGGAACATATGTCTGAATCTTGAGAGATCATCAGTGAATCTAATGAAGTACAAAGAACCGGTCTTGGCATGTGTAGACTGGGGACTTTCATACATCAACATGTATCATCCCAAGAGTTCACTAACTCTTTCTGTGTTTCCAATAAACAGAGCTGTGGTCATTATATCTTTGTGACATGACTGGCAAGTTTCATAAGATGTAAATTTAAACTAATTTAAATATGCATCTACCTGTAACTTCAGCTAGCTGGGTTGCATTGATATGACCTAGTCTAGAATGCCTCAAGAAGAATTCGTTTATTTCTGAACTATTCCTCTTGTGTGTGTTCTGTATACTAAGAACTGTAGTTTGATTTAGAACATTAATGCTTTTAGATAACATGCCTGAACCGATCAACTTTTGATATAGGAAATGTTCAAAACATTATCCAACAATACAAAATTATATCCTTTCTTTACTAATAAAGAGACTGATATGATTTTGTATATCAGGTTCGGTATCTAATAACATTTGTTCAGAATCAATGTATTCTGGTAATACAGGGTGATAGTGACCAACAGACTTGGCTGCAACACTTGCATCATTTTCTGTCTCATGAAACTTATCACCCGTTCTCAGTTCTCTACCTTTCTGTAGCCCATGTAACAGATTACATATGTGGGATCCTGATCCGGTATCTCATACCCAGGACGTAAAGAATACTGAGAAACAGTTCTCTGTAATGAACACACCCGAAGATGATGCATCAGTATGCACTTTCTTCGTTTGGGCGGCACGGGAATTCTGGTATTCCCCAATTTCCTGCTCTGTCTTATAACAATTATAAGTTGGAGCGGGACCAACGTTCCCCAGCTCAGTATAACAAGCGGGTTTGGTCAATACATCCGTATTATTATCTTGATTAAGGCGTGATATGGTCGCTACCTGGAGAGAGAGAAGAAAACACTCAGCGTATGCTCTTGCAAGATCAGATTGGTTATTTATTTTATCTAATCAGGATGGCTCCCACTGTTTTTATCAAATCTTCCTTCAAACCCTAAAAGGAAAGACTAGCCGGGATTAATTACACGCTACAAGTTCGCCAATCTTTCAGCCAGGCCAGTGTCGGTACTTTGAGGGAGGTGCCCCGTGCTTTCGCACGGACCTAATTAAAGTAAACCTCGTTTTCCCAGAGGCGTAAACTCTTTAACACCTTTCTAGACACCTACTTGATCGGCTAATTTTAATGTGTAAAACTCTCCCAGGAGTAACTCTTACTCGCAGCGGGTATCGGAATCCAACTATCTCATAGAAGGTATGCAATCTCATTGCAAATTTCAACACTTGAAATTCCCAATAATATTTTACCCCTAGCGTCCTATGACCCTGATGCAGGCCAACAAACCATAGTCCGCTAGTCAAGTTCAACCCGTCATTTCTTGATTGAATTAAACCCACCCGCACGACCCTTGACGCAGGCCAACTAAGTCGCACGACTACCCTAATCCAATCAGCATCATATGCATAAACAGATAAATACTAGTTAGCTACCGCACACTACGCCTTGACGCAGGCCAACAAACGTAGCACAAATACTAAGTAGTCCTTATCTGAAATGACGGAGGGCTACGACAGGTTTTTCTGAAAACCTATTGCGTAATGAACTTGATATCGTTGTAGAATCAAATGATTTTAAAATGGAGTGTTTTTTAGGCTTGTCTAGTTTTGCTAAAGGGGTCACTCCCGGTGAAGGGATTGTCGGTCCTTTTCTCGTCGAATGAGGTGCATGATATATCATATATATCACTATGCAAAGAGGAAACTATAGAAGCAATCAAAAGACAAACCGGGTGTGTAGCATCTGCCAGTTATTGCTAAAGGGGTCACTCCCGGTGAAGCGATCTCGGCCCTTTCCTCATCGAATAAGGTGCAGGATGTTCTACAAGGAACACCGCGATGCAAAGCAAGAACTGTAGCTACTTGTTTTTGAAAATTCGATTCCACAACATCTTTTAGGTTTCTTTTATTTTCATTAATCATATTAATGAAGTCCCATCATATTTATCACCTAAACATCACAGATAAATACGACGTACACTTATGCTATCCGCATTCGCCTCGATGTCCCGTCTGCACCGTTAGGTTAGGTGACTAACGGCAGAGCGGGGCAGGGCTAGCACGGGTGTAAAACATAAGTAACGTCTATATAATATATCATATATACTATATACTGTATCTATCACAGAACATCAAATGATCACATCACAGATATCGCAGCAGAAGAAACATATGAAATATTGGATATACTAGGATGTCCGTGTTTTATTTTGAGCCTGTATAAAACACGGATTCCACGGTCGCGATGAATAGCCAAACCCACACCCCTAGACCCCTACGAGAGCGGCAAGCAACCCTACAAATTCTAGAGTTAGGAGACCCGGACTCGACTCCTCGAGTTGGTCTCCCACTGGACCCTAGAACCCGGTTACTTGTGCTCCCCTCCTTGGTCTATCCTAGTGCGGAAAAGTAAATAATATACAAATGGTGACATCTTCCGCAACCTGGAAGTGCCCCAATAAAAGAATATTACATACAAGTTTTACATGAATGAAAATGAAAAACACTCATCTCACATAAAAACCCCCGGCTATTCAAACGCGACGATCCAATATAACATATCCAGCAACACATAACATCACATGTTATCAACGTAAGCAAATATGCCCATCCCAATTGTCGTTGACATATAGCAACGAAACCGGCGATATCACATATTACACTTACGGTCACAGGAAAGAAAGTGTAAAACTACAACAGTTGGAATCCGCAATCTCTTTAGACATCGTATGCCTAACCAAATGAATTCCTTAGACATCGCATGCCTAACAATTATAAACCTCGCATTTTAGTCTCATTATCGAAAACTCTTTTCAATATCAAGTCGGGCAATTCAACAAGATTCCCGACATCCTGATCGAATGCTCGTCGCAAACTTTAGTAGGCGGCCGCACCCCCGATACCGTCGACGAGGTGCACCAAGGCGGAACACCGCTACCGCGAGCACCCGAACGGATACTTTCGGCGACGGGGTTCTCCTACAGTCACTTGGTCGGGGCTAAGGGGTGTAGCTGTCTATTAAGTTTATCCGGCGAGTATCCGCGTACGCTACGTGATTGCGACGGAGTTTTGATCGCATCAAAATTCCGTGGCAACCGATCAAGTGAGACTAAAGTGCTATATTTATAACATTCATATTAGTTATCTCATAACTACTTGTGAATTCCAAATATTGTATCACAATCCAGATAAATAGAAAATGTTAAACTTTTCGATCGAACAATCAAATACCCAAGTTTTTCCAAAACAGCTCAACACATGAAATAAGTTTAAAAACATTCACTTCATGCCTCAGTACCAACGGTCCAGCCGTAGAAGGGTCAAGCCAACGCCTCACATGTGGCACGCCGTACTGCCCCAAACCCTAAGGTTCAAAGGGCAGTTCTAGACGGTCACATAATCGAGTTAAGGTATGTTGTCTTCTAGAGGGTCCATCACGTTACTTGCACTACTTAGAACGTCTTTAAACTACGGAAAGATCCAACACTTGGAAATTTCCCGACAGGGGAAAAAGTGGGTATTTATATCCGGTCGAACCTTTCAATATTTTCTAAAATTATCCGGAAAAACACATAGACGAAGTTAGACTTTCCGGTCGAATCTACGAACTCCCAATACAACCCAGAAAACTCAACTCTTGAGTATAAATTAAAAAATACCCAGAAAACACAGGAATCAAATAAGGAGTTACTGTGCAAAAATAACATATCAATGCGACTGTACGGCCGCGGAACCGCCGCACAACCATGCTCTTGCCGCGGTTCCGCGGCGCAATGAGTGAGTTAAGCGCACGTGCTGCACAGTAATCCTTATAAAAGCCTGCTGAATTTTTTGAGCATTTTTAATTTGGAAAAATGCACAGTTTTGAAAAAAATACAGAGAAGGGTTTGAGTTAGGGTTTCGGGGTTCGATCGGGTTTCTAACATCGTCTACACATCGCCTAAAGCTCTAGCTAGGCTCTGATACCACTGTAGGGTTACTAAGCACACACAAGAGGTTCCACAAGGCATCAACCATGCATATTCAAAAAAAAGTTATGTGCCGAGAAACCCTAATGCAAGATCGTTAACTAGAGAATAGGCGAAACTAGAAGCTAGCAAACAACTTTACTAAAAAGAGAAAGGGGTTACAACCTTTGTAGATCCGGTCCTCCACTTCCAAAGCTCCGTGTAGACGTCCCTCCGCTGCGATCATCGGAATCCAGGACTCTAGCGTTGGTTTCATCGGAGAAATGAGTGGGCTAGGTCGTTGACTTCGATGCCGAAAATGATCTACGTCGTGGCGACTCAAACTCAAGCTCCATCTTCACTTGGTCATGAACCTTGTGAAGAAAACAACCTATACAACATGGCAAGTGGTAGAGGATGAAGAAATAGGAAGTGGGTTCACTTTGGATTTGGATTTCTCACTTGATTTCATCACTTAGAATTTTCTAGCAAGCTTTTCTTTTCTTCATTAAGAAGAAGAAGAAGAAGAAAGAAAAAGAATTAATGAATAAAACCAAATAGAAAATCAAGTGATGCTTCTCATAATGCAACCATGGGTGAAGATAACACATGTGGAGAATAAACTAGGGTTTAGGTTGATGGTTAGGTTAAGTATAAAACAAAATGGTAGACTTTTCAAAGATGCTTGCTTGAAGTAACAAGAAGCTTCTAGCAAAGAAAAGAAAAGCCACCATTTAGTTTTAAGCAAATAAATAAATACTAATTAAAACCCTAACCATTAACCTAAACAATGGTGTATGGTATACACACACCCAAGTTTGCATGTATCATCAAACATGATACAAATAAGTGCACAAAAATATATCACATATACAACTTGTGCACATCAAGTGAGAAAATCCATCTTAAGTGAACAAATACTAGTTAATGTAAAGTAATATATCAAATATACAATTATACATTAAATCATTAAATCAACACTTGATTTAATGATCCGGTCATACTGCATATAACCGACTAATATCAAGTGTATCAATGTATCGAATCAACACTTGATTCGGTAACCCGGCTATATCTCATATAACCGTCCAATAATACAAATCGCGAGAATAAAATACAGTATCACATACTGGTATTATTCTTGGTCCCGCACATATATCATATGCGCTCCTATCTCGTTTCGCTTGAGCCAGGAAACCCCTGTGTAGGATTCTAAAGACTCGTCAATACGCCGCCAGTAGGTGATGATCATATCAAACACCCACAAGCCGCAAGCGGTGTGCTAAACGTAACAGCCATCCGGGTATTGAGCGATCAGAAGATCAACAAGCAAGCCTGCTCACACTCCTGTGAATCCAACCAGTAACACTCCCGTACAGTCCGGTCTTGTCGTCTGATATGTCGCTTATCTTGCCTAGGGGTGGTAAACGTCAGACCCCAGTAGCTTGATAAGTCGTGTCGATATGAGGTCTATAACAGTTCGAGAAACTACTGGTAACACTTACCAGTAAATCTCAGCAACCCTGGCCAGAGATTTCCGGTTATAGCCAATCGAGCACAGCGCAACATCAACTCCCTATACCGGGAGAGACGAATCCCCTCCTATCGCTCATTGCCTCCATGTGATTCGGGACTGTACCCAAAAACCATCATTTTGCACGCCCTCTTGGACGTGGTAAGGTGGAAATCAAAGCACAGCGGGAATCACACAAGACTCTATGACGATCTCGGGTCTACAGACTAACCTGTACCAGTATCACCAGAGAACTGCCATCTGACGTGAGGTATAATACCATCTGGGAGTTCTCGGCGAGTCCGTCCAATGTACCCAGTCTTCACTGAGCACCCGTACACCATCCTTGATGTCAAACACCGATGGATATGGGATCATCCATCACCCATCATATGGGTCAAGATGCGTATACGCTAGTCTACTCTGGTGCATCGATGCCTTGTCTCGATACACCCTCGACTAGGAACAGTTATAAGATGTACTCGTCGACTACCGTTGCCCCACTAGTATGATCTCATCATAGTCCCAGTAGTCGAGTACATATCCTAAGGGCTTTATCAATATGTATTAGAGACAATCAGAGTACATGTTAAGATAAAGTACAACCAGATAGCATACTATCATGTCGAGCAAGAAAGTCCTCCCTATATACGTCCCAGCATCCACTGCAATATACATCGTATGTACAGTAATGGCCTCTAGGGCATACATATAACTAACAAAACAAACCCTAACCAAGATCTTAACTAAAGACTTAGGGTTAAGCATGATATGTAAACTCTTTACATCTAAGTGAACAAGGAATACAACCTTTATAGACCGGTCCTTCACTTCAATAGCTCCGTGTAGTAGTCCCTTCGCTGCAATCACGAACTTCCGGACTCTAGAGAGGCTCCCATGAAGAAACGAACAAGCTTATTTCAAAGTCTTCGAGGCCGAAGATGATCTACGTTGAGGAGACACTAGCTCATGCTATCTCTTCACTAATTGTGTAGATTAGTGAAGCAAACACCCTAAACTAAATGGCTAATAGTAGAGGATGATGAAGTAGAAAGTGGGCTCACTTTAGATTTATTTTTCTCACAAGTTTTCATCACTTTTGAAAAAGCTAGCAAGCTTTTTTCTCTTTGATGAAGAAGAAGAAGTATGAAGAGATGAATGAATCCATGAGGTTAGAAATGCAACCATGGTTTGTGTTTGTCATCCACCAACTATTGTAGAGACTTAACCATAGTTATGAGTTAAGGGTTGGGTTGAAAAATATCTTAAGCTAGACAAACAAGTGGACTAAGTCAATGTTTTCCACAAGCTTCTACCATGACTCATTATCCAAGTGTTTGAATTACTTAAAACAAATAAAACCCTAACTTAATCCTAGCATGGTATGAGTCTCATACATATATATTGCATGTGTAACCTAGCATGACACAACAATATATATCACATATATATTTTGTGCAAAAAAGAAAACAATACATTTAACATATATCGCATATATATCAATATATCATAATGTGAGAAAAGAAATCTTAAGTGAGCTAATATTAGTCAATGTAATTTAATATATCAAATATATAATTATAAATTAAATTATTAAATCAACTCTTGATTTAATAATCCGGCTATAATACATATAACCGACTAATATTAAATGAATCAACTTATCGAATCAACACTTGATCCGATA
Organism: Agapanthus africanus; assembly: GCA_030015575.1. Classification (NCBI taxonomy): domain Eukaryota; kingdom Viridiplantae; phylum Streptophyta; class Magnoliopsida; order Asparagales; family Amaryllidaceae; genus Agapanthus; species Agapanthus africanus. Next base: position 482,760,485 of record CM057343.1, on the reverse strand, counting down.
ACCTGGCTATATCACATATACCCGACCGATATCACATATCGCGAGAATAGAATACGGTATCACATACTCGTATTAATCTCGGTCCCGCACATATCACATATGTGCTCCTACTCCGTTTCGCATGAACCAGGAAACCTCTGTGTAGGACTCTAAAGACTCGTCAATACGCCGGCAGTAGGTGATGATCATATCAAACACACACAAGCCGCAAGCGGTCTGCTAAACGTAACGGCCACCCGGGTATTGAGCGATCAGAAGATCAACAAGCAAGCCTGCTATAACTCCTGCGAATCCAATCAGTAACATTACCGTATAGTCCGGTCTCTTCGTATGATATGTCGCATATCTAGTCTAGGGGTGGTAAACGTCAGACCCCAGTAACCGATAAGTCGTGCCGATGTGAGGTCCATAACGTTTTGAGAAACTACTGATAACACTTACCAGTAAATCTCAGCAACCCTGTCCAGGGATTTCCTATTATGGCCAATCGAGCATAGCGCAACATCAACCCCCAATACCGGGAGAGACGAAACCCCTCCTATCGCTCATTGCCTCCATGTGATTCGGGACTGTACCCAAAAGCCACCGTTTTTCACGATCTCTTGACCGTGTTATGGTGGAAATCAAAGCACAGTGGGAATCACACAAGACTCTATGACGATCTCGGGTCTACAGACTAACCTGTACCAGTGTCACCAGAGAACTGTTATCCGACGATAGGTATAATACCATTTAGGAGTTCTCGGCGAGTCCGTCCAGTATACCCAGTCTCCACTGAGCACCCGTATGCCTTCTCTGATGTCAAACACAAATGGATATGGGATCATCCATCGCCCATCATATGGGTCAAGAAGCGCATACGCTAGTCTACTCTGGAGTACCGATGCCCTGTCTCGATACTCCCACGACTATGAGCTTTTGAAGGATGTACTTATCGACTACCCTATCCCCACTAGTATGATCTGCATCATAATCCCGGTAGTCAAGTAATCATCCTAAGGGCTTTATCAACATGTGATCACAAAACAGTATTTGTTAACATGTTAAGATAAAGTGCAACCTATCATGTCGAAAGAAAGTCCTCCCTATATATGTCTAAGCATCTACTATAATATACATCGCATGTACAGTAATGGCCTCAAGGGCATACATATAACTAACAACAAGTACTTCGCCAGGTGGACGGAGTGGATCAACTCTTCGATGTAGTCACGGAGTTGTTTGCAGTTTTCGGTCGGGTGGCCCTGTGACCTATGGAAGGTGTAGTACGGGCCTCGAAGATGCTTGCCCGCCCTTTGGGTCACTAGCGGGAGCTTGAAGAACCTCTCGCCCTTAGCCTCCTCCAGCAGCTCGGTCTGGGAAATGTTAAGAGGAGTGTACTCCTGGAACTTCGGGGAGTAAGGTTTTAGTCGGTCGACTCTCTTTTTCTATTCTCTGCCCCGCTTCTTTTGGTCGGTTTGGTTGCCTCTGGGTAGATTTGAGTTCACCTCGGACTCAAGTTGGATCTCCCGCTCGGTCCAAGCTTTCACCTCGGCCATGGTCTTAGGTCGCGCTAATGCAAATGAGCGGAGCCACTCTTTGTGCCTAAGACCCGAACTTAGCATGGTGATGACTATTTCATCGCGGTGCTCGGGGACCTCGAGGAGCGCGTTATAGAAGCGGGTGACATATCCTTTGAAGGATTCTTTGTCTCCGCTCTTGATAGTGAACAGGTAGTCGACCGTTCTCTTCTGTGATCGATTCCTGATGAAGTGACCGAGAAATTGGGTGGCCAGCTCATCGAAGGTCGAGATGGAGGATGGTGTGAGTCCTCGGAACCAATCCCGGCCGGCCCGGATGAGGGTGTTAGGGAAATCTCGGCATTGAACCACGTCGGAGTTATCCTGGAAGCTTATTCCCGCAGTAAATGCGTTTAGGTGGTCTTTCGGGTCGGATTTCCCGTCAAAGAGGGCCGCCTTGGGATGCTTATTCCTGGATGAGACGTGCTTGGCCAGTAGCTCTTCCGTAAAGGGCTTCATTAGCGAATCGGCGGAGTATCGGGCCCCTTCGCCGGATGCGTGGCTGTCCCGGCGTATGCCTTCGATTTTCTTCTCGAGGGATTCGAGTCGGTGGTGGTAACCCAAGGATTCTGCACAGTCGGAGTGATGGCGACCCCTGCTCCGGGTTTGTGCCAAGGTGCGGCTTCAGTTTCGCTCTATCAGGTGTCTCAAATTCTCGGGCGATGCCCTCCTCGAGTAGTCCCTACGCTCGTCGTTCGCGCGATCCCGGCGAAAGCGGGGGCGTCGGTCATGCTTGGAAGCAAGCGAGCTGACCGACACCTCCTCAGGGGGAGAGAATGCGCGATGGGTATTGGAGCGACGGCCCAGTCTTCCCTGGGATCGCGGTGTAGAGCTGTTCGGCGCCCTGCGGGTCATGGAATCAGTCGTCGCGTGTGGGTTAAAGTGGCTGGAGTTGGCCCGCCGGCACTCGGTGGCGCTGTGATGAGGGTGAAGGAGATCGAGGGCTTGAGTGTGCCCGTTTGTCCTTCGGCGGACGTCGTTATCCCGGGGAGTGAGAGCCGCGGTCTGGTGGGTAGGGCCCGCCGATTGAACGCGGATGAAGGCATCCACCAGCGTCGTGAGCCTGTCTATCCGGACGGACAAGACGTGGATGGCGTTAGGAGGGGAAGGCGAGCCGCTCCCGCCTCTGTTGAGGCAGCTTGTATTCGGATCGTTGCGATCGTCGCTCGCCATTAGATCGAGGGCGGAAGATCAACTTTTGTGGTGTAACAAAAAAAGTCTTTCGTTCCCACAGACGGCGCCAACTGATGGAGGTCGTGATCTCCTTCAGATGCTGTCCTCTGTCGATCCTGCGATGGTAGTCTTTGACGGCTGAGATTTGATTCGGGAGTTGTTGAGTGTGGATCTCAATGGGTTGGTGTTGGGCGCCGAGTTACCTGCAAAGAAGTTCCGGGATGGACGACCACCATAGGACCCTTCGACGATCAAGTTAGAGCCGAGGAATAGGTGCAAAGTAGCGCCGTATTGAGATAAATTCCAGTTACCCGAGTCGTCTGAGAGAGGGGTTTATATAGAGGTCGCGTGGAGCGAGCAGGTGCGAGATCACCACCGTCCGTTACGCCCCAGCGTTATTCTCGCCTTGAATGGCGGGATGCGCTCATTAATAGGGGATACACCCATTAATGGAGGGATGCACTAGCGTGGGACGCGGATTGTGGGGAGGCGGATATCTCGCCCTAACGATATGCGTGGAGCCGTTGCGGGGTGCATGAGATCCACGCTTTTGGTTGATCGGGGAGGCCGAGAAAGCTCGGCACATCAGGAGCTCGGAGACGAACCGGGAAGCCGAGTAAGCTCGGCATGTCAGGGGCTCGGAGGCGAGCCGGGAGGCCGGAAAAGCTCAGAGATAAGCTGTTGGTAGTTTCCTAGGTAAAGGTGGGATATATTCAGGGAGGTCTCCTGGAAGGTCGGACACATTCCTCGAGACGAAGTCCCGAGGGATTCTCATAATGCAACTCATTTACTCCACCTCCGTAGCCTTTGGGACACGTTAATCTGAGGAGATACCACTTGTGAGCATCATCAGACAGGGAATGAAATAAATAATCATATTACAAGATCATGGTATATCAAATTATATGCAACATAGAGGTATACTAAGGGTATAAGGATCAAAAGGAAAAAAGAAGACTATCGTAGTGTTGTAATATACATGCTGGATCAAAAGGAAAAAGAAGACTACGTAGTGTTATAATATAGATTCTCCCATTTATGAACCAATGGATGGGTTAAGGCTACGGTAGCAACAATAACATAAAATCCTCAAGACCTACAGCGGCAGCCTACCACAAGACGTCAGCACAGCAAACACGCATCCATAACATTATAAGCTGGTTAATTTCCTTGGCATACATTTTTTAGGGAATGACAGGCCTAGAATAAATTCCATAAGCAATCAATTGCAGGAAGGCAACAGCTTACAATCTTACAATCTACACGTAAATTCATGCGACACAAACGAACGTGTAGACAGGGAAACAAAATCACTCTAAAACCAAAGTTTAAGGGATTTAACTGTAATAAACAAAAATTTTAAGCTAATTTCACGGAAAAGCTATGATAGTTGATGGCATTACAGTGTAATCTATGGGTGCAAAGAAAATATCATCAACAGATCTCACATCCAGCACAAAAACTATCACATGGTTCTAAATAAAATTTGCTCAAATATGTACAATGACAAGCCCAAATATTGCAATAATCCAAACCATCATAAATTGTAGTTGCCTAAATCTGCTATACTATCGAGAAAACTGCAAAACTGAGCGGACTTTAAAATCCTGGAACAGTGCCTTGTTAAATAGCTTTACTGTTATAGTTGAAACTCTAATATCAAGTTTGTAATATATTCCCGTTAATTTCATGTCCAATTGTCTGCACCTTTTTATAACATACCAAAGGGCATGCATTTTCATACAAACCTTCAAAGTTTATACACAGTTCTACTCGTTACAACCATGGTTTTGGAGTCTTGACTCCAAAATTGGGACCAAAATGAGGGTTTTCATATAAAAAGCAAATTTCAGAAACCGAGCCAGGTTCAGTTTAACTTTCAAAGACTGTGTTGCTAAACTACGCCTAATTTTAGTTTGGCACAAAATTTTACGCCACATATTTGGGATGTGTGGATAGTTAGGAAGGCACATAGGAATATAGATAAAATTTCAGAAACCGCCATTTTCACTTTACACGAAACTCTGCTTGAGAAAGTGTGCTGCCAAACTAGGACTTGATAGGCTTCTTGCCATGATATAAATATTTATATTATGCGTGGTCATAGACTAGAGATTAATTGCTGCGATTACATGTGTCCAAAATTCTAGTAACTCGATAGCTCTAAAGAATGCACCTAAGAAAGAATGAACATTGGAAAGGAAATGGTTTGGGCCCAATACCGAAAGCATTTTTTTTTTTTTTTTTGTTTTTATGTTTTTTTTGGAGGGGGGGGAGGGGGGGCAATGAAGGCATACCTGTTACAAGACTTGCAAGTCACAGAACCCACGGATTTAAAAGACTGTTGCTTTGACTTACCATTGTTGTTTGCAGGTGTCTTCCTAGCTTGCTTAGCAGGATGAGGAGTTGCAACATGGCCACCTTTCTTTCCCTCCCCACCTGATATAAAGCAAAAAAAATAAAATATAAGGAGTTTTTTTTAACAATTGGCTAGCTTTCGGTTCATATAATCAAACAATGAGCATTAAAGCACAACTCATGACTAGCAGTATCCAAACAAAACATGGTACTCTTCTAGAAAACACTATATCGCAGAATGCATGAAGTTGCAGCGAAAAAATTACAAACCAGTAAACCACAGCAAATTATAGCCCCATTTGGCAATAGAATAAAGCTGAAATGAGTCTCTTAAATTGGTTAACTCCATTTATACAGATAAATTGAGGGGTTTGATCATAAATTGATTAGCATCAATTTAGTTATTTTGGACAAACCTCAAATATTCCAATTATAATGTGGATCAAGGCTAACCCATTTAAATCAAATGAAAAGATAGATTAACAAGATAACTCTACTGTGACATCCAGTTGATAGATTATACAATGAGAAAAGCGAGACTTCAAATAATATTTTGCATGATATTCAACTTATTCCATTTTGATTACTGTCACGTCCCGTTTCCCAAAATACAGAATACGAGAGGTGATTAAACCAACCATGCTCCTACGGTCAAGAGACAATTCAACAGCAGCCAAACTTCGGTTTCTAGCATTACATGGTAATTAGTAAACACAGCACGATAGTAAAGAAAATCACAGCTCACAACTTTATTACATTTAATCAATAGAAATCAAGATACAATTATTCGCCCGAAGGAAACAACTAACCAAATAAATAACAATATCCTTATTGCAAGTAGAATGCGATAGCGTTAGGGTCGCGGTCTAAACCTTCGCAATCTCGAATGACAGGTCATGCTCCTGAGATGGGTCCATTTTGTCCTCTGAACATACACACTCAGGTCGTCAGGACGACACACACACACACACATATATATATATATAGCGTGTGTACTATGATATTAAATATGAAATGAACAACAGAATACAGTAACATGAGTATATGGAATATCAAGTGAATATGAACAGTATGATATATGTATCATGTCAGTAATCCATGCAATGTGTGTCATTACCTATCAATCACTAAGTCAATCGAAATCAATCGGTGGAAAAGGATATTCGTGTTTAACAAGAGTTTCGTGCATGCCCGAGACTACGGCTCGCTGTTGCCCGAAACATAACCCTGCAGCCGTGCCGCTACACCCACGAACTAATATATATATATATATATATATATATATATATATATATATATATATAATATCGAATGAACATCCTCTGAGCCACCGTGCCGCGCTAAATACGAGTTCGATTCTATCTTGATTTTCCTAGATTACAATAACTATATGTATATGGCTAGTTGTATTCAAACACGCACCAAAATCACGGTTTTATTCACTTTTCATTGCACTGTTCAATTTCACGAATCAATCACTCATCACTGGCGTACTTGACACAACCAATCCAATATCATTCACGTTTGACAATGCAAAGTTCGTTAAAAATCACTATGAACGTTCACCATCACTAAAGGTACCACGGTCAGATAAACGAGAAAGATGTCATATAACAAGTCATGTACGATATGAAACACAACGTGCATTACGAGTTCAGAAAAACATATTAAATCATACGATCGTAATTAGGCAAAATGATACAAAAGAGGCAGTAAGTAAACTTAAACAGCAATCCGACAAAATTAGTTTCAGGTCAATCGGGTTTTAGATATGCGAGTTACAATCATTTCTTTTTAAGTGTTCACGGCTGGAAATCCAGTTCCTGAATCGAAAGTCTATTTCGTAACACATTTTACTCCTTATTGGGATCATAATCATGCGATGCTACAGTTAGGTAAAATTTAGATCTATCAATTGTGTTTCCAACGCACTAGATGGATTGACAACATCCACTGCGTGCTGGGAGATATGTCATGTTTAAGATTAAGGTATACAATCTGTCTATGTACTAAACTGCAGTACACCTCGAAAGTTTAAAATACAATTAAAATATCAAACGACGGTAAAATTGAATGAAACCACCACCTATAGTTATCTGACAGGATTATATTCGTAACGGTATAGGGTTTCGCATATTTTCATTTCCATACAGAGATATACGGTTAAATAGAACCAGGTGTCAAAATGAAATGTTGTTCTGGACTACAGTCCACAGCTGCATCTCAAGTCAGTTTTCATCGTTGTGATATATCAGTATCGAAATAAAAATTATAGGGGGTCTTAACTTATTGAGTCGGTTTCGATATGAGCTCTAGAACATTACATTCTGGTATGTATCAAATATAATATTAAATTAACTCCACGACATGTACAGTAAAAACCAGATTTGACGTCGGGTCTTTGGGACGTCGTTTCCTGTGAGATGCTTCGTTATTTTGAGTTCAGTTTTCTACACAATATTCGTAAATAGAAAAAGAAAATATTGATAAAAGTTTTGAGCATGTTCGACAGGGTTTTGGTTCAGTTCACTATATTGAACTCTTAGCGTACAATATCAAGAGCTATCGAGTTAAAGTCGGTTTTGCCCAACTCGTGAAAACGGTATCTAATACTTACAATTCCATACGATATTAATATGATATTTTAGATCCGATTAGGCATGTTTTAGATCCGATTACGCTCAAAACTAATATCTTAGAATTACTATGGTTTTCCATAAAAATACGATGATGAATTACAATATATACGTGATAGTATACTACTTAACGCATGTTCGTACTAATCTATTTAATATAATTTTAACACGAAATAATAGATCTATGTTCATAACATGTTAAAGCAAGTGAGAGTTTCACTTGCCCGGTGACAACCGTGACAACGAATGGCATGAGTACGGCATGATCACGGGCAGCGACGACGATCCAGAACCAACAACGGAATGATGGCGATGGTGAATGGCTTGACTTTAGCCGGAGTTAGGCGAGGGGACTCGCTGGAGATGGTAGCTGTAGGGGGCTCGGGTACGGGCGCCGACGGCAGAGTGCAGAGGTCGATGGTGAAGAGGCAGCGGCGAAGGCAGCGGGTGGTCTGTGATGATGGCTGCGAGGTGGTCGTCGGTGCTTCGGCGGTGGGTGAAGGTGGGAGGATGCAGCTGCTGTGGGGGTGTTGGTGGTGATTGTGGTGATTGGCAGTGAGGGGCTGTGTTTTGAGAGAGGGAATGAGGAGTTGAGGTCGGTGGAGGTGATGTGGGTAGAGACGACGTCGGCGGTGAGGGGTTTGCAGAAAAGAGGATGAGTTAGAGAAAGAGATAAAGAGATAGAGTGAGAGAGAGATCGAGAGATAGAGATTTAGAGAGAGGGAGAGGTGGGGATTTGGAGGAGGGGTCTCGAGGGTTGTTGAAGGCGAGGCTTCGTCACAGCCGTTGTGTGGACAAGCGGTTCTCGAGGCGCTCATGGTGAGGAAGGAGAGCGAACGTTGGGAAAGGGAGGGAAAAGGAGAGAGAGAAAGAGAAGGAGAAGGGGCTCGGTTGGGTTTCGGGCTGGGGTTAAAGGAAAGGGTTGGCGGGCTTGGACCCGGGAATTGGTTAGGGTTAGGGTTAAGAATTGGTTTAGGGTTAATGTGTGTGTGTGTGTGTATGGAGCTTGGGTTAAGAAAAGAGAAGGATTTAATTAGGAAAAGTAGGAATTAAAATTGGGAAAAATTTAGGGAACTAAATTGGGATTTAAAAGGAAATTTATTGGGATTAAAATTTGAAATACAGGAAATACAATGAAACTGGGGATTTACAATTACCAAACAACATATGGAACAATTGACAGATTTATTTTTAAAAATTCGATGGTGTGTTTTAACAAAAAATTGGAATGCCCCTTAGGTCAAGTGATTTTGTTAAGCAAATTAGACATGAAGCATCTTGCCCATCATTATTCTAACAATTGTGTCTCACAGATTCGCATAATGTACATTCTAGCAAAAATGTAGTTCGCATGCAAAATTTCTATACTGAATTCACCTCGTCATCCTCAGAGTCTTCTTCAGAATCATCTTCGTCCTCTTCATCTTCAGATTCTTCATCCTCCTCAACCTTTGGCTTATCAACTTTAGCTTGTTCAGCCTTTTTAGCAGCTGAACTTTCCCTTTTGACAGCCTTGGTGATGGAGGGGCCTTTCCGGTCTCCTTCAGATGTTGTCTCCCGTTGATCTGGAGCGTGATCTCCTGCGATGTGTGGATCTCAATGGATTGGAGGAGATTTGCACCGAGTACCTACAAGGAAGTCCCGGGGTAGTTTGGTACCACCGAGGACCCTCCGACGATCAAGTCAGTAATAAGATCCAAGCAGAGTAACGGCTTAGTGGAGTAAAAAATGGCTTACTTGATCCCTCTGGGAAAGGGGTTTATATAGCGGCGGCAGCATGCAGGGGCAGGCGTGAGAATCATGCCTGCCGTTACGCTCCCGACGTCACGCCTGCGTGATAAGCGGATCTTCCCATTAATGGCAAGACATGCTCGTTAATGGGGATCGTGATGGCATGGAACGTGGGATGTGGCCGGCGGAGATCTCGCACATGGCGAGATTTGCGGAGCGGTAGTTACCCCTGTGAGTGGTATCGTCGGTCGGTCGATGAGACCGAGGAAAATGGCCACGGCGGGAGAGCTCGGGGGTGAGAGGGAGAGCCGAGGCATCTTGGTCCTGTGATAGCTCGGAGGTGAGCTGGGAGGCCGAGGAAGCCAATTTGTGCATGGGGACTTTCAGGAGAGCCAGCTTGTGCTTGCGAGTCGGGCACAGGGGTGGCCTGGTCGGCCCTTGTAGGCCCTTTCTTCTGAGCTCTGGGACACGTCATCTGCCACGTGTCACGATCTGGGAGATCGTCGATATCGAGCATTATCATTAGCCCCCCACTCTCATCCCGACCAGCTGACGGGTCGGGTCGAGAGTGGACTGCTGGGCCACCCGGGGTGAGCTCCCTTCAAAGATATCGTCGGGATGTGTCCCCGGGCAATCTGTTGTCTTTTCTACCAGTGAATCATGGGCGAGATCTCTGCATTTAAGGAAGGTGCGCCGGTTCGTGCATTCCGTCACTGAAGCGACGGTCCACATGTTGAGCGTCGGTTGGGCGACGCGACGTATTGCAGACCTGCGGTGTCTGATGGGATGCGGCCCAATGCTGGAGCGACAAGTGGAGCAATCGGGGTCGTCGGACGCGAGGAGTCGTTTTGGCGGGGGATGAAGGGCGCCGTTGGATGAGGGCGATGGCAGCAATAAATAGGGATGGGGTCCACTCCAGGACCCCTATCTCTTCATACTTTCCTTGCTTTAAGTCCTGATAGCTCGGCCCTCTTCTTTTTTCTTCTGCTTTTTCCTTCCGAGGATCCCTCTTCTCCAGGTTAGATGTATTCCTTTGTAGAGTCTGTAGATGTGGTGGGAGTAGGCTCTAGGGACTCTCCAGTCGAGCCCGAGTCTTCCCGGGGAGCAGGGGTCAGATCCACTTCTCGGGATCGTGCGACTGGGGCAGTCCCTAGGGGGGAGGAGGCGGATGCCGCTCCTAGCACGCTGATTTTGAATGTCAAAAACTATTTCTAAACTGCAATCAAGAACGGCGTCGCTTTGCAGCTAGCCGGTGAGTACGGGTCGGTCCACAGGGATGTTGTGAATCTCCTAGTCGCGCTAACGAGTTAATTCCGAAGGGTGTTCGGATTAATTATTAAATCTAAAAACCTAAATTATTCTATACTACCATTATCTAGATCTATTCTTGCTAGTGTTAGGTTTAGGAATGGTTTGGAAATGTAAATAAATCTCAATGCTTTCTATACCCAAATTAGGATCTATGAGGAGTTATGGTAATTATCAATAAAGGGGATTAGATCCATTCGGGAAGATGTTCCTTCCTCTAGGTTCTTATCCTTCCTTTAGAGATCCTTACCCTAACCTCAATGGAAAACGCGCGCAACCGGGCCTTTATACTACGGTATCACCGCTACCTCGAGGGATAGGGTGCCGTAAGGCGCGGTGTGTGCGTGTATGCATGAAGTCCTATTGTAAATATATAATGGATAAGAAAGGGATGAGAGATCTCATCTCTCAAAAGCCTTCCCCAAAGCTAACATCTAAGGCAAGGAATTAAAATCTAAACTAGAGCAATTAAATAAAACTACTTACAGATGGCTCTCTCCAAACATCAACACAGGGTTGTCAGATCTAAATTCATGAAATGAAAAGAGGCACCGATGCTCTCCAAAAGAATTCTAAAATTTATTAATGAAGGGAGGCATGAAGAGTTACAATGATTAGAGTTGCTATTTATAAAGAATAGGAAACCCTAGGGTTACATTTGACCCGCATGTCTACAATTACAAGAATAGCCCTATAAAGACCAGTCAACGCCGCCATGGAATTATGGTAAAAACCATTTTGCATTTGGGCCCTATATGGCCGCGGAACCGCGGTCCCAGCCTTGGTTTGGCCGCGGTTCCGCGGCCAAATTATGGATTTGGGCTCTGGGCTTTTTGGGTACTGATCTCTGGATCTGTGGTCTTCTTAATTCCATGGTACTTTTCTCATTGGGCTTCTAGGTTGGTTCCAGATCTCCAGTGAACAATTTGTAGTGAACTTTAAACCTTCGCTTTGAGTCGATATCTTGAATCTTGCTTTGTGAACTGTTTCTTATGTAGGCTTGATCAAGATCTTCTGTTCATTGGTTAAAGTCCAGTTTTTCACCGTCTTTATATCGTTTTCACTATTTTCTGTCGAAGAACCTGTAACATGTAACATGTAGCAGACATTCGTCAAAAGCACCCGTTTATTTGTAAAATATATAAGAATGGGGAATATAATAATGCAATATTATGGTCTAAACAAATACCCCCAAACTTATCTTTTGCTCGTCCTTGAGCAAACTTATTTTTATTCACTAAAATCCTAACCGCACTTTCGCAGGGAAACGCGATTGCACTGAGCGCGTGCAACAAGCCGTTAAACCTCTAGGTGTCCCTAGTAGGAGGAGTGTTGTCTCCTGAGGGTTTTCAGCGGATTACACCCACAAAATCCTATCAATTTGGCTTTTCGACTTTAATTCTCCAATTAGGGTTTCTAACAAGGAATTCTATTATCGTCGACTCATAAATTATCCACTCATATTCTTCACACTTCCTTATTATTTAACTTAAGATTATACATGTTCTATAGACTTACTTAGCTTTCGGCATTTCTTAAGTTTTCCTCCTAAGGTTCCATCTCTACGTAGGAATTTCTATCAACTCTACTAAACATACAAGTTCTATTCTTCATTCTTTTCTCTTATCTAAACTCTAATCACATATCCCCACGTGTGTGTAAATATCATCCCTACACTTGGAAATTCAAATCAAGCAATCGTACTCTCGTCCATTGTCCAAAGTACTTATTAGTGGGTGAATTTTTAATTGAATTTTGCTTACACATCCTTCATGCGACCGTTAATACTTCTTGAGGTACCAACAACCGATTATGAGATGCGTTAGCACTTTAATGCGTACTTCCTAGTCTTGCAACACCGAAGGCTTTTTGCAGTGACTCCCAAACCAGTTGGTCTAAGGCACTAGGTGATGAAGCACCCTCGCTAAATATTTTTCTATTTTTGTAGCCTTAAGTAATCACAAAAACCAGTGTTCATTTTTTATATTCTTTATTCACACTTATATATATATATATATATATATATTTTATTTTCATTGTACTAAGGACTTTAGACAAGAGCATTTCAAGGTCTCTTCTACTATTCCAAGTTTTAAGGTGCGTGATTGTGCAAATTGTAGGGTATATATTTTCAGAATCTAGACTTAAGCTAGGAACTATTTTTCAAACTTATACTCTAATAAGAACATCAATACTCTTCCCTTGTTTCGACTTAGCCCAAGAAGTGAACCCCAAATTTGCATATTTCTAAATAAACTACAAGGCATATACTTTCTACCGTTAAACTTTAAGGAAGGTTATTTTTAGGGTTTTAAATTTACTAAATCTAAGATCTAGTTGTCCCTAGCCAGTTAACCTATTTGTGAAACTCAAGTCAATTAGCCAATATTGAATACAATAATTTTTATAATTTTTGAAAATTTTCAATTTTTATGGGTTTTCAAATAAATATGCAAATGCAAAAATATATACAAATGAATGCGAAGGAAGAAGACGTACCGAGCATACCCCCAAACTTGAACTTGACAGTGTCCTCACTGTCATACTAAACCAAGAGGTCAAAATGTCGGCACTCCCCTGTTTATTTATTTACAATTTTTTTTTATTTTTACTGTTTTGAATTTTTTATATTTTTTATTTAGAAAAAGAAAACAAAAATATATGTACATATATACAAAGGTCCCTCCCAAACTTAAGCTTGGCCTTACACAAGCCAAAGGTGAGCACCAACCATTCAAAAATCTTATCGTGGTAATGGTATAGTTGGTGCAAGAAAATGAGAAACACGCGAGACCGTGTGGAAAGAAGAATGGTAGAATATGGTCTCGGTGGGGGGGGGGGGAAAGAAGGGCGGAAAGGAGAAAGAAGGATCACGCGAACTTGAGGGTGTAAATCGAGTGAATAAATTAGCGCAATATGTGATGATCGATATGTTATAAGCGATTGCGCTAACCTATCAACCCGTCGGGAAATGGGGTCAAATCCCTCAAGATTCGCAAGAAAACATGGGTACGCCGAACTTGGTATAGGAGATGAAAGCGTAACGGTCATTTGTACGGTCGGGACAATAGGAGAGACGGAATGGAGTGAATTAGGGATAGTATCTTTCTCACCGTAGTAAACTGTTTCGAACTTGAAAGATTTCATTAATGGTTCGAAACTACTATAATCAACCGAGTCTGATGGCTCATCTGAAAATGTAAAGGACTCAAATTCGGGCGGTGAGTCATCAGTATCGTCCGAAAAAGTGAAACACTCGTAGGTGTTATCGTCTGTGAGAATTGTGTCAGATTCAAAGGAAAAGGTTTCAAGCTCACAGTCTTCAAGCGGGGTCGGAACGATAGGAAGGAGGGAGGGTGATATAACAGTCAAAGGTTCAGGAGGATGAATTGGAAAATCAGACACATCAAACAAAAATGATTCAACCTCAATATTATTCTCAAGACTCTCCTCAATACTATCCTCAATATTTAACTCATCCATACCATTATCATCAAAATCTAGACGCATATGAGATTCGGGAGAAACATTTAATAACTCAGGATGATGATTTGAACATAAAATCTCAATTAAATCGACAGGTTCATCATCCGAAATCTTCCCGGCGTCTATATCCTCAATCAAGTGAAAATCAATTTTCTTAGACACCTCATCAAAAGCATGGATATCTATCAATTTAGGTTCTAGATGGGAGGTGTAAAGATCGAAAGGATTAGGTGCGGTTTCACTCGAAAGGGGTTCCTCATAATTTGGCAAATCAAACACTACAAGGTCACACAACTCGTCATTTTGAACTTGTGAGTCATTTAGGACATTCGATGGAAAACTGGAGTTGTGGGCTTCAATTGGGTATGGGTAGGTTTGATTTGGAAATCCTCTCTCATTCTCACTCAGTCCAACCTCCTCCTCATACATTGAAAAATTTGGAGCTAGCGGAAAACTAGCTACCGATTCACTAGGTTGCATAAGGGCGGCCATAGACGCTTCCACATTCCTAGTCATTTTATTTGTTGCTGCAATATAAGCTTCCAACGACTCTTCCAAACTAGACTTAGGTGGTGAGGGGGTTTCGGTGAAAGATTCGTAATTGGTTGGATATGTGAAACTCCCTAATGGCTGTGTCGAAACAGTGTCTAGTGAGGGTAGGAAGGTCGGGTATGACTGGTAGGAAGTGGGTGGTAAGACAGGGGCAGGGTCAACATATGGATAAAAAGGTGAATAGTCGTGTGGATCCCTAGAACTAGATGAGTGGAGAGGGGTGAAAGATCGACTGTGAGATTGAGCAATGTGCTCAGCAATGGACATCGGTTTAGGAGTTACAGCAGGACTTGAAAAAGTGATGTCAACATACGAAGGTGGTGAAGGTTGACTTGGTTGACACAAAGTGGGTTGAAAAGTCAAACTGTTTCTCCTAGACGCCTCTATGTGATCTTTCAAAGATTTTTTAGGCATGGAAAGATCGTCTTTAAATTGACCGAACAAATTGACGTACGACGCAAAATTAGGTTCGGGATACCAAAGTTCGGCTAATGATTTATTATGTGGGATACCCATGTTAAAAGAAGAAAGGTGACAAGAAGGAAGGTTGGGTGGTGCAAGGATTTATTTGCGGCTAAAAAATTTTGCAAGTTTCAATAAAATATTTGTCCTTTTTATTTTCATTTGTTTTCCTTTTTATTTGGAAAAATTTTGTTGCAAAAAGATTTTAGAGAAAAGATATGTAATAGCAAAATATTTTATAGAAAAGATATGCAACAGCAAAATATTACTTGCAATCTAATTTCATTTCAAGCGGGGTCCAAAAATCCTGCACAAAATTGTTATATAGAAGGCAATATATTTTATAGCTCACAGAATCTTGCAGGAATTTCCACAAAAGATATTTCAAAAATTACAGAGGAGGAACAGAGAAGCTTACAGAAAAATTTTCACGAGAAGATGCCACTAGATCGCCCCCTTCCGCGGCAATAGAGCACTAACACCGCGGTTCCGCGGTCCTCTGGACAGAACGGATCCCCAAAATTTTTTGTAAGCTCTGATTCGACTAGATGGCCGCGGTTCCGCGGCCTAAGGTGGGTTGTGGCCGCGGAAACGCGGTTGGATGGGCAGTTCAAGACTCTAAAATTTTTGTTTCTGTTATTTAAAATCCTTTCTGTTCCGATACCCCTTTTTCTGTTTTGCTTTCTGGAATTTTCCAGATCCGATTCTGTATATCCTGCAAAAATTCAAACATACAGATCCTTTCCAAAAATAACAATTGATATATTTTTATAATTTTTGGGATTTTTTAGATTTTTATGATTTTTTTTAATTTTGATTAACCCGAAATCGCAAAAAGGAAATAACACGCCATTTTATTTTGAATGTCAAAAACTATTTCTAAACCGCAATCAAGAACGGCGTCGCTTTGCAGCTATCCGGTGAGTACGGGTCGGTCCACAGGGATGTTGTGAATCTCCTAGTCGCGCTAACGAGTTAATTCCGAAGGGTGTTCGGATTAATTATTAAATCTAAAAACCTAAATTATTCTATACTACCATTATCTAGATCTATTCTTGCTAGTGTTAGGTTTAGGAATGGTTTGGAAATGTAAATAAATCTCAACGCTTTCTATACCCAAATTAGGATCTATGAGGAGTTATGGTAATTATCAATAAAGGGGATTAGATCCATTCGGGAAGATGTTCCTTCCTCTAGGTTCTTGTCCTTCCTTTAGAGATCCTTACCCTAACCTCCAATGGAAGAAAACGCGCGCAACCGGGCCTTTATACTACGGTATCACCGCTACCTCGAGGGATAGGATGCCGTAAGGCGCGGTGTGTGCGTGTATGCATGAAGTCCTATTGTAAATATATAATAGATAAGAAAGGGATTAGAGATCTCATCTCTCAAAAGCCTTCCCCAAAGCTAACATCTAAGGCAAGGAATTAAAATATAAACTAGAGCAATTAAATAAAACTACTTATTAAACTCTCTCCAAACATCAACACAGGGTTGTCAGATCTAAATTCATGAAATGAAAAGAGGCACCGATGCTCTCCAAAAGAATTCTAAAATTTATTAATGAAGGGAGGCATGAAGAGTTACAATGATTAGAGTTCCTATTTATAAAGAATAGGAAACCCTAGGGTTACATTTGACCCGCATGTCTACAATTACAAGAATAGCCCTATAAAGACCAGTCAACGCCGCCATGGAATTATGGTAAAAACCATTTTGCATTTGGGCCCTATATGGCCGCGGAACCGCGGTCCCAGCCTTGGTTTGGCCGCGGTTCCGCGGCCAAATTATGGATTTGGGCTCTGGGCTTTTTGGGTACTGATCTCTGGATCTGTGGTCTTCTTAATTCCATGGTACTTTTCTCATTGGGCTTCTAGGTTGGTTCCAGATCTCCAGTGAACAATTTGTAGTGAACTTTAAACCTTCGCTTTGAGTCAATATCTTGAATCTTGCTTTGTGAACTGTTTCTTATGTAGGCTTGATCAAGATCTTCTGTTCATTGGTTAAAGTCCAGTTTTTCACCGTCTTTATATCGTTTTCACTGTTTTCTGTCGAAGAACCTGTAACATGTAACATGTAGCAGACATTCATCAAAAACACCCGTTTATTTGTAAAATATATAAGAATGGGGAATATAATAATGCAATATTATGGTCTGAACAAATACCCCCAAACTTATCTTTTGCTCGTCCTCGAGCAAACTTATTTTTATTCACTAAAATTCTGACCGCACTTTCGCAGGGAAACGCGATTGCACTGAGCGCGTGCAACAAGCCGTTAAACCTCTAGGTGTCCCTAGTAGGAGGAGTGTTGTCTCCTGAGGGTTTTCAGCGGATTACACCCACAAAATCCTATCAATTTGGCTTTTCGACTTTAATTCTCCAATTAGGGTTTCTAACAAGGAATTCTATTATCGTCGACTCGTAAATTATCCACCCATATTCTTCACACTTCCTTATTATTTAACTTAAGATTATACATGTTCTATAGACTTACTTAGCTTTCGGCATTTCTTAAGTTTTCCTCCTAGGGTTCCATCTCCACGTAGGAATTTCTATCAACTCTACTAAAGATACAAGTTCTATTCTTCATTCATTTCTCTTATCTAAACTCTAATCACATATCCCCACGTGTGTGTAAATATCACCCCTACACTTGGAAATTCAAATCAAGCAATCGTACTCTCGTCCATTGTCCAAAGTACTTATTAATGGGTGAATTTTTAATTGAATTTTGCTTACACATCTTTCATGCGACCGTTAATACTTCTTGAGATACCAACAACCGATTACGAGATGCGTTAGCACTTTAAAGCGTACTTCATAGTTTTGCAACACCCAAGGCTTTTAGCAGTGACTCCCAAACCAGTTGGTCTAAGGCACTAGGTGATGAAGCATCCTCGCTAAATATTTTTCTATTTTTGCAGCCTTAAGTAATCACAAAAACCAGTGTTCATTTTTTATTCTTTATTCACACTTATATATATATATATTATTTTCATTGTACTAAGGACTTTAGACAAGAGCATTTCAAGGTCTCTTCTACTATTCCAAGTTTTAAGGTGCGTGATTGTGCAAATTGTAAGGTATACATTTTCAGAATCTAGACTTAAGCTAGGAGCTATTTTTCAAACTTATACTCTAATAAGAAAATCAATACTCTTCCCTTGTTTTGACTTAGCCCAAGAAGTGAATCCAAAATTTGCCTATTTCTAAATAAACTACAAGGCATATACTTTCTACCGTTAAACTTTAAGGAAGGTTATTTTTAGGGTTTTAAATTTACTAAATCTAAGATCTAGTTGTCCCTAGCCAGTTAACCTATTTGTCAAACTCAAGTCAATTAGCCAATATTGAATACAATAATTTTTATAATTTTTGAAAATTTTCAATTTTTATGTGTTTTCAAATAAATATGCAAATTATGGATTTGGGCTCTGGGCTTTTTGGGTACTGATCTCTGGATCTGTGGTCTTCTTAATTCCTTGGTACTTTTCTCATTGGGCTTCTAGATTGGTTCCAGATCTCCAGTGAACAATTTGTAGTGAACTTTAAACCTTCGCTTTGAGTCGATATCTTGAATCTTGCTGGAGGCGCCAGCTTTTCCCGCTCGAAGCATGTCCCAGTTCCTTCGGCTGCCATCCCGGTGCCTTCGGTAGCTGTACCTCCTCAGTGTTCGGGGGCGGGTCCCGCCCCGGAGTCCAGCAAAGCGCCGAGCTGGAAGCGGGTGCGTGAATGGGAGGACCCAACCTCAGAGGGGGAGACCGGGTCCCTATCAGCCCCCCTCAAGAGGGTCCACCGAAGGGTTCCTCGGACCCCGGCCTCCCCGATCATGGTGGAGGAGGAGGGCCTCTGCTTTGTGGTGCCCTCGGGGCTCGCCGTCGCCGACAGCCTGCTGTTCGACATCGAGAAATCGACAGGGGGCAGGTTCCCCGGAGGGACCCTCAGAGGCCAGATGGAGTCCATTTCCCAGGAGGCCGTGCAGGTAAGCGCTCGGCTATTCATGAGATTTGGTGCCTCCATTGTCTTTCTGACCTCTCTTTGATTATCTCAGGTCCTCCAACATGTCGCCCTCGCCATCCGCATGGAGGAACAGGTGATAACCCCGGCAATGAAGGCCGCGAGCCAGCTTACCTCGCTAGAGGAGAGCTCCAACCGGGAGCTGGAGGCGGCGATGGTGAGGGTCGCCGCTCTGGAGGGCAAGGTGGCGGCCGGGAAGCAGGAGGTGGCCGCTGCGGCGCGGGCGGCGGTGACCTCGAAGCAGGAGGCTTCCCGGCACCATGACGCCACCCTGGCCGCCAAGGCCAAGCTCCAGGACGCCAGGATGCTTGTCGGCACCATGAAGAAGACGGTGGAGACCCTCCGGAAGGAGTTGGAGGTAGCGACCGAGGAGGTGAAGCGGGCCAATCTTGGCGCGGCTAAGGCGGTGGAGGACTATAAGATGTCAAAGGACTACTACTTCGACCTAGCCATAGCCACTACGAACATCTGGCACGAGGCCCTCGACGCCGTCAAGGTCCGGATGCCGGAGTTCGTTGATGAAGAGCTCCGGGCCGAATACCCCTTCACGGGTGCCAACGAGCAGGGTGAAGACCTTGGGGAAGAAGAGATCCCTGACGAGGAAGTGGCCGAGGACCCTGCCCGAGCCGTGGTAGATATTGGGGTTCCCGGGGTTGCGCCTGGCCCTGAGGCCTGAAGCCCCTCGTCATCCTGCTTTTTCTTTTTTATTTTGTCTCATCGGGAATTTTGTTAGGCTGAGGAGCCCCCAATACCCTTGTAAGAATTTTTTTTGTGCGAATAAACTTTTGCTGTTTCATTGCTTGCATATTATCCTTTGTTTATGAAGAATACTCGTAGAATATTCAGACTTGCACTATTGAGCTTCCATGTCAGGTCAGTTCTTCGTCTGGCGATCGCGCGTCGAGTTGATTTCGTTGGAAAGAAGGTATCTCCATGTCTCCGAAGTCGAGGGGGATCGCTCAGGCTTATATAGACCTGGTGTCTCTTGGAGAGTGCTTCAGATCCGCGGCGTTTGATGGGTAGCAGGCTGCCCGCTGCAGATGTGCCGAGCCGAAGAGAGCTCGGTGTCCTCACTCTGAGGGCTTCAGATGCCTCTTGGCGAGGGCTTTGATCCCTATTGTCGTGGGTAGGGAGTTACCAGCCGGGGATGACCGAGCAGGGTAGCCGCTCAGTGCCTCTTGGAGAGGGCTTGTATCCCTGGCGTCGTGGGTAGGGAGCTACCGGCTGGGGATGACCAAGCAGGGTAGACGCTCGATGCCTCTTGGCGAGGGCTTTGATCCCTGGCGACGTGGGTAGGGAGCTACCAGCCGGGAATGACCGAGCAGGGTAGCCACTCGTTGCATCTTGGCGAGGGCTTTGATCCCTGGCGTCGCGGGTAGGGATCTACCAGCCGGGGATGACCGAGCAGGGTAGCTGTTCGGTGCCTCTTAGTGAGGGCTTTGATCCCTGGCGTCGTGGGTAGGGAGCTACCAGCCGGGGATGACCGAGCAGGGTATCCGCTCGGTGCCTCTTGGCGAGGGTTTTGATCCCTGGCATCATGGGTAGGGAGCTACCGGCCGGGGATGACCGAGCAGGCTAGCTGCTCGGTGCCTCTTGGCGAGGGCTTTGATCCCTGGAGTCGTGGGTAGGGAGATACTAGCCGGGGATAGCCGAGCAAGGGTCAGGCTCGGCCGCCTCTAGGGAGGGCTTTGATCCTTCAGGACGGGGCCGAGCAGGGTTACTACCCGGTGCCTCTTGGCAAGGGATTTGATCCCAGTCGGTTGTGGTAGGAAGCTACCAGCCGGGTATAGCTGAGCAAGGGTCAAGCTCGACTGCCTCTATGGAGGACTTTGATCCTTAGCGCGGGAGGGGCTGTAAGAAGCCTACTAAGGATGGGGGCCGGACAGGGTTACTGCCCGGTGCCTCTTGGCGAGGGCTTTTGTCCTTTAGGATGGGGCCGAGCATGGTTACTGCCGGTGCCTCTTGGCGAGGGCTTTGATCCCTGGCGTCATGGGTAGGGAGCTACCAGCCGGGGATAGCTGAGCAGGGTAGTCGCTCGGCTGCCTCTAGACGAGGGCTTTGATCCTTAGCGTTGAAGGGCCGTAGGAGGCTCGCTAAGGATAACCGGGTAGTGAAGCTACGCGGTTGCTTCTTAGTGAGGGCTTTGATCCCTGGCGTTGTGTGTAGGGAAGCTACCGGCCAGGGATAGCCGGGCAGGGTAGCTGCGCGGCTGCCTCTAGAGGAGGGCTTTGATCCCTGGCATTGTGTGTAGGGAAGCTACCGGCCAGGGATAGCCAGGAAGGGTAGCTGCGCGGCTGCCTCTAGACGAGGGCTTTGATCCTTAGCGCTGGAGGGGCCGTAGGAGGCCTGCTAAGGATAACCGGGCAGTGAAGCTGCGCGGTTGCCTCTTGGCGAGGGCTTTGATCCCTGGCGTTGTGTATAGGGAAGCTACCGGCCAGGGATAGCTGGGCAGGGTAGCTGCGCGGCTGCCTCTAGACGAGGGCTTTGATCCTTAGCGCTGGAGGGGCCGTAGGAGGCCTGCTAAGGATAACCAGGCAGTGAAGCTGCGCGGTTGACTCTTCATGATGTTATGTCCGACCTTCCCGGTGTTGGTATAGGGAATAGGAATAGTCACGGCGAATACGCGTAACATGCGCATTGAATGCTTGGGGGAGGTGAAGCGCCAGAGCCGCGTCGTTTCGATTTTGCCAGAAAAGGCTCAATGTTTACCGCGTGGCGGCACCTTTGTGGGCGAAAATGGGTGGCTGTTGGCGTCAGCCCCCCGGGGAAACGTTTGCAGATGTGGGCTTAGGCTGCATAGCTAAAGGGCGACCGGTCCTTTGGGAGCGCAGCGGGCTATAAAGCGGAGGGAGTGTTGGTCCTTCCTCTCTTCACAAGCAAATCATAAAGATGGAAGACTTCCCCTTCACCATCCCCGACATGATTCACTTCGAAGATGTGTACCTCTACGACCGGAACTGCACCGAGGACTGTTCCCCTCCGAACGGCGGCTGACGACCTAAGAACGTGCCTGAGATTCAGGGTAGATGCTATATGGTTTTACCCGTCCACCTCTCCGAAGATGCCAAGTTGATTTATGGCACCATGTATCGGAGGTTTAGACGGATGCGGCCGATGTAGCAGACTTCATCAGATTCCCCCTCGCTTGAGTGGTTTTTGATTGTGGGGACGCTCTTCCCTGCAGGCGCAAGCCCCTGTAGTTAATTACGCTACTGCATCGCGGTAACAACTTTCTCCTTCTCCAGAATTTCACTTCGTTTCGTGGGTGTTTGTTTTGTTTGTGGTTGCCCGTGGATTGTATACGGAGACTATTTATTTCGTCGCCCGTAGGACGTGGATTAGTCCAAATCCGTATTACTTAGATTTGGGTTTGGTGTTTTTAGTTTAAGGATACGTTAGCCATATTGAGACTAAGATCAACTTAAACTTTTGTTAAGGATACGTTAGCCTAATTTCCAGACTAAGATCAACTTAACGGGATCGTTTGGATCCGACAAGAGAGAAATTGGCTCTATTGTTTAGTTTAATGACGTTGCGGTCGATTTCCAGTTTAG
Source organism: Agapanthus africanus (assembly GCA_030015575.1). Classification (NCBI taxonomy): domain Eukaryota; kingdom Viridiplantae; phylum Streptophyta; class Magnoliopsida; order Asparagales; family Amaryllidaceae; genus Agapanthus; species Agapanthus africanus. The sequence continues at coordinate 482,737,647 of CM057343.1, read as the reverse complement.
GGACATGGTGGTCCATGTTCCAGTTTAGGGACATAGGGGTCCCTCTCCAGTTTAGGGACTTGGTGGTCCATCGCCAGTTTAGGGACGTGGTGGTCTATGTTCCAGTTTAGGGACATGGTGGTCCATCGCCAGTTTAGGGACGTGGTGGTCTATGTTCCAGTTTAGGGACGTGGTGGTCCATCATTAGTTTAAGGACGTTTCGATCCGACATTAGTTTAAGGACGTTTCGGTCCCCGAGTTTAAGGACCCCGCTGTCCATATACGTATGTGGTCATCGGGACCCGTCTCCTCTCTGACGTCGTTGAAGGATTACAACGACAGGTGTCAGAGGAGTTCGGAGATGTACCCTCGAACCGGAAGTAAATTGATTTAAGAGAGCAATCCTGCTCAGTCAATTTAATTTGAGGATTTACGGCCAAAATTGGGCTAAGTCCAGTTGGAAAATACTCATCGTTTTTATTTGTTTTTGCATTGAATTTCTTTTTATTTTTATTTGGGCTCTACCCATAAAGGATGCAGAGCATCAATTTGTTTTGGGCTCTGCTCATTTATAAATGATGCAGAGCATCAATTTTACTTGGGCTCTGCCATTTTTATTGCTTTGCAATTTATTCTGGCCTGCTAGGTCTTTTTAACTTGGGCCTGGCCCTTTAGCAAAAGAAATGCATTGCATTTTCAGGCGCTTTGCGCCAATCAAAGAGCGCAAGCGCTTGTGGTGACGACATGTGTCATCCAAGCGCAGTGCGCTGCGCCAGTGCGCTGCGCTTGCGCTGCTGACACGTGTCGCGCTCTGGTGAGTTGCGCCAATTCTAGAGAGCAAGGCTCTATCTTAAAGCGCATAGCGCAAGTGGTTCAGATACTGACACGTGGCGCTCTCTGGTGGTTTGCGCCAGCCCAAGAGCGCAACAGTGCAGATTTATAAGTGCAAGGCACTATTAATTTGAGAATCTTTTAGATTCAAGAACCAAAGATTCATAAAGGAAGTGCAGAGCACTATTTGATTTCTTGATCTAATTTAGATCAAAGAAAAACAAGTTTTCTCTTATTTCAGGAACCAGAGGTTCATAAAAAGTGCAAAGCAGTATTTTTATTTTGTTTTTTATTAAAGATCATTGATCTTGTTTTTAGATCAATGATCTGGTCATAAGAGGATTTTCTCTTTTTCTAAAGGCTTTTTACCTTTTTTGTTCATGAGGATTTCTCTCCAATTCTTCAGAGTTCTCTCTGTTTAATTTCTCACAAAATGTTCATGCCTTTAAATTGAGGTCTAGGGTCCTTTTTATAGTGCTCATAAATTTGTTAAAGAGATCTTTCTCTGAGTGATTTGGGGAATTTCCCCCACCGTTGGATCTTTGATCCAAGGGCTTCTGTTTTACAGAAGAAAATCTTCTTGTTTTAACAAGAACAGAAAGATTTCTTTTAGAATCTTAATTCTGTTTGGCGCAAATGCTCCAGAGCGTGACACGTGTCATGCAGCGCACAGCGCAGCGCAACTGCGCTGACACGTGTCGCGCAGCGCACAACGCAGCGCAACTGCGCGAGCGCATCTGCGCTGACACGTGTCGCGCAGCGCAGTGCTTGCGCAACTGAAGCGTTGCTTCCTTTGATTTTGCTTTGAACAGAGCTTTGCTCTGATTGGGTGCGCTGCCTTGGGTGCTGCGCTGATGCATCTGCGCCTGATACGTGGCGCGTTGCACGCAGCGCAGAAGATCTGAAGCGTTGCTTCATTTATTAGCATTTAGATTTTCAAAGTAGAGCTTTGCTCTGATTGGGGGAAGATGATGCGTTGCTTCATCTCCCGCCTTGGAATTTGAACAGAGCTTTGCTCTGATTGGGGTAAACAAATGCCCTCCCACCGTTGCGCTTACGTGGCCTCCAAACGCAAGCGCAACGGTGGCAGAATCCCAACCGTCGCGGCAGCTTTTGGAAGTTGAAAGGGCATTTGATGTCTATAAATAGGACCTTTGGTCCTCAACAGATGATTAGCATCTTTTAAGAATTTTACTTTCAGAACATAGAGCTCTGCTCTTGCCTTTAGAAACTCTCAGAGTTAAATTTTCCTCAAAGGAAACTTTTCAGGTAAAATTAACCTTGAATTAAATTAATTTTAATTAATAGAGCTTTGCTCTCATAGATCTTCGATCTAAAGAAAACCCTTTTGGGGTTTCACCAAATAGAGCCTTACTCTCAGGAATCTGTTTCAGGGTTTCTCAACCCATGAATAGAACCTTGCATCTTTGGCAAAACATAGATCTCTCGATCTAAAAAAGATGAACTCTTAAGAGTTTGAGTATGGATAATGAAAATTAAAAAAAATAATGATCTCAGAATCTTAGGACTTCTTTAAATTTCCCCTATTAGGATTTTGATAGTTACTCCTGTTCGTAGAGCATTGCTCTCGAGGAGTTTAACTCTTCGTGCTCGTTTTTTTTAACAAGGATTCGCTTAATCAGTCGGTTTGCTAATTTTGCTGATCTTCTTTCACAGGAACAATGGACGCCCATATGTATGCTCTTAACAAGATCATCTCTTACGGGGACATCCGCCGACTTGGCCGCTCTCAAAATCGAGAGTTCACAAACGCGGAGTGTGCTGAAATCATGAGCCACTTCGACGCATACAACGGTCCCCTGCTTCCACAGCGTTCCTCCCTTCTTAAGCTTATCGTGGGAGCCATCTGGGAAGCGCTTCCCCTGTTCTGTTCCGATGTGCCGCTTAGGGCGCTGGATGCCGCTGAGGATAAGGTGCACTCGGTGTACCTGTTGAACTTTATCTCAAAGAGACGGCGAGACAATCTTATCGATCTCTTGCATGAGGTCTTTTAACAGTCTGCCATACTCGCTGCTTATCGGAGGGTGGAAGACATCAGGAGGGACTCTGACGCTTGTGCTCGCGAAAGAAAGCACACTAGGATGGTCCGCGAGGCTTGGAAAGTCATAGATAGGGTCGCTTTCGAGTTCCTCAATCCATGTCCTGGGTTCGAGATTATTCCCTTGTAATAATGTTTTTCGTTTATTGCTTTTATGATTGTAAGAACTTCTGGCAATATTAATGGAAATTTTTGTTTTTCCTAGCCTGTCTTATCTTTTGTTCTGAGTCTTTTGCTTATGCATGACTAAATGTGTCTCGAACGCTTGATCGAATGTAAATCGGATACTCTTTCTGTTGCTTTCTTCTTTCCCTTATTATCAGCATGCTTTCTTGATAAACATAATTGGACGACAACTCAGTTTTTTCCAAAGGATAGCGATGGCTTGGGCCGCAGGTTCGGGTCTGCCGCCTAAGAATTTTCAACTCTATGAGCCGTGAGGGTCTCATAGAGACTTTTCTCCCTACGGATCGAGAGGATCTCGCAGGTGGGTTTTTCTCCTTAGGAATCATGAGGACTCCTAAGTGTGGTTTTCTCTTATAAGTCGTAAGGATCCTATAAGAGAATTTTTCCCTCTTACGAGTCAAGAGGGCCCGTAAGCGGTTGTTTCCCTCCTCGTCGAGATTCGACTTTGGAGAGTGAGACCCGTGAATAGTATGCAAGAGATCTTTTTGGATCGACTTGCAGGGTCCCATTACTCAGGAAGCAAGTTTTTTAGTCCCTGCTGCCTGAGGCTTCATCTTGCAAGTTGAGACGAATCGGGAATTTTCCCGCGGAGACACTGGTTTCTCTGCGAGCCGACGCGAATCAGGAGGCTCTCGTCAAGGAGTGTTTGTATCCGTGCGTCGAGGAATTTGCTAGGGATTATTTGTTTCCCTAGCGCCAATGATTATTTGTTTCCTTGGGGTTGAAACGAGTCGAGAATTTCCCACGGAGGCACTGGTTGCTCTGCGAGTCGACGCGGATCAGGAGGCTCTCATCAAGGAGTGTTTGTATCCGTGAGTCGAGGAATTTGCTAGGGATTATTTGTTTCCCTAGCGCCAAGGATTATTTATTTCCTTGGGTTTGAAATGAGTCGAGAATTTCCTACGGAGGCACTGGTTGCTCTGCGAGTCGACGCGGATCAGGAGGCTCTCGTCAAGGAGTGTTTGTTTCTGTGAGTCGAGGAATTTTCTAGGGATTATTTGTTTCCCTAGCGCCAAGGATTATTTGTTTCCTTGGGATTGAAACGAGTCGAGAATTTCCCACGGAGGCACGGGTTGCTCTGCGAGTCGACGCGGATCAGGAGGCTCTCGTCAAGGAGTGTTTGTATCCATGAGTCGAGGAATTTGTTAGGGATTATTTGTTTCCCTAGCCAAGGATTATTTGTTTCCTTGGGGTTGAAACGAGTCGAGAATTTCCCACGGAGGCACTGGTTGCTCTACGAGTCGACGCGGATCAGGAGGCTCTCGTCAAGGAGTGTTTGTATCCGTGAGTCGAGGAATTTGCTAGGGATTATTTGTTTCCCTAGCGCCAAGGATTATTTGTTTCCTTGGGGTTTGAAACGAGTCGAGAATTTCCCACGGAGGCACTGGTTGCTCTGCGAGTCGACGCGGATCAGGAGGCTCTCGTCAAGGAGTGTTTGTATCCGTGAGTCGAGGTATTTGCTGAAGACACTGGTTTCTTCGGAGTTGGAATGAACCGTCGAGATTTGGCTTCGTTTTCTGGCGGAGCCTGTTGGGAAAGTATGGTTCCCTCTTGTTTGTTTACGCCCTTGGATTGTATACAGGGATCGATGTGATCTTAACTGTAGGGCCAAAGTTTTATCATCTTCCTCTTTTTTTTTTCCGCGATACTCTATCATTTCAGCTTTTATGTCGCGAAGGTCGCGATTGCCCAATCATTTCGGCTATTTATTTTATTTTTACTCGCTACTTTTTATTGCGAGTTGCCCAATCATTTCGGCTTTTTATTTTATTCTTACTCGCTGCTTTTTATTGCGAGTTGCCTAATCATTTCGGCTATTTTGGATGCATACATTTTTACTTGCTGCTTTTTATTGCAAGTTGCCCCATCCTTTCGGCTATTTCGTATGCATGTGCGGCCTACTGGTTTTCCGCCGTAAACCTGAAATTAGACACCGATTTCGGCATCAGCACCGCTACAACTGGGATATTGCCAGGAGCGAATCATCATTTGCTTCCGTCGATGTCGAACAAAGGTGGCTTAGCGAACAGGGTTAAGACGCTATCGACTAAGGCTTTTAACTTCATGAGCCGTAAGGGTCTCACAAAGGTATTTCTCCCTACAAGTCGTGAGGATCTTGTAGGTGTATTTTCTCCTTAGGAATCGTGAGGATTCTTAAGTGCATGTTCCTCTGTAAGTCGTAAGGATCCTACAGGAGGGTTTTCTCCTTGTAAATCGAGAGGATTTACAAGGGTCGTTCATCATGTGCATATATCCCCGGTCACGGATGGGACTTGGTTAGGGAAATGTTTATTCGCGTCCGTGGAATGTATACAAGGGTCAGTATTGGACCACTTGTAGGGCAATATCGAAGGTTGTGAGGGTTGCTTAAGCACAGGTTTAGGTCTCTGTAACTTAAGACTTTCAAATCTTATGAGCCATGAGGGTCCCATAAGAGAGTTCTCCTTACGAGTCGTGAGGATCTCGCAAGTGTATTTTCTCCCTAGGAATCGTGAGGATCCCTAAGTGTGTTGCTCCCTTATGAGTCGTAAGGATCTCACACGGGTGGTTTCTCCCTACAAGGTCAAGAGGACCCTGTTAGTGTCTTTTAACGAGGTTGCGCCCTTTCGGGTTTTCACAAACACTCGCCGGTAGTCCTGCTGTTTTTACACACGGAGCCCTTTCGGGTTTTCATCCGTGCCCATTTTGCTTATGGACATACCGTTTTCATTTTTATTTGTTTATTATTATTTTTTATTTTCTTCTTCTCTTTTTTTTACGAGGTCGCGCCCTCTCGGGTTTTCACGAACACTCGCCGGTAGCCCTGCTGTTTTTACTCACGGAGCCTTTTCGGGTTTTCATCCGTGCCCTTTTTGCTTATGGACATACCGTTTATATATTTATATATATATATATTTTTATTCATCTCGTCAGCCTAAGGATGCTGCGACAGTAGTTTAGAGACGTTTCCGTCCGCTATTAGTTTAAGGACATTTCGGTCCAGTGCTGAAGAAGGCCAGTTGCGACTCACAGAGTTTGGGCTTAGGAAGATAGCGAGCGGACATAGTCGTCGTCATCCATCATAGACCTAGGCTGTGGCTCATTAAACTTAGTATTTCTTTAGGAAGCGACCGTTTATTGGCCTGAAAGGCCTTTCACCGTGCATGTCCATGAGTAGATATGCTCCACCTTGGTAGACCTTGTCTATGATGTACGGGCCTTCATAGTTTGGCTCAAACTTTCCCCGCTTGGCGCGATTGGGGATCATAGGTCTTTTGACCACTAACACGAGTTCACCTTGGCGGAATGTTCTCTGCCGGGTCAATCTTTCATATGAGCACGTCATCTTTGCTTTATAAGCTTCCAGATTTTGTTGCGCTATGAGCCGGGTTTCATCAAGGGCATCAAGTTCCTCAAGCCGAATGTGAGCATTTTCTTCGTCTGTCAGCTCGTAGTGGACTGCCACTCGTAAAGAGGGTAATTCTATCTTGAGAGGGAGTACTGCTTCTGTACCGAATACCAGCGCATATGGCGTTGTGTTCGTGGCCGTTTTAAACGTAGTTCGATACGCCCAGAGAGCTTCTTGCAGTCTTTCGTGCCAGTCTTTCTTATTTCGTGACACCGTTTTCTTCATGATCTTCGTCAAGGTTTTGTTGAAGGCCTCAGCTAGACCATTAGCTCGCGGATTATAAACTGAGGAATATCTCCAGTCTATATTATGCTGTTGCGCGAAGCGACTGATTTTGTGGCTTCTGTAGGCTGGCCCGTTATCGGAGATGATTCGTCTTGGCGTTCCAAACCGATATATGACATGCGTCTTGAAGAAATGGAGGATATTCTCCGTCTTTACTTCCCTCAGCGGTACTTCTTCCGCCCACTTAGAGAAGTAGTCAGTCGTCACTAGGATGAAATGATGTCCTCTAGACGATGCTGGTTCGATGGGGCCGACTATATCAGTCCCCCACATTTCGAATGGCCAGCTAGCCACCGTTGGATGTAGTGGATTTGGATGCTGGTGGATGAAGTCCCCATGGATTTGGCATGAGTGGCATTGCTTCGCATATTCGAGGCAGTCCTGAATCATCGTGGGCCAGTAGTAGCCCATCCGTTTTATCTTTAACTTCATCTTTGGACCCGCTTGGTGAGAACCGCAGAGTCCGTCGTGAACTTCCTGAACGACTCTTTTCGCTTCGTCAGGTCCCAGGCATCTCAACCACAGAGAATCAAACGATCTCTTGTACAGAGTATCGTTGACGAAGGAGAAAGATAGAGCCCGCTTCATGAGCTGATGTCTTGTGGACGCTTCTTCAGGTATTCGGTGGGATTTAAAGTAGTCTATGAAGACTTCTCTCCAATCCTTGGCATTTTTCCAATCTTTTACTTGCAGGGTCGTCTGCTCGCTCGCCCCCTTTTCTTCGGATGATTCCGGAGATATTTCTGCTGGGGCAAGCACTCGACGGCTTTGTACCACGATTCTAATGTCATCGAGGTTCTCGTCAGCCAGTTCTTTAGCAAGTTTGGCCAACGCGTCTGCTTTGCTGTTTTCCGCGCGCGGTATGTTCTCCAAAGTATAGGAGGGAATTTGGGTCAACAGTTGTTGCACCTGTTCCCCGTACTTCACCAACTCCGGTTTGCACATTTGGTAGTCGCCGTTTACTTGACTAACGACCAGTTGAGAATCTCCGTATATGAGGAGGTTTTCAATTCCCATGTCAATGGCGATCTCGAGGCCTGCTATCAGAGCTTCGTATTCGGCTTCATTGTTTGTCCTCGGCTCCGTCAGGGAGAACGCGTAGCGCATTATCCCTCCTTGTGGAGTTACAAAGATGAGTCCTACCCCCGATTTGATTATAGGGGTACTTTGTTTGTGCTTCTTCACAGAAGATGCTCCGTCGAAATAAAGCTCCCATCGGGTATTATCACCGTTGATCGCATCAAACGCATGTTCGTCTGGAAGATCGCAGTTTAAAGGAGAGTCGGCCGGTATAGGATGCTCAGCGAGGAAGTCGGCAATGGCCTGGCCTTTCACTGCCTTGAGAGGTTGGTACGTTATCGAGAACTCCATCAAGAGCAGGGCCCATTTAGCAAGTCGTCCCGTCAATATGGCCTTCGACATCAAATATTTAAGAAGGTCCACCTTTGAAATGAGACGGACCTCATGCGCCAACGCATAATGCCTGAGCTTTGTTATCGCGAAGATCAATGCCAGGCAGTGTTTTTCAATGGGAGAGTAGTTGCTTTCTGCCCCCAGCAGAACTCGACTTAAATAGTAGAGTGCTTTTTCTTTCCCTTGATCGTTCTCTTGTGCCCATAAGGCGCCTAAGGAACCTTCGAGGGCAGTTGTATAAAGAATGAGGGGTTTTCCCTTGACCGGAGCAGCCAACACCGGCGGGTTTTGCAGGTATTGCTTGATCTCGTCTAGTGCGCTTTGGCATTTTTGATCCCAGACGAACGGGGTTCCCTTCTTCATCAGGTGACTGTAAGGACGACACTTTCCTGAAAGGTTGGCTATAAATCGCCGTATATACGCGAGCTTCCCTTGGAGAGACCGCAGCTGTTTGCGAGTCCTTGGCGGAGGCATTTCCATGATCGCCTTGATCTTTGACGGATCTATCTCGATACCCCGGTGTCGGACGATGAATCCCAGGAATTTGCCTGAGGAAACTCCGAATGCACATTTGAGAGGGTTCATTTTCAAGTTGTATTGCCGAAGGCGTTGAAATACAGTCTTCAAATGCTCGAGATGTTCTTCGTATGATTTGCTTTTAACCACGAGATCGTCGATATAGCATTCGACGATTTCGTGTATAAGGTCATCGAAGATCTTCGTCATGGCCCTTTGATAGGTGGCACCGGCGTTCTTTAGACCAAAGGGCATCACCTTGTAACAGAATATTCCCAGAGGAGTCCTGAAGGCGGTGTACTTCTGGTCTTCGGGATCCATCTTTATCTGATTATACCTTGACGAGCCGTCCATAAAGGAGAAAACCTCATGAGTAGACGTGTTGTCTATCATCAGTTCGGTGACTGGCATTGGGAAATCGTTTTTCGGGCAGGCTTTATTGAGATCCTGGAAGTCCACGCATATGCGCACTGTCCCATTTTTCTTCATCACCGGGACGATGTTGGCGATCCATTCAGGGTATTGAACATCCTGGATGAAGCCAGAGTCGATTAACTTTTTGACCTCGGCGTTGATGCTTATCTCAAGCTCGAGCCGCATTCTTCTCGGCGCCTGTTTGACTGGCTTGACGTCCGGAGATATCGCCAATCTGTGCACAGCAATTTCTGGATCTAGTCCCTGCATTTCGGAATAGTTCTAGGCGAAGCAATCTCTATGCTGTAGAAGCACGTCCTTTAACGCAGCCACCCTTTCTTCAGATAGTAGCTCGCTGACAAATGTCGGTCGCGGGTCATTTGCCGTTCCCAACTCACTTTTCTTAAGGTTATCTACAGTGGTATGGATTCCATCTTCCAGCTCTTTTGGCGCCGGTGGAAATTCTGAGATTATCTCGTCGTTATTGTTTTCGAAGCACCAGGGAAGGTCATCCATGTTCTCGGGCTTTTCTTTTAATATCGTTATCATGTGACAAGTACGAATTCGCTTCCAATCCCAATGTGGAACTGGTTCTTCTTTGTGGCCTTGGGCTCGTGCTTCTGTGGCGGTGCTACCCTCCAGTTGTCGGACAGAGCGAACTTGCCAAGCTGATACTGATTTTCGACCCAATTTTTGAAGGTGAAGCAGTCCTCAAGAGGGTGCCCTACCACTCGGTGATAAGAGCAATAGTCTGGGTGTGAGACTTCGCCTGCTTGTTCGGGGTGTTTGGACTCCGGCAGTGTAAGCATCTGATGTTTTAGAGCGAAGCGAGGTCAAGTATCTTCTTTGTCTTGTCCCGAGGAAACGAGTATGCTCGACCCATTTTCTTCATAAGGGATAGATCAATAACGCTCGACTCCCGTTTGCGTGGCTTCTTAGCCCTGCTTTGTTGTTGTTGAGCGCCTTTTTGGCCTTTCGACTTATTTCTGCTTTTGCACCGAGCCTTCTTTATAACAGGTTGACAAGGAGCGGCATTTTCATCCTTCACGGCCTGTTGGAGAAGGCGTTGCGTTTTGGCTTTCTCGTAGATGACCATTTCGCGGTTATGATCGTCCCGGACTTTTTGACTCGCTTCCCTTATAAGCTTGTCCATTTGTTCTTCGAACGACGGACTGGGCTCTTTTGCATCAGGAACTTTTACTGGTTCAGGATTAACGTTCCCCCACTGAGCGTCCGCTTCTTTATCCAGGTCATACACGACGTAGCAGCCGGGTAGTAACTCTCGTTTCTTTGAACGGATGTATCCAAGCTCTTTTGTTTCCATTCTCCTGTTAGGCAGTTTGCGTTGAGTCCCGGGGACGTTCCAGACCCTGTCATAGAATTTAGCCTTTCTAACGGTCTGTTTGAAGTGTATCCCTTGGCGTTTCAGCAACCTTTTTAAACCTTCCGTATAATATCTGGGAAGACGGATAGGCTGAAGTCTATCAAGCGTAGGATCCGCGCCATGCCAGATTTCTTTCTCCACTTTGGTTTCTTCAGAGCGGTAGAATAGAATTGCATTTTCGCTTTCTCGCCTGGGAGGGATATAGAACGTTTGCAACTCTTCTACCTTGTAAATATCAAGTGCATCCAGTTCTTTATGGTGTTTAAGCGGCACCATGGCGACTTGCAGACTTTGCTCTTCGTCAGCGGAAGCTTGTATTGAAGGTCGAGCAGAGAATACGACATGGACCTCACCCTCCGAATCACTACCAAAGACCAACGTAGGAGTGGACAGTCCTGGCTTGTTGTGTTGGGGCGGATCCGAATACACTATCTCCTCTTCTTCCTCGGTATCACTGCCGAAGACAGGGATGGTGGCGTTAGCTTTGTTCTCCGGCTTGTGACACTTCTCTGTGTCTTCGAAATCTGGTAAGAAGTATTTGGCGTCTTCATATTTGCAGACCTCGTTCACAGAGAACGGGTTCAGTTCTCCCGTCACGGTATATTCGAAACCATCCTTAAAATACTTCATACACTGATGTTGTGTAGAAAGGATGATGTTGTACTCGTGTAACCATGGTCGGCTGAGCAAAGCGTTGTAGCATATCTTGGCGTCTATGGCGTGGAACTTAATGTCCGTGACGAGTAGCCCGAAGCGTAGCGTCAGTATCACAGATCCAAGAGTCTTTGATGATTGGGAGTCGAACCCGGAGATGGTGATCTTATCCCGAGCAAGGTGCTGGAGGCTCATGCAGATTTATTTTAACACCCGCACGTTGAGGAGATTAACGGAGGATCCATTGTCGATCAGGATTTTGCCTATCTTAATATCTTGGCAATATCCTGAGACATAGAGGGGGCGATTGTGTTCGCACGTCCCAAGGAGAAGGTCCTCATCACCGAAAGTGACATCGGCCGTGTGCACTCCCTCCAATTCATCCTTCATCTTTTCCTCGGCCAGGAAAGCCTGGAACTGCTCCGGGTCCTGTAGTGCTTTAATCAACGAATCTCTCGCCTCCTTTGATAGTAAAAGGGCGTCAAGAATACTGAGTTGTGAGGGTAGCTTCCTTAGATGTGCTAAGACGTTGTAATCCACCTTATTCTTCTTCGGCGGGTTTTTGGCAGCTAACTCTTCGATGACTTGATCATCCAGGGTGATGTCCTCGGAGACCTTTTCTTTCCCTTTATCTTTTTTGTTTGAGGGTCCGAGATTCTTTTCAGGCAGCGTCCGATTCCGCAGCCGAATATTTTCGCAAACCTTCGGCTCTTCTTCTTTTCCCGAAGTGGACTCTTTAAAGAGAAGGGCAAGTTCCAGCTCTTCATCAGAACCGCTCCCGAATGTAGGCCCTTGTGACTCGCCGGTATTAACCATGTGACAATCTCCGGTAGTTCTTTTAAGCTCTTCGGTCGCATTTTTTCGCTCCCGACGAGTCTTGCGCTTTTCCCGCTTAAAATGTTGTCGATGAGCAACATATCCCTGCCACCATCTGTCGAAAGCTTTGCACTCTTGAGTGGGGTGCGACACCTTCTGATGATATAAGCAATAGGAGGGGTGCATTTCTATTTCACCAGTAATTTTTTTTTCTGGGGATGGTAGCTTCATGCCCATTGATATGGCCTTAGTAAATCTCTTCCTCATCTTGAATTGGCTTTTGTCGACGGTGGAGGTGTTTTGCTCCATTGGGATCGTCTTAGCTCTTTCATCAAGTCGCTGGCGCTTGGCCCTTTCAAATATAGCCGTCTCGCATTCTCGATCAGCTTTACTTTTCAATCGAGCTTCGTTAAGGAGCGCATCAATTACTTCATCTGACGGCCCTAGGATTCTTGATTCGGTATCTGCCCCCAGCGTTTCAGTACAAGGAGTCTCCTCATCGCCCATGAACGAATGGGAAATCACATGACAGCTCACCACGTATTCTTCAGATTCATCTGATGAACTATTCCCCTCATCTTCCTTTTGGAAGACGTGATTGAGGAACTCTTGGAGTGTAATGGGAGTCCGTGCCTTCTGGTTGTATTCTTCCAGCGCGTCAATTTGTTTTTACAAGTCTGTGCGCTTGTCGCCAGGCTTCACGGGCTTCTTTGACTTCTTTTTCTTCTTCTTCGAAGATTTTGACGGCTGGTTGCGAGTGTTTGAGCCACCACCATCGATCTTTGGAGTTGTACGTGGTTTCAACATCCCTTCAATGACCTGCGGCTCCAACGGGTTCTTCCACTTGATTGCTGGACATGTCTGAAGATCGTTTAGCATCCTCTTTGTCTTGGCTGATAATACAACCTCCCAAGGAGCTTCTTCAACGACGGAGCATGTTGCCCCCGGCATATTCGTCCCCTTAGAGGTATGGGGCTGCAGGGGATTCACTTTCCATTTGTCAGATAATGCGAATTTGCCCTGTCGGTACTGGTTTTCAAGCCAATTTTTGAAAACGTAGCAATCCTCGATCGGATGACCCAGTACTCGATGATAAGGACAGTAGTTGGGCTCGTTGACATCACTTGGTTGCAACGGACGTTTTGGGTCTGGCAGATTTATGAGTCGGTTGCGCAACGCCAGCTCGAATAACCTTCTCGTTTTATCACGGGGAAAAGAGTAAGAACGTCCTAGCCTCTCCTCAAGGGCTACATACGGACGCATATTATTTTGACGAGCAACCGGCTTCGAGTCGCTCGGTTGTTGTTGAGCATTAGCGACAACGATTGCCTTTCCTTTCCCTTTGTCATTTCGGGAGTCCGTCTTTGGAAGAGGGGGTTTATGACCCATCTGATCCATCTGCGCTAGCTTGTCAATCAAGGCCTGGAAGGTAGTCGGCTTGAAAAACATCATAAATTGCGAGATGGTTGCTTGCGGATCAAGGGTTCCCACAAACATACCCCCCGCGGGAGCTTCTTCAATGCGCTGCTCGCACTTCGACCATAAGTTCCGCCACCGTATAGCGTATTGAACCCATGTCTCGCCTGGTTTTACCCTGGCGTTAATCAGTGCCGTCATCGGGGTGCGTTCACTGGCGCTTGCAAAACGCTGAGTAAACAGCAGCTCCATCTCTGCAAATTCTTGATAGAGTCGTTCGGGAGCTCAGAGTACCACTCGAACGCTGTATCTGATAAGCTTTCAACAAACCGGCGAAGCAACAGCTTGTCGTCACCACTGGTGTTGCCGCAGAGTGCTCTGAAATGGGCAACATGCTGGTGAGGATTGCCCGTCCCCTTATAGACATGAAACTTGGGAATTGTGTAACCGGGCGGGTACTTGATTTGGTCGTACCAACTTGGATATGGCCGCCCCGTTTTTATGACCTGGCCGGCTGCTTCGGTCGCATGATGAACTCGTATTTGTTGGGCTATGTACTCGTCTAAATCAGCTTTAGAGATTGTATCTTCTTTAGCCGTTGACAGAGCTGGCGGAGGATTTGATGTCTCTCCCCTATCGTCTCCAAGGACGATTGGGGGCTCTTCAGCCGGAGGATCTTGTTGTATCATCATCCCTATCATGTCTTGGAAGAGGAGGCCCATACGCTGTATGTTGGCTGCTTGTTCAGCAGCCTCTTTGTCCTTCTTCTTTAGTATTCGACGAAGGAATTCGGCGTCGGTTTCTTCCTCTTGGCGTTCATCCGAGGATGTTTCAGGGTTTTCTTTTGGCCCAGTAAGTGCGACCATAGCGTTCATCATCTCTTGGAGCTTTTGCTGTTGCTCTTGAGCTTTGGTCACTGATCGCGTGTGCGGTCTATGACCTGTTGATATGCGGCTGTCCTCTTTACCAGACGCCATGTATACGGTATGAACTACAATGCTCCTTGACTTATGGCGTTTGGGTGCATCCCCTCTGATATTTGTTGTAGGTGTAGGGACTTTCTCCGGCCTTCTTCTTTTGTGGGCCGTTGAAGTCGAGGGGGCCGCTGCAGTGGGCACCCTGGTGACTGTCCTCTTTTCCTGTTTGATCGGACGGTCTTTTTCTTCTTGCACCTTCGCCTTTTTCTGTCGACGAGAATGCTCTGGGTCAATTACGGAGTCTTGAACCCTCCACCAAACCTTGTATATTTTTGAGGACAGCCGTTGAGGGGGCTGCTCCTGCTTCGTTTCCGGAACTCTCTCCGCAGGTAGAGGAGATCTTTTCAGTGTAGCGGTTGGAGAGTTCTTACGTACCCTCCTCAGTAGTTCAAATCTGTTCCTAGTTGGAACAGCAGCGTTGACTTCCACCACTGGAGCCGGTGGAGTTAGCCCTGAGGGGGAGTTGCCCCCTGCCTTCCTCACTCGTTGCCAATGGCGACGTCAGGCATGACGAGCCGTTGGGACTGGCTCGGAGATAGAGATAGCTTTTTTTGCCCCCTGTCTGAATGAGGCGCCGCTAGTGTTAACCTCTTAAAGACTGAAGTTTTCTTTTGAGGGATGATATTCAACCTGTCGAAGACGGATCCTCGAGCAAAGGCAGGAGCAGGAATCGTCAGTCTTGAAATGACTGATTCTTTGACAGGGGAAGCCGCCTTGACGACTTCTGGAGCATCAGTTATTGCCTTCCTTGGGACAGCCAATTTAGAGTTCTGATCCAGCCTGGCGAAAACAGAGGCTGTTGGTTTGGTAGTGGGCGACCCGTTGACAGGGGCCGTCGTGGCAGTGAGCCGGTCGAAAACCGATCTCTTGTTCACCTCCGGTGTAGGTATTGGCATAGAGAAGCTTGTAGGCGGGATCATGGTCCCGAAAAACAGGCCGGTGGTGGCCTGGGTCACCTGGTCTACCGGCAGAGCGAGGAAGGAAGCCGCTTGGGTCCCATATGCTACACCTCCGGGGAAGGTGGAGCGTCCGTTGCAGTGGCACTTCGAGCTATTGGTGCAGTTAGAGGCCATTGATGCTTGAGTTCTGCGCCAGGCAAAAGACCAAATCTTAGTAACTTGAAATCCAAAGGAAACCATTTAACAAACCGCGATTGGTTCGCGAAGACGACACACGAAGTATGGAGTGGAAAGAGGAAAAGGTCCCACCGGGCGTGCCAGAATCTATTCCCCTCCGAATGGCGGCCGACGACCTGAGGACGTGCCTGAGATTCGGGGCAGATGCTATATGGTTTTACCCGTCCACCTCTCTGAAGATGCCAAGTTGATTTATGGTACCATGTATCGGATGTTTAGACGGATGCGGCCGATGTAGCAGACTTCGTCAGATTCCCCCTCGCTTGAGGGGTTTTTGATTGTGGGGACGCTCTTCCCTGCAGGCGCAAGCCCCTGCAGTTAATTACGCTACCGCATCGCGGTAACAACTTTCTCCTTCTCCAGAATTTCACTTTGTGTCGTGGGTGTTTGTTTTGTTTGTGGTTGCCCGTGGATTGTATACGGAGACTATTTATTTCGTCGCCCGTAGGACGTGGATTAGTCCAAATCCGTATTTACTTAGATTTGGGTTTGGTGTTTTTAGTTTAAGGATACGTTAGCCATATTGAGACTAAGATCAACTTAAACTTTTGTTAAGGATACGTTAGCTTAATTTCCAGACTAAGATCAACTTAACGGGATCGTTTGGATCCGACAAGAGAGCAATTGGCTCTATTGTTTAGTTTAATGACGTTGTGGTCGATTTCCAGTTTAGGGACATGGTGGTCCATGTTCCAGTTTAGGGACATAGGGGTCCCTCTCCAGTTTAGGGACTTAGTGGTCCATCGCCAGTTTAGGGACGTGGTGGTCTATGTTCCAGTTTAGGGACGTGGTGGTCCATCGCCAGTTTAGGGACGTGGTGGTCTATGTTCCAGTTTAGGGACGTGGTGGTCCATCATTAGTTTAAGGATGTTTCGGTCCGACATTAGTTTAAGGACGTTTCGGTCCCCGAGTTTAAGGACCCCGCAGTCCATATACGTATGTGGTCGTCGGGACCCGTCACCTCTCTGACGTCGTTGAAGGATTACAACGACAGGTGTTAGAGGATTTCGAAGATGTACCCTCGAACCGGAAGTAAATTGATTTAAGAGAGCAATCATGCTCAGTCAATTTAATTTGAGAACTTACGGCCAAAATTGGGCTAAGTCCAGTTGGAAAATACTCATCGTTTTTATTTGTTTTTGCATTGAATTTCTTTTTATTTTTATTTGGGCTCTACCCATAAAGGATGCAGAGCATCAATTTGTTTTGGGCTCTGCTCATTTATAAATGATGCAGAGCATCAATTTTACTTGGGCTCTGCCATTTTTATTGCTTTGCAATTTATTCTGGCCTGCTTGGTCTTTTTAACTTGGGCCTGGCCCTTTAGCAAAAGAAATGCATTGCATTTTCAGGCGCTTTGCGCCAATCAAAGAGCGCAAGCGCTTGTGGTGATGACACGTGTCATGCAAGCGCAGTGCGCTGCGCCAGTGCACTGCGCCAGTACGCTGCGCTTGCGCTGCTGACACGTGTCGCGCTCTGGTGAGTTGCGCCAATTCTAGAGAGCAAGGTTCTATCTTAAAGCGCATAGCAAAAGTGGTTCAGATACTGACACGTGGCGCTCTCTGGTGGCTTGCGCCAGCCCAAGAGCGCAACAGTGCAGATTTATAAGTGCAAGGCACTATTAATTTGAGAATCTTTTAGATTCAAGAATCAAAGATTCATAAAGGAAGTGCAGAGCACTATTTGATTTCTTGATCTAATTTAGATCAAAGAAAAACAAGCTTTTTCTTATTTCAGGAATCAGAGGTTCATAAAAAGTGCAAAGCACTATTTTTATTTTATTTTTTATTAAAGATCATTGATCTCGTTTTTAGATTAATGATCTGTTCATAAGAGGATTTTCTCTTTTTCTAAAGGCTTTTTTACCTTTTTTGATCTTGAGGATTTCTCTCCAATTCTTCAGAGTTCTCTCTGTTTAATTTCTTACAAAATGTTCATGCCTTTGATCTGAGGTCTAGGGTCCTTTTTATAGTGCCCATAAATTTGTTAAAGAGATCTTTCTCTGAGTGATTTGGGGAATTTCCCCCACCGTTGGATTTTTGATCCAAGGGATTTTGTTTTACAGAAGAAAATCTTCTTGTTTTAATAAGAACAGAAAAATTTCTTTTAGAATCTTAATTCTGTTTGGCGCAAATGCTCCAGAGCGTGACACGTGTCATGCAGCGCAACTGTGCTAGCGCATCTGCGCTGACACGTGTCGCGCAGCGCAAGGCGCAGCGCAACTGCGCTAGCGCATCTGCGCTGACACGTGTCGCGCAGCGCACAGCGCACAGCGCATCTGCGCTGACACGTGTCGCGCAGCGCACAGCGCAGCACAACTGCGCTAGCGCATCTGCACTGACACGTGTCGCGCAGCGCAATGCTTGCGCAACTGAAGCGTTGCTTCCTTTGATTTTGCTTTAAACAGAGCTTTGCTCTGATTGGGTGCGCTGCCTTGGGCGCTGCACTGATGCATCTGCGCCTGACACGTGGCGCGTTGCGCGCAGCGCAGAGGATCTGAAGTGTTGCTTCATTTATTAGCATTTAGATTTTCAAAGTAGAGCTTTGCTTTGATTGGGGGAAGATGATGCGTTGCTTTATCTCCCGCCTTAGAATTTGAACAGAGCTTTGCTCTGATTAGGGTAAACAAGGACACGGTGCAGTTGGTTTTTGGCAGCATCGAGGATCACTTCGGCCGGCTTCTCCCTCGGCGCTCGCCCCTGCTGCAACTGCTGGTGTACTCCATCTGGAGGGCGTCGCCAGGGCTCTACAACCCCCTGTCCGAGCAGCTCCAAGACGAGGCCGTAGAAAAGCTACGGTCTCTGAGGCGTTTCGGCATGATCTCTACAGGTCGGCTGAACTGTTCGGTGGCGCTCCTCTGTGAGTGCTAACAATTGAGGCTCGATGCCAATGCGCGCGGGAGGAATCGAGGGCAGAGGCTGGATTCCGTGAACTCGGCTGGCGGAAATCTTCTCGGAGTACCACGAGCAGTGCTCTCTGCACTCCCTTCCTCCGCTATTGTAATTAATTTTTTTTCGATGTATGGACGAGGAGCCCCCAGTACCCCTTTTTTTTTGAATAAATAAGACTGTTTTCTTCTTTTTTGCAATGTTCTATCGATCTTTTTTATTACATAAGCAGCAGATTCTAGGAAGAGTTTACATTGCCTTTGAAAAAAAAGTACATGCTAGTAGATGACCTTATCTGCACATTCCGAGCCCCTCGGATGTTTGTTGGTCTCCGTGCTCGGTAGAGGGTACTGGGCTCCGTGGGCACCGGATGTATCATCTGTTTATACGAGCATGATTTGGCCGATGGTCAGCTCGGCGGGAGAGGGACGCTGCTCCTGCTCGCGGTTGGCTTGCCGCTTATCCCTCAGGTAGGCGGCGAGGTGCCCTGTGTTAGTTATATGTATGCCCTAGAGGCCATTACTGTACATAGGATGTATATTGTAGTGGATGCTGGGACGTATATAGGGAGGACTTTCTTGCTCGACATGATAGTATGCTATCTGGTTGATCTTTACCTTAACGTGTATGCTAATTGTCTCTCTGTTACATGTTGGTAAAGCCCTTAGGATGTGTGCTTGACTACCTGGACTATGATGCAGATCATACTAGTGGGGACATGGTAGTCTATAAGTACATCCTTCAAAGTCCCTAGTCGTGGGTGTATCGAAACGGGGCATCGATATACCAGAGTAGACTAGCGTGTACCTTCTCGACCCATACAGATGGGCGATGGATGATCCCATATCCATCGGTGTTTGACATCAGAGGAGATATACGGGTGCTCAGTAGAGACTGGGTACACTGGACGGACTCGCCGAGAACTCCCAGATGGTATTATACCTCACGTCAGATGGCAGTTCTCTGGTGACACTGGTACAGAGTAGTCTGTTGACCCGAGATCGTCATAGAGTCTTGTGTGGTTCCCACTGTGCTTTGATTTCCATCTTACCACGTCCAAGAGGGCGTGCAAAACGGTGGTTTTTGGGTACAGTCCCGAGTCACATGGAGGCAATGAGCGATAGGAGGGGATTCGTCTCTCCCGGTATAGGGAGTTGATGTTGCGCTGTGTTCGATTGGCTATAACAGGAAATCCCTGGCCAGGGTTGCTGAGATTTGCTGGTAAGTGTTACCAGTAGTTTCTCGAACAGTTATAGATCTCATATCGACACGACTTATCGAGCTATTGGGGTATGACGTTTACCACCCCTAGGCAAGATATGCGACATATCAGACGATCAGACCGGACTGTACGGTAGTGTTACTGGTCGGATTCACTGGAGTGTGAGCGGGCTTGCTCGTCGATCTTCAGATCGCTCAATACCCGGGTGGCCGTTACGTTTAGCAGACCGCTTGCGGCTTGTGGGTGTTTGATATGATCATCACCTGCTGCCGGCGTATTGACGAGTCTTTAGAGTCCTACACAGAGGTTTCCTGGCTCAAGCGAAACGAAATAGGAGCGCATATGAGATATGTGCGGGACCGAGAATAATGCGTGTATGTGATACCGTATTCCATTCTCGCGATGAATGTATCGATTAGGTTATATGCGATATACCCTAGTTATCGAATCAAGGGTTGATTCGATAAACCGATACATTGCATACTAGTCGGTTATATACGATATGACCGGATCGTTAAATCAAGTGTTGATTTAATGATTTGATGCATAATTATATATTTGATATATTACTTTGCATTAACTAGTATTGGTTCACTTTAAATGGATTTTCTCACTCGGGTGTGCGCATTATATATGTGATATGATTTTGTGCACTAGCTTGTATCATGTTTGATGATACATGCTTTTTGGTTAAGTGTAAAGTGTTAAACCTTGGTTAATGAATAGGTTAGGGTTTATTATTTGTTATTCATTTATCTTATTTAATTATCCATTTATTTATGATAAATGAATAAAAGAAAATGAAATGAAATGGTTGCTAATTTTGGATTCTAGTTGAAGCTTCTTGATCTTTTGACTAAGTGACCATTTTGTCTCTAGCTTGACCCTAACCATTCCTTTAACCATGATTAGCTCTCTACACTTTACCATGGTTCACTTATGATAAGAATGGATTATTCTTTTCATTTTAAATAATTCTTATCATAATAATTATGAGATTATTCTTCTTCTTCTTCCTTGCTTCAAGTAAAGAAGAAAGCTTGCCTCATCAATGGCAAGTGAAGAAAACAAGGGAGAAATCCAATTCTAAAGTCTACCCACTTCCTATTTCTTCATCCTCTACCTCTTGCCAAGTAGTAGAGTGTGTTTACTTCACAAGTTTCTTGACTTGGTGAAGTCGGAGCTTGATTTAGCGATGCCTCGACGTAGATCATCTTCGGCATGGACATCGACGACCTAGCTCGCTTATTCTCCGACGAAGCCGACGCTAGAGCCCGGATTTGATTTGGACAGCGGAGAGGACTTCGTTGCGGAGCTATGGAGGTGGAGCACCGGATCTACAAAGGTTGTATTTCCGTATTCCCTTAGTTAAGTGTTAACTAGTTAGCTTTTTCGCCTAGAAATCTAGCAAACGATCCGTAGTCGGGTCTCTCGGCACCCGTAAAATTTTATAATGGCATGTTCGATGCCTTGTGAGACCTCATTAGGGTGCCTAGGAACCCTACAGTGGTATCAGAGCCTAGCTAGAGCCTTAGGCGAAGTCTAGACGGAATTTGAAGTCCGAACGAACCCGAAACCCGATCACAAAATAGCTCTCTGTCCTTTTTTCAAAAACTGGGATTTTTCCAAATTAAAAATTGCTAAAAAATTCAGCAGGGAAATCTAAGAATTACGATGCAAAAATTATTTCATGAACAGTAATTTTAGCGGCGGATCCGCGGCAGAAGCATGGCTTCTGCGGCGGATCAGCGGCCCCTTGATGACGTCAGCCCTGTTCCTTTGCACAGTAATTCCTAGTTCAAAGAGCTGAGTTTTCTGGGAATTTTTAATATTTATTCAAGAGTTGAATTTTTCTGCTGTGTTTTTGGGGATTCGGTGTTTCGATCGGAGTATCAAATTTTGTCTATGTGGCTTTCCGGATAAATTTTAGAATATGTTAAAAAGTTCGACCGGATATAAATACCCAACTTTTCCCCTGTCGGGAAATTTCCAAGTGTTGGATCTTTCCGTAGTTTAACGACGTTCTAAGTAGTGCAAGTAACGCGATGGTCCCTCTAGAAGACAACAAACCTTAACTCGATTATGTGACCGTCTTGAACTGCCCTTTGAACCTTCGGGTTTGGGGCAGTACGGCGTGCCACATGTGAGGCGTTGGCTTGACCCTTCTACGGCTGGACCGTTGGTACTGAGGCACGAACGGAATGTTGTCATACTTGTTTCATGTATTGATCAGTTTCGGGAAAACTTGGGTGTTCGATTGTTCGATCGGAAAGTTTAACATTTTCTATTTATCTGGAATGGGATACAATAATTGGAATTCACAATAAGTTATGAGATAACTGAATGAATGTTGTAAATCTAGCAATTTAGTCTCACTTGATCGGTTGCCACGGAATTTTGATGTGATCAAAAGTCCGTCGCAATCACGTAGCGTACGCGAATATTCGCCGGGTAAACTTAATAGACAGCCTCACTCCATAGCCCTGACCAAGTGACTGTAGGAGAACCCCGTCGCCGAAAGCATCCGTCCGGGTGCTCGCGGTAGCGGTGTTCCGCCTTGGTGCACTTCGTCGACGGTATCAAGGGTGCCGCCGCCTACTAAAGTTTGCGACGAGCATTCGATCAGTTTTTCGGGAATCTTGTTGAATTGCCCGACTTGATATTGAAAAGTGTTTTCGATAATGAGACTAAAATACAGGGTTTATAATTGTTAGGCATGCGATGTCTAAGTAATTCATTTGGTCAGGCATGCGATGTCTGAGGTGGTTGCGGATTCCAACTGTTGTAGTTTTACACTTTCTTTTCTGTGACCGTAAGTGTAATATGTGATATCGCCGGTTTCGTTGCTATATGTCAACGACAATTGGGATGGACATATTTACTTACGTTGATGACATGTGATGTTATGTGTTGCTGGATATGTTATATTGGATCGTCGTGTTTGAATAGCCGGGGGTTTTTATATGAGATGAGTGTTTTTCATTTTCATTCATGTAAAAACTTGTATGTAATATTCTTTTATTGGGGCACTTCCAGGTTGCGGAAGTTGTCACCGTTTGTATATTATTTACTTTTCTGCACTAGGATAGACCCAAGGAGGGGAGCACAAGTAACCGGGTTCTGGGGTCCAGTGGGAGACCAACTCGAGGAGTCGAGTCCGGGTCTCCTAACTCCAGAATTGGTAGGGTTGCTTGCCGCTCTCGTAGGGGTCTAGGGGTGTGGGTTTGGCTATTCATCACGACCGTGGAATCCGTGTTTTATACTGGCTCGTATTGAAAACACGGACGTCCTAGTATATCCAATATTTCATATGTTTCTTCTGCTGCGATATCTGTGATATGATCATGTGATGTTCTGTGATAGATACAGTATATAGTATATATGATATATTATATAGACGTTACTTATGTTTTACACCCGCGCTAGCCCTGCCCTGCTCTGCCGTTAGTTATCTAACCTAACGGTGCATGAGGGGACATCGAGGCGAATGCGGATGGCATAAGTGTACGTCGTATTTATCTGTGATGTTTAGGTACTTAAATGATGGGACTTCATTAATGTGATTAATGAAATAAAAGAAACCTAAGATGTAGAATCGAATTTCAAAATAAAACAGGTAGCTACAGTTCTTGCTTTGCACAGCGGTATATGAGATATATCCTGCACCTTATTCGATGAGGAAAGGACCGAGATCCCTTCACCGGGAGTGACTCCTTTAGCAATAACTGGCAGATGCTACACACTCGGTTTGTCTTTTGATTGCTTTTAAGTGTTTTTGCTTTGCACAGAGATATATATGATATATCCCGCACCTCATTCGACGAGGAAAGGACCGACGATCCCTTCACCGGGAGTGACTCCTTTAGCAAAACTGGAAAAGCCTAAAAAACACTCCATTTCAAAATTCATTTGATTCTACAACGATATCAAGTTCATTACGCAATAGGTTTTCAGAAAAACCTGTCGTAGCCCTCCGTCATTTCAGATAAGTAGTAGTTAGTATTCGTGCTACGTTTGTTGGCCTGCGTCAAGGCGTAGTGTGCGGTAGCTAACTGGTGCTTATCTGTATAAGCATATGATGTGATTGGATTAGGGTAGTCGTGCGACTTTGTTGGCCTGCGTCAAGGGTCGTGCGGGTGGGTTTAATTCAATCAGGAAATGACGGGTTGAACTTGACTAGCGGACTATGGTTTGTTGGCCTGCGTCAAGGTCATAGGACGCTAGGGGCAAAATATTATCGGGAATTTCAAGTGTTGAAATTTGCAATGAGATTGCATACCTTCTATGAAATAGTTGGATCCCGATACCCGCTGCGAGTAAGAGTTACTCCTGGGAGAGTTTTACGCATTACAATTAGCCGATCAAGTAGGTGTCTAGAAAGGTGTCAACGGGGTTACGCCTCTGGGAAAACGAGGTTTACATTAATTAGGTTCGTGCGAAAGCACGGGGGACCTCCCTCAAAGTACCGACACTGGCCTGGCTGAAAGATTGGCGAACTTATAGTGTGTAATTAATCCCGGCTAGTCTTTCCTTTTAGGGTTTGAAGGAAGATTTGATAAAAAGCAGTGGGAGCCATCCTGATTAGATAAAATAATAACCAATCTATTCTTGCAAGAGCGCACGCTGAGTGTTTTCTTCTCTCTCTCTCCAGGTAGCGACCATATCACGCCTTAATCAAGATAATAATACGGATTATTGACCGAACCCGCTTGTTATACTGAGCTGGGGAACGTTGGTCCCGCTCCAACTTATAATTGTTATAAGACAGAGCAGGAAACTGGGGATTACCAGAATTCCCGTGCCGCCCAAACGAAGAGAGTGCATGCTGATGCATCATCTTCGGGTTTGTTCATTATACAGAACTGTTTCTCAGTATCCTTTACGTCCTGGGTATATGATACCAGATCAGGATCCCAGATATGTAATCTGTTACATAGGGCTACAGAAAGGTAGAGAACTGAGAACGGGTGATAAGTTTCATGAGGCAGAAAACGGGGCAAGAGTTGCAGCCAAGTCTGTCGGTCACTGTCATCCTGTATTACCGATACATTGATTCTGAACGAATGTTATTAGATACCGAACCTGATATACAAAATCATATCTGTCTCTTTATTAGTAAAGAAACGATAAAATTTTGTATTGTTGGATAATGTTTTGAACATTTCCTATATCAAAAGTTGATCGGTTCAGGCACGTTATCTAAAAGCATTGACGTTCTAAATCAAACTACAGTTCTTAGTATATGGAACACACATAAGAGGAAGAGTTCAGAAATGAACGGATTCTTCTTGAGGTATTGTAGACTAGGTCAGATCAATGTGACCCGACTAGCTGAAGTTACATTTAGATGTATATTTAAATTAGTTTGAATTTACATCTTGTGAAACTTGCCAGTCATGTCACAGAGATATAATGACACCAGCTCTGTTTATTGAAAACAGAGAAAGAGTTAGTGAACTCTTGGGATGATGCATGTTGATGTATAAAGGTCCCCTGTCTACACATGCCAAGACCGGTTCTTTGTACTTCATTACATTCTCTGATAATCTCTCAAGATTCAGACATATGTTCCTGTTGAAACACAAATCCGAACCTTTTGAGATATTCACAGAATATGATTTAGAAGTAGAGAACCAAAACGGGTATAAGTATTATGTCCTTTGATGAGATCAAGGAGGAGAATACTTGAGCACGGAAATCCTGGACTATTATAAAGGAGAATGAGATTCTCTCTTAGCATTACTCCTTCGTATACACCATAGCACGATGGTATATCGGGGTGGAGCAATTACACCCTATGTGATAAGGTGTGCTCTATGATGAGTACTACTGAGTTACCTATTTCCTTTTTGGGAGTTATGCACTTGAGAAGCTGCATACCTATTGAATAGGGTTCGAATCAAATCAGTTGCCTACCACTCCATATGAGATATGGAAAGGGAAGAGCCCATGTCTTAAGCTAGTTAAGATTTGGGGTTGTCCGGCCTATGTCTGAAAGCAAAATCCGGACAAGCTCGATGCAAGGTCTGTTATGTAGAACTGGAAGTGTTCCAGCTATACAAACTACAGCATGATTTGGTACAACCAGAGGATTCAGTGGAAACCGACGAACCTCAGCCTCTCCGCCGATCTAGTAGGGTTCCTCACCCACCTGAGAGATACTTCGGTTTCTCTATGACAGTGGGAGCGAGGAATGCATCATGAGATGATGACCCAACTAGTTTCGAGCTGGCCATCAGGAGTAAGACTCTGTAAGAATGGCTGGATGCTTAGTGATCTGAGATGGAATCCTTATACACCAGCAAAGTATGGACTTTAGCTGCTATATCTGAAGGGTTAAATCCCCATCAGGAGCAAGTATATCTTGAGAAGATTACTTGGTGTACATGGAAAAGTTGAGACTTTCAAAGCTAGACTTGTTAAAAGTTTGCATCATTGACCAGGCGTGGATAATGATGAAACCTTTTCAAGTGGCTATGCTTAAGTCCATCCAGATCCTACTTGCCACGGCTATATACCATGACTACGATATCTGGTGGTTGGGTGTCATGACTGCTTTTCTAAATGATGTTTTAGAAGAGTGCGTCTATAAGTACACAGCCAGAGGGCTTCGTAGATAGTGGGAGCAGCGGAAACGTGTGCAAGATACTTTATATGATGAAGCAGGCATCGCGGAGATGGAACATCTATTTTGATGGATAGGTCAAAGAAGTTGACATCATCAAAATGGTAGATGAACCTTGTATAAACAAAAAGGTAGTAGGGAGTATGGTGACGATCCTCGTAGAGTACGTGGATGACATACTCTTGATAGGGAAAGAGTTTCCTATGCTACGCTCGGTCAATCTCCGCTTATCACAAGGATTCTCTATACAGGATCAAAGTGATACCTCCTAAATCCTAAGTATTTATCTATGAGATAGATATAATTGGATGTTAGGGTACTCACTAGATGTAGTGAGATGGTGTCAATCGATCCTGACGAGAATCACTGGAAGGGTTCCAGGGTGATAAAGACGACTGAATGTCAGTCACATGCATTGTCTTTACCCTCAGTAAAGGGACGGTATGTTGGAAGAGTTCCAAGCTAGATACCGTGGCATACTAGACGATAAAGGCAGGATACATCGCTACTTAAGATGCTACCAAAGAGGCTGTTTGGGTGTATATTGGTTCATAAGATGAACTACGTTCCTACCATTGTGTGACAATGGAGTTGTGGCTTATGCCAAGGAACGCCCGTCCTATCAGTGATCCAGACATATTCTAAGGCAGTATCACTTGATCATGGAGATGGTTGATCTCCAGGGTGATCGAGGTTTGGAGAGTAGACTCAGAGGACAACACAGCGGATCCACTCACAAAGGCCTGTTCCCAGAGAGAGATTTTTATGGGATGGTTGAGTATGAGATACTACAACCACTGCTATCAGATGGCCCTAGTGCAAGTGGGAGATTGTTAGTTATATGTATGCCCTAGAGGCCATTACTGTACATAGGATGTATATTGTAGTGGATGCTGGGACGTATATAGGGAGGACTTTCTTACTCGACATGATAGTATGCTATCTGGTTGATCTTTACCTTAACGTGTATGCTAATTGTCTCTCTGTTACATGTTGGTAAAGCCCTTAGGATGTGTGCTTGACTACCTGGACTATGATGCGGATCATACTAGTGGGGACATGGTAGTCTATAAGTACATCCTTCAAAGTCCCTAGTCGTGGGTGTATCGAAACGGGGCATCGATATACCAGAGTAGACTAGCGTGTACCTTCTCGACCCATACAGATGGGCGATGGATGATCCCATATCCATCGGTGTTTGACATCAGAGGAGATATACGGGTGCTCAGTAGAGACTGGGTACACTGGACGGACTTGCCGAGAACTCCCAGATGGTATTATACCTCACGTCAGATGGCAGTTCTCTGGTGACACTGGTACAGAGTAGTCTGTTGACCCGAGATCGTCATAGAGTCTTGTGTGGTTCCCACTGTGCTTTGATTTCCATCTTACCACGTCCAAGAGGGCGTGCAAAACGGTGGTTTTTGGGTACAGTCCCGAGTCACATGGAGGCAATGAGCGATAGGAGGGGATTCGTCTCTCCCGGTATAGGGAGTTGATGTTGCGCTGTGTTCGATTGGCTATAACAGGAAATCCCTGACCAGGGTTGCTGAGATTTGCTGGTAAGTGTTACCAGTAGTTTCTCGAACAGTTATAGACCTCATATCGACACGACTTATCGAGCTATTGGGGTCTGACGTTTACCACCCTTAGGCAAGATATGCGACATATCAGACGATCAGACCGGACTGTACGGTAGTGTTACTGGTCGGATTCACTGGAGTGTGAGCGGGCTTGCTCGTCGATCTTCAGATCGCTCAATACCCGGGTGGCCGTTACGTTTAGCAGACCGCTTGCGGCTTGTGGGTGTTTGATATGATCATCACCTGCTGCCGGCGTATTGACGAGTCTTTAGAGTCCTACACAGAGGTTTCCTGGCTCAAGCGAAACGAAATAGGAGCGCATATGAGATATGTGCGGGACCGAGAATAATGCGTGTATGTGATACCGTATTCCATTCTCGCGATGAATGTATCGATTAGGTTATATGCGATATACCCTAGTTATCGAATCAAGGGTTGATTCGATAAACCGATGCATTGCATACTAGTCGGTTATATACGATATGACCGGATCGTTAAATCAAGTGTTGATTTAATGATTTGATGCATAATTATATATTTGATATATTACTTTGCATTAACTAGTATCGGTTCACTTTAAATGGATTTTCTCACTCGGGTGTGCGCATTATATATGTGATATGATTTTGTGCACTAGCTTGTATCATGTTTGATGATACATGCTTTTTGGTTAAGTGTAAAGTGTTAAACCTTGGTTAATGAATAGGTTAGGGTTTATTATTTGTTATTCATTTATCTTATTTAATTATCCATTTATTTATGATAAATGAATAAAAGAAAATGAAATGAAATGGTTGCTAATTTTGGATTCTAGTTGAAGCTTCTTGATCTTTTGACTAAGTGACCATTTTGTCTCTAGCTTGACCCTAACCATTCCTTTAACCATGATTAGCTCTCTACACTTTACCATGGTTCACTTATGATAAGAATGGATTATTCTTTTCATTTTAAATAATTCTTATCATAATAATTATGAGATTATTCTTCTTCTTCTTCCTTGCTTCAAGTAAAGAAGAAAGCTTGCCTCATCAATGGCAAGTGAAGAAAACAAGGGAGAAATCCAATTCTAAAGTCTACCCACTTCCTATTTCTTCATCCTCTACCTCTTGCCAAGTAGTAGAGTGTGTTTACTTCACAAGTTTCTTGACTTGGTGAAGTCGGAGCTTGATTTAGCGATGCCTCGACGTAGATCATCTTCGGCATGGACATCGACGACCTAGCTCGCTTATTCTCCGACGAAGCCGACGCTAGAGCCCGGATTTGATTTGGACAGCGGAGAGGACTTCGTTGCGGAGCTATGGAGGTGGAGCACCGGATCTACAAAGGTTGTATTTCCGTATTCCCTTAGTTAAGTGTTAACTAGTTAGCTTTTTCGCCTAGAAATCTAGCAAACGATCCGTAGTCGGGTCTCTCGGCACCCGTAAAATTTTATAATGGCATGTTCGATGCCTTGTGAGACCTCATTAGGGTGCCTAGGAACCCTACACCCTGATCGGATGAGCTTCTCGATGTAATCCCGAAGCCGTTTGCAACTCTTCGTGGAGTGGCCGAGCGACCTGTGTAAACCGCAGTAGGGGCCTTGGGTTCTCTTCGAGGCCTGACGTGGGATCGGAGGGAACTTGAAGAACCTCTCGCCCTTAGCCTCTTCCAGTAGCACTGCTTGGGAGACATTGAGCGGGGTGTACTCCTGGAACTTCAGATGGTAGGGCTGCTGACGCTCTGGTCTCTCTTCCCTTTCCCTCTTCTTCTGGTCGGGTCGGTCTACCCGAGGAAGGTTCGCATTCACCTCGGACTCGAGCTAGACTTCGCGCTCGGTCCATGCCTTCACTTCGGCCATGGTCTTAGGTTGCGCCAGTGCAAAGGAGCTTAGCCACTCCTTGTGCCTAAGACCCGACTTGAGTGCCGTGATGACCATTTCGTCCCGGTGCTCGGGGACCTCAAGAAGGGCATTGTGGAAGCGGGTGACGTAAGCTTTGAACGTCTCATTGTCCCCGCTCTTGATTGTGATGAGTTAGTCGACCGTGCGCTTTTGCCGACGGTTCCCGACGAAATAGCCGAGGAACTGAGTGGCCAGGTCATCAAAGGTTGAAATCGAGCGAGGCTCGAGTCCTCGGAACCAATCCCACCCGGAGCGGATGAGGGTGGTTGGGAAAGCTCGGCACTGGGCGGCGTCGGAGTAGTCTTGGAAGCTCATCCCGGCGGTGAAAGCATCCAAACGGTCCTTCGGGTCGGTTTTCCCATCAAAGAGAGACCTTTGGGGGCTTGTTGCGTGAGGAGACATGGACGGCGAGCAGCTCCTCGGTGAATGGCTTGGTGAGCGAGTCGGCAGCGTACTTAGCCCCGTCGCCCGAGAGGTGACCTTCCCGACGTATGCCCTCGATTTTCTTCTTGAGGGCGTCGAGTCGGCCGTGGTACCCCGAGGATTCAGCACCCCCCGATCCCTGGCCTCTGCTGTGGGAGACCCGCGTCTGGGCGCGGCGCCGGTTCCTCTCGATGAGGTTCCTCAGATTCCCGGGCGAGATAGCCCTCGAGCCGCCGTGGCGAGCCCCGCCCTCACGACCCCGTCGAGGGAAGGGGGTGTTGGTCATGCCTGGGAACAGACGAGCCGACCGACATCTCCTCGGGAGGGTAAGGGTCGCGAGGAGGCTCGAGGCGAGGCGCTCTGGCGGCAGATCTTGGTGTGGAGTTGTGGGGCGCCCAGTGGGTTACAGAGAGTACCGGTCCTGGAGATCTGTGGCCGTGGGAGGTAGCTTGTCGGTGGTTGGCCATGCCGACGCGGGCGGAGTCTTCTCGAGGCGGAGGAGCGACGATCTGGGGTTCAAGCCCTACCGTTTGTACTCGGACGAGCGCCTCCACGATGGACGCTAGTCGGTCTATTCGGCCGGCAAGGGCGTTGATGACAATCGCCGGGGGAGGTTCATTCGCGCCTCCGTTGAGGGGAAGGCGGCGGCTGGTGCTTGGATCTTTAGGGTGATCGCTCGCCATGTGGTTGGAGATCAGGAGACGAACTTTTGTTTTTGTGGAGTTATTTTCCACAGATGGCGCTAGCTGATGGAGGGGCCTTTCCGGTCTCCTTCAGATGTTGTCTCCCGTTGATCTGGAGTATGATCTCCTGCGATGTATGGATCTCAATGGGTTGGAGGAGATTTGCGCCGAATACCTGCAAGGAAGTCCCGGGATGGTTTGGTACCACCGAGGACCCTCCGACGATCAAGTCAGTAATAAGATCCGAGCAGAGTAATGGTTTAGTGGAGTAAAAAATGGCTTACTTGATCCCTTTGGGAGAGAGGTTTATATAGCGGCGGCAGCATGCATGGGCAGGCGCGAGAATCACGCCGGCCGTTACGCTCCCGACGTCACGCCCGCGTGATAAGCGGATCTTCCCATTAATGGCGAGACATGCTCGTTAATGGGGATCGTGATGGCGTGGAACGTGGGATGTGGTCGGCGGAGATCTCGCGCATGGCGAGATTCGCGGAGCGGCGGTTACCCCTGCGAGTGGTACCGTTGGTCGGTCGATGAGACCGAGAAAAATGGCCACGGCGGGAGAGCTCGGGGGTGAGCGGGAGAGCCGAGGCATCTTGGTCCTGTGATAGCTCGGAGGCGAGCTGGGAGGTCGAGGAAGCCAATTTGTGCATGGGGCCTGTGAGGAGAGCCAGCTTGTGCTTGCGGGTCAGGCACAAGGATGGTCTGGTCGGCCCCTGTAGGCCCTTTCTTCTGAGCTCTGAGACACGTCATCTGCCACGTGTCACGATCTGGGAGATCGCTGATATCGAGCATCATCACTTGGCCTTTTACCAGTACTTGATTTTCCTTGATCTTGCTTAACCAGAGGTTTGCCTATTAGAGAAAATTACAATTAAATGAAAGGTATTGACTATCATCATATGGTTAATAATACAAGCAAAGCATTTTAACTTGCAAAAATCAGTTGATAATCAAGGCAGAGACCAGTATGATGGCAACCCATGGATCACTCACTGAAGTGGTAAAAGAAAGCTCGCAGTGAGGCAGATATAAGATGAAGCAATGAAGATAATCTTTCATGATCAAGCACAATGTTTTAGCGCATTGCAAGAAGAGAAAAGAGTGATAGACAATTAAAAATATATATTGATCGTGCCGTACCAATTAAATAAATAAGTAAAGGCAGCCTAAGGATCATTATCTAAAACAAGTGCATGGTTATAAGATTTTCCAGAAAGCTACTCATGAAACTATACAGGTATTGGATATAAAGAAAAACCAAAAGCAAAGTGATGGTACAGATGCAAGTTTCTGCAGCAGATGGTGTAAACACGATGTCATCAACTGAACCCCGATGGCTCATTGGACAGATTATACACTATTGCCCCTTTCAACACTCGATAACCATACCAGCATTATGCAGACCTGTATTAATTTATGCTACATCTAACGTGGTGCTTTGGCCAAACGAGTTGATAACAGCCCATCAAATACCCCCCGAAAAATAATAGATATCAGCTTATTAATAAAGAAAGCGCCTCACAAAGGCCGGAGGTAACTCAAGGCTAACAATACTAACCGAAAAATAGAATTTAAGATATCAACTTTACCATAGAGAAACTAGAAAGCTCATAAAGTAGAATGTATTGCAATGAGTTGCATGTCCGACAAAGTCTCCCAGGTGACTCTTTAGGGTGCAACCTAAAGAGTCACCCATTTTGCACTTCATAAATGTCTTTAACTTATAAATACATGAACCTTTATTAATTACAGCGGCATTTATTTATGAGGTAGGGACTTTCCAAAAGTGCCACGTAGAGGACTCCTTAGGTTACAGCCTAAAGTGTTGCCTTAGAAACATTTTCCCCTTATATTATTACTAAGAGAATGATAATGACAAAATGGATGCTTGGCAACTTAAGAAGCACAGATGGTCCCATTTTTAGCATATATTGATGTATCTCATTTCTTCCCGCTTATTTGGTTGTAGATCTTTCTGCCTCAAAGTTCATTAAGTTTCTTCATAAGCTCCTAGTATCATGTGAGAGGACATGACTCCTTCAGTACAATTTTCAATTCCTTACAATTTCACAGGACTCTCAATTCAACAATCTTGAATTTTCTTATCTTTGTGGTCAAACAATCAAATGCAATTAAGAGTTACAATGCTGGAAGAAGAAGATGGTCGACATGTAAACTACAATAACAACTTTTGATATCAAGACTCATGGATTTGTATTACCTGAAGTGAATTTGCAATTGGCACATCTACTGCATAGTGCAAATATAATGAACACAATTGGCGTTGGATAGCACCACAGAGTCACAAAAGCATAAACAAATTGCATATAGCATCATCTAATACCAACAGATGTCTATTTATATGAATAACATTAGCATTCCGTTTGCATTCAGACCAACTGGCACGTCTTCTTCATCTGATTCGCTATCTAGAAAATTTAAACAGAAATATGATTAGACTCAACTCTAAAGAATGTAAGCTACATCAAAGTAAAAATTTGCTCTAAAGTCCTCACCAGAATTATCCTCGCCTTTAGAAGTGGCACATAAATAGAGATAGAGACAGTTAAGGAAGCATAACATTCATCAAAAGCTTAAATCGTATACTTTATGAGAAATTTTTTCTTTAAGAAAAAGGAAGTGCATAAAATATACTTTGTGAGAAATTTTTTCTTTAAGAAAAAGAAGACATGAAAAGGATGACCCTCCATATAACTACTACTGTATCCAAGAAAATAAACACTAGCATTTTTGGAGGTAGTGTGAGATAGCTCGAATCCTTTCTCAAACACTATATCAAAAGAAAGCTGGGCACGTTTCTCCAAGGAAAGAGTTCGAATAACTATCTTCTAATCATCAAATTACACAGAGACAGGCACGTTTTCGTTTCCTTTGCCCTTCGATACCCCTAGTGAATCCTGCATGAAACCATATGGACCGTAACACATTTGGTTTTTAACGAATTACTCAAAGACGCATCGCAACTGGAATTAACCTACGAAACGTGAACATATTTCCACCAATCTGGTCCACATTTGACAGTCTCCCCAGGTTTCACTTCAACGCCTGAAATAGTATAATTAGCAGTTAGAAACCTTTCGTAAATGCAGAATTTAAATGAACCTTTCGTAGTGCAGAATTTAAATGAACCTTTCGTAAATGCAAAAGACTTTTGTAGTGTGCCTACTTCGAAAACTAGAGGTCTCGTTTTACCAGAACACTAAGGTAAACTGTAAAAACTAACAAGCTTTATGAAAAGGGTAAGGATCCTGTAGAACTCTCATCTGACATTTTTAAGTAGATGCAGGTTTTCACCATTCATGTGGTGTGATACATGGAGGACTGAGATTGAAAGAAGAAATGAAACCCTATTTTGAAAGGTATTCCATTTCTCTTGCCAAATCTTAAACATATGTGTATCACACCACGTATAGTGAGGGTAATACAACTACGATTCGTTGATTTGCTATTTTTCGAAATTCAAGAAGACAATTTGCTGGAATTCGTTAATCTTCTTTTTTTTTTGACACACACAGAAACAAAAGTTATAAATTTGATAGTTCGTGAACTACACACAAAGTGTAACAATAGCTATAATTTTGATAGTTCATGAACTAAAAAATGAATCACTGAAGCCCTAAATCATAGACCCTAGCAATAGGCATTGGGATCAGCATAATGACATAAACCCTAAATTGTTCATGAACTTAAATTAGAGTCGTTTGAGCCCTAAATCGATTGAACAGTTACTGATGATGCTCATAAGTGGGAATTTTTCAGATCACGACACGTAGCGGATGACGTGTCATCCACGTAAGCCCGACGGATTCCTGGAGGCTATGGAGCTGGAATAAGCATGATACATTGGGGACATTTCTCAGTGTCTCGCCTCCAAGATTGCACTCGACCTTTTAGAAGACCTCTTCGGAGTATGTTCCTCTTTCGGCTGACCGTCTGCCAATAGCTTGTTTCCGAGCTATCCTATAGCTGAGACTCCTTAGCTCACTTGCTCGTCTCGAGCTATCCTGTATCTGAGATTCCTCAGCGTCCCTGTTTGGACGGGAGCACAGAGCCCGAGCGCTCCCGTAACGGCTCAATGTATCTCGCCACGACGAGATCTCCGCCGCTCCACGTCTTGTTTCCCACGCTAGCGTATATCGCCATTAATGGCCGTACCCTACCATCAACGCGAACGTGACGCAGAGACGTAACAGAGGGCGAAAATCTTGCATCGTCTCACTCCATATGACCGCTATATAAACCCCTCTTCTAGACGACTCAGGTATCTCGAACTCATTCCAATACGCCGCTACTCTGTCCTAATATTCCTATATACTTAATCGTCGGAGGGTTCTACGGTGGTTTTCCACCTCGGGACTTCCCTTGTAAGTAGCTCGGTGCCAATAACAACCAATAACCCATTGAGATCCACACGCTCAACCCACATCCCAAGTCTCAACCGTTCAGCACCGCTAGCAGCAAGATCGACGAAGGACAACATCTGAGGGAGATTTAGACCTCCATCAGTTGGTGCCGTCTGTAAGAAACTCTTTTCTACCTAAAAAATTTGATCTTATGCCTTCGATTCAATGGCCAGCGATTATCACAACGAAGATCCCATCACAAGCCATCCCGTCCTCCGCAACGGAGGCGGGGGTGGTTCTACGTTTCCTCCCAACGTCGTCAAAGTCTTATCTGCACGGATCGACAGACTCGCGGCGATGGTGGACGCACTCACTCGTGTCCAAACGGCCGGCCATACCCGCCAAACCACCACCCCTGCTCCCCGGAACAACGGCATGCATAAGACAGCAGAGGGGCGTGTTCAAGTCCTCGGCCTCGCTCATGCCAATCTCGACGTAATAGAACACCGGCATGCCGATTTCGGCAGTCGCGACCCCCATACAAGGAATGATTTCATGACTCGTTGGGCGTCGGACAGTTCAACCCTGAGGTCTCAAAACCAACTAGATTATCGTTTCAATGCTCGCTGCGCTGCCTCGCTCTCCGAAGAGATGTCAGTCAGGTCATCTGATTCTAGGGAAGACTGACGTCACCATACTCATCGAGGCCATACACATGGTGCATACTAGGGCGAACCATGAAGGGTTCATCCCGAGGATATGAGGAACGTGATAGAGCGAAGCCGAAACCGCTCTATCGCGCAAGCCCAAAGCAGAGACAATAGTCACTCTAAGTATGGAGAATCCTCGGGATATCAACAGCGATTCGAGATCTTCGAGAAAAAGATTGAGGACAGACGGCTCGCCACCCATTCGTCCGAAGGATTGGCAAAATACTCCGTGGATTCTCTTACGAGGCCCTTCACGGAGTAGTTACTAAGTGAGCGGGTCTCGTCTCGGAACAAACCGTCCAAGGTGGTCCTCTTTGACGGGATGTCAGACCCAAAAGACCACTTGGACGCGTTTACGGCGAGCATGAGCTTCCAAGATAACTTGGATGCGGCTCAGTGCCGAGCCTTCCCCACCACCCTCATCCGGACCGGACGAGATTGGTTCTGTGGCCTTACTCCGTGTTCAATCTCAATCTTCGACAAGTTGGGTACTCAGTTTCTCGGTCATTTCGTCGACAACCGACAACAGAAGAGGACGGTCGACTACCTGTTCACCATCAAGAGCGAGGACAGGGAATCTTTCAAGGGTTACGTCACCCGGTTCTACAATACCCTCCTGGAGGTTCCCAAGCACCAGGACGAAACGATCATCATTGCCTTGAGATACGGTCTCAGACATAAAAAATGGCGCCGCTCTTTTGCATTAGCGCAAGCTAAGACAATGTCCGAGATAAAAATCTGGACTGAGCGTGAATCTAACTCGAATCTGAAGTGAACGCCAACCTTCCCCGTGGGGACCGGATGGATCGAAAGAAACTGGACTGAGAGGAGAAAAAAAGACCGATCATCCGAAACCTTATTCTCCGAGGTTTCACGAGTACACTCCTCTGAATGTCTCTCAGGTCGAGTTGCTAGAGGAGGTAAAGAGCGAGAGATTCTTCAAACTCCCGCCGATGATATAAAGGCCGGGTAAGCGACTTTGCGGTCCATACTGTGCCTTTCATCGGTCATAAGGGCACCTGACCGAGAACTACAAACAGCTCCGTGATTATATCGAGGAGCCGATCCGCTCTGGTCACCTAGCAAATTACCTACGAGACAAACGTCAAGCAAATCGGGAGAAAGTAGACCAACCTCCAACCGGAGGGTTGACGGTCGGACAGATCATGGCTGTCTCTGTCGGCTCGATTCCGAGCAATGAGGACATCCGCCGTATCCTGCCGGTCATGACCTTAGATACTCCTCCCTCTAAGAAGTGCAAGGTCGCTCCCATCACCTTCACCGAGAAAGACCTTCATGTCATATCCTTCCCATATAATGACCCTCTGGTGATCATGGCTTAGGTAAATCGGTACGAAGTCCGGAGAGTCCTAGTTGACTCGGGAAGCTTGGCGGATAACTTATTTTACGTCTGTTTCCAGCGTATGGGGTTAAACTCGTCCGATCTCCAACCGACTCCGCATGTCCTCTCTGGGTTTACTAACTACTCTGTCAAAGCTAAGGGAACAATCACTCTCCCTTTCAACATTGGGGAGGTCAGAAAAACCCGAACCATGCCGGTGAGTTTCTTCGTCTGCCGGATTCCTTCGTCTTATAACATTCACTTGGGTCACCCCATTTTAATCACCTTCCAGGCTCAGATCTTGACCTACCACCTCGCGCTTAAGTTCCCTCTGGGCGATGGGAGGATAGGCCGGGCTTACAGAGATCGGCAAATCGCTAGGGTATGCCTTACCGCGACGTAGCCCGAGGATAAAGAAGTTAACCTATCCGAGGGATCGTGTGACCCTCGGGAATCGCTGGATATACGTGATGACGAGAAGGAGATCCGGGGTTCCCCAGTGGAGGCCTTGTCCGAATTCCCCTTCAATGCGGGAGACATCAGCTGAACTGTGCAGTTTGACTCCCTCTTGACCGGGGAAATTCAGGGCAACCTTATCCAGTTCCTCCGAAACAACTCCGATGTGTTTACTTAGACTCCACGGACATGTCGGGGTTCGATCCCAAGGTAATCTCCCATAAGCTCAGAATTTACTCACAAGCCTGGCCGATCTGACAAAAGAAAAGAAGTTTCGCGCCTGTCAAACAGAAGGCGATCGAGGAGGAAGTGGACCAACTACTCACGGTTGGCTTCATCAGGAACCTAGACTACTCGGCTTGGCTAGCTAATGTAGTCATGGTCAAGAAAGCAAATGGGAAGTGGCATACGTGCATTGATTTTACCGACCTGAATAAGGCCTGTCCTAAAGACAACTACCCGCTCTCTCGGATAGATCAGCTAGTTGACAGCTCGGCCGGTCACGAGCTGTCAAGCTTCATGGATGCCTTCTCCGGTTATAATCAAATCTGGATGAATCCGAATGACAAAGAGCTCACTGCCTTCACCACCAATCAGGGAGTCTGCTGCTATAAGGTAATTCCCTTCGGTTTCAAAAACGCTGGGGTAACGTATCAGCGGCTGGTCAATAAGCTGTTCAAGCCACAGATTGGGAGGATTATGGAAGCCTACATCGATGACATGCTTGTGAAATCCACCCTGTCAGCCGGGCATACCGCAGACCTCAGCGAGACCTTTAAGATCCTGTGAAAGTAAAAAATGAAGCTGAATCCGGCCAAGTGTGCTTTCGACATCACAAGCGGAAAGTTCCTCGGATTCATGGTCACACACCGAGGAATCGAAGCAAATCCGAAGAAGATCAGGGCCATCATTGACATAGTGACGGCCAAGAGCAACGTTGAAATCATGCGGCTCACAGGCAGGGTGGCCGCTTTAAGTCGGTTCAGTGAAATCATGCGGCTCACAGGCAGGGTGGCCGGTTTGAGTCGGTTCATGTCCTGATCCAGCGTAAAGTGCCTGCCTTTTTTCAAAGCCCTAAAGAAAACCCCCTGGTTCGAGTGGTCTGAGGAGTGTCAAGTCGCCTTCGAGCAGCTCAAGACTCACCTGACGACGACGTCGCTTCTCATCCGACCAGCTGAAGGAGGCGAGCTGCTATTGTACCTGGCCGTCCGACCAGGCTGCCGGCTCCGTGCTCATCAGAGAATCTGAGGGTGTACAGAGGCTGGTCTACTACATTGGCCATGTTCACCGCCGAAAGACAGGGATCGAGATGTTGGAACGTCTGGCCTGAATTCTGGGGGCATATGCTATATGGACTTCTCCATTCACCACTCCGAAGATGTCAAGTTGATTTATGACACCATATATCGGAGGTTTGGACAGATGCGACCGTTGTAGCAGACTATATCAGATTCCCCCTCATTTTATGAGGGGTTTTTGATTATGGGGATGCTCTTCCTAGCAGTCGCAAGCCCCTGCAGTTAATTACATTACCACATTGCGATAACCACTTTCTCCTTT
The DNA here is from genome assembly GCA_030015575.1 of Agapanthus africanus. Classification (NCBI taxonomy): domain Eukaryota; kingdom Viridiplantae; phylum Streptophyta; class Magnoliopsida; order Asparagales; family Amaryllidaceae; genus Agapanthus; species Agapanthus africanus. The sequence goes on along the minus strand of CM057343.1, from coordinate 482,698,455 downwards.
CCCGGTGGTTCACTTCGTGTCGTGTGTGTTTTTGTTTGTTTTAGTTACCTGTGGATTGTATACAGAGACTAGTTTATGTCGTCGCCCGTAGGGCGCGGATTAGTCCAAATCCGTATATTTTAAATTTGGGTTTGTTTTATTTAAGGACCGTTAATCTAGTTTGAGATTAATATCAACTTAAATATATGAGCATTTAGGCTTAATTTATTTTTAACTAAGGATACGTTAGCCATATTTGAGACTAAGATCAACTTAGTAAAATTTTAAGGATCATTTTTATTTTAGATCCAACAATGGAGCATTTGAGCTCAGTTGTAAGAAAACCCTTTTAGAGAGACTAAACCAATTTGGGTTTAGTCTGCGCAGTCTTTTTATTTTGTGATCGAAAGTGCTAAGCACTTATTTGGCGTTCTGACATTCACATGGATATCATGTAAAGCATTCAATTATGGGCGCTTCCCAATCAGTGCTGAGCACTCAGCCGTTTTGGCCATATATGAAGTGCTAAGCACTTTTATATGGCACCCACGTCAGGAGCATGTGCGGTGCTGGGCGCTGCCCAATCAGTGCTAAGCACTTAGTTGTCTTTGGCTGTATATGGAGTGCTGAGCACTTTTATTTAGGGCCCGTGTGTATTTCACGTGAGGCGATGGCCTTCTGTTTTTAGCGTCTACATATTTTTCACGTGAGGCGCTAGGCGCTGTTAAAAGAGCGCCCACATGGGAAGCAAGTGAGACGCTAGTTTTTTTTATGGAGATTTAATTTCTTTTGATATTTTCAGAGAGGTTAAACCTCTGTCAATGATATTTTGACCATTAATGCTCACCAAAATCACTATTTTTGAGGATTTCGGGTTGAGTTTTTAAAAAACTAAGTTCTTGATTTGAAGGAACTGAGTTCCTGGAGTATTATGGACTCCATCTTCTTTCTTTTTAAATTTGTCTTTCCCTGAATGTTTGATTCTCATGAACAAGATCTTCTCGATGAGAATTAAATTCTCAATTTATGGGAGACTTGTCTTGTGGATCTCGGATCCAGAGAAAAAATTAAGTTCTTTTAAAAGGGTTAAACCCTTAGATGTTATATGATATGTAACGGAGATATTTTGATCTCTTTTTTTTACCTAGAGTTTTGAGAAGGAAGATCTTCTTCTTTTAGAATTGAATTCTCTGTTCTTTTTTTTTAGAGCTCGTTGTATTTTTACAGAAGTTTATAGGGGGTTCCTTCTGTGGTCTCTCCGTGTCTCTCTTTCTGTGAGACTTGAAGTCTCGGGGTCTTTATATAGTGGAGGCAAATTGTTAATTAGTTTTGAGAAAATCTCTCGTTGAGATATTTCAATTGATTTAATTGGACTCAAAATTTGGGGGATTTTACCCATCATTGGGTCTTTGATCCAAGGACTTCTGTTTTACAGAATGTGTTTTCTTGTTTTTGATAAGATTAGGAAAATATTTTCTCATATACAGAATTTATTCTGTAAACTGGTGATTTTTAATCATCATTGGATTTTTAATCCAAGGGTCCTCTGTTTTACAGAGAGCAATCACTTTTTGTTCAGAAAAATTGAGAGAATATATTCCCAAAAATAGAATTTTATTGATCCAACCGAGAGTATCTTTCTTATTTAGAAAGATTTGGAAGATATTTTCTCTTAATAGAATTTAATTCTATATTTTGATGATTTATCATCTCCATCAGATCTTTGATCCAACGGCTTTATTTAACAGAGAGTATCCCAAATTCTTATGTAGAATTTAATTCTATTGATTTTGATTTGGGCGCTGGCGCTCACGTGTTGTGCACGTGGGCGCCGCTTAAGAATTTAATTCTTATGATGGGTACTCCTGTGCTTTGCACATTGGCACCCGCATGATGAGCACGTGCGGCGCCATATTAGAATTTAATTCTTACTCAGAAAGTGCTTCTGTGCTTTGCATATTGGTGCCGGCGTGAGGAGCACATGTGGCGCCACCATGGAATTTAATCCTAAGGGATTGGTGCTGGCGCTCTCATGAAGGGCGCATGAGGTGCCGCCTCAACAAAATTTAACAGAGCTTAGCTCTCTTTATATTCTTTAAATTTTGGGGGAATAAATGCCCCCCTTCGTTGTTCCCACGTGGCTCACACGTGAGTGCAACGGTGTCACGTTTTCCATCGTTGGATCTTCTAAGTAGTTGAACCGTCCCTTCATATCTTATAAATAGGAACTTTGGCCCATAAGATGACTGTCGTTTTGTCATCTTCCTTTTTCTTCCTTGAGAATTTAATTCTCTTCTCAGAGCTTAGATCTCTATCCAAAGAAACTCTTGGAGTTTAACTCTATTTAAGAAAATTGGTAAGGATTATGACCAATTTTTTTTAATTCTTAAAAGAGACTCTTTTTTGTTTTGGATTTTTTTTGGATTTTTTTTAACCCATTAACAGAGCTTGGCTCTTTTTCTTGAAATGATCCCTTAAAGTTCTAAAAAACTTTATTTTGGTAGACCGTGGGTCTTAGAGATCCTAGGGTTTTATCCTATTATTAACTCTGATCTTTAAGGGTTCTCTGGAATTTAATTCCAGTATATTTCCCATAGGGATTTCTGGGTTTTAATCCCATCATTGGAGGAATTTGATTCTAGTTTATATGACAACGCTTAGCTCTAGGGAATTTTGAAAATTTTTAGGAATTTTATTCATCTTCCCTATTTCTTTTTTAGGGTTTCTGTTGTAGATTTTTCTTACAGATTTGGACCTGTTGTAGAACACGTTCTTCAAGAACATTGGGAGTTTTGGACTCCACCGCTTAATGAGATTTCTCATTTAATGAGAATCCTTTTGGATTCTCACAATGCGTGCATGTCTCATCATTGATGAGGCGCCACCCTGATTTTGTGGGGCATATTGTCCCCCGTTTTTTTACTGCAGCGACTTTAATATGCCACAGTGGAGTACAGATGCTAAGGCCCTTAGTTGTAGTTAATTACATTATATCGATAACTAACTCTCTACGGGTTTTTTCCTTTCAGGTATTATGGCCTCTGATTTTTTCTTTCCTTATGTCCGTTCGAAAAGCGCTTTTGCTGATGCGTTTTTGGATCAGGAAGTCTTTGCGCTAATTCGAGACTATGACCCAGAGCAGAAGTCTCTTCATCTGTGGGGATCGTGGTACAGTTATATTATCTGGGATCGGCACAGCTTCACTTGTGCAGTGCCTGTTCTCCGCCAAAAGACCGGGAAGACAAACGTCTTGCCTGAATTTAGGGGCAGATGCTATTTGGATTTATCCGTCCACCTCTCTGAAGATGCCAAGTTGATTTATGGCACCATGTATCAGAGATTTAGACGGATGCGGCCATTGTAGCAGATTTCGTCAGATTCCCCCTCGTTGTGAGGGGTTTTTGATTGTGGGAACGGTCTTCCCTACAAGCGCAAGCCCCTGCAGTTAATTATGCTACTGCATAGCGGTAACCACTTTCTCCTTCTCCATATGGTCACTTCATGTCGTGTGTGTTTGTTTTCTTTTTTGGTTGCCAATGGATTGTATACGGAGACTAATTTATGTTGTCGTCCATAGGGCGTGGATTAGTCAAAATCCATATTTTCTTAGATTTGGGTTTGGGTTGGGTTTAAGGATCATTGATCTCATTTGAGACTAAGATCAACTTAAACGTTTGTTAAGGATACATTAGTCTAATTTTAGACTAAGATCTACTTAACCATTTGTTAAGGATACGTTAATCTAATTTTAGACTAAGATCTACTTAACAGGATCATTTAGATCCAACAAAAGAGCATTTAGGCTCGATTGTTTTAGTTTAGGGACTTTGCGGTTCAGTTTAAAAACATCATAGTCTGTAAAGTTTAAGGACATCATAGTCCATGAGTTTAAGGACCCCACAGTCTGTGGAATGTCTGGTTGTCGGGACCCGTCACCTCTCTGAAGACGTTGAAGGATTACAATGATAAATATCAGAGGAGTGAAGAGATGTACCCTTGAACCAATATTGGTTGGGAGATCTGTAGTCCAGTTTGGGACTAAGATCAAAAGATTGTAAGCATATGGGCTCAATTAATCTGAATTGGAGGATCTATGGCCAACTTGAGCTCGGCCCATTCAGTCTAAATGTTGGACATTTAATTAGGCTCAGTCCTTTTTCATTTAACAATGCTGAGCATTGGTCCTGACAACTTTTGTCTTTTATTGAATGCTGAGCACTCATTATGGCTCTGGGCTTTATCATTTAAAGAACAGTTTATGTTCCCTCAGCACACATGTGAGGAGCACGTGGCGCGCTTGGCGCTGAGCGCCAGTCAATGAGTGCAGAGCGCTTCTGTTTAGGTAGCGCACACGTGAGGAGCACGTGGCGCGCTTGGTGCTGAGCGCCAGTCAATGAGCGCAGAGTGCTTTTGTTTAGGTAGCGCACACGTGAGGAGCACGTGGCGCGCTTGGCGCTGAGCGCCAGTCAATGAGCGCAGAGCGCTTCTGTTAAAGTAGCGCACACTTAAGGAGCACGTGGTGCCCTTGGCGCTGAGTGCCAGTCAATGAGCGCAGAGCGCTTCTTTTAAATTTGGAACGCTAAGGTTCTGCATCGCTGTGCGCTAGATTTGGAGCGCTGATGCGCTTCTTTAAACTCGGAGCACTAAGGCTCTTTTTAGGCAGTTCTGCGCTCTGAGAATTAAATTCTCTTTTATAAGAGACTTTGTCTCATGGATCTAAGAACAAAGTTCTTATTTTATAGGAGATATTTCAATCTCTTATGTTCTTGGTGAAAGGCTTTGCCTTTATGGATCTATGATCCTAAGATAATTGAATTATTCTCCCCCTTTTTATAATGAGATGTTATAATCTCTTTTGTGAAAGATAATTTGTCTTAAAGATCTATGATCTGGCAAAAAATTAAGTTCTTTTTCTGATGAGATGCTTTGATCTCTATATTTTACCTTGAAGAAATTCTTCTTCTGCTGAGAGCTTGCTCTTCTCTCTGAAATTTCTCAAAGTTTATGAAGGGGTTCCTCTCTATGAGACTTGAAGTCTTGGGGCCTTTATAAAGGGTAGACTGATTTGTTGAATCAGTTGGAGAAATCTTTTCTCTAATTGATTTGGGGATGTTTCCCTCTGTTAGATCTTTGATCCTAAGGCTTCTGTTTTACAGAAGGCAATCTTCTTGTTTTTAATAAGATCGGGAAATCTTTTCCCATACAGAATCTATTCTGTATTTTGGTGATTTTTAATCACCATTGGATCATTGATCCAACGGTGCTCTGATTTTCAGAGCATAATTTTTCCTGTTTGGAAAGATTCTGAGGAATGTTTCCTTAACAGAATTTTATTCTGGTCAATTGATGATTTTTAATCATGTTCGTTGGATCTTTGATCTAAGGGCCGAGAACATTTTGTTCAAGCGCTTAGCGCTCTTGTGCCGTGCATGTGAGCGCTGCTTCAGAGCGCCGCTTCAGAGCGCCGCTTCAGAGCGCCGGCGCTCTTGGCGTGAGCGCACTCGTGCTTTGCACTTGGCGCTAGCGTATTCGTGCTTTGCACGTGAGCGCTGCCTCATAGCGCTAGCGCTCTTAGCACGAACGTTTTTATGAAGCGCTACTTCATTTCAAATTTCAAACTTTGAACAGAGTTTTGCTCTGATTGGTGGAAACAAATGCCCCCCCACCGATGCGCTCATGTGGCTCACACGTGAGTGCAGCGGTGGTAGCATCTCCACCATTGGATTGTTCTTGGAAGTCGGATCGACTTCCCCTGCCTATAAATAGAACCTTTGGCCTCATTGAGATGACCCATGTTCATTTTCTTGTTTTCTTGTTTCTTGAGAATTTTAATTCTCTGCTAGAGCCAAGCTCTCTGCTTCAGAAAACTCTTTTTGAGTTAATACTCTGTCAAATTTCTGGTAAGATTTGAACCCATTAACAGAGCTTTGCTATACTTAGATCATAGATCTAAAGAAATTTTAGGATTTTATTATCAGAGCTTTGCTCTCTTGAAATCATAGATCTAAAGGGATCTTTCTGAGGGTTTCTTGACCCATTAATAGAGCTTTGCTCTTTTCAAACATATAGATTTGTTAATCTTTCATAAAGAACTCTTAAGAGTTTGTTCATGGATCTTGAAGATCATGGGGTTTTTTAATTCATTAAAAGCTTCGCTTTTAGGGTTTCTGATGGGTTACTCCATCATCTTCACAGAGTATAGCCCAAAAATTTTCCCTGGGGAATTTTTTATTCTCTTCATCATTAGAGTTGACAGATGTCACTCTGTCACAGAGTACTGCTCTCAAGGGAGTTTTACTCCTTGGCCCGATGGGCTCTCATTCAATGAGAATCCTTTTAGGATACTCTATTTAATGATAGTCTCATCAATGATGAGATTGTCTCATAATGAGCCATCATCTAGATCTTGTGGGTCTGCTTTGGTCCCTTTTCACTACATTGCAGTGCGGTACTCATTTAAAGTACCAAGTATCGGGACTTAAACTATAGCATTGACGGCTAAAAAAATTTTGTTCTTTTTCGCACAGGTACTATGTCTTTCAACATTTCTTTCCCATTTTTCCGTTCGGAGGGTGGATTCCCCGAAGCGCCTGTGGATATGGAAGTCTTCACGTTGATCAAAGATCATGACCCGGAGCGAAAGAATATTCATCTATGGGGCAGATGAAACAGTCAAATCATCAAAGGTCGACGAAGCTTTTCTTGCGTGACACCTTCGGAGCCTATTTCGGCGATCCCTTATGCAGATGCACCCCCGATAAACTATGCTGTGGAGGAGGTCAATTGGACTTCAGAGGGTCTCCTTCAGCCTTCTATGGCTGCAATACCCATACAGCCGCCGGCGGCTTTGGATACTCTAGGACGACGCATATGCCAGGGTGAGTCACGTCCTTGGGGACAACAGTATATGATAGGCCTAATCCTTCGTCATCCAGCTGGGTATTTACAATGGGCCCGCTATATTTTGTCGGCCAAGAAGTCGCACCTGCTGAAGCTCGGGTTGTATCCCACGATTTATGCTTCTCTCTTTCAATATTCTATGCCTCCTGCATGGTGGGTCAAGGCATTTTTGGAGCAATGGAATATTCCTATCCACACCTTCCTTATGTTGGATCGAGAAGTCTCAATTTCTTTAGAGGAGTTTGCAGAGGTCTCTGGTTTACCTGTTAGGGGAGAACACTATGAGGAACTGCTTCCTCCGGACGAGTACATCTATGCCACCAAACCAGTGGTAATGGGTCTTACCCCAGAGAACGCTATCCAACACCAATTCTCGAGTTTGATAAAGGTGTTGAATATCTATGAGAGCCTTTTTCTCGAATCCGGAGACCGTGTGGTTAATTTCACAGATTTCATCGCCCGTTTTCTCCGCTCAGAAGTCCTGTCGAAAGAAGCCGTGAAATTTGCCAAACTTGACGATCCTTTCGGTTTTGGTTTGGACAACCAGCCAGCAGCGGAGGCGGATCAGAGGGATTTCTTTCTCCCCAACACCTCGGTCGTCTCTTTTACAGAGCTTGCAGCTCCTGGGATCGACGAAGAAGCATTCTTTTTGGGGTTCCTCGGGCTATGGCTAAGCCGGTTTGTGCTTCCAATGCATTCTCGCCATATGAGGCCGTCTGTTTTTTATCTAGCTCACCGAATGGTTGCTGGGATGCAAGTGGCCGTCGGGGTCTTTGGGTTAGCCCATTTGTATCACAGCCTCAGCTTGGCAGCAGACACTACTGAACCAGGGGTGCAGCACGTGAACTTCTCAATGTATTATTTTATGTCATGGATCGAGCTACATGTACTTAGCGTTTTCGGTGCCCACAAAAGGCCTGGCTTCTATGACAAGTATAACTTTCCTCGGATTATGCGGCTAGTTGACGCGTCCATTGTAAATCCGACACAGCAGGAAGCTAAGGGTTTGCTCCTTCGTCCTCGCACAGTTGGAGATGGCATAATCTTTACCGATAAGGTTCTAACCATCAGTAAAGAATCCGCAAAAACGGTGCAGCCATTATGGAACGTTTTTAAAGACGGGGCCTCTATCTTGAAAGCTCGGGAGATTCTTCATTTATACTCCATCAGGCTGGGCTTTCTTGTGTTTAGGCAGAATGATTCGACGTTGTTCATGAGGTACAACCCGCATCGTTTCACCCAGCAATTAATCTATAATCAGGGCATCCCGCTTGAGGCCTTCTTGGCAGAACCGGTTGCTACTGAAGAGGGAATCCGGAGCGCGTTGCATCATTTTATGCGGTTGAACACCGGCTCCAATTTCTTTATTAGTGAGCCGAGTTATGTTCCGAAAGCCTTGAACGTATATGTGGAGTGGTACCAACATTTGATGGGTGCCGTTATTAGAGAAGAAAAGCGATTGTTGCTTGATCGCAAAGGCACCGCCCCGGCTGGTAATCCCGCTGTTCCTTTGAAGCGACGGACCATCGTCCGTTCTCCCTTAAGGGAAGCTGGTGTGGTTATGGTGCCATGTGTTATGCCTGAGCTGTCCCTACCCTGTGTGCCCGAAAAAGCGGTAGTCACGGTGTCTCCCGAGTCCGGTGTGGGTGCGGAGATTGGAACTCGTCGTCCAAAGTTGCCCACCAAGCGCAAGCTTGTGTTATCGGCTGCCAGCACTCGTTCGAAGAAGAAAAAGAATTCCATACTTTCTGCGGACGTTGTATTTGGTCAAGAGCCCCATGCTCTTTACAGCGAGGGCTTGAGCGAATACGGGACCAATGAAGGCTTATTCATAGCACCGGATGATACCGATCTAGAGGCTGCTATTGCAGCTTCCGAGCGATTAGCTAGCAACAAAGAAGGACTGATCACCCTTGCACAGTCAGGTAGACTTCAGTTGTATCTTTTCACTGTTACATTTTTATTATCATGCTTTGACAGACACTTCTTCTTCAACATGCATCTACACTGAAGAGGCTCTCGCGGCTTCTCTCAAGACTTTTGAAGAGGAGGAAAGGCTTCGTGCTTCCTTGGACATTGGTACATTTCGGCTCACTGTGCCTTCATTCCCGTTTTTATGGGTAAACTTATCTCGACTCAGGTTATCCCGAGTGCAGTGCCAATCCTGCAAGGCGGCGCTGCAACACTTCCACGGCCGACTGCCGAAGTCCCAGTTCCCTCTGTATCGCTGAAAGAAGTTTCGCTTAAACAGCCGATGATGGACGCCGTAGAGGTTCCAGAGGTAGAACTTGGTTCGGACGATGACGTCTCCTTGGTAGAGGTCTTGAGGAGGTCAGCTCTGGCGGCTCAAGCTGAAAGGAAGCGCAAGAGGCGTGCAGCGAAAGAACATGATTTTGCCTTGGCTGTTGGTGTAGGCTCGAGCACTGCTTCCCCTGTCTCTATTTCTCCAGAGGGTGCTCCGGCTGCCCTGTCTACCGCTCATAAACAAGCGGTACGCGCTTCTTGGGAAGCAATTGAAAAGCCGTCCTAAGATAACGTAACACTGGTTTTTTTTATTAGAGTTTGATCTTCTGATTGTCATATATCATACCCTGCAGGGCCAAGTCTTGATGAGGAGGTGGTAGGCGAGATGACGGCAACCACCGAGCCTGGAGTGGCTACTCTTTCCTAGGAGTCTGGGACTGCTCCAATTGCTGCTCTTTCCACCTACAGTTCCCTGCCATCGCCTGGCATGTGTCACGATGGCTCTCGTGGAATCAGGGGACGAAGCCACGGGCGGCGAGACCATCCTCCCGAATGAGATCGAAGAAGTCGCGACGCTTGGTGATGCTTCTGTCGCAGTTTTGGCTGATGACCTATCTGGTAGGTCTCGGGTCGCTGTATTCTTTTCGTTTTGCAATCCCTTTGGGTCCCTTCTGATGACATTTTGTTCCTTTCGAATGTAGGTTTGGTGAGCGCTGAGGTTGTGCCATCTGAAGAAGCATCACCAGCTGCCGCTCTAACGGTTGCTGTCTCTTCGTCTCCACTTATATCTTCTCAAATGCTGGAAGGTATGGGTTTGCGATTAATTTAGATCAGGGATGGAATCTTTCGCGTATTGACCATGTATCATCGTAACCTTGCAGGAGTTCTCTTTGATCATCTGTATCAAGTGATGAACCCACACTTCTCCTTCAGTCGGAAGTCGCTTTGCCTACTGGTGCCGGTGAATATCTTCTCTAACCGACGTCTTTTCGTTTCTTTAATGGGTGACGCTTCCGTTGTTAACTTTAAGTTGATTACAGCACTACAAATTGAAGGAGGGGACAAGAGAATTGTTGCGCCACCAGTACTCCCAGCTCTGCCGCTGTTGGAGATAGTGCCCTTAGAGTCAATTATTGGATCACAGGCACGTGATTGCAATGATTGAGGGAGGACCTATCCCGGTAGGACAGTCTTACTCGAGATGATAGTATACTATCTGGTTTACCTTTATCATCATGTACTCCTTTAGGTGACCTTACAGGTCGCTATTACACGTTGATAGAGCCCCTAGGATTCTTGCTTGACTGCCAGCAGTATGAGGGCGATCATATACGTGGGAGCTGGTAGTCTATAAGCACATCCTTAAATGGTCCCTAGTCGTGGGAGTTTCGAGACAGGGCATCGATTCCCCAGAGTAGACTAGTGTATACAGTCGAGACCCCGACGAAGGGCGGTGGCCGGTCTCACAAGCCACTGGTGTCAGTTGGTTCATCTAAGATGTATACAGGTGCTCATTGGGTTATGAGTACACCGGACAGGACTCGCCGGGAACATGCTAGTTGGTCTTATACTTGACGTCAGATAGCAGTTCCCTGGTGACATGTGTACAGGTTAGTTCATCGACCTGGGGATCGTCATTTGTCTCGTGTGAGTTCCCACTGTACTTTGATTACTACCCTACCAAGCTCAAAGGAGACGTGCAAACAGGTTTTAGTTGGGTACAGTCCCGAGCCACATGGAGGCAGTGAGCGGATCTTCGGGGGTTCGTCTCTCCCAGTATTGGGGGTGAGATTGCGCTGTGTCTAGGAGAGCTATTACACGAAGTCCTTGGCCAAGGCAGGAGATTTACTGCTAGGTATTCCAGTAGTATCTCAGGGTGTTCTGGGCTACACTCCGACACGACTTGTACCGCTTTTGGGGGTCTGACTTTTACCAACCCCCTAGGCCCGCCATGAGATGCTCATATACTAACGGACCGGACTGTACGGATATTATCACTAACAGGCTCAGTAGGGTATCAGGATGAGTTCGCTCATCGACGTCCCTTTTGGTCAATAGCTGGTGGCCCGTCACGTATTGGCTTATACCTCTGACGTGCTAGTGGTTAAATCCACAGCCATAGTATTGACGAGTCTTTAGAGTCCACCACACTTACAGTTACTCAAGCTTTCGGGCGAAATGCTATAGAGGCCGTATGGAGATATGGCATGGTCCGATCAGATACGTGCAGTATTGCACGGATCAGGATCAGACGGTTTGTACTAGTGGCCGTATGGATATATGGCAGGGTTCGATCAGATACGTGCGGTATTGCACGGATCAGGATCGGATGGATATTACTAGCCGGCTTTGGTTTAAGCCGGATCCTAGTATAGTATAGTGTAGATTTTGTCTCTTTGTATTTGTATTCAGTGGGAATACAGATGCGGGCATGTATATGCAGTATCGGGGTTTTCCTGTAATTTATTACGGGACCAGTTTTCTGGAGTTGCCAGTTTGCATTCCGTTTCGGCCGGTTTTCCTTTGTTCTTTCGCGGCCGGACTTTTCGTTGGAGGGGGTTATTTGCAAGTTTGCAAATAACATTTGTGGAGGGGGTTTCTTGCATATGGATTGATTATGAGAGCATCTTTTATATTCCATTCTTTTCCACCATCATTTGATTCTCTTTACATCACTCACTTGCATTAATTAAGATTTGAAATGGATTTGATTTAGTGTGACATGGTTATCATTGCTTTGGATGTGGTCACCCTCCATCTTTTACTACACTCACCTCCCTCATGTATTATGCTTTCACTCCACCATTCTCACTTGATATAGGCCGGCCACAATTTTTGAGAGGGAGAGAAAAATGAGAGAGGTTCATTTTTGTGTAGATTTGATCATCTCATTTCCTTGCTAAAAATTGAAAGCACCAATTTTCCTCAAACTCTTCCTCCATCCTCCATGGCAACAAAACCCCAAGAGACAAATTCTACACTTATCTACAGCAAATCTTGGACGCGTCGGCTAGCCAATTTCGCGCCCGAGTTGCCTCGGTATAGAGGTGGGAGCCCATAAAAGATGCAGGCGATGTGGTGCACTTCCGGCGACGAGGTGGAGACAGGACTTTCCGCGGGAGATCGGGACGACGACGAGAAGACCGGAGGACTCGGATCACTCGGTATATCTCTTCCCCCTCTCTAGATAGCTAGGACTAGCTTAATGGCCCGATCCGGGTGTTTAGTGCGCGGTGGTGTCAGTTTGCTAGTTTGCAAAATGAAAGTTTTTCGCTTCCGCTTTTTGGCCTCAGGATGGAGGCCGGGGCGCCGCCGTGCACTTACACTGGTATCAGAGCCTCGCCATTAACATAGTCTAGCTTTGTCTAATGTGTTTTACATTTCCGATCGAACAAAAATTCCAAAACCGCGTTTTTCTCATTCATCAGTTTCTGTCGAAATATTTTTGTCTCGAAAATTTTTTCAAGTTGTAGAAAAGTGATGTACTGAAAGTCCTAAGAACACTGGAAAAATTTGGTGCCCTGATCCTTCCGTACGACCGCGGAACCGTGGCCATAACCCCTCTTTGGCCGCGGTTCCGCCGCAGGAATGTGGATTCACGTCATCATTTTTTTGCAGTGGGCTTGTGGGCTGAAAATAGGGGTTTTGGTATACTTTGTTTGGGCCCAGAATTTCTGTGAGTGCTACAGTATTGCTTGGGGGCCCACTTGGTAAAATTTGATCGATCGGATATTTTAAACACATTAGTTCACAGTATTTACATTATATCTGCGACCGTGAATGTCACTTGATCGGTAAATCCTGTCTAACTGCTATAGCCCGGTTAGACGGATTTGCGAACATGACATTCACGTTGATGTTCTGTGATTTTGCTGTGATGTTGCGGATCGGTCATGAGGGATAGCCTGGTTGCAGTGGTAGTACAGTTTTGTTGTATTATGTACATTTGATATTGCGGGGCGAGCGTCCGACATGTGGACTGCCGTCACTGCCTGTTTGTATTATTATTTTGGGGCACGACCAGGTTGCGGTCGATGTACCCGTTGTATGTATATTTTACTTTCTGTACTAGGATTACCCCGCGGAGGGGTGCACGGATAGCCGGGTTCTAGAAGGCAACAAGCCCGCATCTCATGGCATTGAGACGGAGGGGGCTTCACTCTAGAATTGGCGGGCTATTCGCCGCACTCGTAGGGGGTACAGGTTGACCCAGGAGGGGTGCCCAAGTTACCGAATTCCGTGAAGTGCCGGGTGGTCCATTCACGTTGCTGAAGGGGGCTGCCTCGCTTCAGGTTTTGGCAGGTAACTTGCCGCGCCCGTAGGGGTCTAGGATTTCATTGCACAGGCTATCCACACGATCAGGGGAACGTTGGGTTTCAGTAGTGGCTCTGTGAAACCCGGGGGTCCCAGATATCTGTATTGTTCTGTGATGCTGTACATTTCTGTGATGTTGCATTTTATCATGCCTTGAGCGAAATATAATATATTGGTATATATATTAGTAGATGTTGTATATGTTTTGCATCCGCGCTAGTCCAGTCCCCGCTCTGTCGTTAGTTAGCTAACCTAACGGGTAATGACGGGACCCAGTGGCGAATGCGGATGGCATATACGTACGTCATTATTTTCGTTCTTTTTGGTGTGATCAATTGATGGGACTGCGTTGATTCGGATCAATGCAAACTAAACAAACCTATTCTGATGTTGTTGGAACACTTTTCAAAAAGCTGTTATTGCAAGGACGTTCACTTTTGTTTTGCACAGTGGTATTCGGTTGGAATATCCAGCTCCTCAGTCGACGAGGAAAGGGCCGAGATCCCTTCACCGGGAGTGACCCCTTAGACAGAAGTTTGCGTCAGGGCAATAACTTCACTATAGCCGTTTATTTTTGCTTTGCATCATGGTATTCAGTTGGAATATCCTGCACCTCATTCTACGGGGAAAGAGCCGAGATCCCTTCACCGGGAGTGACCTCTTTAGCAAAGGTTTTCGTCACTATATTTTTATAAAGCTATCAGTTCCTTCAACGATATCAAGTTCATTACGTTAAAGGTTTTTCGCCAGAAACCATTCGTAGCCCTCCGTCGTTTCATATGGATAGTCAATAGTATTCAAGCTGTGTATGTTGGCCAAAGTCAAGGCACAGTGTTTGGTAGCTGTTGGGTATTCATATGCAGCATAGATAGATGCGTTGGTTTGGGACAGTCGTACTGCCATTTTGGCCAAAGTCAAGGGTAGGTACGGGTGGGTTCAAATTAACCAGGAGAATGACGGGTAGAACTTGACATGTGACTTATGATATGTTGGCCAAAGTCAAGGTCATAAGAGCATGGGGCAAATATCTACATCGGGAGTTTCAAAAGAACTGAAACTTGCCAGATATGCGCATACCTTCTGGAGTGTGATAACGTGAGCGGATTCCGTCACGTTATCATGCGATGAGAGTTGGATCCCGATTCCCATTGATGAGTTGGTTTACTCCTCGGGTGATCTCGGCTAATTCTTCTTTCAGGTTTGGGGAAGAATTTGACGTTACAGTGGGAGGTTTCCAGATTAGATAAAGTGATAACCATTCTGATCTAGGTTAGAGTGCACGCTGAGTGTTTCTTTTCTCTCTCTCTATGGCAGCGACCATTGACCCAACCCTAAGAATATGACTCAGTGACCAAAATTAACCGAACCTTCTTTAACACTGGCTTTTGGATTGTCAGAGTCGCTAACCTCATTGCCACTCCTACTTTTACTCTTTTCTCCAGGACACCCCGGATTACTACGAACGTCCACTTCCATTGGACAAAACCATCGTATGGTTAGACACGAACTTGAAGGAATTTATTCGAGGATGGTTTCCGGTTCTGGAGAAAACGAATAGGACTATTCAGTTGTCTTTTCCTTTTACCTTCTCTCTCAGATTGCGAGTACTCCTTGGCTTAGGAGATAGTACACCTATTACGCAAATTGGATAGTCTTCTTCCAAACCTTAGGCTGGTGCCGAACGGTAGGGAATGAAGAAAACCAATTAGCCTAAACGGTGTACAGAAGGTATTATGTAAAGACAAAGAAAGGGATTAGTAAGAGGGCAAAGTAAATTGCGACTGCTATTCACGACCAAACCAAGTATTCTTCGCCAATCCTAAATCACCTTTGTATTTCTCCAGGACACTCCGTATCACTACGAAGATCCTAAGGTTATTGGATAATCCATCGTATGGTTATATACGAACTCGAAAGGAACTTGTTCCAGTTCGGGGATGGATCCTGATTCAGGAGAAATAGGAATTAAGTTCATTCGGTTGTCTTTTATCTTCACCTTCTCTCGCATTGCGAGTGCTCCTAGGATTAGGACAGTACACCCATTATGCTTATTGGATAGTCTGAAGGGTTAACCTAGCACCTCATCTAGGGTTTGGTAGCATCACATATGCCATAATCAAAATTTTAGAGGTGCTAAGTTAACTCGACAAGAATCGAAACTAGAAGTTTTAGGGATTCATACAAATAAGCATCACATGCAAATGTAAAACTATCACTAAGAGTAGAGATTACAACCTTTGTAGATCTCTCTCGGTGACTCCTTGGCACTATGAGAGTTTGGAACGGATCGATGGAAGCCTTCCTTGTCCACGATGATCCACCCGAAGTCCCTTTGCCCAAAGCTCCTTGCCTTGTTTCGCAAATGAAGTAGAGCAAACACCCTACACAAATCGGCTAGATGTGTGTAGTATGATGATATGGTTTGTATTCAACAATTGAAACCCTTTCTTTTTATCAACTTCACTGTAGAGAGAAATCAAGAGAGGAAGAAGAAGATAATGGTGGCTAAGCTTGAGCTCTCTATCATATCAAATATGATAACTTGTTTTCACACCCTTGTACAAATTGTACACCAATTTTTTTCATTGTTGTTCCATTGTTTGTTTCATATCACATATGAAGCCTTTTATAGTGATGAGAAGGAATAATCATCATTATTCCATTACCACTATAATTATGGGTGGAAATTCTTTTCATAAAGAATTAAGCATGGGTGGAAATTCTTTTCATTAAGTTAAATAAAGCTTACCCACTAAAGAATAAAGGAGCATGAGTGGGTTTTCTTTACATTAACTTAATATGATAAATATAAATAAAAGCTTCAATATAAGTCTTGCATTGCCACCATTCTTGTATCATCAACCATGATACTATGTATGTATGTATGTGTCCATGCACATCATCATGTGCATACATGCATGCATACAAAAGGATTTAATTAAAGAATTAATCTAAATGTAATTTGTTAAATCAACACTTGATTTAGCAAACCGGTCATATCACATACGATCCGACAAATAGAAAATACCCGATTAATATACGTTATCACATAACCGTATTTAATCGGGCCCCGCGCATATCTAATATGCACACCACACCTTTTTGCCTGAGCCAGGAAACTTCATTGTGGGACTCTAAAACTCGTCAATACGCCGGCAGTAAATGATGATCATATCAAACACCTACAAGCCGCAAGAGGTCAGCTAAACGTAACGGCCACCCGGGTATTGAAACAATCAGAAGAAAACCAGCGAAGCTGTAAAAATTCCTGTCAAGCCAACTGGCAACACTTACCGTACAGTCCGGTCTCTTCGTCAGATATGCTGCATATCGAGTCGAGGGATGGAATCGTCGACCCCAGTAACTCAATAAGTCATGCTGGTGTATGGCTCATAACAGATTGAGAAACTACTGATAACTCTTATCAGTAAATCTCAGCAGCCCTGGCCAGGGACTTCATGTTATAGCCAATCGAGCATAGCACAACATCAACCCCCAATACCGGGAGAGACGAAACCCCTCCTATCGCTCATTGCCTCCATGTGCCTCGAGACTGTACCCAAAAACCACCTGTTTGCATGACTCAGTAGAGCCGTGGTAGGGTGGAGATCAAAGTATAGTGGGAGGACACACAAGACTCTATGGCGATCTCGGGTCTACAGACTAACCTGTACCAGTGTTCCCTGAGAACTGCTATCCGACGATAGATATAATACCACATAGGAGTTCTCGGCGAGTCCGTTCAGTGTACCCAGTCTCCACTGAGCACCCGCATACAATCTTTGGTGTCTCCTCACCAGATGGATATGGGATCATCCATCGCCCATCATATGGGACAAGAATGGTATACGCTAGTCTACTCTGGAATATCGATGCCCTGTCTCGATACACCCTTGACTAGGAATAGTTCAAGGATATGCTTATAGACTACACGTGCCCCACTAGTATGATCCGCATCATAATCACAGTAGTCAAGCAAATATCCTTTGGGCTTTATCAATATGTGTAAATGATTAAATCTACATGTCCAGATAAAGTAAACCAGATAGCATACTATCATGTTGAGCAAGAAAGTCATCTATCTCCATAGATTATATGACGATATATGCCCTAGAGGCCATTGTTGTACATATGATGTATATTATAATGGATGCTTGGATATATATAGAGAGGACTTTCTTGCTCGTCATGATAGTTTGCTATTTGGTTTTCCTTTATCTTAACATTTTGACTTGTATTGGTTTACTGTTTTTCTCTCACATGTTGATAAAGCCTTTAGGATCTGTACTCGACTACTAGGACTATGATGAGATCATACTAGTGGGGCCACGGTAGTCGATGAGTACATCCTATAACTGTTCCTAGTCGAGGGTATATCGAGACAGGGCATCGATACACCAGAGTAGACTAGCGTATACGCATCTTGACCCATATGATGGGCGATGGATGATCCCATATCCATCGGTGTTTGACATCAGAGATGGTGTACGGGTGCTCAGTGGAGACTGGGTACACTGGACGGACTCGCCGAGAACTCCTAGATGGTGATATACCACACGTCAGATGGCAGTTCTCCGGTGACACTGGTACAGGGTGGTCTGTAGACCCGAGATCGTCATAGAGTCTTGTGTGATTCCCACTGTGCTTTGATTTCCACCTTACCACATCCTAGAGGGCGTGCAAAACGGTGGCTTTTGGGTACAGTCCCGAATCACATAGAGGCAATGAGCGATAGGAGGGGATTCGTCTCTCCCGGTATAGGGAGTTGATGTTGTGCTGTGTTCGATTGGCTATAACTGGAAGTCCCTGGCCAGGGCTGATATAGAGATTTACTGGTAAGTGTTACCAGTAGTTTCTCGACCCGTTATGAGCCACACATCGACACGACTTATCGGTTACTGGGGTCTGACGTATACCACCCTAGACTTGATATGCGACATATCAGACGAACAGACCGGACTGTACGGGAGTGTTACTGATTGGATTCACAGGAGAACGGATAGGCTAGTTTGTTAATCTTCTGATCGCTCAATACCTGGGTGGCTGTTACGTTTAGCTGACCGCTTGCAGCTTGTGGGTGTTTGATATGATCATCACCTACGGCCGGCGTATTGACGATTCTTTAGAGTCCTACACAGAGGTTTCTTGACTCAGGAAAAACGGAGTAGAGGCACATATGGGATATGCGCAGGACCGAGGATAATGCGATATGAGATACCGTATTATATTCTCGCGATATTTAGATATGAACCGGCTCATCGGATCAAGTGTTGATTCGATGAATCAGTACATGATATATTAGTCGGTTATATTCGATATAGCCGGATTGTCGGATCAAGTGTTGATTCGATGATTTAATGTAAAATAATATATATGATATATTGTATTACATTATCTAATATTGGCTCACTTTATTATTTCATTTTCTCACCGGATAATACATTGATATATATGCGATATATGTTAATTGTATTATTTTCTTTTGTTGCAAATATATAATATATATGTGATATATATTATTGTGATATGATATGATTAATAATGAAACATGTTTAGTGATGATTAAATGAGGTTAGGGTTTGATTAGGGTTAGATGCTTCATGCACCTCCTAGAAGTTATTCTTTTATCATGAAGAAGATATTATGATAGATATTTTCTTATGACTCATATCTTAACCCAACCAAACCCTAGCCTTAGTTAACTCTCTACAAGGGTTATCCTAGTCATCATTAACCATGATTGCATTATTATTGATATACTCTTTTCATTATTCATGACAAAAGGAATGATCTCATTATTCATCTTCTTCTTCTCTCTTTAGCTTTGAGAAAGCTTACTAGAAATTCCTTTTGTGATGTTTTCATGTGAGAATTTGATATAAAAAGATAGCATAATACTACTCCATCATCCTCATCTAATCTAGCCTATTAGATTAGGGTGTTTACCTCATTAGAGTGAGAGAGCTTGAGTTATTGCAACTTCGACGTAGATCATCGGAGAAACGGAACACTACAAGCTAGCATGGATCGTTCGAGTCGTGGAGCCTCTCTTGAGTCCGGGAGATCGTGGATCACGGCGAAGGGACTTCTACTCGGAGCTTATGAAGAGAAGTAGCGGACTACAAAGGTTGTAATCCCTCACACTTAGTGATAAAGTTGTTATCTTGCATGTTTAACCCTAATCATCTAGAAAAGATCCCGGCTTTGGGTTGTTCGGCACGTCTAAATTTTTATCCGGGTATGTTTGATGCCTTATGAACCTTCACAAGAGTGCCTAGGAACCCTACAGTGGTATCAGAGCCTAGCTAGAGCATTAGGCGACGTGTATACGAAGTTAAAACTCCGATCGAACACTGAAACGCGATTTTAGACCCCTCTCTGGACTTTTTCTAAAAACTGTGATTTTTCTGAATTAAAAATTCCTAAAAAATTCAGCAGGGAGATTTAAGAATTACCGTGAAAAATGAGGTTCCAATCCGTACAATCCGCCGCGGATCCGCGGCAGTATAGTAGGATTAGACACTCGTTTTTACACAGTAATATTTCTTTCTGTATGTTATATTTTATGGGTATTTTTAATCTGACTCAAGTGTTGAGTGTTCTGGGGTTTATTTTGTAATCGTAGATTCGATCGGAATATTTAATTTCGTTTTTATTTCCGGATATTTAGAAACTGTTAAAAAGTTCGAACGGATATCATTAACTCACTTTTTCCCGGCACGTAAAACTTTCAAGTGTTGAATTTTTATCGGGTTTAAATCTTTCGGAAAAATTGTACAAGTTAAGCGGTGGACCCTCTAGAAGACAACAAACCTTAACTCGATTATGTGACCGGCTTGAACTGCCTCTAAACCTTAGGGTTTGGGGCAGTACGGCGTGCCACATATGAGGCGTTGGCTTGACCCTTCTACGGCTGGATCACCGGTACCGTGACATATTCTGGGACATTTGAACTCCGCTCAAGTGTTGAGAAATTTAGGAAATTTTGGGTATTTGATTATCTGTTCGGAAATTTTAATACTGTCTATTTATCTGGAATGTGATACAATGTGGAATTCATACAGTTAGGCATGAAATGCGAAGTATGTGATATTTCGGATTTACGATGTCTAAAGTGATTGTGGATTCCAAATGTTGTAGTTTTACAATTTCTTTTCTGTGACCGTAAGTGTAGTATGTAGTTGTATTGCAGGTCTTCGTTGCTATACATCTACGACGATCGGTGTATGCATACTTACTTACGTTGATGATATGTGATATTATGTGTTGCTGTGATATGTTATATTGGATCGTCGCGTTCTGAATAGCCGGGGATTTTATGTGAGATGAGGGTTTTTATTTTCATTCATGTAAAATTCATATGTATGTAATATTCTTTTATTGGGGCACTTCCAGGTTGAGGTTGATGTCACCAGTGTATATTATTTACTTTTCCGCATTAGGTAGACCCAAGGAGGGGAGCACAAGTAACCGGGTTCTAGGGTCTAGTGGGAGGCCATCTCGAGGAGTCGAGACCGGGTCTCCTAACCCTAGAATTGGCAGTGTTACTTGCCGCTCTCGTAGGGGTCTTGGGATGTGGGTTTGGCTATTCGTCGCGACCGTGGAATCCGTGTTTTATACAGGCTCGTATTGAAAACACGGACATCCTAGAATATCCAATATTTCATATATGTTCTTCTGCTGCAATGTTCTGTGATGAGATCATATTACTTCTTGAGATGAATGCTTATACTATATATATGCTGATATATAAATATTACTGTTTTCGTTTCTTCTGTGATGCTTAGGAAGCATAAGCTGATGGGATTATTATTAATAAGATTAATAAAAAGAAAAAAAAGGAAACCTAAAAGATGTTGTAGAATCAAAACTTTATAAAAAGGGTAGCTACAGTTTTGCTTTGCATAGCGGTATATATGATATGCCCTGCACCTTATTCGATGAGGAAAGAGCCGAGATCCCTTCACCGGGAGTGACCTCTTTAGCGAAACTGGCAAATGCTACAGACTCGCGGTTTAGTTTTTGACAGCTTATATAGTTCTTGCTTTGCACAGCGGTATATATGATATATCCTGCACCTTATTCGATGGGGAAAGAGCCGGGATCTCTTCACCGGGAGTGACCTCTTTAGCGAAACTAGAAGCCTAAAAAACACTCCTTTTCAAAATCACTCGATTCTACGACGATATCAAGTTCATTACGCTCAGGGTTTTCTGAAAAACCTGCGTAGCCCTCCGTCATTTCAGATAGAGACTAGTTAGTATTCGTGCTGCGTTTGTTGACCTTAGCCAAGGTGTGGTGTACGGTAGCTAATTAGTATTTACCTGCTAAAACATGAGATGTGATTGAGTTAGGGTAGTCGTACGACTTTGTTGACTTTAGCCAAGGGTCGTACGGGTGGGTTTAATTCAATCAGGAAATGACAGGTTGAACTTGACTAGCACTTATGATTTGTTGACTTTAGCCAAGGTCATAAGTTGCTAGGGGTAAAAGCATTATCGGGAATTTCAAGTGTTGAAATTTGCAATGAGATTGCATACCTCCTATGAGATAGTTGGATCCCGATACCCACTGCGAGTAAGAGTTACTCCTGGGAGAGTTTTACACAGGACAATTAGCCGATCAAGTAGGTGTCTAGAAAAGTGTTAACGAGGTTACGCCTCTGGAAAAACGAGATTTACTTTAATTAGGTCCGTGCGAAAGCATGGAGAACCTCCCTCAAAGTACCGACACTGATCTGGCTGTAAGATTGACGAAATTATAGGGTGTAATTAATCCTGGCTAATCTTACCTTTTAGGGTTTGAAGGTAGATTTGATAAAAAACAGTGGGAGACATCCTGATTAGATAAGATAATAACCAGTCTAATCTTGCAAGAGCATACGCTAAAGTGTTTTCTTCTCTCTCTCTCCAGGTAGCGACCATGTTAGGCCATAATCAAGATAATAATATGGATGTATTGACTGAACCCGCTTATTATATTGAGCAGGGGAACGTTGACCCGGTTTTTCTTATAAGAGTTATAAGACTGAACAGGAAACAGGAGAATATCTGGATTCTCACGCCGCCCAAAAGAACATGCATGGTGATGCATCTTCTTCAGGTGTGTTAGTTATTGAGAACTATTTCTCAGTTCACCCTACGTCCTGGGTATTAGATACTGGATCAGGATCCCACATATGTAAATTGTTACATGGGCTACGAAAAGGTAGAGAACTGGGAAAATGTGATCATTCCGTTCAAGTAGGGAACGGTGCAAGTATTGCAGTCAAAGCAGTTGGCGAATATCACCTTGTATTGCCAAGTCGTAATACACTGATTCTAAATGAGTGCTAGTATATACCGAACATGATGTGCAACATTATATCAGTTTCTTTGCTAAGTAAAGAAGGATATAATTTTGTAGTAAAGGATAATGTTATGAACATATTCCTAGATCAAAAGTTGATTGCATCAGGCTCGTTACATAATGGCATATTCATTCTAAATCAAAATACAGTCCTCAATATACAAAACACACACAAGAGAAAAAGTTCAGAAATGAACGAATCTTACTTGTGGCATTGTAGACTTGGTCATATCAATGCGACACGGCTGGCTAAGTTACATAAAGATGGATATTTGAACCCGTTCGAATTATCATCTTATGATACTTGCCATTCATGTCTCAAAGGAAAAATGACCAAAGCTCCGTTTAGTAGACACGGAGAAAGAGTTACGGAACTCTTAGGACTGGTACATAGTGATGTATGCGGTCCCATGTCTACGCATGCCAGGAACGGTTCTTCCTACTTCATTACATTCACTGACGATCTCTCAAGATTCGGATATGTGTTCCTGATGAAACACAAGTCTGAAGCTTTTGAGAAATTCAGAGAATATAAGCACGAAGTAGAGAACCAAACAGGAAAAAGTATTATGAATTTTCGATCTGATCGAGGAGGTGAATACTTAAGAAATGAGTTCCTAGATTATCTAAAAGAGAATAGGATTCTCTCTCAGCTTACTCCTCCTTATACACCACAGCACAACGGTGTATCGGAGCGGAGGAATCGCACCCTATTAGATATGGTGCGCTCTATGATGAGTACAGCTGAGTTACCTATTTCCTTTTGGGGGTATGCGCTGGAGACAGCCATACACCTATTGAATAGAGTTCCAACTAAATCAGTGCCTACCACTCCATATGAGATATGGAATGGGAAGAGACCATCTCTTAGAAGAGTTAAGATATGGGGTTGTCCGGCCTATGTTAAAAAGCAAAATCCGGACAAACTCGAGGCACGATCAGTTCTTTGTAAGTTTGTAGGATATCCAAGCAATTCGTATGGATATCTATTCTACCACAGTAAACAACAAAAGGTGTTTGTTGCTCAACATGCCACCTTTTTAGAAAAGGAATTTCTTGCAAAAGAAATTAGTGGCAATGAGGTAGAGCTGGAAGAGGTTCCAGCAACAAAAACTACAACTGAAGATTTAGTGGAACCAGAGGATTCAGTAGTACCCGACAAACCCCAGCCTCTCCGCCGATCTAGCATAGTTTCTCATCCACCTGAGAGATACTACGGATTTCTCATTGATGGTGGAAGCGAGGATTGCATCATGGAAGATGATGACCCAACTAGCTTCGAGCAGGCCATCACGAGTGGTGACTCTGTGAAATGGCTGGATGCAATGCGATCTGAGATGGAATCCATGTACACCAATAAAGTATGGATTTTGGAAAATGCTCCTGAAGGGGTAAAACCCATTGGGAGCAAGTGGATTTTTAAAAAGAAATTTGGTGTAGATGGAAAAGTTGAGACTTTCAAAGCTAGACTTGTAGCAAAGGGTTTTCGTCAATGACCAGGTGTGGATTATGACGAAACTTTTTCTCCAGTGGCTATGCTTAAGTCCATCCGGATCTTACTTGCCATTGCTGCATACCATGACTACGAAATCTGGCAAATGGATGTTAAGACCGCCTTTCTAAACGGTGATTTAGAAGAGAGCGTGTACATGACTCAGCCAGAGGGCTTCGTAGATAGTGAGAGCAGCGGAAAGGTGTGCAAGCTGCTTAAATCCATTTATGGGTTAAAGCTGTAGGGTTCCTAGGCACCCTAATGAGGTCTCACAAGGCATCGAACATGCCAATTTAAAAAATTCTAGGTGCCGAGAGACCCGACTACGGATCGTTTGCTAGAAGTTTAGGCGAAAAGATAACTAGTTAACACTTAACTAAGGGAATACGGAAATACAACCTTTGTAGATCCGATGCTCCACCTCCATAGCTCCGCAACGAAGTCCTCTCCGCTGTCCAAATCAAATCCGGGCTCTAGCGTCGGCTTCGTCGGAGAATGGTCAAGTTAGGTCGTCGATGTCCATGCCGAAGATGATCTACGTCGAGGCATCGCTAAATCAAGCTCCGACTTCACCAAGTCAAGAAACTTGTGAAGAAAACACACTCTACTACTTGGCAAGAGGTAGAAGATGAAGAAATAGGAAGTGGGTTAACTTTAGTTTTGTATTTCTCACTCTTTTCCAACAATCACCATTGATGGAGCTTGGTTTTCTTCAAAGAAGAATGAAGAAGAAGAAGAGCAAGAAGAAGATAAGTATTATTATAATTGGAAAAGAAAATGAATACTTATCATATTAGAACCATGGTCAAGTGTAGAGAATTAACTAAGGTTAGATTAATGGCTAGGGTTAAAGATGAAGACAAGAATGGTTACAAAGTCAAAGCTTCATGAAGCTTCAACTAAACTCCAAAATTAGCAACCATTCTTTTCTTATCTATTCAAAATAAATAAATAAATAAATAAGTAAGAATAGAAAACCCTAATCATTAGTTTAACCATGGCTTAATCCATTACACTTAACTATAGTTAAACATGTATCATCAAACATGATACAATCAAGTGCACAAAAGTATATCACATATACAATGTGTACAAACCGAGTGAGAAAATCCATTTAAAGTGAACCAATACTAGTTAATGCAAAGTAATATATCAAATATATAATTATGCATTAAATCATTAAATCAACACTTGATTTAACGATCCGGTCATATCGCATATAACCGACTAGTATTCTATGTATCGGCTTATCGAACCAACCCTTGATTCGATAACTAGGTTATATCGCATACAACCTTTCGATACATTCATCGCGAGAATGGAATACGGTATCACATACATGCATTATTCTCGGTCCCGCACATATCTCATATGTGCTCCTATTTCGTTTCGCTTGAGCCAGGAAACCTCTGTGTAGGACTCTAAAGACTCGTCAATACGCCGGCAGCAGGTGATGATCATATCAAGCACCCACAAGCCGCAAGCGGTCTGCTAAACGTAACGGCCACCCGGGTATTGAGCGATCTGAAGATCGACGAGCAAGCCCGCTCACACTCCAGTGAATCCGACCAGTAACACTACCGTACAGTCCGGTCTGATCGTCTGATCTGTCGCATATCTCGCCTAGGGGTGGTAAACGTCAGACCCCAATAGCTCGATAAGTCGTGTCGATATGAGGTCTATAACTATTCGAGAAACTACTGGTAACACTTACCAGTAAATCTCAGCAACCCTGGCCAGGGATTTCCTGTTATAGCCAATCGACCACAGCGCAACATCAACCCCCTATACCGGGAGAGACGAATCCCCTCCTATCGCTCATTGCCTCCATGTGACTCGGGACTGTACCCAAAAACCACCGTTTTGCACGCCCTCTTGGACGTGGTAAGATGGAAATCTAAGCACAGTGGGAACCACACAAGACTCTATGACGATCTCGGGTCAACAGACTACTCTGTACCAGTGTCACCAGAGAACTGCCATCTGACGTGAGGTATAATACCATCTGGGAGTTCTCGGCGAGTCCGTCCAGTGTACCCAGTCTCTACTGAGCACCCGTATATCATCTCCGATGTCAAACACCAATGGATATGGGATCATCCATCGCCCATCTGTATGGGTCGAGAAGGTATACGCTAGTCTACTCTGGTATATCGTTGCCCCGTCTCGATACACCCACGACTAGGGACTTTAAAGGATGTACTTACGGACTACCATGTCCCCACTAGTATGATCCGCATCATAGTCCAGGTAGTCAAGTACAGATCCTAAGGGCTTTACCAACATGTAACAGAGAGACAATCAATATACACGTTAAGGTAAAGATCAACCAGATAGCATACTATCATGTCGAGCAAGAAAGTCCTCACTATATATGTCCCAGCATCCACTACAATATACATCCTATGTATAGTAATGGCCTCTAGGGCATACATATAACTAACAATCTCCCACTTGCACTAGGGCCATCTGTAGCAGTGGTTTGAAGTATCTCATACTCAACCATCCCATAAAAGTCTCTCTCTGGGAACAGGCCTTTGTGAGTGGATCCGCTGTGTTGTCCTCTGAGTCTACTCTCCTAACCTCGATCTCCCTGGAGATCAACCATCTCCATGATCAAGTGATACTGCCTTTAGAATATGTCTGGATCACTGATGGGACCGGCGTTCCTTGGCATAAGCCACAACTCCATTGTCACACAATGGGAGGAACATAGTTCATCTCATGAACCAATATACACCCAAACAGCCTCTTTGGTAGCATCTTAAGTAGCGATGTATCCAGCCTTTATCGTCTAGTATGCCACGGTATCTAGCTTGGAACTCTTCCAACATACCGTCCCTCCACTGAGGGTAAAGACAATGCCTGTGACTGACATTCAGTCGTCTTTATCACTCTGGAACACTTCCAGTGATTCTCCCCTGGATCGATTGATACCATCTCACTACAACTAGTGAGAATCCTAATATCCAATTAAATCTATCTCATAGATCCAAAACTCAGGATTTATGAGGTATCATTTTGATCCTATGTGGAGAATCATTGTGACAGACGGAGATTGATCGAGCGTAGCATAAGAAAACTCCTTTCTTATCAAGAGTATGTCATCCACGTACTCTATGAGGATCACCACCATACTCCCTACTACCTTTTTGTTTATACAAGGTTCATCTACCATTTTGATGATATCAAACTCTTTGACTACTTCATCAAAACAGATGTTCCAACTCCGCGATGCCTGCTTTATCCTATAAAACATCTTGCACACGTTTCCGCTGCTCCCACTGTCTACGAAGCCCTCTGGCTGTGTACTTATAGACGCTCTCTTCCAAATCATCATTTAGAAAAGCAGTCATGACACCCAACCACCAGATATCGCAGTCATGGTATGTAGCCGTGACAAGTAGGATCTGGATGGACTTAAGCATAGATCCTTAGAAAAGGTTTCATCATAATCCACGCCTGGTCAATGACGAAAACATTTAACAAGTCTAGCTTTGAAAGTCTCAACTTTTCCATCTACACCAAGTAATCTTCTCAAGATATACTTTCTCCTGATGGGGATTTAACCCTTCAGATATAGCAACCAAAGTCCATACTTTGTTGGTGTATAAGGATTCCATCTCAGATCGCTAAGCATCCAGCCATTCTTACAGAGTCTCACTCCTGATGGCCAGCTCGAAACTAGTTGGGTCATCATCTCATGATGCAATCCTCGCTCCCACTGTCATAGAGAAACAGAAGTATCTCTCAGGTGGGTGAGGAACCCTACTAGATCGGCGGAGAGGCTGAGGTTCGTTGGTATCTATTGAATCCTTTGGTTCTACCAAATCATCTGCTATAGTTGCATAGCTGGAACCTTTCCAGTTGTAGATAACAGATCTTGCCTCGAGCTTGTCCGGATTTTGCTTTTAAACATAGGCCGGACAACCCCAAATCTTAACTAGCTTAAGACATGGGCTCTTCCCTTTCCATATCACATATGAAGTGGTAGGCAACTGATTTGATTGGAACCCTATTCAATAGGTATGCAGCTTCTCAAGCGCATAACTCCCAAAAGGAAATAGGTAACTCAGTAGTACTCATCACAGAGCACACCTTATCACATAGGGTGTTATTGCTCCACCCCGATATACCATCGTGCTATGGTGTATACGGAGGAGTAATGCTGAGAGAGAATCTCATTCTCCTTTAGAATAGTCCAGGAATTCCGTGCACAAGTATTCTCCTCCTTGATCTCATCAAAGGACATAGTACTTATACCCGTATTTTGGTTCTCTACTTCTAACTTATATTCTGTGAATATCTCATAAGGTTCGGACTTGTGTTTCAACAGGAACATAGATCTGAAACTCGAAAGAGATCATCAGAGAATGTAATGAAGTACAAAGAACCAATCTTGGCATGTGTAGACAGGGGAGCTTACATACATCAACATGTATCATATCCCAAGAGTACACTAACTCTTTCTCTGTTTCCAATAAACAGAGCTGGTGTCATTATATCTTTGTGACATGACTCGCAAGTTTCATAAGATGTAAATTCAAACTGATTTAAATATGCATCTATATGTAACTTCAGCTAGTCGGGTCACATTGATCTGACCTAGTCTACAATACCTTAAGAAGGATCCGTTCATTTCTGAACTCTTCCTCTTATGTGTGTTCCGTATACTAAGAACTGTAGTTTGATTTAGAACATTAATGCTTTTAGATAACGTGCCTGAACCGATCAACTTTTGATATAGGAAATGTTCAAAACATTATCCAACAATACAAAATTTTATCATTTCTTTACTAATAAAGAGACAGATATGATTTTGTATATCAGGTTCGGTATCTAATAACATTCGTTCAGAATCAATGTATTGGTAATACAGGGTGACAGTGACCAACAGACTTGGCTGCAACACTTGCCCCGTTTTCTGCCTCGTGAAACTTATCACCCGTTCTCAGTTCTCTACCTTTCTGTAGCCCTATGTAACTGATTACATATCTGGGATCCTGATCTGGTATCACATACCCAGGACGTAAAGGATCCTGATCTGGGATCCTGATCTGATTACAGTCCCGAGTCACATGGAGGCAATGAGCGATAGGAGGGGTTTCGTCTCTCCCGGTATTGGGGGTTGATGATGCGCAGTGCTCGATTGGCCGTAGCAGGGAAGTCCCTGGCCAGGGCTGATCAGAGATTTGCTGGTAAGTGTTACCAGTAGTTTCTCGACCCGTTATGAGCCTCACATCGGCACGACTTATCGGGTTATTGGGGTCTGACGTTTACCACCCCTAGACTTGATATGCGGCATATCAGACGAAGAGACCGGACTGTACGGTAAGTGTTACTGGTCGGATTCGCAGGAGTGTGAGCGGGCTAGCTCGTCGATCTTCTGATCGCTTAATACCCGGGTGGCCGTTACGTTTAGCAGACCGCTTGCGGCTTGTGGATGCTTGATATGATCATCATCTGCTACCGGCGTATTGACTAGTCTTTAGAGTCCTACACAGAGGTTTCCTGGCTCAAGCGAAACGAAATAGGAGTGCATATGAGATATGTGCGGGAGCGAGAATAATGCGTGTATGTAATACCGCATTTCATTCTCGCGATAAATGTTTCGAATGGTTATATTCGATATGACCTAGTTATCGAATCATTGATTCGATAAATCGATACATTGAATACTAGTCGGTTATGTGCGACATGACCGGATCATTGAATCAAATGTTGATTTAATGATTTAATGTATAATTATATATTTGATATATTACTTTGCATTAACTAGTATTGGTTCACTTTATACGGATTTTCTCACTTGATGTGCAAGTTGTATATGTGATATACTTTTGTGCACATATATGTATCATGTTTGATGATACTTGATCATTTAGTTAAGTGTATAGGATTAAACCATGATTAATATGATAATTAGGGTTTTGCATATCCATTTATTTATTTATTTATTTGTTTATTTATTTATTTGGAAATGATTATGATAAGAATGGTGACTTTCTTTGTCTTTTAGTTGAAGCTTCATGAAGCTTTGACTTCTTAACCATTCTTGTCATCATGCTTAACCCTGACCCATCCATTAACCATGGTCTATTCTCTACACTTAACCCTAGTTGGAATTATGATAAGTATTCCTTTTTCTTTTCATTTTAAATAGACTTATCATAATTCTAGCTCATCTTCTTCTTCATCTTCAAGTTTGAAACCTTGAGGCCATCAATGGCAACTTGAGCTTGAGAGTGAGAAATCCAATTCTAAAGAGAACCCACCTCCTATTTCTTCATCCTCTACCTCTTGCCAAGTAGTAGAGTGTGTTTCCTTCACTAGTTTCATTACTTTGTGAAGTGGGAGCTTGATCTAGCGATGCCTCGACGTAGATCATCTTCGGCATCGTCGTCGATGACCAAGCCCGTTCATTCTCCGATGAAGCCGACGCTAGAGCCCGGAGTTCGACTTGGACAGCGAGGAGACTTCGTTGCGGAGCCCTGGAGGTGGATATCCGGATCTACAAAGGTTGTAATTTCCATATCCTAGTAGTTAAGTGTTAACTAGTTTACTTTTCGCCTAGATTTCTAGCAACGATCCGTTAACTAGGGTTTCTCGGCACCATAATTTTGTAAAATGGCATATTCGATGCCTTGTGAGACCTCTACTGTGTGCCTAGGAACCCTACAGTGGTATCAGAGTCTAGCTAGAGCCTTAGGTGAAGTCTAGACGGAGTTTGAAACCCGGACGAACCGAAAACCCAACCCCGAAATAGCTCTCTGGAAATTTTTCTAATTTGTGGTTTTTTGTCAATTAAAAATGCTTAAAAAATTCAGCAGTAAAATCTAAGAATTACTGCGCAAAACGTTTCCTGTGAACAGTATAAAGTGCGGCGGAACCGCGGCAGAAGCTAGGCTTCTGCGGCGGTTCCGCGGCTAAACAGTGACGTCAGCCCTTGGTTTTTGCACAGTAATTCCTGATTAATTGTTCTGAGTTTTCTGGGAATTTTAATTTGACTCCAGGTTTGAGTATTCTGGGGTTGTGTAGGGAATCGACGATTCGATCGGATTATCGAACTTTGTCTATGTTTTTTTCCGGATAATTTTTTGAATATGTTAAAATGTTCGACCGGATATAAATACCCAATCTTTCCCCTGCCAAAAATATCCAAGTGTTGGATTATTGTGTGGTTTAAGGACGTTCTGAGTAGTGCAAGTAACGCGATGGTCCCTCTAGAAGACAACAAACCTTAACTCGATTATGTGACCGTCTTGAACTGCCCTTTGAACCTTCGGGTTTGGGGCAGTACGGCGTGCCACATGTGAGGCGTTGGCTTGACCCTTCTACGGCTGGACCGTTGATACTGAGGCATGAAACGAATGTCTTTGAACCTATTTCATGTGTTGGATGGTTTCGGGAAAACTTGGGTGTTCGAATGTTCGATCGGAAAGTTTAATATATTCTATTTATCTGGAATGGGATACAATAATTGGAATTCACAAACAGTTATGTGATAACTGAATGAATGATATAAATCTAGCGGTTTAGTTTCATTTGATATTGAAAAGAGTTTTCGATAATGAGACTAAAATGCGGGATTTATAATAATTAGGCATGTGATGTCTAAGTATTTCATTTGATTAGGCATGTGATGTCTAAAGCAGTTGAGGATTCCAATTGTTGTAGTTTTACACTTTCTTTTCTGTGACCGTAAGTGTAGTATGTTCATATCGCCGGTTTCGTTGCTATACGTCAACGACAATTGGGGTATGCATACTTACTTACGTTGATGACATGTGATGTTATGTGTTGCTGGATATGTTATATTGGATCGTCGTGTTTGAATAGCCGGGTTTTTTTATGTGAGATGAGTTTTTTTCATTTTCATTCATGTAAAAACTTGTATGTAATATTCTTTTATTTGGGGCACTTCCAGGTAGCGGAAGATGTCACCTTTTGTATATTATTTACTTTTCCGCATTAGGATAGACCCAAGGAGGGGAGCACAAGTAACCGGGTTCCGGGGTTCAGTGGGAGACCAACTCGAGGAGTCGAGTCCGGGTCTCCTAACCCTAGAATTGGCAGGGTTGCTTGCCGCTCTCGTAGGGGTCTAGGGGTGTGGGATTGGCTATTCATCACGACCATGGAATCCGTGTTTTATACTGGCTCGTATTAAAAACACGGACGTCCTAGTATATCCAATATTTCATATGTTTCTGCTGCTGCGATTTCTGTGTTGTGATTCTGTGATGGGTATGGTATATAGTATATATGATATATTATATAGACGTTACTTATGTTTTACACCCGCGCTAGCCCTGCCCTGCTCTGTCGTTAGTTACCTAACCTAACGGTACACGAGGGGACATCGAGGCGAATACGGATGGCATAAGTGTACGTCATATCTATCTGTGATGTTTAGGTATTTAAATGATGGGACTTCATTAATGTGATTAATGAAAGATAAGAAACCTAAGATGTTGTAGAATCGAATTTTAAAATAAAACAGGGTAGCTACAGTTCTTGCTTTGCACAGCGGTATATATGATATACCCTGCACCTTATTCGATGAGGAAAGGACCGAGATCCCTTCACCGGGAGTGACTCCTTTATCAATAACTGGCAGATGCTACAGACTCGGTTTGCTTTTGACTGCTTTTGGGTTTTTGCTTTCCACAGCGATATATATGATATATCCCGCACCTCATTCCACGAGGAAAGGACCGAGATCCCTTCGCCGGGAGTGACTCCTTTAGCAAAACTAGAAAAGCCTCAAAATCACTCCATTTCAAAATCTTCATTTGATTCTACAACGATATCAAGTTCATTACGCAATAGGTTTTCAGAAAAACCTGTCGTAGCCCTCCGTCATTTCAGATAAAGACTATTTAGTATTCGTGCTGCGTTTGTTGACCTCTGTCAAGGCGTAGTGTGCGGTAGCTAACTAGTAGTTATCTGCAAAGCATGTGATGTGATTGGATTAGGGTAGTCGTACGACCTTGTTGACCTCTGTCAAGGGTCGTGCGAGTGGGTTTGATTCAATCAAGAAATGACGGGTTGAACTTGACTAGTGCACTATGATTTGTCGACCTCTGTCAAGGTCATGG
Organism: Agapanthus africanus; assembly: GCA_030015575.1. NCBI lineage: Eukaryota > Viridiplantae > Streptophyta > Magnoliopsida > Asparagales > Amaryllidaceae > Agapanthus > Agapanthus africanus. Next base: position 482,665,080 of record CM057343.1, on the reverse strand, counting down.
CACACTAGGGGCAAAATATTATCGGGAATTTCAAGTGTTGAAATTTGCAATGAGATTGCATACATTCTATGAGATAGTTGGATCCCGATACCCGCTGCGAGTAAGAGTTACTCCTGGGAGAGTTTTACACAGTGCAATTAGCCGATCAAGTAGGTGTCTAGAAAGGTGTCAACGGGGTTACGCCTCTGGGAAAACGAGGTTTACATTAATTAGGTTCGTGCGAAAGCACGGGGGACCTCCCTCAAAGTACCGACACTGGCCTGGCTGAAAGATTGGCGAACCTGTAGTGTGTAATTAATCCCGGCTAGTCTTTCCTTTTAGGGTTTGAAGGAAGATTTGATAAAAAGCAGTGGGAGCCATCCTGATTAGATAAGATAATAACCAATCTGATCTTGCACGAGCATACGCTAAAGTGTTTTCTTCTCTCTCTCTCCAGGTAGCGACTATTTCATGCCCTAATGAAGATAATAATATGGATGTATTGACCGAACCCGCATGTTATACTGTGCTGGGGAACGTTGGTTCCGTTCTTTCCTATAAGAGTTATAGGACTGAACAGGATATAGGGGAATACCAGGATTCCCATGCCACCCGATTGAAGAAAGTACATGATGATGCATTTTCTTCGGGTGTGTTCGTTACTGAGAACTGTTTCTCCATTTGCTCTACGTCCTGGGTATTAGATACCGGGTCAGGATCCCATATATGTAATCAGTTACATGGGCTCAGGAAAGGTAGAGAACTTGGGGAAGGTGATAAAGACATCAGAGTTGGAAATGGTGCAATTGTTGCAGCTAAGACTGTCGGGGAATATCACCTTGTATTACCAACTGGTAATACATTGGTTCTGAACGAATGCTATTACATGCCGAACCTGATATGCAACATTATATCGGTTTCTTTATTAAGCAAAGAAGGATATAATTTTGTATTACAGGATAATGTTATGAACATTTTCCGTAACCAAAAGTTGGTTGGATCAGGCACGTTGTGCAATGGCATTTATGTTCTAAATCAATCAACAGTTCTGAGCATAACAAACACACACAAGAGGAAGAGTTCAGAACTGAACGAATCCTTCTTGTGGCATTGTAGACTAGGTCACATCAATGTGACACGACTAGCTAAGTTGCATAAAGATGGATATTTAAATCCGTTTGAATTTTCATCTTATGACACTTGCCAGTCATGTCTCAAAGGCAAGATGACCAAAACTCCGTTTACGGGACACGGAGAAAGAGCTACCGAACTCTTGGGACTAATACATAGTGATGTATGCGGTCCCATGTCTATACATGCCAGGGATGGTTCTTCGTACTTCATTACATTCACTGACGATCTCTCAAGATACGGACATGTGTACTTCATAAGACACAAGTCTGAAGCTTTTGAGAAATTCAGAGAATATAAACAAGAAGTCGAGAAACAAACCGGAAAAAGTATTAAAATCCTTCGATCTGATCGAGGAGGTGAATGCTTGAGCAATGAATTCCTGGACTTCCTAAAAGAGAATGGGATTCTCTCTCAGCTTACTCCTCCTTATACACCACAGCACAACGGTGTATTGGAGCGGAGGAATCGCACCCTATTAGATATGGTGCGCTCTATGATGAGTACAGCTGAGTTACCTATTTCCTTCTGGGGGTATGCGCTTGAGTCAGCGGCATACCTATTGAATCAAGTTCCAACTAAATCTGTACCTACCACACCATATGAGATATGGAGTGGGAAGAGACCATGTCTTAAACGAGTTAAGATATGGGGTTGTCTGGCCTATGTCAAAAGGCAAAATCCAGATAAACTCGAGGCACGGTCAGTTCTATGTAAGTTTGTGGGATATCCTAAACATTCAAATGGATATCTCTTCTACCACAGTGAACAACAAAAAGTGTTTATTGCTCAACATGCCACCTTTTTAGAAAAGGAATTTCTTGCAAAAGAGATTAGTGGCTCTGAGGTAGAACTGGAAGAAGTTCCAGAAACACAAACTATAACTGAAGATTTAGTGGAACCAGAAGATTCGGTAGTACCCGACGAACCTCAGCCTCTCCGCCGATCTGGTAGGGTTTCTCGTCCACCTGAGAGATACTACGGTTTTCTCATTGATGGTGGAAGCGAGGATTGCATCATGGAGGATGATGACCCAACTAGCTTCGAGCAGGCCATCACGAGTGGGGACTCAGTGAAATGGCTGGATGCTATGCGGTCCGAGATGGAATCCATGTACACCAACAAAGTATGGACTTTGGAAGTTGCTCCTGAAGGGGTAAAACCCATTGGGAGCAAGTGGATCTTCAAGAAGAAACTTGGTGTAGATGGGAAAGTGGAGACTTTCAAAGCTAGACTTGTAGCAAAGGGTTTTCGTCAAAGACCAGGTGTGGACTATGCCGAAACCTTTTCTCCAGTGGCTATGGTTAAATCCATCCGAATCATGCTTGCCATCGCTGCATATCATGACTACGAAATCTGGCAAATGGATGTTAAGACCGCCTTTCTAAATGGTGATTTAGAAGAGTGCGTGTACATGACTCAGCCAGAGGGCTTCGTAGACAGTGGGAGCAGCGGGAAGGTGTGTAAGCTGCTTAAATCCATTTATGGATTAAAGCAAGCATCGCGGAGTTGGAACATCTGCTTTGACGTCGTTATCAAAGAGTTTGATTTCGTCAAAAATCCAGATGAACCTTGTATCTACAAAAAGGTGGCAGAGAGTAAGGTTGTCTTCCTCGTATTGTACGTAGATGACATACTCTTGATAGGAAATGATATTCCTATGCTGCAATCGGTCAAGCTCTTCTTATCACAAAGATTCTCAATGAAAGATCTTGGTGATGCCTCCTGCATATTGGGAATTAGGATCTATAGAGATAGATCCAAACGGATTTTGGGATTGTCCCAATCCAGGTACATTGACACCATACTAAAGAGGTTTAGTATGGAAGAGTCCAAGCGTGGGAACTTGCCCACGATCTCTGGAGTCACTCTCTCCAAAGAGATGTCTCCCAAGACTGATTTGGAGAGAGCTCGCATGCAAGGGATACCCTATGCTTCGGCAGTAGGCTCTATCATGTATGCGATGCTATGTACTAGACCCGATGTTGCATACTCACTAAGTATAGTGAGCAGGTATCAAGCTGATCCTGGAGAGAGTCACTGGACAGCTGTGAAGAGCATTCTCAAGTACTTGCGAAGGACTAGAGATATGTTCTTGGTGTATGGTAATGGAGAACTCCAAGTGGAGTCCTTTACCGATTCGAGCTTCCAGAGTGATAAGGACGACTCTAAGTCGCAGTCGGGCTTTGTCTTTACCCTTTACGGAGGGGCGGTTAGCTGGAAGAGTTCCAAGCAGGAAACCGTGGAAGACTCGACAATGGAGGCTGAATACATCGCTGCCAACGATGCTGCCAAAGAGGCTGTTTGGATCAAGAAGTTCATTACTGAACTTGGAGTGGTTCCATCCATTGAGCGTCCAATACCTTTGTATTGCGATAACAATGGAGCGGTGGCTATGGCCAAGGAACCCAGGTCCCATCAGCGATCCAGGCATATTCTGAGGCGGTATCACCTGATCCGGGAGATAGTTGATCGCCGGGAGATCGAGGTCAGGAGGGTTGACACGAAGAACAACACGGCGGATCCACTCACGAAGGCCATTCCCCAGATACAGTTTGAGAGACTCTTCGGGATGCTCGGTATGCGATACTACAGCAGCTGGCCCTAGTGCAAGTGGGAGATTGTTAGTTGTATATATGCCCTAGAGGCCAGTATTGTACAGATGATGTATATTATATTGGATGCTTGGACATATATAGAGATGACTTTCTTGCTCGATATGATAGTATGCTATCTGGTTACTCTTTATCTTAACATGTACACTAGTCTTTTTATACTGTCTTATAGTTACATGTTGGTAAAGCCCTTAGGATTTGTACTTGACTACCTGGACTATGATGCAGATCATACTAGTGGGGACATGGTAGTCCATAAGTACATCCTTCAAGGTCCCTAGTCGTGGGTGTATCGAGACGGGGCATCGATATACCAGTGTAGACTAGCGTATACGCTTCTCAACCCATGTGATGGGCGATGGATGATCCCATATCCATTGGTGTTTGACATCAGAGATGGTATACGGGTGCTCAGTAGAGACTGAGTACACTGGACGGACTCGCCGAGAACTCCCAGATGGTATTATACCTCACGTCAGATGGCAGTTCTCTGGTGACACTTGTACAGGTTAGTCTGTAGACCCGAGATCGTCATAGAGTCTTGTGTGATTCCCACTGTGCTTTGATCTCCACCTTACCACGTCCATGAGGGCGTGCAAAACGGTGGTCTTTGGGCACAGTCCCGAGTCACATGGAGGCAATGAGCGATAGGAGGGGTTTCGTCTCTCCCGGTATTGGGGGTTGATGATGCGCAGTGCTCGATTGGCCGTAGCAGGGAAGTCCCTGGCCAGGGCTGATCAGAGATTTGCTGGTAAGTGTTACCAGTAGTTTCTCGACCCGTTATGAGCCTCACATCGGCACGACTTATCGGGTTATTGGGGTCTGACGTTTACCACCCCTAGACTTGATATGCGGCATATCAGACGAAGAGACCGAACTGTACGGTAAGTGTTACTGGTCGGATTCGCAGGAGTGTGAGCGGGCTAGCTCGTCGATCTTCTGATCGCTCAATACCCGGGTGGCCGTTACGTTTAGCAGACCGCTTGCGGCTTGTGGATGCTTGATATGATCATCATCTGCTACCGGCGTATTGACGAGTCTTTAGAGTCCTACACAGAGGTTTTCTGGCTCAAGCGAAACGAAATAGGAGTGCATATGAGATATGTGCGGGAGCGAGAATAATGCGTGTATGTAATACCGCATTTCATTCTCGCGATAAATGTTTCGAATGGTTATATTCGATATGACCTAGTTATCGAATCATTGATTCGATAAATCGATACATTGAATACTAGTCGGTTATGTGCGACATGACCGGATCATTGAATCAAATGTTGATTTAATGATTTAATGTATAATTATATATTTGATATATTACTTTGCATTAACTAGTATTGGTTCACTTTATACGGATTTTCTCACTTGATGTGCAAGTTGTATATGTGATATACTTTTGTGCACATATATGTATCATGTTTGATGATACTTGATCATTTAGTTAAGTGTATAGGATTAAACCATGATTAATATGATAATTAGGGTTTTGCATATCCATTTATTTATTTATTTATTTGTTTATTTATTTATTTGGAAATGATTATGATAAGAATGGTGACTTTCTTTGTCTTTTAGTTGAAGCTTCATGAAGCTTTGACTTCTTAACCATTCTTGTCATCATGCTTAACCCTAACCCATCCATTAACCATGGTCTATTCTCTACACTTAACCCTAGTTGGAATTATGATAAGTATTCCTTTTTCTTTTCATTTTAAATAGACTTATCATAATTCTAGCTCATCTTCTTCTTCATCTTCAAGTTTGAAACCTTGAGGCCATCAATGGCAACTTGAGCTTGAGAGTGAGAAATCCAATTCTAAAGAGAACCCACCTCCTATTTCTTCATCCTCTACCTCTTGCCAAGTAGTAGAGTGTGTTTCCTTCACTAGTTTCATTACTTTGTGAAGTGGGAGCTTGATCTAGCGATGCCTCGACGTAGATCATCTTCGGCATCGTCGTCGATGACCAAGCCGTTCATTCTCCGATGAAGCCGACGCTAGAGCCCGGAGTTCGACTTGAACAGCGAGGAGACTTCGTTGCGGAGCCGTGGAGGTGGATATCCGGATTTACAAAGGTTGTAATTTCCATATCCTAGTAGTTAAGTGTTAACTAGTTTACTTTTCGCCTAGGTTTCTAGCAACGATCCGTTAACTAGGGTTTCTCGGCACCATAATTTTGTAAAATGGCATGTTCGATGCCTTGTGAGACCTCTACTGTGTGCCTAGGAACCCTACATGATGCTGCCAAAGAGGCTGTCTGGATAAAGAAGTTCATTAGTGAACTTGGTGTGGTTCCATCCATTGAGCATCCAATACCTCTGTATTGCAATAACAATGGAGCTGTGGCTTTGGCCAAGGAACCCAGGTCCCATCAGAAGTCCAGACATATTCTGAGGCGGTATCACCTGATCAGGGAGATAGTTGATCGCCGGGAAATCGAGGTCAGGAGAGTAGATACGAAGGACAACACTGCGGATCTACTCACGAAGGCCGTTCCCCAGATACAGTTTGAGAGATTATTCGGGATGCTAGGTATGAGATACTACAGCAGCTGGCCTTAGTGCAAGTGGGAGATTGTTAGTTATGTATATGCCCTAGAGGCCATTGTTGTACATATGATGTATATTATAATGGATGCTTGTATATATATAGAGAGGACTTTCTTGCTCGTCATGATAGTATGCTATTTGGTTTTCCTTTATCTTAACATGTTGACTTGTATTGGTTTACTGTTTTTCTCTCACATGTTGATAAAGCCCTTAGGATCTGTACTCGACTACTGGGACTATGATGAGATCATACTAGTGGGGCCACGGTAGTCGATGAGTACATCCTATAACTGTTCCTAGTCGAGGGTATATCGAGACAGGGCATCGATACACCAGAGTAGACTAACGTATACGCATCTTGACCCATATGATGGGCGATGGATGATCCTATATCCATCGGTGTTTGACATCAGAGATGGTGTACGGGTGCTCAGTGGAGACTGGGTACACTGGACGGACTCGCCGAGAACTCCCAGATGGTGATATACCACACGTCAGATGGCAGTTCTCCGGTGACACTGGTACAAGGTAGTCTGTAGACCCGAGATCGTCATAGAGTCTTGTGTGATTCCCACTGTGCTTTGATTTCCACCTTACCACGTCCAAGAGGGCATGCAAAACGGTGGCTTTTGGGTACAGTCCCGAATCACATGAAGGCAATGAGCGATTGGAGGGGATTCGTCTCTCCCGGTATAGGGAGTTGATGTTGTGCTGTATTCGATTGGCTATAACTGGAAGTCCCTGGCCAGGGATGATATAAAGATTTACTGGTAAGTGTTACCAGTAGTTTCTCGACCCGTTATGAGCCACACATCGACACGACTTATCGGTTACTGGGGTCTGACGTATACCACCCCTAGACTTGATATGCGACATATCAGACGAACAGACCGGACTGTACGGGAGTGTTACTGATTGGATTCACAGGAGAACGGACAGGCTAGCTTGTTGATCTTCTGATCGCTCAATACCTAGGTGGCTGTTACGTTTAGTTGACCGCTTGCAGCTTGTGGGTGTTTGATATGATCATCACCTACTGCCGGCATGTTGACGATTCTTTAGAGTCCTACACAGAGCTTTCTTGGCTCAGGCAAAATGGAGTAGAGGCACATATGGGATATGCGCAGGACCGAGGATAATGCGATATGAGATACCGTATTATATTCTCGCGATATTTAGATATGAACCGGCTCATCGGATCAAGTGTTGATTCGATGAATCGGTACATGATATATTAGTCGGTTATATTCGATATAGCCGGATTGTCGGATCAAGTGTTGATTCGATGATTTAATGTAAAATAATATATATGATATATTGTATTACATTTTCTAATATTGGCTCACTTTATTATTTCATTTTCTCACCGGATAATACATTGATATATATGCGATATATGTTAATTGTATTATTTTCTTTTGTTGCAAATATATAATATATATGTGATATATATTATTGTGACATGATATGATTAATAATGAAACATGTTTAGTGATGATTAAATGAGGTTAGGGTTTGATTAAGGTTAGATGCTTCATGCACCTTCTAGAAGTTATTCTTTTGTCATGAAGAAGATATTATGATAGATATTTTCTTATGACTCATATCATAACCCAACCAAACCCTAGCCTTAGTTAACTCTCTACAAGGGTTATCCTAGTCATCATTAACCATGGTTGCATTATTATTGATATACTCTTTTCATTATTCATGACAAAAGGAATGATCTCATTATTCATCTTCTTCTTCTCTCTTTAGCTTTGAGAAAGCTTACTAGAAATTCCTTTTGTGATGTTTTCATGTGAGAACTTGATATAAAAAGATAGCATATATTAGGGTGTTCACCACATTAGAGTGAGAGAGCTTGAGTTATTGCAACTTCGACGTAGATCATCGGAGAAACGGAACACTACAAGCTAGCATGGATCGTTCGAGTCGTGGAACCTCTCTTGAGTCCGGGAGATCGTGGATCGCGGCGAAGGGACTTCTACTCGGAGCTTATGAAGCGAAGTAGCGGACTACAAAGGTTGTAATCCCTCACACTTAGTGATAAAGTTATTATCTTGCATGTTTAACCCTAATCATCTAGCAAAGATCCCGGCTTTGGGTTGTTCGGAACGTCTAAATTTTTATCCGGGTATGTTTGATGCCTTATGAACCTTCACAAGAGTGCCTAGGAACCCTGCAGCTTTATTATATTCTGTGTTGTACCCATTTTCGGGGTTAGCTTTTACAAAGAATGTAATGCCCCACGCCCCAGTACAGATGATATTGTCTGCTTTGGCCGAAACCGCACGGTTTTTCCCTTTAGAGCGAACCGGACCCGACCAGGAACCACTTCCCAGGAGGTCACCCATCCTAAGACTTCCCTGGCCTGAGCACGCTTAACTACGGAGTTCTCAAGCTCCAGTAGTTCCGTTTCACTTAAAAGGCGCCTCTGTAATTGAGGGTGGTATCATTACATTTATAATGCAGTTTGGTCCTCTTTCGGAATGTGTTCCGAAGATTCCCCATTGTTCTACAGTGGGTCCCAGGGACTCAAGAGGTGGCCCCCACGGATTCAAGAGTTGGCCCCCGCCCCCTTGCCATGACAATTGGCGTGGCACTTTGTTCCGTGAGCAAGAACAGAGTCCCGACATTCTCTCCACCTTTGAACAATGGTTCGTCCTCGAACCACAGACCTACTACTGAGGGACCTTCATAGGCCACCATAAATGTAACGCCCCACGCCCCTGTATAGATGGTATTGTCCGCTTTGGCCGAAACCGCACGGTTTTTCCTTTTAGAGCGAACCGGCCCCGACCAGGGACCACTTCCCAGGAGTTCACCCATCCCAAGACTTCCCTAGCCCAAGCACGCTTAACTACGGAGTTCTCAAGCTCCTGTAGTTCCGTTTCACTTAAAAGGTGCCTCTGTAATTGAGGGTGGTATCATTACATTTATAATGCAGTTCGGTCCTCTTTCGGAATGTGTTCCGAAGATTCTCCATTGGTCTACAGTGTATCCCAGGGACTCAAGAGGTGGCCCCCATGGATTCAAGAGGTGGCCCCCGCCCCCTTGGCATGACAATTGGCGTGGCACTTTGTTCCATGAGCAAGAACCGGGTCCCGACAAAGGAGGTGCTGCCCAAATCTTTCAAAAGACAAAACATGATTTATTGTATCTTTAATTCTTAAAAAGGTTTAGATTTCTAGGTTTCAGCTTACTTGAATTACGTTACGCCTGTAGACGTCGCGTGATTTAAGTGCTGGTCGCGAGCTAATATTTTGGGTCGTGACAAACGCGAGGAAGCTTCAAGTGAATCCTCCCGGCTGCGCGCCCAGGTTGAAGCAAACGCTGTGCAACTGAGAACCGTCTTCGACAATTTACAATAATGTATTTCAGACGGGCTAGCGCTAAGGCAGAAACTCGACTTCCTATAGCGGGTTACGTAGAATCGCGAAGTTGCTCAACGGGAAATCGACGAGAAATTTTCGTCTTGCTTGCAGCAACGGGCTTTAGTCGAAGCGGAGCTGGCCACGGCAGCTGATCATGAAAAGGAGCTGAGAGGAGTGCGCGAGCAGCTGGCTGATTTACTGAAAACGCCTCCTTCTCAGTAGCTGCCTTTGTATTGATTAAACATTTGTAATCTTTGAATAACATGTATTCATTTTTTATTCTTTTACATGATTCGTCCCATACTCAATTGAATTCATGAATAAAAGATACACATTTTTTTATCTCCCACTATTGCTTTCTTTTCTTTGCTGTGTTGTCACCATGTGATTTTAGCAAGTGTGGCCTGTAGATAGTAGGAAGCTGTCCATCTTGGACTCTTTGCAGGGTAGCGATGGCTTAGGAAACAGGTTTAGATCTGCCGCCTAAGACTTTCCAACTTTATGAGCCATGAGGGTCTCATAAAGATTTTTTTTTCTCCCTACGAGTCGAGAGGATCTCGTAGGTGTATTTTCTCTTTAAGAATCGTGAGGATTCCTAAGTATGTTTTTCTCTTGAGAGTCGTAAAGATCTCCCAAGAGAATTTTCCCGCTTACAAGTCGAGAGGACTCGTAAGTGGTTGTTTCCCTCCTTATCGATGTTCGGCTTCGGAGAGTGTGGCCCGTGAATAGTATGCAAGCACCTATCTTAAACCAGCTTGCAGGGCCCCAGTGCTTAGGAAACAGTTATTTTACTGCCTAAGGCTTTTCCCTACGAGTCGAGACGAATCGAGAGGTTCTCGCAAGGACGCTAATTTCCTCACAAGTCGAAACGAATCGAGAAGTTCTCGCAAGAATGTCCTAACGCCACAGTTAACCTCTGCTCTTTATGACAAAGGTCCGTTAGGGTCTGTGGTTGTCACGACCCGAAAGTACGGAACGTGACTGGCACTTAGATTACGAGACGTCTAAAGGCGTACCGTAACCTAAGTCAGCCAAAGCCCAGAAATCTAACCCAAAATCAAAAGAGAGTGAAGGAAAACCTTAGATGAAAACGGTTTTGAAATCAATTAAGTTGCATAGAATCCAAAAAAAGAACATCAAAAATTTCTGAAAATTTCGGCAGAGTCTCCCCAGTATTTTCTATCCCCCAAAATGGGTACAACAAGATAATAAACCTGTAATCATAAAATGGCATCCCCAAGCGGGAGCTAGCTCTTCGGCCAAGGCGGATCACAACCACATGCAATATAATAGTAATATCAAGAAAAAAAGAACATAAAAGAAATGCAAAATACCAGAAAACACACGTCGGCTCAAGTGAGCTCGACCCAAAAGAAACCACAAATATACATATCTCTCATTCTCATCACTAGGTCGCATATACAAAACAAGTGGTAGATGGAGAATACTAGATACAATGATAAAGCAAAAAAGAAATAAAGTATACTCGCAACCCACCTACGGGCGATGTCGCGAGTCTGAGCAAAAGGAACTGATGACAAGATAGCCCGCCGCTACAAGACTGACGGGTCCGACCTGCAAGACACTGTGGCACAACGGGGGTGAGTTGCCAGCTCGTGAGTAAATATAACATCTAGTAAGGCAATCGTAAGAATGCACGCAATGCGGAACAACATGTATGTCCATATGTGACATAATAACTCTAGTATGCATGCACATGTATGCAATATCTTTTCTAACTCTTTAAGTGTTTTAAATGTTAATGTTACTGCATTCTTAACTTTTAGAAAATGAATGTCTGCATAATAGCTAAATATCATCAAGAAATCCTCTGAAAACCCGTGTCAAGCATCGACACCAAATAGGAATCACATCTGTCTCAATATCGAGCTCCGTCAGTCCGGATCGGCCCATATCATAAATCTCACGACAACGGTCGGTATCCTCCGGATATCCGCCGCGCCAGACATCACCGGTAGGTAGTCTTCCCCTGCCAGGCTCATCGTCTACAACTCGATCTTCTTGCCCCGGGGTACCATACCGGGCCCACCATGTACCCGAGACGGTTCATCCACTCCTCGAATCGGGTCTCGAAATCCAACAGAAAACATGAAAACTCATGGTGGACGACACATACATCACGAGAAAACCGCAACTTTGTTTTGAAAATGATAAATATAAGGTTTTGTTAAATTCTTGCGGTTTTCCCCAAAAATCCAGAAATCGCAGCAAAACTGAAATCCTCAAGAAAATCATAATGTCCACATGTTATATGTATGATAAATGTCTATGATATCAATGTGTATGATGTGAATTTTGGCTAGAGTTCTATGTAAATATGATGATGATGCGAGATATGTGCATGCGATGCAGTTTCATATATCAAGTATGAATGCAGGTGACGATATTAAGATAAACAGGTTCTATCGTGCACGTGGCATGTCAATTACCAAAGGCGTGTGTGTCACATGAATAGTGCGTGTGCAACAGATGCCAATGGTAAGGTGTTCGTGTCCTACGAAATGATATCGCATAGGTAGAGATGAATGTCCATGCAATTTAACATACTGTTCGCTATAAGGGTATGCAGTGTACATGAATGGATAAGCTAACTAACAATATAATCTTGCAAAAAGTAGGATAATCCTAACTAGGGGGGGCGCCTCGCGCCATCCAGACGATTCCCCCATAGATGAATACATCTACTCACCTGAAATCCCCGCTAATCTGATCCGGCCACCGCTTTGCCTTTTCGCGCCGTATCCGAAGTTTCCCCGACCGATCCTATATTTGCACAATACCAAGCATAAGATTACAAAACCTAACACAATGCAAGTCACAACATACAATTATCCACGCTCTCAAAATAATCATAGCATGCACTCGGTGCGCGGAAAAACGCACGAAAATCGCAATCCTTTAACTAGAATCGTCATTTCGGGGAAATCGGCAAAACTACAACCCGACTAGACGAAACACCGCGTTTGCGCATTCTAATAATCCTATACGAAGCTAATAATATTGCTAACCTAACGCAAATTGACCGCATTCTATTTTCTACAAAAATCTAGTAAGCGAATTCAACGCCGATTCAATGCAAACATCGATATTTGTCGATTTAGCAAGCATATAATTACACCATTAACCATTCTAATCAATTAGATAACCATCCCTAACATAATCCAACCATTATTCTACAAACCCTAATTTTTAAAAATCAAAACCTTCTCTTGATTTTTCATGAACAAAGATTTACACTAAATTAATACTTCAAAATACTAATCTAGCTTATTTAAACTACAAATTTAACAACTAGTTTAGGATTTATACCTTCCAAGTTATGATCCTCTTGCAATTAGCCTCTAAAGATGCCTCTTTTCTCCTTGTATTAGTCCAATTTGGGGTTGAGAAGGAATGGAATAGGGTTTAGATTTGAATTAGAGAAGAAAAGTGTGAATTTTTGTGGATTTCGGAGGATTTTTTTGCAAGAATTTTGAGCTAAACAAAATGGGGGAAATGGGAGGGGGTTTGCTGCAGGTAGCACAACCAGGAGGTGGAGGAGGAGAGTGAGAGAGAATTGTGTGGAAAATTCTACACAAAAAGCTTCTTCAAAGATCAATTAATGAATGTTACATCAACTTTTTACAAAAAAACCCATTTTTAAGCCATTTTTTTCATAATTTTCCCACCAAAAATCTAAAAGTTTGCAAGACATGATATAATTTTATTAACACCATATTTTAGCTTATAAAGACTCCTAATTAAGAAATTTACCTAATTAAATTTGTATTTATCCCTAATTAAATGTATTTAAAAAGGCTTAAAATAATAAAAAATTAATTAATTACGATTTTTTTTTATATTTAACTAGATAATTATAAGTGACATTTTAGTGACAAAATTATAGTAATATCTTATCTAAATTTTGTATAATTAGGTCTACAATGAAAAATATCAATTTTGACTTTTTACGGAAAAAGCCGAAAAATTTGCCGATTACCGAAAAACTGCCTAAACGATTTTCGAAGGGTTACAATCTTCCCCCCTTAAAGAAATTCGGTCCCCGAATTTAGAATTTAACTACGCGTACCTTCAAAAAGATGGGGATATCTCTTCCTCATCTCGACCTCGGTCTCCCAGGTGACCTCCTCGCTGTTCGGGCCACGCCAAAGAACCTTGACAGACGGTATGACCTTCGACCTCAATTTCTTCACCTGCCGATCCAAGATGACAACCGGCTGCTCGGTGAAAGAAAGGTCACGCTCTAACTGGATCGTCTGGTGCTGAATCGCCTGGGAAGGATCATGAAGGTACTTGCGGAGCATCGAGATATGGAATACGGGGTGAACATCGGGGAAGCTGGGCGGAAGAGCTAACCGATAAGCGACTGGACCAACACACTCTAAGATCTCGAAAGGACCAACATATCTAGGACTCAGTTTCCCTTTCCGCCCAAATCTCATCACACCCTTCATCGGAGAGACTTTCAGGAAAACATGATCGCCAACAGCGAACTCGAGTCGGCGACGACGCCTGTCAGCATATGATTTCTGCCTGCTCTGTGCCGCTCTCATCCTGTCCCGAATCAGCTGTATCTTCTCGGTCGTCTCCTGTACGATCTGAGGCCCCAAAATACTGCTCTCCCTGAGCTCTGTCCAACATACAGGCGATCGACATCTCCTCCCATATAAAGCCTCGAAAGGTGCCATCTGAATCGTCTCCTGGAAGCTATTATTGTAGGAAAACTCGATCAGAGGCAAATGACGATCCCAGCTACCACCGAAATCTAAAACACAAGCTCTGAGCATGTCCTCAAGAGTCTGAATAGTACGCTCCGACTGACCGTCAGTCTGCGGATGAAAGGCTGTGCTAAAACTCAATCGGGTGCCCAAAGCTTCCTGGAGTTTCTGCCACAATCGGCTGGTAAACTGGGTGCCACGGTCGGACACGATGCAAGTCGGAACGCCATGCAGTCGCACTATCTCATCAATATAAACCTGGGCGTACTGAGAAAATCCAAAAGTGGTCTTTACTGGCAGAAAGTGAGCTGCTTTCGTCAGTCGATCCACAATCACCCAAATAGAGTCATACCCTCGACTGGTCCTGGGTAGACCCACAACGAAGTCCATGGAGACCTGCTCCCACTTCCACTCAGGGATGGGCAAAGGCTGTAACTCGCCGGCTGGCCTCTGGTGCTCAGCCTTGACTTGCTGACAAGTCAGGCATCTCGACACAAAGTCTGTAATATCCTTCTTCATCCCGTCCCACCAGTAAACCTCTCTCAAATCACGGTACATCTTGGTGGAACCTGGATGCACACTGTATACTGATCTATGTGCCTCCTCGAGAATATCACGCCTCAGTCCCTCTGAATCTGGCACGCACAATCGAGTCCCATATCGAAGTATCCCCTGAGCATCAATCACGAACTCAGAAACTCTGCCCTGTCGAATCTGCTCAATAATCTCTAATGTACGGGCATCGCCGGACTGTGCCTCGTGGATACGGTCAAGTAACTGTGGGCGTGCTCTGAAATGGGCTAGCTGTCCTCCTGTAGGAGTAAACTCGAACTGCACTCTGCTATCACATAAAACCTGCCAATCCGCCGTCGACTGCATCTGTACTGCGCTCAAACAAGATAAGCTACCTCCGGGCCTCCTACTCAAAGCATCTGCCACCACATTCGCCTTGCCCGGATGGTATAGAATCTCGCAGTCATAATCTTTCACCAACTCCATCCAACGGCGCTGTCTCAGGTTCAGGTCTCGCTGCTGGAAGATATACTTCAAACTCTTGTGGTCAGTGTATATCTGGCACGACTCACCGTATAGGTAATGTCTCCAGATCTTGAGTGCAAACACCACTGCAGCCATCTCTAAATCATGGGTGGGGTAGTTCTGCTCGTGTTTCCTCAGTTGCCGAGAAGCATACGCGATAACTCTGTCGTGCTGCATCAGTACACAGCCCAGCCCCACTCTAGAAGCATTACAATATACCACGAACCCGCCTGATCCTGAAGGCAATGCTAACACTGGAGCAGTAGTCAGACGAGTCTTCAACTGCTGGAAGCTATCCTCACATGCCTGGGTCCAATCAAAAGGAATCCCCTTCCGGGTCAACCCGGTCAACGGTGCAGCAATGCGGGAGAAATCCTGGACAAAACGTCGATAATAGCCGGCCAGACCTAGAAAGCTACGAACCTCTGTAACTGATACCGGTCTAGGCCAACGCTGAACTGCCTCGATCTTCTTCGGGTCCACGCAAATACCATCTCTCTTCACCACATGACCCAAGAAATCGACACTGTCTAGCCAGAATGCGCACTTGGAGAATTTGGCGAACAGCTGATGCTCCCTCAAGGTCTGTAATGTGATACGTAAGTGTTGCTCATGCTCCTCCCGGCTCCGAGAATAAACCAAGATGTCGTCAATGAACACAATGATGAACTGATCGAGATACGGCCTGAATACGCGGTTCATCAAATCCATAAAAGCTGCCGGGGCATTGGTGAGCCCGAACGACATCACCAAGAACTCGTAATGACCATATCGAGTACGGAAAGCGGTCTTCGGAATATCCTCCTTCCGAACTAGCAACTGGTGATAACCTGACCGTAAATCAACCTTCGAGAAAAACCCTGCACCCTGGAGCTGATCGAATAAGTCATCAATGCGGGGTAGGGGATACCTGTTCCGCACAGTAGCTCGGTTCAGCTGACGATAATCAATGCATAAACGCATACTTCCGTCCTTCTTCTTAACAAACAAGACGGGAGCGCCCCAAGGTGATACACTCGATCGGATAAGCCCCTTGTCCAGCAAGTCCTGTAACTGATCCTTTATCTCTCTCAGCTCCGCCGGGGCCATCCGATAAGGAGGTATAGAAATAGGCCCCGTGCCAGGGATCAAGTCAATACAGAACTCAATCTCGCGCTCTGGTGGCAGACCAGGCAGCTCATCAGGGAATACATCAGGAAACTCTCTCACAACAGGGACCTGGTCCAACGGAACCACTATGGAGCGAGTATCACAAACATAGGCTAAGAATCCCTGACACCCTTTCCTTAAGAGCTGACCAGCGCGAAGAGATGAAATCAAGCTGGGAAGGGTAGCGCTACGATCTCCCTGAATAATAAGAAACGGCTCACCAGGAAAACTGAATCTGACTGCTTTTTCACGGCAGTCCACGGATGCATAACAGGTGGCTAGCTAGTCCATACCAAGAAGAACGTCAAAGTCAAGCATATCGAGGAGAATCAAATCTACTGAAGAATCTCTCTCCTCGATACGAACGGAACAAGATCGGTATACAAAACGGGCAACAAAAGACTCGCCTACCGGGGTAATAACGACAAGCGGCTGATCTAACGGAGATGACTCTCGGCCCAACCTCGGTGCAAAATATGTGGAAACATAGGAATGTGTGGAGCCTGGATCAAATAATACCCGTGCATCAAAAGAACATACTGGCAGAGTACCTGTCACGACGGCATTGGATGCCTGTGCATCCTGAGGAGTCAACGCGAACACTCGGGCCTGTCCACCACTAATAGCTGGCTGTCCTCTGCCTCTACCTCGGCCTCTGCCTCTGCCTCTGTCGCCTCGTCCTCGCGGAACCGGACCGCCACGCCCACGGCCTCTAGAAGCATCTGGCTGGCGTGAAGCATCATCAGGAGTAGGAAGTAAAGCTCTCTGCGATGGTGGTGAAGGTGGTAAAGTCACATGCGGGACTGTCGCCGCGCCCGGACGTCCCATGGTACAGTCTCTGACACGGTGATACTGACTCCCGCACCGAAAACATCCTGGAGACGACTGCTGGGTCTGTGGATATGAACCAAATAACTGACCTCGTCTCAATCCTCTGCCTCCGCCATCTCCCGGAAATAATCTATCACGATGTCTGCCCATCTGCCGCTGAGCTGGCGTATCAGTACGGATCCTCTTCGGCTCAGAAACGACCGGAGTCTCAGAAATACGCTCCTCCAAAAGTAAGGCTGCGTCCATCGCGGCTGCGTATGTATCAAAGTGCTGGGTGCCGATGGCAAGGAATAGCTGTGTATCAAGCCCTCGTACAAACCTCTTTATCCTCTTCTCTTCTGTGTCGACTAGGTACGGAGCATATCGAGACAACTGGGTAAACTGTATATCATACTCCGATACTGTCATCCCCGGAGTCTTGCGCAAAGACTCAAAACTACGGGCTCGAGCATCTCGAACACTCTCCGGAAGAAAACGGGCAAGAAATGCAGCTGTAAACTCATCCCAGGTCATAGAAGGCAGACCTGCAGCTCGGCCTCTCTCTACTGAGTCGTACCATGTCTGGGCAAGACCCTCCAGACGAAAACTCGCAAACTCCACCAATCTATCCTCAGAACACCTCAACGAACGGCCAATCCGTGCCATCCTATCGAGAAATGCTTGTGGGTCCTCTGTCGCATCTGTACCGGTAAAAGCTGGAGGTCTCAATCTCATGAACTCCTGTAGTGAAACAGGGATAGTCTCCGTAGTAGCAGCAGGAGTGACCATCTGTGCAGCAGGTACGATCGTGGTCTGTGCGGTGGAAGGAACGTCCTCGGATCTCTGTGCCCGGCTGGACTCAACTAAAGATCCCATCATCTGCCGCAACTCTTGCATGCCGGCCTCTAATCTAGCAATACGGTCTGGATAAGGCGGATCAGTATGACCCTGAGGGGTAGGCGTATCCTCCCGCTCGATCCTCGCCTTAGACAGGCCCGCTCGAATCTCATCCCTAGCGGCAGCCCGCTGAGCTCTCGTAGTCTTTGGCGGCATCGAAGCTGGAATAAGAAACATGACTAATAAGATCATTGCAATTGAGTCAAGGAATGCAAGGAATCAAGAAAGGAAATACAAGCAATTATGTCCTAAGGTCACTTAGGCGGAGTACCGTATCGTAAGTATGCCGCGGATCATACCCACGCTACGCCACTCTGCTTAAGTCACCTACTCCATCTACCAAGGTCGTCCTACACTCAGAAAGGTAAAACCTACGCTCTGATACCAACTTTGTCACGACCCGAAAGTACGGAACGTGACTGGCACTTAGATTACGAGACGTCTAAAGGCGTACCGTAACCTAAGTCAGCCAAAGCCCAGAAATCTAACCCAAAATCAAAAGAGAGTGAAGGAAAACCTTAGATGAAAACGGTTTTGAAATCAATTAAGTTGCATAGAATCCAAAAAAAGAACATCAAAAATTTCTGAAAATTTCGGCAGAGTCTCCCCAGTATTTTCTATCCCCCAAAATGGGTACAACAAGATAATAAACCTGTAATCATAAAATGGCATCCCCAAGCGGGAGCTAGCTCTTCGGCCAAGGCGGATCACAACCACATGCAATATAATAGTAATATCAAGAAAAAAAAGAACATAAAAGAAATGCAAAATACCAGAAAACACACGTCGGCTCAAGTGAGCTCGACCCAAAAGAAACCACAAATATACATATCTCTCATTCTCATCACTAGGTCGCATATACAAAACAAGTGGTAGATGGAGAATACTAGATACAATGATAAAGCAAAAAAAAAATAAAGTATACTCGCAACCCACCTACGGGCGATGTCGCGAGTCTGAGCAAAAGGAACTGATGACAAGATAGCCCGCCGCTACAAGACTGACGGGTCCGACCTGCAAGACACTGTGGCACAACGGGGGTGAGTTGCCAGCTCGTGAGTAAATATAACATCTAGTAAGGCAATCGTAAGAATGCACGCAATGCGGAACAACATGTATGTCCATATGTGACATAATAACTCTAGTATGCATGCACATGTATGCAATATCTTTTCTAACTCTTTAAGTGTTTTAAATGTTAATGTTACTGCATTCTTAACTTTTAGAAAATGAATGTCTGCATAATAGCTAAATATCATCAAGAAATCCTCTGAAAACCCGTGTCAAGTATCGACACCAAATAGGAATCACATCTGTCTCAATATCGAGCTCCGTCAGTCCGGATCGGCCCATATCATAAATCTCACGACAACGGTCGGTATCCTCCGGATATCCGCCGCGCCAGACATCACCGGTAGGTAGTCTTCCCCTGCCAGGCTCATCGTCTACAACTCGATCTTCTTGCCCCGGGGTACCATACCGGGCCCACCATGTACCCGAGACGGTTCATCCACTCCTCGAATCGGGTCTCGAAATCCAACAGAAAACATGAAAACTCATGGTGGACGACACATACATCACGAGAAAACCGCAACTTTGTTTTGAAAATGATAAATATAAGGTTTTGTTAAATTCTTGCGGTTTTCCCCAAAAATCCAGAAATCGCAGCAAAACTGAAATCCTCAAGAAAATCATAATGTCCACATGTTATATGTATGATAAATGTCTATGATATCAATGTGTATGATGTGAATTTTGGCTAGAGTTCTATGTAAATATGATGATGATGCGAGATATGTGCATGCGATGCAGTTTCATATATCAAGTATGAATGCAGGTGACGATATTAAGATAAACATGTTCTATCGTGCACGTGGCATGTCAATTACCAAAGGCGTGTGTGTCACATGAATAGTGCGTGTGCAACAGATGCCAATGGTAAGGTGTTCGTGTCCTACGAAATGATATCGCATAGGTAGAGATGAATGTCCATGCAATTTAACATACTGTTCGCTATAAGGGTATGCAGTGTACATGAATGGATAAGCTAACTAACAATATAATCTTGCAAAAAGTAGGATAATCCTAACTAGGGGGGGCGCCTCGCGCCATCCAGACGATTCCCCCATAGATGAATACATCTACTCACCTGAAATCCCCGCTAATCTGATCCGGCCACCGCTTTGCCTTTTCGCGCCGTATCCGAAGTTTCCCCGACCGATCCTATATTTGCACAATACCAAGCATAAGATTACAAAACCTAACACAATGCAAGTCACAACATACAATTATCCACGCTCTCAAAATAATCATAGCATGCACTCGGTGCGCGGAAAAAACGCACGAAAATCGCAATCCTTTAACTAGAATCGTCATTTCGGGGAAATCGGCAAAACTACAACCCGACTAGACGAAACACCGCATTTGCGCATTCTAATAATCCTATACGAAGCTAATAATATTGCTAACCTAACGCAAATTGACCGCATTCTATTTTCTACAAAAATCTAGTAAGCGAATTCAACGCCGATTCAATGCAAACATCGATATTTGTCGATTTAGCAAGCATATAATTACACCATTAACCATTCTAATCAATTAGATAACCATCCCTAACATAATCCAACCATTATTCTACAAACCCTAATTTTTAAAAATCAAAACCTTCTCTTGATTTTTCATGAACAAAGATTTACACTAAATTAATACTTCAAAATACTAATCTAGCTTATTTAAACTACAAATTTAACAACTAGTTTAGGATTTATACCTTCCAAGTTATGATCCTCTTGCAATTAGCCTCTAAAGATGCCTCTTTTCTCCTTGTATTAGTCCAATTTGGGGTTGAGAAGGAATGGAATAGGGTTTAGATTTGAATTAGAGAAGAAAAGTGTGAATTTTTGTGGATTTCGGAGGATTTTTTTGCAAGAATTTTGAGCTAAACAAAATGGGGGAAATGGGAGGGGGTTTGCTGCAGGTAGCACAACCAGGAGGTGGAGGAGGAGAGTGAGAGAGAATTGTGTGGAAAATTCTACACAAAAAGCTTCTTCAAAGATCAATTAATGAATGTTACATCAACTTTTTACAAAAAAACCCATTTTTAAGCCATTTTTTTCATAATTTTCCCACCAAAAATCTAAAAGTTTGCAAGACATGATATAATTTTATTAACACCATATTTTAGCTTATAAAGACTCCTAATTAAGAAATTTACCTAATTAAATTTGTATTTATCCCTAATTAAATGTATTTAAAAAGGCTTAAAATAATAAAAAATTAATTAATTACGAATTTTTTTTAATTTAACTAGATAATTATAAGTGACATTTTAGTGACAAAATTATAGTAATATCTTATCTAAATTTTGTATAATTAGGTCTACAATGAAAAATATCAATTTTGACTTTTTACGGAAAAAGCCGAAAAATTTGCCGATTACCGAAAAACTGCCTAAATGATTTTCGAAGGGTTACAGTGGTACTAGGGTTTAGCCCGTTGTACCGTCACATTTGCTGATGTATTCCTCCATAGGCAATCTTGCTGTTCGAGCAGCCTTACGACTGTCGTGTCTCTGATCCTTTCGGGGGCTGGATAAGACGTCTTCAAGCAATCTTCCTAGGAAGTTTGACCGTCGGAAGAGCAAGCGTTAGGAATTTTGCCATGCTGCTTTTTACTTGAGGTTAGGCTCAGTTTGGGGAGCCCCGATGAGTCATAACCACTCCGCGCTGGTGTGGAATGATCTCCGATAGTCTTTCAGGTTTTATTTGGGTTGCCGTCAAGACCCTAAAGCTAGGAATTTGGCCTTTGCTTCATTTGCTGGCATTGCGTGTACTATATCGAGACGAATATCGCAGTTGTCTCTAGGTTGCCTGTGAACCGTCGAGACTTGGAACTAGGGATTTTGCCATGGCTCCGTTGTTTTGACCCTGGGGTCAGTTGTTGATGTTGTATCTGCATCCTGCTGGAGTTGAGAAGAAATGCCATTGTTGACACTGCATCTGCTGTAACGAGACGAATGTTGAGGTGGTTTCTAAGTTGTTTGTGAACCGTCGAGATTTGGAACTAGGGACTTTGCCGTGGCTCCGATTTGCAGACGTTGCGTCTTTTGTAATGAGACGAATGTCAAGGTGATCTCTAGGTTGTCTGTGAATCGTCGAGATTTGGAACTAGGGACTTTGCCGTGGCTCCGCTTTGCTGACGATGCGTCTGCTGTAACGAGACGAATGTCGAGGTGATCTCTAGGTTGTCTGTGAATCGTCGAGATTTTGAACTAGGGACTTTTCCGCGGCTCCGCTTTTCTGACGTTGTGTCTGCTGTAACGAGACGAATGTCGAGTTTGCCTCTAGGTTGTCTGTGAACCGTCGAGATTTGGAACTAGGGATTTTTTCGTGGCTCCGCTTTGCTGACGTTGCGTCTGCTGTAACGAAACGAATGTCGAGTTGGACTCTAGGTTGTCTGTGAACCGTCGAGATTTGGAACTAGGGATTTTGTCGTGGCTCCGCTTCGCTGACGTTGCGTCTGCTATAATGAGACGAATGTCGAGTTTTCCTCTAGGTTGTCTGTAAACCGTCGAGATTTGGAACTAGGGATTTTGCCGTGGCTCCTCTTTGCTGACGTTGCGTCTGCTGTAACGAGACGGATCTTGAGTTGGCCTCTAGGTTGTCTGTAAACCGTCGAGATTTGGAACTAGCGATTTTGCCATGGCTCCGCTTTGCTGACGTTGTGTCTGCAGTAACGAGACGAATGTCGAGGTGGTCTCTAGGTTGTCCGTGAACTGTCGAGATTTGGAACTAGGAACTTTGCCGTGGCTCCGCTTTACTGACGTTGCGTCTGCTGTAACGAGACGAATGTCGAGGTTGTTAGTTATATGTATGCCCTAGAGGCCATTACTGTACATGAGATGTATATTGTAGTGGATGCTGGGACATATATAGGTAGGACTTTCTTGCTCGACATGATAGTACGCTATATGGTTGCTCTTTATCTTAACATGTATACTTACCGTCTCTCTGTTACATGTTGATGAAGCCCTTAGGATGTGTACTCGACTTGCAGGACTATGATGCAGATCATACTAGTGGGGCCAAGGTAGTCCATGAGTACATCCTTCAATGTTCCTAGTCGTGGGAATATCGAGATGGGGCATCGATATTCCAGAGTAGACTAGCGTATATCTTCTCGACCCATGTGATGGGCGATGGATGATCCCGTATCCATTGGTATTTGACATCAGAGACGGTATGCGGGTGCTCAGTGGAGACTGGGTACACTGAACGGACTCGCCGAGAACTCCGAGATAGTATTATACCTCACGTCAGATGGCAGTTCTCTGGTGACACTGGTACAGCTTAGTCTGTTGACCCGAGATCGTCATAGAGTCTTGTGTGTGTAAGTGCACGGCGGCGCCCCGGTCGTCAATCCGACGGCCAAATGCGGAAACGGTGATAAACTTTAATTTTGCGAACTTAGCAAACCGGCACCACCGCGCACTAAACCCCGGATCGGGCCATTAAACTAGATCTAGCTAACTACAAGATGGGAAGAGATATACCGAGTGATCCGAGTCCTCCGGTCTTCTCGTCGTCGTCCCGATCTCTTGCGGAAACTCCGGTCGTCGCCTCCTCGCCGGAAAGGCACCACATCGCCTGCATCTTTTACGGGCTCCCGCCTCTATAACGAGGCAACTCGGGCATGAAGCTGGCAAGTCGACATGCCCAAGATATGCTGTAGAATATAGTGTAGAGTGCATGTCTCACTTTGGGGTATTGGTTGCCATGGATGTGGAGGAATGAAGGTATGAAAAATGGTGCTTTCATTTTTCATTACATGAGAATGAGATGAAGGAAATATGCCACAAGCTCACAAAATCAAAACTCTCTCATTCATCCTCACCTAAAGAAGTGGCCGGCCCTCCTTTTTGAGAATGGTGGAGGAATCAAACTTTATCAAAGAGGGAGGTGAGTGTAGTAGAAAGCAAGGGGTGACCACATCCAAAAACATCATGATAACATATGAACATCAAACCCATACCCTTTCTAATCTCATTAAAGCACCATCATGGATGAAAGATATCATAATCAATACAATTGCAAGAAACCCCCTCCACAATTGCTATTTGCACAATTGCAAATAACCCCCTCCATCGGAAAAGTCCGGCCGGGAAAGAACAAACGAAAACCGGCCGTAACGGAATGCAAACTGGCAACTCCAGAAAACTGGTCCCGTAGTAAATTACAGGAAAACCCCGATACTGTGCATACACACCCGCATCTGTATTCCGTCCGGATACAAATGCAAAGAGAAAAAATCTACACTGTACTAAACTAGGATCCGGCTTAAACCAAAGCCGGCTAGTAATGTTCGTCCGATCCTGATCCGTGCAATACCGCACGAATCTGATCGAATCCTGCCATATAACTATACGGCCTCTAGTAAAAAACCGTTCGATCCTGATCCGTGCAATACCGCACGTATCTGATCGGACCCTGCCATATCTCCATACGACCTCTACAGCGTTTCGCCCGAAAGCTTGAGTAACTGAAAGTGTGGTGGACTCTAAAGACTCGTCAATACTATGGCTGTGGATTTAACCACCAGCACGTCAGAGGTATAAGCCAATACGTGACGGGCCACCAGCTATTGACCAAAAGGGACGTCGATGAGCGAACTCATCCTGACACCCTACAGAGCCTGTCAGTGACAATATCCGTACAGTCCGGTCCGTTCGTCTACGAGCATCGCATGGCGGGCCTAGGGGGTTGGTAAAAGTCAGACCCCCAAAAGCGGTACAAGTCGTGTCGGAGTGTAGCCCAGAACACCCTGAGATACTACTGGAATACCTACCAGTAAATCTCCTGCCTTGGCCAAGGACTTCGTGTAATGGCTCTCCTAGACACAGCGCGACCTCACCCCCAATACCGGGAGAGACGAACCCCCGAAGATCCGCTCACTGCCTTCATGTGGCTCGGGACTGTACCCAACTAAAACCTGTTTGCACGACTCCTTTGAGCCGTGGTAGGGTAGTAATCAAAGTACAGTGGGAACTCACACGAGACAAATGACGATCCCCAGGTCGATGAACTAACCTGTACACATGTCACCTGGGAACTGCTATCTGACGTCAGGTATAAGACCAATTAGCATGTTCCCGGCGAGTCCTGTCCGGTGTACTCATAACCCAATGAGCACCTGTATACATCTTAGGTGAACCAACTGACACCAGTGGCCTGTGAGACCGGCCACTGCCCCTCGTCGGGGTCTCGACTGTATACACTAGTCTACTCTGGAGAATCGATGCCCTGTCTCGAATCTCCCACGACTAGGGACCTTTTAAGGATGCGCTTATAGACCCCAGCTCCCACTTATATGATCGCCCTCATACTTCTGGTGGTCAAGCAAGAATCCTAGGGGCTCTACCAACGTGTAATAGCGACTTGTCAGGTCACCTGAAGCAGTACATGATGATAAAGGTAAACCAGATAGCATACTATCATCTCGAGTAAGACTGTCGTCCCGGGATAGGTCCTCCCTCAATCATTGCAATCACGTACCTGTGATCCAATAATTGACTCTGAGGGCACTATCTCCAACAGTGTGTCTCCTTTGCACTTGGGCTAATTATTGCGATGTCGCATACTCACAGCCCGTGTGATACCGAACACCCAACTCCTCTACTAGTCAGTCTCATAAAGCCTGTTTGCGAAACTCTTGCGTTCGAGGAATAGCCTCCGCGAGTGGATCCGCCTAGATGTTTCTTTCTATGTCTCTCTATATCTCAAGTTCGCGGAGAAAGCCATCTCCCGAAATGAGCAATACCTGTCTTAGAATGTCTGGATGTTTGATGGGACCTAGTTCATAAATGAACTCCAAATCCAAACTTCTTAGACTGTGTCGTCAACTGAACTTAATCAGTATCCTGCGCCATGCCTCCTTCAGTATCTGCCTGGATCAACTGTCCAAAATACTACCCCTCGTCAGAAGGAAAACTATAACTCTGACGATCACCCTGTCGTCCATGTCACCTTGGAAGCCTGGAATGATAACCGTCTCCTAAAGGAGGCGGCTGTTATCATATCCCTAGAACATTCACTTATGTTCTAAAACTGCTTCCGACTGTTCCTCCAGGATTGGATCAATATCAACTTATTGCATCTAGTGCAAGAACAACATCTGGTGTGGTACTTGACATCTCATGATTGACTCAATTGCCTAAGCAAGTGATCTGCCAATCATGCACATGCCTCTCTACTTTAGTCTATAAGACACCTTTAGAGAGGGTGACTCCATCACCTGCAGGTATACTACCGTGCCAGGAGTCAACCATTCTAAATACTCATAGAATACTGTCTAAGTACCCTGATTGGGAAACCACCCAAATCTAGATCTAAAACCATAGATCTAGTAACCAGTATGTCTGATATAACGTCCAAGTCCCTTGTGGAGAAACCACTGTGTGACGACCAAAGTATAACCGATCGTAGTATAGGAATATCACTTCCTACTACCTTCTCAACAGATCTATCCCCTATTCTGATGACGTCAAACCTATGACTGTCACATCAGAAATAGAAGATCTTTCTCCGCTATATCTGCTTTAGTCTATGAATAGACATAAGCCTGATGTCCACCAATGCTTCCGCTGCTCCCACTGACTACGACAACCCTCTGGCAGAGTCATATAGATGTGCACTTCTAAAGCTAGTTTAGAACGACGCTATACTCATCCTCCCACCGGGTCTCGCAGCCTGGAACAACAGCAATTGCAAGTGTGGGTAAACAAGAACTTCCCTGTCACCGTCCTTGAGGCTACCGGAGTACGTCTCGGGTGCCTGAAGTTACCCACCTTATCTGCGGAGTGGCCAATGGAATGTCAAATCAGATTGAATCTTTAGGTTCCTTGTCAAATCTCCAGTAATCGTTTGCGGTTCTGGAATCACTTCCAGTTCTACCATACTCCCACTACTGTTTTTGAAAAAAAACATTTTTAATAAAACTGTGGCGAGTTTAGAACAATATTTCTATTGATCTGCCAGATGGTAGAAAATCAACCCTCGTCATAGCCTGGGTCAACCCACAAACAGCCATTACAGAAACGTGCCTTGAGTTATCCAGAGTCTGGTTTTAATCATAAGCCGGACAACTCCCCGTACTTTAACAATGTTAAGATATGAACTGTACTATATCCAATATAGAACCAGAGACACTGATTTAATTGAACCAGATTCAAATCATGCAGCTGTCTCCAGTGCATGTCAACTAAATGGAGAGAGGCCGATCAGCGTTACTCAACTTAGGAATGCTTCCAATTATGAGTAACCTGAAAGAGAAGCAATTTCTCTTTATCATTACTATCAACCGAATACCATACACAAGTATCTACATCTTCGATCACCTTGAAGAATCCCGATACTTGCTACACCTGGTTCTCTACTCTATTCAAATACCTATAACTCCTCAAAACTTAGACCCTGTGTTTCTACGAAACACATGTCTAAGAACTAGAGAAGTTAAAAGTAAACAGAATATAGTATGAGGACCAACCTCTCTGTCCTAATGGACACTGGACAACATACAATACTCTGTATAAGTCCGCTGAGTCTAACAACTCTTTCACTGTGTGTCGTAGGTTGAAAACTGTACTTATGGTTAAGAAGAATTACACCGCTGTTTAATGCTCCTTACCTAACCATCCACTGATATAGGTAAATGTCATCGACATAATATCAAAAGGTATATCTCATTCTATGAAAATAGACGTACAGATATATCAATTTGAAATTGGTGCACAACAGCGGATATTCAAAACCAAATATTTGCCGACCGGCAAACATCCCAGGTGATCTCCTCAAATATCACCGATTACAACGAATCCCGATATAATGAGGAAGATCACCCAATTCCCAATAACTTACTCCCACTCATCATCTGTAAAACCATACAGATATGAGAATCAAACCTGGTAAATACATACCCTGGAGCAAGTGTCCAATCGGGAAATCAGTTTTCTTTTAACAGTACACAGCTGAACTGAAACATTGAAATGTTTCGGTGGGGTATCCTGGTATTCCTAGTAATGCCTCTACCATTATCCAGATTCACAACTATAACCGTATAATTCTTTGCCACCTCTCCAAATCCCTTTATATGTCTTTAGTCATTACCTTCTGCACACCCCTTAGGCCAAATGGTTTTCTTCCTTCCCTACCGTTCGGCACCAGCCTATGGTTTGGAAGAAGACTATCCAATAAGCATAATGGGTGTACTGTCCTAGTCCTAGGAGCACTTGCAATGCGAGAGAAGGTGAGGATAAAAGACAACCGAATAAACCTTATTCCTCCTGGACCAGAATCCATCCCCGAACTGGAACAAGTTCCTTTCGAGTTCGTATATAACCATACGATGGAGTATCCAATAAACTGTGGATCTTCGTAGTGATACGGAGTGTCCTGGAGAAATACAAAGGTGATTTAGGATTGGCGAAGAAAAACTTGGTTTGGTCGTGAATATCAGTCGCAATTTACTTTGCCCTCTTACTAATCCCTTGCTTTGTCTTAATCTTAATACCTTCTGCACACCATCGTTATGCTAATTGCTTTTCTTCATTCCCTACCGGTCGGCACCAGCCTAAGGTTTGGAAGAAGACTATCCAATTTGCGTAATAGGTGTACTATCTCCTAAACCAAGGAGTACTCACAACTTGAGAAAAGGGAAAAGGGAAAAGACAACTGAATAATCCTATCCGTTTTCTCCAGAACCGGAAACCATCCTCGAATCCCTTCGAGTTCGTATCTAACCATACGATGGTTTTGTCCAATGGAAGTGGACGTTCGTAGTAATACGGGGTGTCCTGGAGAAAAGGGTAAAAGTAGGAGTGGCAATGAGGTCTGCAACTCTGACAATCCAAAAGCCGGTGTTTAGAAGGTTCGGTCAACTTGGTCACTGAGTCATAGTCTTAGGGTCGGGTCAATGGTCGCTGCCAAAGAGAGAGAGAAAATAAACACTCAGCGTGCACTCTAACCTAGATCAGAATGGTTACCAATTTATCTAATCAGGAAACCTCCCACTGTACCTCAAATTCTCCTCCAAACCTGAAAGAAGAATTAGTCGGGGTCACCCGAGGAGTAAACCAACTCATCAGTGGGAATCGGGATCCAACTATCATTGCATGATAACGTGACGGAATCCGCTCACGGTGTCACACTCCAGAAGGTATGCGCATATCTGGCAAGTTTCAGTTCTTTTGAAACTCCCGATGTGATTTCTGCCCCATGCTCTTATGACCTTGACGAAGGCCAACAAATCATAAGTCACATGTCAAGTTCTACCCGTCATTCTCTAGGTTGATTTGAACCCACCCGCACAAGCCTTTGACGAAGGCCAACAAGGCTATACGACTGTCCCAAACCAACGCATCTATCTATGCTGCAGAAAGGCAACAAGCAGCTACCATACACTATGCCTTGACGAAGGCCAACAAACATAGCATGAATACTACGTGCTACCCGTCTGAAACGACGGAGGGCTACGAATGGTTTCTGGCGAAAACCTTTAACGTAATGAACTTGATATCGTTTGAAGGAACGGATAGCTTTTTAGAAAATATAGTGACGAAAACTTTTACTAAAGAGGTCACTCCCGGTGAAGGGATCTCGGCTCTTTCCCCGTAGAATGGGGTGCAGGATATTCCAAATGAATACCATGATGCAAAGCAAAAGTAATCGGCTATAGTGAAGTTAATGCCCTGACGCAAACTTCTGTCCAAGGGGTCACTCCCGGTGAAGGGATCTCGGCCCTTGCCTCGTCGACTGAGGAGCAGGATATTCCAAATGAATACCACGATGCAAAACAAAAGTGAACGTCCTTGCAATAACAGCTTTTTGAAAAGTGTTCCAACAACATCAGAATAGGTTTATTTAACTTGCATTGATCCGAATCAACGCATTCCCATCAATTGATCACACCACAAAGAACGAAAATATACTGACGTACATATATGCCAACCGCATTCGCCACTGGGTCCCGTCATCACCCGTTAGGTTAGCTAACTAACGGCAGAGCGGGGACTGGACTAGCGCGGATGAAAAACATATACAACATCTACTAATATATATACCAATATATAGTATTTCGCTCAAGGCGTGAATAAAAATGCAACATCACAGAAATGTACAGCATCACAGAACAATACAGATATCTGGGATCCCCGGGTTTCACAGAGCCACTACTGAAACCCGACGTTCCCCTGGTCGTGTGGATAGCCTGTGCAATGAAATCCTAGACCCTTACGGGCGCGGCAAGTTATCCGCCAAAACCTGAAGCGAGGCAGCCCCCTTCAGCACCGTGAATGGACCACCCAGCACTTCACGGAATCCGGTAACTTGGGCACCCCTCCTGGGTCAACCTATACCCCCTACGAGTGCGGCGAATAGCCCGCCAATTCCAGACTGAAGCCCCCTCCGTCTCAATGCCCTGAGATGCGGGCCCGTTGCCCTCTAGAACCCGGCTATCCGTGCACCCCTCCGCGGGGTAACCCTAGTACAGAAAGTAAAATATACATACAACGGGTACATCGACCGCAACCAGGTCGTGCCCCAAAAGAATAATACAATCAGGCAGTGACGGCAGTCCACATGTCGGACGCTCGCCCCGCAATATTAAATGTACATGATACAACAAAACTGTACTAGCATTGCATCCAGGCTATCCCCCACGACCGATCCGCAACATCACAGCAAAACACAGAACATCAACGTGAAAGTCACGTTCGCAAATCCGTCTAACCGGGCTATAGCAGTTAGACCGGATTTACCGATCGAGTGACATTCACGGTCGCAGATATAATGTAAATACTGTGAAAAATATGTTTAAAATATCCGATCGATCAAAAATTAACAAGTGGGCCCCCAAGCAATACTGTAGCACTCACAGAAATTATGGGCCCAATTTTAATATTCCAAAACCCCTATTTTTAGCCCACAAGCCCACTGCAAAAAAACGATCACATGAGCCCTCATTACTGCGGCGGATCCGCGGCCTAAGAAAGGTTAATGGCCGCGGATCTGCGGTCTTACTGAGGGATCATGTTGTCGAATTTTTCCAGTGTTCTTAGAACTCCCTGCACATCATTCTGAGACAACCTGAAAAATTTTTCGAGACCAAAAATTTTCAACAGAAACTGATGCTAACAAAAAATGTAGATTTTGGAATTTTGGTCGATCGGAAATGCAAAACACATCAAACGAAGCTAGAAGAAGTTAATGGCGAGGCTCTGATACCACTGTAAGTGCACGGCGGCGCCCCGGTCGTCAATCCGACGGCCAAATGCGGAAACGGTGATAAACTTTAATTTTGCGAACTTAGCAAACCGGCACCACCTCGCACTAAACCCCGGATCGGGCCATTAAACTA
Organism: Agapanthus africanus; assembly: GCA_030015575.1. Taxonomy (NCBI): domain Eukaryota; kingdom Viridiplantae; phylum Streptophyta; class Magnoliopsida; order Asparagales; family Amaryllidaceae; genus Agapanthus; species Agapanthus africanus. The sequence continues at coordinate 482,633,393 of CM057343.1, read as the reverse complement.
GATCTAGCTAACTACAAGATGGGAAGAGATATACCGAGTGATCCGAGTCCTCCGGTCTTCTCGTCGTCGTCCCGATCTCTTGCGGAAACTCCGGTCGTCGCCTCCTCGCCGGAAGGGCACCACATCGCCTGCATCTTTTACGGGCTCCCGCCTCTATACCGAGGTAACTCGGGCATGAAGCTGGCAAGTCGACATGCCCAAGATATGCTGTAGAATATAGTGTAGAGTGCATGTCTCACTTTGGGGTATTGGTTGCCATGGATGTGGAGGAATGAAGGTATGAAAAATGGTGCTTTCATTTTTCATTACATGAGAATGAGATGAAGGAAATATGCCACAAGCTCACAAAATCAAAACTCTCTCATTCATCCTCACCTAAAGAAGTGGCCGGCCCTCCTTTTTGAGAATGGTGGAGGAATCAAACTTTATCAAAGAGGGAGGTGAGTGTAGTAGAAAGCAAGGGGTGACCACATCCAAAAACATCATGATAACATATGAACATCAAACCCATACCCTTTCTAATCTCATTAAAGCACCATCATGGATGAAAGATATCATAATCAATACAATTGCAAGAAACCCCCTCCACAATTGCTATTTGCACAATTGCAAATAACCCCCTCCATCGGAAAAGTCCGGCCGGGAAAGAACAAACGAAAACCGGCCGTAACGGAATGCAAACTGGCAACTCCAGAAAACTGGTCCCGTAATAAATTACAGGAAAACCCCGATACTGTGCATACACACCCGCATCTGTATTCCGTCCGGATACAAATGCAAAGAGACAAAATCTACACTGTACTAAACTAGGATCCGGCTTAAACCAAAGCCGGCTAGTAATGTTCGTCCGATCCTGATCCGTGCAATACCGCACGAATCTGATCGAACCCTGCCATATAACTATACGGCCTCTAGTAAAAAACCGTCCGATCCTGATCCGTGCAATACCGCACGTATCTGATCGGACCCTGCCATATCTCCATACGGCCTCTACAGCGTTTCGCCCGAAAGCTTGAGTAACTGAAAGTGTGGTGGACTCTAAAGACTCGTCAATACTATGGCTGTGGATTTAACCACCAGCACGTCAGAGGTATAAGCCAATACGTGACGGGCCACCAGCTATTGACCAAAAGGGACGTCGATGAGCGAACTCATCCTGACACCCTACAGAGCCTGTCAGTGACAATATCCGTACAGTCCGGTCCGTTCGTCTACGAGCATCGCATGGCGGGCCTAGGGGGTTGGTAAAAGTCAGACCCCCAAAAGCGGTACAAGTCGTGTCGGAGTGTAGCCCAGAACACCCTGAGATACTACTGGAATACCTACCAGTAAATCTCCTGCCTTGGCCAAGGACTTCGTGTAATGGCTCTCCTAGACACAGCGCGACCTCACCCCCAATACCGGGAGAGACGAACCCCCGAAGATCCGCTCACTGCCTCCATGTGGCTCGGGACTGTACCCAACTAAAACCTGTTTGCACGACTCCTTTGAGCCGTGGTAGGGTAGTAATCAAAGTACAGTGGGAACTCACACGAGACAAATGACGATCCCCAGGTCGATGAACTAACCTGTACACATGTCACCTGGGAACTGCTATCTGACGTCAGGTATAAGACCAACTAGCATGTTCCCGGCGAGTCCTGTCCGGTGTACTCATAACCCAATAAGCACCTGTATACATCTTAGGTGAACCAACTGACACCAGTGGCCTGTGAGACCGGCCACCGTCCCTCGTCGGGGTCTCGACTGTATACACTAGTCTACTCTGGAGAATCGATGCCCTGTCTCGAATCTCCCACGACTAGGGACCTTTTAAGGATGTGCTTATAGACCCCAGCTCCCACTTATATGATCGCCCTCATACTGCTGGTGGTCAAGCAAGAATCCTAGGGGCTCTACCAATGTGTAATAGCGACTTGTCAGGTCACCTGAAGCAGTACATGATGATAAAGGTAAACCAGATAGCATACTATCATCTCGAGTAAGACTGTCGTCCCGGGATAGGTCCTCCCTCAATCATTGCAATCACGTGCCTGTGATCCAATAATTGACTCTGAGGGCACTATCTCCAACAGTGTGTCTCCCACTGTGCTTTGATGTCCACCCTACCATAGCTCTACTGAGTCGTGCAAACATGTAGTTTTTGGGTACAGTCCCGATTCACATGGAGGCAATGAGCGATAGGAGGGGATTCGTCTCTCCCGGTATTGGGGGTTGATGTTGCGCTATGCTCGACTGGACATAACTGGAAATCCCTGGCCAGGGTTGCACTGATTTACTGGTAAAAGTTATCAGTAGTTTCATGCTTGTTATGGACCTTACATCGGCATGACTTATCAAGCTACTGGGGTCTGACGTTTACCACCCCTAGGCGAGATATGCGACATATCAGACGAACAGACCGGACTGTGCGGTAAGTGTTACTGATTGGATTCGTAGGAGTGTGAGCAGGCTTGCTCGTTGATCTTCTGATCACTCAATACCCGGGTGGCCGTTACGTTTAGCAGACCGCTTGCGGCTTGTGGGTGATTGATATGATCACCACCTACTGCTGGCGTATTGACGAGTCTTTAGAGTCCTACACAGAGGTTTCCTGGCTCAAGAGAAACAAAATAGGAGCGCATATGAGATATGTGCGGGACCAAGAATAATACCAGTATGTGATACTGTATTATATTCTCGCGATTTGTATCATCGGTCGGTTATATGAGATATAGCCGGGTTACCAAATCAAGTGTTGATTCGATATATTGATATACTAGATATTAGTCGGTTATATGCGATATGACCGGATCATTAAATCAAGTGTTGATTTAATGATTTAATGTATAATTATATATTTGATATATTACTTTACATTAACTAGTATTGGTTCACTTAAGATTGATTTTCTCACTTGATGTGCACAAGTTGTATATGTGATATATGTTTGTGCACTAGTTTGTATCATGATTGATGATACATGCAAACTTGGGTGTGTGTATGAATTACACCATATTTAAGATAATGGTTTGGGGTTTTATTTATTTTGGTAAAACAAAAATGGTGGCTTTCTTTGTCTTTGCTTGAAGCTTCATGAAGCTTTTAAGTATCTTTGACAAGGTCCACTAATTTTGTTTCGCATAAGATTTTTATTAACCAAACCATTAACTCAAACTATGGTTTAGTCTCTAAAAAGGTTAACTCACCCATGGTTGCATTATGAAAGACTTCACTTGATTATTCTTTTTAGATAATTCATTATTCTTATTCTTTTCTTTCTTCTTCTCCTTCTTCAAGAAGAAGAAAAGCTTACTAGATTTTTATCAAGTGAAGAAACAAAGTGAGAAATCAAAATCCAAAGTGAACCCACTTCCTATTTCATCATCCTCTACTACTTGACATTTAGTTTAGGGTGTTCTCTTCACAAAGTTTGTGACCTAGTGAAGATGGAGCTTGAGTTTGAGTCTCCTCGACGTAGATCATCTTCGGCCTCGAAGTCAACGAGCCAGCCCGTTCATTTCTCCGAGGAAACCATCTCAAGAGTCCGGGATCTTGATGATCACAGCGAAGGGACGTCAACACGGAGCTTTAGAAGTGAAGGACTGGATCTACAAAGGTTGTAATCTCTAACTCTTAGAAGTAAAGTTGTTTACTTGCTATTAGTTTTCGCATAATCTCTAGTTACGATCTTGGTTAGGGTTGTTCGGCACGTCTAATTTTTTAATTGGGTATGGTTGATGCTTTTTAGACCCTCATGAGAGTGCCTAGGAACCCTACAGTGGTATCAGAGCCAAGCTAGAGCTTTAGGCGAAGTCTAGACGAAGTTAGAAGTCCGATCGAACCCCGAAACCCCGACACGGACCCTTTTCTGGAAATTTTTCAAAACTGTTGATTATTTCACATTAAAAATACTTAAAAAAATCAGCAGGGAATTATATGGAACTCTGTGAAAAATGACAAAGTAAGTCGATCAAAGCGCCACGGAACCACGTCATGAGCATGGCTCCCGCGGCGGTTCCGCCGCCGTACAGTCACATCATGCTTTGTCTTTTGCACAGTAAAGTCCCTATCAATTTCCTGATGCTTTTGGGTATTTTTAATTCTACTCAAATGTTGAGTTTTCTGGAGATGTTTTGTATTCGTTGATTCGATCGGAAAGTTTAACTTCGTCTATGTGTGGTTCCGGGTAATTTTAGAACGTGTTAAAAAGTTCGAACGGATATCAATAACTCACTTTTTCCCCTGCCGGAAAATTTCCAAGTGTTGGATTTTTCCGTAGTTTAAGAACATTCTAAGTCATGCAAGTAACGCGATGGACCCTCTAGAAGACAACAAACCTTAACTCGATTATGTGACCGTCTTGAACTGCCTCTGAACCTTAGGGTTTGGGGTAGTACGGCGTTGCCACATGTGAGGCGTTGGCTTGACCCTTCTACGGCTGGACTATTGGTACTGTGGCATGTGATGGATAATTTTTGAACTCCGCTCAAGTGTTGAGCTATTTGGGAAAACCTGGGTGTTTGATTATTCGATCGGAAAGTTTAACATTGTCTATTTATCTGGAATATTATACAATATTTGGAATCCACAAGTAGTTATGAGATAACTAATTTGAATGTTATAAATCTAGCACTTTAGTCTCATTTGATCGGTTGCCACAGAATTTTGATGTGATCAAAAGTCCGTCGCAATCACGTAGAGTACGTGGATACTCGCCGGGTAAACTTAATAGACAGCCATGCCCCATAGCCCCGACCAAGTGACTGTAAGAGAACCCCGTCGCCAAAAACATCTGTTCGGGTGCTCGCGGCAGCGGTGTTCCACCTTAGTGCACTTCGTCGACGGCATCCAGGGGTGCGGCCGTCTACTAAAGTTTGCGACGAGCATTCGATCAGGATGTCGGGAATCTTGTTGAATTGTCCGACTAGACATTGAAAAGTGTTTTCGATAATGAGACTAAAATGCGGGGTTTATAATGGTTAGGCATGCGATGTCTAACGAGGTTGCGGATTCCAACTGTTGTAGTTTTACGCTTTCTTTTCTGCGACCGTAAGTGTAATATATGGTGTATCGCCGGTTTCGTTGCTATACATCAACGACAATTGGGATACGCATATTTACTTACGTTGATGACATGTGATGTTATGTGTTGCTGGATATGTTATATTGGATCGTCGTGTTTGAATAGCCGGGTTTTTTTTATGTGAGATGAGTGTTTTTCATTTTTCATTCATGTAAAATTCATTGTATGTAATATTCTTTTATTTGGGGCACTTCCGGGTTGAGGAAGTTGTCACCGTTGTTGTATATTATTTACTTTTCCGCATTAGGATAGACCCAGGAGGGGAGCACAAGTAACCGAGTTCTAGGGTCCAGTGGGAGACCATCTCGAGGAGTCGATTCCGGGTCTCCTAACTTTAGAATTGGTAGGGTTGCTTGCCGCTTTCGTAGGGGTCTAAGGGTGTGGGATTGGCTATTCATCACGACCGTGGAATCCGTGTTTTATACAGGCTCAAAATAAAACACGGACGTCCTAGTATATCCAATATTTCATATGTTTTTTCTGCTGCGTTATCTATGATGTGATCATGTGATATGTTCAGATAGATACTGTGTATAGTATATATGATATATTATATAGACGTTGCTTATGTTTTACACCCGCACTAGCCCTGCCCCGCTCTGCCGTTAGTTACCTAACCTAACGGTGCAGACGGGACATCGAGGCGAATGCGGATGACATAAGTGTACGTTGTATTTATCCGTGATGTTTAGGTGGATTTATATGATGGGACATTCATTAATGAGATTAATGAAAGAAAATAAACCTAAAAGATGTTGTGGAATCGAATTTCAAAAAATTAAGTAGCTCTAGTTGTTGCTTTGCATAGCTGTGTTCCTTGTAGAACATCCAGCACCTTATTCGATAAGGAAAGAGCCGAGATCCCTTCACCGGGAGTGACCTCTTTAGCAATAACTAACAGATGCTAAAACCTTTGGTTTGTCTTTTGATTGCTTTTATAGTTCTTGCTTTGCATAGTGGTATTGTGAATATCCCGCACCTCATTCGACGACGAGGAAAGAGCCGAGATCTTTTCACCGGGAGTGACCTCTTTAGCGAAACCAGTAAAAGCCTCAAAAGCACTCCATTTTTAAAACCATTTGGTTCTATAATGAGATCAAGTTCAAAGCGTTAAATGTTTTCTTAAAAACCATCCGCAACCCTCCGTCATTTTAGGAAGTAAAGTACTTAGTATTCTTGCTGCGTTTGTTGGCCTTAGTTAAGGCACAGTGTACGGTAGCTAAGTGATGTCTTCCTACACCGCATATGATGTGATTAGTTAGGACATTCGCGTGACTTTGTTGACCTTAGTTAAGGGTCATGTGAGTGGGTCTAATTAATCACGAAATGACGGGTAGAACTTGACTAGTGCTTATGATTTGTTGACCATAGTTAAGGTCATAAGTGCTAGGGATAAAAACCATTATCGGGAGTTTCAAGTGTTGAAATTTGCAATGAGATTGCATACCTTCTATATGATAGTTAGATCCTGATACCCACTGCGAGTAATTGTTACTTCTGGGAGAGTTTTGCACTTTATAATTAGCCGATCAAGTAGGTGTCTAGAAAGGTGTCAATGGGGTTACGCCCCTAGGAAAACGGGGTTTATTTTAATTAGGTCCGTGCGAAAGCACGGGGAACCTCCTTCAAAGTACCGGCACAGGCCTGGCTGAGAGATTGGCGAACTTGTAGAGTGAAATTAATCCCGGCTAGTCTTTCCTTTTAAGGTTTGAAGGAAGATTTGATAAAAACAGTGGGAGCCATCCTGATTAGATAAAATATATAACCAATCTAATCTTGCAAGAGCGCACGCAGAGTGTTTTCTTCTCTCTCTCTCCAGGTTGCGACCATGTCACGCCTTAATCAAGATAATAATATGGATGTATTGACCGAACCCGCTTGTTATACTGAGCTGGGGAACGTTGGTCCCGCTCCAACTTATAATTGTTATAAGACCGAGCAGGAAATAGGGGAATACCAGGATTCCCATACCACCCAAACGAAGAAAGTGCATGATGATGAATCTCCTTCGGGTGTGTTCATTATATAGAACTGTTTCTCAGTATCCTCTACGTCCTGGGTATTTGATACCGGATCAGGATCCCAAATATGTAATTTGTTACATGGGCTACAGAAAGGTAGAGAACTGAGAACGGGTGATAAGTTTCAAGAGTTGAAAATGGTGCAATTGTTGCAGCCAAGGTGTTGGCAGTTATCACCCTGTATTTCCTAATACATTGATTCTGAACGAATGTTATTAGATACCGAACCTGACATACAACATCATATCAGTCTATTTATTTATTAAAGAAGGATATAATTTTGTATTGTTGGATAATGTTTTACACATTTCCTATATCAAGTGTTGATCGGTTCCTCACAGCGGACTTTTGCAATATTACTCAATGCAACTGATCAACACTTGATATAGGAAATGTGTAAATGGGCATCGTTTGAAACCGTTCCTCACAACGGACTCTTCGGAGGAGCTCCTGTTCTTGCAGGAGCCGATCTACACTGAGTAATATTCCTCCACTTTCACCCCCTGATTTCTTTTCTTCCAAAACATTATTTCAAATAAGTTTGGGGGTGTGTATATAGTATGTAAATATAATAATAAGCAGGAACTCGCCGATATTATCAAGCCACTTGGTGCAGCAAGACAGTGAGGACACTGTCCATTGTAAGTTTGGGGGTATGTTCGGTAAGTTTTCCTTTTGCATTCATATGTATATTTCTGCATTGCATCTTTATATAAAAAATCATAAAAATTTGAAAATTTGAAAAATAAAAAAAAATTAGAAAACAGAAAAACCCATAAAAATTGAAAAAATTCAAAAATTATAAAAATTAATGTATTCAATTCTGGTTAATTGACTTGAGTTTGATAAATAGGTTAACTGGCCAGGAAAAACTAAATCTTAGACTTAGCAAATTAAAAACCCTAAAAATAACCTTTCTTAGAGTTTAACGGTAGAAAGTATTTGTCTTTGTAGTTTATTTAGAAATATGCAAATTTTGGGTTCACTTCTTGGGCTAAGTCAAAACGAAGGAAAAGTATTAAAACTTTTATTAGAGAATAAGTTTGAAAAATAGTTCCTAGCTTAAATCTAGATCTGAAAACATATACCCTACAAAACGCACAAACACGCACCTTGAAACTTGGATTAGTAGAAAAGACCTTGAAATACTCTTGTCTAAAGTCCTTAGCACAAAAAAAAAAGTGAATAAAGAAAAAAATGGACACTGGTTTTTGTGATTACTTAAGGCTGTAAAAATAGAAAAATATTTAGCGAGGGTGCTTCATCACCTAGTGCCTTAGACCAACTGGTTTGGGAGTCACTGCTAAAAAGCCTTGGGTGTTGCAAAGCTAGGAAGTATGCTTTAAAGTGCTAACGCATCTTGTAATCGGTTGTTGGTACCTCAAGAAGTATTAACAGTCGCATGAAGGATGTGAAAGCGAAAGATCACCAATTAATAAGTGCTTTTGACAATGGACGAGAGTACGATTGCTTGATTTGAATTTCCAAGTGTAGGGGTGATATTTACACACACGTGGGGATATGTGATTAGAGTTTAGATGAGAGAAAGGAGTGAAGAATAAAACTTGTATCTTTAATAGAGTTGATAGAAATTCCTGAGTAGAGATGGAACCCTAGAAGGAAAACTTAAGAAATGCCGAAAGCTAGGTAATTCTATAGAACATATATAATCTTAAGTTAAATAATGAGAAAGTGTGAAGAATATGGGTGGATAATTTACGGGTCGACGATAATAGATTTCCTTGTTAGAAAACCTAATTAAAGAACAAAAGTCGAAAAACCAAATTGATAGGATTTTGTGGGTAGTATCCGCTGAAAACCCTCAGGAGACAACACTCCTCCTACTAGGGACACCTAGAGCTTTAACGGCTTGTTGCACGAGCTCAGTGCAATCGCGTTTCCCTGCGAAAGTGTGGCTAGGTTAGATTTTTGTCGAGAATAAATAAAATAATAAGTTTGCTCGAGGGCGAGCAAAAGATAAGTTTGGGGGTATTTGTTCATAACATAATATTGCATTTTGTATTCCCCATTCTTATGCATTTTACAATGAAAACAGGTGCTTTTGACCCATGTCTGCTACATGTTACAGGTTACAGGTTGTTGGAGCAAAAACAGTGAAAAACACAAAAGACGACACAAAAGAAGGACTTTTGACCAACAATTAGGAGGATCTTAGTAAAGCCCAGCAGAAGAACGGTTCACCATCAACAAGGCAACTCAAGATCCAAATTTGCAAGAAAAACGGTTAAAGGATCGGTACAAGTGTTCACTGAAAATCTGGAATCACTGCAGAAGCCCAAATGGAAAAAGAAATAAAGAAACAAGAAGCCCAGAAGAACCAAACCAAGACCAAGAAAACTCAAATGATGATTCCATCATTGGGCTGCGGATCCGCGGCCCAAAGCGCGCCCATGCCGCGGATCCGCGGCAGTTTGAAGCCCTAGTGCGAATAAATTTTTACCAAAACTCTGTGGCGGCTCTGAAAAGATTTTCTAGGGGTATATTTGTAACTTTAGACATGCGGTGCAATTGTAAACCTAGGGTTTCTATGTCCTATAAATAGAACCCAAGACCTTGTATTTTCTCATGCCTCTTCTCATGAATAAAATTCTGTTTTCTTGAAGTTAGAGCGCATCAAAAGTAAGTAGGTAATTTTCCTTGCAGTAGTTCTAGTTTTTTTATATCTGCCCTAGGTAATTTACTTTCTCGCCTTAGTTTAATTTATTTTAGCTTTTATTAATTTGCAATGATGTTTTCTCTCTTTAATAAACTCATGTCTTCTTTCATCCCCTCAATGAGCGAGTAGTTTCCTCGCTTGTTAGGGTTAGGAATAGGGAAGGAGTTGAGAGACGAAGATCTCTCATCTCTTTTCGTTGCTAAACTTTTATGAACATTAGAACTCCATGCATACCTTTTCATTCCGCTCCCTACGGCACTTTTACCCTCAAGGTAACGGTGATTCCGTAGTCTAAAGGCCCGGATTTTAAGGTTTTCCATGGAGGTTAGGGTAAAGATTAAGAAAGGAAGGACAAGGATCTAGAGGAAGAATCAATCTTCCCAATCATCCTAATCCCCTTTGTTAAGATTTACCATAACACTAATATAATATCTTTAATTAATAGCAATGGAAAGAGATGGAGATCTTTGTTTACCAAATTTTCCCTAGACCAAATCCTAGCAAGTTTCTAATCCTAGTCTCATACAACTTCAATTTTTAGGTTTAATTATAAATCCAAACACCATTTGGAATTAACTCGTAAGAACTTAAAGGAGATTTACACATCCCTGTGGACCGACCCGTATTCACCGGCTAGCTTCATGCGACGCCGTTCTTGATTGCGGTAAATATTTTTGATCGACAAAACCTCTCTTAATCAAATGGCGCCGTTGCCGGGGATGGCGTAAAATTTTCCTTTTGTAATTTCGGGTTAATATAAAATCTAAAAGATCATAAAAATCTGAAAAATCAAAAAAAAAAAAAAAATTTATCATCTTTTATTGTTTGAAGGACTCTCTTTGTGAATCTTTGCAGGTTTGACGGATCTGAAACAACACAGAAGGCAAAACAGAAAAAGATACGTCAAAACAGAGAGGGATTGAGATCACAGAACAGCAGAAATTTTTTGGCAACTTGAAGCTTCTAACCGACCGCGTTTCCGCGGCACTTACCTGGCCAAGACCGCGGATCCGCGGCTCCCTGTGCAGATCTCTGCGCAAAAATTGCACTGTTTGTTTCCTTATTCTCCCCTCTGCAAATCCCCATATATCTTCTGTCAAATCTTCTGCAGGATTCTTTGCGCTAAAAATCTTCTTCCCCCTTCCAATAATTGATTTTCTGCAGGATTCTTTGCGCCGCGCTAAAAAGCAAATTGATTGCAAATGATTTACTGCTTTGCATACTTTAATCTGACTTTAAGGGGCTATTGACCAATTCAGATTGGGTGGGGATTTCATCACCCTTCTCAGGACCCCAGAAATCACTTAAAGCATTTGCATTGACCACTTTTAATTTAAAAAATATTAGACTCAGCCCTAAGGACCTCGAGCTCAATAGGACAGAGGACTAGTATAGGCATCGGCCGTTTATCCTAACCGACATTGCGGTGTCTAGGCTAGTGGTTTTTAATTAGGCCCACTGTAGTGGTGGTTCCTTCCCACTTACCTGGCTGTACTTGTCCGTGAAGAGGCGGTTTGAGGTCCTATCTCTAGCCCTTTGGAACAGTTAGGAGCTGTCTAGCTGACCTAGGTGACCCTAGACTCAGGCCTGATTGTGCATGTGTGGTTAATTGCATTTGTGTCACTAGTCTCTTTTCAAAATCTTTTTGCAAAAGCTCACTTAAAAAAAAAAAGAAAAAGGAAAATCTTTTCAAAACTTGCAACTTGTCGCTAAAGAATCTTTGCACTCACTACACCACTTCTTCTCATTGACGTTTTCTTACCTTCACATTCTGTCTTTCATCTTTCGACTACACTAACCCTTTTAGTGTATGTCCGGTTGGACTAGGGACCCTAGCGCCCGATTAGTCCGTGTTTCGTTGGTACCGACCGACGAACCTTTCGACTCCGAAGTCGAAATCTTGTCCACTTCTTCACTTTCACCATCACATTCTTGCGAAGGTATGTCGGGATACGATCCTAACAATACCTTACCGACGGGAAGGATTCCACCTCCGTTAGGTGCGAATAACCCGAATCTTCCGCCTGTCGAAGCGCCCGCACGAGTCGCGCTCCAGGATCTTTTCTACCCCGTCCGCACCGCCCTTCCTACTTGTCTTTCCCTCCTACCGGCTAATGGGGACAATTTTGATATCAAACCCCACTTCATCAACATGCTGCCTAAGTTTCATGGTTTGGAATCCGAAGATGCATATATCTTTATCAACAAATTCCAAAACGTTTGCGCCATGATGAAAACTACCCAATTAAGTGATGACGCTATAAGGCTAAGGGTCATTCCTTTCACCTTATGTGACCTAGCCGAGAAGTGGCTATACAGCACCGCATCACACTCAATTAGAAATTGGGATGAGTTTGTGAAAGCTTTTCTTAAAAAGTTCTATCCTCATCATAAAACTGCTAAAATCCGTAATGAGATTATACAATTTTCACAGCTTCCTGCCGAACCATTTTGGAAATGTTTTGAAAGATTCAAAGACCTTCTCGTTCAATGCCCTCACCATGGAATCGAAAGATGGCAACTTTGCCAAACATTATACGAGGGATTGAACCCGGCAACGAAGCAGTTGCTAGAAACCATTAGTCAAGGTCACTTTCTGTCCAAGTCTAGTGAGGAAGCGTGGCAGTTTCTTGAGGATCTTAGTGAGCAAACAATTCAATGGGAGAGCACCAAGACCACATCATCTTCTTCTATTGGTCAACCTACGGCAGGCATACATCAAGTAGAGATGTCAATTGCTATGAAGGCCGAGATGGCCGCTCTTACGAAAAAGCTAGAAGCGCTTGAGACCAAAATCTCAGCACCTTCTCCTGCCCCTGTTGTGCCCCCACGAACTATTTGTGCTTGTTGTTCGGATCCATCACATCTCACCGAAGAGTGTCCTTACACTGCTTCCACTCAAGGACAAGATCAGGTCAATGCTGCCTTTCATCAACGACAAAGAAATGATCCATACTCTTCGACATACAATCCGGGTTGGAAGAGCCACCCTAATTTCGCTTGGAACCACAATCAACAATCCCAACGAAACAACAATTTTCAAAGGGCTCCTCCACCACAACAACAAGCACCTCCACAAACTCAATTTCAGCAGCCTTTCCAACAGCAACCTTACCCTAATCAGATGAACAATTTTGTACCCAACAATTTTGTTCCCCCTCAAAATGCTGTTAGCTCGCTCGAAAGAATTCTAGAAGCATTCCTAAAGCAAGCTGCACAGTCCACAGCTAGGATAGAGACTTCTGTTCAATCTTTGGTGCAAAACAGTGCCTCACACGATCAAAGCATCAAAGCTATTGAGGCACAAATTGCACAACTCAACGCAGCATTGAAAGAGCGAGAGAAAAGAAAGCTTCCGTCTCAACCACTCCCAAATCCCGGTCACGCACATGTTGCACATGAACAGCAGAATCATAACGTGAATGCTGTAACCACGTTGAGATCCGGAAAAGTGCTGCAAAACAATATGGGTATTCACCATGACACCTCAGCCGGTGGTTCTTCATCTTCTTCATCTTCCTCATCTTCCTCTTCTTCTTCGTTAGAGCCCATTCTCCATCCTTCACATGGCTCTACTTCTTCTAGCTCGAACGGACCCTCTTCTCACAACACGAACACATCTACACGGGGTTCCGTTCCAACTCAACAATCTGATCCGCAAAAATTGGACTCAACAACTTTTCAAAATGTTCCTTTTCCAAATCGGTTGAGATCCAATAAACCAACTCCAAAGATGGAGAAGATTGTAGAGTTGTTCAAGCAGGCTAGCATAAATATCCCTCTTTTGGATGCAATCCAACAAGTTCCTTCATATGCAAAAATCTTAAAGGACTTATGCACCAAAAAGAGGAAGTCACAAGTACCAAAGAAAGTTTTCGTGGCTAGTGCTGTTAGTGATGCTCTTGTCAATTCTTTGTTGGAGTTAGTGCCCTCAGAGTCAATTATTGGATCACAGGCACGTGATTGCAATGATTGAGGGAGGACCTATCCCGGTAGGACAGTCTTACTCGAGATGATAGTATGCTATCTGGTTTATCTTTATCATCGTGTACTGCTTTAGGTGACCTGACATGTCGCTATTACACGTTGATAGAGCCCCTAGGATTCTTGCTTGACTGCCAGCAGTATGATGGCGATCATATACGTGGGAGCTGGTGGTCTATAAGCACATCCTTAAAAGGTCCCTAGTCGTAGGAGTTTCGAGACAGGGCATCGACACTCCGTTAGTAGACTAGTGTATACAGTCGAGACCCCGACGAGGGGCGGTGGCCGGTCTCACAAGCCACTGGTGTCAGTTGGTTCACCTAAGATGTATACAGGTGCTCATTGGGTTATGAGTACACCGGACAGGACTCGCCGGGAACCTGCTAGTTGGTCTTATACCAGATGTCAGATAGCAGTTCCCTGGTGACATGTGTACAGGTTAGTTCATCGACCTGAGATCGTCATTTGTCTCGTGTGAGTTCCCACTGTGCTTTGATTACTACCCTACCACGGCTCAAAGGAGTCGTGCAAACAGGTTTTAGTTGGGTACAGTCCCGAGCCACATGGAGGCAGTGAGCGGATCTGCAGGGGTTCGTCTCTCCCGGTATTGGGGGTGAGGTCGCGCTGTGTCTAGGAGAGCCATTACGCAAAGCCCTCGGCCGAGGCAGGAGATTTACTGGTAGGTATTCCAGTAGTATCTCAGGGCGTTCTGGGCTACGCTCCGACACGACTTGTACCGCTTTTGGGGGTCTGACTTTCACCAACCCCCTAGGCCCGCCATGCGATACTCATAGACGAACGGACCGGACTGTACGGATATTGTCACTGACAGGCTCAGTTGGGTGTCGGGGTGAGCTTCCTCATCGACGTCCCTTTTGGTCAATACCTGGTGGCCCGTCACGTATTGGCTTATACCTCTGACGTGCTAGTGGTTAAATCCACAGCCAAGGTATTGACGAGTCTTTAGAGTCCACCACACTCAGTTACTCAAGTTTCGGGCGAAACGCTGTAGAGGCCGTATGGAGATATGGCAGGGTTCGATCAGATACGTGCGGTATTGTACGGATCGTGATCGGACAGTTTTTACTAGCCGGCTTTGGCTTAAGCCGGATTCTAGTATTTGATAGTGTAGTTTTGTCTCTTTGCATTTGTGTTCAGTGGGAATACAAATGCGGGCATGTATTTGCAGCAGTGGGGTTTTCCTGTAATTACGGGATCAGTTTTCTGAAGTTGCCAGTTTGCATTCCGTTCCGGCCGGTTTTCCTTCATTCCTTCTCGGTCGGACTTTCTTGTTGGAAGGGGGTTATTTGCAGTTTGGAAATAACTCTTTTGTGGAGGGTCTTGTTGCTTATGTGCCTTTGTCATGATGAGATTCCTTTTTAATCTCATCACTTGCTTTTCATTTGATGGATGGTGGAAAGGATTTGGATTGAAATGAGAGTGACCTTCTTCTTTAATTATCCTTTCCTTTTCTTATTTGATGAATTCCTTTTTTCTCTCTCCAATCTCATACTTGAAAAAAAGAGGCCGGCCACATTCTTTTGAGGAGGAGGGATAATTATTTTTTGTGTGGCATTTTTCCATTTCATTCCATGGTTGCAAAAGATTAGCTTCAAAGCTCATTTCTTTCTCTCCTTCTATTCTCTATTCCTCCACATCAAGGCAACCTCATAACCCCAAGAGACAAGTTCACTACACTATTCTATAGCAAGCCTTGGACGCGTCGGCTAGCCAACTTCGCGCCCGAGTTGCCTCGGTCAAGAGGCGGGAGCCCGTAAAAGATTCCGGCTACGTGGTGCCCCTTTCCGACGAGCGAGGAGGTGACGGAGATTCCGCAAGAGATCGGAGTGGAGATGAAGACCGAAGGACACGGATCGCTTGGTATAACTTCTCACCCTATCTCTCTAGTTAGCTAGTATAGGTTAATGGTTTCGATCCGGGTAATTGTCCGCGGTAGCGCCGGTTTCCGAGCAAGGGAAAAAAATTTTTATTCCGCATTTTGGCCTCGAGAAAGAGGCCGGGGCGCTGCCGTGGCGCAACATGGTATCAGAGCCACGCCATTAACCTTACCTAGCTTGTTCTAATGTGTTTTGCTTATCCGATCGACCGAAATTCCAAAAACCACATATTCCTTCACATCAGTTTTCTGTTGGATTTTTTTGTCTCTAAAAATTTTTCAGGTGATCTCAGAAAGATGTGCAGGGAGTTATAAGAACACTGGAAAAAAACGAGACAGTGAACCCCTATCACGACCGCGGAAGGGCGGCCAAAACCACCTTTTGGCCGCGCTTCCGCCGCAAGTTAGTGGGGTCATTGCCTCATCTTTTTTCAGTGGGCTTCTGGACTTATTTTGTGGGTTTTGGGATATTAAATTTGGGCCCAGTTTTTCTGTAACTGCTACAGTTTTGATTGGGGCCCACTTGTTAATTTTTGGTCAATCGGAAAATTTTAAACACATTATTTCACAGTATTTACATTATATCTGCGACCGTGAATGTCACTCGATCGGTAAATCCAGTCTAACTGCTATAGCCCGGTTAGCCGGATTTGCGAACGTGACTTTCACGTTGATGTTCTTTGTTTATGCTGTGATGTTGCGGATCGGTCGTGGGGGATAGCCTGGATGCAATGCTAGTACAGTTTTGTTGTATTATGTACATTTGTTATTGCGGGACGAGCGTCCGACATGTGGACTGCCGTCACTGCCAGTTTGTATTATTCTTTTGGGGCACGACCTGGTTGCGGTCGATGTACCCGGTGTATGTATATTTTACTTTCTGTACTAGGGTTGCCCCGCGGTGGGGTGCACGGATAGCCGGGTTCTGGAGGGCAACGGGCCCGCATCTCAGGGCATTGAGACGGAGGGGGCTTCGGTCCAGGATTGGCGGGCTATTCGCCGCACTCGTAGGGGGTATAGGTTGACCCAGGAGGGGTGCCCAAGTTGCCGGATTCCGTGGAGTGCTGGGTGGTCCATTCACGGAGCTGAAGGGGGCTGCCTCGCTTCAGGTTTTGGCGGGTGACTTGCCGCGCCCGTAGGGGTCTAGGTTTTTCATTGCACAGGCTATCCACACGACCAAGGGAACGTCGGGTTTCAGCCGCGGCTCTGTGAAACCCGGGGTTTCCAGATATCTGTATTGTTCTGTGATGCTGTACATTTCTGTGATGTTGCTTTTTTTTTTTTTTTTTCACGCCTTGAGCGAAATATAATATATTGGTATATATATTAGTAGATGTTGTATATGTTTTTCATCCGCGCTAGCCCAGTCCCCGCTCTGTCGTTAGTAAGCTAACCTAACGAGTGATGACGGGACCCAGTGGCGAATGCGGATGGCATATACGTACGTCAGTATATTTTCGTTCTTTTTGGTGTGATCAATTGATGGGAATGCATTGATTCGGATCAATGCAAGATAAACAAACCTAATCTGATGTTGTTGGAACACTTTTCAAAAAGCTGTTATTGCAAGGACGTTCTCTTTTGTTTTGCATCGTGGTATTCATTTGGAATATCCTGCTCCTCAGTCGACGAGGCAAGGGCCGAGATCCCTTCACCGGGAGTGACCCCTTGGACAGAAGTTTGCGTCAGGGCATTAACTTCACTATAGCCGATTACTTTTGCTTTGCATCGTGGTATTCAGTTGGAATATCCTGCACCTCATTCTACGGGGAAAGAGCCGAGATCCCTTCACCGGGAGTGACCTCTTTAGTAAAGGTTTTCGTCACTATATTTTATAAAAAGTTGTGCAGTTCCTTCAACGATATCAAGTTCATTACGTTAAAAGTTTTTCGCCAAAAACTAGACGTAGCCCTCCGTCATTTCTTACAAGTATTACTTAGTATTCGTGCTGCGTTTGTTGACTGTGTCAAGGCGTAGTGTGCGGTAGCTAAGTAGTGTTTGTTTGCAGCATATAAATGGGATTGGTTAGGACAGTCGTGCGACCTTGTTGACTGTGTCAAGGGCTCGTACGGGTGGGTTTAATGCAATCCAGGATAATGACGGGTTGAACTTGACTAGGACTCTTTGATTTGTTGACTGTGTCAAGGTCACTTGAGTCCTAGGGGTAAAACACACATCGGGAGTTTCAAAAGAACTGAAACTTGCCAGGCATGCGCATACCTTCTGGAGTGTGGTGACGTGAGTGGATTCCATCACGTTATCATGCGATGAGAGTTGGATCCCGATTCCCACTGATGAGTTAGTTTACTCCTCGGGTGACCCCGACTAATTCTTCTTTCAGGTTTGGAGGAGAATTTGAGATACAGTGGGAGGTTTCCAGATTAGACAAAGTGGTAACCATTCTGATCTAGGCTAGAGTGCACGCTGAGTGTTTCTTTTCTCTCTCTCTGGCAGCGACCATTGACCCGACCCAGGACTTTAACTCAGTGACCAAGTTGACCGAACCTTCTTAACACTGGCTTTTGGATTGTCAGAGTTGCAGAACTCATTGCCACTCCTACTTTTACCCTTTTCTCCAGGACACCCCGTATTACTACGAACGTCCACTTCCATTGGACAAAACCATCGTATGGTTAGATACGAACTCGAAGGACTTCGAGGATGGTTTCTGGTTCTGGAGAAAACGGATAGGATTATTCAGTTGTCTTTTCTTTTCACCTTCTCTCAGGTTGCGAGTACTCCTTGGTTTAGGAGTAGTACACCTATTACGCAAATTGGATAGTCTTCTTCCAAACCTTAGGCTGGTGCCGAACGGTGGGGAATGAAGAAAACCAATTAGCATAACGATGGTGTACAGAAGGTATTAAGTTAAGACAAAGCAAGGGATTAGTAAGAGGGCAAAGTAAATTGCGACTGATATTCACGACCAAACCAAGTATTTCTTCGCCAATCCTAAATCACCTTTGTAATTCTCCAGGACACTCCGTATCACTACGAAGATCCACAGTTTATTGGATATTCCATCGTATGGTTATATACGAACTCGAAAGGAACTTGTTCCAGTTCGGGGATGGATTCTGGTTCAGGAGAAATAGGAATAAAGTACATTCTGGTGTCTTTTATCTTCACCTTCTCTCGCATTGCGAGTGCTCCTAGGATTAGGACAGTACACCCTTTATGCTTATTGGATAGTCTTCTTCCAAACCATAGGCTGGTGCCGAACGGTAGGGAAGGAAGAAAACCAATTGGCCTAAAGGGGTGTGCAGAAGGTAATGACTAAAGACATATAAAGGGATTTGGAGAGGTGGCAAAGAATTATGCGGTTATAGTTGTGAATCTGGATAATGGTAGAGGCATTACTAGGAATACCAGGATTCCCCACAGAAACATTTCAATGTTTCAGTTTCACTGTGTAATGTTAAAAGAAAACTGATTTCCCGATTAGACACTTACTCCAGGGTATGTATTTACCAGGTATGATTCTCACATCTGTATGGTTTTACAGATGATGAGTGGGAGTAAGTTATTGGGAATTGGGTGGTCATCCTCATTATATCGGGATTCGTTGTAATCGGTGATATTTGAGGAAGTCACCTGGGTTGTTTGCCGGTCGGCAAATATTTGGTCTTGAATATCCGCTGTTATGCACCAATTTCAAATTGATATATCTGTACGTCTATTTTCATAGAGTGAGATATACCTTTTGATATTATGTCTATGACATTTACCTATATCAGTGGATGGTTAGGTAAGGAGCATTAAACAGCGGTGTAATTCTTCTTAACCACAAATACAGTTTTCAACCTACGACACACAGTGAAAGAGTTGTTAGACTCAGCGGACTTATACAGAGTATTGTATGTTGTCCAGTGTCCATCAGGACAGAGGGGTTGGTCCTCATACTATATTCTGTTTACTTTTAACTTCTCTAGTTCTTAGACATGTGTTTCATGGAAACACAGGGTCTATGTTTTGAGGAGTTATAGGTATTTGAATAAAGTAGAGAACCAGGTATACCAAGTATCGGGATTCTTCAAAGTGATCGAAGATGTAGATACTTGCGTATGGTATTCAGTTGATAGTAATGATAAAGAGAAATTGCTTCTTTTTCAGGTTACTCATAATTGGAAGCATTCCTAAGTTGAGTAACGCTGATCGGCCTCCTTCCATTTAGTTGACATGCACTGGAGACAGCTGCATGATTTGAATCTGGTTCAATTGAATCAGTGCCTCTGTTTCTATATTGGATATAGAACAGTTCATATCTTAACGATGTTAAGGTACGGGGAGTTGTCCGGCTTATGCTTAAAACCAGACTCCGGATAACTCAAGGCACGTTTCTGTAATGGCTGTTTGTGGGTTGACCCAGGCTATGACGAGGGTTGATTTTCTACCATCTGGATGAACAATAGCAATATTGTTCTAGACTCGCCACAGTTTTATTAAAAATGGATTTTTTCAAAAACAGCAGTGGGAGTATGGTAGAACTGGAAGTAATTCCAGAACCGCAAACGATTACTGAAGATTTAATAAGGAACCTAAAGATTCAATCTGGACTGACATTCCATTGGCCACTCCGCAGATAAGGTGGGTAACTTCAGGCACCCGAGAGGTACTACGGTAGCCTCAAGGACGGTGACAGGGAAGTTCTTGTTTACCCACACTTGCCATTGCTGATTGTTCCAGGCTACGAGACCCGGCAGGAGAATGAGTATAGCGTCGTTCTAAACTAGCTTTGGAAGTGCACGTCTATATGACTCTGCCAGAGGGTTGTCGTAGTCAGTGGGAGCAGCGGAAGCATTGGTGGACATCAGGCTTATGTCTATTTATAGACTAAAGCAGATGTAGCGGAGATAGATCATCTATTTCTGATGTGACAGTCATAGGTTTGACGTCATCAGAATAGGGGATGGATCTGTTGAGAAAGTAGTGGGAAGTGATATTCCTATACTACGATCGGTTATACTTTGGTCGTCACACAGTGGTTTCTCCACAAGGGACTTGGATATTATATCAGACATACTGGTTACTAGATCTATGGTTTTAGATCTAGATTTGGGTGGTTTCCCAATCTGGGTAACTTGACAGCATTCTATGAGTATTTAGAATGGACGACTCCTGGCACGGTAGTATACCGGCAGGTAATGGAGTCACCCTCTCTAAAGGTGTCTTATAGACTAAAGGGGAGAGGGATACGCATGATTGACATATCACTTGCTTAGGCAATTGAGTCAATCATGAGATGTCAAGTACCACACCAGATGTTGTTCTTGCAGTAGGTGCAATAAGTTGATATTGATCCAATCCTGGAGGAACAGTCGGAAGCAGTTTTAGAACATAAGTGGATGTTCTAGGGATATGATAACGACAGCCTCATTTGTGAGACAGTTATCATTCCAGGCTTCCAAGGTGACATGGACGACAAGGAGGTTGTCAGAGTTATAGTTCTCCCTCTGACGAGGGGCAGTATTTTGGACAGGTGGTCCAAGGCAATACTGAGGGTGGCATGGCGCAGGATACTGATTAAGTTCAGTTGTAGATACAGTCTAAGAAGTTTGGATTTGGAGTTCATTCATGAGCTAGGTCCCATCAGACATCCAGACATTCTAAGACAGGTATTGCTCATTTCGGGAGATGGCTTTCTCCGCGAACATGAGATATAGAGAGACATAGAAAGAAACATCACAGCGGATCCACTCACTGAGGCTATTCCTCGAACGCAAAAGTTTCACAAACGAGCTTTGTGAGACTGACTAGTAGAGGAGTTGGGTGTTCGGTATCACACGGGCTGTGAGTATGCGACATCGCAATAATTAGCCTTGAGTGCAAGTGGGAGATTGTTGGAGTTAGTGCCCTCAGAGTCAATTATTGGATCACAGGCACGTGATTGCAATGATTGAGGGAGGACCTATCCCGGTAGGACAGTCTTACTCGAGATGATAGTATGCTATCTGGTTTATCTTTATCATCGTGTACTGCTTTAGGTGACCTGACATGTCGCTATTACACGTTGATAGAGCCCCTAGGATTCTTGCTTGACTGCCAGCAGTATGATGGCGATCATATACGTGGGAGCTGGTGGTCTATAAGCACATCCTTAAAAGGTCCCTAGTCGTAGGAGTTTCGAGACAGGGCATCGACACTCCGTTAGTAGACTAGTGTATACAGTCGAGACCCCGACGAGGGGCGGTGGCCGGTCTCACAAGCCACTGGTGTCAGTTGGTTCACCTAAGATGTATACAGGTGCTCATTGGGTTATGAGTACACCGGACAGGACTCGCCGGGAACCTGCTAGTTGGTCTTATACCAGATGTCAGATAGCAGTTCCCTGGTGACATGTGTACAGGTTAGTTCATCGACCTGAGATCGTCATTTGTCTCGTGTGAGTTCCCACTGTGCTTTGATTACTACCCTACCACGGCTCAAAGGAGTCGTGCAAACAGGTTTTAGTTGGGTACAGTCCCGAGCCACATGGAGGCAGTGAGCGGATCTGCAGGGGTTCGTCTCTCCCGGTATTGGGGGTGAGGTCGCGCTGTGTCTAGGAGAGCCATTACGCAAAGCCCTCGGCCGAGGCAGGAGATTTACTGGTAGGTATTCCAGTAGTATCTCAGGGCGTTCTGGGCTACGCTCCGACACGACTTGTACCGCTTTTGGGGGTCTGACTTTCACCAACCCCCTAGGCCCGCCATGCGATACTCATAGACGAACGGACCGGACTGTACGGATATTGTCACTGACAGGCTCAGTTGGGTGTCGGGGTGAGCTTCCTCATCGACGTCCCTTTTGGTCAATACCTGGTGGCCCGTCACGTATTGGCTTATACCTCTGACGTGCTAGTGGTTAAATCCACAGCCAAGGTATTGACGAGTCTTTAGAGTCCACCACACTCAGTTACTCAAGTTTCGGGCGAAACGCTGTAGAGGCCGTATGGAGATATGGCAGGGTTCGATCAGATACGTGCGGTATTGTACGGATCGTGATCGGACAGTTTTTACTAGCCGGCTTTGGCTTAAGCCGGATTCTAGTATTTGATAGTGTAGTTTTGTCTCTTTGCATTTGTGTTCAGTGGGAATACAAATGCGGGCATGTATTTGCAGCAGTGGGGTTTTCCTGTAATTACGGGATCAGTTTTCTGAAGTTGCCAGTTTGCATTCCGTTCCGGCCGGTTTTCCTTCATTCCTTCTCGGTCGGACTTTCTTGTTGGAAGGGGGTTATTTGCAGTTTGCAAATAACTCTTTTGTGGAGGGTCTTGTTGCTTATGTGCCTTTGTCATGATGAGATTCCTTTTTAATCTCATCACTTGCTTTTCATTTGATGGATGGTGGAAAGGATTTGGATTGAAATGAGAGTGACCTTCTTCTTTAATTATCCTTTCCTTTTCTTATTTGATGAATTCCTTTTTTCTCTCTCCAATCTCATACTTGAAAAAAAGAGGCCGGCCACATTCTTTTGAGGAGGAGGGATAATTATTTTTTGTGTGGCATTTTTCCATTTCATTCCATGGTTGCAAAAGATTAGCTTCAAAGCTCATTTCTTTCTCTCCTTCTATTCTCTATTCCTCCACATCAAGGCAACCTCATAACCCCAAGAGACAAGTTCACTACACTATTCTATAGCAAGCCTTGGACGCGTCGGCTAGCCAACTTCGCGCCCGAGTTGCCTCGGTCAAGAGGCGGGAGCCCGTAAAAGATTCCGGCTACGTGGTGCCCCTTTCCGACGAGCGAGGAGGTGACGGAGATTCCGCAAGAGATCGGAGTGGAGATGAAGACCGAAGGACACGGATCGCTTGGTATAACTTCTCACCCTATCTCTCTAGTTAGCTAGTATAGGTTAATGATTTCGATCCGGGTAATTGTCCGCGGTAGCGCCGGTTTCCGAGCAAGGGAAAAAATTTTTTATTCCGCATTTTGGCCTCGAGAAAGAGGCCGGGGCGCTGCCGTGGCGCAACATTCTTTACCCCCAAAGCACAAGGACCCCGGTTGTCCTACTATTTCGATCACAATTGGGAACAAGACCATCAATAGAGCACTATTAGATCTTGGTGCTAGTGTCAATTTGCTACCCTATTCGGTGTATGAACAATTAGGAGTTGGAGAGCTCAAGCCTACTCATTGCACTCTCCAAATGGCCGACCGATCAATCACCCACCCTAGGGGAGAGTTGGAGGATGTGTTAATTAGAGTAGGGGATTTCATTTTCCCCGTGGACTTTATTGTTATGGATACACAGCCTGTCGCTAACCCCCGTAATCAAATTCCGGTGATACTTGGTCGACCATTCCTCGCGACTTCTAACGCGGTAATCAACTGTCGTAATGGTTCAATGAATCTATCCTTTGGCAAGATGACAGTTGAACTTAACATTTTCAAGTTAGGAAGTCAGCCTTGCGAGCCTAATTCTAGCGTACTTGATGTGTGCTCGATCGATGAGATCGCGGAGGAGGACTGTGAGTTCGAGAATTTCATGTTTGATCACAGTAATATTGACGCCACTAGTGCGTTCCTCCTAGAATCCGACACAGCTTTCACGACGGACAAAGATTATGAGTGTTTCACCTTTGTTGATGATCTTGAAGACTCTCCACCCGAGTTTGAGTCTTTTGCTTTTTCGGATGAGTTAGTTGAACCATCCGACTCGGTAGCGTACACTCAATTTGAACCTTTGACGGAATCCTTCGAGTTTGAAACGGTTACTCCATTGTTACCATCTATTGTTTCACCACCTAAACTCGAACTAAAGCTTTTGCCGTCGCACCTAAAATATGCTTATCTAGGTGAAAATGAGACCTTACCCGTTATCATCTCGGCCTCTCTAGCTCTTGAGCAAGAGAAGGCTCTTTTAACGGTCTTATACAATAATCGGCAAGCTTTCGGCTGGTCTATGGCGGACATCAAGGGGATTAGTCCCCTCATAGTCGAACATCATATACCCTTGATGGATGATGCCAAGCCGGCAAGGGATCCACAAAGACGCCTCAACCCCATCATGAAAGAGGCGGTCAAGAAGGAGATTGTTAAGTGTCTTGATAGCGGTATCATTTACCCTATCTCGGATAGCCAATGGGTTAGCCCCATTCATGTCGTGCCAAAGAAATCGGGCATCACGGTCATCACCAATGAGGCAAATGAGTTAATTCCCACTCGCACCCAAACTGGGTGGCGAGTTTGCATCGACTACCGGAAACTCAATGCTGCGACAAGGAAGGACCACTTTCCTTTACCATTCATTGACCAAATGCTAGAACGATTAGCGGGGCACGAATTCTACTGCTTTTTAGATGGCTATTCCGGTTATAATCAAGTCCCCATAGCCAAAGAGGATCAAGACAAGACTACATTTACTTGTCCCTTTGGCACTTTTGCTTATCGTCGCATGCCCTTTGGGTTATGCAATGCACCCGCTACATTTCAGCGGTGTATGATGGGGATCTTTTCGGACATGGTGGAGAAGTTTTTGGAAATCTTTATGGATGATTTCTCCATTTTTGGTGACTCCTTCGATGAGTGTTTACGACATCTTGACGCAGTTCTCACCCGCTGTAGGGAAAAGAACCTGACTTTGAATTGGGAGAAGTGCCACTTTATAGTACGAGAAGGCATTGTCTTAGGACATGTCATCTCGCAAAACGGCATAGAGGTTGATAGAGCAAAAATCGAAGTCATTTCTAATCTTCCTCCTCCTAAATGCGTCAAAGATATCCGAGCTTTCCTTGGCCATGCCGGTTTCTATAGACGGTTCATCAAGGACTTTAGCAAGATTGCTAGACCCTTGACTCTCTTGTTGGCCAAAGACACTACTTTTGTTTTCGACTCAACTTGCATGAAAGCGTTCGAGTCTTTGAAACACTCACTCATTTCTGCGCCCATCCTTTCATCTCCAGACTGGACGCATTCCTTCGAAATTATGTGCGACGCATCAGATTTTGCAATTGGTGCTGTTCTTGGACAGCACAATAACAAGATGCCGCATGTAATTTACTACGCTAGCCGAACATTAAATGAGGCCCAATTAAACTACACAACAACAGAAAAAGAGTTTTTAGCGGTTGTGTTTGCACTTGAGAAATTTCGGCCTTATTTAATCGGCTCTCCAGTTATAGTGTACACGGATCACTCAGCTCTTCGCCACCTTTTTGCGAAGAAGGATGCTAAGTCTAGGCTCATACGTTGGATCCTCTTGCTACAAGAATTTGACCTTATCATACGGGACAAAAAGGGATGTGAAAACGTAGTGGCCGATCACCTTTCACGACTTCCTTCGTCGCCTATACTTGAACTGCCTATCACTGATGCTTTCCCCGATGAGCAACTCTTGACTGTTTCTTGCGAACCATGGTTCGCCGATATTGTAAACTACTTAGCCACCGGCTTGATACCTAAAGATTGGTCGAAACAAGATAAACTTCGATTTTTGTCCCAAGTAAAGCATTTTTACTGGGATGAACCTTATCTTTTTAAATATTGTCCCGACCAAATTATTCGTCGGTGTGTGCCAGAAAATGAGGTCAAGAGTGTGCTGTCTTTTTGCCACGATCAAGCATGTGGCGGGCACTTTGGCCCAAAGAAGACAGCCGAGAAAGTTTTGCAGTGTGGTTTCTATTGGCCACGACTCTTCAAAGATGCTTTCGAATACTGCAAAACTTGCTCCCGGTGCCAACACTTGGGCCGGATATCGCGGAGAAACGAAATGCCACTCCAACCTATTTTGGTTGTAGACATCTTTGATGTTTGGGGTATAGACTTCATGGGACCATTTCCCAACTCTTTTGGAAATGTGTATATTCTTTTGGCTGTTGACTATGTTTCAAAATGGGTCGAGGCGATGCCTAGTCGAACGAATGATAACAAGGTTGTCGTTCGATTTCTTAAAGAACACATCTTTTCTCAATTTCGGCACCCTCGTGCGATAATAAGTGATAATGGTTCTCACTTTTGCAATAGGACTTTTGAGTCCTTAATGCGCAAATACTCTATCACCCATAAGCTGTCAACGCCATACCATCCCCAAACATGTGGGCAAGCCGAGGTCTCGAATCGACAAATTAAGCAAATCTTGGAGAAAACGGTTTCTAAAAACCGTAAAGATTGGTCACTAAAATTGATCGACGCACTATGGGCTTTCCGTACTGCATATAAGACCGATCTTGGCATGTCTCCATACCGGCTTGTTTACGGGAAGGCCTGCCACCTTCCAGTAGAAATTGAGCATAAGGCATTTTGGGCCATTAAAGAGCTGAATCTATCCTTAGGAGATGCGGGCAGCAACCGAAAGCTGCAGTTAAATGAACTAGAAGAGCTGCGGGATGAGGCATATGATAATGCCGTGATTGCTAAAAACCGAGTTAAGGTATTTCATGATAAAAACCTTTTGCGCAAGACATTTAAACCAGGTCAACAGGTTTTATTATATGATACTCGGTTACATTTTCATCCCGGCAAGCTCCGTTCAAGGTGGAGGGGACCTTTTGTAGTCCGCACCGTTTATCCGCACGGTGCGGTTGATCTGGAAAACCCGGAGGACGGTACGCTTTTCAAATTAAATGGGCATCGTTTGAAACCGTTCCTCACAGCGGACCCTTCGGAGGAGCTCCTGTTCTTGCAGGAGCCGATCTACACTGAGTAATATTCCTCCACTTTCACCCCCTGATTTCTTTTCTTCCAAAACATTATTTCAAATAAGTTTGGGGGTGTGTATATAATATGTAAATATAATAATAAGCAGGAACTCGCCGATATTATCAACCCACTTGGTGCAGCATGACAGTGAGGACACTGTCCATTGTAAGTTTGGGGGTATGTTCGGTAAGTTTTCCTTTTGCATTCATATGTATATTTCTGCATTGCATCTTTATATAAAAAATCATAAAAATTTGAAAATTTGAAAAATAAAAAAAAATTAGAAAACAGAAAAACCCATAAAAATTGAAAAAATTCAAAAATTATAAAAATTAATGTATTCAATTCTGGTTAATTGACTTGAGTTTGATAAATAGGTTAACTGGCCAGGAAAAACTAAATCTTAGACTTAGCAAATTAAAAACCCTAAAAATAACCTTTCTTAGAGTTTAACGGTAGAAAGTATTTGTCTTTGTAGTTTATTTAGAAATAGGCAAATTTTGGGTTCACTTCTTGGGCTAAGTCAAAACGAAGGAAAAGTATTAAAACTTTTATTAGAGAATAAGTTTGAAAAATAGTTCCTAGCTTAAGTCTAGATTCTGAAAACATATACCCTACAAAACGCACAAACACGCACCTTGAAACTTGGATTAGTAGAAGAGACCTTGAAATACTCTTGTCTAAAGTCCTTAGCACAAAAAAAAAATGAATAAAGAAAAAAATGGACACTGGTTTTTGTGATTACTTAAGGCTGTAAAAATAGAAAAATATTTAGCGAGGGTGCTTCATCACCTAGTGCCTTAGACCAACTGGTTTGGGAGTCACTGCTAAAAAGCCTTGGGTGTTGCAAAACTAGGAAGTACGCTTTAAAGTGCTAACGCATCTTGTAATCGGTTGTTGGTACCTCAAGAAGTATTAACAGTCGCATGAAGGATGTGAAAGCGAAAGATCACCAATTAATAAGTGCTTTTGACAATGGACGAGAGTACGATTGCTTGATTTGAATTTCTAAGTGTAGGGGTGATATTTACACACACGTGGGGATATGTGATTAGAGTTTAGATGAGAGAAAGGAGTGAAGAATAAAACTTGTATCTTTAATAGAGTTGATAGAAATTCCTGAGTAGAGATGGAACCCTAGAAGGAAAACTTAAGAAATGCCGAAAGCTAGGTAATTCTATAGAACATATATAATCTTAAGTTAAATAATGAGGAAGTGTGAAGAATATGGGTGGATAATTTACGGGTCGACGATAATAGATTTCCTTGTTAGTAAACCTAATTAAAGAACAAAAGTCGAAAAACCAAATTAATAGGATTTTGTGGGTAGTATCCGCTGAAAACCCTCAGGAGACAACACTCCTCCTACTAGGGACACCTAGAGCTTTAACGGCTTGTTGCACGAGCTCAGTGCAATCGCGTTTCCCTGCGAAAGTGTGGCTAGGTTAGATTTTTGTCGAGAATAAATAAAATAATAAGTTTGCTCGAGGGCGAGCAAAAGATAAGTTTGGGGGTATTTGTTCATAACATAATATTGCATTTTGTATTCCCCATTCTTATGCATTTTACAATGAAAACAGGTGCTTTTGACTCATGTCTGCTACATGTTACAGGTTACAGGTTGTTGGAGTAAAAACAGTGAAAAACACAAAAGACGACACAAAAGAAGGACTTTTGACCAACAATTAGGAGGATCTTAGTAAAGCCCAGCAGAAGAACGGTTCACCATCAACAAGGCAACTCAAGATCCAAATTTGCAAGAAAAACGGTTAAAGGATCGGTACAAGTGTTCACTGAAAATCTGGAATCACTGCAGAAGCCCAAATGGAAAAAGAAATAAAGAAACAAGAAGCCCAGATGAACCAAACCAAGCCCAAGAAAACTCAAATGATGATTCCATCATTAGGCCGCGGATCCGCGGCCCAAAGCGCGCCCATGCCGCGGATCCGCGGCAGTTTGAAGCCCTAGTGCGAATAAATTTTTACCAAAACTCTGTGGCGGCTCTGAAAAGATTTTCTAGGGGTATATTTGTAACTTTAGACATGCGGTGCAATTGTAAACCTAGGGTTTCTATGTCCTATAAATAGAACCCAAGACCTTGTATTTTCTCATGCCTCTTCTCATGATTAAAATTCTGTTTTCTTGAAGTTAGAGCGCATCAAAAGTAAGTAGGTAATTTTCCTTGCAGTAGTTCTAGTTTTTTTTATATCTGCCCTAGGTAATTTACTTTCTCTCCTTAGTTTAATTTATTTTAGCTTTTATTAATTTGCAATGATGTTTTCTCTCTTTAATAAACTCATGTCTTCTTTCATCCCCTCAATGAGCGAGTAGTTTCCTCGCTTGTTAGGGTTAGGAATAGGGAAGGAGTTGAGAGACGAAGATCTCTCATCTCTTTTCGTTGCTAAACTTTTATGAACATTAGAACTCCATGCATACCTTTTCATTCCGCTCCCTACGGCACTTTTACCCTCAAGGTAACGGTGATTCCGTAGTCTAAAGGCCCGGATTTTAAGGTTTTCCATGGAGGTTAGGGTAAAGATTAAGAAAGGAAGGACAAGGATCTAGAGGAAGAATCAATCTTCCCAATCATCCTAATCCCCTTTGTTAAGATTTACCATAACACTAATATAATATCTTTAATTAATAGCAATGGAAAGAGATGGAGATCTTTGTTTACCAAATTTTCCCTAGACCCAATCCTAGCAAGTTTCTAATCCTAGTCTCATACAACTTCAATTTTTAGGTTTAATTATAAATCCAAACACCATTTGTAATTAACTCGTAAGAACTTAAAGGAGATTTACACATCCCTGTGGACCGACCCGTATTCACCGGCTAGCTTCATGCGACGCCGTTCTTGATTGCGGTAAATATTTTTGATCGACAAAACCTCTCTTAATCAAGGACCTACAAGTGTTTGTTCATCGTGTGAGCATATCCCTAATCGCTGGTGGGACTTTGTTAGGGAAATGTTTATTCGTGCCCGTGGATTGTATACAAGGGTCAATATTGAAACGCTTATAGGGCAAAAGCCGGGTGTATTGACGGCTTAAGAACAGGTTCAGATCCCTGTAGCTTAAGGCATTTGAATCCTATGAGCCGTGAGGGTCTCAAAGGGTAATTCTCCTTACGAGTCGCAAGGATCTCGTAAGCGTAATTTCTCCTTAGAAATCGTGGGGATCCCTAAGTGTGTTGCTCTCTTATGAGTCGTAAGGATCTCACGCTGGTAATTTCTCCATACAGGGTCGAGAGGACCTTGCAAGTGTCTTTTAACGGATTGCGCCCTTTCGGGTTTTCACAAACTCGCCGGTAGTGCTGCTGTTTTTGTTAGTTGTATGTATGCCCTAGAGGCCATTATTGTACATATGATGTATATTATAGTGGATGCTTGGACATATATATAGTGGACTTTCTTGATCTACAAGATAGTATGCTATCTGGTTGCTCTTTATCTTAACATGTATACTTATCTCTTTATACTGTCTTATGGTTACATGTTGGTAAAGCCCTTAGGATGTGTACTTGACTACCAGGATTGTGATGCAGATCATACTAGTGGGGCCATGGTAGTCCATAAGTTCATCCTTTAATGTTCCTAGTCGTGGGTGTATCGAGACGGGGCATCGATATACCAGAGTAGACTAGCATATACGCTTCTCGACCCATGTGATAGGAGATGGATGTGTTGGATATGTATGCCCTAGAGGCCTGTATTGTATAGGATACTAGGCATGTATATGTACAGAAACAATCTTTGCTCGAAATGATAGTATGCTATCTGGTTTATCTTTATCATAACATGTGATGTGTTGATGAAGCCCTTAGGACTATGCTTGACTACCAGGATTATGATGAGATCATACTGGTGGGACCTGGGCAGTCTACAAGCATATCCTTCAATAGTTCCTAGTCGAGGGTATATCGAGACAGGGCATCGGTATTACCATATTAGACTAGTGTGTACGTTTCTTGACCCTGGGAGCGATGATTGATTCCACAACCATTGATGTTTGACATCAAAGATTGTACACAGGTGCTCATTGGAGAATGGGTACACCGAACAGGACTCGCTGAGAACTCCTAGATGGTATATATACCTATTGTCAGATAGCAGTTCTCTAGCGACACTTGTACAGGTTAGTCTGTAGACCCGAGATCGTCATAGAGTCTTGTGTGATTCCCACTGTACTTTAATTTCCTCCCTACCACGGCTCTATTGAGTCGTGCAAACAGGTGGATTTTGGGTACAGTCCCGAATCATATGGAGACAGTGAGCGATAGGAGGGGTTTCGTCTCTCCCGGTATAGGGAGTTGATGTCGCGCTATGTTTGATCGGCTATAACACCTAAATCCCTGGCCAGGGTTCTTGAGGTTTACTGATAAGTGTTATCAGTAGTTTCTCGAACTGTTATGAGCCATAAATCAGCATGACTTATAAAGTTACTGGGGTCTGACATTTACCACCCCTAGACTTCATATGCGACGTATCAGATGAAGAGACCGAACTGTACGGTAAGTGTTGCTTGCAGGCTCGTAAGGGTTGTGATGAGTTCGCTCGTTGGCCACCTTTTCGTCATGTACCTGGGTAGCCGTTACGCACAGCTAGTGCCACTGACGTGCTTGTGGTTAAACCCACTGCCAGCGTACTGTCGAGTCTTTAGAGTCCCACACAGAGAGTTCCCTCGTTCAGGCGAAATATGTAGAGGCTGTAAGTTGTTATGGCAGCCGTAAGCTTTACGGCAGGGTTTTGATTTTGTTCATGTAATTGTTACAGGAATAATAATCGGAAGGATAATACCGGTGGGCTTTGGTTTAAGCCGGATACCGGTATTATATTATTGGATTAATGGTATTCGTATTTTTCGCAATTCGGATGCGGGTATACAGTATACGGTATACGGTATACGGTATACGGAGGAGGGATATTTTTGTAATTGTTACAAGAATACCTTCTAGAAGGTGCCACCTCATAATGACATAATAATGACATCATTTATTTTATGAAAATAAAATGAGGTGGAAATTAAAAGGTACAAGCATGATGAGGTTGTTGTTATGGAATTACTATTGAAGCATGATACTAATTTATATAATGCATGCTTCAATTTTTTCTCTTAGTGCTATATCTTTATTCATCATGCTTGAACACTTTCATTATGATAAACACTTACTCCTTCTCATCTCCTCCTTCTCCTTCTTCTTATAAATAGCTTCACATGAGATGTGAATGTTAAGTGAATCAAGAGAAGATTAAGAGAAAGAAATGCTATAGATTTCAAGCTAATCCAATACATTCATCTCTACATAATCCTAGTGACCTATTCTAGCAAAATTGGTCTCTAGGTTAAACTCTTGTGAAGAGTTTCTAGCTCGCACGACAACTCTCGGGTGGATCATCTAGGTCTTGGGTGGCCGGAGATCGAAGACATCGGCAACATCTAAAGGAGCTAAGGAGTTCATCAAAGAAAGGACCCGAAGGACCGTATCATTGAGGTATAATCCCTAACATAGTAGATAAGATCTCTAGTTAGGTTTTTCTAGTTGTGGTTTAGATAAGATCTTCGGGTAAGTGCGTGTTGTATGCCAAGAAAATTTTCGTTCACCGCTTCCGCCGCTCCACAAGAGTTGTGGGAGCATGCAACACACACTAACATGGTATCAGAGCCTAACTAAACCACAATTAGATGTTAGCCAAAAGTTAGAAGCTCGATCGACAGTTTTTTCTCCCGAAAACTCGTATTCTGCCCTTGCTGCTGTCAGTTTTTGAAAGTGTTCCAAAATTAATTTGACATGTCTTAAAAATACAAGCAGGGTTTTCTAAGAACACTGTAGAAATCCGGAGTTCTAACTCGACTAAAGCGCCGTGGATCCGCGGCCAAACCCATGGTTTTGCCGCGGATCCGCCGCCGAGTTGGGGCCGCGTCGACTCGGATTTCTACAGTGCTCATATATTGAAGAATTAGGGTTTCTGGGATATAAAGAATTTTATAAAGGTGTTTGTACAGGAACATGTCAAGTGTTGGCATGGTTTAAAATTATCGATCGAAATTCTAATAGTGTTTGGCTAATCGGGTTTTTCGTTTTTTGTGATATGTGTTTGAAACGTCCGCTAATTGCTATATGACGATTAGTGGTGGTTGCACATATGGATATCATGAGATGGTATGTGTATATGAATGTGTTGGATCGTCGTGATGAATGGCCGGGGGGTGTGAGTAGAGCGGTTTTTTTCTTTTCTTTCATTCCATGTAATTTGTAAAAAGCCATGTAATATTGTTTTACGGATACATCCGGGATGAGGTTGTAGCCACCGTTGTATAATTTCTTTTTACTGTTTTTGCTCCTAAGATAGACCCAAGGTGGGATGCACAAACTATCGGGTTTTCAAAGTGTCGAGTGGCCTACTCAATTGTTGAGGGAGGTTACTACACTTCGGGAATTTGGCGGGTAGTTTGCCGCACCCGTAGGGGTCTAGGGGGGTTTGGCTATTCATCACGACCGTGGAATCCGTCTTTCATTAAGGGCTTGAATGAAATACGGAATTCCTAGTATATCCAATACATTCATCTGTGATCTAAAATGGTTATATTTATATGTGAGATATATAATAAACGTTGCTTATGTTTTGCACCCGCACTAGTCCAGCCCCCGCTCTGCCGTTAGTTAAGTAACCTAACGGTGCATGACGGGACCCAGTGACGAATGCGGATGGTATAAGCGTATGTTCTATTTTTTCGTTTCTTTTCTGTGATGTTTAGGAAACGTAAATGATGGGACTACATTAATGTGATTAATGATAAGAGAAAGAAACCTAAAGATGTTGTAGAATCAAATTTTTTAAGAAAAAGGGTAACTCTAGCTTTTGTTTTGCATAGCGGTATTCTTGAATATCCTGCACCTCATTCGATGAGGAAAGGGCCGAGATCCCTTCACCGGGAGTGACCCCTTTAGCGAAACTGGAAAATGATACAAAGAACTCGATTTGATTTTATAGTTGATCTAACTTTGCTTTGCATCGTGGTATTTTCATATCCAGCACCTTATTCGATAAGGAAAGAGCCGAGATCCCTTCACCGGGAGTGACCTCTTTAGCAAAATTAGAAAGATACTACAAAACCATTCGATTTTTAAAACTGGAGCTTAAACCACTCCTTCCCACTTGATTCTACAACGATATCAAGTTCAAAACGTTAAAGGTTTTCATAAAAACCATCCGTTACCCTCCGCCATTTTAGGAAGCAGAGTACTTAGTATTCGTCCCACGTTTGTTGACCATAGTTAAGGCGTGGTGTACGGTAGCTAAGTGGTGAATTCTTACAAAGTATTTGATGCAATCGATTAGGGCATTCTCATGACTTTGTTGACCATAGTTAAGGGTCATGTGGGTGGGTCTAAATCAATCACGAAATGGCGGGTTGAACTTGACTAGTACTTATGATTTGTTGACCATAGTTAAGGTCATAAGTCACTAGGGGTAAAAATCATATCGGGAATTTCAAGAGTTGAGATTTGCAATGAGATTGCATACCTTCTATATGATAGTTGGATCCCGATCCCACTGTGAGTAAAAGTTACTCCCGGGAGAATTTTGCACTTTTCGGTTAGCGAACTTGTAGATTGCAATTTATCCTGGATAGTTTTCTTTTTAGGTTTGAAGGAAAATTTGATAAAAAGCAGTGGGAGAAAACAATTAGATAAGATTAATAACCAATCTAATTATGCAAGAGCAATCGCTGAATGACTTCTTTTCTATCTCCTAATAGCAGATACCGATGTCGGGACTTAAACTTTTATTAGACAAAAACAAACTCACTGGACCGAATTACAAAGATTGGCTAAGGAACGTGAATATTGCCCTGACATATGATAAGGTCGCATACGTCCTGACTACTCCAGCCCCTCCTAGCCCAGGCCCTGATTCTTCAGTTGCGGATAAAGAAATCCGCAAGAAATGGGATACAGACTGCGCAACAGCCAAGTGCCTCGCGCTAGCTTCTATGAACAATGAACATCAGAAGCAGCACAAGAAGATGGATGTCCAATCCATCTTTCTCCATACAGAGGAGTTGTATGGAGAGCAATCTCGTACTCTCCGATACGAGGCATCTCGAAAGTTGTTTCAGATGCGGATGGCTGCTGGCACGTCTGTAGGTGACCATGTATTGAAGATGATTGGACTTATCGAAGAACTTGAGGACCTGGGTTGGACCATGGAGAACGAGCAGTATGTTGATATTGTTCTACAGTCCCTTACCCCTGCCTTTGCTCAATTCATTGTAAACTTCAACATGCACAAAATGGAGAAGTCTTTACCAGAACTCCTCAATATGTTGAGGAGTGCAGAGAGCACGCCAAAGGTAGCGAAAACTCCCGCTCTTATTGCTGGGCCATCTTCTTCCTCCATCCCGAAAGCCAAGGCCAAGGGAAAGAAGAAGAAGAAGAATCCCATCAAGCAGAGAGGCGGAGTGAAAAAGGCATCGGGAAGGGACAAGAAAGGGGCTGCTGCGACAGGTCGTGGAGAGTGTTTCCACTGCCACCAGACTGGGCACTGGAAGAGAAACTGTATTAAATACTTGGCCGACCTCCAGAAGAAGAAGCATGGTGATGCTTCCACTTCAGGTGTGTTTGTAACAGAAAACTGTTTTCAATTAACTCTGCTTCCTGGGTATTAGATACTGGGTCAGGATCTTACATCTGCAATTGTATGCAGGGGTTGAGAAATAGCAGGTTGTTGAAGAAAGGTGATCACACTCTCCGGGTTGGGAATGGTTCCTCAGTACATGCTACTGCAGTGGGAGAGTATCATCTTGGTTTGCTGTCGGGTTCTATATTGGTTTTGAACCCATGTTATTTTGTACCTTCGATGTTATGTAATATTATACCTGTATCGTTATTGGACAATGCTGGATATAATTTTGTATTGCAATCTAATGTTATGAACATTAACCTTAATCAAGAGTTGATTGGGTATGGAACATTAAATAACGGGATATACATCCTAAATCAGCATACAGTTTTTTATATACAACACGGAAACAAAAGAAAGGTTTCAGACATAAATGAAGCTTTCATTTGGCATTGTAGACTTGGTCATATTAATGAAACAAGACTAACCAAGCTACATAAAGATGGATATTTAAACTCGTTTGAATATAAATCTTATGCGACTTGCCAGTCTTGCATCAAAGGTAAAATGACCAAAACTCCGTTTACTGGACACGGAGAGAGAGCTACTGAACTCTTAGGCCTCATACATAGTGATGTATGTGGACCAATGTCTACATATGCTGGAGGTGGTTTTTCATACTTCATAACCTTCACTGATGATTTATCGAGATTCGGGCACGTGTTCTTGTTGAAACATAAGTCCGAAGCCTTTGAAAAGTTCAAGGAGTATAAATCTGAAGTAGAAAAACAAACAGGCTTAAGTATCAAGAAACTTCGATCGGATCGTGGAGGTGAGTATCTAAGCTCAGAGTTTCTAGATTTCCTAAAAGAGAATGGGATTCTCTCTCAGCTCACTCCTCCGTATACACCACAGCACAACGGTGTATCGGAAAGGAGGAATCGCACATTATTAGATATGGTACGATCTATGATGAGTGATGCTGAGTTACCAATATCATTTTGGGGGCACGCATTGGAGACTGCGATTTATCTATTGAATAGGGTTCCGACCAAAACCGTGTCTACCACTCCATATGAGATATGGTATGGGAAGAGACCATCTCTTAAAAGAGTTAAGGTATGGGGTTGTCCGGCTCATGTAAAAAAGCAGAATCCAGACAAATTTGAGACACGATCGGTTTTGTGTAAATTTGTGGGATATCCAAAACACTCGTATGGATATCTATTCTACCACAAGGAGGAACAAAGGGTGTTTGTTTCTCAGTATGCCACATTTTTAGAAAATGAATTTTTTACAAATGATACTGTTGGCAATGCGGTAGAACTGGAAGAAGTTCCAGATGCACAAACCATTACCGATGAACCTGAGGTTTCAATAGAACCTGACATACCTCAGCCACTCCGTAGATCTAATAGGACTTCTCGCCCACCTAATAGATACTACGATTTTCTAATTGACGGCGATAGAGAAGATTGCATCATGGATGATGATGACCCTACTAGTTTTCAGCAAGCTATCACGAGTGGTGACTCAGTGAAATGGTTGGATGCCATGAGATCCGAAATGGAATCCATGCACACCAACAAAGTATGGACTTTGGAGGCTGCACCTTCTGGAGTAAAACCCATAGGGTGCAAATGGATCTTTAAAAGAAAGATTGGTGTGGATGGTCAGGTGGAGACCTATAAAGCTAGGCTGGTAGCAAAAGGATTTCGTCAAAGACCGGGCTTGGACTATGATGAAACTTTTTCACCAGTCGCGATGCTCAAATCCATTCGGATCTTGCTTGCTATAGCTGCTTACTATGATTATGAGATCTGGCAGATGGATGTTAAAACGGCATTTCTAAATGGTGATTTAGAAGAATGCGTTTTTATGGATCAGCCAGAGGGCTTCATTGATAGTGGGAGCAGCGGAAAAGCATGCAGGCTGCTTAAATCCATCTATGGATTAAAGCAGGCATCACGGAGTTGGAACATCTGCTTTGATGATACAATCAAAGAGTTTGGTTTTATCAAGAATGTGGATGAACCATGTATTTATAAAAGGATTGTAGAGAGTACTGTTACATTCCTCGTATTGTACGTGGACGACATTCTCTTGATAGGAAATGATATTCCTATGCTACAATCGGTCAAACTGTTCTTATCGCAGAGGTTCTCCATGAAAGACCTGGGTGATGCCTCGTACATTCTGGGGATTAAGATCTATAGAGATAGATCTAAGAAATTATTGGGATTATCCCAATCGAGATACATTGACACCATACTAAAGAGGTTTAGTATGGAAGATTCCAAGAGGGGTAATTTACCCGCTTGTCATGGGATCACCCTCTCCAAAGAGATGTCTCCAAAGACTGATGAGGAGAAGGCTCGCATAAGCATTATACCCTATGCTTCGGCAGTAGGATCTATAATGTATGCGATGTTATGTACTTGCCCAGATGTAGCTTATACAGTAAGTGCAGTAAGCAGGTATCAATCCAACCCAGGGGAGAAACACTGGACTGCTGTGAAGAACATTCTAAAGTACTTGAGAAGAACTAAAGAAATGTTCTTGGTGTATGGTAACGGAAATCTCCAAATGGAGGGCTTTACCGACTCCAGCTTCCAGAGCGACAAGGATGATAGTAAGTCCATCTCAGGGTTTGTATTTACTCTAAACGGAGGGGCGGTATGTTGGAAGAGTTCCAAACAAGATACCGTCGCTGACTCCACGATGGAAGCTGAGTATATTGCTGCTAATGATGCCGCAAAAGAAGCGGTCTGGATGAGGAAGTTCATTTCAGAACTTCAAGTGGTTCCATCCATTGCTAATCCAATACCTCTGTATTGCGATAACAATGGAGCCATGGCTTTGGCAAAGGAACCGAGGTCCCATCAGAAATCCAGACATATCTTGAGGCGGTATCACCTCATCAGGGAGATAGTGGATCGCCATGACATCGAGGTACGGAGAGTAGACACGAAAGACAACACAGCAGATCCATTCACTAAGGCTATCCCTCAAGTACAGTTTGAGAAACTGTTTGAGCTGTTGGGCATGCGGTACGCCGGAAACTGGTTCTAGCCGGTACTTATTGCATTAATTACAGGCCTTAGTGTAAGTGGGAGATTGTTGGATATGTATGCCCTAGAGGCCTGTATTGTATAGGATACTAGGCATGTATATGTACAGAAACAATCTTTGCTCGAAATGATAGTATGCTAGCTGGTTTATCTTTATCATAACATGTGATGTGTTGATGAAGCCCTTAGGACTATGCTTGACTACCAGGATTATGATGAGATCATACTGGTGGGACCTGGGCAGTCTACAAGCATATCCTTCAATAGTTCCTAGTGGAGGGTATATCGAGACAGGGCATCGGTATTACCATATTAGACTAGTGTGTACGTTTCTTGACCCTGGGAGCGATGATTGATTCCACAACCATTGATTTTTGACATCAAAGATTGTACACAGGTGCTCATTGGAGAATGGGTACACCGAACAGGACTCGCTGAGAACTCCTAGATGGTATATATACCTATTGTCAGATAGCAGTTCTCTAGCGACACTTGTACAGGTTAGTCTGTAGACCCGAGATCGTCTTAGAGTCTTGTGTGATTCCCACTGTACTTTAATTTCCTCCCTACCACGGCTCTATTGAGTCGTGCAAACAGGTGGATTTTGGGTACAGTCCCGAATCATATGGAGACAGTGAGCGATAGGAGGGGTTTCGTCTCTCCCGGTATAGGGAGTTGATGTCGCGCTATGTTTGATCGGCTATAACACCTAAATCCCTGGCCAGGGTTCTCGAGGTTTACTGATAAGTGTTATCAGTAGTTTCTCGAACTGTTATGAGCCATAAATCAGCATGACTTATAAAGTTACTGGGGTCTGACATTTACCACCCCTAGACTTCATATGCGACGTATCAGACGAAGAGACCGGACTGTACGGTAAGTGTTGCTTGCAGGCTCGTAAGGGTTGTGATGAGTTCGCTCGTTGGCCACCTTTTCGTCATGTACCTGGGTAGCCGTTACGCACAGCTAGTGCCGCTGACGTGCTTGTGGTTAAACCCACTGCCAGCGTACTGTCGAGTCTTTAGAGTCCCACACAGAGAGTTCCCTCGTTCAGGCAAAATATGTAGAGGCTGTAAGTTGTTATGGCAGCCGTAAGCTGTTACGGCAGGGTTTTGATTTTGTTCATGTAATTGTTACAGGAATAATAATCGGAAGGATAATACCGGTGGGATTTGGTTTAAGCCGGATACCGGTATTATATTATTGGATTAATGGTATTCGTTTTTTTCGCAATTCGGATGCGGGTATACAGTATACGGTATACGGTATACGGAGGAGGGGTATTTTTGTAATTGTTACAAGAATACCTTCTAGAAGGTGCCACCTCATAATGACATAATAATGACATCATTTATTTTATGAAAATACAATGAGGTGGAAATTAAAAGGTACAAGCATGATGAGGTTGTTGTTATGGAATTACTATTGAAGCATGATACTAATTTATATAATGCATGCTTCAATTTTTTCTCTTAGTGCTATATCTTTATTCATCATGCTTGAACACTTTCATTATGATAAACACTTACTCCTTCTCATCTCCTCCTTCTCCTTCTTCTTCTAAATAGCTTCACATGAGATGTGAATGTTAAGTGAATCAAGAGAAGATTAAGAGAAAGAAATGCTATAGATTTCAAGCTAATCCAATACATTCATCTCTACATAATCCTAGTGACCTATTCTAGCAAAATTGGTCTCTAGGTTAAACTCTTGTGAAGAGTTTCTAGCTCGCACGACAACTCTCGGGTGGATCATCTAGGTCTTGGGTGGCCGGAGATCGAAGACATCGGCAACATCTAAAGGAGCTAAGGAGTTCATCAAAGAAAGGACCCGAAGGACCGTATCATTGAGGTATAATCCCTAACATAGTAGATAAGATCTCTAGTTAGGTTTTTCTAGTTGTGGTTTAGACAAGATCTTCGGGTAAGTGCGTGTTGTATGCCAAGAAAATTTTAGTTCACCGCTTCCGCCGCGCCACAAGAGTTGTGGGAGCATGCAACACACACTAACAGGATGATCCCATATCCATTAGTGTTTGACATCAGAGATGGTATACGGGTGCTCAGTGGACGGACTCGTCGAGAACTCCTAGATGGTATTATACCTCACGTCAGATAGCAGCTCTCTAGTGACACTGGTATAGGTTAGTCTGTTGACCCGAGATCGTCATAGTGTCTTGTGTGATTCCCACTGTGCTTTGATTTCCACCTTACCACGTTCAAGAGGATGTGCAAAACGGTGGTTTTTGGATACAGTCCCGAGTCACATGGTGGCAATGAGCGATAGGAAGGGTTTCGTCTCTCCCGGTATTGGGGGTTGATGTTGCGCTGTGCTCGATTGGCTATAACAGGGAAGTCCCTGACCAGGGCTGATTTAGAGATTTACTAGTAAGTGTTATCAGTAGTTTCTCGACCCGTTATGAGCCTCGTATCGGCATGACCTATCAGTTATTGGGGTCTGACATTTACCATTCCTAGACTGGATATGCGACATATCAGACGAGGAGACCAGACTATACGGTAGTGTTACTGACAGGCTTTACAGGAGCTAGAGCGGACTTGCTTGTTGATCTTCTGATCTCTCAATACCCGGGTAGCCGTTACGTCCAGCTAGTAACGCTGATGGATTGTGGATGCTTGATGTGATCATCACCTACTGCCGGCATATTGACGAGTCTTTAGAGTCCTACATAGAGGTTTTAGTGGCTCAAATAAAATGAAGTAGGAGCACATATGTGATATGTGCGGGACCGAGAATAATACGAGTATGTGATACCGTATTCTATTCTCGCGATATTTGTATCAGACGGTTATATGTGATATAGCCGGGTTATCGAATCAAGTGTTGATTCGATAAGTTGGTACATTTAATATTAGTCGGTTATATGTGATATGGCCGGATTATTAAATCAAGTGTTGATTTGATAATTTAGTGTATAATTGTATATTTGATATACTAATTTACATTAACTAATATTAGCTCACTTAAGCATTTATTATTCTCGCATGTGCACACTTAATATATATGTGATATATGTTAATTGTGTTTTATTTTGTATCATGGTTGTTGATATACACTACATGGGTGTATGAGACTTACACCATACTAATTATAATGTTGGGTTTTAGTATTTAAAGTAATTCCAAATTAGTGGATAATAGCTCACATGCATGAAGCTTCATGAAGCTTGTGGATGTATTGACTTAGTCCACTAATTTTGTTTTACTTAAGATATTTATTAACCAAACCAATATAATTTAGCCATAGTTATGTCTCTACATGAGTTAGTATATGATACAAACTCACCCATGGTTCATTCTCTCACCTCATTAGTTCATTCTCATCTCTTGATCATCTTCTTCATCCTTGAGAGAAAAGCTTGCTAGCTTTTGGGAAAAGAGAGAAAATATTGTGAGAAAAATAAAACTAAAGTGAGCTCACTTCCTACTTCATCATCCTATACTAGATTATCACTTTAGTATAGGGTGTTTTCTTCACTAATATCTCATTAGTGAAGTAGTAGCTTGAGTTAGTGTCTCCTCGACGTAGATCATCTTTGGCCTCGAAAACTTCAAGCAAGATCGTTCCTTTCGCCTTGAGAAGCCATGCAAGAGTCCGGGAGTTCCATGATCGCAGCGAAGGGACCACTACAAGGTGCTAATGAAGTGAAGGACCGGTCTACAAAGGTTGTATTCCGTTATCACTTAAAGTAAAGTAGTTTACATGTTGTTTCGTATGATTCTCTAGTTATCGATTCTAGTTTAGGGTTCTTTAAAATGGCAAAATTTTGAAAATGACATGGACGATGCCTTCCGAAACCTTACTGTCGTTCATAAGAACCCTACAATGGTATCAGAGCCTAGCTAGAGAATTAGACGGATTGTGTAGAATTACGGAACCGAAGTACTCCGAAACTTGAAAATCCAAAACTGAAGTTTCTGTCGATTTTTAAAATTGTCAAAATTTTTTTAAAACAAGTACAGAGTGTTGTATGTGATATAACAAGAACACTAGAGAAATTTGAGGCTTTTCTAAGGAAAAGTGGTCGTCCACCATACCCCCAATCTCGGTCTAAAACCGAGCACAACCCCCTAAATTTTTCCAGTGTTCCATTGACTGGGTTTGGTGTTTCAGGTGTTGTTTGTTTTTGCT
The DNA here is from genome assembly GCA_030015575.1 of Agapanthus africanus. Taxonomy (NCBI): domain Eukaryota; kingdom Viridiplantae; phylum Streptophyta; class Magnoliopsida; order Asparagales; family Amaryllidaceae; genus Agapanthus; species Agapanthus africanus. The sequence goes on along the minus strand of CM057343.1, from coordinate 482,590,285 downwards.
AAATTTACATGAGATGTTAATTTACTATAGGCAACTCGGAGTGTTTCGTAGTCGTAATTCTAACTGTTTTCGGGTTACTTTTTACGGTATTAAAAAAAGTTCGATCGGATATCAAATACCTGCTTTAACACTTGCCGGAAAATTTTTCAAGTGTTGGATTTTTTCCGTAGTTAAAAAGCATTCAAATATCATGCAAGTTATGCGATGGACCCTCTAGAAGAACAAAACCTTAACTCGATTATGTGACCGTCAGAACCGCCACTAAACCCTCAGGTTTGTGGTGGTTCAGCGGTGCCACATGTGAGGCGTTGGTTGACCCTTCTACGGCTGGTCCATTGGTACTGTGGCATGTGCTGAATAATTTTAAACTACGCTCAAGTGTTGAGCTTTTTGGGTAATTGGGGGTGTTTGTTGATTCGATCAGAATGTTTAACATCGTCTAGTTTTTTCTGGGACCGTAAGTGTAATATGTGGTGTATCGCCGGTTTCGTTGCTATATGTCAACGACAATTGGGATACGCATATTTACTTACGTTGATGACATGCGATGTTATATGTTGCTGTGTATGTTATATTGGATCGTCGTGTTTTGAATAGCCGGGGATTTTATGTGAGATGAGAGTTTTTATTTTCATTCATGTAAAATTCGATGTATGTAATATTCTTTTTTTGGGTCACTTCCGGGTTGAGGAAGATGTCACCGTTGTTGTATATTATCTACTTTTCCGCATTAGGATAGACCTAAGGAGGGGAGCACAAGTAACCGGGTTCTATAGTCCAGTGGGAGACCAACTCGAGGAGTCGAGTCCGGGTCTCCTAACTCTAGAATTGGAAGGGTTGCTTGCCGCTCTCGTAGGGGTCTAGGGATGTGGGTTTGGCTATTCATCACGACCGTGGAATCCGTATTGTATACAGGCTCAAAATAAAACACGGATCTCCCAGTATATCCAATATTTCATATGTTTCTTCTGCTGCTCTGTGATGTGATCACTGTGGATTCTGAGACGAATGGATATACATTATATATGAGATATGTAGTAGACGTTGTTTATGTTTTGTACCTGCACTAATCCCGTCCCGGTATGCCGTTTGTTAAGTAACCTAACGGTGCATAACGGGACACTGTGGCGAATGCGGATGGCATAAACGTACGTTGAATTTTCGTTTCTTCTGTGATGCTTAGGAAGCATAAATGATGGGACTTCATTAATATGATTAATGAAAGAAAAGAAACCTAAAAGATGTTGTAGAATCAAATTTTCAAAAAGGGTAGCTCTAGTTTTTGCTTTGCATAGCGGTATTCCTTGTAGAATATCCAGCACCTTATTCGATAAGGAAAGAGCCGAGATCCCTTCACCGGGAGTGACCTCTTTAGCAAAAGCTAGCAGATGCTACAACACTCGGTTTGTCTTTTGATTGCTTTTATAGTTTCTGCTTTGCACAGTGATATTCATGAAATATCCTGCACCTTATTCGATAAGGAAAGAACCGAGATCCCTTCACCGGGAGTGACCTCTTTAGCAAAACTAGTGAAAGCCTCAAAAACACTCCTTTTCAAAATTCACTCGATTCTACAACGATATCAAGTTCATTACGCAATAGGTTTTCTGAAAAACCTGTCGTAGCCTTCCATCATTTCAGATAAGTAGTATTTAGTATTCGTGCTGCGCTTGTTGACCTTGTCAAGGCGTAGTGTGCGGTAGCTGATTAGTGCTTATCTGCAAAGTATATGATATGATTGGATTAAGGTAGTCGTGCGGCCTTGTTGACCTTGTCAAGGGTCGTACGGGTTGGTTTAATTCAATCAAGAAATGATGGGTTGAACTTGACTTGTGGTCTATGGTTTGTTGACCTTGTCAAGGTCATAGATTGCTTGGGGCAAAATATTATCGGGAATTTCAAGTGTTGAAATTTGCAATGAGATTGCATACCTTCTATGAGATAGTTAGATCTCGATACCCACTGCGAGTAAGGGTTACTCCTGGGAGAGTTTTACACAGGACAATTAGCCGATCAAGTAGGTGTCTAGAAAGGTATCAACGGGGTTATGCCTCTGGGAAAACGAGGTTTATTTTAATTAGGTTCGTGCGAAAGCACGGGGAACCTCCCTCAAAATACCGACACTGGCCTAGCTGAAAGATTGGCGAAATTATAGGGGGTAATTAATCCCGGCTAGTCTTTCCTTTTAGGGTTTGAAGGAAGATTTGATAAAAACAGTTGGAGCCATCTTGATTAGATAAAATAATAACCAATCTGATCTTGCAAGAACATACGCTAAAATTTTTTCTTCTCTCTCTCCAGGTAGCGACCATGTCACGTCTTAATCAAGATAATAATATAGATGTATTGACCGAACCCGCATGTTATACTGTGCAGGGGAACGTTGGTTCCGTTCTTTCTTATAATTGTTATAAGACTGAACAGGGAATAGGGGAATATCCGGATTCCCATGCCACCCAAACGAAGAAGAAATAGGTTGATGCGTCTTCTTTGGGTGTGTTAGTTATTGAGAACTGTTTCTCAGTTCACCCTACGTCCTGGGTATTAGATACCGGATCAGGATCCCACATATGTAATATATAACATGGGCTAAGGAAATGTAAAGAACTGGGAATGGGTGATCATTCTGTAAGAGTAGGAAATGGGGCAAATGTTGCAGCCAAAGCAGTTGGCGAATATCACCTTATGTTACCAAGTGGCAACTCATTGATTCTGAACGAATGCTATTACATTTCGACCCTGATATGCAATCTTATATCAGTTTATTTATTAAGTAAAGAAAAATATAATTTTGTAGTACAGGATAATGTTATGAACATTTTCCTGAATCAAAAGTTGATTGGATCAGGCTCGTTAAATAATGGCGTATACGTTCTAGATCAAACTACAGTCCTTAATGTACAAAACACACACAAGAGGAAGAGTTCAGAAATGAACGAATCCTTCTTGTGGCATTGTAGACTAGTGAAGGGTTAGCCTAGCACCTCATCAAGGGTTTGGTAGCATCACATATGCCATAATCAAAATTTTAGAGGTGCTAAGTTAACTCGACAAGAATCGAAACTAGAAGTTTAGGGATTCATACAACTAAGCATCACATGCAAATGTAAAACTATCATTAAGAGTAGAGATTACAACCTTTGTAGATCTCCCTCGGTGACTCCTTGGCACTATGAGAGTTTGGAACGGATCGATGGAAGCCTTCCTTGTCCACGATGATCCACCCGAAGTCCCTTTACCCAAAACTCCTTACCTTACTTGTTTCGCAAACGAAGTAGAGCAAACACCCTACGCAAATCGGCTAGATGTGTGTAGTATGATGATGTGGTTTATATTCAACAATTAAAACCCTTTCTTTTTATCAACTTCACTCAAGAGAAAAATCAAGAGAGGAAGAAGAAGATATTGGTGGCTAAGCTTGAGCTTTCTATCATATTACATATGATAACTTGTTTTCTTCAAACCAATTTTTTCATGCTTGTTGTGTGTATCTTGTTTCATATCACATATGAAGCTATTTATAGCGATGAGAAGGAATAATCATCATTATTCCATTTCCACTATAATTATGGGTGGAAATTCTTTTCATAAAGAATTAAGTATAGGTGGAAATTCTTTTCATTAAGTTAAATAAAGCTTACCCACTAAAGAATAAAGGAGCATGAGTGGATTTTCTTTACATTAACTTAAAATGATAAATACAAATTAAAAGCTTCAATATAAGTCTTGCATTGCCACCATTCTTGTATCATCAACCATGATACTATGTATGTATGTATGTGTCCATGCACATCATCATGTGCATACATGCATGCATACAAAAGGATTTAATTAAAGAATTAATCTAAATGTAATTTGTTAAATCAACACTTGATTTAGCAAACCGGTCATATCAAATACGATCCGATCAGTAGAAAATGCCCGATTAATATACGTTATCACATAACCGTATTTAATCGGGTCCCGCGCATATCTCATATGCACACCACATCTTTTTGCCTGAGCCAGGAAACTTCATTGTGGGACTCTAAGACTCGTCAATACGCCGGCAGTAGATGATGATCATATCAAACATCTACAAGCCGCAAGAGGTCAGCTAAACGTAACGGCCACCCGGGTATTGAAACGATCAGAAGAAAACCAGCGAAGCTGTAAAAACTCCCGTCGAGCCAACTGGCAACACTTACCGTACAGTCCGGTCTCTTCGTCAGATATGCTGCATATCGAGTCTAGGGATGGAATCGTCGACCCCAGTAACTCAATAAGTCATGCTGGTGTATGGCTCATAACAGATCGAGAAACTACTGATAACTCTTATCAGTAAATCTCAGCAGCCCTGGCCAGGGACTTCATGTTATAGCCAATCGAGCATAGCACAACATCAACCCCCAATACCGGGAGAGACGAAACCCCTCCTATCGCTCATTGCCTCCATGCGCCTCGAGACTGTACCCAAAGACCACCTGTTTGCACGACTCAGTAGAGCCGTGGTAGGGTGGAGATCAAAGTATAGTGGGAGGACACACAAGACTCTATGACGATCTCGGGTCTACAGACTAACTTGTACCGGTGTTCCCTGAGAACTGCTATCCGACGATAGATATAATACCACATAGGAGTTCTCGGCGAGTCCGTTCAGTGTACCCAGTCTCCACTGAGCACCCGCATACAATCTTTGGTGTCTCCTCACCAGATGGATATGGGATCATCCATCGCCCATCATATAGGACAAGAATGGTATACGCTAGTCTACTCTGGAATATCGATGCCCTGTCTCGATACACTCTCGACTAGGAACAGTTCAAGGATATGCTTATAGACTACAGGTGCCCCACTAGTATGATCCGCATCATAATCACAGTAGTCAAGCAAATATCCTTTGGGCTTTATCAACATGTGTAAATGATTAAATTTACATGTCTAGATAAAGTAAACCAGATAGCGTACTATCATGTTGAGCAAGAAAGTCATCTATCTCCATAGATTATATGTCCAAGTTTCCACTATCCATATAATGGCCTTTAGGGCATACATATTACTAACAATCTCCCACTTGCACTAAGGCCAGTTATTGGCGTATCTCATACCCAACATTTCAAACAGTCGCTCATGCTGCGGCTGTGGAAGTGCCTTGGTGAATGGATCCGTTGTGTTATCCTTTGTATCTACTCTCCGAATCTCGATCTCCTGGCGATCTACTATCTCCCGGATCAGATGATATCGCCTTAGGATGTGTCTGGATTTCTGATGGGACCTTGGTTCTTTGGCTAACGTCATAGCTCCATTATTATCACAATACAATGGTATTGGATCAACAGTGGTTGGAACTACTCCTAGTTCCGCAATGAACTTCTTCATCCAGACGGCTTCCTTAGCAGCATCACTTGCAGCAATATACTCAGCTTCCATCTTGGAGTCTGCAACGGTGTCCTGTTTGGAACTCTTCCAACTAACCGCTCCTCAATTTAGGGTAAATACAAACCCTGAGATTGATTTGCTGTCATCCTTGTCACTTTGGAAGCTGGAATCGGTAAAGGCCTCCATCTGGAGATCCCCATTACCATACACCAAGAACAATTCTTTAGTCCTTCGCAAGTACTTAAGAATGTTCTTCACTGCTATCCAATGTTTCTCCCCTGGGTTGGATTGATACCTGCTTACTACAGCCAGTGCATAAGCCACATCAGGGCGAGTACACAACATCGCATACATTATAGATCCTACAGCTGAAGCGTAGGGTATAACGCTCATGCGAGCTCTCTCTTCATCAGTCTTCGGACAGAAGTCCTTAGAGGGAGTGATTCCATGACTAGCAGGCAAGGCACCACGCTTGGAATCTTCCATACTAAACCTCTTTAGAATGGTGTCTATGTACTTTGATTGGGACAGTCCCAATAACCTTTTGGATCTATCTCTATAGATCCTAATGCCCAAAATGCGCGAGGCATCACCCAGGTCCTTCATGGAGAACCTCTGTGATAAGAATAGTTTGACCGATTGTAGCATAGGAACATCATTTCCTATCAGGAGAATGTCATCTACGTACAATACGAGGAATGTTACAGTACTCCCTACAATCTTCTTATAAATACATGGTTCATCTTCATTTCTGACAAAATCAAACTCTTTGATTGTATCATCAAAGCAGATGTTCCAGCTCCTTGAGGCCTGCTTTAATCCATAAATGGATTTAAGCAATCTACATGCTTTCCCGCTGCTCCCACTGTCAATGAAGCCCTCTGGCTGATCCATAAAAACGCATTCTTCTAAATCACCATTTAGAAATGCAGTTTTCACGTCCATCTGCCATATTTCATAATCATAGTGAGCAGCAATAGCAAGTAGGATCCTAATGGATTTAAGCATTGCTACTGGAGAGAAAGTTTCATCATAGTCCAAGCCTGGTCTTTGACGAAAACCTTTCGCTACAAGCCTTGCTTTATAGGTCTCCACCTGTCCATCTACACCAATCTTTCTCTTAAAGATCCATTTGCACCCAACGGCTTTTATCCCAGGAGGCGCAACGTCCAAAGTCCATACTTTGTTGGTGTACATTAACTCCATTTCAGATCTCATTGCTTCCAGCCATTTCACTGAGTCACCACTCGTGATAGCTTGCTGAAAACTAGTAGGGTCATCATCATCCATGATGCAATCTTCTCTATTACCATCTATGAGAAACCCATAGTATCTCTCTGGTGGGCGAGAAGTTCTACTAGACCTCCTGAGCGGCTGAGGTTCTTGAAGTTCTACTGCAACATCAGTTTCAACCAATTCCTCCTGAGTAATTTGTGTCTCTAGAACCTCTTCTAGTTCTACCACATTGCCATTAGTACTTTCCGTAAAGATCTCATTTTCCAAAAATGTGGCATGCTGAGCAACAAACACCTTTTGTTCCTCTTTGTGGTAGAATAGATATCCATACGAATGTTTTGGATACCCCACAAATTTACACATGACCGATCGTGTCTCGAGTTTGTCTGGATTCTGGTTTTTAACAAAAGCCGGACAACCCCAAATCCTAAACCTTTTAAGAGATGGTCTCTTTCCATTCCACATCTCATATGGAGTGGTAGACACGGTCTTGGTTGGAACCCTGTTCAATAGATACATTGCTGTCTCCAATGCATGTCCCCAAAAGGAAAGCGGTAACTCAGCATCACACATCATGGATCGTACCATATCCAATAGGGTACGATTCCTCCGTTCTAACACACCATTGTGCTGCGGTATGTAAGGAGGAGTGAGCTGAGAGAGAATCCCATTCTCTTTTAAGAAGTCTAGAAACTCTGTACTTAAATATTCTCCACCTCGATCCGATCGAAGTTTCTTGATGCTCAAGCCTGTTTGCTTCTCTACTTCAAGTTTATACTCCTTGAATTTCTCAAAGGCTTCAGATTTGTGCTTTATCAAAAACACGTGTCCGAATCTTGAGAAATCATCAGTAAAAGTGATAAAGTATGAAAAACCACCTCTTGCATGTGTAGACATTGGTCCGCATACATCACTATGTATGAGGCTTAAGAGTTCACCAGCTCTCTCTCCGTGTCCACTAAACGGAGTTTTGGTCATTTTACCTTTGATACAAGACTGGCAAGTCGCATAAGATTTATATTCAAACGGATTTAAATATCCATCTTTATGTAGCTTGTTTAGTCTTGTTTCATTAATATGACCAAGTCTACAATGCCAAAGAAAAGCTTCATTTATATCTGAAAACTTTCTTTTACTAGTATGTTGTATATTGAAAACTGTGTGTTGGTTCAGGACGTATATACCGTTATTTAGTGTACCATACCCAATCAACTCTTGATTCAGGTTAATGTTCATAACATTATTTTGCAATATAAAATGATATCCTTCATTGTCCAACAAAGAAACGGATATTATATTACATGGCATACTTGGTACTAAATAACACGGGTTCAAAACCAAAATACTTCCTGAAGGCAACCCTAGATGATACTCTCTCACGGATACAGCATGTATATTGGAACCATTTCCAACCCGCAGAGTATGATCTCCTATCTTTAAAACTCTACTATTTCTCAATCCCTGCATGCAATTGCAGATGTGAGAACCAGAACCGGTATCCAATACCTAGGATGCAGAGTTTAAAGAAAAACAATTTTCAGTTACAAACACACCTGAAGTGGAAGCATCAGCATGCTTCTTCTTCTTGAGATCAGCAAGATATTCAGCACAGTTGCGTTTCCAATGTCCTGACTTTTTACAGTAAAAACATTCTCCTTTCCTGCTTCCTACAGCCCCGGCTTTGTCTTTCCCCTTTGCCTTTCTAACTCCACCTTTCTGTTTGATAGACTTCTTCTTTTTCTTTCCCTTGGCCTTAGCTTTTGGGAATGAAGAGGAAGATGGCCCAGCAAGCAGAGCGGGAGTCCTCACCGTTTTCAACGTGTTCTCTGCACTTCTCAACATATTGAGAAGTTCAGGCAATGATTTCTCCAAATCATTCATATTGAAATTTACTATGAACGGAGCAAAGGAAGGGGGGAGAGACTGTAGAACAATATCCGTATATTGCTCATTATCCATAGTCCATCCCAGTTCCTCAAGTTCTTCAATAAGACCAATCATTTTCAAAACATGGTCTCCAACTGATGCACCAGGGGCCATTCGCATCTGAAACAGCTTTCTAGATGCCTCGTATCTCAAAGTACGAGATTGCTCTTCATACAACTCCTTTGTGTGAAGAAAGATGGATTGCACATCCATATTCTCGTGTTGCTTCTGATGGACATTGTCCATAGAAGCGAGCGCGAGGCACTTGGCCGTGTTGCAGTCATTTTCCCAAGTTTTTCGGATCTCCCTATCCGAGACAGATGATTCAGGTCGTGGGACGGGTGGGGCTTCGGTATTGAGGACATATGATACCTTATCATATGAAAGTTTAATGTTTAAGTTTCTCAACCATTCTTTATAATTTGGTCCTGTCAGTTTATTTTTCTCAAGTAGTAGCTTATGTCCTGACATCTGTAACTGCCATTCGGAGAGAGAAAAGGATACACTTAGCGAAATGCTCTTGCAAAGAATTAGATTGGTTATTATTTTATCTAATCGATGTCTCCCACTGCTTTTATCAAATTTTCTTTCAAAACCTGAAAAGAAAACTAGCCAGGAATAATTACATTCTACAGTTTCGCTAACCGGTCAGTCTATCTAGACACCCACTGGATTAGCTAATTGTAAAGTGCAAAACTCTCCTGGAAGTAACATTTACTCACAGTGAGATCGAGATCCAACTATCATATAGATGGTATGCAATCTCATTGCAAATTTCAACTCTTGAAATTCCCGATATGGTTTTTACCCCTAGTCACTTATGACCTTGGCTATGGTCAACATATCATAAGTACTAGTCAAGTTCTACCCGTCATTTCATGATTAACTAGACCCACCCATATAACCCTTGACTATGATCAACATAATCACATGAATGTCCTAACTAATCGCATCATATGCTTTGTAGGAAGACATCACTTAGCTACCGTACACTACGCCTTGATTATAATCAACATACGCAGCACGAATACTAAGTACTCTGCTTCCTAAAATGACGGAGGGTTGCGGATGGTTTTTAAGAAAACCTTTAACGCTTTGAACTTGATCTCGTTGTAGAATCAAAACGGTTAAGAAAAGGAGTGGCTTAAGATCCGCATCTTTTTGAAACTTGCATTTTTCATAAAAAACCGAGTTTGTTTCAAATCTGATTCTGCAACATCATTAGGTTTCTTTTCTTTACATTAATCTCATTAATGCGATCCCATCATTTAAATTCCTAAGCCATCACAGAATAGAACGTATACTTATACCATCCGCATTCGCCACAGTGTCCCGTTATACACCGTTAGGTTACTTAACTAACGGTATAGCGGGGCGGGACTAGCGCGGGTGTAAAATATAAGCAACGTTTATTATATATCATATATATAATAATAATCCATTCGTCTCAGATACTAAGTAATCACATTACAGAATATCAACAGCAGAAGCATATAAAAGGATATCTAGGATGTCCGTATTTTGTATCGAGCCAACAATAGAAAATACGGATTCCACGGTCGTGATGAATAGCCAAGCCCACACCCCTAGACCCCTACGAGAGCGGCAAGTGATCCCGCCAATTCTAGAGTTTAGGAGACCCGGTCTCGACTCCTCGAGATGGCCTCCCACCGAACCCTAGAACCCGGTCACTTGTGCTCCCCTCCTTGGGTCTATCCTAATACGGAAAAGTAAATAATATACAATTGATTTATACATGAATGAAAATAAAACTCTCATCTCAAAAAAAACCCCGGCTATTCATTCGCGACAATCCTACTCATCATATCTCAGCAACATATAATATCTCATATCATCAACGTAAGTAAGTATGCGTATCCCGATTGTCGTTGACGTATAGCAACGAAAACAGCGATACACCACATACTACACTTACGGTCGCAGAAAATAAAATGAAAAACTACAACATTTGGAATCCACAATCACTTTAGACATCATAAATTCGAAATATCACATACTTCGTATTTCATGCCTAACTATATGAATTCCACATATTGTATCACATTTCAGATAAATAGACAATGTTAAACTTTTCGATCGAATAAACAAACACCCAAGATTTCCCAAACTGCACAACACTTGAGCCGAGTTCAAAAATTTCTAGAACATGTCACAGCCCCTTATGGACCAACCGTAGAAGGGACAAACCAACGCCTCACATGTGGCAACGCTAAACTACCACAAACCCTAAGGTTCAGTGACAGTTTTGACGGTCACATAATCGAGTTAAGGTTATGTTCTTCTAGAGTGTCCACAGATACGCTTGCATGTTTTTCGAAAGTTTCGAACTCGGGAAAAATCCAACACTTGGAATTTTTCCAATACGGGAAAAATTGTGTTTCTAATATTCGTTCAAACATTTTAACACGTTCTAAAAAAAATCTGAAAATCTGAACGAAGTTAAACTTTTCCGATCGAATCACCAAATACAATAGATCTCCAGAAAACTCAACACTTGAGTAAGTTTAAAATATTCCAGAAGCAGGTACTAACACATACGGGTACACTGTAGAAAAATTATTCCCTAATCCCTCTGTAGGGCCGCGGAACCGCGGCCACTGTAGAAAAATTATTCCCTAATCCCTCTGTAGGGCCGCGGAACCGCGGCCAAAGGCATGCTATGGCCGCGGAACCGCGGCGCTTTGGACAGATCGTTGAATAATTTTTATATAGTAATTCATAGAAAAGCCTGCTGAATTTTTTAAGAACTTTTAATTTGGAAAAATCCAATTTTCAAAAAATTTCCAGAGAGCGGTCCAAATTGGTGTTTCGTGGTTCGATCGGACTTTTAACATCGCCTAAAGCTCTAGTTTGGCTCTGATACCACTGAAGGGTTAGCCTAGCACCTCATCAAGGGTTTGGTAGCATCACATATGCCATAATCAAAATTTTAGAGGTGCTAAGTTAACTCGACAAGAATCGAAACTAGAAGTTTAGGGATTCATACAACTAAGCATCACATGCAAATGTAAAACTATCATTAAGAGTAGAGATTACAACCTTTGTAGATCTCCCTCGGTGACTCCTTGGCACTATGAGAGTTTGGAACGGATCGATGGAAGCCTTTCTTGTCCACGATGATCCACCCGAAGTCCCTTTGCCCAAAGCTCCTTGCCTTACTTGTTTCGCAAACGAAGTATAGCAAACACCCTACGCAAATCGGCTAGATGTGTGTAGTATGATGATATGGTTTATATTCAACAATTAAAACCCTTTCTTTTTATCAACTTCACTCAAGAGAAAAATCAAGAGAGGAAGAAGAAGATAATGATGGCTAAGCTTGAGCTTTCTATCATATCACATATGATAACTTGTTTTCTTCAAACCAATTTTTTCATGCTTGTTGTGTGTATCTTGTTTCATATCACATATGAAGCTATTTATAGTGATGAGAAGGAATAATCATCATTATTCCATTTCCACTATAATTATGGGTGGAAATTCTTTTCATAAAGAATTAAGCATAGGTGGAAATTCTTTTCTTTAAGTTAAATAAAGCTTACCCACTAAAGAATAAAGGAGCATGAGTGGATTTTCTTTACATTAACTTAAAATGATAAATACAAATTAAAAGCTTCAATATAAGTCTTGCATTGCCACCATTCTTGTATCATCAACCATGATACTATGTATGTATGTATGTGTCCATGCACATCATCATGTGCATACATGCATGCATACAAAAGGATTTAATTAAAGAATTAATCTAAATGTAATTTGTTAAATCAACACTTGATTTAGCAAACCGGTCATATCAAATACGATCCGATCAGTAGAAAATGCCCGATTAATATACGTTATCACATAACCGTATTTAATCGGGTCCCGCGCATATCTCATATGCACACCACATCTTTTTGCCTGAGCCAGGAAACTTCATTGTGGGACTCTAAGACTCGTCAATACGCCGGCAGTAGATGATGATCATATCAAACATCTACAAGCCGCAAGAGGTCAGCTAAACGTAACGGCCACCCGGGTATTGAAACGATCAGAAGAAAACCAGCGAAGCTGTAAAAACTCCCGTCGAGCCAACTGGCAACACTTACCGTACAGTCCGGTCTCTTCGTCAGATATGCTGCATATCGAGTCTAGGGATGGAATCGTCGACCCTAGTAACTCAATAAGTCATGCTGGTGTATGGCTCATAACAGATCGAGAAACTACTGATAACTCTTATCAGTAAATCTCAGCAGCCCTGGCCAGGGACTTCATGTTATAGCCAATCGAGCATAGCACAACATCAACCCCCAATACCGGGAGAGACGAAACCCCTCCTATCGCTCATTGCCTCCATGCGCCTCGAGACTGTACCCAAAGACCACCTGTTTGCACGACTCAGTAAAGCCGTGGTAGGGTGGAGATCAAAGTATAGTGGGAGGACACACAAGACTCTATGACGATCTCGGGTCTACAGACTAACCTGTACCGGTGTTCCCTGAGAACTGCTATCCGACGATAGATATAATACCACATAGGAGTTCTCGGCGAGTCCGTTCAGTGTACCCAGTCTCCACTGAGCACCCGCATACAATCTTTGGTGTCTCCTCACCAGATGGATATGGGATCATCCATCGCCCATCATATAGGACAAGAATGGTATACGCTAGTCTACTCTAGAATATCGATGCCCTGTCTCGATACACCCTCGACTAGGAACAGTTCAAGGATATGCTTATAGACTACATGTGCCCCACTAGTATGATCCGCATCATAATCACAGTAGTCAAGCAAATATCCTTTGGGCTTTATCAACATGTGTAAATGATTAAATCTACATGTCTAGATAAAGTAAACCAGATAGCGTACTATCATGTTGAGCAAGAAAGTCATCTATCTCCATAGATTATATGTCCAAGTTTCCACTATCCATATAATGGCCTTTAGGGCATACATATTACTAACAACTAGGTCATATCAATGCGACACGACTAGCTAAGTTGCATAAGGATGGATATTTGAATCCGTTCGAATTTTCATCTTATGACACTTGCCAGTCATGTCTCAAAGGCAAGATGACCAAAACTCCGTTTACAGGACACAGAGAAAGAATTACGGAACTCTTAGGACTGATACATAGTGATGTATGTGGTCTCATGTCTACACATGCCAGGAATGGTTCCTCGTACTTCATTACATTCACCGACGATCTCTCAAGATTCGGACATGTGTTCCTGATGAAACACAATTCTGAAGCTTTTGAGAAATTCAAAGAATATAAATCCGAAGTCGAGAACCAAACGGGTAAAAGTATTAAAATCCTTCAGTCTATTCGAGGAGGTGAATACTTGAGCACGGAGTTCCTGGACTTCCTAAAAGAGAATGGGATTCTTTCTCCGCTTACTCCTCTGTATACACCACAGCACAAAGGTGTATCGGAATGGAGGAATCGCACCCTATTAGATATGGCCGCTCTATGATGAACACTGCTGAGTTGCCTATTTCCTTTTGGGGTTATGCGCTTGAGACAACAGCATACCTATTGAATCAAGTTCCATCTAAATCTGTACCTACCACACCATATGAGATATGGAGTGGGAAGAGGCCATATCTTAAACGAGTTAAGATATGGGGTTGTCCGGACTATGTCAAAAGGCAAAATCCGGACAAACTCGAGGCACGATCAGTTCTTTGCAAGTTTGTGGGATATCCAAAGAATTCATATGGATATTTTTTCTGCCACAGTGAGGAACAAAAGGTGTTTGTTGCTCAGCATGCCACCTTTTTAGAAAAGGAATTTCTTGTAAAAGAAATTAGTGGCATAGAGGTAGAACTGGAAGAAGTTCCAGATACACAAACTGTAACTGAAGGTTTAGTGGAACCATAGGATTCAATAGTGCCCAACGAACCCCAGCCTCTCCGCCGATTTAGTAGGGTTCCTCATCCACCTGAAAGATAGTATGGTTTTCTCATTGATGGTGGAAGCAAGGATTGCATCATGGAGGAGGATGACCCGACTAGCTTCGAGCAGGCCATCACGAGTGGAGACTCTGTGAAATGGCTGGATGCAATGCAATCTGAGATGGAATCCATGTACACCAACAAAGTATGGACTTTGGAAGCTGCTCCTGAAGGGGTAAAAGCCATTGAGAGCAAATAGATCTTTGAGAAGAAACTTGGTGTAGATGGAAAAGTTGAGACTTTCAAAGCTAGACTTGTTGCAAAGGGTTTTCATCAATGACCAGGTGTCGATTATGACGAAACCTTTTCTCCAGTGGCTATGCTTAAATCCATCCGCATGGTTGCCATCGCTGCATACCATGACTATGAAATCTGCAAATGGATGTTAAGACCGCCTTTCTAAATGGTGATTTGGAAGAGTGCGTGTACATGACTCAGCCAGAAGGCTTCGTAGGCAGTGGGAGCAGCGGAAAGGTGTGAAAGATGCTTAAATCCATCTACGGGTTAAAGCAAGCATCGCGGAGTTGGAACATCTGTTTTGATGTCGTTATCAAAGAGTTTGATTTCATCAAAAACATAGATGGACCTTGTATATACAAGAAGGTGGCAGAGAGTAAGGTTGTCTACCTCGTATTGTACGTGGATGACATATCTTGATAGGAAATGAAATTCCTATGCTGCAATCGGTCAAGCTCTTCTTATCATAAAGATTCTCAATGAAAGATCTAGGGGATGCCTCCTACATCTTGGGGATTAAGATCTATAGAGATAGATCTAAACGGATATTGGGATTGTCCTAATCCAGGTACATTGACACCATACTAAAGAGGTTTAGTATGGAAGAATCCAAGCGTGGGTTTTTACCCATGATCTCACGACTCACTCTCTCCAAAGAGATGTCTCCTAAGACTGATTTGGAGAGAGCTCGCATGTAAGGGATACCCTATGCTTCGGCAGTAGGCTCTATCATGTACGCGAAGCTATGTACCAGACCCGATGTAGCACACTCACTAAGTGTAGTGAGTAGGTATCAAGCAGATCCTGGAGGGAGTCACTGGACAGCTGTGAAGAGCATTCTCAAGTACTTGAGAAGGACTAAAGAGATACTGTTGGTGTATGGTGTAGCGTCTTGAAAAGTCGTTTTGGTGTTTTCCTGAAAATCGGTGAAAATTCGGTATTTTTCCGCAAACCGTCTTTTTTGTTATTTTGCAGTTTAGGACTAATTATACCTAATTCGGATAGGTAATTGCTTGTTTTTAGCAGCTAATGAGTCACTTATTAATTTTTGGTCATTTAAAATTTTTTCCCTATTTTTCCCTATTTTTATATTATTTTAAGCCGGTAAAAAATACATTAAATTAGCGATAAATACAAATTTCTTTGGGCTAATTTTAATCTTTAAAATCATGTTAATTAAAATCTAGTTGTAATATAATTTTTTAGTATTTTATTTCAAGTTTTAACTAATTTTTATTATGGAAAACGAAATTTATTGAATTTAAGCTAAAACTTGCAATTTTGGACTTGTAGGGGGTCTTTATGCATAAAATATTTTTTGTAAAACCCCATTCACTCTTCCCTCACCCCTAGGCTGGCCCACTTTCAGCAGCACAAGGAAAATTTCCTTGCCTCTTTTGACTTTTTATTATGTGTGGAAATGAGGTATTTTGAAAAGGGTTTTGATTTTTTAATGTGGGTATGGGTCTTTGGTTGATTGGTATGGGTTGACCATGACTTTTCCATCACCACCCACACCAATCTCCCTCCATTCTATGCTGGAAATCTGCAGCTCTCCCTCTTCATTTTTTTTTCTTTCCATTTCCTTCAAAATTCCATCATATTGCTCCAAAATTCCAATTTAAACCTCACAAATTAACCCCCATCCTTCATCCCATTCTCCTTAGCCTTTCTTGCTTGGATCATGGTGCTATGAAGCCATCTTTGGAGGCATCTTGTTCTTGCTAGATCTCTAGTGTGAGGTATAATTTCTAATCTAAGGTTAATTTGTAGTTAAAGTGTGCTAATTAGAACTTGAAAGTTGTGTTAGTGTTAAATTTATAGCTAAATTCTAATCTAGTTTTTTTTCTAGTTTATGGTTTGAAATTAAACTAGGGTTTTAGAGATCGTTAGTAGGTTAATTAAATCTATTTTGTTATCTAGTTATTTTGTTAGCCTAATCTAAGAGGTTAACTTGCTAATTGGGCTATAAACTAGTGTTAATTTAGGGTTTTTCATGTATAGTTTGGATTAAGATTGCTAGTTATGAAATTCTAGAAAGGGTTTGTTTATGGAAATTGTGTTTTGAAGCATGGTAAATGGGTTAAATTGAGTGTTGTGGCTAGCTAGTTGTGTGGATTGTAGGATGATGCGATGATGTGAGCACTTTATCGCAAATACGCGATATTTGCACGAATTTGGAATTTTAAGTGCTTACTAGGTTTTTATAAAAATATTGTGATGAATTATTTGCGATATCTTGATGATATTTTTGGCATATCCTATGACATTTAGGATGTGTGAGTGCGGTTTTTTTGAGTGAGCGGGTTTTAGCTTTGCCGGGCGACCAAATCGACGATTTTAGTTAGTTTTTGCGATTTTCGCGTATGTTCCGCGCACCTTGTGCACGTTGTACCTAGCTTGTGAACGTTGGTATTTTTGTTTGGGATTTGTGTCATTTCATGATATGTAATCTTATGTTTTGTATTGATGTAAATTCCAGGTTCGGTCGCGGAGACGTCAGACGCGGCACAAAAGGGGAAAGCGGTGATTGGACGTGGCTAGCTAGGGATTCCTGTGAGTAGATTTAACATCTACGGGGGACTATCGTTTGGATGGCGCAAGTCTCCCGATAGTTTTAGTAACTTAAAAAGATCCTTAGTGATGTTAGTAATTAGGGGTGTAATACTTGTATGATTATTTGCTACATCCATGTCTTATATTGACATACATATACGAACCCATTCTATAGGACACCTGCACCATTGCCAGGGTTCTTATATGCAGCACGAGCACTATTCATGCGTACACACACGCCCTGGTAATTGCCATGCCACGATACTAGATAACTTATAATTTAGAATATTGTCACCATATTTGATACTTAAACCTGTACTATTGCAATAAATCCTTAAGATAATATTGTAGAATTGCTATTTATGTGCATGTATACCATTATATCATTTGTTCATGTCTAGTTTGTTAATCATACATTGCAACTTGAACCTTGATACCATATGCATTCATTATCATTGACACATGCACTCAGGGTGATTTCTTGAGATTTTATGATATTTCTGGATTTCGGGGGAAAGCCGCAAAATTACTAAAACTTATTACCCTTTTTAAATATGAAAAATTGCGGTTTTCTAGTGATGTAAGTATCGTCCACCATGAGTTTGCTGTGGTTTTCGAGACCCGTTTTGAGGAGTTGGATGAACCGTCTCGGGTACATGGTGGGCTCGGTAAGGTACCCCGGGACAAGAAGCTCGTGTTGCTGACGATGAGCCTGGCAGGGGACGGATTATCTACCGGTGACTTCATTGGACACGGCGGATATCCAGAGGATACCGACCGGGGCCACGAGATGATGAGATATTGATATTGAGATGGGTCAGCCGGATGGCTGAGGCCAGAGATGCTATGACATGGATTTATGAGATTGAGACAGTTTTTAGGTGTCGTTGCTGGACACAGATTGTTGTCGATTCTATGAGTATTATGCTGGCATTTTAAAAGAGTTTCAAAAAAAACAAAAAGAGAGAGAATGTTTCTTATATATACCTATTGAGACCTCAGATATTCATGTTGCATACATACATGCTAGTACCTTTATATGGCATACCTACCTGCTAGTATATTCATGTTGCATACATACATGCTAGTACCTTCATGTGGCATACATATCTGCTTGTACACTGATGTTGTATACACACCTGCTAGTGCATCCAGCCATACCTGTATTAGAGATGCTAGGATACTTGTGTGCATGCATACGATAGTCTTTGTAGATGTTATTTATTACTCACGAGTTGGCAACTCACCCCCGTTGTGCCACAGTCGTTTGCAGGTCCGCTCCGTCAGCACAGTAGCGGCGGGCGCACAGCTTCTTTTGCCTCTCTTGCCAGGACTCGAGGTTTTTGCTCATAGGTGAGTTGTATTATTATTTTTGTACCATCTTGTATATTCTTTGTATCTAGAGTACTCCATCTACTGTATCTACCAGTATTGTTGTATATTGACCTAGAGATGAGACTGTGAGATTTGTGAAGTTTTTATGCTGTATTTTGGGGTCGAGCTCACTTGAGTCGACATACGGTTTTTCTTATGTTTCCTTATGATTATTTTGCATGTTTTATATTGCGTGGGATTTGTGACCGCCTTGTGGCGAAGAGCTAGCTCCCGCTTGGGGATGCCTTATTTGTTGGATTTATATATATTCTTATTGTACCCATTTTGGGGGCCAGTATTTACAAAGGAGACTCTGCCGAAATTTTCGGAAAAATTGATATTGTTTTTAAAAAGGTTTGATATGACTTATTTGATAAACTCGCTTTCAATTGATTGGTTTTTCTTCACTCTTTTGCTTATTTGGTTTTGGTTTCTGGGCTTTGGCTTACTTATTTTACGGACGTCTTGAGACGTTTCGTAAACTTAAGTGCCAGTCACGTTCCGTACTCTGCGGGTCGTGACAAAGTTGGTATCAGAGCGATAGGTTTTACCTTTTTGAGTGTAGGATGACCCTTGGTAGATGGAGTAAGTGACTTAAGTAGGGTAACGTAGCGTGTGTATGTCCGCGGCATACTTGCGATACGGTACTCCGCCTAAGTGACTTTAGGATATACTTGCTTGAAATTCCTTCTTCAATTCCGTGTATCCTATGATTCTATTGCACTGTTCTTATTATCCTTTTTCCTGTACCAGCCACTATGCCGCCGAAGGCTACGAGAGCATAGAGGGCTGCCGCCCGAGACGAGATTCGAGCTGGTTCATCCGAGACTAGGACTGAGCAGGGTGGTGTGCCTACGCCGTAGGGACAGACTGATCCACCTTCCCCAGGCCGTATGGATAGGCTTGAGACTGGTATGGAGGAGTTGCGACAGATGATGGGGAGTATGCAGGAGCTACGTTAGATGGTAGGATCCCTAGTTGCAGCCAGTCGTACACCGAGGCCGGATGACGCACCTACTACATCCCAGACTACTATGATACCTGCTCCTACTACTACCGCCGTGACCATCCCGGTTTCACTACAGGATTTCATGAGGCTGAGACCTCTAGTATTCACCGGCACCGAGGCAGCGGAGGACCCACAGACGTTCCTTGACAGTTTAGCTAGGATCTGCCGTTCGCTGAGATGTTCGGATGATCGATGGGTGGAGCTTGCGAGTTTCCGTCTAGAGGGTCTCGCGCAGATATGGTGGGAGTCAGTCTTGAGAGGTCGAGCTGCAGGTTTACCGCCTATGACTTGGGCCGAGTTTACAGCGGTCTTTCTAGCTCGTTTCCTCCCAGAGAGCGTTCGTGACGCCAGAGCTCGTAGCTTCGAGGCCTTGGTCAAGACACCTGGGATGACGGTGTCTGAGTATGACGTTCAGCTTACACAGTTGTCCCGATATGCCCCGTACCTGGTAGATACCGAAGCGAAGAGGGTGAAGAGGTTCATACAGGGACTTGATGCCCAGTTATATCTTGCCATTGGCGCCCAGCACTACGACACTTATTCAGCTGCTATTGATACGGCATTACGGATGGAGGCACGCATATCACAGACTTCGGCCGTTTCTGGGCCGAAGAGGATTCGCACCGAGGTGCCGTCTTAGAGGCAGCGTGCCAGATTCTTTCCGAGGGATGGGCCCGGCAGAGGATTTGGACGGGGTCGGTTATATGGTTCATATCCCCAGGGACAACAGCCGTCGCCAGGGTGTTTTGGGTGCGGGAGTCCGCACTATCTTGTCAGAGACTGTCCGGCGAGACGACAGGGAGCGGCGACAGTTCCGCATGTGACCCTACCACCATCACCACCCCCTCCCCAGAGAGCCCTACTTCCTACCACAGGCGATGCTCCACGCCAGTTAGGTGCATCCAGAGGCCGTGGACACGGCGGTCCTATTCAGAGAGGACGAGGAGGCAGAGGCCGAGGTCGAGGTCAGCCCGCTATCGGTGGAGGACAGACCCGAGTATTTGCTTTGACACCGCATGATGCGCAGGCATCCAACGCCATTGTGACAGGTACCTTGCCAGTTTGTTCTTTCGACGCACGGGTATTGTTCGACCCAGGTTCCACACATTCGTACGTATCTACACACTTTGCACCGATGTTGGGCCGTGATTCGTCATCGTTAGATCATCCGCTTGTTGTTATTACTCCGGTAGGCGAGTCGTTTATCGCTCGTTTTGTATTTCGATTGTGTTCCGTTCGTATCGGGGAGAGAGATTCATCGGTTGATTTGATTCTCCTCGATATGTTGGACTTTGATGTGCTTCTGGGCATGGATTGGCTAGCCACTTGTTATGCTTCGGTGGACTACCGTGAGAAGGCAGTCAGATTTAGCTTTCCGGGAGAGCCAGTCCTTGTTATTCAGGGAGACCGCAGCGTCACCCTTCCCAGCTTGATTTTGTCTCTTCACGCTGGTCAGCTCTTGCGGAAGGGATGTCAGGGATTCTTAGCGTATATTTGTGATACTCGAGCTGCAGAGGTTCCGTTGGACCGGGTCCCGGTTGTTTGTGAGTTCCCTGATGTTTTCCCTGATGAGCTACCTGGGCTACCATCTGAGCGCGACGTTGAGTTCTGCATCGATTTGATTCCCGGCTCGGGGCCTATTTCTATACCACCTTATCGGATGGCCCCGGCAGAGCTTCGAGAGCTGAAGGATCAGTTGCAGGATTTGTTAGATAAGGGGCTTATTCGACCTAGTGTTTCTCCGTGGGGTGCTCCGGTCCTGTTTGTCAAGAAGAAGGATGGAAGTTTGCGCTTATGTATCGACTACCGCCAGCTGAACAAGGTTACCGTGTGGAACAGATATCCGTTGCCACGCATTGATGATTTGTTCGACCAGCTTCAGGGTGCGGGGTATTTTTCGAGGATCGACTTACGATCAGGGTACCATCAGCTGCGAGTTCGACAGGAGGATATACCGAGGACAGCTTTCCGCACGCGCTACGACCACTATGAGTTTTTGGTGATGTCGTTCGGACTCACCAACGCCCCAGCAGCATTCATGGATTTGATGAACCGTAAATTCAGGCCGTATCTTGACTTGTTCATCATCGTGTTTATCGACGATATCTTGGTGTACTCCCGGAGCAGAGAGGAGCACGAGCAGCACTTGCGGATTACGTTACAGACTCTGAGGGAGCACCAGCTGTTCGCAAAGTTCTCCAAGTGTGCATTCTGGCTGGACAACGTCGGATTCTTGGGTCACGTGATTACGAGAGACGGCATATGTGTGGACCCGAAGAAGATTGAGGCTGTTTAGCAGTGGCCCCGACCTACATCGGTTACTGAGATCCGTAGTTTTCTAGGCCTGGCGGGCTACTACAAGCGTTTTGTTCAGGACTTCTCCCGTATAGCTGCACCTTTGACCGGTTTGACCCGGAAGGGAGTTCCTTTCGTTTGGACAGAGGAGTGCGAGCGCAGTTTTCAGCAGCCACGGACTTGTTTGACTACGGCGCCGGTATTATCTTTGCCTTCGGGATCAAGCGGATTTGTGGTCTACTGTGATGCTTCGCGAGTGGGGTTAGGATGCGTATTGATGCAGCATGGCCGGGTGATCGCATATGCTTCTCGGCAGTTGAAGAAACATGAACAGAACTACCCCACTCATGATTTGGAGATGGCTGCAGTGGTTTTTGCACTTAAGATTTGGCGACATTACCTATATGGCGAGTCGTGCTAAATATTCACAGACCACAAGAGCTTAAAATACATATTTCAGCAGCGAGACCTGAACCTCAGACAGCGTCGTTGGATGGAGTTGGTGAAAGACTACGACTGCAAGATCTTATATCACCCAGGCAAGGCGAATGTAGTGGCAGATGCTTTGAGCAGGAGGCCCGGGGGTAGTCTATCCTTTTTGCGCGCAGTGCGGAGGCAATCGTCAGCAGATTGGCAGATTTTATGCGACAGCCGAGTTGAGTTCGAGTTCATTCAGACAGGGGGACAGCTCGCACATGTTCGTGCACGCCCACAGTTGCTTGACCGTATATATGAGGCACAGCGCAGAGACGACCGTTGCTCAGAGATCATGGCACAGATGGGACAGAGCAGATTTTCCGAGTTCGTGATTGATGATCAGGGGATTTTGCGATATGGATCTAGACTGTGCGTACCAGATGCTGATGGATTGCGGCACGACATTCTTGAGGAGGCACACCGATCAGTATATAGTGTCCACCCCGGTTCCACCAAGATGTACCATGATATGAGAGAGACCTACTGGTGGGACGAGATGAAGAGGGACATTGCGGAGTTTGTATCGAGATGCCTGACTTGTCAGCAAGTCAAGGACGAGCACCAGAGGCCCGCAGGAGAGCTACATCCGTTACCCATTCCAGAGTGGAAATGGGAGCAGATTTCGATGGATTTCGTTGTGGGTCTACCCAGGACCAGTCGAGGGTACGACTCCATCTGGGTGATCGTAGATTGATTGACGAAAGCGGCTCATTTCCTGCCAGTGAAGACCACTTTCAGCTTCGCTCAGTATGCCCAGCTTTACATTGAAGAGATCGTGCGGTTGCATGGCGTACCGACTTGTATCGTGTCAGATCGAGGCACCCAGTTCACCAGCCGACTTTGGCAGAGACTTGAGGAGGCTTTAGGCACTCGTTTGAGCTTCAGCACAGCGTTTCATCCGCAGACCGACGGACAGTCAGAGCGGACCATTCAAACTCTCGAGGACATGCTCAGAGCGTGCGTTTTAGACTTCGGCGGTAGCTGGGATCATTGTAAGTGCACGGCGGCGCCCCGGCCGTCAATCCGACGCCGGAATGCGGAAGCGGTGATAAACTTTAATTTTTGCGGACTTTGCAAACCGGCACCACCGCGCACTAAACTCCGGATCGTAACCATTAACAAGTCTAAGCTACTAACAAGAAGGGGAAGAGATGTACCGACTGATCCGAGTCCTCCGGTCTTCATCTCCACTCCGATCTCCTCGCGGGATCTCCGTCCGTCTCCTCCTCGTCGGAAAAGGGCACCACATCGCCTGTAGCTTTTACGGGCTCCCACCTCAATACCGAGGCAACTCGGGCGCGAAGCTGGCGAATCGACGCTTCCAAGATTTGCTGTAGGAAGTGTAGTGTAGAGTGCATGTCTCACTTTGGGGTTTGTTGCCTTTTGAAAGATGATGGAGGAATCAAGAAGAAAAATGGTGCTTGCATTTTTCTAGCATCGAAAATGAGATCAAGAATGCTACTCTCTCAAAGATGAAGCTCTCATCTTCTTCTCACTCAACCATGGAAAAAACTTATTGAACTTAGAAATGGAGGAGGAAAGAATATGAAGCAATAAGGGAGGTGAGTGTAGGAGATGAGAAGAGGTGACCACATCAAGGGACAAAGAAACATACAAGTATGCTTCATAAATTCCAACCATACCCATTTCTAATCAAATTAAAGCAAGTGATGGAGCAAAAGATATGAAGCTATCATAATCAATCTTTATGCAAGAAAACCCCTCCACAAATGTAATTTGCAAAACTGCAAATTACCCCCTCCATCGGAAAAGTCCGGCCGGGAAAGAACAAAGGAAAACCGGCCGGAACGGAATGCAAACTGGCAGCTCCAGAAAACTGGTCCCGTAATAAATTACAGGAAAACCCCGATACTGTGCATACACACCCGCATCTGTATTCCGTCCGGATACAAATGCAAAGAGACAAAATCTACACTGTACTAAACTAGGACCGGCTTAAACCAAAGCCGGCTAGTAATATCCGTTCGATCCTGATCCGTGCAATACCGCACGTATCTGATCGAACCCTGCCATATACCTATACGGCTACTAGTACAAACCGTCCGATCCTGATCCGTGCAATACCGCACGTATCTGATCGGACCCTGCCATATCTCCATACGGCCTCTACAGCGTTTCGCCCGAAAGCTTGAGTAACTGAAAGTGTGGTAGACTCTAAAGACTCGTCAATACTATGGTTGTGGATTTAACCACTAGCACGTCAGAGGTATAAGCCAATACGTAACGGGCCACCAGCTATTGACTAAAAGGGACGTCGATGAGCGAACTCATCCTGACACCCTACTGAGCCTGTCAGTGACAATATCCGTACAGTCCGGTCCGTTCGTCTATGAGCATCGCATGTCGGGCCTAGGGGGTGGGTAAAAGTCAGACCCCCAAAAGCGGTACAAATCGTGTCGGAGTGTAGCCCAGAACACCCTGAGATACTACTGGAATACCTACCAGTAAATCTCCTGCCTTGGCCAAGGACTTCGTGTAATGGCTCTCCTAGACACAGCGCGACCTCACCCCCAATACCTGGGAGAGACGAAACCCCCGAAGATCCGCTCACTGCCTCCATGTGGCTCGGGACTGTACCCAACTAAAACCTGTTTGCACGACTCCTTTGAGCCGTGGTAGGGTAGTAATCAAAGCACAGTGGGAACTCACACGAGACAAATGACGATCCCCAGGTCGATGAACTAACCTGTACACATGTCACCTGGGAACTGCTATCTGACGTCAGGTATAAGACCAACTAGCATGTTCCCGGCGAGTCCTGTCCGATGTACTCATAACCCAATGAGCACCTGTATACATCTTAGGTGAACCAACTGACACCAGTGGCTTGTGAGACCGGCCACCGCCCCTCGTCGGGGTCTCGACTGCATACACTAGTCTACTCTGGAGTATCGATGCCCTATCTTGAAACTCCCACGACTAGGGACCTTTTAAGGATGTGCTTATAGACTCCAGCTCTCACTTATATGATCGCCCTCATACTGCCGGCAGTCAAGCAAGAATCCTAGGGGCTCTATCAACGTGCAATAGTGACATGTCAGGTCACCTAAAGCAGTACACGATGATAAAGGTAAACCAGATAGCAAACTATCATCTCGAGTAAGACTGTCGTACCGGGATAGGTCCTCCCTCAATCATTGCAATCACGTGCCTGTGATCCAATAATTGACTCTGAGGGCACTATCTCCAACAATCTCCCACTTGCACTCAAGGCTAATTATTGCGATGTCGCATACTCACAGCCCGTGTGATACCGAACACCCAACTCCTCTACTAGTCAGTCTCACAAAGCTCGTTTGCGAGACTATTGCGTTCGAGGAATAGTCTCAGCGAGTGGATCCGCTCTGAAGTTTCTTTCTATGTCTCTCTATATCTCAAGTTCGCGGAGAAAGCCATCTCCCGAAATGAGCAATACCTGTCTTAGAGTGTCTGGATATCTGATGGGACCGAGCTCATAAATGAACTCCAAATCCAAACTTCTTAGACTGTATCGTCAACTGAACTTAATCAGTATCCTGCGCCATGCCTTCCTCAGTATTGTCTTGGACCACCTGTCCAAAATACTGCCCCTCGTCAGAGGGAAAACTATAACTCTGACAACCTCCTTGTCGTCCAGGTCACCTTGGAAGCCTGGAATGATAACTGTTTCCCGAATGGGGCTTTCGTTATCATATCCCTAGAACAGCCACTTATGTTCTAAAACTGCTTCCGACTGTTCCTCCAGGATTGGATCAATATCAACTTATTGCATCTAGTGCAAGAACAACATCTGGTGTGGTACTTGACATCTCATGATTGACTCAATTGCCTAAGCAAGTGATCTGCCAATCATGCACATCCCTCTCCCCTTTAGTCTGTAAGACACCTTTGGAGAGGGTGACTCCATTACCTGCAGGTACACTACCATGCCAGGAGTCGTCCATTCTAAATACTCTTAGAATGCTGTCTAAGTACCCTGATTGGGAAACCACCCAAATCTAGATCTAAAACCATAGATCTAGTAACCATTATGTCTGATATAATGTCCAAGTCCCATGCGGAGAAAACACTGTGTGACGACCAAAGTATAACCGAACGTAGTATAGGAATGTCACTTCCTACAATGTGTATGTCATCCAAAATCCGGATGTCACACCCTACTGCCTTCTCAACAGATCCATCCCTTATTCTGATAACGTCAAACCTATGACTGTCATATCAGAAATAGATGATCTATCTCCGCTATATCTGCTTTAGTCTATAAATAGTCATAAGCCTGATGTCCACCATTGCTTCCGCTGCTCCTACTGACTACGACAACCGTCTAGCAGAGTCATATAGACGCGCACTTCTAAAACCAGTTCAGAACGACGCTATACTCATCCTCCCACCGGGTCTCGCAGCCTGGAACAACAGCAATGGCAAGTGTGGGTAAACAAGAACCTCCCTGCCACCGTCCTTGAGGCTACCGGAGTACCTCTCGGGTGCCTGAGGTTACCCACCGTATCTGCGGAGTGGCCAATGGAATGTCAAATCAGATTGAATCTTTAGGTTCCTTATCAAATCTTCAGTAATCGTTTGCGGTTCTGGAATCACTTCCAGTTCTACCATACTCCCACTACTGTTTTTGAAAAAATCCATTTTTAATAAAACTGTGGCGAGTCTAGAACAATATCGCTATTGTTCATCCAGATGGTAGAAAATCAACCCTCGTCATAGCCTGGGTCAACTCACAAACAGCCATTACAGAAACGTGCCTTGAGTTATCCAGAGTCTGGTTTTAATCATAAGCCGGATAACTCCCCGTACCTTAACAATGTTAAGATATGAACTGTACTATATCCAATATAGAACCAGAGGCACTGATTTAATTGAACCAGATTCAAATCATGCAGCTGTCTCCAGTGCATGTCAACTAAATGGAGAGAGGCCGATCAGCGTTACTCAACTTAGGAATGCTTCCAATTATGAGTAACCTGAAAGAGAAGAAATTTCTCTTTATCATTACTATCAACTGAATACCATACACAAGTATATATATATCTTCGATCACTTTGAAGAATCCCGATACTTGCTACACCTGGTTCTCTACTCTATTCAAATACCTATAACTCCTCAAAACTTAGACCCTGTGTTTCTACGAAACACATGTCTAAGAACTAGAGAAGTTAAAAGTAAACAGAATATAGTATGAGGACCAACCCCTCTGTCCTAATGGACACTGGACAACATACAATACTTTGTATAAGTCCGCTGAGTCTAACAACTCTTTCACTGTGTGTCGTAGGCTGAAAACTGTACTTATGGTTAAGAAGAATTACACCACTGTTTAATGCTCCTTACCTAACCATCTACTGATATAGGTAAATGTCATCGACATAATATCAAAAAGTATATCTCACTCTATGAAAATAGACGTACAGATATATCAATCTGAAATTGGTGCATAACAGCGGATATTCAAAACCAAACATTTGCCGACCGGCAAACAGCCCAGGTGATCTCCTCAAATATCACCGATTACAACGAATCCCGATATAATGAGGATGATTACCCAATTCCCAATAACTTACTCCCACTCACCATCTGTAAAACCATACAGATGTGAGAATCATACCTGGTAAATACATACCCTGGAGCAAGCGTCTAATCGGGAAATCAGTTTTCTTTTAACAGTACACAGTGAAACAGAAACATTGAAATGTTTCGATGGGGTATCCCGGTATTCCTAGTAATGCCTCTTCCATTATCCAGATTCACAACTATAACCGTATAATTCTTTGCCACCTCTCCAAATCCCTTTATATGTCTTTAGTCGTTACCTTCTGCACACCCCTTAGGCCAAATGGTTTTCTTCCTTCCCTACCGTTCGGCACCAGCCTATGGTTTGGAAGAAGACTATCCAATAAGCATAATGGGTGTACTGTCCTAGTCCTAGGAGCACTCGCATGTCGAGAGAAGGTGAAGATAAAAGACAACCGAATAAACCTTATTCCTATTTCTCCTGGACCAGAATCCATCCCCGAACTGGAACAAGTTCCTTTCGAGTTCGTATATAACCATACGATGGAGTATCCAAATAAACTGTGGATCTTCGTAGTGATACGGAGTGTCCTGGAGAAATACAAAGGTGATTTAGGATTGGCGAAGAAATACTTGATTTGGTCGTGAATATTAGTCGCAATTTACTTTGCCCTCTTACTAATCCCTTGCTTTGTCTGAACTTAATACCTTCTGCACACCATCGTTATGCTAATTGGTTTTCTTCATTCCCTACCGGTCGGCACCAGCCTAAGGTTTGGAAGAAGACTATCCAATTTGTGTAATAGGTGTACTATCCCCTAAACCAAGGAGTACTCACAACCAGAGAGAAGGTAAAAGGAAAAGACAACTGAATAATCCTATCCGCTTTCTCCAGAACCGGAAACCATCCTCGAATTCCTTCGAGTTCGTATCTAACCATACGATGGTTTTGTCCAATGGAAGTGGACGTTCGTAGTAATACGGGGTGTCCCGGAGAAAAGGGTAAAAGTAGGAGTGGCAATGAGGTCTGCAACTCTGACAATCCAAAAGCCTGTGTTAAGAAGGTTCGGTCAACTTGGTCACTGAGTCATAGTCTAGGGTCGGGTCAAAGGTCGCTGCCAGAGAGAGAGAGAGAAAAGAAACACTCAGCGTGCACTCTAACCAAGATCAGAATGGTTACCAATTTATCTAATCTGGAAACCTCCCACTGTACCTCAAATTCTCCTCCAAGCCTTAAAAAAGAATTAGTCGGGGTCACCCGAGGAGTAAACCAACTCATCAGTGGGAATCGGGATCCAACTCTCATCGCATGATAACGTGACGTAATCCGCTCACGTCATCACACTCCAGAAGGTATGCGCATATCTGGCAATTTTCAGTTCTTTTGAAACTCCCGATGTCATTTTTACCCCATGCTCTTATGACCTTGACTTTGGCCAACATATCATAAGTCACATGTCAAGTTCAACCCGTCATTTTCCAGGTTAATTTGAGTCCACCCGTACATACCCTTGACTTTGGCCAAAATGGCAGTACGACTGTCCCAAACCAACGCATCTATCTATGCTGCATATGAATATCCAACAGCTACCAAACACTGTGCCTTGACTTTGGCCAACATACACAGCTTGAATACTATTGACTATCCATATGAAACGACGGAGGGCTACGAATGGTTTCTGGCGAAAACCTTTAACGTAATGAACTTGATATCGTTGAAGGAACGGATAGCTTTTTAGAAAATATAGTGACGAAAACCTTTACTAAAGAGGTCACTCCCGGTGAAGGGATCTCGGCTCTTTCCCCGTAGAATGGGGTGCTGGATATTCATGACCGAATATCACGATGCAAAGCAAAAGTAATCGGCTATAGTGAAGTTAATGCCCTGACGCAAACTTCTGTCCAAGGGGTCACTCCCGGTGAAGGGATCTCGGCCCTTGCCTCGTCGACTGAGGAGCAGGATATTCCAAATGAATACCACTATGCAAAACAAAAGTGAACGTCCTTGCAATAACAGCTTTTTGAAAAGTGTTCCAACAACATCAGATTAGGTTTGTTTAACTTGCATTGATCCGAATCAATGCAGTCCCATCAATTGATCACACCACAAAGAACGAAAATATACTGACGTACGTATATGCCATCCGCATTCGCCACTGGGTCCCGTCATCACCCGTTAGGTTAGCTAACTAACGGCAGAGCGGGGACTGGACTAGCGCGGATGAAAAACATATACAACATCTACTAATATATATACCAATATATAGTATTTCGCTCAAGGCGTGAATAAAAATGCAACATCACAGAAATGTACAGCATCACAGAACAAATCAGATATCTGGGATCCCCGGGTTTCACAGAGCCACTACTGAAACCCGACGTTCCCCTGGTCGTGTGGATAGCCTGTGCAATGAAATCCTAGACCCCTACGGGCGCGGCAAGTTACCCGCCAAAACCTGAAGCGAGGCAGCCCCCTTCAGCACCGTGAATGGACCACCCAGCACTTCACGGAATCCGGCAACTTGGGCACCCCTCCTGGGTCAACCTGCACCCCCTACGAGTGCGGCGAATAGCCCGCCAATTCCAGACTGAAGCCCCTCCGTCTCAATGCCCTGAGATGCGGGCCCGTTGCCCTCTAGTGTAAGTGCACGGCGGCGCCCCGGCCGTCAATCCGACGGCCAAACGCGGAAACGGTGATAAACATAAATTTTTGCGGACTTGGCAAAACGGCACCACCGCGCACTAAAACCGGATCGTGCCATTAAACTAGTCTAAGCTATCTAGAGAGGGGGTAGAGAAGTATACCATCGATCCGAGTCCTCTGGTCTTCATCTCCACTCCGATCTCCTCGCGGGATCTCCGTCCGTCTCCTCCTCGTCGGAAAGGGCACCACGAAGCCGGGTACTTTTACGGGCTCCTACCTCAATACCGAGGCAACTCGCGCATGAAGCCGGCTACTCGACATGCACAAGATATGCTGTAGGAAGTGTAGTGTAGAATCATAGTCTCTCTTTTGGGGTGGTGAAGTTGCCATGGAGGGAGAAGGGAAATCAAGAACTTTGGAGAGGGTTTTTGGTGGCAATATAAAATGAGATGATTGATAAATTTCCTACACCAAAACCAAATGAACCAACCCCTCATCAAAAATTGGCCGGCCCCTCTTCATAGGAAAAAGGTGGAGGGAAACCACTAAGGAAGGTAAGTGTAGGAACTCAAGAGGTGACCATAACAAAAGCAAAACTCACATCAACACTCATCTCATCTCTAATCAAAACCTTTTCAAATCCAATCATAATAAATGGTAACCATTATGAAGGAAAAAAAGAAAAGATGCCAAAACTATCATAATGCCTCATAATGCATGAAACCCCTTCCACAAATGTAATTTGCAAAACTGCAAATTACCCCCTCCATCGGAAAAGTCCGGCCGGGAAAGAACAAAGGAAAACCGGCCGGAACGGAATGCAAACTGGCAACTCCAGAAAACTGGTCCCGTAATAAATTACAGGGAAACCCCGATACTGTGCATACACACCCGCATCTGTATTCCGTCCGGATACAAATGCAATGAGACAAAATCTACACTGTACTAAACTAGGACCGGCTTAAGCCAAAGCCGGCTAGTTAAATCCGTTCGATCCTGATCCGTGCAATACCGCACATATCTGATCGAACCCTGCCATATAACCATACGGCCACTAGTACAAACTGTCTGATCCTGATCCGTGCAATACCGCACGTATCTGATCGGATCTTGCCATATCTCCATACGGCCTCTACAGCGTTTCGCCCGAAAGCTTGAGTAACTGGAAGTGTGGTGGACTCTAAAGACTCGTCAATACTATGGCTGTGGATTTAACCACTAGCACGTCAGAGGTATAAGCCAATACGTGACGGGCCACCAGCTATTGACTAAAAGGGACGTCGATGAGCGAACTCATCCTGACACCCTACTGAGCCTGTCAGTGACAATATCCGTGCAGTCCGGTCCGTTCGTCTATGAGTATCGCATGGCGGGCCTAGGGGGTTGGTAAAAGTCAGACCCCCAAAAGCGGTACAAGTCGTGTCGGAGTATAGCCCAGAACACCCTGAGATACTACTGGAATACCTACCAGTAAATCTCCTTGCCTTGGCCAAGGACTTTGTGTAATGGCTCTCCTAGACACAGCACGACCTCACCCCCAATACCGGGAGAGACGAACCCCTGAAGATACGCTCACTGCCTCCATGTGGCTCGGGACTGTACCCAACTAAAACCTGTTTGCACGACTCCTTTGAGCCGTGGTAGGGTAGTAATCAAAGTACAGTGGGAACTCACACGAGACAAATGACGATCCCCAGGTCGATGAACTAACCTGCACACATGTCACCAGGGAACTGCCATCTGACGTCTGGTATATGACCAACTAGCATGTTCCCGGCGAGTCCTGTCCGGTGTACTCATAACCCAATGAGCACCTGTATACATCTTAGGTGATCCAACTGACACCAGTGGCTTGTGAGACCGGCCACCGCCCCTCGTCGGGGTCTCGACTGTATACACCAGTCTACTAATGGAGTATCGATGCCCGGTCTCGAAACTCCCACGACTAGGGACCTTTTAAGGATATGCTTGTAGACCCCCAGCTCCCACTTATATGATCGCCCTCATACTGCTGGTGGTCAAGCAAGAATCCTAGGGGCTCTATCAACGTGTAATAGCGACGTGTCAGGTCACCTAAAACAGTACACGATGATAAAGGTAAACCAGATAGCATACTATCATCTCGAGTAAGACTGTCCTACCGGGATAGGTCCTCCCTCAATCATTACAATCACGTACCTGTGACCTAATAATTGACTCTGAGGGCACTATCTCCAACAATCTCCCACTTGCACTCAAGGCTAATTATTGCGATGTCGCATACTCACAGCCCGTGTGATACCGAACACCCAACTCCTCTACTAGTCAGTCTCACAAAGCTCGTTTGCGAAACTATTGCGTTCGAGGAATAGCCTCAGTGAGTGGATCCGCTTTGTTGTTTCTTTCCATGTCTCTCTATATCTCATGTTCGCGGAGAAAACCATCTCCCGAAATGAGCAATACCTGTCTTAGAATATGTCTGGATGTCTGATGGGACCTAGCTCATAAATGAACTCCAAATCCAAACTTCTTAGACTGTATCGTCAACTGAACTTAATCAGTATCCTGCGCGCCATGCCTCCCTCAGTATTGCCTTGGACCACCTGTCCAAAATACTGCCCCTCATCAGAAGGAAAACTATAACTCTGACAACCTCCTTGTCGTCCATGTCACCTTGGAAGCCTGGAATGATAACTGTCTCCTGAATGAGGCTGTCGTTATCATATCCCTAGAACATCCACTTATGTTCTAAAACTGCTTCCGATTGTTTCTCCAGGATTGGATTAATGTCAACTTATTGCATCTAGTGCAAGAACAACATCTGGTGTGGTACTTGACATCTCACGATTGACTCAATTGCCTGAGCAAGTGATCTGCCAATCATGCACGTCCCTCTCCCCTTTAGTCTGTAAGACACCTTTGGAGAGGGTGACTCCATTACCTGCAGGTACACTACCGAGCCAGGAGTCGTCCATCCTAAATACTCTTAGAATGCTGTCAAGTACCCTGATTGGGAAACCACCCAAATCTAGATCTAAAACCATAGATCTAGTAACCAGTATGTCTGATATAATGTCCAAGTCCTGTGTGGAGAAACCACTGTGTGACGACCAAAGTATAACCGATTGTAGTATAGGAGTTTCTTTTCCTATTCTGTGTATGTCATCCAGATACCAGGACATCACACCCTACTACCTTCTCAACAGATCCATCCCCTATTCTGATGAAGTCAAACCCATGACTGTCATGTCAGAAATAGATGATCTATCTCCGCTACATCTGCTTTAGTCTATAAATAGACATAAGCTACCTGTCCACCAATGCTTCCGCTGCTCCCACTGACTACGACAACCCTCTGGCAGAGTCATATAGACGTACACTTCTAAAACTAGTTTAGAACGACGCTATACTCATCCTCCCGCCGGGTCTCGCAGCCTGGAACAACAGCAATGGTAATTGTGGGTAAACAAGAACTTCCCTGTCACCGTCCTTGAGGCTACCGTAGTACCTCTCGGGTGCCTGAAGTTACCCACCTTATCTGCGGAGTGGCCAATGGAATGTCAATTCAGATTGAATCTTTAGGTTTCTTATCAAATCTTCAGTAATCGTTTGTGGTTCTGGAATCACTTCCAGTTCTACCATACTCCCACTACTGTTTTTGAAAAAATCCATTTTTAGTAAAACTGTGGCGAGTCTAGAACAATATTTCTACTGATCTGCCAGATGGTAGAAAGTCAACCCTCGTCATAGCCTGGGTCAACCCACAAACAGCCATTACAGAAACGTGCCTTGAGTTATCCAGAGTCTGGTTTTAATCATAAGCCGGACAACTCCCCGTACCTTAACAATGTTAAGATATGAACTGTTCTATATCCAATATAGAACCAGAGGCACAGATTTAATTGAACCAGATTCAAATCATGCAGCTATCTCCAGTGCATGTCAACTAAATGGAAGGAGGCCGATCAGCGTTACTCAACTTAGGAATGCTTCCAATTATGAGTAACCCGAAAGAGAAGCAAGTTCTCTTAATCATTACTATCAACTCAATACCATATACAAGTATCTACATCTTCTATCTCTTTGAAGAATCCCGATACTTGCTATACCTGGTTCTCTACTCTATTCAAATACTTATAACTTCTCAAAATTCGGACCTTGTGTTTCCACGAAACACTTGTCTAAAAACTAGAGAAGTCATAAGTAAACTGAATATAGTACGAGGACCAACCCCTCTGTCCTGATGGACCCTGGACAACATACAATACTCTGTATAAGTCCCTTGAGTTTGATAACTCATTCACTGTGTGTCGTAGGTTGAAAACTGTACTTATGGTCAAGAAGAATTACACCGCTGTTTAATGCTCCTTACCTAACCATCCACTGATATAGGTAAATGTCGTAGACATAATTTCAGAAAGGTATATCTCACTCTATGAAGATAGACGTACAGATATATCAATTTGAAATTGGTGCATAACTGCGGATATTCAAAACCAAATATTTGCCGACCGGCAAACAACCCAGGTGGCATCCTCAAATATCACCAATTACAACGAATCCCGATATAATGAGGATGATCACCCAATTTCCAATAACACTCTCCCACTCATCATCTGTAAAACCATACAGATGTGAGAATCATACCTGGTAAATACATACCCTGGAGTAAGTATCTAATCGGGAAATCAGTTCTCCATTAACAGTACACAGTTGAACTGAAACAATGAAATGTTTCGATGGGGTATCCTGGTATTCCTAGTAATGCCTCTATCATTATCCAGATTCACAACTATAACCGTATAATTCTTTGCCACCTCTCCAAATCCCTTCATATGTCTTTAGTCATTACCTTCTGTACACCCCTTTAGGCCAAATGGTTTTCTTCCTTCCCTACCGTTCGGCACCAGCCTATGGTTTGGAAGAAGACTATCCAATAAGCATAATGGGTGTACTGTCCTAATCCTAGGAGCACTCGCAACGCGAGAGAAGGTGAAGATAAAAGACACCTGAATGTACTTTATTCCTATTTCTCCTGAACCAGGATCCATCCCCGAACTGGAACAAGTTCCTTTCGAGTTCGTATATAACCATACGATGGATTATCCAATAAAATGGGATCTTCGTAGTGATACGGAGTGTCCTGGAGAAATACAAAGGTGATTTAGGATTGGCGAAGAAATACTTGGTTTGGTCGTGAATATCTGTTGCAATTTACTTTGCCCTCTTACTAATCCCTTGCTTTGTCTTAACTTAATACCTTCTGTACACCATCGTTAGGCTAATTGGTTTTCTTCATTCCCCACCGGTCGGCACCAGCCTAAGGTTTGGAAGAAGACAATCCAATTTGCGTAATAGGTGTACTACCCCTAAACCAAGGAGTACTCGTAACCTGAGAGAGGGTAAAAGGAAAAGACAACTGAATAATCCTATCCGTTTTCTCCAGAACCGGAAACCATCCTCGAATAAATTCTTTCGAGTTCGTATATAACCATACGATGGATTATCCAATAAAATGGGATCTTCGTAGTGATACGGAGTGTCCTGGAGAAAAGGGTAAAAGTAGGAGTGGCAATGAGGTCTGCAACTCTGACAATCCAAAAGCCAGTGTTAAGTAGGTTCGGTCAACTTGGTCACTGAGTCATAGTCTAGGGTCGGGTCAATGGTCGCTGCCAGAGAGAGAGAGAAAAGAAACACTCAGCGTGCACTCTAACCTAGATCAGAAGGGTTACCAATTTATCTAATCTGGAAACCTCCCACTGTACCTCAAATTCTCCTCCAAACCTGAAAGAAGAATTAGTCGGGGTCACCCGAGGAGTAAACCAACTCATCAGTGGGAATCGGGATCCAACTCTCATCGCATGACAACGTGACGGAATCCGCTCACGGTATCACACTCCAGAAGGTATGCGCATATCTGGCAAGTTTCAGTACTTTTGAAACTCCCGATGTGATTTCTGCCCCATGCTCTTATGACCTTGACGAAGGTCAACAAATCATAAGTCACATGTCAAGTTCTACCCGTCATTATCCAGGGTTAATCTGAATCCACCCGTACAAGCCCTTGACGAAGGTCAACAAGGCTATACGACTGTCCCAAACCAACGCATCTATCTATGCAGCAGAAAGGTAACAAGCAGCTACCATACACTATGCCTTGACGAAGGTCAACAAACATAGCATGAATACTACGTGCTACCCGTCTGAAACGACGGAGGGCTACGAATGGTTTCTGGCGAAAACCTTTAACGTAATGAACTTGATATCGTTGAAGGAACGGATAGCTTTTTGAAAATATAGTGACGAAAACCGTTGCTAAAGAGGTCACTCCCGGTGAAGGGATCTCGGCTCTTTCCCCATAGAATGGGGTGCAGGATATTCCAAATGAATACCACGGTGCAAAGCAAAAGTAATCGGCTATAGTGAAGTCATTGCCCTGACGCAAACTTTTTGTCCAAGGGGTCACTCCCGGTGAAGGGATCTCGGCCCTTGCCTCGTCGACTGAGGAGCAGGATATTCCAATGAATACCACGATGCAAAACCAAAGTAAACGTCCTTGCAATAACAGCTTTTTGAAAAAGTGTTCCAACAACATCAGATTAGGTTTGTTTTTAACTTGCATTGATCCGAATCAATGCAGTCCCATCAATTAATCACACCACAAAGAACGAAAATATACTGACGTACGTATATGCCATCCGCATTCGCCACTGGGTCCCGTCATCACTCGTTAGGTTAGCTTACTAACGACAGAGCGGGGACTGGACTAGCGCGGATGAAAAACATATACAACATCTACTAATATATATACCAATATATTATATTTCGCTCAAGGCGTGAAAGAAATGCAACATCACAGAAATGTACAGCATCACAGAAACAATACAGATATCTGGGATCCCCGGGTTTCACAGAGCCACTACTGAAACCCGACGTTCCCCTGGTCGTGTGGATAGCCTGCGCAATGAAATCCTAGACCCCTACGGGCGCGGCAAGTCACCCGCCAAAACCTGAAGCGAGGCAGCCCCCTTCAGCTCCGTGAATGGACCACCCAGCACTCCACGGAATCCGGCAACTTGGGCACCCCTCCTGGGTCAGCCTGTACCCCCTACGAGTGCGGCGAATAGCTCGCCAATCCCAGAGTGAAGCCCCTTCCGTCCCAATGCCATGAGATGCGGGCTTGTTGCCCTCCAGAACCCGGCTATCCGTGCACCCCACCGCGGGGTAATCCTAGTACAGAAAGTAAAATATACATACAACGGGTACATCGACCGCAACCAGGTCGTTCCCCAAAATAATAATACAAACAGGCAGTGACGGCAGTCCACATGTCGGACGCTCGCCCCGCAACAACAAATGTATATAATACAACAGCACAGTACTAGTATTGCATCCAGGCTATCCCCCACGACCGATCCGCAACAACACAGTAGAGAAGTATACCATCGATCCGAGTCCTCCGGTCTTCATCTCCACTCCGATCTCCTCGCGGGATCTCCGTCCGTCTCCTCCTCGTCGGAAAGGGCACCACGAAGCCGGGTACTTTTACGGGCTCCCACCTCAATACCGAGACAACTCGCGCATGAAGCCGGCTACTCGACATGCACAAGATATGCTGTAGGAAGTGTAGTGTAGAATCATAGTCTCTCTTTTGGGGTGGTGAAGTTGCCATGGAGGGAGAAGGGAAATCAAGAACTTTGGAGAGGGTTTTTGGTGGCAATATAAAATGAGATGATTGATAAATTTCCTACACCAAAACCAAATGAACCAACCCCTCATCAAAAATTGGCCGGCCCCTCTTCATAGGAAAAAGGTGGAGGGAAACCACTAAGGAAGGTAAGTGTAGGAACTCAAGAGGTGACCATAACAAAAGCAAAACTCACATCAACACTCATCTCATCTCTAATCAAAACCTTTTCAAATCCAATCATAATAAATGGTAACCATTATGAAGGAAAAAAAGAAAAGATGCCAAAACTATCATAATGCCTCATAATGCATGAAACCCCTTCCACAAATGTAATTTGCAAAACTGCAAATTACCCCCTCCATCGGAAAAGTCCGGCCGGGAAAGAACAAAGGAAAACCGGCCGGAACGGAATGCAAACTGGCAACTCCAGAAAACTGGTCCCGTAATAAATTACAGGGAAACCCCGATACTGTGCATACACACCCGCATCTGTATTCCGTCCGGATACAAATGCAATGAGACAAAATCTACACTGTACTAAACTAGGACCGGCTTAAGCCAAAGCCGGCTAGTTAAATCCGTTCGATCCTGATCCGTGCAATACCGCACATATCTGATCGAACCCTGCCATATAACCATACGGCCACTAGTACAAACTGTCTGATCCTGATCCGTGCAATACCGCACGTATCTGATCGGACCTTGCCATATCTCCATACGGCCTCTACAGCGTTTCGCCCGAAAGCTTGAGTAACTGGAAGTGTGGTGGACTCTAAAGACTCGTCAATACTATGGCTGTGGATTTAACCACTAGCACGTCAGAGGTATAAGCCAATACGTGACGGGCCACCAGCTATTGACTAAAAGGGACGTCGATGAGCGAACTCATCCTGACACCCTACTGAGCCTGTCAGTGACAATATCCGTGCAGTCCGGTCCGTTCGTCTATGAGTATCGCATGGCGGGCCTAGGGGGTTGGTAAAAGTCAGACCCCCAAAAGCGGTACAAGTCGTGTCGGAGTGTAGCCCAGAACACCCTGAGATACTACTGGAATACCTACCAGTAAATCTCCTTGCCTTGGCCAAGGACTTTGTGTAATGGCTCTCCTAGACACAGCACGACCTCACCCCCAATACCGGGAGAGACGAACCCCTGAAGATACGCTCACTGCCTCCATGTGGCTCGGGACTGTACCCAACTAAAACCTGTTTGCACGACTCCTTTGAGCCGTGGTAGGGTAGTAATCAAAGTACAGTGGGAACTCACACGAGACAAATGACGATCCCCAGGTCGATGAACTAACCTGCACACATGTCACCAGGGAACTGCCATCTGACGTCTGGTATATGACCAACTAGCATGTTCCCGGCGAGTCCTGTCCGGTGTACTCATAACCCAATGAGCACCTGTATACATCTTAGGTGATCCAACTGACACCAGTGGCTTGTGAGACCGGCCACCGCCCCTCGTCGGGGTCTTGACTGTATACACCAGTCTACTAATGGAGTATCGATGCCCGGTCTCGAAACTCCCACGACTAGGGACCTTTTAAGGATATGCTTGTAGACCCCCAGCTCCCACTTATATGATCGCCCTCATACTGCTGGTGGTCAAGCAAGAATCCTAGGGGCTCTATCAACGTGTAATAGCGACGTGTCAGGTCACCTAAAACAGTACACGATGATAAAGGTAAACCAGATAGCATACTATCATCTCGAGTAAGACTGTCCTACCGGGATAGGTCCTCCCTCAATCATTACAATCACGTACCTGTGACCTAATAATTAACTCTGAGGGCACTATCTCCAACATCTAGAACCCGGCTATCCGTGCACCCCTCCGCGGGGTAACCCTAGTATAGAAAGTAAAATATACATACAACGGGTACATCGACCGCAACCAGGTCGTGCCCCAAAAGAATAATACAAACAGGCAGTGACGGCAGTCCAC
Source organism: Agapanthus africanus (assembly GCA_030015575.1). Classification (NCBI taxonomy): domain Eukaryota; kingdom Viridiplantae; phylum Streptophyta; class Magnoliopsida; order Asparagales; family Amaryllidaceae; genus Agapanthus; species Agapanthus africanus. The sequence goes on along the minus strand of CM057343.1, from coordinate 482,550,070 downwards.
ATGTCGGACGCTCGCCCCGCAATATCAAATGTACATAATACAACAAAACTGTACTAGCATTGCATCCAGGCTATCTCCACGACCGATCCGCAACATCACAGCAAATACATAGAACATCAACGTGAAAGTCACGTTCGCAAATCCGTCTAACCGGGCTATAGCAGTTAGACTGGATTTACCGATCGAGTGACATTCACGGTCGCAGATATAATGTAAATACTGTGAAAGATGTGTTTAAAATTTTCCGATTGATCAAACAATTAACAAGTGGGCCCCAAAGAAAACTGTAGCACTCACAGAAATAATTGGCCCAAATTTAATATTCCAAAACCCATATTTTAAGCCCAGAAGGCCTCTGTAAAAATTTGGTGAAGTGATCTCCACAGTGTGCGGCGGAAGTGCGGCGGGAAGGGGGTTTTCGCGGCGGTTCCGCGCTCCAACTGTGGAGTTACTTCATCGAAATTTTACAGAGTTCTTAGATTTTCCAGTACATCAATATTTTACAACCTGAAAAATTTTTCGAGACCAAAATATTTCAACAGAAACTGATGTGAACAAAAATACGGTTTTTGGAAATTTTGGTCGATCGGAAATGCAAACACACCAAACGAAGCTAGACGAAGTTAATGGCGAGGCTCTGATACCACTGTAAGTGCACGGCGGCGCCCCGGCCGTCAATCCGACGCCGGAATGCGGAAGCGGGGATAAACTTTAATTTTTGCGGACTTTGCAAACCGGCACCACCGCGCACTAAACTCCGGATCGTAACCATTAACAAGTCTAAGCTACTAACAAGAAGGGGAAGAGATGTACCGACTGATCCGAGTCCTCCGGTCTTCATCTCCACTCCGATCTCCTCGCGGGATCTCCGTCCGTCTCCTCCTCGTCGGAAAAGGGCACCACATCGCCTGTAGCTTTTACGGGCTCCCACCTCAATACCGAGGCAACTCGGGCGCGAAGCTGGCGAATCGACGCTTCCAAGATTTGCTGTAGGAAGTGTAGTGTAGAGTGCATGTCTCACTTTGGGGTTTGTTGCCTTTTGAAAGATGATGGTGTAAGTCCATATTGCGACCCCCGGTACTTACGGGGAGGCGGAAACGGTATAAAAAACGAATTTTTTTATCGCAAGAGGCAACATGGACTAAACTTTGTCGGGATCGTTGTCTAAACTAAAACTAGTTAACAAGCTAAAGAGAGTTAGCTACTATGGAAGATGGTTATACCTAAACTTGAACTCCTTCTTCTTCAAACCTTGTAGAGGTTGATGGTTCTCTTTTCGTCGCCTTCTCCCGTCGAAGATGGATCCACCTCGAAGGTTCGACTTTGGGCTCTTCCTCGATCTTTGAGTGAACTAGGGTTTCCGGCTTGCTAATCCTTCATCCTAGAATGAGTAGAGAGTGATTAGGGTTTGCTTTTCTATCTAAAGAGAATGAATCTCAACACATGAGAAGGTTTCTCTTTTCAAGAGGAGGAAGAAGATGAAATGAGGAGAGAGAGTGAGAATGATAGAATGAGCTCAATTATTTCTTTCTTGCAACCATATTGCAAAAGAAATGAATTATCTAAATGATAATAATTGAAATAAGAATAGTTGATGGTTATTTTGGAATGACCACTATCATACCTCTTTTAATGAAGTGTAAGCATGAATCAAGGAAGACTTTCAAGGCATGAAAAAGTGGTCAATGGTCAACAAGTCAACCAAGGTCAACAAGTCAACAAGAAAAACAACCATAACATAATTCTTATTTAATTACTATTATTAATAGATAATATATAAATCCATTAGGGTTTGGAAAATGATAACTGTCAACTGTGCATACGCACCCGTTCCGAAACCCTAATGAAAAACCTCATTCTCCGCCTCAAGCAACTGTGCATACACACCTGCATTCTCGTTCCGAGGAACAAGAATACCAAGATATAAAAGCAACCCCCAAAACATATACCAGTATCTGACTCAAACCAGAGCCTGCCAGTATAATCCGTCCGGACTCCAAACGTGCACAAGTGCGCGGATGAGAACGAACCCTGTCGCAAAACCATGCGACCTCTACTCTGTTTTGCCCAGAGGCGAATACCCTCTGTGTGGGACTCTAAAGACTCGACACTACGCTGGCAGTGGGTTTAACCACAGACCGCAAGCGGCACTAGCTGTGCGTAACGGTCCCCAGGTAGATGCCGACAAGAAGGCTGACGAGGTGAAACCCCATCTGAACTCCTACTGAGTCTGAATGTGACATTCTCCGTACAGTCCGGTCTGTTCGTCTGATACATCGCATGGCGGGCCTAGGGGGCGGTAAAACGTCAGTCCCCCAATAGCGGTACAAGTCGTGTCGGAGTGAAGCCCAAAACACCCTGAGATAACACTGGAAACCTACCAGTATATCTCGCTTGCCCTGGCCAGGGACTACTCGTGTAATGGCTCTCCTAGACACAGCGCGATGTCAACCCCCAATACCGGGAGAGACGAATCCTGTCTAACCGTCACTGCCTCCAAGTGCTTCGGGACTGCACCCAACCACCACCTGTTTGCACGACTCCTTTGAGCCGTGGTAGGGTAGTGATCAAAGTGCAGTGGGAACACACTCGAGGCGAAGTGTCAGTGTCAAGTCAGCGGACTAAGCTGTACTCATGTCACCTGGGAACTGATAACTGACGATAGGTATAATACCAACCTGTCAGTTCCCGACGAGTCCTGTCCAGTGTACTCGTAACCCAACGAGCACCCGTATACTATCTCCAGTACGACGTACTGATGGCTGTGGGACAGACCATCTCCCACACTGGGATGAGAAGCGCATACGCTAGTCTACTCCGGAGTATCGATGCCCTGTCTCGATAGTCCTACGACTAGGGACCTGTATAAGGATGTGCCTATAGATTACCCAGCCCCCACTAGTGTGACTGCCATCACAACGCTGGTAATCAAGCAAAGATCCTAAGGGCTCCACTAATGCGTATAAGTGATATACTGAAATAAACACAAGTACACATTGAAGTAGAAACAAACCAAGTAGCATACTACTATATTGAGCAAGATTGTTTATACAAGGTGAATATCCCAAGCTTCCATCAAGTAATATACAAACTAGTATGATACAGTAATGGCCTCTAGGGCATATACACTAACAGATGGAGGAATCAAGAAGAAAAATGGTGCTTGCATTTTTCTAGCATCGAAAATGAGATCAAGAATGCTACTCTCTCAAAGATGAAGCTCTCATCTTCTTCTCACTCAACCATGGAAAAAACTTATTGAACTTAGAAATGGAGGAGGAAAGAATATGAAGCAATAAGGGAGGTGAGTGTAGGAGATGAGAAGAGGTGACCACATCAAGGGACAAAGAAACATACAAGCATGCTTCATAAATTCCAACCATACCCATTTCTAATCAAATTAAAGCAAGTGATGGAGCAAAAGATATGAAGCTATCATAATCAATCTTTATGCAAGAAAACCCCTCCACAAATGTAATTTGCAAAACTGCAAATTACCCCCTCCATCGGAAAAGTCCGGCCGGGAAAGAACAAAGGAAAACCGGCCGGAACGGAATGCAAACTGGCAGCTCCAGAAAACTGGTCCCGTAATAAATTACAGGAAAACCCCGATACTGTGCATACACACCCGCATCTGTATTCCGTCCGGATACAAATGCAAAGAGACAAAATCTACACTGTACTAAACTAGGACCGGCTTAAACCAAAGCCGGCTAGTAATATCCGTTCGATCCTGATCCGTGCAATACCGCACGTATCTGATCGAACCCTGCCATATACCTATACGGCTACTAGTACAAACCGTCCGATCCTGATCCGTGCAATACCGCACGTATCTGATCGGACCCTGTCATATCTCTATACGGCCTCTACAGCGTTTCGCCCGAAAGCTTGAGTAACTGAAAGTGTGGTAGACTCTAAAGACTCGTCAATACTATGGTTGTGGATTTAACCACTAGCACGTCAGAGGTATAAGCCAATACGTAACGGGCCACCAGCTATTGACTAAAAGGGACGTCGATGAGCGAACTCATCCTGACACCCTACTGAGCCTGTCAGTGACAATATCCGTACAGTCCGGTCCGTTCGTCTATGAGCATCGCATGTCGGGCCTAGGGGGTGGGTAAAAGTCAGACCCCCAAAAGCGGTACAAATCGTGTCGGAGTGTAGCCCAGAACACCCTGAGATACTACTGGAATACCTACCAGTAAATCTCCTGCCTTGGCCAAGGACTTCGTGTAATGGCTCTCCTAGACACAGCGCGACCTCACCCCCAATACCTGGGAGAGACGAAACCCCCGAAGATCCGCTCACTGCCTCCATGTGGCTCGGGACTGTACCCAACTAAAACCTGTTTGCACGACTCCTTTGAGCCGTGGTAGGGTAGTAATCAAAGCACAGTGGGAACTCACACGAGACAAATGACGATCCCCAGGTCGATGAACTAACCTGTACACATGTCACCTGGGAACTGCTATCTGACGTCAGGTATAAGACCAACTAGCATGTTCCCGGCGAGTCCTGTCCGGTGTACTCATAACCCAATAAGCACCTGTATACATCTTAGGTGAACCAACTGACACCAGTGGCTTGTGAGACCGGCCACCGCCCCTCGTCGGGGTCTCGACTGCATACACTAGTCTACTCTGGAGTATCGATGCCCTATCTCGAAACTCCCACGACTAGGGACCTTTTAAGGATGTGCTTATAGACTCCAGCTCTCACTTATATGATCGCCCTCATACTGCCGGCAGTCAAGCAAGAATCCTAGGGGCTCTATCAACGTGCAATAGTGACATGTAAGGTCACCTAAAGCAGTACACGATGATAAAGGTAAACCAGATAGCAAACTATCATCTCGAGTAAGACTGTCGTACCGGGATAGGTCCTCCCTCAATCATTGCAATCACGTGCCTGTGATCCAATAATTGACTCTGAGGGCACTATCTCCAACAATCATCATTTACCTTTAGTGGAGTTCTCCTACAACAACAGCTTCCAGGATACTATTCAGATGGCACCTTTCGAGGCATTGTATGGGAGGAGATGCAGATCGCCCGTTTGTTGGACAGAGCTCAGCGAGAGCAGTATTTTGGGGCCGCAGCTTGTGGAGGAGACGACCGAGAAAATACAGTTGATTCGAGACCGGATGAGAGCAGCTCAGAGCAGGCAGAAATCGTATGCAGACAGGCGCCGTCGCAGGCTAGAGTTCGCAGTTGGCGATCATGTTTTTCTGAGGGTCTCTCCGATGAAGGGCGTGATGCGTTTTGGGCGAAAGGGAAAGCTTAGTCCCAGGTTTGTGGGTCCCTTCGAGATTCTCGAGCGTGTCGGCGCAGTTGCATATCGTTTGGCTCTTCCACCCAGCTTTCCCGATGTTCACCCCGTCTTCCATGTTTCGATGCTCCGCAAGTACCTTCACGACCCTTCGCATGCGATTCACCACCCGACAGTCCAGCTAGAGCGCGACCTTTCTTTTGCAGAGCAGTCGGTGGCCATCCTGGATCAGCAGGTGAAGAAATTGAGATCGAAAGTTATACCAACCGTCAAGGTCCTTTGGCGTGGCCCGAGCAGCGAGGAGGTCACCTGGGAGACCGAGGGCGAGATGAGGAAGAAATATCCCCATCTCTTTGAAGGTACGCGTAGCTATATTTTTTTAAATTCGGGGACCGAATTTCTTTAAGGGGGGAAGATTGTAGCGCCTTGAAAAGTCGTTTTGGTGTTTTCCTGAAAATCGGTGAAAATTCGGTATTTTTCCGCAAACCGTCTTTTTTGTTATTTTGCAGTTTAGGACTAATTATACCTAATTCGGATAGGTAATTGCTTGTTTTTAGTAGCTAATGAGTTACTTATTAATTTTTGGTCATTTAAAATTTTTTCCCTATTTCCCCCTATTTTTATATTATTTTAAGCCGGTAAAAAATACATTAAATTAGCGATAAATACAAATTTCTTTGGGCTAATTTTAATCTTTAAAATCATGTTAATTAAAATCTAGTTGTAATATAATTTTTTAGTATTTTATTTCAAGTTTTAACTAATTTTTATTATGGAAAACGAAATTTATTGAATTTAAGCTAAAACTTGCAATTTTGGACTTGTAGGGGGTCTTTTTGCATAAAATATCTTTTGTAAAACCCCATTCACTCTTCCCTCACCCCTAGGCCGGCCCACTTTCAGCAGCACAAGGAAAATTTCCTTGCCTCTTTTGACTTTTTATTATGTGTGGAAATGAGGTATTTTGAAAAGGGTTTTGATTTTTTAATGTGGGTATGGGTCTTTGGTTGATTGGTATGGGTTGACCATGACTTTTCCATCACCACCCACACCAATCTCCCTCCATTCTCTGCTGGAAATCTGCAGCTCTCCCTCTTCATTTTTTTTTCTTTCCATTTCCTTCAAAATTCCATCATATTGCTCCAAAATTCCAATTTAAACCTCACAAATTAACCCCCATCCTTCATCCCATTCTCCTTACCCTTTCTTGCTTGGATCATGGGGCTATGAAGCCATCTTTGGAGGCATCTTGTTCTTGCTAGATCTCTAGTGTGAGGTATAATTTCTAATCTAAGGTTAATTTGTAGTTAAAGTGTGCTAATTAGAACTTGAAAGTTGTGTTAGTGTTAAATTTAAAGCTAAATTCTAATCTAGTTTTTTTCTAGTTTATGGTTTGAAATTAAACTAGGGTTTTAGAGATCATTAGTAGGTTAATTAAATCTATTTTGTTATCTAGTTATTTTGTTAGCCTAATCTAAGAGGTTAACTTGCTAATTGTGCTATAAACTAGTGTTAATTTAGGGTTTTTCATGTATAGTTTGGATTAAGATTGCTAGTTATGAAATTCTAGAAAGAGTTTGTTTATGGAAATTGTGTTTTGAAGCATGGTAAATGGGTTAAATTGAGTGTTGTGGCTAGCTAGTTGTGTGGATTGTAGAATGATGCGATGATGTGAGCACTTTATCGCAAATACGCGATATTTGCACGAATTTGGAATTTTTAGTGCTTACTAGGTTTTTATAAAAATATTGTGATGAATTATTTGCGATATCTTGATGATATTTTTGGCATATCCTATGACATTTAGGATGTGTGAGTGCGGTTTTTTTGAGTGAGCGGGTTTTAGCTTTGCCGGGCGACCAAATCGACGATTTTAGTTAGATTTTGCGATTTTCGCGTATGTTCCGCGCACCTTGTGCACGTTGTACCTAGCTTGTGAACGTTGGTATTTTTGTTTGGGATTTGCGTCATTTCATGATATGTAACCTTATGTTTTGTATTGATGTAAATTCCAGATTCGGTCGCGGAGACGTCAGACGCGGCACAAAAGGGGAAAGCGGTGATTGGACGTGGCTAGCTAGGGATTCCTGTGAGTAGATTTAACATCTACGGGGGACTATCGTTTGGATGGCGCAAGTCTCCCGATAGTTTTAGTAACTTAAAAAGATCCTTAGTGATGTTAGTAATTAGGGGTGTAATACTTGTATGATTATTTGCTACATCCATGTCTTATATTGACATACATATGCGAACCCATTCTATAGGACACCTGCACCATTGCCAGGGTTCTTATGTGCAGCACGAGCACTATTCATGCGTACACACACGCCCTGGTAATTGCCATGCCACGATACTAGATAACTTATAATTTAGAATATTGTCACCATATTTGATACTTAAACCTGTACTATTGCAATAAATCCTTAAGATAATATTGTAGAATTGCTATTCATGTGCATGTATACCATTATATCATTTTTTCATGTCTAGTTTGTTAATCATACATTGCAACTTGAACCTTGATACCATATGCATTCATTATCATTGACACATGCACTCAGGGTGATTTCTTGAGATTTTATGATATTTCTGGATTTCGGGGGAAAGCCGCAAAATTACTAAAACTTATTACCCTTTTTAAATATGAAAAATTGCGGTTTTCTAGTGATGTAAGTGTCGTCCACCATGAGTTTGCTGTGGTTTTCGAGACCCGTTCTGAGGAGTTGGATGAACCGTCTCGGGTACATGGTGGACTCGGTAAGGTACCCCGGGGCAAGAAGCTCGTGTTGCTGACGATGAGCCTGGCAGGGGACGGATTATCTACCGGTGACTTCATTGGACACGGCGGATATCCAGAGGATACCGACCGGGGCCACGAGATGATGAGATATTGATATTGAGATGGGTCAGCCGGATGGCTGAGGCCAGAGATACCATGACATGGATTTATGAGATTGAGACAGTTTTTAGGTGTCGTTGCTGGACACAGATTGTTGTCGATTCTATGAGTATTATGCTGGCATTTTAAAAGAGTTTCAAAAAAAAAAAAAAGAGAGAGAATGTTTCTTATATATACCTATTGAGACCTCAGATATTCATGTTGCATACATACATGCTAGTACCTTTATATGGCATACCTACCTGCTAGTATATTCATGTTGCATACATACATGCTAGTACCTTCATGTGGCATACATATCTGCTTGTACACTGATGTTGTATACACACCTGCTAGTGCATCCAGCCATACCTGTATTAGAGATGCTAGGATACTTGTGTGCATGCATACGATAGTCTTTGTAGATGTTATTTATTACTCACGAGTTGGCAACTCACCCCCGTTGTGCCACAGTCGTTTGCAGGTCCGCTCCGTCAGCACAGTAGCGGCGGGCGCACAGCTTCTTTTGCCTCTCTTGCTAGGACTCGAGGTTTTTGCTCATGGTGAGTTGTATTATTATTTTTGTACCATCTTGTATATTCTTTGTATCTAGAGTACTCCATCTACTGTATCTACCAATATTGTTGTATATTGACCTAGAGATGAGACTGTGAGATTTGTGAAGTTTTTATGCTGTATTTTGGGGTCGAGCTCACTTGAGTCGACATACGGTTTTTCTTATGTTTCCTTATGATTATTTTGCATGTTTTATATTGCGTGGGATTTGTGACCGCCTTGTGGCGAAGAGCTAGCTCCCGCTTAGGGATGCCTTATTTGTTGGATTTATATATATTTTTATTGTACCCATTTTGGGGGCCAGTATTTACAAAGGAGACTCTGCCGAAATTTTCGGAAATATTGATATTGTTTTAAAAAAGGTTTGATATGACTTATTTGATAAACTCGCTTTCAATTGATTGGTTTTTCTTCACTCTTTTGCTTATTTGGTTTTGGTTTCTGGGCTTTGGCTTACTTATTTTACGGACGTCTTGAGACGTTTCGTAAACTTAAGTGCCAGTCACGTTCCGTACTCTGCGGGTCGTGACATATGGTAATGGAGAACTCCAAGTGGAGTCCTTTACCGATTCAAGCATCCAGAGTGATATGGATGACTCTAAGTCGCACTCGGGATATATCTTTACCCTCAATGGAGGGGCGGTTTGCTGGAAGAGTTCCAAGCAGGAAACCGTGGCAGACTCGACGATGGAGGCTGAATACATCGCTGCTAACGATGCTGCCAAAGAGGCTGTCTGGATGAAGAAGTTCATAACTGAACTTGGAGTGGTTCCATCCATTGAGTATCCAATACCTTTGTATTGTGATAACAATGGAGCGGTGGCTTTGCCAAGGAACCCAGGTCCCATCAGCGATCCAGGCATATTCTGAGGCGGTATCACCTGATCCGGAAGATAGTTGATCGCCGGAAGATCGAGGTCAGGAGAGTTGACACGAAGAACAACACAGCGGATCCACTCACGAAGGTTATTCCCCAGATACAGTTCGAGAGACTCTTCGGGATGTTGGATATGCGATACTACAGCAGCTGGCCCTAGTGCAAGTGGGAGATTGCTAGTTGTATGTATACCCTAAAGGCCATTATTGTACATATGATGTATATTATAATGGATGCTTGGACATATAGAGAGAGGACTTTCTTGCTCGACATGATAGCATGCTATCTGGTTGCTCTTTATCTTAACATGTATACTTGTCTCTTTATACCGTCTTATAGTTACATGTTGGTAAAGCCCTTAGGATGTGTACTTGACTACCAGAATTATGATGCAGATCATACTAGTGGGGCCATGGTAGTCCATAAGTTCATCCTTTAATGTTCCTAGTCGTGGGTGTATCGAGACAGGGCATCGATATACCAGAGTAGACTAGCGTATACGCTTTTCGACCCATGTGATGGGCGATGGATGATCCCATATCCATTGGTGTTTGACATCGGAGATGGTATACGGGTGATCAGTGGAGACTTGGTACACTGGACGGATTCGCCGAGAACTCCTAGATGGTATTATACCTCACGTCAGATAGCAATTCTCTGGTGACACTGGTACAGGTTAGTCTGTTGACCCGAGATCGTCATAGAGTCTTGTATGATTCTCACTGTGCTTTGATTTCCACCTTACCACGTTCAAGAGGACATGCAAAATGGTGGTTTTGGGGTACATTCCCCAGTCACATGGAGGCAATGAGCGATGGGAGGGGTTTCGTCTCTCCCGGTATTGGGGGTTGATGTTGCGCTGTGCTCGATTGGCCATAACAGGGAAGTCCCTGGCCAGGGCTAATTTAGAGATTTACTGGTAAGTGTTATCAGTAGTTTCTCGACCCGTTATGAGCCTCGTATCGGCATGACCTATCGTTTATTGGGGTCTGATGTTTACCACCCCTAGACTAGATATGCGACATATCCGATGAGGAGACCGGGTTGTACGATAGTGTTACTGACAGGCTTTACATGAGCTAGAGCAGACTTGCTTGTTGATCTTCTGATCACTCAATACCCGGGTAGCCGTTACGTCCAGCTAGTACCGCTGACGGCTTGTGGGTGCTTGATGTGATCATCACCTACTGCCGGCATATTGACGAGTCTTTAGAGTCCTACATAGAGGTTTTACTGGCTCAAATAAAACGAAGTAGGAGTACATATGTGATATGTGCGGGACCGAGAATAATGCGAGTGTGATACCATATTCTATTCTTGCGATATTTGTATCGGACGGTTATATGTGATATAGCCGGGTTATCGAATCAAGTGTTGATTCGATAAGTTGGTACATTTAATATTAGTCGGTTATATGTGATATAGCCGGATTATTAAATCAAGTGTTGATTTGATAATTTAGTATATAATTGTATATTTAATATACTAATTTACATTAACTAATATTAGCTCACTTAAGCATTTATTATTCTCACATGTGCACACTTAATATATATGTGATATATATTAATTGTGTCTTATTTTGTATCATGATTGTTGATACACACTACATGGGTGTATGAGACTTACACCATACTAATTATAATGTTGGGTTTTAGTATTTAATGTAATTCCAAATTAGTGGATAATAGCTCACATGCATGAAGCTTGTGGATGCATTGACTTAGTCCACTAATTTTGTTTTACTTAAGATATTTATTAACGTAACCATTATAATTTAGCCATAGTTATGTCTCTACATGAGTTAGTATATGATACAAACTCACCCATGGTTCATTCTCTCACCTCATTAGTTTATTCTCATCTCTTGATCATCTTCTTCATCCTTGAGTGAAAAGCTTGCTAGCTTTTGGGAAAAGAGAGAAAATATTGTGAGAAAAATAAAACTAAAGTGAGCCCACTTCCTACTTCATCATCCTATACTAGATTAGCACTTTAGTATAGGGTGTTTGCTTCACTAATCTCTCATTAGTGAAGTAGTAGCTTGAGTTAGTGTCTTCTCGACGTAGATTATCTTCGGCCTCAAAGACTTCAAGCAAGATCGTTCTTTTCACCTTGAGAAGCCATGCAAGAGTCTGGCAGTTCCATGATCGCAGCAAAGGGACCGCTACAAGGAGCTAATGAAGTGAAGGACCGGTCTACAAAGGTTGTATTCCGTTATCACTTAGAGTAAAGTAATTTACATGTTGTTTCGTATGATTCTTTAGTTATCGATTCTAGTTTAGGGTTCTTTAAAATGGCAAAATTTTGAAAATGGAATGGACGATACCTCTCGAAACCTTGCTGTCGTTCATAGGAACCCTACAGTTTTTACTCACGGAGCCCTTTCGGGTTTTCATCCGTGCCCATCTCGCTTATGGACGTACCGTTTTTTTTTTGCGTCAGCCTTGGGATGCTGCGGTCCGTAGTAGTTTATAGACGTCTCGGTCAGTTGCAAGTTTTAGGACATTGCGTTCCATCGTTAGTTTAGGGACGTTTCGGTCCGTAGTATCTTTGAGGCGAAGCTTTGCCGGATGCTCTATGAACAAGTAGGTTTCTCCTTGATAGACCTTGTCACATAATCCAAGGATTTTGGCATTGCTCCTGCCCCCGGCTCCTCTACGTTATATTCTAATGCTGAGTGAGCTTCTTTGTTACTTAGCGACGAATGGGTGATCATGTGGCAACTTGCCACATAATCTTCGGGTTCCTCTGAAGAGTCGCCTCCCTCATCATTACCGTTATCTTCACTTTCAAGGATGTGATTGAGAAACTCTTGAAGCGTGACTGGGGTTTGCGCCTTCTGGTTGTATTCCTCCAGCGCTTCAATATGCTTTTGCAGATCCGTACGCTTGTCGTTATACTGCTCGGGCTTTTTGGGCTTCTTCTTTTTCTTCGAAGACTTTGACGGCTGGGCCTGAGCGTTTTGATTATCGCTACCAATTCTTGGAGTCAGGTGCGGCTTCAGCATTCCATTGATGATCTCGGGTTCCAGCGGACTTTTCCACCTGATTGCCGGGCATGTTTGGAGATCCTTCAGCATTCTTTTCGTCTTGGCTGAAAGAGTGACCTCCCATGGAGCTTCTTCTACAAAAAAGCATGATGCCCCCAGTGTGTCCCCCCTTTTAAGAGCGTGTGGCTGAGGCGGGCTTACTTTCCAATTCTCGGACAGTACGAATTTGCCCTGTTGGTATTGGTCCTCAATCCAGCCTTTGAAAACGAAGCAATTTTCGATTAGATGGCCTACCATTAGGTGATAGGGGCAATAATTGGGATTATTGGCCTCACTGGATTGCAATGGGCATTTTGGATCTGGCAAGGTGATGAGCCTGTTGTGCACCGCCAACTCGAACAGTCTTCTCGTTTTATCCCAGGGAATTGAATAAGGGCGCTTCAGTTTCTCATTGAAGAATCGCCATCTATCCTCTTGGCGATCATTTGGTTTTGGACCACTGGGTTGCTGCTGAGCATTGGCGACGAAGGCCACTTTCTCTTTCCCTTTTTCGTTTCGAGATTCCAACTTGGAAGAAGATGGTCTATGACCCATCTGGTCCATTTGGGCCAGCTTGTCAACAAGGCCTGGAAGGTAGTCGGCTTGAAAAACATCATGAACTGGGATATGGTCGCCTGCGGATCGAGGGATCCTACAAACATGCCCACTGCAGGAGCTTCTTCTATCCGTTGTTCGCATTTCGACCATAGGTTCCGCCACCGTATCGCATCCTGCATCCAAGTTTCGCCCGGCTTCACCCCGGAATTGATCAATGCCATGATTGGGGTGCGTTCGCTAGAGCTTATGAAACGCTGGGTGAATAGCAATTCCATCTCCGTAAAAGTTTTGACGGAGTCGTTGGAAGTTCTGAATACCATTCGAACACCGTCTCCGGGCAGGGTTATCTACGACGGCAGCAAGGTTTCACGAGGCATCGTCCATGCCAAATTAAAATTTTGTCGTTTTAGCTAACCCTAAAGATAGATCGTTTACTAGAAATATATATTGAATCAAAAGCAAACACTTTGCTATATGTAAAGAGAGTGAGGAATACAACCTTTGTAGACCGGTCCTTCACATCAATAGCTCCATGTAGTAGTCCCCTTCACTGCGATCGTGAACTCCAGACTCTAGAGAATCTCCACAAGAAGAACGAACGTGCTTGCTTCGATGACTTCGAGGCCGAAGATGATCTACGTCGAGGAGACACTAACTCAAGTTATTCCTTCACTAGGTCATGAACTTTGTGAAGAGAACACCCTATACTACATAGCAAGTAGTAGAGGATGATGAAGTAGGAAGTGTGCTCACTTTAGAATTGATTTTCTCACACTTTTTATCATACCTCCATTAAAACTAGTGAACTTTTTTTGAAGAGGAAGAAGAAGATGAAGATGAACTCATCATATGAGTTATCTCAAATGAATAATGCAAACATGGGTGAGTTAAGCCCTCATACTTAACTTATGTAGAGAATTAACCAAGCTATAAGGTTAAGGGTTGGGTTAAATAATATCTAAAGAAATGACAAAAAAGAAGACTTTGTTAATGTTTCTACAAGTTTCTTCCAAGCTTGACAATTTTGACTAAGTCATTCTCTTTTGTTAAATGTTAAGACATAAACAAAACCCTAATTTAACCTAATCATGGTATAAGTCTCATACACCTATCTTATATGTATTATCAACCATGACACAATACATGTACACAAACATACATATCACATATGTGCAATGTGCACACAAAGTGAGAAAACAAATCATAAGTGAGCTAAAACTAGTTAATGTAATGCAATATATCTATTATATAATTATACATTAAATTATTAAATCAACTCTTGATTTAATAATCCGGCTATAACCGACTAATATCTTGTGTAACTTATCGAATCAACACTTGATCCGATAACCCGGCTATATCGCATACAACCAATCAATGTCAAAAATCACGAGAATAGAATATGGTATCTCATATCGTATCAATCTCAGTCCCGCACATATCACATATGCGCTCCTACTCCATTTCGCCTGAGCTAGGAAACCCCTGTGTAGGACTCTAAAGACTCGTCAATACGCCGGCAGTAGGTGATGATCATATCAAACACCCACAAGCCGCAAGCGGTCTGCTAAACGTAACGGCCACCCGGGTATTGAGTGATCAGAAGATCAACAAGCAAGCCTGCTCACACTCTTGCGAATCCAATCAGTAACACTACCGTACAGTCCGGTCTATTCGTCTGATATGTCGCATATCTCGTCTAGGGGTGGTAAACGTCAGCCCCAGTAACTCGATAAGTAGTGTCGATATGAGGCTCATAACGGGTCGAGAAACTACTGATAACACTTACCAGTATATCTATAAAACTGCCTTGTCCAAGGACTTCTTGTTATAGCCAATCGAACACAGCACAACATCAACTCCCAATACCGGGAGAGACGAAACCCCTCCTATCGCTCAGTGCCTCCATGTGACTTGGGACTGTACCCAAAAGCCACCGTTTTGCACGTTCACTTAAACGTGGTAAGGTGGAAATCAAAGCATAGTGAGAACCACACAAGACTCTATGACGATCTCGGGTCTACAGACTAACCTGTACCAGTGTCACCAGAGACTGCCATCTGACGTGAGGTATAATACCATCTGGGAGTTCTCGGTGAGTCCGTCCAGTGTACCCAGTCTCCACTGAGCACCCGTATACTATCTCTGTTTTCAAACACCAATGGATATGGGATCATCCATCGCCTATCTACATGGGTCGAGAAGCTATACGCTAGTCTACTCTGGTATATCGATGCCCTGTCTCGATACACCTACGACTAGGAACATTTGAAGGATGTACTTAACGACTACACTGTCCCCACTAGTATGATCTGTATCATAGTCCTGGTAGTCAAGTACTCATCCTAAGGGCTTTATCAACATGTAACATAGAGACAATCAGCGTACATGTTAAGATAAAGTGCAACCAGATAGTATACTATCATGTCGAGCAAGAAAGTCCTCCATATATATGTCCAAGCATCCACTACAATATACATCATATGTACAGTAATGGCCTCTAGGGCATACAGATCACTAACAATCTCCCACTTGCACTAGGGCCATCTGTTGTAGTATCTCATACCCAACAATCAGCAGTGGTTGAAGTATCGCATACTCAACCATCCCATAAAAGTCTCTCCTGGGAATAGGCCTTTGTGAGTGGATCCGCGCTGTTGTCCTCTGTGTCTACTCTCCTAACCTCGATCTCCCTGGAGATCATCCATCTCCATGATCAGGTGATACTGCCTAAGAATATGTCTGGATCTCTGATGGGACGGGGGTTCCTAGGCCAAAGCCATAACTCCATTGTCACACAATGGTAGGAACGAAGTTCATCTCATGAACTTATCTACATCCAGACTGCCTCTTTGGTAGTATCGTAAGTAGCCATGTATTCAGCCTTTATCGTCTAGTATGCCACGGTATCTAGTTTGGAACTCTTCCAACATACCGTCCCTCCACTATGGGTAAAGACAATGCCTTTGACTGACATTCAGTCGACCTTACCACCCTGGATCCTATCCAGTGATTCTCCCCAGGATCTATTGATACCATCTCACTACACCTAGTGAGAATCCTAATATCCATTTAGATCTATATCATAGATCCAAAACCCCAGGATTTAGTAGGTATCACCTTGATCCTATATGGAGAATCCTTGTGATAAGAGGAGATTGACCGAGCGTAGCATAGGAAACTCCTTTTCTATCAAGAGTATGTCATCCACGTACACTACGAGGATCACCACCATACTCCCTACTACCTTTTTGTATATACAAGGTTCATCTACCATTTTGATGAAGTCAAACTCTTTGACTACCACATCAAAACAGATGTTCCAACTCCGCGATGCCTGCTTTAACTCATAAAGTAACTTGCACACATTTCCGCTGCTCCCACTGTTTACGAAGACCTCTGGTTGTGTACTTATATACGCTCCCTTCTAAATCACTATTTAGAAAATCAGTCATGACACCTAACCGCCAGATATCGTAGTCATGGTATGTAGCAATGGCAAGTAGGATCCGGATGGACTTAAGCATAGCCACTAGAAAAGGTCCCATCATTATCCACACCTGGTCGATGACGAGAATCCTTTTACAACTAGTCTTAGCTTTGAAAGTCTCAACTTTTCCATGTACACCTAGTAATCTTCTCAAGATATACTTATTCCTGATGGGGATTTAACCCTTCAGATAAAGCAACCAAAGTCCATACTTTGTTGGTGTATATGGATTCCATCTCAGATCGCTTAGCATCCAGCCATTCTCACAGAGTCCCCACTCTTGATGGCCTGCTCGAAACTAGTTGGGTCATCATCTCATGATGCAATCCTCGCTCCCACTGTCATAGAGAAACTGAAGTATCTCTCAGGTAGGTGAGGAACCCTACTAGATTGGCGGAGAGGCTGAGCTTCGTTGGGAGATATTGAATCGTTTGGTTCTACCAAATCATCAGCTGTAGTTTGTATAGCTGGAAATCCTTCCAGTTCTACCTCATGGCCACTAATTTCTTCACAAGAAATTCCCTTTCCCAAAGGTAGCATGCTGAGAAACAAAACACCTTTTGCTCCTTAATGTGGTAGAAGATATTCCCTTGCGAATGCTTGGGATATCCAACAAACTTTCACAGAACTGACCTTGCCTTGAGCTTGTCCGGATTTTGCTTTTAGACATAGGCCGGACAACCCCAAATCTTAACATCCTTACGAGATGGGCTCTTCCCATACTATATCACATATGGAATGGTAGGCACCTGATTTGGTTGGAATCCTATTCAATAGGTATGCAGCTTCTCAAGTGTATAACCCCAAAAGGAAATAAGCAACTCAGTAGTACTCATCATAGAGCACACCATATCACATAGGGTGCGATTGCTCTGCCCCGATATACCAACGTGTTGTGGTATATACGGAGAAGTAATGCTGAGAGAGAATCTTATTCCCCTGTAGAATAGTCTAGGAATTCCGTGCTCAAGTATTCTCCTCCTTGATCACATCAAAAGACATACTACTTATACCTATTTTTGGTTCTCTACTTCTAACTTATATTCTTTGAATTTCTCAAAAGATTCAGACTTGTGTTTCAACAGGAACATATGTCTGAATCTTAAGAGATAATCAGTGAATGTAATGAAGTACAAAAAACCAATCCTGGCATGTGTAGACAGGGGACCTACATACATCATCATGTATCAATACCAAGAGTTCAATAACTCTTTCTCTGTTTCCAATAAACGAAGCTATAATTATCTTATCTTTGTGACATGACTGGCAAGTTTCACAAGATGTAAATTCAAACTGATTTAAATATGCATCTTTATGTAACTTAGCTAGTCGGGTCGTATCGAAATGACCTAGTCTACAATGCTACAAGAAAGATTCGTTCATTTCTGAACTCTTCCTCTTGTGTGTGTTCTGTACGTTGAGAACTGTAGTTTGATTAGAATGTATATGCTTTTAGATAATGTGCCTGAACAGATCAACTTTTGATATAGGAAATGTTCAAAACATTATCTATCAATACAAAATTATATCATTCTTTACTAATAAAGAGACCGATATGATATTGTATATCAGATTCGGTATCAAATAACAATCGTTCAGAATCAATGTATTCGGTAATACAGGGTGATAACTTCCAACAAACTTGGCTGCAACACTTGCACCATTTTTAACTCTTAAAACTTATCACCCTTTCTCAGTTCTCTATCTATCTGTAGCCCATGTAACAGATTATATTTATGGGATCCTGATCGGGTATCTCATACTCAAGACATAAAGGATACTGAGAAACAGCTCTCTACAATGAACATACCCGAAGATGATGCATCGGCATGCACTTTCTTCGTTTGGGCGGCACGGGAATCCTGGTAATCCCCTATTTCCTGCTCTGTCTTATAACAATTATAAGTTGGAGTGGGACCAACGTTCCTTAGTGCAGTATAACAAGCGGGTTTGGTCAATACATCTGTATTATTATCTTGATTAAGGCGTGACATGGTCGCTACCTTGGAGAGAGAGAGAAGAAAACACTCAGCGTATGCTCTTGCAAGATTAGATTGGTTATCAATATATCTAATCAGGATGTCTTCCACTGTTTTAGTCAAATCTTCCTTCAAACCCTAAAAGGATAGACTAGCCGGGATTAATTACACTCTACAAGTTCGCCAATCTTTCAGCCAGGCCAGTGTCGGTACTTTGAGGGAGGTTCCCCATGCTTTCGCACGGACCTAATTAAAATAAAACTCGTATTCCCAGAGGCGTAACCCCGTTGATACCTTTCTAGACACCTACTTGATCGGCTAATTGTAATGTGTAAAACTCTCCCAGGAGTAACTCTTACTCGTAGTGGGTATCGGGATCCAACTATCTCATAGAAGGTATGCAATCTCATTGCAAATTTCAACACTTGAAATTCACGATAATGTTTTGCCCCTAACCTCCTACGACCTTGACAAAGGCCAACAAACCATAAGATGCTAGTCAAGTTCAACCCGTCATTTCCTGATTGAATTAAACCCACTCGCACGACCCTTGACAAAGGCCAACAAGGTTGCACAACCACCCTAACTCAATCACATCAAATGCTTATGCAGATAAGCAGTAATCAGCTACCGCACACTACGTCTTGACGAAGGCCAACAAACGCAGTACGAATACTAATTATTACTTATTTGAAATGACGGAGGGCTACGACATGTTTTTAAGAAAACCCTTTGCGTAATGAACTTGATATCGTTGTAGAATCAAGTGATTTAGAATGGAATGTTTTTGAGGTTTTTACTAGTTTTACTAAAGAGGTCACTCCCGGTGAAGGGATCTCGGCTCTTTCCTTATCAAATAAGGTGCATGATATTTCACAAATACCACTATGCAAAGCAAAAACTATAAAAGCAATCAAAAGACAAACCGAGTTTATAGCATTTGCTAGTTTCGCTAAAGAGGTCACTCCCGGTGAAAGGATCTCGGCTCTTTCCTTATCGAATAAGGTGCTGGATATTCTACAAGGAATACCGCTATGCAAAGCAAGAACTAGAGCTACCAGTTTTCAAGACAAGTTTCTACAACATCTTTAGGTTTCTTTTATTTCATTAATCTCATTAATGAAGTCCCATTTATTATGCTTCACAAGCACCACATTTGAAACGAAATCAACAATATATAATATATATCTCATATATATGATATAAACATTCGTCTCAGGCAGTAATATGATCTCATCACAGAACATTGCAGCAGAAGAACATATATGAAATATTGGCTATACTAGGATTTCCGTGTTTTATATCAAGCCAAACACGGATTCCACGGTCGCGATGAATAGCCAATCCCACACCCCTAGACCCCTACGAGAGCGGCAAGCAACCCTGCTAATTCTAGAGTTAGGAGACCCGGTCTCGACTCCTCGATATGGTCTCTCACTGGACCCTAGAACCCGGTTACTTGTGCTCCCCGCCTTGGGTCTATCCTATTACGGAAAAGAAAATAATATACAATGGTGACATCATCCTCAACCCGGAAGTGCCCGAATAAAAGAATATTACATACAATGAATTTTACATGAATGAAAATGAAAAACCCTCATCTCATATAAAACCCTCGGCTATTCAAACACGACGATCCAATATAACATATCCCAGCCACACATAACATCACATGTCATCAACGTAAGTAAATATGCGTATCCCAATTGTCGTTGACATATTGCACCGAAACCGGCGATACACCACATATTACACTTACGGTCGCAGAAAATAAAGTGAAAAACTACAACAATTGGAATCCGCAACTACCTTAGACATCATAAACCCAACGTATCACATACTTTGGATTTCATGCCTAACCAAATGAATTTCTTAGACATGACATGCCTAACAATTATAAACCCCGCATTTTAGTCTCGATCTCGAAAACACTTTTCAATATCAAGTCGGACAATTCAACAAGATTCCCGACATCCTGATCGAATGCTCGTCGAAAACTTTAGTAGACGGCCACACCCCCGATACCGTCGACGAAGTGCACTAAGGCAGAACACCGCTACCGCGAGCACCCGAACGAATGCTTTTGGCGACGGGGTTCTCCTACAGTCACTTGGTCGGGGCTATGGGGCGTGGCTATCTATTAAGTTTACCCGGCGAGTATCCGCGTACGCTACGTGATTGCGACGGACTTTTGATCATATCAAAATCCCGTGGCAACCGATCATCTGAGACTAAACTGCTAGATTTATAACATTCAAACTAGTTATCTCATAACTACTTGTGGATTCCAAATATTGTATCCCATCACATAATATCCGGACGACGTTAAACTCTTCGATCGATTCATCAAAGTCCCACAATTTCCCGACAGCTCAACACTTGAGCACAGTTTTAATAATACCCAGAAGATACCATAGTACCTATGAACCAGCCGTAGAAGGGTCAAACCAACGCCTCATATGTGACAACGCTAAACTACAACAAAACCTAAGGTTTAAGTGGCGGTTTTGACGGCCACATAATCGAGTTAAGGTTTACGTTCTTCTAGAGGGTCCACAGAATCACTTGCATATTTTTCCGAATACGTTAAACTTGGAAAAATGGGTTTTTGACATTCGATCGAACTTTTTAATTTCGCCTAGACAATATGTGAATAACCCAAAATAATGTTAAAACTATGAATACGAAATACCCTGAATTGTTTATAGTGTAAAATTAAATTACATGCAAAATTAACAAAAATAAACAACACATGAAACATCAAAACCAAGCCACTGGAACACAGAGAAAAATTCAGGGGGGGCTCGGATTGGGCCGAGATGTACCCTATGGTGGCCGGCCACTTTTTCTGGGAATGTCCTGAAATTTTGTGTGTGTTCATGATATATCACATACATCACTCTGTACTTGTTTGCAAAAATTTTTGACAACCTTAAAAAATCGACAGCAAGCAGGTTTTCCGTTTCAAGTTTCGGAGTTGTTTCAGATTCGTAATCTTAATAAAATCCGTATAAATTTCTAGCATGGCTCTGATACCACTGCAGGGTTACCTACGACGGCAGCAAGGTTTCAAGAGGCATCGTTCATGCCAAATTAAAATTTTGCAGTTTTAGCTAACCCTAAACATAGATCGTTTACTAGAAATATATATTGAATCAAAAGCAAACACTTTGCTATATGTAAAGAGAGCGAGGAATACAACCTTTGTAGACCGGTCCTTCACTTCAATAGCTCCATGTAGTAGTCCCTTCCGATGCGATCATGAACTACGGACTCTAGAGAAGCTCCACAAGAAGAACGAACGTGCTTGCTTCGATGACTTCGAGGCTGAAGATGATCTACGTCGAGGAGACACTAACTCAAGTTATTCCTTCACTAGGTCATGAACTTTGTGAAGAGAACACCCTATACTATATGGCAAGTAGTAGAGGATGATGAAGTAGGAAGTGAGCTCACTTTAGAATTGATTTTCTCACACTTTTTATCATACCTCTATTAAAGCTAGTGAGCTTTTTTTGAAGAGGAAGAAGAAGATGAAGATGAACTCATCATATGAGTTATCTCAAATGAATAATGCAACCATGGGTGAGTTAAGCCCTCATGCTTAACTCATGTAGAGAATTAACCGAGCTATAAGGTTAAGGGTTGGGTTAAATAATATCTAAAGAAATGACAAAAAAGAAGACTTTGTCAATGTTCTACAAGATTCTTCCAAGCTTGACAACTTTGACTAAGTCATTCTCTTTTGTTATATCTTAAGACATAAACAAAACCCTAATTTAACCTAATCATGGTATAAGTCTGATACACCCATCTTATATGTATCATTAACCATGACACAATACATGTACACAAATATACATATCACATATGTACAATGTGCACACAAAGTGAGAAACCAAATCAAAAGTGAGCTAATACTAGTTAATGTAATGTAATATATCTAATATATAATTATATATTAAATTATTAAATCAACTCTTGATTTAATAATCCGGCTATAACCGACTAATATCTTGTGTAACAACTTATCGAATCAACACTTGATCCGATAACCCGGCTATATCGCATACAACCGATCAATGTCACAAATCACAAGAATAGAATAGGGTATTTCATATCGTATCAATCTCGGTCCCGCACATATCACATATGCGCTCTTACTCCGTTTCGCTTGAGCCAGGAAACCCCTGTGAAGGACTCTAAAGACTTGTCAATATGCCAGCAGTAGGTGATGATCATATCAAACACCCACAAGGCGCAAGCGGTCTGCTAAACGTAACGGCCATCCGGGTGTTGAGCGATCAGAAGATCAACAAGCAAGCCTGCTCACACTCTTGCGAATCCAATCAGTAACACTACCGTACAGTCCGGTCTCTTCGTCTGATATGTCGCATATCTCGTCTAGGGGTGTAAACGTCAGCCCCAGTAACTCGATAAGTCGTGTCGATATGAGGCTCATAACGGGTCGAGAAACTACTGATAACACTTACCAGTATATCTCTGAAGCTGCCTTGGCTAAGGACTTCCTGTTATAGCCAATCGAACACAGCGCAACATCAACTCCCAATACCGAGAGAGACGAAACCCCTCCTATCGCTCATTGCCTCCATGTGACTCGGGACTGTACCCAAAAGCCACCATTTTGCACGTTCTCTTGAACGTGGTAAGGTGGAAATCAAAGCACAGTGGGAACCACACAAGACTCTATGACGATCTCGGGTTTACAGACTAACTTGTACCAGTGTCACCGGAGAACTGTCATATGACGTGAGGTATAATACCATCTGAGAGTTGTCGGCGAGTCCGTCCAGTGTACCCAGTCTCTACTGAGCACCCGTATATTGTCTCTGATGTCAAACACCAATGGATATGGGATCATCCATCGCCCATCTACATGGATCGAGAAGCTATACGCTAGTCTACTATGGTATATCGATGCCCTGTCTCGATACACCTACGACTAGGAACATTTGAAGGATGTACTTAGCGACTACACTGTCCCCACTAGTATGATCTGCATCATGGTCCTGGTAGTCAAGTACTCATCTTAAAGGCTTTATCAACATGTAACATAAAGACAATCAGCGTACATGTTAAGATAAAGTGCAACCAGATAGCATACTATCATGTCGAGCAAGAAATTCCTCCATATATATGTCCAAGCATCCACTACAATATACATCATATGTACAGTAATGGCCTCTAGGGCATACATATCACTAACACTCCGCCAAGCTGCCGACGAATTGGCGAAGCAATAGCTTGTCCTTACCTCCAGTGTTGCCACACAAAGCCCTTAATTGAGTGACATGTTGGTGTGGATTTCCCGTCCCCTTATATACATGGAATTTAGGGATCGTATATCCCGGCGGGTAGTTTATTTGGTCGTACCAACCCGGATATGGTCGTCCAGTCTTAAAAATTTGCCCGGCCACTTCGTTCGCCTGATGAATTCGTATCTGTTGAGCGATATAGTCATCCAGGGCGGCTTTAGAAATGGTCTCCTCTTTGGCTGTTGAACAAGCCGGAAGAGGATTTGATGTCTCTCCCCTATCGTCTTTAAGGATAATCGGAGGGTCTTCAGCTGGAGGATCCAGCTGTAACTTCATCCCGACCATGTCTTGAAATAAAAGCGTCATTCGTTTTATGTTGGCAGCTTATTCTGCTGCCTCTTTGTCTTTCTTTTCGAGAATTCTGCGGAGGAACTCAGCATCGGTTTCTTGTTCATGACATTGTTCTGATGACGTCTCCGGGCTTTTTTTTGGCCTAGTGAGTGCGGCCATCTGTGTTAACATTTCGTGAAGCTTCTGTTGTTGCTCTTGGGCCTTTGTTATGGATCTGGTGAGTGGTCGATGACCCGTAGAGATACGGCTATCCTCTTTCCCGGATGCCATATAGACAGTGTGCACCACCATTCCCCCAGACTTGGGGCGTTTAGATTCAGTGTCCTTGAGATTCGTCGCAGACATAGGAATTTTCTCTGGCCTTCCCCTTTTGTGGGCGGTCGAAGTTGAGGGAACCGTTGCACCGGGCACCCGAGTGGACGAAACCTTTTGTGGCTTGACAGGTTGGTCCTTCTCTTGCCAAACCTTCATTTTCTTTTGTCGGCAGGAATAGTCTTGATCAATTACTGAGTCTTGGACCTGTCGCCAAACTTTATAAATTATAGAGGATAGCCACTGAGGGGGCTGCTCTGGCTTCACCTTTATAGCGTTCTCCATAGGTGGAGGAGATCTTTTTAGCACGGCCTTCGGAGAGTTCTTGCGTACCCTCCTAAGTGGTTCAAAGTTGTTTCCAGTTGGAACAGCAACATCAATTTCCACCATTGGAGCTGGCGGAGTTAGTCCAGAAGGAGAGCTGCCCCCAGCCTTCCTTACTCGACGCGAGTGACGACGGCGAGCATGTCATGCTGACGGGACCAGCTCAGTTATGGGGGTGTCTTCATCATGCCCCATGTTCTGGCGGAGGGTTGCTACCGGCGTTAGCCTCTTGAAAACTGACGTCCGTTGAGTGGGGATGTCCAATCTGTCGAAGGAAGACTTTCGCGCAGGGGGAGCAGTTTTGATGACTTCAGGAACAGGAATGACTATCCGCTTTGGGATGGCCGCTTCAGGTATCGCGGGCTTCTTCACGGGCCCACTTAAGCTCTGGCCTAGTCTGTTGAAAACTGATGCACTGGACTTGGGCGACCCGTTGAGAGGGGCCGCAGTTATTGTAATCCAATCAAAGACCGACTTCTTCGGAGCTTCTTGGGACGGCAATGGGGCGTTGAAGCTCATTAGTGGGAGCATGGTCCCAAAGAATAACCCTATGGTGGCTTGCATCACCTGGTCCACCGGCATCGTAAAAAGGGAGGCTGCTTGAGGCCCGTAGGTCACTCCTCCGGCGAGGACGGAGTGGGAGTTGTTGCAGTTGTTATAGTTTGTACAGTTGGAAGCCATTGATCTTCCGTTTTTTGCACGGAGCAAGACGCCAAATCTTAGTATCTCGAATCCTGGGGCAACCAAAGCAAACCGCGATTCGTTCGCGAAACACGACACACGAAGTGTAGAGTGGAAAGAGGAAAAGGTCCCACCGGGCGTACCAGAATCTGTTCTCCGCTGAAAGACTGGGAAGACAAACGTCTTGCCTGAATTTGGGGGCAGATGCTATTTGGATTTATCCGTCCACCTCTCCGAAGATACCAAGTTGATTTATGGCACCATATATCGGAGGTTTAGACGGATGTGGCCGTTGTAACAGACTTCGTCAGATTCGCCCTTGTTGTGAGGGATTTTTGATTGTGGGGACGCTCTTCCCTGCAGGAGCAAGCCCCTGCAGTTAATTACGCTACCGCATCGCGGTAGCCACTTTCTCCTTCTCCAGATGGTCACTTCGTGTCGTGTGTGTTTGTTTTCTTTTTTGGTTGCCTGTGGATTGTATACGGAGACTAATTTATGTTGTCGTCCGTAGGGTGTGGATTAGTCCAAATCCCTATTTTCTTAGATTTGGGTTTGGGTTGGGTTTAAGGATCGTTAATCTCATTTGAGACTAAGATCAACTTAAACCTTTGTTAAGGATACGTTAGTCTAATTTTAGACTAACATCAACTTAACCATTTTTTAAGGATACGTTAGTCTAATTTTAGACTAAGATCTACTTAACATGATCATTTAGATCCAACAAAAGAGCATTTGGGCTCTATTGTTTTAGTTTAGGGAATTTGTGGTTCAGTTTAAAGACATTATAGTCTGTAAAGTTTAAGGACATCATAGTCCATGAGTTTAAGGACCCAACAGTCCGTGGAATGTCTGGTTGTCGGGACCCGTCACCTCTCTGAAAACGTTGAAGGATTACAACGACAAATATCAAAGGAGTGAAGAGATGTACCCTTGAACTAATATTGGTTGGGAGTGTAAGTCCACGGTAGCGTCCCGGCCGTCTAACAGACGCCAAATGCAGAATAAAAACTTTTACAACTGACGCTATCGCGTACTATAACCCGGATCTGCCATTAAAGCTAAACTAACAAACTACAAAGTGGGTAGAAGAGTTATACCGAACGATCAGAGTCCTTCGGTCTTCAACCATCATCCCACGCTTTGTTGCGGCCGCTCCGATCGGCTGAATCTCCAATCTTCTCGTCCAGGTGGCACCATGTCGACGGATCTTTAAACGGGCTCCCGCCTCTGAACCGAGACAACTCGATCGTCAAGTTTGCTAGAAGAGACGACCAAGATGATGTAGAGAATAAGTAGAACACTTTGTCTCGTTACGTCCAAAGTCACGGACGAACGGTTAATGAAGTTGCCTTTTGGATCGGGTGATGGAATGAAAAGAGCTATGAAATTTCCATACACATAAACTATAATTTTTTCTCAAAACAACAACCATGCCCTTCACAAGCAAGGGGCCGGCCATATAAAGGAGAGGGGGGTGAGTGTAGGAGGAGGGAGTGGTGACCACAAAGCAAAAGAAAGAATGAGCCACATAACACCTAGTATGAACACCATTAATGCAAGGGATGAATCATTAACCCTAGTCATCAAACATCATTAAATGCACTAATGAGTCACAAAGATGCATGAACCTAGTCACCACCTTCTAGAAGCCTCTAGAAGCTTCCACACTCATCTCAAGAAAAGATAAATCCGTATTTAACCGAATGTAAAATACGGGCGATAGAAAACTGAAAACTGGCAACTTCCAAAAGTGATCCTGAAACGAATTTCAGGATAACCCTGTAATCGTATAAACATACCCGCATTTGTATTACGACCGAATGCAAACGCATCTGAGACAAAGATATTATATCTACACACTATAATACTCGGATCCGGCTTAAACCAAAGCCGATCAGTATTATCTGCCCGAAAAATGACACGTGCGAAAACGCACGTGCATTTTCCGAACCCTGCCATAAAACCATACGGCCTCTAGAACGTTTCGCCCGAACTTGGGAAAGTGTCTGTGGGGGACTCTAATGACTCATCAACACACTGGCACTGGGTATAACCACTAGCACGTCAGAGGTACAAGTTGTACGTAACGGTTTGCCTATGTATTGATTGGAAGGGAAGCTGACGAGCGAACTCATCCATAAACCCTACTGAGCCTAACAGTGACAATATACATACAGTCCGGTCCGTTCGTCTATGAGTATCGCATATCTGCCTAGGGGCTGGTAACGTCAGACCCCCAATAGCAGTATAAGTCGTGTCAGAGAGTGGCCCAGAACACCCTGAGATACTACTGAAGTACTTACTAGTAAATCTCCTGCCTCGGCCGAGGGCTTTGTGTAATGGCTCTCCTAGACACAGCGCGATCTCACCCACAATACCGGGAGAAACGAATCCCCTGCCGATCCGCTCACTTGCCTCCATGTGGCTCGGGACTGTACCCAAAAAATACCTGTTTGTACGACTCCTTTGAGCCGTGGTAGGGTAGAAATCAAAGCACAGTGGGAACTCACACGAGACAAATGACGACCTCAGGTCGATGAACTAACCTGTATACATGTCACCAGGGAACTGCTATCTGACGATATGTATAATACCTATTAGCATGTTCCCGGCGAGTCCTGTCCGGTGTACTCATAACCCAATGAGCACCTGTATACATCTTAGGTGATCAAACTGACACCAGTGGCTTGTGAGACCGGCCACCGCCCCTCGTCGGGGTCTCGACTGTATACACTAGTCTACTCTGGAGTATCGATGCCCTGTCTCGAAACTCCCACGACTAGGGACACTTTAAGGATGTGCTTACAGACCCGAGCTCCCACGTATATGATCGCCATCATACTGCTGGTAGTCAAGCAAGAATCCTATGGGCTCTATCATCATGCAATAGTGAACTAAAGCATGTATACGATGATAAAGACAAACCAGATAGCAAACTATCATCTCGAGCAAGACTGTCATATCGGTATAGGTCCTGCCTCAATCATTGCAATCACGTACCTGCGATCCAATAATTGACTTTGAGGGCACTATCTCCAACAATCTCCCACTTGCACTTAAGGCTAATTATTGCGATGTCGCATACTCACAGCCCGTGTGATACCGAACACCCAACTTCTCTACTAATCAGTTTCACAAAGCTAGTTTGTAAAAACTCTTGTGTTCGAGAAAATAGCCTCAGTGAGTGGATCCGCCCTGATGTTTCTTTCTATGTCTCTCTTAATCTCAAGTTCGCGGAAAAAGCCATCTCCCGAATCGAGTAATACCTGTCTTAGAATATGTCTGGATATCTGATGGGACCTAGTTCATAAATGAACTCCAAATCCAAACTTCTTAGACTATATCGATAACTGAACCTAATCAGGATCCAGCACCATGCCTCCCACAATATCCTCTTGGACCACCTGTCCATAATACTGTCCCTTGTCATAGGGAAAACTATAACTATGACAATCACTCTGTTATCTATGTCACCTTTGAAGCCTGGAATGATAACCGTCCCCCGAAGGAGGCTGCCGTCATCAAATCCATAGAACATGCACCTTATGTTCTAAAACTGCTTCCTTATATTTCTTCAGGATTGGATTAATATAAACTTATCGCATCAAGTGCAAAAACTACATCTGGTGTGGTACTTGACATCTCATGATTGACTCAATTGCCTAAGCAAGTGATCTGCCAACCATGCACATCCCTCTCTCCTTTAGTCTCTAAGACACCTTTAGAGAGGGTGACCCATCACCTGCAGGTACACCACCATGCCAGGAGTCTTCTATTCTAAAATACTATTAGAATACTGTCAAAGTACCCACATTGGGAAACTACCCAAATCTAGATCTAATACCATAGATCTAGTAACCAAAATGTCTGATATTATATCCATATCCTATCTGGAGAAACAACTGTGTGACGACCACAGTACAACCGATCGAAGTACAGGAATTTTACTTCCTACTCTGTGTATGTCATCCAAATACCAGGACATTACACCCTACTACCTTCTTAACAGATCCATCCCCTATTCTGATGAAGTCAAACCTATGACTGTCACATCAAAATTAGATGATCTTATCTCCGCTATATCTGCTCAAGTCTATAAATAGACATAAGCTACTTGCCCATTATGCTTCCGCTGCTTCCACTGACTACGACAACCCTCTGGCAGAATAATATATACGTACACTTCTAAAGCTAGTCTAGAACGACGCTATACTTATCCTTCTGCCGAGTCTCATAGTCTGGAACAACAGTAGTATCAAGTCTGGGTAAACAAGAACCTCCCTGCCACTGTCCTTGAGGCTACCGGAGTACCTCTCGGGTGTCTGAGGTTACCCACCATGTCTGCGAAGTGGCTATTGGAATGTCAAACTTGATTGAATATATAGGTCCTATTAAATTCTCCGTAATCGTTTGTGTTGGAGGTAGTGCCCTCAGAGTCAATTATTGGATCACAGGTACGTGATTGCAATGATTGAGGGAGGACCTATCCTGGTAGGACAGTCTTACTCGAGATGATAGTATGCTATCTGGTTTACCTTTATCATCATGTACTGCTTTAGGTGACATGACACGTCGCTATTACACGTTGATAGAGCCCCTAGGATTCTTGCTTAACCACCAGCAGTATGAGGGCGATCATATAAGTGGGAGCTGGGGGTCTACAAGCATATCCTTAAAAGGTCCCTAGTCGTGGGAGTTTCGAGACCGGGCATCGATACTCCATTAGTAGACTAGTGTATACAGTCGAGACCCCGACGAGGGGCGGTGGCTGGTCTCACAAGCCACTGGTGTCAGTTGGATCACCTAAGATGTATACAGGTGCTCATTGGGTTATGAGTACACCGGACAGGACTCGCCGGGGAACATGCTAGTTGGTCATATACCAGACGTCAGATGGCAGTTCCCTGGTGACATGTGTGCAGGTTAGTTCATCGACCTGGGGGATCGTCATTTGTCTCGTGTGAGTTCCCACTGTACTTTGATTACTACCCTACCATGGCTCAAAGGAGTCGTGCAAACAGGTTTTAGTTGGGTACAGTCCCGAGCCACATGGAGGTAGTGAGCGTATCTTCAGGGGTTCGTCTCTCCCGGTATTGGGGGTGAGGTCGTGCTGTGTCTAGGAGAGCCATTACACAAAGTCCTTGGCCAAGGCAAGAAGATTTACTGGTAGGTATTCCAGTAGTATCTCAAGGTGTTCTGGGCTACACTCCGACACGACTTGTACCGCTTTTGGGGGTCTGACTTTTACCAACCCCCTAGGCCCGCCATGCGATACTCATAGACGAACGGACCGGACTGCACGGATATTGTCACTGACAGGCTCAGTTGGGTGTCGGGGTGAGCTTCCTCATCGACGTCCCTTTTGGTCAATAGCTGGTGGCCCGTCACGTATTGGCTTATACCTCTGACGGGCTAGTGGTTAAATCCACAGCCATAGTATTGACGAGTCTTTAGAGTCCACCACACATTCAGTTACTCAGCTTTCGGGCGAAAGGCTGTAGAGGCCGTATGGAGATATGGCAGGGTCCGATCAGATACGTGCGGTATTGCACGGATCAGGATCGGACGGTTTGTACTAGTGGCCGTATGGATTTATATGGCAGGGTTCGATCAGATACGTGCGGTATTGCACGGATCAGGATCGAACGGTTTTTTACTAGCCGGCTTTGGTTTAAGCCGGTACTAGTTTAGTACAGTGTAGATTTTGTCTCATTGCATTTGTATCCGGTCGGAATACAGATGCGGGTGTGTATGCACAGTATCGGGGTTTTTCCTGTAATTTATTACGGGACCAGTTTTCTGGAGTTGCCAGTTTGCATTCCGTTCCGGCCGGTTTTCCTTTGTTCTTTCCCGGCCAGACTTTTCCGATGAAGGGGGTAATTTGCAGTTTTGCAAATTACAAATGTGGAGGGGTTTTCTTGTAAAAGATTGATATGATAGCTTTCATATTTTTTTTCCACCATGCTTTTGCATTTATTGTGATAAAGTGTGAGTATGGTGTGATTGGAAATGAAGTATGGTGTATGTTTCTTTGACCTTGGATGTGGTCACCATTTTTTTGATCCTACACTCACCTCCCTTGGTTTTTCCTCCCACCAATTTCCTACTTGATATGTTGGCCGGCCACTTTAGGTGGGATGAGAAAAATTGCTTCTCTTTTGAGTGGAGAAAAATATGATACATTCATTCTTTGCATGATACATTTTTCCTTCACCTCTCTCCAAGTTCTTCTTCCTCCACAAAATGGCAAAGCTCCAAAAACCCCAATGAGACTTCTTCTCTTGATATCCTACAGCATATCTTGGGCACGTCGAGTAGCCGGCTTCGTGCCCGAGTTGCCTCGGAATTGAGGTGGGAGCCCGTAAACGAAGAAGGCGATGTGGTGCACTTCCGGCGACGAGGAGGAGACGGACGGAGATCCCGCGAGGAAATCGGAGTGGAGATGAAGACCGGAGGACTCGGATCAGTCGGTATACATCTCTTCCCTTTCTTATTGTAGCGTAGACTTGTTAATGGTTACGATCCGGAGTTTAGTGCGCGGTGGTGCCGGTTTGCAAAGTCCGCAAAATTTAAGTTTATCACCGTTTCCGCATTCCGGCGTCGGATTGACGGCCGGGGCGCCGCCGTGCACTTACAGTGGTATCAGAGCCGCGCCATTAACTTAGTCTAGCTTTGTGTAATGTGTTTGCATTTCCGATCGATCAAAAAGTTCCAAAAACCCGTATTGCCTTCGCATCAGTTTCTGTTGAAAATTTTTGGTCTCGAAAATTTTTTCAGGTTATAAAATATTGATGTACTGGAAAATCTAAGAGTTCTGTAAAAATTTGACGAAGTAACTCCACAGTTGGAGCGCGGAACCGCCGCGAAAACCCCATTTGTGCGGCCCTTCCGCCGCGCACTATTCACATCACTTCACCATTTTTTTACAGAGGCCTTCTGGGCTTAAAATATGGGCTTTGGAATATTAAAGTTGGGCCAATTGTTTCTGTGAGTGCTACAGTTTTCTTTGGGGCCCACTTGTTAATTGTTTGATCAATCGGAAATTTTTTAAACACATTTTTCACAGTATTTACATTATATCTGCGACCGTGAATGTCACTCGATCGGTAAAT
Source organism: Agapanthus africanus (assembly GCA_030015575.1). Lineage (NCBI taxonomy): Eukaryota > Viridiplantae > Streptophyta > Magnoliopsida > Asparagales > Amaryllidaceae > Agapanthus > Agapanthus africanus. The sequence continues at coordinate 482,517,351 of CM057343.1, read as the reverse complement.
CCGGTCTAACTGCTATAGCCCGGTTAGACGGATTTGCGAACGTGACTTTCACGTTGATGTTCTGTTTTTGCTGTGATGTTGCGGATCGGTCGTGGGGGATAGCCTGGGTGCAATGCTAGTACAGTTGTGGTTGTATTATGTACATTTGATATTGCGGGGCGAGCGTCCGACATGTGGACTGCCGTCACTGCCTGTTTGTATTATTATTTTGGGGCACGACCTGGTTGCGGTCGATGTACCCGGTGTATGTATATTTTACTTTCTGTACTAGGATTGCCCCGCGGAGGGGTGCACGGATAGCCGGGTTCTAGAAGGCAACAAGCCCGCATCTCATGGCATTGGGACGGAGGGGGCTTCACTCTAGGATTGGCGGGCTATTCGCCGCACTCGTAGGGGGTACAGGTTTGACCCAGGAGGGGTGCCCAAGTTACCGGATTCCGTGAAGTGCTGGGTGGTCCATTCACGGTGCTGAAGGGGGCTGCCTCGCTTCAGGTTTTGGAGGGTGACTTGCCGCGCCCGTAGGGGTCTAGGATTCTCATTGCACAGGCTATCCACACGACCAGGGGAACGTCGGGTTTCAGCGGCTCTGTGAAACCCGGGGATCCCAGATATCTGTATTGTTTCTGTGATGCTGTTCATTCTCTGTGATGTTGCATTTTATTCACGCCTTGAGCGAATATAATATATTGGTATATATATTAGTAGATGTTGTATATGTTTTGCATCCGCGCTAGTCCAGTCCCCGCTCTGTCGTTAGTTAGCTAACCTAACGGGTAATGACGGGACCCAGTGGCGAATGCGGATGGCATATACGTACATCAGTATATTTTCGTTCTTTTTGGTGTGATCTATTGATGGGACTGCATTGATTCGGATCAATGCAAGTTAAAACAAACCTAATCTGATGTTGTTGGAACATTTTTCAAAAAGCTGTTATTGCAAGGACGTTCACTTTTGTTTTGCATCGTGGTATTCATTTAGAATATCCTGCTCCTCAGTCGACGAGGCAAGGGCCGAGATCCCTTCACCGGGAGTGACCCCTTGGATAGATGTTTGCGTCAGGGCATTAACTTCACTATAGCCGATTACTTTTGCTTTGCACCGTGGTATTCAGTTGGAATATCCTGCACCTCATTCTACGGGGAAAGAGCCGAGATCCCTTCACCGGGAGTGACCTCTTTAGCAACGGTTTTCGTCACTATATTTTTAAAAAAGCTATCAGTTCCTTCAACGATATCAAGTTCATTACGTTAAAGGTTTTCGCCAGAAACCATTCGTAGCCCTCCATCATTTCAGTTAAATATTCGGTAGTATTCAAGCTATGTATTTTGACCTCACGCCAAGGCATAGTGTTTGGTAGCTGCCGGGTATTTATCTGTTGCATAGATAGATGCGTTGGTTTGGGACAGTCGTACTACTATTTTGGCCTACGTCAAGGGTATGTACGGGTGGATTCAAATTAACCTGGATAATGATGGGCAGAACTTGACATGTGACTTATGATATTTTGACCTCACGCCAAGGTCATAAGAGCATGGGGCAGAAATCACATCGGGAGTTTCAAAAGAACTGAAACTTGCCAGATATGCGCATACCTTCTGGAGTGTGATGACGTGAGCGGATTCCGTCACGTTGTCATGCGATGAGAGTTGGATCCCGATTCCCACTGATGAGTTAGTTTACTCCTCGGGTGACCCCGACTAATTCTTCTTTCAGGTTTGGAGGAGAATTTGAGGTACAGTGGGAGGTTTCCAGATTAGATAAATTGGTAACCATTCTGATCTAGGTTAGAGTGCACGCTGAGTGTTTCTTTTCTCTCTCTTTTTGGCAGCGACCATTGACCCGACCCTAAGACTTTGACTCAGTGACCAAGTTGACCGAACCTTCTTAACACTGGCTTTTGGATTGTCAGAGTTGCAGACCTCATTGCCACTCCTACTTTTACCCTTTTCTCCAGGACACCCCGTATTACTGCGAACATCCACTTCCATTGGACAAAACCATCGTATGGTTAGATACGAACTCGAAGGAATTCGAGGATGGTTTCTGGTTCTGGAGAAAACGGATAGGATTATTCAGTTGTCTTTTCCTTTTACCCTCTCTCAGGTTACGAGTACTCCTTGGTTTAGGGGTAGTACACCTATTACGCAAATTGGATTGTCTTCTTCCAAACCTTAGGCTGGTGCCGACCGGTAGGGAATGAAGAAAACCAATTAGCATAACGATGGTGTGCAGAAGGTATTAAGTTCAGACAAAGCAAGGGATTAGTAAGAGGGCAAAGTAAATTGCAACAGATATTCACGACCAAACCAAATATTTCGTTACCACTCCCACATCACCTTTGTATTTCTTCAGGACACTCCGTATCACTACGAAGATCCACAGTTTATTTGGATACTCCATCGTATGGTTATATACGAACTCGAATGGAACTTGTTCCAGTTCGGGGATGGATTCTGGTCCAGGAGAAATAGGAATAAAGTACATTCAGGTGTCTTTTATCTTCACCTTCTCTCGCGTTGCGAGTGCTCCTAGGATTAGGACAGTACACCCTTTATGCTTATTGGATAGTCTTCTTCCAAACCATAGGCTGGTGCCGAACGGTAAGGAAGGAAGAAAACCAATTGGCCTAAAGGGGTGTGCGGAAGGTAATGACTAAAGACATATGAAGGGATTTGGAGAGGTGGCAAAGAATTATACGGTTATAGTTGTGAATCTGGATAATGGAAGAGGCATTACTAAGAATACCGGGATACCCCACCGAAACATTTCAATGTTTCAGTTTCACTGTGTACTGTTAAAAGAAAACTGATTTCCCGATTAGATACTTACTCCAGGGTATGTATTTACCAGGTATGATTCTCACATCTGTATGGTTTTACAGATGATGAGTGGGAGTAGGTTATTGGGAATTGGGTGATCATCCTCATTATATCGGGATTCGTTGTAATCGGTGATATTTGAGGAAATCACCTGGGCTGTTTGCCGGTCGGCAAATATTTGGTTTTGAATATCCGCTGTTATGCACCAATTTCAAATTGATATATCTGTACGTCTATTTTCATAGAGTGAGATATACCTTTCTGAAATTATGTCTACGACATTTACCTATATCAGTGGATGGTTAGGTAAGGAGCATTAAACAGCGGTGTAATTCTTCTTAACCATAAGTACAGTTTTCAACCTACGGCACACAGTGAATGAGTTATCAGACTCAAGGGACTTATACAGAGTATTGTATGTTGTCCAGGGTCCATCAGGACAGAGGGGTACGTCCTCGTACTATATTCGGTTTACTTATGACTTCTCTAGTTTTTAGACCGGTGTTTCGTGGAAACACAGGGTCCGAATTTTGAGAAGTTACAGGTATTTGAATAGAGTAGAGAACCAGGTATAGCAAGTATCGGGATTCTTCAAAGAGATCGAAGATGTAGATACTTGTGTATGGTATTCAGTTGATAGTAATGATGAAGAGATCTTGCTTCTCTTTCAGGTTACTCATAATTGGAAGTATTCCTAAGTTGAGTAACGCTGATCGGCCTCCTTCCATTTAGTTGACATGCGCTGGGGACAGCTGCATGATTTGAATCTGGTTCAATTAAATCAGTGCCTCTGTTTCTATATTGGATATAGAACAGTTCATATCTTAACGATGTTAATGTACGGGGAGTTGTCCGGTTTATGATTAAAACCAGACACTGGACAACTCAAGGCACGTTTCTGTAATGGCTGTTTGTGGGTTGACCCAGGCTATGACGAGGGTTGACTTTCTACCATCTGGATGAACAATAGCGATATTGTTCTAGACTCGCCACAGTTTTATTAAAAATGGATTTTTTCAGAAAACAGTAGTGGGAGTATGGTAGAACTGGAAGTGATTCCAGAACCACAAACGATTACTGAAGATTTGATAAGGAACCTAAAGATTCAATCTGGATTGATATTCCATTGGCCACTCCGCAGATATGGTGGGTAACTTCAGGCACCCGAGAGGTACTACGGTAGCCTCAAGGACGGTGACGGGGAAGTTCTTGTTTACCCACAATTACCATTGCTGTTGTTCCAGGCTGCGAGACCCGGCGGGAGGATGAGTATAGCGTCGTTCTGAACTCGCTTCAGAAGTGTACGTGTATATGACTCTGCCAGAGGGTTGTCGTAGTCAGTGGGAGCAGCGGAAGCATTGGTGGACAGGTTGCTTATGTCTATTTATAGACTAGAGCAGATGTAGCGGAGATAGATCATCTATTTCTGACGTGACAGTCATGGGTTTGACTTCATCAGAATAGGGGATGGATCTGTTGAGAAGGTAGTAGGGTGTGATATCCTGGTATTTGGATGATATACACAGAGTAGGAAAAGAAACTCCTACACTATGATCGGTTATACTTTGGTCGTCACACAGTTGTTTCTCCACAAAGGAAATGGATTTTATATCAGACATACTGGTTAACTAGATCTATAGTTTTAGATCTAGATTTGGGTGGTTTCCCAATCAGGGTACTTGATAGCATCCTAAGAGTATTTAGGATGGACGACTCCTGGCACGGTAGTGTACCTGCAGGTAATGGAGTCACCCTCTCCAAAGGTGTCTTACAGACTAAAGGGGAGAGGGACGTGCATGATTGGCAGATCACTTGCTTAGGCAATTAAGTCAATCATGAGATGTCAAGTACCACACCAGATGTTGTTCTTGCACTAGATGCAATAAGTTGACATTAATCCAATCCTGGAGAAACAGTCGGAAGCAGTTTTAGAACATAAGTGGATGTTCTAGGGATATGATAACGACAGCCTCATTCAGGAGACGGTTATCATTCCAGGCTTCCAAGGTGACATGGACGACAAGGAGGTTGTCAGAGTTATAGTTTTCCCTCTGATGTAGGGCAGTATTTTGGACAGGTGATCCAAGGCAATACTGAGGGAGGCATGGCGCGCAGGACACTGATTAAGTTCAGTTGTCAATACAGTCTAAGAAGTTTGGATTTGGAGTTCATTTATGAGCTAGGTCCCATCAGACATCCAGACATATTCTAAGACTGATTTTGCTCATTTCGGGAGATGGCTTTCTCCGCGAACTTGAGATATAGAGAGACATAGAAAGAAACAACAAGGCGGATCCACTCACTGAGGCTATTCCTCGAACGCAATAGTTTCGCAAACGAGCTTTGTGAGACTGACTAGTAGAGGAGTTGGATGTTCGGTATCACACGGGCTGTGAGTATGCGACATCGCAATAATTAGCCTTGAGTGCAAGTGGGAGATTGTTGGAGGTAGTGCCCTCAGAGTCAATTATTGGATCACAGGTACGTGATTGCAATGATTGAGGGAGGACCTATCCTGGTAGGACAGTCTTACTCGAGATGATAGTATGCTATCTGGTTTACCTTTATCATCATGTACTGCTTTAGGTGACATGACACGTCGCTATTACACGTTGATAGAGCCCCTAGGATTCTTGCTTAACCACCAGCAGTATGAGGGCGATCATATAAGTGGGAGCTGGGGGTCTACAAGCATATCCTTAAAAGGTCCCTAGTCGTGGGAGTTTCGAGACCGGGCATCGATACTCCATTAGTAGACTAGTGTATACAGTCGAGACCCCGACGAGGGGCGGTGGCTGGTCTCACAAGCCACTGGTGTCAGTTGGATCACCTAAGATGTATACAGGTGCTCATTGGGTTATGAGTACACCGGACAGGACTCGCCGGGAACATGCTAGTTGGTCATATACCAGACGTCAGATGGCAGTTCCCTGGTGACATGTGTGCAGGTTAGTTCATCGACCTGGGGATCGTCATTTGTCTCGTGTGAGTTCCCACTGTACTTTGATTACTACCCTACCACGGCTCAAAGGAGTCGTGCAAACAGGTTTTAGTTGGGTACAGTCCCGAGCCACATGGAGGTAGTGAGCGTATCTTCAGGGGTTCGTCTCTCCCGGTATTGGGGGTGAGGTCGTGCTGTGTCTAGGAGAGCCATTACACAAAGTCCTTGGCCAAGGCAAGAAGATTTACTGGTAGGTATTCCAGTAGTATCTCAGGGTGTTCTGGGCTACACTCCGACACGACTTGTACCGCTTTTGGGGGTCTGACTTTTACCAACCCCCTAGGCCCGCCATGCGATACTCATAGACGAACGGACCGGACTGCACGGATATTGTCACTGACAGGCTCAGTTGGGTGTCGGGGTGAGCTTCCTCATCGACGTCCCTTTTGGTCAATAGCTGGTGGCCCGTCACGTATTGGCTTATACCTCTGACGGGCTAGTGGTTAAATCCACAGCCATAGTATTGACGAGTCTTTAGAGTCCACCACACATTCAGTTACTCAGCTTTCGGGCGAAAGGCTGTAGAGGCCGTATGGAGATATGGCAGGGTCCGATCAGATACGTGCGGTATTGCACGGATCAGGATCGGACGGTTTGTACTAGTGGCCGTATGGATTTATATGGCAGGGTTCGATCAGATACGTGCGGTATTGCACGGATCAGGATCGAACGGTTTTTTACTAGCCGGCTTTGGTTTAAGCCGGTACTAGTTTAGTACAGTGTAGATTTTGTCTCATTGCATTTGTATCCGGTCGGAATACAGATGCGGGTGTGTATGCACAGTATCGGGGTTTTTCCTGTAATTTATTACGGGACCAGTTTTCTGGAGTTGCCAGTTTGCATTCCGTTCCGGCCGGTTTTCCTTTGTTCTTTCCCGGCCAGACTTTTCCGATGAAGGGGGTAATTTGCAGTTTTGCAAATTACAAATGTGGAGGGGTTTTCTTGTAAAAGATTGATATGATAGCTTTCATATTTTTTTTCCACCATGCTTTTGCATTTATTGTGATAAAGTGTGAGTATGGTGTGATTGGAAATGAAGTATGGTGTATGTTTCTTTGACCTTGGATGTGGTCACCATTTTTTTGATCCTACACTCACCTCCCTTGGTTTTTCCTCCCACCAATTTCCTACTTGATATGTTGGCCGGCCACTTTAGGTGGGATGAGAAAAATTGCTTCTCTTTTGAGTGGAGAAAAATATGATACATTCATTCTTTGCATGATACATTTTTCCTTCACCTCTCTCCAAGTTCTTCTTCCTCCACAAAATGGCAAAGCTCCAAAAACCCCAATGAGACTTCTTCTCTTGATATCCTACAGCATATCTTGGGCACGTCGAGTAGCCGGCTTCGTGCCCGAGTTGCCTCGGAATTGAGGTGGGAGCCCGTAAACGAAGAAGGCGATGTGGTGCACTTCCGGCGACGAGGAGGAGACGGACGGAGATCCCGCGAGGAAATCGGAGTGGAGATGAAGACCGGAGGACTCGGATCAGTCGGTATACATCTCTTCCCTTTCTTATTGTAGCGTAGACTTGTTAATGGTTACGATCCGGAGTTTAGTGCGCGGTGGTGCCGGTTTGCAAAGTCCGCAAAATTTAAGTTTATCACCGTTTCCGCATTCCGGCGTCGGATTGACGGCCGGGGCGCCGCCGTGCACTTACAGTTTGCGGTTCTGGAATCACTTCCAGTTCTACCATACTCCCACTACTGTTTTCTGAAAAAATCCATTTTTACTAAAACTGTGGCGAGTTAAGAACAATATCACTATTGATCTTCCATATGGTAGAAAAATCAACCCTCGTCGAAGCCAGGGTCAACCCACAAACTGCCATTACAGAAACGTGCCTTGAGTTATCCAGTGTCTGGTTTTAAGCATAAGTTGGACAACTCCCCGTACCTTAACATCGTTAAGATATGAACCAATCTATATACAATATAGAATTAGAGGCACTAATTTAATTGGAACCAAATTCAAATCATGCAACTGTCTCCAGTGCATATCAACTTAATGGAGAAAGGCTAATCAGCATTACTCAACTTAGGAATCCATCCAATTATGAGTAACCTGAAAGAGAAACAAGATTCTCAAAACCATTACTATTATCTGAATACCAATCACAAGAATCTACATCTTCGATCTCTTTGAAGAATCCCGATACTTGCGATATCTGGTTCTCTACATTATTCTTATATCCACAACTTCTCAAAACATAGACATTGTATTTCTATGAAACACTTGTCTAAAAACTAGAGAAGTCATAAGTAAACAGAACATAGTACGAGGACCTACCCCTTTGTCCTGATGGACACTGGACAACATACAATACTCTGTATAAGACCACTGAGTTGAATAACTCAAAACCTGTGCATCGTAGGTTGAAAACTGTACCCTGGCGATTTCCTCAAATATCACCAATTACAACGAATTCCGATATAATGAGGATAATCACCTAATTCCCAATAACTTACTCCCACTCATCATCTGTAAAACCATATAGATGTGAGAAACTCACCTGGTAAATTCATACCCTGGAGTAAGCATCTAATCGGGAAATCAGTTTTCTTTTAACAATGTACAGTGTAACTAAAACATGAAAATGTTTCGTAGGGGTATCCACGTATTCTTAGTAATGCCTCTTCCATAATTATATTCATGACTGTAATCGTATATTTCTTTGCCATATCTCCAAATCCCTTTATTTGTTTTTAGTCGTTACCTTCTGTACACCTTCGTTAGGCTAAATGGTTTTCTTCCTTCCCTACCGTTAGGCACCGGCCTATGGTTTGGAAGAAGACTATCCAGTAAGCATAATAGGTGTACTCTTCTAATCCTAGGAGTACTCGCAACTTGAGAGAAGGTGACGATAAAAGACAACTGAATAATACCTTATTCTATTTCTCCCGAACTGGGGAAAAGGCAAAGGCGAAATAGGAGTGGTGATGAAGTACGCAGTTTGGTCGTGAATGATAACAGTCGCAATTTACTTTGCCCTCTTTCTAATCCCTTTATCTTGTCTTTACATATTACCTTCTGCACACCCTACTTAGGCTAATTGGTTTTCTTCATTCCCTACCTTTCGGCACCAGCCTATGGTTTGGAATAAGACTATCCAATAAGCGTAATAGGTGTACTCTCCTAAACCAAGGAGCCCTCGCAACCTGAGAGAAGGTGATAATAAAAGACAACTGAATAAACCAATTCTATTTCTCCTGAACCTGGATCCATCCTCAAAGAAGTCCCTTCGAGTTCGTATATAACCATATGATGGATCTATCCAATGGAAGTGGATATCCGTAGTAATACAGGGTGTTCTGAGAAATGCAAAGGTTAAAAGAAAGAGCGGCAATGATTTATGCAACTAAGACAATCCAAAGGCCAGTATTTTAAGAAGGTTCGGTCAACTTTGGTCACTGAGTCATAGTCTAGGGTCGGACAAAGGTCGCTGCCAAAGAGAAAGAGAAAAGAAACACTCTGCGTGCACTCTAACCTAGATCAGAATGGTTATCACTTTATCTAATCAGGAAACCTCCTACTGTTATCTCAAATTCTCCTCCAAACCAGAAAGAAGAATTAGTCGGGATCACCCGAAGAGTAAACCAACTCATCAGTGAGAATCGGGATCCAACTCTCATTGCATGATAACTCGATGGAAGCCACTCAAGTTATCACACTCCAGAAGATATGCGCATGCCTGGAAGTTTCCTGTATGTTTAAAACTCCCGATGTGATTTTTTTTGCCTCATGCTCTTATGACCTTGAATTTAGTCAACAAATCATAAGTCACATGTCAAGTTCTACCCGTCATTGTCTAGGTTGATTTGAACCCACCCGTATATACCCTTGACTTTAGTCAACAAGGTAATACGACTGTCCCAAACCAACACATCTATCTATGCAACATATGAATACCCAGCAACTACCAAACACAATGCCTTGACTTTAGTCAACAAACATAGCTTGAATACTACTGACCACCCATAAGAAATGACGGAGGGTTACGACTGGTTTTTGGCGAAAAACCTTTAACGTAATGAACTTGATCTCGTTGAAGGAACCTGATAGCTTTTTATAAAAATATAGTGACGAAAAATCTTTGCTAAAGAGGTCACTCCCGGTGAAGGGATCTCGGCTCTTCCCTAGTGGAATGAGGTGCAGGATATTCCAACTGAATACCGCGATGCAAAACAAAAGGAAACGTCTTTGTAATAACACTTTTTAAATTGGTTCCAACAACATCAAATACAGGTTTGTTTTATCCTTGCATTGATAAGAATCAATGCAGTCCCATCAATCAATCACACCAGAAAAGAACGAAAATATAATGTGCGTATATGCCATCCGCATTCGCCACTGGGTCCCGTCATCACCCGTTAGGTTACTTAACTAACGACAGAGCGGGGGCTAGACTAGCGCGGGTGTAAAACATATACACCATCTAATAGTATATATACCAATATACAATAATCGCTCCAGGCGTGATAATATGCAACATTACAGAAAAGTAATAAGCATCACAGAACAATACAGATAATCTGGGATCCCCGGGTTTCACAGAGCCGCTGCTGAAAACCGACGTTCCCCTGGTCGTGTGGATAGCCTGTGCAATGAAACCTAGACCCCTACGGGTGCGGCAAGTTACCCGCCAAAACCTGAAGCGAGGTAGTCCCCCACAACATAGTGAATGGAACACCCGGCACTCCACGGAATCCGGTAAATTGAGCACCCCTCCTTGGGTCAACCTGTACCCCCTACGAGTGCGGCGAATAGTCTGCCAATTATAGAGTGAGGTCCCTCTGCCTCTCAAAGCCATGAGATACGAACCCGTTGCCCTCTACAACGCGGCTATCTGTGCACTCCTTCACGGGATAAATCTAGTACAGAAATAAAAATATGTACAACAGGTACATCGACCTCAACCCGGTCATGCCCCAAAAGAATATTATACAAACAGGCAGTGACGGCAGTCCACATGTTGGACGCTCGCCCCGCAATATCAAATGTATAAATAAATCCAAACTGCACTATCATTGCACCCTGCTATCCACCACGACAAATCCACAACATCACAGCACAACACAGAACATCAACGCGAATGTCACGTTCGCAAACCCGTCTAAAAGAACTATAGCAATGAGACGCGGTTTACCGATCAAATGGCATTCCCGGTCAGAGATATAATGTAAATACTGCATACTAACAAGTTTAAAATTTCGATCGACTAAATTTTCCGAAGTGGGCCCCACGTACATCTGCTGTACAGAAACAAAATTTGGGCCCAAAAAATATATACCAAAAACCACAATTTCCACAGTGAAGCTCTCTGGAAAAATTTGAAGCACTATTCCCACAAAGGCGCCGTGGTTCCGCGGTCAAACCCTAGGTTTGACCGCGGATCCGTGGTGGTCTTGTGGGATCACGTGCCCAAATTTTTCCACAATGCTTAGAAAACCCTGCACGCTTTTCTGTGATATGCAAAATTATTTTTAGGCCCTTTAAAAAATCGACAGAAACTTGTGTGCTTGAAAATTGTGATTTTGGAAATTCCGTTCGATCGATCTTTTAAACGCGTTAGCACAAGTTAGTAAAGCTTAATGGTGAGGCTCTAATACCACTGTAAGTCCATGGTAGCGCCCCGGCCGTCTAAAAGATGCCAAATGCGGAACAAAAACTTTTACAACCGGCGCTATCGCGTACTATAACCCGGATCTGCCATTAAAGCTAAACTAACAAACTATAAAGTGGATAGAAGAGTTATACCGAACGTTCCGAGTCCTTCGGTCTTCAACCATCATCCCACGCTTTGTTGCGGTTGCTCCGATCTGCTGAATCTCCAATCTTCTCGTCCAGGTGGCACCACATCGACGGATCTTTAAACGGGCTCCCGCACCTGAACCGAGGCAACTCGATCGTCAAGTTTCCTAGAAGAGACGACCAAGATAATGTAGAGAATGAGTAGAACACTTTGTCTCGTTACGTCCAAAGTCACGGACGAACGGTTAATGAAGTTGCTATTTGGATCGGGTGATGGAATGAAAAGAGCTATGAAATTTCCATACATATAAACTATAATTTTTTCTCAAAACAACAACCATGCCCTTCACAAGCAAGGGGCCGGCCATATAAAGGAGAGGGGGTGAGTGTAGGAGGAGGGAGTGGTGACCACAAAGCAAAAGAAAGAATGAGCCACATAACACCTAGTATGAACACCATTAATGCAAGTGATGAATCATTAACCCTAGTCATCAAACATCATTAAATGCACTAATGAGTCACAATGATGCATGAACCTAGTCACCACCTTCTAGAAGCCTCTAGAAGCTTCCACACTCATCTCAAGAAAAGATAAATCCGTATTTAACCGAATGTAAAATACGGGCGACAGAAAACTGAAAACTGGCAACTTCCAAAAGTGATCCTGAAACGAATTTCAGGATAACCCCGTAATGGTATAAACATACCCGCATTTGTATTACAATTGAATACAAACGCATTAGAGACAAAGATATTATATCTACACACTATAATACTCAGATCCGGCTTAAACCAAAGCCGATCAGTATTATCTACCCAAAAAATGACACGTGCGAAAACGCATGTGCATTTTCCGAACCCTGCCATAAAACCATACGGCCTCTACAACGTTTCGCCCGAACTTGGGAAAGTGTCTGTGGGGGACTCTAATGACTCATCAACACACTGGCACTGGGTATAACCACTAGCACGTCAGAGGTACAAGCTGTACATAACGGTTTGCCTATGTATTGATTGGAAGGGAAGCTGACGAGCGAACTCATCCATAAACCCTACTGAGCCTAACAGTGAAAATATACATACAGTCCGGTCCGTTCGTCTATGAGTATCGCATATCTGCCTAGGGGCTGGTAACGTCAGACCCCCAATAGCAGTATAAGTCGTGTCAGAGAGTGGCCCAGAACACCCTGAGATACTACTGGAGTACCTACCAGTAAATCTTCTGCCTCGGCCGAGGGCTTTGTGTAATGGCTCTCCTAAACACAGCGCGATCTCACCCCCAATACCGGGAGAGACGAATCCCCTGCCGATCCACTCACTTGCCTCCATGTGGCTCGGGACTGTACCCAAAAAATACCTATTTGCACGACTCCTTTGAGCCGTGGTAGGATAGAAATCAAAGCACAGTGGGAACTCACACGAGACAAATGACGACCTCAGGTCGATGAACTAACCTGTATACATGTCACCAGGGAACTGCTATCTGACGATATGTATAATACCAATTAGCAGGTTCCCGGCGAGTCCTGTCCGGTGTACTCATAACCCAATGAGCACCTGTATACATCTTAGGTGATCAAACTGACGCCAGTGGCTTGTGAGACCGGCCACCGCCCCTCGTCGGGGTCTCGACTGTATACACTAGTCTACTCTGGAGTATCGTTGCCCTGTCTCGAAACTCCCACGACTAGGGACACTTTAAGGATGTGCTTACAGACCCGAGCTCCCACGTATATGATCGCCATCATACTGCTGGTAGTCAAGCAAGAATCCTATGTGCTCTATCATCATGCAATAGTGAACTAAAGCATGTATACGATGATAAAGAAAAACTAGATAGCAAACTATCATCTCGAGCAAGACTGTCATATCGGTATAGGTCTTGCCTCAATCATTGCAATCACGTACCTGCGATCCAATAATTGACTTTGAGGGCACTATCTCCAACAATCTCCCACTTGCACTTAAGGCTAATTATTGCGATGTCGCATACTCACAGCCCGTGTGATACCGAACACCCAACTTCTCTACTAATCAGTTTCATAAAGCTAGTTTGTAAAAACTCTTGTGTTCGAGAAAATAGCCTCAGTGAGTGGATCCGTCCTGATGTTTCTTTCTATGTCTCTCTTAATCTCAAGTTCGCGGAGAAAGCCATCTCCCGAATCGAGTAATACCTGTCTTAGAATATGTCTGGATATCTGATGGGACCTAGTTCATAAATGAACTCCAAATCCAAACTTCTTAGACTGTATCGATAACTGAACCTAATCAGTATCCAGCACCATGCCTCCCACAGTATCTTCTTGGACCACCTGTCCATAATACTGTCCCTTGTCATAGGGAATACTATAACTCGGACAATCACTCTGTTATCTATGTCACCTTTGAAGCCTGGAATGATAACCGTCTCCCGAAGGAGGCTGCCGTCATCAAATCCATAGAACATGCACATTATGTTCTAAAACTGCTTCCTTATATTTCTTCAGGATTGGATTAATATAAACTTATCGCATCAAGTGCAAAAACTACATCTGGTGTGGTACTTGACATCTCATGATTGACTCAATTGCCTAAGCAAGTGATCTGCAAATCATGTACATCCCTCTCTCCTTTAGTTTCTAAGACACTTTTAGAGAGGGTGACTCCATCACCTGCAGGTACACCACCATGCCAGGAGTCTTCTATTCTAAAATACTATTAGAATACTGTCAAAGTACCCACATTGGGAAACTACCCAAATCTAGATCTAATACCATAGATCTAGTAACCAAAATGTCTGATATTATATCCATATCCTATCTGGAGAAACAACTGTGTGACGACCACAGTACAACCAATCGTAGTACAGGAATTTTACTTTCTACTCTGTGTATGTCATCCAAATACCAGGACATTACACCCTACTACCTTCTTAACAGATCCATCCCCTATTCTGCTGAAGTCAAACCTATGACTGTCACATCAAAATTAGATGATCTTATCTCCGCTATATCTGCTCAGGTCTATAAATAGACATAAGCTACTTGCCCACTATGCTTCCGCTGCTCCCACTGACTACGATAACCCTCTGGCAGAATAATATATACGTACACTTCTAAAGCTAGTCTAGAACGACACTATACTTATCTTTCTGCCGAGTCTCATAGTCTGGAACAACAGTAGTGTCAAGTCTGGGTAAACAAGAACCTCCCTGTCACCGTCCTTGAGGCTACCGGAGTACCTCTCGGGTGTCTGAGGTTACCCACCATGTCTGTGAAGTGGCTATTGGAATGTCAAACTTGATTGAATATATAGGTCCTATTAAATTCTCCGTAATCGTTTGCGGTTCTGGAATCACTTCCAGTTCTACCATACTCCCACTACTGTTTTCTGAAAAAATCCATTTTTACTAAAACTGTGGCGAGTCAAGAACAATATCACTATTGATCTTCCATATGGTAGAAAAATCAACCCTCGTCGAAGCCAGGGTCAACCCACAAACTGCCATTACAGAAACGTGCCTTGAGTTATCCAGTGTCTGGTTTTGAGCATAAGTTAGACAACTCCCCGTACCTTAACATCGTTAAGATATGAACCAATCTATATACAATATAGAATTAGAGGCACTAATTTAATTGGAACCAAATTCAAATCATGCAACTGTCTCCAGTGCATATCAACTTAATGGAGAAAGGCTAATCAGCATTACTCAACTTAGGAATCCATCCAATTATGAGTAACCTGAAAGAGAAACAAAATTCTCAAAACCATTACTATTATCTGAATACCAATCACAAGAATCTACATCTTCGATCTCTTTGAAGAATCCCGATACTTGCGATACCTGGTTCTCTACTTTATTCTTATACCCATAACTTCTCAAAACATAGAAATTGTATTTCTATGAAACACTTGTCTAAAAACTAGAGAAGTCACAAGTAAACAGAACATAGTACGAGGACCTACCCCTTTGTCCTGATGGACACTGGACAACATATAATACTCTGTATAAGTCCACTGAGTTGAATAACTCAAAACCTGTGCATCGTAGGTTGAAAACTGTACCCTGGCGATTTCCTCAAATATCACCAATTACAACGAATTCCGATATAATGAGTATGTTCACCTAATTCCCAATAACTTACTCCCACTCATCATCTGTAAAACCATATAGATGTGAGAAACTCACCTGGTAAATTCATACCCTGGAGTAAGCATCTAATCGGGAAATCAATTTTCTTTTAACAATATACTGTGTAACTAAAACATGAAAATGTTTCGTAGGGGTATCCTGGTATTCCTAATAATGGCTCTTCCATAATCCTATTCATGACTGTAATCGTATATTTATTTGCCTTCTCTCCAAATCCCTTTATTTGTTTTTAGTCGTTACCTTCTGTACACCTTCGTTAGGCTAAATGGTTTTCTTCCTTCCCTACCGTTCGACACCGGCCTATGGTTTGTAAGAAAACTATCCAGTAAGCATAATAGGTGTATTCTCCTAATCCTAGGAGTACTCGCAACTTGAGAGAAGGTGACGATAAAAGACAACTGAATAATACCTTATTCTATTTCTCCCGAACTGGGGAAAAGGCAAAGGCGAAATCGGAGTGGTGATGAAGTACGCGGTTTGGTCGTGAATGATAACAGTCGCAATTTACTTTGCCCTCTTTCTAATCCCTTTATCTTGTTTTTACATATTACCTTCTGCACACCCTACTTAGGCTAATTGGTTTTCTTCATTCCCTACCTTTCGGCACCAGCCTATGGTTTGGAATAAAAATATCCAATAAGCGTAATAGGTGTACTCTCCTAAACCAAGGATCCCCGCAACCTGAGAGAAGGTGATAATAAAAGACAACTGAATAAACCAATTCTATTTCTCCTGAACCAGGATCCATCCTCGAAGAAGTCCCTTCGAGTTCGTATATAACCATACGATGGATCTATCCAATGGAAGTGGATATCCGTAGTAATACGGGGTGTTCTGAGAAATGCAAAGGTTAAAAGAAGGAGCGGCAATGATTTATGCAACTAATACAATCCAAAGGCCAGTATTTTAAGAAGGTTCGATCAACTTTGGTCACTGAGTCATAGTCTAGGGTCGGTCAAAGGTCGCTGCCAAAGAGAGAGAGAAAAGAAACACTCTGCGTGCACTCTAACCTAGATCAGAATGGTTATCACTTTATCTAATCAGGAAACCTCCCACAGTTATCTCAAATTCTCCTCCAAACCAGAAAGAAGAATTAGTCGGGATCACCCGAAGAGTAAACCAACTCATCAGTGAGAATCGGGATCCAACTCTCATTGCGTGATAACTCGATGGAAGCCACTCAAGTTATCACACTCCAGAAGGTATGCGCATGCCTGGTAAGTTTCCTGTATGTTTGAAACTCCCGATGTGATATTTTTTGCCTCATGCTCTTATGACCTTGACTTTAGTCAACAAATCATAAGTCACATGTCAAGTTCTACCCGTCATTGTCCAGGTTGATTTGAACCCATCCGTATATACCCTTGACTTTAGTCAACAAGGTAATACGACTGTCCCAAACCAACACATCTATCTATGCAACATATGAATACCCAGCAACTACCAAACACCATGCCTTGACTTTAGTCAACAAACATAGATTGAATACTACTGACCATCCATAAGAAATGACGGAGGGCTACGGCTGGTTTTTGGCGAAAAACCTTTAACGTAATGAACTTGATCTCGTTGAAGGAACCTGATAGCTTTTTATAAAAATATAGTGACGAAAAACCTTTGCTAAAGAGGTCACTCCCGGTGAAGGGATTTCGCTCTTCCCTAGTGGAATGAGGTGCAGGATATTCCAACTGAATACCGCGATGCAAAACAAAAGGAAACGTCTTTCTAATAACACTTTTTAAATTGGTTCCAACAAAATCAAATATAGGTTTGTTTTATCCTTGAATTGATAAGAATCAATACAGTCTCATCAATCAATCATACCAGAAAAGAACGAAAATATAATGTACGTATATGCCATCCGCATTCGCCACTGGGTCCCGTCATCACCCGTTAGGTTACTTAACTAACGACAGAGCGGGGGCTGGACTAGCGCGGATGTAAAACATATACAACATCTAATAGTATATATACCAATATACAATAATCGCTCCAGGCGTGATAATATGCAACATTACAGAAAAGTAATAAGCATCACAGAACAATACAGATAATCTGGGATCCCCGGGTTTCACAGAGCCGCTGCTGAAAACCGACGTTCCCCTGGTCGTGTGGATAGCCTGTGCAATGAAACCTAGACCCCTACGGGTGCGGCAAGTTACCCGCTAAAACCTGAAGCGAGGTAGTCCCCCACAACATAGTGAATGGAACACCCGGCACTCCACGGAATCCGGTAAATTGAGCACCCCTCCTTGGGTCAACCTGTACCCCCTACGAGTGCGGCGAATAGTCTGCTAATTCTAGAGTGGGGTCCCTCTGCCTCTCAAAGCCATGAGATACGGACCCGTTGCCCTCCAGAACCCGGCTATCCGTGCACTCCTTCACGGGATAAACCTAGTACAAAAATAAAAATATGTACAACAGGTACATCGACCTCAACCCGGTCGTGCCCAAAAAGAATATTATACAAACAGGCAGTGACGGCAGTCCACATGTTGGACGCTCGCCCCGCAATATCAAATGTATAAATAAATCCAAACTGCACTATCATTGCACCCTGCTATCCACCACGACAAATCCACAATATCACAGCGCAACACAGAACATCAACGCGAATGTCACGTTCGCAAACCCGTCTAAAAGAACTATAGCAATTAGACGCAGTTTACCGATTAAATGACATTCCCGGTCGGAGATATAATGTAAATACTGCATACTAAAAAGTTTAAAATTTCGATCGACTAAATTTTCCGAAGTGGACCTCACGTACATCTGTTGTACAGTAACAAAATCTGGGCCCAAAAAATATATACCAAAAACCACAATTTCCACAGTGAAGCTCTCTGGAAAAAGTTGAAGCACTGTTCCCACAAAGGCGCCGCAGTTCCGCGGTCAAACCTAAGGTTTGACCGCGGATCCGTGGTGGTCTTGTGGGATCACGTGCCCAAATTTTTCCATAATGCTTAGAAAACCCTACACGCTTTTCTGTGATATGCAAAATTATTTTTAGGCCCTTTAAAAAATCGACAGAAACTTGTGTGCTTGAAAATTGTGATTTCGGAAATTCCGTTCAGTCGATCTTTTAAACGCGTTAGTACAAGTTAGTAAAGCTTAATGGTGAGGCTCTAATACCACTGTAAGTCCACGGTAGCGCCCCGGCCGTCTAAAAGATGCCAAATGCGGAACAAAAACTCTTACAACTGGCGCTATCGTGTACTGTAACCCGGATCTGCCATTAGAGCTAAACTAACAAACTACAAAGTGGGTAGAAGAGTTATACCGAACGATCCGAGTCCTTCGGTCTTCAACCATCATCCCACGCTTTGTTGCAGCTGCTCCGATCTGCTGAATCTCTAATCTTCTCGTCCAGGTGGCACCACGTCGACGGATCTTTAAACGAGCTCCCGCCTCTGAACCGAGGCAACTCGATCGTCAAGTTTGCTAGAAAAGACGACCAAGATAATGTAGAGAATGAGTAGAACACTTTATCTCGTTACGTCCAAAGTCACGGACGAACGGTTAATGAAGTTGCCTTTTGGATCGGGTGATGGAATGAAAAGAGCTATGAAATTTCCATACACATAAACTATAATCTTTTCTCAAAACAACAACCATGCCCTTCACAATCAAGGGGCCGGCCATATAAAGGAGGGGGGTGAGTGTAGGAGGTGGGAGTGGTGACCACAAAGCAAAAGAAAGAATGAGTCACATAACACCTAGTATGAACACCATTAATGCAAGTGAGGAATCATTAACCCTAGTCATCAAACATCATTAAATGCACTAATGACTCACAAAGATGCATGATCCTAGTCACCACCTTCTGGAAGCCTCTAGAAGCTTCCACACTCATCTCAAGAAAAGATAAATCTGTATTTAACCCAATGTAAAATACAGGCGATAGAAAACTGGAAACTGGCAACTTCCAAAAGTGATCCTGAAACGAATTTTAGGATAACCCCGTAATGGTATAAACATACCCGCATTTGTATTACGATCGAATACAAATACATCTGAGACAAAGATATTATATCTACACACTATAATACACGGATTCGGCTTAAACCAAAGCCGATCAGTATTATCTGACCGAAAAATGACACGTGCGAAAACGCACGTGCATTTTCCGAACCCTGCCATAAAAACATACGGCCTCTACAACGTTTTGCCGGAACTTGGGAAAGTGTCTTTGGGGGACTCTAATGACTCATCAACACACTGGCACTGGGTATAACCACTAGCACGTCAGAGGTACAAGCTGTATGTAACGGTTTGCCTATGTATTGATTGGAAGGGAAGCTGACGAGCGAACTCATCCATAAACCCTACTGAGCCTAACAGTGACAATATACATACAGTCCGGTCCGTTCGTCTATGAGTATCGCATATCTGCCTAGGGGCTGGTAACGTCAGACCCCCAATAGCAGTATAAATCGTGTCAGAGAGTGGCCCAGAACACCCTGAGATACTACTGGAGTACCTAACAGTAAATCTCATATCTCGGCCGAGTGCTTTGTGTAATGGCTCTCCTAGACACAGCGCAATCTCACCCCCAATACCGGGAGAGACGAATCCCCTGCCGATCCGCTCACTTGCCTCCACGTGGCTCGGGACTGTACCCAAAAAAGACCTGTTTGAATGACTCTTTTGAGCCGTGGTAGGGTAGAAATCAAAGCACAGTGGGAACTCACACGAGACAAATGACGACCTCAATCGATGAACTAACTTGTACACATGTCACCAGGGAACTGCTATCTGACGATATGTATAATACCAATTAGCAGGTTCCCGACGAGTCCTGTCCAGTGTACTCATAACCCAATGAGCACCTGTATACATCTTAGGTGATCAAACTGACACCAGTGGCTTGTGAGACCGGCCACCGCCCCTCGTCGGGGTCTCGACTGTATACACTAGTCTACTCTGGAGTATCGATTCCCTGTCTCGAAACTCCCACGACTAGGGACACTTTAAGGATGTGCTTACAGACCCCAGCTCCCACGTATATGATCGCCATCATACTGCTGGTAGTCAAGCAAGAATCCTATGGGCTCTATCATCATGCAATAGTGAACTAAAGCATGTATACGATGATAAAGACAAACCAGATAGCAAACAATCATCTCGAGCAAGACTGTCATATCGGTATAGGTCCTGCCTCAATCATTGCAATCACGCACCTGCGATCCAATAAGTGACTTTGAGGCAACTATCTATAACAGGGAGATCTGTAGTCCAGTTTGGGACTAAGATCAAAGGATTGTGAGCATATGGGCTCAATTAATCTGAATTGGGGGATCTATGGCCAACTTGGGCTCGGCCCATTCAGTCTAAATGTTGGACATTTAATTAGGCTCAGTCATTTTTCATTTAACAATGCTGAGCATTGGTCCTGACAACTTTTGTCTTTTATTGAATGCTAAGCACTCATTATGGCTCTGGACTTTATCATTTAAAGAACAGTTTATGTTCCCTCAGCGCACACATGAGGAGCACGTGGCGCGCTTGGTGCTGAGCGCCAGTCAATGAGCGCAGAGCGCTTCTGTTTAGGTAGCGCACACGTGAGGAGCACGTGGCTCGCTTGGGGCTGAGCGCTAGTCAATGAGCGCCGAGAACTTCTGTTTAGGTAGTGCACATGTGAGGAGAACGTGGTGCGCTTGGTATTGGGCGTCAGTCAAGGAGCGCAGAGCGTTTCTGTTAAAGTAGAGCACACGTAAGGAGCACGTGGTGCGCTTGGCGCTGAGCGCCAGTCAATGAGCGCAGAGTGCTTCTGTTAAAGTACCGCACACGTGAGGAGCACGTGGTGTGCTTGGCGCTGAGCGCCAGTCAATGAGCGCAGAGTGCTTCTTTTAAATTTGGAGTGCTAAGGTTCTGCAGTGCTATGCGCTAGATTTGGAGCGCTGATGCGCTTCTTTAAACTTGGAGCGCTAAGGCTCTTTTTAGGCAGTTCTGCGCTCTGAGAATTAAATTCTCTCTTATAAGAGACTTTATCTTGTGGATCTAAGAACAAAGTTCTTATTTTATAGGAGATGTTTCAATCTCTTATGTTCTTGGTGAAAGGCTTTGCCTTTATGGATCTGTGATCCTAAGAGAATTGAATTATTCTCCCCCTTTTTATAATGAGATGTTATAATCTCTTTTGTGAAAGACAATTTGTCTTAAAGATCTATGATTTTGCAAAAGAATTAAGTTCTTTTTCTGATGAGATGCTTTGATCTCTATATTTTACCTTGAAGAAATTCTTCTTCTGCTGAGAGCTTACTCTTCTCTCTAAAATTTCTCAAAGTTTATGGGGGGTTTCTCTCTATGAGACTTGAAATCTTGGGGCTTTTATATAGAGTAGGCTGATTTGTTGAATCAGTTGGAGAAATCTTTTCTCTAATTGATTTGGAGATGTTTCCCACCGTTGAATCTTTGATCCTAGAGCATCTGTTTTACAGAAGGCGATTTTCTTGTTTTTAACAAGATCGGGAAATCTTTTCCCTACAGAATTTATTCTGTATTTTGGTGATTTTTAATCACCATTGGATCATTGATCCAACGGTGCTCTGATTTTCAGAGCATAATCTTTCCTGTTTGGAAAGATTCTGAGGAATGTTTCCTTAACAGAATTTTATTTTGGTCAATTGATGATTTTTAATCATGATCGTTGGATCTTTGATCCAAGGGCCAAGAACATTTTGTTCTAGCGCTTAGCGCTCTTGTGCCTTGCACTGAGCGCTGCTTCAGAGCGCTGGCGCTCTTGGCGCGAGCGCACTCGTGCTTTGGACGTGAGTGCTGCTACAGAGCACTGGTGTACTTGGCGCTAGCGCACTCGTGCTTTGCATGTGAGCGCTGCCTCAGAGCGCTGGCGCTCTAGGTGTGAGCGCTTTTATGAAGCGCTACTTCATTTCAAATTTCAAAATTTGAACAGAGCATTGCTCTGATTGGTGGAAATAGTGTCGTCAGAGCCGATCCTGTCAATCCATTACGCTGACCCTCCATAGGTCGCTTATGGGGTGGTAGAGGTCAATTGGTCCTCGGAAGGTCATCTCCAACCTTCCATGGCGTCGATACTAGTGCAGCCGCTGATGGCCCTAGACATTCTGGGGCATTGCATATACCAAGGAGAAGCACGTCCTTGGGGCCAGGTCTATACGATAAGAGTGACCCCCCGTCATCCGGATGGTTCTTTGCAGTGGGCCCATTATATTTTGTTAGCCAAGAAGTCATTGCTGCTAAAGACCAGGTTATATCCAGCGGTTTACATGTTCCCCTTTTATTACCACACTCCTCATGTGTGGTGGGTTAAATCCTTCTTGGAGCAATGCAATATCCCGACCCACATATTTCTCTTATCGGATCGAGAGGTATCAATCTCAATAGAGAAAGTCGCGGAGATATCCGGGTTACCCGTCAGAGGAGAGCATTACGAGGAGATACATCCTCCTGACGAGTACATCTTTGCTACCGAATCAGTTGTTATGGGTCTTACCCCAGAAAATGTTGCTTGACACAAGTTTCCGAGCTTGATCAAAGTGTTGAACATATATGAGAGCTTATTCTTAGAGTCCAAGGGGCATGGCGTTAACTTTACGGACTTTGTTGCCCACTTTCTTCGTCCGGAGGCTCTAGAAAGCTGTTAAGTTTTCCAAGCTTGATGATCCGTTCGGATTTGGTTTGGACAAACTGCCGACTGCAGAGGTAGATTTAAAGCAATTCTTTATTCTGGATACTCCAGTCATCCCTTTCACAGAGATTGCCGCTCCGGACATCGATGAGGAGACGTTCTTCATGGGGTTCATCGGCTTGTGGCCGAGTTGGTTTGCACTTCCAATGCACCCTCGCTATATGAGACCATCTATCTTTTATCCGGTTCATCGCATCGCTGCGGGGACACGCATGGAAATCGGGGTTGCAGGACTAGCTCACCTATATCATGGTCTAGGTATAGCGGCCGACACCACTCAGCCGGGTTTGAAGCCCATAAATCTCCCATTGCACTATTTTACCTCGTGGATCGAGATGCACGTGCTGGGTGCTTTTGGTGTGCATAAACAGCCTAGATTTTATGAAGGATATAACTTTCCTCGGGTTATGCAATTGGTCGATGTTTCTTCTCCAGACCCAGCACAGCGAGAGGCTCGGCGATTGCTTCTTCGCCCACGCATGGTTGGGGATAGCATGACCTTCGTCAACAGGGTCCTGACCATCAGTAAGGAATCTTCCAAAGTAATCCAGCCACTGCACGATGTCTTCAAAGATGGAGCTTCTGTGTTGAGGGTCCGGGAGATCGTTCATTTATATTCCATTAAGCCAGGTTTTCTCGTATTCAGACAAAACGCTTTGGTGTTGTTTATGAGATATCACCCGCACCGTTTCGCCCAGCAATCCAGTTACAACCAAGGCGTTCCTCTTGAAGCGTTCCTCATTGACTCGGTTGCTACAGAAGAGAGTGTTCGCAACGCAGCGCATCACTTCTTGCGGCTAAATACGAGGTCTCATTTCCTGGTTAGTGAACCGAGCCATATCCCGAAGGCCTCGAATGCTTTGATTGCTTGGTACCAACATGCCACGGGTGCAGTCATCAAAGAGGAAAGGCGGATACTTCTCGACCATAACGATTTTGTCCCGTCCAGTAATCTCACGGTCCCGCTGAAGTGACTGGTAATTGTACGTCCTTCTTTAAGAGAGGGTGCCACGGTTGTAATTCTGCGAGCCTTTCCGGCTAAGCCACGACTGAATGTAAGTGCTCTTGTGACTGTGGTGGTTGTGGCATCCTCTGAGTCGGGTATCGGCTTGGAGATCGGAACTCGCCGTCCGAAGCAGCCCGTTAAGCGCAAACTTTTGTCGTCGGGCGTTGGGGCCGGCTCGCAGAAGAAAAAGAAATCTTTATTCTCAGCTGACGTTGTATTCGGTCAGGAGCCGCATGCTCCTTATAGCGAAAGCTTAGCCGAATATGGCACCAACGTTGGTCTATTCGAAGCCTCTGCCGGCAACAATGCCGCTACTGATCTTCAAGCCGCTATCGAGGCTTCTAAGAGATTAGCCCGCGAGCAAGCAGCGCTCACTTCTCTTGCAGCGTCTGGTATATTCCATCTACATTCTTCTCTACACATTTTTTTTGAATTTCTTATGCTTTATTAACGCTCTTTTCCTAACAGGAATCTCCAGTGAAGAGGCTCTCTTAGCGTCCCTTAAGAAATTTGAGGAAGAAGAGAGGCTTCGCGCTTCCATGAGTCTTGGTGTGATTCGTTTCGCGGTGCATTTACATATTTAATTCATTTCGTTCACACCCTGACTCCCTTCCTCTTACAAGAACCACCGCAACTCGTGTTGTTCCGAGTACAATGTCGTCCTTCGGTGGTGGTGCGGAGGAGCCTCCAGAGCCACCGCATATGGTTGAGGTCACTTCAGGGCCGCCATGGAAGGCATCGTTAAAGCAGTCGATGATGGATGTTGCAACAGATCCAGAGTCCAAGCCTAATTTGGACAAAGATATTCCCCTGTCGAAAGTCCTGAGGAGATCTATTCGTATAGCCAAAACCGAGAGGAAGCGCAAAAATCACACAGCAAAGGAGCGTCAGGCTAACTTGGCCGCAGGCGCTAGTTCGAGTGATGTCTGACCCTATGACGTTCCCATGGAAAACATTCCCTCTACCCTATCCACTGCTCATAGGCATGTTGCGTGTGCGGCTCGCGAAGAGGCCGAGCGGTTACTTCAAGGTAAAACAGTACAGATCCCTTATTGAAACCTAGTAGGACTTGTTTATTCTCCCAGGTTTCCTTTTACAGTAATTTTCCTCGAATTATAACACATTTGTCCTCAAATAATGCGACAGTGTCGAGTTTAAGTAGTAAAGTAGCGGGTGAAGTGCCCTCGTTTGAAGAGTCTGGGGCGTCAGGCCTTCCTGTCGAATCAGGGGCTGCTCCAACTGCCGCTTCCTCCCCCTGTGGATCCCCGGCATCGGTAGGTGATGCGAGCATGACGACAGAACTTGTTGATTCGAGGGACGAAGGTGTCGACATTGAATCCATCTTCCCAGTGATGGTGGAAACTAAGGAAGTCGTCATAGTTAGTGGCGCTCCAGACACAGCTATAGTTTCTGTCCCGTCAGGTATTCCTTGCGTTATTTCTTTTGGGCTCTCAATCTTGCCAAACGTATTCGCTGATATTTCTTTTATTCCGAGTACAGGTGCAGTAGACCCCGGCGCTGTGCTGATTGAAGAATCGCCGCCAGCCGCTGCCACGACTGTCACTGTTCCACTCTCTTTTGTGCCCCTCCCGCGTTCTCTCGGGTTTAATGACGGAAGGTCAAGATTTTTCAATTCCTTGCTTCAATACGGATATTATTTCTTGGATTAATTTCTTTACCATATATTGTTGCAATCTTATAGGAGCCGCTTATGCCAAATGCTAAGCTCGCATTTCGCCTTCCAATCAGAATCCGTTCCTTTTTCGTGCATTGGTTAGTATACTCTTCATCTCTCATTTTATCTTTTCACAAGTAATCTTTCTATTACTAAGCTTTTCTTGTGTTGGCCACAGCCTTACGGCTTGAGGGAGAGAATAAAGGAATAGCAGAGCCTCCCAAGCTTCCTAATTTACCACTTTCGACTACTGGTATGTTAGAATTCAATCGTCATCGTCCTTATTAATTCTTAGGTCAAAATTCGACCCTTCCTTATGTGTGCTTTGTTCTGCAGCAGCCACGACGGCTTTGGCTCCTCTTGACTCTCGCATATCTATGCCCGCGGGGCTGCTCGCTAAGTGCCAGTCCTCTACGGGCGCTGCCAATAGCAGGAAGATGCTAAGAGAATTCATCGAAGACCTCAACGTCGAAACTCTCACTTCTGCTGCGGACTTTGCGGACGAGGTCAAACCTATGTTGGCGACGCTTGTAACTTTCCGCATCGAAGACTTCGTCGGCATTTGGGTTGACTACTGTAGACGAATTGAGGCTTGTCTCCACGAGATCAATCACAAGCGTCTCACACCTGAAACATTAATCTCGAAGGCTCATCTGATCGCATGGATCGAGCAAAGTGCCACTTCCATTCAATACTTCGAGCAGACATTGGCCCTGAGGAAAAAGGAACATGAGACAGCTTCTGGCAAATCCAGCCAATTGTGCACCGAGGTCGAAGCGTTTCTAAGGGGATGGCGCTGAGGCAGCCCCTCGACTCTACCAAACGTGGAATGCGAGATTACGAAGCGGCTAAGCAAGAAATTGCTGAGAAGCTTTCATCATGCTTGCAACAACGGGCCCGAGTTGAAGCGATGCTGGCTACAATAGTAGCGCGTGAGGTGGAACTGCGGGAAGAGAGTAAGCGGGTCGCCATTTTATTGAAAGCCCCGCCTTCTTAAAGGCTGGAATTGTATTCTCCCCTCCTTTTTTTTATAAATTGTATCTTTCAACACTTCCATTCATGAATAAGATATTCATTTTTTCGCATGCGCTCCTTTGTGTTTGATGTTTTACTTTTGCGCTAATTAGTTTATTCACTCGTTTCGGAGTTTCTAGTTTATTCGCTGGTTTCGGAGTTTGTAGTTTATTCGCTCATTTCGGAGTCTCTGGTTTATGTACTCATCTCGGAGTTGGTAGTTTATCCACTCGTTTCGGAGTCTCTAGTTTATGTACTTATTCCGAAGTTTGCAGTTTATTCACTCGTTTCGGAGTATCTTTAGTTTACCTTCCTTGGGTTTACAGGCAAACCTGCCCTAACGTTATATGTAGATAACCCCCATTCTTTTTACGACAGAGGTCCGTTAGGTTTGTGGTACTAGGGTTTTAATCCATGGTACCGTCGCGTTGGCTAATATATTCCTCGATATGCAATCTTTAAGTTGCTGTTCGAGTAGCCCTATGATTGTCGTGTCTCTGATCCCTTCGGGGGCTAGACAAGACGTCTTCAAGTAATCTCCTTAGGTTATATTACCGTCGAAAGAGCAAGCGTTAAGAATTTTCCATGATGCTTTTTACCTGAGGTTAGACCCAATTTGGAACCCCGATGAGTCATAACCGCACCCTTCTGGGATGGAATGATCTCCAATGGTCTTTTAGGCTTTATATGAGTTGCCATCAAGACCTAAAGCTGGGAATATGCCATCACTTCATTTTTTATTTTGACAATGTCGCGCCGATTCTTTGCTGAGGTAGGGTAGACATCTGTAAGATCTCAATGCTGCATGTATTGCAATTGAAGTCCGGAGCTAGGAATATGCCATTGCTCCAATTTCATTTGATAGTCACATCCGCATCCTGCTGAAATGAGGAGAGCGTCGGGATGATCTCTAGGTTGTATATGAATCGTCAGGACTTGGTGCTAGGATTTTGTCGTCACTCCATTTCTATTTGACTCTTGGGTCTTTGTTGACGTTGCGTCTGCATCTTGTTGACATGAGAAGCACGTGGAACTGGAGCTAGGATTTCGCCATTACACCATTTTTGCTTTGACCCTTGGGTCTTTTGTTGATCCTGTATCTGCACCCTGCTAGAATGAGAAGAATGTCGGTGTGATCTCTAGGCTTTAGATGTTGCTATTAAGACCTGAAGCTAGGATTTTGCCGTCACTTCATTTTCATTTGATTGTTGTGTCTCCCCCTGCTGGGATGAGGAGGGGGACGCAGGGATTAGTCCCGAGGTTGTATATGTACCGTCGAGACTCGAAGCTCCTTTCGACGAAGCATGGTAGGAAAATATGGTTCCCTTTTTCCTTTATTTGTGCCTATGGATTGTATACAGGGGTCGGTGTGGACCTACCTACAGGGCAGAGGAAATTTTATTTTATTTTATTTTTTATTTCCGCGATGCTCTATCTTTTCAGCCTTTTATATCGTGAAAGTCACGATTGCTCAATCATTTCGGCTATTTATCGCGGTGCCCAATCATTTTGGCTATATCATTTTTTTACTCGCTGTATTTTATTGCGAGTTGCCCAAATATTTCGGCTGTTTCAGATGCATATATTTTTTGCTCACTGATTTTTATTGCGAGTTGCCCCATCATTTCGGCTATTTCTTATGCATTTTTTCCTCACTGATTTTGTTGCGAGTCGGGGACTTAGGTCCTGATACCAATTTTGGCATCAGTATCGCTACAACTGGAATATTGCCAGGAGCGAATTATCATTTACCCTGAGAGGACCTGAAGTTTGATACCTTTTTTGGCATCAGCATCGCTACGACTGGAATATTGCCAGGAGCGACTCATCATTTGCCTTTGCTAATTTGAACAAAGATGGCTTAGCAAACAGGGTTAGGATCCTGTCGACTAAGACTTTTTGACTTTATGAGCCGTAAGGGTCTCTTAAAGGTTTTCCTCCTTACGATTCGTGAGGATCCCATAGGTATATTTTCTCCTTAAGAATCGTGAGGACTCCTAAGTGTGTTCTCTCTTATAAGTTGTAAGGATCTTACAAGAGTATTTTCTCCTTATAAGTCGAGAGGACTTACAAGTGTCGTTCACCATATGAGGACATTTCTCGTCATTGGTGGAACTTGGTGGGAGAATATTTTTTTATGCCCATGGATTGTATACAGTGGTCAATATTAGACCACCTGTAGGGCAATATTAAGGGAATATGACGGCTTAAGAACAGCTTTAGATCCATGCAGTTTAAGGCTTTTGAATCCTATGAGTCGCGAGGGTCTCATAGGGGGGAAATTCTCCTTACGAGTCGTGAGGATCTTGCATGT
The DNA here is from genome assembly GCA_030015575.1 of Agapanthus africanus. NCBI lineage: Eukaryota > Viridiplantae > Streptophyta > Magnoliopsida > Asparagales > Amaryllidaceae > Agapanthus > Agapanthus africanus. Next base: position 482,487,968 of record CM057343.1, on the reverse strand, counting down.
GTAATTTCTCCTTAGGAATCGTAGGGATTCCTAAGTGTGTTGCTCTTTTGTGAGTGTAAGGATCTCACACAGGTATTTTCTCCTCAAAAGGTCGAGAGGACCTTGCAAGTGTACATGAGTTTTTTTTTTTATTTTACGAGTTTGCGCCCTTTTCGGGTTTTCATAACTCGCCGGCAGTCCTGCTATTTTTACTCATGGCGCTCTTTCAGGTTTTCATCCGTGCCCATTTCACTCATGGACGTACCATTTTTTTAAAAACGAGTTTGTGCCCTTCCGATTTTTCATAAGCTCACCGATAGTCCTGCTGTTTTTACTCACGGCGCCCTTTCGGGTTTTCATCCGTGCCCATTTTGCTTGTGGACATACCATCTTTTTTTTGCGAGCGATGGAACTCTCGAAAGTAGCTTCGTCGTAGATGACCCATCTATTTGCTGGTAGGACTTAGGGGTGGTTTCACCACTGGAGTAGCTATGTAGCCGGTAGGACTTGATTTGCAACCTTCGCTGTTAGAACTTCGATTGCAATATAGATCTCAAAGTAGCATATCACCGTATTTGGGGGCGATGTGCTAGTTTAGGGACAATTCGGTCCATTATCGCCCTGTTTGAGGAAAAATTTTAGTTTAGGGACATCTTGGTCCGTTGTCGCCAAGTTTAAGGCTGAGTTCTAGTTTAAGGACATCTCGGTCTGACATTTCCATTTTGGGGACGAATGTTAGTGTTAGTGTATATGCCCTAGGGGCCATTATTGTATCATACTAGTTTGTATATTACTTAATGGAAGCTTGGGATATTCACATGTATACAACAGTCTTTCTAAATATGGTAGTATGCTACTTAGTTTTTCTATCTTAATATGTGAGTATACGTATTCATAGAGCTCTTAGGATCTTGCTTGACTACCAGCGTTGTGATGGCAGTCACACTAGTGGGGGCTGGGTAGTCTACAAGCACATCCTTATTCAGGTCCCTAGTCGTTGGATTATCGAGACAGAGCATCGATACTCCGCAGTAGACTAGTGTGTACGCTTCTCATCCCAGTTGGGGAAATGGTCTGTCCCACAGCCGTCAGTACGTCGTACTGGAGATAGTATGCAGGTGCTCGTTAGGTTACGGGTACACCGGACATGACTCACAGGGAACTGTTGGTTGGTTTTATACCAGTCGTCAGTGAACAGTTCCCAGGTGACATGAGTACAGCATAGTCCGCAGACTTGACACTGCTACTTCGCCTCGAGTGTGTCCTATTGTTCTTAGATTGCTACCCTACCACAGCTCAAAGGAGTCGTGCAAACAGGTAGCAGTTGGGTGCAGTCCCGAGCACTTGGAGACAGTGGCAGTTAGACAGGATTCGTCTTTCCCGGTATTGGGGGTTGATATCGCGCTGTGTCAGAGAGCCATTACGCAAAGTCCCTGGCCAGGGCAAGCGAGATTTGCTGGTAGGTTCCAGTAGTTTCTCAGGGTGTAATGGGCTTCCCTCCGACACGACTTATACCGCTATTAGGGGACTGATGCTTGCCGCCACCTAAGCCCGATATGCGATAGTCTTGGACGAACGGACCGGACTGTATGGAGATTGTCACATCAGACTCAGTAGGAGTTCGGATGGGTTTCCTCATCGGCCTTTTTATCGACATCTACCTGGGGACCGTTACATACAGCTAGTGCCGCTTGCGGTCTGTGGTTAAACCCACTGCCAGCATAGTAGTCGAGTCTCTAGAGTCCCACACAGAGAGTTTCCCTACTCCGGGCGAAACGATATAGAGGTCGTATGGTTTTACGACAAGGGTTCGGACGCATACGTGTGTTTACGCACGTACGACTTTCGGACAGTTTTTACCAGTCGGCTTTGGTTTAAGCCAGTTACTGGTATCCGGTTATTGGATTTATACAGTCTAAAGTTTTTCCGTATTTTTGCGGAAAGGAGAGGCGTTCTCGTAATTGCGCGAGAAGCTTCTAGAAGGTGGTGACTAAGGGGGTTTAGGTGGCATATACAATGAATGTGATTAGTGAGTCATATGGATGATTCATCCATGTCATTAATGCATCATAAATGCTTAATGACTCATGGAGTTGAATCATCACTAGATATTATCAAGCATGGTTGTTAAATTGATTTATTTTCTTTTCTTGATAAAAAGAAATGCTTGATATATATTATCATAACTCATTATTCTCACTTCATTATTATTCTCACCTTCTCTCTCCTCAAACTCTCCCTCTTCAAACCCTAATCCTCTCCTCTCATGTGTTGAGTACAAGGATTAGTTAGACTAATTAAACCATAACCCTCACTCTATATCACCTAGCTTCTTTGATTAGCACTTAAAGAAGGTTAGTTGCCTCAAGTTTAGAGGCTAAGCTTGGAGTAAAGCTCTCGGGTGGATCGTCTACTACTTCGAGAAGGCCGAGGAGGAGGTGGAGTTCGCAAAGACGAAGGACACGATTCGTTAGGTATAATCCCTAAACATAGTAGTATAGAACTTCTATGTTTCTTGTTAGTTATCGTTTAGCTTCGATTCATGCGGTTAGTCGATGTTTAAGCAAAGAACATGATCGTTTTTCAAATTTCCGCCTCCCCGCAAGTCGTGGGGTGTTGTACATCGACTTACAGTGGTATCAGAGCCTCGATAAACAATAAATAACTTACTTGCAAATTTGTATGAATTTCGAACGGAAAAAACGAAACCGGAAAAGCCCGAAATCATGAGTTTCTGTCGATTTTTAAATGAAGTCCAAAAATTTTTCAGGGATGTTCAGAAAGCTTGAAAAGACAGTAGAAGAACACCCAAGAAAATTGGGCCCCTGAATCGCCTAAAGCGCCGCGGAACTGCGGCGGATCCCACCGATCCGCCGCGATTCCGCCGCCGAGTTGGCGATTCAGGAACCCAATTTTCCTGTGTTGGTTCTCTGGGATATTTGGTATTTTCTGGAATTTTTTAATTTTTGCTCATGTTTCAGATTTACAGAAAAGTATTGGAGCAAAATTAAAAGTGTTTATTCGATCGAAATTATACAGTATTTGCTTGTTGGATTATATCTGTGTTTGTATAATGTGTTCGTAAACCTCTCCTAACTGCTAGTATGTCGGTTGGCAGGGGGTTGCACATTTCTGTAATGGATTTTATCTATTTGTGCATATGAACTGTGTTGGACTGTTGTGATGTATAGCCGGGGTTATGTGATGGGTTATTATTTAATTCATTTGATGTAAATGTAATTTGTTGTAATATTATTTTGCGAGGCACATCCAGGTTGCGGTTGTAGCCACCGTTGTATTATTTCATTTTATTGTTTTTGCTCCTAGGACAGACCCAAGGAGGGGTGCACAAACTGCCGGGCGGGTAGTTTGCCTCACCCGTAGGGGTCTTGGGTGGGGTAATGGCTATTCATCACAACTGTGTAATCCGTCTTTTGTTGCAGGCTCAAAACAAACACGGATTGCTTGCAAATCCAATTAAGTTCATCTATGATCTGGAATGAATATCATTGCGTCAGACGAATGTAAAATATCTATATATATGATAGCTATTTTAGACGTCACTTATGTTTTACACCCGCGCTAGCCCAGTCCCCGCTCTGTCGTTAGTTAAGTAACCTAACGGGTAATGACGGGACCTAGTGGCAAATGCGGATGGCATAAGAGGACGTCATATTTTCGTTGTTCTCTGCAATGATAGGTTAATGATGGGACGCATTATCTATAATGCAAAGAAAATAAACCAAAGAAAATAAACCAAAATTTTAATCGTTGGAACAATTTAAAAGAAACCACTCGGTTAATTTTAAAAACAGATATTTTTAAATGCGGAACTTTAACCACTCCTGTTAAAAGCTATCAGGTTCCTTCGGTTATATCAAGTTCACTACGTTCACGGTTTCGCCAAAACCATTCGTAGCCCTCCGTCATTTCATCTGGGTATTCAGTAGTATTCAAGCTATGTATTTTGACCAACGCCAAGGCATAGTGTTTGGTAGCTGCTGGATATTCATTTGTTGCATAAGATAGATGAGTTAGTTTGGGACAGTCGTATGATCATTTTGGCCAACGTCAAGGATATGTACGGATGGGTTCAAATTAACAAGATAATGATGGGTAGAACTTGACATGTGACTTATGATATTTTGACCAACGCCAAGGTCATAAGAGCATGGGGCAAAAATATATATCGGGAATTTCTAAAGAAACTGAAATTTGCAAAGAGATGCATACCATTTTGAGTTTGATGAATGTTGGTAGGATTCCTTCAACATTATCATACGATGATATTTGGATCCCGATCCTACTGTGAGTATATACTACTTATCAGGATATTCGTCACTTAACGATCAATGCTATAAACCAAGTAGGTGTCAAGAAAAGTGTCAGTGGGGTTACGCCCCCAGAGAAAAGAGGTTCTTTAATTAAGGAACTTCGCGAAAGCGTTGGAAAACCTCCCTCGAAGTATCGACACTAGCCTGGCTGAACGGTTAAGCAAGAATTGTACAGTGAGAATAGTCCTGGCTAATTCTTCTTTTATGGTTTGAGGAAGGATTCGAGAAACAGTAGGAGCCATCCAGTTTAGATAAACTAAAAACCACTCTAAACTTGCAAGAGCATCATGCTAAAGAGTTTTCTTCTTTCTCTCCTAATTGCAGTGACCCTGAAAATGACTGGACTTAAGTTACTTTTAGAGAAAAATATACTGACAGGGCCAAACTATAAAGATTGGCTACGGAATGTCAAAATGGCTTTGACCTATGACAAATTGGGGTACGTCCTCACCGCTACGGCACCTGCTGTCCCTGGTCCCAAATCCAGTAATGCGGATAAGGAAATCCGCAAAACCTGGGATTTAGATTGCGCGAAAGCCAAGTGCATCGTGCTTGCCTCAATGAACAATGAACATCAGAGGAGGCACGAGGATATGGAACTAGACGCCATATTTCTCCATACAAAGGAACTTTATGGAGAGCAATCTCGTATAGCAAGATACGAGACCTCAAAGAACTTGTTTCGAGCGAGGTTGGCTGTCGGGTCATCGGTAGGAGAACATGTCCTAAAGATGATCGGCTATATAGAAGAGCTCGCAGTCCTTGGGACGACTTTGGATAATGAGCTCTATACAGACCTTATTCTCCAGTCCCTTCCTTCCAGCTACGCCCAGTTTATCCTGAACTTCAACATTCAAAGAAAAGAAGTTGAACTTCCGGAACTCCTAAACATGTTAAGGAGTGCAGAGGGCACCTTGCAGAAGGTAAGGGAAACACCCGCTATGTTTGTTGGCGGTACATCTTCTTCCGGGTCCAAGGCTAGGGCCAAAGGAAGGAAGAAGAAGGCCGTCCCCAGACCTAGAGGAGGTGTTAGTAAGGTGGGAGGAAAGGGAAAGAAAAAGTTTGCGGTACCGGTAGTTGACCAGGATGAGTGCTTCCATTGTCACAGGAAAGGGCACTGGAAGAAAGATTGCAGGGCATGGAACGCCAAGAACCAGGAACCGAAGCAAGCTGTGGCTTCGACTTCAGGTGTGTTTGTAATTGAGAATTGTCTGTCGATCAACTCTACTTTCTGGGTATTGGATACCGGATCAGGATCTCATATTTGCAATTCATTGCAGGCACTGAGAAACCGTAGAGTGCTGAAGGAAGGTGATATGACCCTAAAGGTTGCTAACGGAGCTAGCGTGGGAGCTGCGTCCGTCGGGGATTATCATCTAGGATTGACGAGTGGACACATTTTGGTTCTACATAACTGTTTTTTTGTACCAAGCTTAACGTGTAATATCATATCAGTTTCCTTGTTATCAAATAAAGGTTATGATTTCACGTTTGTAAGAGATATTGTTAACATCCACCTTAATCATGGTTTGATTGGGTCTGGTACACTAAATAACGGTATATATGTTTTAAACCAACTCCAAATTTTCAATGTCTAGAACACACTAAAAAGAAAGTCTCCAGATTTAAATAAAGCTTTCTTATGGCATTGTAGACTGGGTCACATCAATGAGAGAAGGTTGACTAAGTTGCATAGAGAAGGATATTTGGACTCGTTCGAATATCAAACTTATGACACATGTCAATCTTGTCTCAAAGGAAAGATGACAAAGACTCCATTCACTGGACAAGGAGTAAGAGCGAGCGAGCTCTTAGGACTCATACACAGCGATGTATGTGGTCCAATGTCTACACATGCGAGAGGTGGTTATTCCTACTTCATTACTTTTACGGATGATTACTCAAGATACGGATTTATTTATCTGATGAAACATAAATCCGAGGCTTTTGAGAAATTCTAAGAGTATAAGAATGAAGTAGAAAACCAAACCGGCAAAAGTATCAAGACACTTAGATCTGATCGAGGTAGTGAATACTTGAGTGCCGAGTTCCTAGGTTACCTAAAAGAGAAAGGAATTCTCTCTCAGCTTACTCCTCCATACACTCCACAGCATAACGGTGTATCGGAGAGGCGGAATCGAACCCTATTGGATATGGTACGATCCATGATGAGTAATGCTGAGTTACCGCGATCTTTCTGGGGTTATGCGCTAGAATCAGCGGCATATCTTTTGAACTTGGTTCCTACCAAGACTGTGCCTACCACGCCATATCAGATGTGGAGTGGGAAGAAACCCTATCTTCAATATCTGAAAAATATGGGGATGTCCAGCTTTTGTTAAAAAGCAGCATGTGGACAAGCTCGAGGCACGATCAGTAAAGTGTAAGTTTGTGGGATATCCAAAGAACTCCAAGGGGTATCTATTCTATTACGCAGAGGAACAAAAGGTGTTTGTTTCTCGTAATGCCCATTTTCTAGAATATCAGTTTTTAGAAAAGGAAATAAGTGGGAGCGAAATAGAACTGGAAGAAATTCCAGAACCACAAACTGCTACTGAAAGTCTGGTAGAACCGGAAGTTCAAGAAGAACAGGACATTCCCGCACCCCTCCGCAGGAGTAGTAGGCCGTCTCATCCGCCTGAGAGATACTACGGTTTTCTCAAAGATGGGGATAGAGAGGATTGCATCATAGATGATGATGAACCTACTGACTTCCAGCAGGCCATCTAGAGCGGCGACTCGGTACGATGGCTAGATGCAATGCGGACCGAAATGGAGTCTATGTACACCAACAAAGTATGGACTTTGGACTTTGCTCCAGATGGGGTAAAACCCATAGGATGCAAATGGATCTTCAAGAAAAAGATTGGTGTAGATGGACAGGTGGAAACATATAAGGCTAGACTTGTTGCAAAGGGTTTTCGTCAAAGACCTGGTTTGGACTATGACGAAACTTTTTCTCCAGTGGCTATGCTCAAATCCATTCGGGTCCTTCTTGCTATTGCTGCCTTCCATGATTATGAAATCTGGCAGATGGACGTAAATACGGCTTTTCTGAATGGAAATTTAGAAGAGTGCGTCTATATGGATCAGCCAGAGGGTTTCAATCAGAGTGGGAGCAGCGGGAAAGTATGCAAGCTGCTTAAGTCCATTTATGGACTAAAGCAGGCATCGCGGAGTTGGAACATCTGTTTTGATGAGACAGTCAAAGAATATGACTTTATCAAAAATCCAGATGAACCGTGCATATATAGTAAAGTTGTAGCCAGAAGTGTCGTATTCCTCGTCTTGTACGTGGATGACATTCTATTGATAGGAAATGACATTCCTATGCTACAATCTGTCAAAGGATTCTTGTCACACAGGTTCTCCATGAAAGACCTGGGTGATGCCTCTTACATTCTGGGGATCCGGATCTATCGTGATAGATCCAAGAGGATGTTGGGACTTTCGCAGTCCAGGTATATCGACACTGTACTGAAAAAATTCAGTATGGAAGATTCTAAGCGCGGTAATCTACCGGCTTGTCACGGAATCACCCTCTCCAAAGAGATGTCTCCCAAGACTGATTTGGAAAGGGAACGCATGTCTATTATACCCTACGCTTCTGCGGTAGGCTCTATAATGTATGCGATGTTGTGTACCAGACCAGATGTAGCTTACGCACTGAGCGTGGTAAGCCGGTATCAGTCAGACCCAGGGGAGAAGCACTGGATAGCAGTAAAGAACATTCTCAAGTACCTGAGAAGGACTAAGGAGATGTTCTTGGTTTACGGCGGAAAAGACCTCAGGTTGGAGGCCTTTGCTGATTCCGGCTTCCAGAGTGATAAGGACGATTCCAAGTCCATGTCGGGTTATGTCTTTACCCTCAATGGAGGAGCGGTGTGCTGGAAGAGCTCCAAGCAGGACACCGTTGCTGACTCGACGATGGAAGCGGAGTATATAGCTGCTTGCGATGCCGCAAAAGAAGCAGTCTGGATGAAGAAGTTCCTAACAGAACTTCAGGTGGTTCCTACCATAGTTAATCCAATACCTCTGTATTGCGACAACAACGGAGCTGTAGCTTTAGCGAAGGAACCAAGGTCCCATCAGAAATCCAGACACATCTTAAGGCGGTATCACCTGATCAGGGAGATCATTGATCGTCAGGAGATCGAGGTTCGGAGAGTTGCTTCTGAAGAAAACATTGCTGATCCATTCACGAAGGCCCTACCTCAGATTCAGTTCGAGAGGCTACTCGAGATCATCGGTCTTCGATATGCCAGTACATGGCCCTAGTGCAAGTGGGAGATTGTTAGTGTATATGCCCTAGGGGCCATTATTGTATCATACTAGTTTGTATATTACTTAATGGAAACTTGGGATATTCACATGTATATAACAGTCTTGCTAAATATGGTAGTATGCTACTTAGTTTTTCTATCTTAATATGTGAGTATACGTATTGATAGAGCTCTTAGGATCTTGCTTGACTACCAGCGTTGTGATGGCAGTCACACTTGTGGGGGCTGGGTAGTCTACAAGCACATCCTTATTCAGGTCCCTAATCGTTGGATTATCGAGACAGAGCATCGATACTCCGGAGTAGACTAGTGTGTACGCTTCTCATCCCAGTTGGGGAAATGGTCTGTCCCACAGCCGTCAGTACGTCGTACTGGAGATAGTATGCAGGTGCTCGTTAGGTTACGGGTACACCGGACATGACTCACAGGGAACTGTTGGTTGGTTTTATACCAGTCGTCAGTGAACAGTTCCCAGGTGACATGAGTACAGCATAGTCCGCAGACTTGACACTGCTACTTCGCCTCGAGTGTGTCCTACTGTTCTTAGATTGCTACCCAACCACGGCTCAAAGGAGTCGTGCAAACAGGTAGCAGTTGGGTGCAGTCCCGAGCACTTGGAGGCAGTGGCAGTTAGACAGGATTCATCTCTCCCGGTATTGGGGGTTGATATCGCGCTGTGTCAGAGAGCCATTACGCAAAGTCCCTGGCCAGGGCAAGCGAGATTTGCTGGTAGGTTCCAGTAGTTTCTCAGGGTGTAATGGGCTTCCCTCCGACATGACTTATACCGCTATTAGGGGACTGACGCTTGCCGCCCCCTAAGCCCGATATGCGATAGTCTTGGACGAACGGACCGGACTGTATGGAGATTGTCACATCAGACTCAGTAGGAGTTCGGATGGGTTTCCTCATCGGCCTTCTTATCGACATCTACCTGGGGACCGTTACGTACAGCTAGTACCGCTTGCGGTCTGTGGTTAAACCTATTGCCAGCGTAGTAGTCAAGTCTCTAGAGTCCCACACAGAGAGTTTCCCTACTCCGGGCGAAACGATATAGAGGTCGTATGGTTTTACGATAAGGGTTCGGACGCATACGTGTGTTTACGCACGTACGACTTTCGGACAGTTTTTACCAGTCGGCTTTGGTTTAAGTCAGTTACTGGTATCCGGTTATTTGATTTATACAGTCTAAAGTTTTTCCGTATTTTTGCGGAAAGGAGGGGCGTTCTCGTAATTGAACGAGAAGCTTCTAGAAGGTGGTGACTAAGGGGGTTTAGGTGGCATATACAATGAATGTGATTAGTGAGTCATATGGATGATTCATCCATGTCATTAATGCATCATAAATGCTTAATGACTCATGGAGTTGAATCATCACTAGATATTATCAAGCATGGTTGTTAAATTGATTTATTTTCTTTTCTTGATAAAAAGAAATGCTTGATATATATTATCATAACTCATTATTCTCACTTCATTATTATTCTCACCTTCTCTCTCTTCAAGCTCTCCCTCTTCAAACCCTAATCCTCCCCTCTCATGTGTTGAGTACAAGGATTAGTTAGACTAATTAAACCATAACCCTCACTCTATATCACCTAGCTTCTTTGATTAGCACTTAAAGAAGGTTAGTTGCCTCAAGTTTAGAGGCTAAGCTTGGAGTAAAGCTCTCGGGTGGATCGTCTACTACTTCGAGAAGGCCGAGGAGGAGGTGGAGTTCGCAAAGACGAAGGACACGATTCGTTAGGTATAATCCCTAAACATAGTAGTATAGAACTTCTATGTTTCTTGTTAGTTATCGTTTAATTTCGATTCATGCGGTTAGTCGATGTTTAAGCAAAGAACAAGATCGTTTTTCAAATTTCCGCCTCCCCGCAAGTCGTGGGGTGTTGTACATCGACTTACAGTTAGTTTAAGGACATTTCGGTCCATTATTAGTTTAGGGACATCTTGATCCTTTGTCGCCATTTTTGAAGCAACGGAGCTTTTTGGATACTACTCTCAGAGTCCTGACTCAGGAATATATCGAGCGGATATAAGCGTCGTTATCTATCATTGACCTAAGTCACGACTCGTTAAGCATAGTATTTTTTGAGGAATCGGCCGTTTATTGGCTGGAAGGGTCTTTCGCCATGCATATCCATGAGCAGGTAGGCTCCATCTTGGTAGACTTTGTCTATAATGTATGGGCCTTCATTGTTTAGCTCGAATTTCCCCCGTTCTGCACGATTGAGGATCATTGGTCTTTTGACAACTAGCACGAATTCGCCTTGGCGGAATGTTCTCGGCCTGGTTAGTTTTTCGTATTACCGCGTCACCTTTACCTTATAAGATTCCAGATTTTGCTCTGCTAAAAGGCGAGTTTCGTCGAGGGTATCGAGCTCCTCAAGCTGAAAATGAGCATTTTCTTTATCTGTCAGCTCGTATCGGACCACTATTCGTAGAGAGGGAAGTTCTATTTCAAGTATAAGCATGGCTTCCGTGCTGAATAACAATGCGTATGGTGTTGTATTCGTGGCCGTTTTGAACGTTGTTCGGTACGCCAGAGTGCTTCGTGTAGCCTTTCGTGCCAGTCTTTTTTGTTTCTGGACACCGTTTTCTTTATAATCTTTATCAAGATCTTGTTGAAAACTTCAGCTAGACCGTTGGCCCGAGGATTATAGATTGAAGAGTATTTCCAATCTATTTTATGTTGTTATGCGAAGTGGCTGATTTTATGACTTCTATAAGCTGGCCCATTATCCAAGATAATTCATCGCGGAGTGTCGAACCGATAGATGACATGTGTCTTGAAGAAATGGAGGATGTTCTCTGTCTTCACCTCCCTTAGTGGTACTGCTTCTGCCCACTTGGATAAGTAGTCGGTCGTTGCTAGTATGAACTGATGTTTTTTGAACGACGGCAGCTCAATGGGGCCAATTATATCGATTCCCCATATTTCAAACGGCCAGCTAGCTACTGTTGGGTGTAGCGGATTTGGATGTTAGTGGATGAATTCCCCATGAATTTGGCACGTATGACACTGCTTTGCATATTCGAGGCAGTCATGAATCATTATGGGCCAATAGTAACCCATTCTTTTTATCTTCAGCTTCATCTTTGGCCCAGCTTGATGAGAACTGCAGAGTCCGTCTTGAGTTTCTTGAACGACTCTCTTCGCTTCTTCTGATCCCAGGAATCTTAGCCACAGACAGTCAAATGATCTCTTATATAGATTATCATTGACGAAGGCAAAGGACAAAGCTCGTTTCATGAGCTGATGTCTAAACGACGCATTTTTGGGCGCTCGTTGGGATTTGAAGTAATCTATGAAACATCCTTCCAGTCTTTGACCTTTATTTCGTCCTCTATTTGAAGGGCTACTTGTTCGGTCGCTGCTTTTCCTTCGGATGGATCTATTAGGTCTTCCGAAGATATATCTGTTGGCGCAAGAACCCTGCGGCTTTGCACAATGATCTTTACGTCATCGAGGTCTTCATCGGCCAGTTCCTTAGCCATTTTGGCCAATGCGTCTACCTTACTATTTTCTGCACGCGGTATGCTCTCCAGGATGTAGGAGGGGATTTATGTCAGCAGTTGCTACACTCTTTCGGCATACTTTATCAGCTCTGGGTTGCAGGACTGATAGTTTCCATTTACTTGGCTAACGATCAACTGAGAGTCTCCATATATGAGGAGGTCTTTGATTCCCATGTCGATAGCGATCTCAAGACCTGCTATCAAAGCTTCAAATTCAGCTTCGTTATTAGTTCTTGACTCCGTTAAGGAGAGGGCATAACGCAATATCCCTCCTTGCGGAGTCACGAAGATAAGGCCCACCCCGGCTTTGATTATGGGGGTATTTTGCTTTCGCCTTTTCACGGAAGACGCTCCATCGAAGTAGAGTTCCCATTGGGAATCATTTTCTCCCTTCTCTTCTTCGATTGTGTCAAACGCATGTTCATCTGGCAACTCGCAAAGGGGAAGTCGGATGGTATCGGATGCTCTGCGAGAAAGTCGGCAATGGCTTGGCCTTTCACTTCTTTGAGAGGTCGATACGTTATCGAGAACTCCATCAGGGGGAAGGCCCATTTGGCAAACCTTCCTGTAGTAGATATTTGAGAGGATCTACCTTTGATATGAGATGAACCTCATAAGCCAAGGCGTAATGTCTGAGCTTCGTTATCGCGAAGATCAGTGTCAGGCAATGCTTTTCGATGGGGGGAGTAGTTATTTTTTGCCCCTAGGAGAAGTTGACTCAAATAGTACAGAGCTATCTCCTTTCCCTGATCGTTCTCTTGTGCCCATAGCGCGCCTAGAGAACCCTTAAGGGCTGTTGTACATAGGATAAGGGGATTTCCCTTAACCGGAGCGGTCAATACCGACGGATTTTGCAGGTATTGCTTGATTTCGTCTAGTGCATTTTGGCACTTTTGATCCTAGACGAACGGTGTCCCCTTCTTCATTAAATAACTGTAGGGACGATATTTTCTGGAGAGGTTGGTTATGAACCGCCAGATATATGCGAGCTTTCATTGAAGAGACCACAATTGTTTGAGAGTTTTTGGCGTGGACATTTCCATAATCGCCTTGATCTTTGAGAGATCGATTTCAATACCCCGGTGCCGTATGATGAATTCTAGGAATTTGCCTGAGGAGACTCCAAACGCGCATTTTAGAGGATTCATCTTCAGATTATACTTCCGACACGTCGGAACACTATTTTTAGATGTTCCCAATGCTCCTCGTAAGATCTTCTCTTTACCACAAGGTCGTCAATATAGCATTCGACGATTTCGTGTACGAGGTCATCAAAGATCTTTGTCATGGCCCTTTGGTAGGTGGCGCTAGCGTTCTATAAATTGAAGGGAATCACCTTATAGTACAATATACCCAGCGGGGTCCGGAAGGCGGTATGCTTTTGGTCTTCAAGATGCATTTTTATTTGATTGTATCCTGAAGATCGATCCACGAAGGAGAAGACCTCATGGGTAGATGTATTATCGATCATCGGCCCAGCAACAGGTACTGGGAAGTCATCCTTCGGGCAAGCTTTGTTGAGATCCCGAAAGTATATATAGATGTGCACCGTCCCATTTTTCTTCATCACTGGAACGATGTTAGCGATCCAGTTAGGATATTGAACTTCTTGGATGAAGCCGGAGTCGATTAGTTTCTTGACTTCAGCGTTGATACCTATCTCAAGTTCGAACCGCATTCTTCTTGGCTCCAGTTTGACTGGCTTTATGTCCGGCGATATTGCCAGTTTCTATACTGCCACCTTTGGATCTATACCTGGCATTTCGGAATAGTTCCACGTGAAGCAGTCTTTATATTTCATGAGCACGTCTTTTAACGTGGCTACCTATTTTTTAGATAGTAACTCACTGACGAATGTCGGCCTCGGATCATTTTCTATCCCGAAGTCAATTTTTCTTAGGTTGTCCGCCGTGGGTCTATCCCATCTTTCAGCTCTTTTGGTGCTGGTGAAAACTCGGAGATCACCTCGTCCCCATCTTTATTTGTGAAGCACATGTGGAAGTCATTCATAGTCTCATGCCCTCCCTCTTTTGAGAGTGTTATAATATTAGGTACGAGTTCGCTTCCACTCTTGATGTTGAGCTGGTTCCATCCTCATAGTACAGATTCTCTTTGCTCAAGATTTTACGGCGAGGTTACCCTCTAGTTGTCGGATAAAGCGAACCTGTCTTGTCGATATTGGTCTTCTACCAAGTCTTTGAAGGTGAAGCAGTTTTCAAGGGGGTGACCTATTACTCGGTGATAGGAGCAATAATCGGATGGTGGATCTCGTTTATTTGTTTGGGGTGCCGAGACTCCGGAAGTGTCATTATTTGGTGCTTCATGACAAGGTTGAATATTTTCCCCGTCTTGTCTTTGGGGAAAAAGTATTCCCGACCCATAGTCTTTATAAAGGATGGGTTCCAATCGACCATTTCTCGATTGCACGGCTTCTTGGATCAGCTTTGTTGTTTTCAAACGTTGTTTGCGTTCTTTGCCCTGTTTTTTTCCTCTATTTCGGGATTTTCCCCTTTCGCGAGGACATACGGCGGGCCGGGGATGAAGAGCATTATAGTTTTCCTTCTCTACAGATTGCTGATTGAGACACTGCATCCTGACCTTTTCATAAATGGCCATTTCGCGCTGTGATCATCTTGTTTCATTTGACAAGCTTCTTTTTTTAGCTTGTCTATTTGTTCTTCGAGCAACGGATTTAATGTTTTTAGAGCGGGATTTCACTCTGTTTCAACGTCGCGGCCATTTGGAAGAGCGTTTTCCCCTTTACTGGAGCTGTTTATGACATGGCAACTGTGAAACTTGTAGGGTTCCTAGGCACCCTAATGAGGTCTCACAAGGAATCAACCATGCCAATTTCAAATTTAAACGGTGCCGAGAACCCTAGAACGGATCGTTGGCTAGATTTCTAGGCGAAACAATAAACTAGTTAACACTTAACTAAGGTTTATACGGAAATACAACCTTTGTAGATCCGGTGCTCCACCTCCATAGCTCCGCAACGAAGTCCCCTTGCTGTCCAAATGAATTCCCGGGCTCTAGCGTCGGCTTCATCGGAGAATAGGCGAGCTAGGTCGTCGATGTCCATGCCGAAGATAATCTACGTCGAAGCATCGCTAGATCAAGCTCTCACTTCACCAAGTCAAGAAACTTGTGAAGAAAACACACTCTACTACTTGGCAAGAGGTAGAGGATGAAGAAATAGGAAGTGGGTAGACTTTAGAATTGGATTTCTCACTTGTTTTCATCAATCACCATTGATGAAGTAAGCTTCTTCATGTGATGAAGAAGAAGAAGAAGAAGATAATGAATATGATAAGTTGATTTTAAATCCAAAAGAAAAATGAATACTTATCATATCCAAACCATGGTAATATGTAGAGAGTTAATCATGGTTAAATGGAATGGTTAGGGTTAAGCATGAGACAAAATGGTCACTTGGTCAAAGTCTTCAAGAAGCTTCAACAACAAACAAAGTTAGCCACCATTTTCTCTTCATGCTTATCATTTCCAAAAATGAATAAACAAATAAATAAATGAATAAGAAAATGAAAAACAAAACCCTAACCATTTAAATAACCATGGTTCAATCTTTACACAAACTCAAGTAAGCATGTATCATCAACATGATACAATCAAGTGCACAAAAGTATATCACATATACAACTTGTGAACTTCAAGTGAGAAAATCAATTTAAAGTGAACCAATACTAGTTAATGCAAAGTAATATATCAAATATATATAATTATACATTAAATCATTAAATCAACACTTGATTCAATGATCCGGTCATATCGCATATAACCAACTAGTAACCAATGTATCGGCTTATCGAATCAATCTTTGAATCGATAACTAGGTCATATCGCATACAACCAGTCGATACATTTATCGCGAGAATATAATACGGTATCACATACACGCATTATTCTCGGTCCCGCACATATCTCATATGCGCTCCTATTTCGTTTCGCTTGAGCCAGGAAACCTCTGTGTAGGACTCTAAAGACTCGTCAATACGCCGGCAGCAGGCGATGATCATATCAAACACCCACAAGCCGCAAGCGGTCTGCTAAACGTAACGGCCACCCGGGTATTGAGCGATCTGAAGATCGACGAGCAAGCCCGCTCACACTCCAGTGAATCCAACCAGTAACACTACC